>OV656872.1:88566539-89927691 GCA_927399465.1 Sarcophaga caerulescens | reverse complement strand
TTAAAAGCTACACCTGCACAAAGGAAAGGAAACTTTTATTATATAGCGTATTACAGTATTCTCTATCAAATTTTGCCATTATTTAGAGATTACTGGTCTTCAGAAATAGATATGGAGGATATCGCGTGTATCAAACGTTATGCTAAATCGTCGGTTTGAAGGTATAGTACCTAGAAACTTTTATTTTTCCACAATAAAGAAGTGCAAGCAAAAACAGCAAACAACAATATATTGTTACGCAGACCGAAACGACCTAATATCGAAACGACACAAATATACACTAACACATACATCGAACTTCTTATAAGTAAACCAGCTACAACAAGTATGAGAGAAAAAGGGACAGACAAGTATGCAAGCGCAACAACAAGCAATGCAGTCGCCATAGAAATTGCGCGAATGCGAAACCGCGAACATTCTTCTTCAAGAACGTTCGATGTACTGTTCGTGTTGGACTATAAAAGGGCAAGACAAAGCAGACGAGCGAGTCAGTTATAATTCAGCCAGCCTTGCGTGAAGTTGCGTGTGAACTAATCAGTCGCGGTGTGAAGACAAGTTGCGTGCGAAGTAAAAAGTCGTGGTTCGAAGATATCCGTTGTGAGCAGTATAACGAATAGTTGTGTGTGAATAAGATCGAACAAGCAATTATTGTTGTATCAGTTAAGTGCGAACAGTGGCACAAAAGTAGTGTGATAAATAGAGTTTAATTAAAATAAAACACATATATGTTTTTACTTGGTTTGCAATTAACGAACTCATAATTAAACGTTTTTAAAAAGGTAAAAACGTAACAATATCTATAGGGTGATTTTTTAAGAGCTATAGGAAAATTTTTCAAAAAAAACACATAAAATTCAGAAAAATGCATGAAATCTTTATTTGAATCGATAGTACGGCCCATATAATTTAATGTTTGAAGATTATTTCATGCAAATGTTGACCGCGACTGCGCCTCAAATGGTCCATCCGCTTAGTCCAATTTTGGCATACTCTTTCCAACATTTCGGCCGGTATCTCACGAATAAATGCTTCAATGTTGTCTTCCAATGCGTCAATTGAAGCGGGCTTGTCTGTATAGACATGAGCTTTAACATAGCCCTACAAAAAATAGTCTAAAGGCGTTACGATTCGCAGCATCTTTGAAGAAGTACGGTCCAATGATGCCAACAGCCCATAAACCGCACCAAACTGTGACTTTTTCTGGATGCATTGGTAGCTTTTGCAATGCTTCTGGCTGATCTTCACTCCAAAATCGACAATTCTGCTTATTTACGTATCCATTGAGCCAAAAATGAGCTTCGTCGCTGAACACAATTTTTCGATAAAGAAGTGGATCTTCGGCCAACTTTCCAAGAGCCCATTTTGATAATAAAATTCAATGATTTGCAAGCGTTGTTCGTTTGTAAGACGATTCATGGTTAAATTATAGACCAAACTGAAGACGTTTGACAGTGAAACAAAAAACGAAACGTGCGTGAGCTGTTTAAACCAGTGTTGCCAAAAAGATAATAGCTAAAAAATCACCCTTTATAACCACGTGACAAAATTTAAGAGACACAATGTAATGATGCAGTATTCCAAAAATATGCCGGTTAAATGAGGCTTCAGCCTGGTGAACAAACTACCGGACGCCACTAAAATTTTAAAATTTTATATACTTTATTGTAGCAAATATCTGATTTTATTAAAAAAAAAAATAGTGTTAATACTAAAATCGGCGAACCCTAAAAATGTGTCAAGTTAAAATAGTATCAAGTAACTTTTATTGCAATCCTGTGTGGTTGACAACCTTGTCCTTTTTGAATTCAACCGCTATTGATTATTATTTCTTTGGTAGTCAACGAGTAAACTAAAACATTTCTATTCTGTGTTGAACATTAGATTATAAAAACGTTTTGCATCCGTTTAATTTTCTTTAATTATTTTTTTGTTTATATGAATAAAGTTAATCTGATAAAATATATAAACCTTGTGAACGATTACTGAATATTACTTGAATATTACGTGGCTTAGGATGGGATTATGCCAATGGGTTTCCATCTTATGAGGCTAGATTGGGTCTGATAAAACTTTCAACTTTGGAACGTAGAAGGGCTGTGTTAGGCGTTTGTTTTGTCTATAATCTGGTTAAGGGTGATATCGATTCCGAGTTTTTGCTTTGTAACTTAAATTTCAGTATTCCAGCAAGATTTTCACGGCACTATCGTCCTTTTTCCCTAGATTTTTATAGAACAAACTATGGTTGTAATTTTCCTTTTCGTAGATTATGTAATGATTTTAACATGTATTATGATTTTATTGATTTTAATTGTACTGTTTATAATATTAAACGTAGCTTATATGCTGCCATTAATTTGTAAATTATTATAGAAAAATATATTCTCGTTCTTGTCTTAGGTAGTTATGGTTTATTGTTGCTTTATTCAGCTTGTGATTAAGTTCTGTAGCTGATTTATGTTGTCGTTGCCTTTACTTTTCCCTAACCCGCTATAGTCCGGACTGTAGTGTGTACGTGTCCCTACGTAATGGGGACGAGCCCTCCGCGGTCGGGTGAGGGTGGGTTAGTGTGAGGCCGGGGACGTTCGATAAAAAAAAAAAAAAATTACACAAAATCAACGTCGAAACACCAATCTCCTGAGAATTTTTCAGAAGTGGGATCTGAATTCCTAGAAAACGTACGAAGTTCTTAGAAGAAGACCGAAATTCCTGGAAGACGCTATGGAAAATTTAAGAACACTGACTGTTAAGCAACTGCAAGCTAAATGCAGAGAAATTGGTGTTTCATGTTCCGGTAATAAGAACCAATTGATTGACCGAATAGATAATCACAACGCAAAAGATGCACACATGGCATCACGAACGCATTCACCTGATTTGTCGCAACGAATTTTGCAATTGGAGGAACTTATAGCAAATATGCAACCGTTAATGAATCGGTATAAACCATCGGATTTCAATACACCTATAGTACCATCTCCTATGCGAAGTTTTACGGCGCCAGAAAGTACTCCACCGAATTCAGCTAACGCTATCTTGCATGATATACCACCTTCTCGTTCACAACCAACAACATCCACGAATACACCTGTACGGCAGCAGTATTCATTTACGTCGACTGATACAGCAGCACGTCCTATTTTTAGTCACCAATACGTCACAGCTGGTAGTCATTATCCTATGGTAGTAACGAATAATGCTGCGTCCCAGTACAACAACCCACATGTAGCACCGTCAACCTACACTAGTAACGTTTCGTCTGTGTTGCAATATCAAACACCATCTTTGAATTGTGAGAACATAATTTCACCGACTCCTTACGCTCAACCTACATTCCCGCAGAATATTTATATGAAACATACAATGCCCTCAACGACCTACGGTCAGCCACCGCCAGTATTACCTAGTAGTGTGTACGCTATGTCACCGTCATCTCTGCCTTCACAAAATGCTTTTCAGCCATACCACAACACAGCCAACCCTTATGGTCAAATAAAAGAGATAATTTCTCTAGTTCCAGATTTCAATCCTTCAGCAGATGAATCCATAAACTCATCACAATTTGTAAAACGTGTGAATGTTCTAAAGACAGCATATGGATGGAATGATCAGTCGGTAATATTTGCCGTCCAGCAGAAAATGAAAGGCCCTGCGAAATACTGGGTCGATTCGTTACAGGAGGTATTTTTGTCTTGGTCTCATTTCACTAATAAGTTTCTTTTAGATTTTCCCCATACCGAAAATGAAGCTGACGTTCATATCAAAATGTCTACGATGAAACGTCGATCGAACGAGTCTCCCCAGGAATATTATTATAGAATGTATGCTGTTGGAAAAAAGGTAATCTTACCGAATCAGCTATCGCCCGTCACATTGTCATAGGAATTAATGACCCTGACGACTTAAAGAGGAAAATTTCAAAAGAATATATAACGTGCAACCAGCTCTTGAATGATATAAATTGCTACTGTAACTACAACGAAATAAAAACAACGACCAGTATGTACAATAAACCAAAAAGGAATAATTACACAACCCAACAGACAACATCGGAACGAAGAAGAAGGAAAGCAGCAACCCGTGAGATAAAATCAAATGCTACAATTGTTCCAATTATGGCCACTACTCCGCTAAGTGTCCCGAACCACAAAGGAAAGATCGCTGCGGTAAATGCAATCGTACATCGCATAAGACAGCTGATTGTAAATCAAGACAAACCCAAAGTGAAGAGGTAAACAAAATCGCCGATAACAACGTAAAACAGAATGGCAAACTTTGTAAAACAGTCAAAGTTAATGACATTGAAACCGTAGCATTTATAGATTCTGGTAGCGATCGCAGTCTTATAAGGGAAACGTTCTCAAAACGAATGGGTGAAATAATGAAATGAGACATGGTTTTAAAAGGGTTTGCAGGAGGCGAATATGTTTCTTCAGGTAAGGTTATCGTGACCTTATTAATTGACAATTCTATTTTTGAGGCTGAGGTATTTATTGTCGATGACGCCTTAATACCTATGGATATAATTATTGGTCGTAATCTATTGTGCCAAGAGGGCAAACTTACGATCATTGAAGGAGGCGGAGGGTGCAGAACATAAATGCTAAGGACAACAACTCCAAGTCGTGCTTAATGAGCATAGGGCTTGTTTTGCGGAAATTATAAATGAACTGGGAAAGTGTAATCTGGTGAAAATGGAGATCCGAGTCACAACGCCCGAGCCTATATGTTCCAAGCCGTATAGAATTCCATTTGCAAAACGCCCTATTGTATCGAATATCATACGGGAGCTCCTCGACAGTGGAATTATTCGAAAATCAACTTCTCCGTACCCTATGCCGGTAATTGAAGACCTTCTCGCTCAACTGTCCGGTTATCGTTATTTTACCACCCTTGACTTACGTATGGGCTATCACCAAATTGAAATTGAAGAGCACTCTAGGAAGTTCACGGCGTTCGTCACTTTCGAAGGTCATTACGAGTACAACCGGATGCCATTCGGGCTCGTCAATGCCCCGACAGTTTTCCAGGCCTTAATGAACCGTATTGTGGAATTTATGAAGCCAGGCGAAGTATTAGCATATCTTGACGACGTCATAATCCCCAGCAGAACCGTAGATGAGGTTATCGACCGTTTGAATCGATTTTTAAATATTCTGGAGGAAAGTGGACTCACCTTTCGCTTGGATAAGTGTAATTTCCTCGCGGAAGAGATTTCGTATTTGGGTCACACTGTGAATATGTCCGGTATCACGCCTGGGGACGGAAAGATAAGTGCCATTAAGAACTTCAAGGTACCAACGAGCACTACCGAGGTCCGCAGATTTCTAGGTCTTACAGGGTTTTTTCGGAAATTCGTTGAAAACTACTCTTTAATTTCACGACCATTTACGATGCTACTACGGAAAAGTAACGAAGGTAAATTTCAATGGGGTGAACCGCAGGAGAAATCCTTTGGAAAATTAATAGAAGTTCTGTGTAATAAACCTGTACTTGCTATATTCGATGTGTCGGCTCAACACGAGGTACATACAGATGCGAGTAGTCTTGGGCTGGCCGGCGTTCTTTTACAGTCTTATGGAGACGATAAATGGCACCCAGTATTTTATTTTAGCCGACATTGCTCTGACACCGAGGCAAAACACCACAGTTATGAACTTGAGGTCTTGGCCGTAGTAGAGACGCTGGAACGTTTTCGAATTTATTTACTGGGTAAACCATTCCGACTAGTGACTGATTGCGCCGCAATTACTAAGGCTCGGACACACAAGGAGTTACTTCCCAAGATTGCCCGATGGCTAATGAAATTATTAGAGTTCGATTGCGAGATTATACATCGAAAGGGCTCTCGCATGGCCCACGTTGACGCCTTAAGCCGGGCACCCGACTTACCAGCCTTGGAACCAGAACCTGCTGGATTCGTTATGAATATTAACGTAGGTAGTGAGGACTGGGTTTTCACCATGCAGCTCAAAGATGAGGAGCTTGAAAAGATAATTGGTGTCCTACGTGGCGATATTCAATCTGAACAACAGAAACAGCTCAAAACGAATTTTACTTTGCAGAACAACAGGCTTTATCGAAAAACGAAAGATGGGCAGAGACTTGTTGTGCCCAAAGCGGTACGATGGCGAATCGTCAAGTTGTGTCATGACGACATAGGCCACTTCGGTATTGACAAGACCCTTGAAAGAATACAACAGACCTTCTGGTTCTCTCGTATGAGAAAATATATAAAAGAGTACATAGCCGCATGTACAGAATGCTGTTATAACAAGGTGAAGGGTGGAAAATCTGAGGGTAACTTACATTATGGTGCACTGGAACCACTCCCATCCGGCAAATACATGTGGATCACGTGGGACCGTTTGTGAAAAGTAAGCGTGGTCATACCCATATATTGGCAATTTCAGATGCATTTACCAAATTTGTGGTGGTGAAGGCGGTTAGGAATACAAAGACAGCTCCTGTTATCAACGCGTTAAACGAGCTGACCAGCTATTTTGGTTTACCACGACGTATTATTTCCGACCGAGGTACGGCATTTACAGCAAGAAATTTTGAAGAATATTGCGGAAAACACAACATTCAGCACGTGAAGACAGCAGTGCGTACCCCTAGAGCCAATGGCCAGGTCGAGCGTGTCAACCAGACAATTTTAGCTTTCCTCCGCACTACCACTGAGGAAAAGAGAAATTGGGACCAGTCGCTACACATTCTACAGTGGTCAATCAACACACAGAAAAATTCAACTTCAGGTTTTGCTCCTTATGAACTAATTTTCGACTATAAACCCATCGACTTAGTGCAGAATCGTTTACTGGCTGCTGTACAGGATGAAGTGAAGCCCGATGGTTCTGTATCGATTGTGGAGAAACGAACTTTAGCTCTCCAGAATATAGAACGTGAACGAGAACGGTGGAAGAAACGTTTTGACAACAAGCATAGTCGCCCTACTCTCTACAGTGAGAGTGATTTAGTTCTTCTCGAACACGAACCACAAGCAACTGGTGACTCGCGGAAATTGGAACCAAAATATCGAGGGCCGTATATCGTAGCTCGAGTCCTTGGGAACGATCGATATTTGATCGAGGACATTCCTGGCTTGCAATTGACATCTCGAAAATTTTGCTCAGTTTTTAGTTCGGA
The DNA here is from genome assembly GCA_927399465.1 of Sarcophaga caerulescens. Taxonomy (NCBI): domain Eukaryota; kingdom Metazoa; phylum Arthropoda; class Insecta; order Diptera; family Sarcophagidae; genus Sarcophaga; species Sarcophaga caerulescens. Next base: position 89,920,545 of record OV656872.1, on the reverse strand, counting down.
CAAAATGAAGAGGTGGTGTGAGTCATTCCCTGAAATTGATGACACCGGCGAGGAAGTCGAGGACGACTTGGGTCCAGGATTGGCCGAACTGTCAAGTTAAAATAGTATCAAGTAACTTTTATTGCAACCCTGTGTGGTTGACAACCTTGTCTTTTTTGAATTCAACCGCTATTGATTATTATTTCTTTGGCAGTCAACGAGTAAACTAAAACATTTCTATTCTGTGTTGAACATTAGATTATAAAAACGTTTTGCATCCGTTTAATTTTCTTTAATTATTTTTTTGTTTATATGAACAAAGTTAATCTGATAAAATATATAAACCTTGTGAACGATTACTGAATATTACACAAAATCAACGTCGAAACACCAATCTCCTGACAAATGTAACTCTCAAATGACACACTGTTGCTCATGTCGTATGTTTGACGAGATTCAATTCAAACGCAACCGTTGACGAGAAGGTACGATAAAGAAATTTAATAATTTTTAAAAATAACAACGAATAACAACGTCCAGCAGCTTCAGCCTGCACTTTCGCAGCCGTATATACCTCAACGTTTACCAGTAGTATCACGTCCTCAAATTATTACACCTTTCACTACCGTACATCCAACTACGCAACATATACCGATAACTGATCATATTCGTCAACCTCGTCATAGCTATAGTCAACCGTTTTTTTCCGTCTGGGGTAAGTCAAAATAATGTAACAACAGCCTTCTGCTGTGTCACACAAACACATCCACATGTAATATCTTCTAATTACCATACAACGCAACCAATTGTTTTACCTTCGTTCTCGTCGTCACCCAATGTTTATTTGAAACCAACTCCGTTACCACCGTTTAATCAAAATCTATGTTCATCGAACGCATATAGCAACGTAAGGGAAATTATCGCCATTCTGCTCGATTTCGACCCAACACTGAATGAGCCAGTAAATTCAACCCAATTTGTCAGAGGCGTAGAGACACTTAAAGCAGCTTACGGCTGGAACGATCAGTCTTTAATATTCGCTGTCCAACAGAAGATGAAGGGTCCCGCGAAATACTGGGTAGATTCTTTGCAAGTTGTTTTCTCTTCATGGCAGCAATTTGTTCAAAAGTTTTTGTTCGATTTTCCGCATGAGGACAATGCTGCAGACATTCATATAAGGATGTCACAAATGAGGCGCCGTTTGAATGAGACTCCACAGGAGTTCAACTTCTGTTTCGTGACATCGATAGTTATTGTACGTATAATGACGTCATCATCCCAGGTGTGAATGTGCAAAATAAAACTAGGCCGGTTCCATCAAGTGGAAAACCTGCTTTGAACACCGCAGTAAAAGAAGACCACCCCAATACTACACTAAGTAATGTAAAGTGCTACAATTGTTTTGCCTACGGCCATTATTCCATCAAATGCCCCCAACCACAAAGAAAGGAACGTTGTTTAAAATGTCACCGTACCACATATCAAACAGCTGATTGCAATGAAAAACAAAAACCCAACGTAAACAAAATGAACAACACGACACCGGAGCCGACGGTTGATCTCGTTAAGAACGTTAAATTAAACGGCGTCGAGACCGCTGGATGCAGAATGTGAATGTGGTACGAGCTGGAGAAGACTTATCCAAAACTGAAGAAACTAAATTACAAATGATACTTCAGAACCATTCTGACAGTTTCGCGGAAAAGACTTCAGAGCTGGGTAAATGTAATTTGGCCAAAATGGAGATTCAGGTAATGACTGACTAACCCGTCTACACCCGACCGTATCGCCTCGCATACCTGGGTCACAGGGTGAGTAGAAACGCTATCACTCCTGGTGATAGCAAGGTGAGCGCTATATAGAAATTTATAACCCCGACCAACGTCACCGAAGTTCGCCGATTTTTGGGGCTTACAGGTTTCTTCAAGAAATTTGTGGAAAATTATTCAATTATTTCAAAACCTTTAACCACTCTGTTGCGCAAGACCGAAGACAAGGATTTTAATTGGGGTAAACCACAACAGAACGCATTTGATGTTGTATTTGCCTTACTCTGGGCATAATGTAAATTTATTTTGTAATTATAAAAATATTTTCTTTTAAGAAATTCGCAAATATGATGCTCTGGCAGAATATTAAATATAAAATTGCGCTGTCGATGTAATAATAACAAATCAAAAAATACAACATATTTTGAAATTAAATTTTTAAATATGGATATTGCTGCATCTATTTTATTTGCGAAAATTGAAATAAATCAGTTATTAGATTTATCTTCGTCATCTTTTGAACAAATTGGCATTTCCTCATTCATTTTCTTAATAAGAGGTAAAAACAGGGCATACCCTTTTTTAAAATTTGTGTTTTGTTCTTCTCAAATAAAAAATTACATTACAACAGGGTTGGTCAGCAATTTTTTAGTGTACCTTGTAAGAGGGTGACATTTTCTTTGTAGAAAAGAAAACACAATTAGTATTCTGAATGAGCTAACCAGCTACTTTGGACTGCCGAAACGTATCATAACTGACCGTGGAACTGCGTTCACGGGAAAACTGTTCGAGAAATATTGTGATCGAAATAACGTACAGCACATTAAGACAGCCGTGAGATCCCCCAGGGCAAATGGCCAACTGGAAAGGGCGAACCAAATAATTTTATCTCATTTGCGTACAACCACAAAGGACACAAAGGACTGGGATCTCATTATGCATGAAATACAATGGTCAGTGAACTCCCAAAAGAATACGACTTCTGGGTTCAGCCCGAATGAACTAATTTTCGATTACCAGCGGATTGATATAATCCAAAACCGAATCGTCGCTGCTATTCAAGATGACTCCGAAAGCAACCCGAAAAGTCCAACTGAAGAATAACGAAAGCTTGCAGCCGTCAATATTGAGCAAGAGCGAGAAAAATGAAAAAAAAGGTTTGACAGTAAGCATTGGAAACCGACTGAGTATTGCGAGAAAGAACTGGTAGTCTTGGAAAATGAGCTACAGGAGAATCCCGAAAGTTAGAACCAAGATACCGCGGTCCGTACATGATTATTCGTGTCCTTGGCAACGATCGTTATCTCGTAGAGGATATCCCTGGAATGCAGTTAACTTCTCGAAGTTTCTGTTCCGTGTACAGCGCAAATAAGATGTTCAAAAATCATGATTGATATGGGGATTTTTCAATAACAAGATATAGTAAAGAACAATGGGATGTTTGTATTTAATTCAGATAAAAATTCCGGTGTTTTATTTATATGAACTTATCTTGTTGATAATTTTAAACAGGAAGGGAAGATAATAAAAGGAACTACAATTACAATATACGAAATGTCATGAAAAAAAAAGGAGTAAACAAAATCATATGTTTCAGATATAACAGTTTAGAATGTCTAATTTACACATCTCTGTAAATATTTCAATACCCCTAAATTTCTAAATTGTTAGAAATATTCAATTTAATTCTGATGTCTTTAATTCTATTAGCTGAAAGCGGTTTAGTTAGTAAATCAGCCTGCATATCTTAGTTACATAGTCCTTGACGAAATGGAACTTGATGTCGATGTGTTTCGTTCTGTTGTTGACCTTAAATCCTTCAACAATTTTTATGCAATTTTGACTTTCCTCATTTATGACAATAGGTTCGCTGATTTGTTCTTGAAAATCTGGCAACAGTTCTTTCAACCATAGTGCTTCTTTAGAGGCTTACCCAAGCGCAATAAACTCCGCTTCTGTTGAGGACAAAGCCACACAGGTTTGTTTACAGCACGACCATGATACAAGAGCTCCATTGACATTAAATAAATAACCACTGTTAGATTTTCTTTTAGGATTATCCTCACCCCAATTAGCATCCGAATATCCCAAAAGGATTTCATCACTGTCTGGAACTATATTCAGCTTCAAATCAAGAGTTCCCTTTAAGTACCTTGCTACTCTTTTCAATTCTAACCAGTCTTCTTCATTCGGCTTACTTGACTTTTAGCTCAAAATATATACAGCTGATGTCACTTTTAGCCTAGAATTCAAAGCTATATACAATATGCACGCTAAGAGCTTTTGGTATTTGTTGTTGTTGCTTAGCGTTAAAATTAAATTTTTAAATATGGATATTCAAAGCTATATACAATATGCACGCTAAGAGCTTTTGGTATTTGTTATTGTTGCTTAGCGTTTTGTACTCTTTACCAGATTTTCCATAAGAAACTTCTATAAGAACTGACGATTGCTTTGAATCTTTAAGTCCATTTTCTTTTAACATCTTCTTAATATATTCAAATTGAGAAATTGAAAAATGATCATTTCTTGATAAGCTTATTTCCGGACCAAGATAATACTTTATTGGCCCTAAATCACGGATTTTAAATGCATTTTTAAAAACATTCTTTACCTTAGCTATTGTCGACTCCTGAGAAGCTAGGTCGTAATCTTGACTGAAGGGTTGTAATGACCAATTATGTATGTATGTATTGTCGACTCCTCGTTAGACAAAATAAGTATATTGTCGACGTAGGCCGGCACGAATGCTAATAGTGCCCTTTCTGAATGTATATAGAAACATGGATCTAACTTGCTTTGCACAAATTTTGACTTTATCAAAACATCATTGTTCCAGGATCCGGCGGATTGCTTATGTCCATACACTGACTTTTGAAGTAAATAAACTTTATCATCACTACAGCTTACTTTAAACCCCTTAGGCTGCTCCATAAAAATTTGTTCATTTAAATCGCTATTGATAAAAGCAGTTTTACAGTCTACGTGATGTATTTGAAAATTTAGTTTGCCACTAATAAATAGAGTCCTTAATGTAGTGTGTGAGACAACTGGTGAAAACACTTCTCCGTAATTGATGCCATACTTTTGCGAGAAACCTTGGGCTAATAGCCTGGCCTTGTACTGTACACCTTCATCACCAAACTTTTTCTTGAAAATCCGTCTGCATCCAATAACATTGCAATCTTTTGGACTTTCTACCAGTCTCCAGGTATTATTATCTTTCATAGAACGAATTTCACACTCCATAGCCGTAAGCCAATTTTCACTTTCACCACAAACTACCGCTTCTTCATAAGTTGTTAGTACATCTCTTTTCACACAATTTAAATATCGTTCTGGAATTTTACCTTTTGTTGTCCTTTGCGATCTTCTCAAATCGGATACACCTGGTTCACCTTCAGTAACATCTGTACGAGAGTCATCTGAACTTAAGCTTTCATTAAAATCAAGAGTGTCGTGGAACTCATCATCACTTGAATACCTTCACGTTCCATAAAACTTGTTACTTCCTTATTGACGTACTCTTTGCCACGGTCGGACCTTATTATTTTTGGCTTCTTTCCGAAATTGTTAAATTTAAACGTAATAAAATTTTTTAATTTACTTGCCACCTCACACTTGTTTTTAATCAAGTAAATATAACAATATCGGCTGTAGTCATCTATAAAAGTTAATAAATAACGGTTTCCACTGGGGGTAGGGGGGCTTATAGGTCCACATAAGTCGGTGTGAATTAACTCCAAAATACTTTCTGAACTTACCCCTGTCTTGCTCGGAAATGGTGGTCTGGATAATTTTCCTACTGGGCAAACTTCACAGCTGTCACTATTATCACTTGGCTTAATATTCATACCCGATACCAATTGCTTTGAATTCATAACTTTAATAGCATCTGCATGCCTATGACCCAAAATTTTATGCCAATGGTGAATACATACATACATTGCATACGTTCAATTTTACTTGTTCCTCAATTTTGCACACGTATAAGACAGATTCTATATTTGCAAGAGAAACAGTTTCCACATCGAATCACGTACTTATCTTTATAAAAATCAAAATATTGGTATTTACCGTTGGTACAGACAAAACGTTTTCTAAAGTTATGTTGCTGTACTTTTCATCGTTTGGTTTGAGTCGGATTTTTATCGTGTCTTCTCCACTTGAAATTACTGTGTAATTATTTGTAAGTACTATTGGTTTTCGTTTAAAATTCTGTTTCTGTTTAAATTAACAAATACCTTTTCATCATTACAAATATGACATGATGCGCCAGAATTAATGACCCATTTACCATAACCATCTGTAGCTACAAAACAATAGTCGCTGTTGACTGCACTTAAACAAAAATTATTATTAGCTGCTGTGTAAACATGTTGTGGTTTCTTTTTCCCCTCGATATAGCGCGTAAAATTCTTCTTCAAATGGCCCCTTTTGTAACAAAAGTAACATAAAATACCACCTGATTTGTTCTTGTTGTTTACTGTCATCATTGCCTTATTTGTATCATGTTTGTCAATTTTACGCCTTGTGTACTCTTCTATTAATTTCGACTCAACGATCGTTAACGCTTCCTCTTTTCGCGACTCCAATGCAGTTAAATTATTGTAAATATTTGGGAAACAGCTTACTAGCATGGCTATGTTCCATTTTTCATGAAACGCATTTTCACCCAGGTTTTGTAGCTTCAAAAATAAATTCTTCATTAATCCAAAGTGAGCCATAACGTCGTCGTTGTCATCCAGCTTCATGTTGCAAATCTGCCTCATCACGGTTACTTTGTTGCTTAGTGATTTTCTTTCGTGGTAGTTTTGAAGATTTTGCCACATTTTCGCTGCCGTATTGCATTGTCTTATCAGGTGTAATTGATCGTACTCCACAGATAATGATATTGTTGCCCTGGCTATGTTATCTTTATGTACCTAATTATCTGCATCTTTTCTGGCTTTTCTTTACTTAAAACATCCCGGACTCCCTCTTTAATCAGCAGCATCTCTATTTTAAATTTCCATATGAAATAATTTTCGCCACTTAGTTTTGCCACTGAAGATTTAATTTCGGTCGTCATTTTTTCCTAAAATTTTATTAAATAACGATTCAAAAATTATTTAATTAATGTGACTGGGACCATAACCTATTAAAAAAAAAACAATGGGATGTTTGTATTTAATTCAAATAAAAATTCCGGTGTTTTATTTATATGAACTTATAGTGTCAATGCAAAATATTGATTTCTACACAATGCCTTTGTTATTATTTGTTATATGGTATAGAGCACTTTATGTCACAATTTTTTATTTTTTTTTTGTTTTGTTTTGTCCCAGTAAAAACTAAGATAAAAAATAACTAGTGCAAAAAGCAAAACCGAAATGGTTCTGCTACATCAAAATATTTTCTTGACAAACTGTATGTGCAGAAAAAAAAAATAGTTCTACACTTGAAAACTTTCTACAATAAAATAATGACTAATTAATTATTTAAAAACGTAATATTAACTCACCATCCTTTTCAATTTTATCCGATTTTGAAGATGTCACTGGTGATTGGGATGTTGTTAGGGAAGTTGAAGCACCATGAGATTCTTTCAAAGTTGGAAGGGCAGAAGTGGAAGTGGCTTGATAATCTATGGCCGCAGTAGATTCGGGTGCTTGCGGTGTTCTATTGGAGACTTCTGCCGAAGATTTTAATTGTCATTTCACCAATTCAACTGTTAAGAACTTCTTCAATCGCTCAAAATACTGAGAGTGGAGTTCAACATCGTTGTGACCAGCTCCCTAAAAAGCAAAGCATATACATATATACAGTGGCTTATTCTTAGTCTTAGTACTCCAATATATTTTGACAATTTCATGAATTTTAACCAACAGTTTGTATAAAAAATTACGGCTTTTATATTTATTATATTAATTTATTTCTGTTTTATTATAAAACAAACAATTTTTTAATGTTTTTCATAAAACAAGAGAAAAATAAGGAAAAGTTTCAGATGACTCCATAGGTACCCCAAAGGAGAACCCTGAGTAAAATTAAAATTCAAAGGCCTAATATATGAAAATGTTATCCCTTGAATTTAGTAGAATATCCATTAAGGTCAAGCACTCCATTTAACCCATTTGGAATTGAATGTACAAGTTTTGTTTAGTGTTTTCTGGTGGCACCATGAGCAAGTTTTTGGATGACTTTTGTTTGAGGTTTAGCGATCACGTAACCGTTCTTTCAGATCATCTCCTAAATACTCTCTTGAAGTCAAATCGGGACTTTGTGCAAGAGTATTAAGCCTGTGGGAACTTTTTTGTCAAAATATATTGGAGTACTATATATACATATATACAGTGGACAGCAAAAGTCTAGGTACCCCAATGTATGTAAGCAATTTTATGAATTTTAAGCAATAACTTGTAAAAATAATTTATGTTTTTTTTTATTAATTCATTTCTTTTTTATAGTGAAAAATTTTTAATGTTTTTCACAAACCATAAGAAAAACTTTCTGTTGACTCCATATTTTTGCACCACAAAAGTCTAGGTGCCTCCAAGAAGAACTCTTAAAATTCAAAGCCCTAATGTATTAAAATATTATACCTAATGTTTAGTAGGATATTCCTTAAGGTCAATAAAATTCATTGAATCAGTATTTTTTTTTCTCTCCTAATATTTGCCACTATTCCCTCATGCCAATCGATTATTCCGAATTTAGAATAATTAACAAGAATACATAAATTAGAATAACGGTCACCACTATCGCGTCATCCTCGCTGCTGGCATAGAACAGCTTGATAAAAAATGATGCCTTGACATCGGATCACATTCCAATAGTAGTGACTGTTGAAAAGCCAGACGACTTCATAGAACAAGAGACCGGGGGTTCGTTATCTAATACAGCTTTACGAAGGTGTCAGAAAAGACCGTGAAGACTGTGATCCTAAGAGCGGACAAGTGGAATATATCAACAGACAGAATAACTAAGCTTCGTCCAAATTTCCGAATGAGCGTTGCCTAACTTGCGGACGAACGCGATAGACTATGAGCCACTGAACCATTAGCCATAAAAATTTAACTTCTTTCAAGAGAAATTAACAAGCAGATATCTTCCTTCTCGGACTCTGACATAGAGGCGACGATAGCCAGGGCAAAACCATTAGGCCCTAGTACCGGATGGCATGATTCATTAAGTAATCAGCACGTTGCTCTCAAAACTAATTATGTCAATAATTTGTAGTCATTACGTTTGCTGTTTTACGACATCGTCGTAGTCTAGTAGGTAGTGTGTTGGCTTATTAGACTGAAGGCCCGAGTTCGAATCCCAGGTCAGACATCAAAACGAAAATATGAAAAAATATTTCTTCGGCGACTTCCTCTCAGCAGATTTCTGGCAAAAACTCTGAGAGTAAATAAAATTGCCATGAAAAGCTTCCCAAAAAACTGTCGTTCGGAGTCGACTTTAAACTGTAGGTCCCGCCACTCATTTATAAAATTAACGCACACAACATAAGTGGTGTGAGAAGCTAGGTCGTAATCCTGACTGAAGGGTTGTAATGACCAATTATGTATGTGTATGTTTTACGACATCCTTTGTGCATGGTTATCATTGTTGTCGGAAAAAATACCTACGCTTGATAAAAAAAATTCGATTTTTCCCCACACGTCAAAAAAATTCGCCTACAGAAATCAAAAAATAAAATATACATATATAATAAAATAATATCCATAATAATTTTAATTAAATTCAAATTTAATTAAAATTAAAAACTTCCATTTAATCCAGGTATAAAAATAAAGGTATTTTAAAATTAATATCGTAGTTCGACTAAAGTAAATCTTTAAAGAATAAGTTTGGTTAAATTCATATACAAAAAAAACGCTTAATAAAAATTAAAATAATTCAAGTAAAAAAGCATGTTATTTTAAAATTATTGATTGTTAAACTAAATTAGAAATTTGTTTTGTTTAATTCAGGTATAGGAACAATATTACTATTCGAAAGTAACGCAGTCTTCTACTGTTTTGTATATACAATACACATTGCACTTTACTTAAAATATCACTCGTATCCAGATTACTACTCGGAGAAATGAGGAGGTTACCTCCCCATTAAGGAACCCACTTGTTACACAGTATGCTTTGAACACGTTTGCATAAGGAGAGCAATTGGTATCACAGGGCTTGCACTGTCTTGAGGAGATTTGCAAGCTGTGATGTGGATTCTCTCTCTGTTAAGGAGCAGAAGATGCTGTGACTGTGAAAACAAGGGAACTGCATAGTTCCTTGTAGAAGCAGTGAAGCGCCTTTTTGAACTCTGGCTCGGTGGTCGATTGGAGGTTATCCCTCAATCCGACCTCCCTCTGCGCCCAAGAGTGACGGTATGGGTCCAGCCTACTTTGAGGCAGGTGATTGGCATACTTGAACTTATTAGGAAACAGCTCGTGGGTAGTTGTCAACTCCCTGACTGGTGATGGTAAAAGAAAGGGTTGCGATCTTCGGATCGCAATTGATCAGACATCTCTGCAATAGCTAAAGGCAAAGGGTGGCGTAGTGTTGTGTGAGTTGGCATGCCTAAGACTACGTCATCTGGATATAGGTGACGCCAAGAACCCGGAGGAGTTGATGAAGTTGATATAGCTCTTATCCAGGAACCTTGGATCCTTAGGGATAGGATTCTGGGTTTGAGCGATCCTGATTATAGGTTACTTGTTCCTAAAACAAGTGAGAAGGTAAGAACCTGTATTTTACCTTGTAGTAAGTTGGATTTGTTAATCACTCCTTCCTTTTGTACGGGTGACGTAACAACTGTGGCGTACAGAGACAATTGGGCTAATGGTGGAGGATCCCAAGAGGAAAAGATATCGCCTCGTCTTGGTTTGTAATGACAATGCAGGGAAGCTGCAGTTGACATTACGGCCTGTAACATGGATAGGTCTATGATTAGGGACTGGAGGGTTTCAGATGAGTGTTTTTTCTCCGATCACCAGCTGATTTTCTTCAGTATTAATCTATCCAATGGCTTTCATAAGCCTTTTAGGAATCCAAGAACAGACTGGATCAAATTTGAGAAGGCTGTGGAGGGGAAACATAGGGGTCATTCCACTCCTAGCATCAATGATAGAATTGGATCTAAATATGACGGATATTTTGTTGATGCTTGTCCCCTTACTTACGCGTGTAAGAGGAGCCAGCCAGTCTGGTGGAATGTGGAACTCCAAAGACTCCGCTGCTGTACTAGGAGACTCTTTAATAAGGCTAAAAGGTCGAGCGAGGATATTGACTGGTGTGCTTATAGATCCAGTTTTAATGATTATAAAAGGGAAGTAAAGCGCGCAAAAAGAACCACCTGGATGAGTTTCTGCGAAAGTATCGAGGATGTTGCTGATGTGGCTCGTTTCCGCAGGATGCTGTCTAAGGACTCCAAAATCCTAGGCTTCGTCCAAAAGAACGATGGCACGTGGACAGCTTCGAGAAAAGAAACCCTAAAGGTTCTATTGAACACTCATTTTCCCAATTGTGTGGATCCGGATAGCTATCGTCTGTAATGCTGGCATAATGCCCGATTTAGAGATCATTACCAGTGATAGGATCAAATGGGCTATAATTAGCTTTGAGCCTTTTAAGTCGCTTGGTCCAGATGGTATCTTTCCGGCTCTGCTTCAGCACGCTGTGTATGAAGATTGTCTCCGGTGGTGTAATATACCTAAGGGTTGGAAAGATGTGCTTGTGGTGTTTATACCGAAAGCCGGTAAGCCCAGTCATCCGATATCGCTCTCATCCTTTCTTTTGAAAGCTTTGGAGAGACTTATCGATTTATATTTGAGGTAAAACATAGGTCGGTCTCTGTTGAGTAGGTCGCAACATGCTTACATTAGGGGTAAGTCGGTTGAGAGCTCTTCACGATGTGACAGGTTTTGTTGAGGCGAATTTGGCTGGGGTTGAGTACACACTGTCGGCGTTCTTAGATATTGAGGGGGCTTTCAACAATGTTACCACTTCTGCCCCAGATTTTCTGGTGCGGTTTATAACTCACATGCTGGGTAATAGATTAATCCTCGCTAGATTAGGTTCAATTTCTGAGACGATGTGATAGTTGGTCCTGATCCCCCAATGTGCCACCTCTACGGCCTCATCAATGGATGGCTCAAGGGGGAAGAGTAGAGGCGTTGGGGGAATGGTTCGGGTTGTCATGTTTCTAGGCGCCTATGGCCTGCTATAGACAGTGTAGGAACAAGTTGGCTGCTGGGCTTGGATAAGGCCAGTTTAAGGTTACTTATTGGGTTTATTACGGGGCATTGCGAGATTACAAGGATCTGCAACAGATCCCAGCCAGACTATTGCAGGGTATGTTGCGATGAGGAGGAGTTGGAGACTATCGAACACCTCCTCTGTAACTGTAGTAGGTTGAGGTTGAAGACCTTTGGCTGGGGCTCCTTTGAGGGTTTGAATTCTGTGTCGAGAGCCGACATAAAGGATCTCCATAGATTCCTTATGAGTTTGAGCTGGTTGAGAAGTGCTAGGGCTTCAACAGAGTAGTCGTGCTCTCTTGTGTATTTTATTAGTCCGTGTAATTCCTCTGCTTCCTTATTCTCCCTTTCCTACTTCCTCTCCTTTTTCCCTATCTCCCCTATTATTCTCTCCCCTTTAGGATGTTGTATAATGGGTCAACTGGACCTCCGGGTACTGTACTTGGTAAGTACACGTCCTCTAACCTAAACCTAAAATATCATTAAATATGAAATGATATCTAGAAAAAACAATTTGATATTGGTGTCGTCAACTTTTTAAACTATCAGTCAATCAGCCTAATAACCAAAAATTAAGTGTTTACTCTAAATACAGGTTGTTTGATTGCAAATGTGAATAAAGTAATGAATTTCTTTAAGTGCCGTAAGTACTAGTAGTCGACGTAGTCTAGTAGGTGGTGTGTTGGCTTATTAGACTTGAGACCAGGTTTCAAATCCCAGGTCTGACATCTGCCTCTCTGCAGATTTGTGGCAAATACTGTGCGAGTAAAAAAAATTGCATTGAAAAAGTCTCTCAAAAATCTGTTGTTTGGAGTCGACTTTAAAACTGTGAGAAGCTAGGTCGTAATCCTGACTGAAGGGTTGTAATGACCAAATATTTAAAAAAAAAATTGCCATGGAAAAGTTTCTCAAAAATCTGTCGTTCGGAGTCGACTTTAGGTCCGGCCACTCAGGTACAAAATTAACACACACAACATAAGTGGTGTGTGAAGCTAAGTCGTAATCCTGACCGAAGGGTTGGAATGACCAGTTATGTATGTACGGATGTATGTAAGTACTTATGGTCACATGTTTTTACTAAAAATTGTATGATATGATCACTGATTCAAAAAGGGCAAGAATAACTGAAAGCTAAATTATTTTTTTACTATTTTCCTAAAAGAAAACTCGTTTTTTCACATTTTATAATTAATGTACTCCCGTTTAACTAACTGCCCTATTGCTTTACGGAAGATATTATTTTGTGCTGTCTATAAGGTTTAACCTTAAGTATCGAAAAGAAATGGTGTCAAAACAAGAGCAGTTTAGTTGAATAGCTTTTTTGGTGGTCAGATCGTGCGTTATCCTGGCGCTTAAGTCATCAATATTTACGCCTGATGACATATAGTACAATGGTGATATAGTACAATCATCGGCATATGACATCATTAAAACGTTCGGTGGTGAGCCCCTTAAAGGCAGAAATATGGACATATGTATATGTACAGTGTCGGACAAAACTAACTGAACAAAATACTAATACATAATATATTAAATTTTTAACGAAATTTCACTCGATTAAATACAACAAAAAGATAAAAATAAAAAGCAAACACAAAAACATAAATGTATTTTAAAAATTCTTTTTTTTTAATTTATAACAAAATAAAATATTATTGATGATTATATATTCAAGCGTCAAAACAAACTGAACAACATTTCGACTTCTATACTTAGTGGCAAAACCTTTGTTCTTGATAACCTCTTGACACCTTTTTGGCATTGAATCGACAAGATTATCGATAATTTCTATTGGAACATTTAACCATGCATCTTTGATGGCAGTAAATAGTTCCTCTGGTCTTCCCCCAACCTCACCCCGATTAATTTTTTGATTTACTATTTCCCATAGATTTTCTATGGGGTTAAGATCAGGGGACTGTGCAGGCCACTCCAAGACAACGACCTTTTGTTGCTCCAACCAATTTTTTACAACTTTTGGGGTGTGTTTTGGGTCGTTGTCGTGTTGAAATATCCAGGAGCATGGCATTTTGTCTTCAGCGTGCGGTAACATCACGTTCTGCAAAATTTTTCTTTACATATGCTTGTCCATAATGCCAGCGATTTTATGTAAGGGTCCTAAGCCTTGCCCTGAAAAGCAGCCCCACACCATTACGTAGCCACCTCCATGCTTAACAGTACCTCGACAGTATCGAGGATGCAAGCGTTGGTTAGGTGGGCGACGTACTCTTTTCATCCCATCTGAGCTTACGATATTAAATTTGGATTCGTCGAAAAACAAAACCTTATTCCACTGATCTCTAGTCCAGTTTATATGTTTTTGTGCAAATTTAAGTCGAGCTTTTCTATTTTTTTGTGAAATAGATGGTTTTTTTGCTGATCTATACGATTTCAACCCTGCTGCCACAGCTCTTCTTTGAATGGTACGCGTGCTAATATTTAAACCTAATGACTTGAGAACACCGGGAGCGGACTGGAATGGATCTTTTTTAAATTCTCGAACTATACGAGCATCCTCTCTTGAAGTAGTGCATTTTGGCCGTCCTCCAGAATGAACTGCTTGTAGCTTGTTTTGTTACTGACCAGCTTTGTTCAGTTTGTTTTGTCGCGTTGTGAGTAGAGTTTACAAGTTGTTTATTTTATTTATAGACATTAAGAGTGCGATTTTTAAGAAAAAAATAATGGTTTTATCACCTGCTATGTTTAACAATTTTATTATAGTAAATATTTTGAAAATATCGAGTTTTTCTTTTTTTTTCCTATGGTTTAACGTCGAAAGTAAGATTTGTTCAGTTAGTTTTGTCCGACACTGTATATGTTATTATATTTTGCATTTTTAGATCTTGTTTATATACCACAATAATTTTTGTGGGACATAATGCTTTTTCAATATTTAGGTTAATATTTCTTAGATAATTTTGTCTTTAAATAGCATTTTAAGATTACTTACCTCCACCCAAAGTGGTTCAACGGCTTTCGGACACCTCTCATAAATACCTATGCCATGTGAAAAGTCTATTACCTCGTCATCTGTGCCATGAATGACTAAAACAGGTGATTTAACCTTAGAAACTTTGTCAATGCTGTCCATTTTATGAAAATAAAAAAATTAAAATACGGTTACAAAACTTACAAGACATACAAATGATTTGAGATTTATCTAATTATTAAATAAACTATAAAAAAATGTTCTAAAACGATTTATCCAATTAAATATTCCAAAAATTACTGTGTATTGTTATTTTTGTTTTTATATATTTTTCTGTATGTTCATTTGTTATTATTTTTCTGTATTATTTATTTCACCGCACTGTATTTTAGTATGTTTTGTTTATTTCGAATTACACTAACAATTCGTTTCATAATTCGTGAGAGAACATTCAGCATAGCATTTGTGTTGCTATTGTTCATTTTCCTTTTTATTTATTTTCGTATGTTTATCTCGATCAGTGTTCCGTTCCACGCGTTCCTATACCACTTGTATATAATTTTAAAATTACAGCTGTGTGCAGTGTGACCGTTCACACTAGTAACAAAAATCAAGTCACATAAAATTTCAATAAAATTGTTCTCACATATTTCAAAATTCGAATTATATTTCGATTATTGTTATTTATAACACAGTGTGTTCATATTGAAATTTGATTTTTGTTTTATTATAAAAAATCGATTTTTATACGATTTTACTCGGTAAATTGAATATTTTTATACCGAAGGCTGTGTGTAAAGCGTTTATATTTTTTCTGAGATCAAGTAAGTTATTCTTGACTCAATCAACGCCACGTATAGATTGGAATCGGAAACTTTGGATATTGCGTGTCCGAAGAATATTGATTAAATTTTATTGTCCAAAACAAAGTAGGGGCTCTAAACGCCAAAATTCTCCTTCCAGAGCGGAAAGCTTGGAAAAATTACTCGCGGAAAAAGCGAAGGTCAAATATCGACAGGATTCGACAATCCATTGTAGATAGGACTATTTCTTTTAATCCTATGGAGCTCGAATGTCGATTGGATATTTTGAAAACGTATATCGACCAAGCAATGAAGCTCCAGTCAGAAGTGGATAATTTGGATCCCGATAATAATGACAGAGCCGAGCTTGAAGATCTCTGTGTGACCCCGAAGAGTTTGTTTATGAGTCTGTTAGCCAAGAATAGGCAATCGAATGTGCCTGAAACTTCATTCAGCGTACAAGCGCACCATTCGAGACTCCCAAATATGAAGCTCCCTAAATTCAGTGGTAAATACTCGGATTACAAAAACTTCATGAGCTTATTTGAGAACCTGGTCCACAATGTCCGACGTTAACGGATATTGAGAAATTCAATCACTTGATCTCATGCTTGTCCGAATCGGCCTTGGGTACAGTAAAGGCCTTTCAGATCTCCGAAGAGAATTACCAAAAAGCATTGGCAAGCTTGAAAAAAGTTTATGATAATGAATGCTTGATATTTTTCGACAATATTGCAAAACTTTTTGATTTGCTCGAAATTACCAAGCCTTCGGCTGTTGCTTTGCGAAGCATGATCGATACTGTTTCTGCCATCTATGATTCTGTGTTATCAATTGGTGATGACAAGAAGATAACAAATGCCATATTAATACATTTAGTGATGTCTAAATACTACAACAATTTATCGCTTGTTCGAATCTTCTCACACAACTATTCGCTATTCTGCTCACAACGGAGATCTTTAAACTGCGACTGTTTTCTTCACACGCAACTTCACACAAGGCTGACAGAATTCTTACTGACTCGTTGCCTGCTTTGTCTTGCCCTTTTATATACGCAAGAGATCAGTCTGATGAAAGTTCTTGAAGTGGAACGTTCGGGGTTTCGCTTTCTGGAGTATTCTTTCGCGACACATTGCTTGTTGTTGCGTTTGCTTACTTGTCTATCTCCTTTTCTCATACTGATGTTGTTGTTGGTTTACTTATAATAAGTTCGATGTATGTGTTAGTGTAGCTCGTAGCTTTTGTTTATATTTTTCATGTGAAATTATATTAGGTCGTTTCCATTTGCGTAACACTGCCGCATATTAAGCCTGTTCGTCCAGAATAGGCTCATTATCTCTTTTCCCATATTTTGACAGTCGCTCTATGTGTACGACCTTCATTTTTGTTCGGCTGCTAGCTTTCTGTATCCTGTACACGTCATCGTTTAACCGCTTTATTATTTTATACGGTCCATCCCAGCTGGTTTGTAGCTTGGAAGATAATCCCTTCTTCCGCTTTGGGTTGTATAGTAGAACAAGTTGTCCCTCATGGAAGCCCTCCGTGTTTGCTGCACAATCATACCTGGCTTTCATTCTATCACTGACCATTTTTATACGGGTGCGCACAAATTCATGAAGTTCATTTAGGCTCTCTTCTTTTCCATTGTATGTGGCATCCCTCTCTGTGACGAGCTTAACACCAAACTCTAAGTCTCCGGGCAGTTTTATCTCGGTCCCAAAAATAATCTTGGCGGGTGATCTAGATGTTGAATCATGGACAGCAGATCGGTACGCCAGTAGAAACCTCGGAGTGTTTTTGTCCCAGTCCTTCTGTTGCTGGCTCACTACTTTTCGCAAGTATTCTTCCAGGGTCCGATTAAACCGTTCTATCATTCCGTCCGACTGTGGGTGAAGTGGCGTCGTTCGAGTCTTCTTAATACCGTATACCTCACACATTTCCTTGAATACGGCTGACTCAAAATTTCTGCCTTGATCGGAATGTAGTTCTATTAGAACCCCATAGCGGCATACCCAGTTGTTCACAAAAACATTTACTATTGTGCTCGCCTCTTGATTGGGTATGGCATACACTTCCGGCCATTTGCTAAAATAGTCCATCACAACGAGAACATATCGGTTTAAGGCATTGCTGACAGGAAAGGGGCCTGCTACGTCCATCGCTATCCGCTCGAAAGGTGCGCCCGAGTTATATTGTTGCAGCTGACCTCGACTTCCTTTTACTGGACCTTTAGCTGCAATGCACTGGGTACAGTTTGCTATCCAGTCCGCCACTGCTTGTTGACATCCAACCCAATAAAAACGTTGTTTTAGTCTTTCCAGCGTCTTTGTTACTCCAAGGTGTCCTCCTCTAGCTCCATTATGGTACTCGTTTAACACTTCCTTCATTTTGGAGGAAGGCACCACTATTAGGTTGGATGAGGTTTTGCTATCAGTGTTTTCCCAATCTCGATATAAGCACCCGTTTATCAACTTTAAACTGTCCCATAGTGCCCAATATGCTTTTGTAAGAGGACCTTCTGGGAATATCTCATTTCTGGTAGGTCGTTTGTCCTCTTCCTTAGCTGCTATAACCTTCGTCATATAATCTGTGCTTCAGACCAGTCTTCGTTGGCTTCGATCTGCGTTAGCCGGATATCAACGATGGATTCCTTCTCCTCAGCTTTCACGACCACTTGGGAAAGTACACCACCAATACCATATCCGCTAGCATCACTGTCTAAGATAAATTTTTCTCCTGGGACTGGATATGCCAAAACTGCTGCAGCACACAATAGGTCTTTTAGTGTCTGGAACGCCTTTTCTTGTGACCCACCCCATTGATACGCTTTCGATTTCTTGCAGCCACGCTAGCAAAGTTAGGCACAAAGCGTCTGTAGTATGTGCATAGTCCCAAAAAGCTGCGTAGTTCATGAAGATTCTGGGGACGAGGCCAGTCCTTTACTGCTCGTTTTTTATCTTCATCCGTGGATATGCCATCTGCTGTAACAAGATGCCCCAAATATTTCACCTGTCTTTGGAACAATGCACATTTCTTTACGCTTAATTTTAGTCCAGCCGTTGTTTTTCGTTGCAGAACTTCTCCCAGGTTCTTGAGGTGTTCGTCGAAAGTTCTGCCCATCACTATAATGTCGTCGAGGTACACCAGGCAAGTCTTCTAATGCAGTCCCTTTAGTACACGTTCCATAAGCCGCTCGAATGTGACCGGAGCATTACAGAGCCCAAATGGCATAACTTTAAACTGCTTTGTAGATCCAATGTGGAGAACCACTTCGTTCCGGCTAGCGTGTCGAGTGTGTCGTCAATTCTCGGTAGTGGGTAACTGTCCTTTTTAGTGACATCATTCAGCTTCCTGTAGTCTACGCAGAATCTTGTACTACCATCTTTCTTATTGACTAAGACTACAGGTGAGCTCCACGGACCCGATGATGGTTCTATTACACCGCTCCTCCTCATTTCTTCGACTAGCTCTTTAACCTCATTACGCTTCGCCAGCGGTATGCTTCTGGCTGCCTGTTTTATCGGTCTCGCTTCGCCAGTATCAATTTCATGTTTGACCATGCCGGTTCTTCTTTTATTGTTTGTGGCGAAAGCGCTAGCATACCTCTTTAGCAGCTTTTTGGCTTTATTTCTCTCTGGAGCTGCTAAACCTGCTACCCAGTTCTCCACACTTACACTAAATTCCTGTTGGTCCTTGGCTGAGATTTCGACCGGTTCTGGCAATTGTTCGTTGTTTATTACCGCCTCTACTGGAGCACATTGACGCACCTCTGAGTTTTTACAGATGACTTTTTCATGGCCTGATAGATTTAGCACTCTCACTGGGACTATTCTCTGTTCGGTGGATTTGACGAGGGCCTTTCCTGATAACAAATCCGTTTGAATTTCTGCTGGTTCCACAACCCACAAGCGGTTTTCCTCACAATCTCCCTCCATACGCGCCCATATCAATGATTCACTTTGAGGTGGTAGTTTTTGTTGTTCGACAGCAACTATCCTTCTGGCGTGCACTTGATGCTTGTATCCGACGTCAAGAGGTATCTCCACATTTCGCCAACTATCAACAACTATCTGTTGCCCCATATTCAAATTGATGCCATGAGCTATCATAAAATCGGCACCAATGATAACCTCGTCCATAATAAAGACGTGGCTTACACTAATGTTGGCGTCACCTTCGCCTCTGTTTTTCCGTGGACGGTGGCAGAACCTCCAGTAGCTGTCCGAAGTCTTACATTGCTAAGTGCCTCACACTTCCCCTTCACTACATCTGGTCTGATGATAGACTGCGTCGCACCGGTGTTTATAGTGAAGGTGAGTTGTCTGTCATTGATGTACCCGCACGCCGTAAGGTTGTTGTTGTTTTGTTGCATCACTGATATTGAGACTGTGGGGACCTCGCTTGTGGGAGCCAGCACTTGCCCTCAGTGCTAGCTCGTTTTAGTTTAACGGGGACTCTTGTGAAGATGGTTGGTAGTTCGCCCGTTTCTTATTTCTTGATGGTGAGGCGGATCTTGATCTTTTGCGTGGCGCTTTGCAGTTTCTTTGGAAAGGCTGGTACAGTTGAAGTATTTAACTTTAGCCTTTTGTCCGTTTTCTTCCAAAACTTGCTTCAACATCTCTTTAACTTTATTCAAAAGGCTTTCTTCTTCCTCCACGACTTCCATTTTTCGCACTTTTCTAACTTGTGGTCTAGAAATCGCGCGAGCGGTCTCCTGGGCTCTGCAAAGGTTGACTTCTGCGTAGAACATACCGCTAATTTGATGTCTGGGTAGCATATACCGTTAACAAACGCCTCGGTTTTAAAGTTGTCTATCAACGGGTGGCTTTCTCCTGGGTGAGCTGCGCTAACCTCTCGACCTCCATTGCAAACGCTTGAAGTGATTCATTAGCCTTTTGCGCTCGGCACCTTAACTCCATGCGGTACAGTTCTCGTTTATGCTCGTCGCCGAATTTACTCTGTAACGCCACCATTAAGTCGTAGTTATTTCTGCAGCTGGCTGGCATGATTTCTAGGATCTGAGCTGCGACACCCTTTAACGCCAAAATTAGTTCCAACGCCTTCTCGTCATCGTCCCATCCGTTTCTGCTGGCTATTGTCTCGAATTGGAATTTGAATACGGATAGGGGTGTGCTACCGGTCGCTGGCTCTGGAGGTTGTTAATCTTCTCCTCCATCATTACGAGTTTTCCGTCGACGGTCTTTTCCAAATCGTTCACTTTGGTGTCAACGGTCTTTTCAAAATGTGACACCCTTTCCTCGACACCAGTGATTCTTTTGCTGACCGACTCATGTATTTCCTCCAGCTTCTCTGATGTCGCTTCGAGCTCCTTTTCAATTTTGGACAAAATTGCTGCTTGCAGTTTTTGTTTTTCTGCTCTAGAAGCTTCAAATAGCTTTTTGTTCTCTTCTTGCATTTTCTGATTTTCAGCTCTAGAAGCTTCTTGTACATCAGTCAGAAGTATCTGATTTTCGGCTCTAGAAGCTTCTTGTACATCAGCCAGAAGTTTCTGATTTTCGGCTCTAGAAGCTTCTTGTACATCAGCCAGAAGTTTCTGATTTTCTGCTCTAGAAGCTTCCAATAGCTTCTTGTTCTCTTCTTGTGTATCAGCAAATAGCTTCTGGTTTGCTACTTGCATTTTCTCCATCATGGCTGCTAGCAACGAATTTATGTCCACACCGCTAGGGGTTGCAGGGGCCTGTATCTCTGCCTTGAAGCTGCAGTTGTTCCCTTAACCGCTTTTGCAGTTCATTCTTCGTACCCGTCGTTGGCAGCTCTAGTTTACCCAACTCTCGTTTAAGCCGGTCCAGTCTTAGTTCGGATAGTTTCATTTTATTTATTTTTTATTTTTTTTATTTATTTATTTTTACTATTGGATTTTGCAATCCGACTTCTGACACCAATTGTTACGTTTTTACCTTTTTAAAAACGTTTAAATATGAGTTCGTTAATTGCAAACAAAGTAATAACAAATATGCTTTATCTGCAGCAATTACCGTGTGCGGACGTGTTTGAGTGGTGCGACAAAGCATAAAAGTAGATTAAAGAGAAAATAATTAACAAACATTTTAAATAGACAGGACTATTAGAAACATATAATAAAGTGCCCACTGGGGTGTTATATGTAAATAAAAGGATAAAAAATCTTTAAACAGTGTGCAAAGGTGGAAATCAAAATACAAAAATGGCTGAATCGGGCATGTGTGCAGGTGTTTGTAAAAAAATTTTCCATAGCGCTAAAAAGTGCTCGGGAATAGATCAATATTCGATTGGTATTTTGGATTCATGTGGTTTTATACGATTTATGAGTGACGATTGCCTTCAATACATACACAATGTTAATTTGGCACTTGGAGAAATTCAGAGCAGTGTATTAAAAAATAAAGAGAATTTGGTTGAATATAAAGGCGAATTCGAATCTGCATTAAAACAAAACGAAAACGAAATTAAACAACTACTGCGTGCAATAGAAAAGAGATATGAGGAGAGATTGAAAAAAATAGATGAAGCACAAAAATCATGCGAAACAAACGTAAAAGAAATAAAAAAAACTTTATGGTGCAATAAAAGATCACGAAAACAAAAATAAAGAAATATGTAACACAATAGCGGAGAAAAACAAAGTGATGTGCAATGAAATAAAAAAGCAATTACAGAAGCAAATGTCAAAACATCTAATGTACATAAACAAATAACATATGCAGATCAGCGTTGCCAAATTTTTTTTTTTGAAAAACTTTTTATTTCTGGGAAAAAAAACTATTTTTTTTACCAAAAAAAAACTTTATTTTTACAAAAGTACATACATTTTTAAAGCAAACACCGGAGCCCGGTGCCGTCTGTTGGTGTTTCCTTGCTTATTTTGCCCGGGACTAATAAAATACACAATATTTTATTTAAAAATGTAAATATTTCTTGTTTTAATACTGAATTTATTGAAAAAAATTTAAATTTAATTTTGTCGAAAAAACTTGGTTTGTTAGAAAACAAATTTAATGAAAACTTTTTCGCATCTCAAAAAACTTGGAAAAAAAGGGAAAACTTGGCAAATGGCAACGCTGATGCAGATACATTGAAAAGTATAGCTGGGATGCAGATAAAACCCGCTAATAATCAAACCTAAACAGAAACAAGGTATTGATAAAACTAAAGAAGATCTTAATCAGCCCAATCATGAATAAAAATTCCGCATGAAATTTCTCTTTTCCCTTCTCTCCTATTATGAACAAAAATTCCGCGTAAAATTTTTTACTTTTCCTTTTTCTCTGTTTTAATCCCATTTTTATCAACCATGTGAAGGGAGAAATATTAAAAAGGAAAAAAGTAGGTATTCTCAATGTATTTTAGTTTGTATTTTCCCCAAAAAAAATTCACTTATAAAACACAAGGGAGTTTGATTAAAAATGTAAGTATATTTTTGTACAACTAAATTTAAATAAATAAAAAATATTTAAATGTTCCTGTAGGTCTAAAACAACTAATAAAACTTTTGGTTACATTAATGGAAGCCAATCTGTAAGCACTTTGCCCAAAGTCGACTGGCCTAAAGACACATTGAAGTCATTTCCTACACCTTCTGCGAAAAAACGTAAGCTCGCACTTAGCTTTATAATTGGTGAAACTCCAAATTGTTTTTTTGTTGGTTGACTGTGAGTTGGTAAAATTTCTAGTAAATACCGAGAGGCCAGTTTATTTACTCTGTAGTACTTTTGAAACCTGTTGCAAGATAAAATTTAAACCAAACACTTTCATTTTTATTTGTTTACTTACAAAGACAGCGGCAACTCAAGAAGATTAGATTCATCCCTTAATTGGCTTCTGGAAATACGTTGACTGTTTTGTTGTTGCTTCTCTGAACTACCAATTTCCTCCACAAGGCACTATTCATTGTTATTTTCTTGTATTATATTAAACTCTTATGTATTTTTTCAAATTATATTAATTTTATTTAACTTTAATTTTACTTTATTTTCACAAATTGTCAAAAAATTTAATATCAATAAGAAACACAGCTGACTTAAAAATTCGATATTGCCACTTTTTCAAACTTTTACTCCCGCGGAATTTGTAATTAGAGGATTTCTTTCTCGAGAAAAACGTTTTCCGTGAGAAAGAAATTCCTTGAGAATATTCGTGATTGGGCTGAATAAAAAAGTAGATCCAACCAACTTTAAAATTATTGATGTTGAGAAAAGAAAAAATGGAGCTGTGGTTATACAAAGTGAGAGCAATGAAGAACGAGAAAAAATTAGACAAGCGGTACAAAATAAAATGAATGAAAAATACGAAATTAAGGCACTGAATCAACCTGAATTGAAAATAAAAGTCATTGGCATGTCATTTAAGTTTTCGGAAGAAGGAATTATTGAGAAACTAAGAAAGCAAAATGAAATTTTGAAAAATAATGTGCTAAATATAGTAAAAACGTATGAATATAAAAGAAACGGACATGTATTTTATAATGCAATATTGAAAATAGATAATGACTCATATGAATGAAGAAAAATTTAATATCGGATGGGAAAAATGCAGAATATTCGACGGCTCTGATACGAGGGTTGCCTTTTATATTTCGGGATTTGGCAACCCTAGTGTTGCAATCTGCCCACTGACAGCTCTATCGTAAAGCTTGACATTTCTGAGGTTATACGTACTCAGAACGTTTTGACATACGAGCGCTATTTGTGTTGTTTACAGTAACTTAAAAGATTCATCTCACCCAAAAAATGGAATTAAATCGTGAACATTTTCATGCGATTCTTTTTTACAACTTTCGACGTGGATTAACTCAACAACAGTGCATCGATGAACTTAATTCAATTTTTGGCGATGAAGCTCCATCAAGGAGCAGTGTTTATCGATGGTATGGTGAATTCAACCGAGGTCGTAGTTCACTCCAAGACGAATTTCGTGAAGGTCGTCCAAAATCGTTGTTGTTCCGGAAACCATTGATGCTGTGCGCCAACTGATATTGCAAGATCGTCATGTGACCTATCGTGAGATTCAGACAACCTTAGGCATTAGTGGGACCAGCATACATTCAATATTGCATGAACATTTGACTGTCAAAAAAATTTGTTCGCGTTGGATCCCACACAATTTGTCAATAGCTCAAAAAAGGCTCGTGTCGAGTTACTGTAAATTTATTAAATATATCATATATATATTTATTATATATATCAACGATATGCCAAACGTATTAAATGATTGTGAGATAATATTATATTATATAATTTACCACCCCGTGTTTTACTGTGATTTTGCAGTGTTTTAAATTAAGGCTCTTTACTTTTGGTCTTCGTACTATATTTCTTTTATCAGAATCTCTTTCGATCAGTGAAAAACGATGAGTGGCGTTCGTTTGCGAATAATATAAGGTATAAAATATGGGCTGACTTCATAAACGCAGTTTGCAATGTAACTTTACAATGCATGGTGATCATAAAAGCAGTAAAATTTGTTTTGGCAATGTCTCATGTTCATTATTGCATGACAATTCTTTTCAGTGCGCATTATTTGTCAATTTCGTGCATGGTTTTTATTTGTGATTCTTTGTAAACATTTACATTTATTGGCGGCAAAAATTTTATGGTAGAATTGGCAAATTTGTAGTAATTAAATTTTTTTTATATTGTAAGTACAAATGAAAGAACAATTATTGCTCAGTTTCCAAATTGTTATTAGTAATGCTTTTTGTAGCGTTATTCCAATATACCTACAACTTCTTAAAATTTAAAATATTAGTTTTATCAAATTATTCCATTTGGTAATAAATACCTTTTTTTCCCCGATAGTTTTTATTGTATCTTCATTTTTATGAACTAACAATAAGTGTTCAAATCTTAAGTTTAAAGTTAATAAGTATTGATGTCCAGCCAGTGTCAGACAAAAATTCTAATTTTCAAATGTTAATAAATGATTTGTGAAGAAATCATCTGAGTTCGATGGTGTCCCTCCTTCTCAAGCGGGTATGTCCACGATGTTGTAGGATGTTTCGAGCGAGAGGATTTGGATGTATTTCCAGCTTCTTTAAATATTTGGTCACATATTTTGAGATTTCGCTTTTGACCAGTGGGACGTCAAGGTCTTTATGAATATTGCTGTTTTTAATATACCAAGGAGCGGCAGTTATCATTCGTAGGATTTTATTTTGACGGCGTTGTATTTTTTCAATATTAGAAGCAGAAGCCGTGCCCCATAACTGGATACCATAACTCCATATTGGCTTCAATATAGATTTGTGCAGCAAGAGTTTACAATCGAGGCTAAGAACGGAATTTCTACCGATAAGCCAATTGATTTGAACTGTTTTCAGTTTCATTTGGGTCAATTTTGCATCGATGTGATATTTCCATGTGAGACGTCTATCCAAGTTAATACCGAGATATTTAACATGAGTATGTTGCGGCACCCTCTGGGTGTTAATACTGATGGGCGGACATGTTTCTTTCCGTAGGGTAAAGGTGATGTGGACGCATTTTTGTTCATTGATTTTAATTTCCCACTGATTAGCCCATTTCTCCACCTGGGTAGCATGGTGCTGTAATTGACTTGAGGCATCTTTTGGATTTTTGTGGGAGCAAAGAAAAGCCGTATCATCAGCAAAAGTTGATGTGTGTGTAGTACTGCTTGTTGGCATATCTGCGATGTATAACAAATATAAAATTGGTCCTAGGATACCGCCTTGTGGAACACCAGCCTTTATATGTTGAGGGCAACTTAAAAAATCTCCTTCTTTAATTATGAACTTTCGATCGATAACATATTTTTGGAATAGATTGAAAAAATTCAATGGTAACGACTGCTTCAATTTCGATAAAAGACCTTCATGCCATACTTTGTCGAATGCTTGAGAGACGTCAATAAAAAGCGCTGAACAATATTTTTTTTCTTCAAAGGCTTTTCTTATTTCTTGCACCAATCGGTGAGTTTGCTCAATAGTACTATGTTGTCGTCTAAAACCAAATTGATAATTGGGTATACAGTTGCTTCGGTCCAGAATAGGAGTCAGCTTGTTAATTAACAATTTTGACATGGTTGGTAATAGACTTAAAGGTCTATAAGATTTCACTTTCGAAGGATTTTTTCCAGGCTTAAGAATCATTTTAACTAGAGCAACTTTCCATGCTGGCGGGTAGTATTCGAGACGCAAGATGGCGTTAAAAATATAAAGAATAATTCTCTTTCCTATACGGGGCAACTCGATAAGCATCTTGTTGCTGACTTCGTCGAATCCGGGAGCTTTCTTTGCATTCAAATTTTCAATAGCAATTATAATCTCTTTGATTTGTAATTTTATTTTGACTGGAGGTCGAGCGACTATAGGTGGTAAATCACTCATGTCAATGCATGAATGGGGAGTGAAAACTTTTTTAAATGACTAACAAAAAGGTTACCTTTTTCAGCGTCATTTCTTGCCCAGCATCCTCTGGAATCCTGCAGTGGGGGAGAGGCCGTTATAGGTCTTTTCAGGTTTTTAACTGATCACCATAATGAATAACTGGATTGTTGATTCGCATCTAGACTTTGCAAATATTCTCTCAGAGATGCTTCCCTTTGCGTTTGTAACACTTTTCTGAGCTGGTTGGTACAATTTTTTAATTTTGCTTTAAGTTGTGGTGATCTGTGCAATTGCCATTCTCTTCGAGCTTTCCTTTTTTCTGATAAAAGGTATTCTATATCTGCCGAAAAAACTTTGGTGTATCTAGTCTGACGATAGTAGGAAGAAGCATTTTGAGCAGCTCGCTTCATGAGCCCACTCAGGCTACTAATTGAGGGGGAATGATCTGAACATAGATCTAGTGAAGCTTCAACTTCGATTAGTTCAACAGGTATATTTTTTGTTATGACAAAGTCAATGACGTCGGGTATTTTTTGCTGGTCAGATGGCCAATAAGTTGGTTTCCCAGTTGAAACGATATTTAGATCCATTTTTTAAATGGTATCGTATAAAATACGACCTCTTGGGCTAATGAGACGTGAGCCCCAGAATGTATGTTTCGCATTATAATCGCCAGCCGCTATGAAACGAGGACCCAGTGATTTGAAAAAGTCTCTGCATTGATTTTCTGTTACTGAAAATCTATGCGGAAAATATACTGATGAAATAACAAGATTGTAATAAAATTTTTCAATACAGATATTTGTCGCTTGAAGATAATTTTCCGAAAGTCCACGCAGTAAATGGTGTTTAATTCTCGATTTGATTAATATTGCGCAGCCACCACATGATCTATCTCTAGGGTCATTAGTGTCATAAAAAGTGTATCCACGTATTTTAAAAAAGCTTCTAGATGTCATATGGGTCTCAGAAATCAACATGACATCTATTTTTTGATTAATTAGAAAACATTCCAACTCGTCTTTATGTTGGCGAATGCAGTTTGCGTTCCAGAAACAAATTCGTAGAGTTCATGGCCTACTTAATATGGCTTGCAGAAGTGAAGTCTGCATTTTTTGCATTTCCTGCATCATACTAGTCATGCTCGTCATGAATTGATTCATGGTTTGTAAAAGGTTTTCCATCATCCCTTCAAGACGCCTAAAATTGGAGTTCGATTTTTCATTAGTTGGTAACTCTTTTTGCGCTGTTGGTTGATTAGACTTTAAAATGTTGGCGTATGAAAACTGGCTATTGACTGCCTGTGCTTGTGGCGGATTAATTAGCGTAGGTATTTTTGCTGGCTGGGCAGTTACAGTTTTGTGTACCGAGTAGCGTTTGACGATATCATAAACAGGGCAACCCCTATAGTTGGCAGTGTGGTTGCCTCCGCAATTGCTGCATTTCTTAACTGTGGAGTCGTTCTTTAGTTTATCACATTTTGACGTGTTGTGAAGATCGCCACAAACAACACAAACAGGAGGTAACTTGCAATAAGTTTTGGTGTCTCCAAATTCTTGGCAGTTTAAACACTAATTCTACTCGGAATAAAGGCTGAGAGGTCCATTCTTTATTTTTAATATTTGAAACAGCTTTTACTTTAAAGCCTTTGTTGATCAGACTAGATTTTATTTCTTCAGGGTCGACATAAGAATCGATGCCCTTTATAACAACTTGGAGGCCTTTTGCGCTTTTCAGCTGGTAGGTATAAATTTTTTTTTTTGAGTTTTTCAAACTCTGAAATGATTTTACGATATACGTTCTCGTGGTTTACTTGTATTTTCGTTTCATCAATTTGACCACGTTTAATTGGGGAAACGAAAAACGAATTTTCTCCAATTAGTGCTATTAACAATTTAATTAAATTGTTTGTATTTTTTTCTCTTAAATAAATTGGAGGAGGCTTAGGAGACCTGGTTGCAGAATTTGGGGCATCTTTCGATTCTTGTAGAAGGGCGAAACGATTTTGCGAATTTGGTTTTTCTGCATCTTTCGATAATTTTGCAGCTGGTGCAATGTTCACAGATTTAGGACTTCTACCTCTTTTAAGTACTTGAATATATCGATCCATACCTACTTAGACTTTCAATTTCTCACTATGATCTAAGTGGGCACCGTCCTTTGATTTCGGACCTACGGTATTTGTTGCCGACAACTCTTCAAAATTTGATAATGAAGACCGGGAAGAGGAAGACCCTTCGTTGCTTTTTTTATTTAAAAATTAAATTCTTTGCAGCGCTTTGCTCGGCACATTTATTTAAATTAGGTGCACTTGCACTTATTTTCGGTTTCATCGTTAAATAATTTCTGTTGTATTTCGGGTCAGTAATATTTTCGTTGCTAGCACTAATAACATAGGAAGCATTTCGGCTCGATGCACTCGCACTATTGAAGTTTTCACAACTCATTAATTAATTTTCATTAATTAATTTTTTTTTTTTTTTCGGTTTCACTGTTTATATATTTTTATTTGCAAAAAAGTCACAGTAAATGGATTTTTGTTATTTCTATTTTTAGAATATGAAAAGTATATATAGAATACCGTTAAGTATTTTATTCTTTAATCACTCGTTGTTATTGTTATTATTTTTTTTTTTTTTTGGTGTTTAAAAATTTGTCACCCTTGCAATCCGTGCAAAATGTAATTTTTGCCGCTACGCATGTGTTTTCGTCGCTAATCAAGTGACGACTAATTATAAATACCTGAAATGTACTTTTCTTCATTCGAAAAAATGAGAATAAAACACATTGTCCTGCATGCTTGCAGTAATTTTACAAAAATTTAAAGTGTTAGGAATTTTTCTCTTTGAATCTTGGCTAGTTAATAATGTTATACGACGACGTTTTCGTTTGTTTAAAATATTTTTGATCAAATTGCTGATTGAATTTTTATTATCAGTCAAATCGAAAACGGTTTTCAAAAAAAACCGAATTTTTTCTGAATATTCATTTTAAAAAATTAAATTATACAAAAATTTTAAGTCATACAAGGATCAAAAGTTTTCACGTTCATAAATGTATTAAAATGTCATCTCATTATTTGACAAAGCAGTTTACAATAAAACATTGCTTTGCCTTGTAAATGAACCAGCCCCCCAATCGCAAATATTCTCAAGGAATTTCTTTCTCACGGAAAACGTTTTTCTCGAGAAAGAAATCCTCTAATTACAAATTTCGCGGGAGTAGAAGTTTGAAAAAGTGGCAATATCGCATTTTTAAGTCAGCTGTGCTTCTTATTGATATACAATTTTTTGACAATTTGTGAAAATAAAGTAAAATTAAAGTTAAATAGAATTAATACAATTTAAAAAATACATAAGAGTTTAATATAATACAAGAAAATAAAAATGAATAGTGCCATCATGTGTATCCTTGTGGAGGAGATTGGAAGTTTAGAAAAGCAACAACAAAACAGCCAACGTATTTCCAGAAGAAAATTAAGGGATGAATCTAATCCTCTTGAGTTGCCGCTGTCTTTGTAAATAAATGAATATAAAAAAGCAATTTGGAGTTTCACTAATTGTAAAGCTAAGCGAGCTTACGTTTTTTCGCAGAAGGTGGGTATCAGACTGGTGTAGGAATAGACTTCAATGTGTCTTTAAGCCAGTCGACTTTGAGCAAAGAGCTTACAGATTGGCTTCCATTAATGTAACCAAATGTTGAACTAGAGTTTTATTAGTTGTTTTAGACCTACAGGAACATTTAAATAGTTTTTATTTATTTAAATTTAGTTGTACAAAAATATACTTAAATTTTTAAGCAAACTCCCTTGTGTTTTATAAGTGAATTTTTTTTTTGGGAAAAACCAAACTAAAATACATTGAGAATACCTACTTTTTTCCCTTTTTAATATTTCTCCCTTTACACGGTTGATAAAAATGGGATTAAAACAGAGAAAAAGGAAAAGTAAAAATTTCACGCGGAATGTTTATTCATAATAGGAGGGAAGAGAAAAGAGAGAAATTTCATGCGGAATTTTTATTCATGATTGGGCTCAATTTCTTTGCAGTGTTGCATTGCAAACTGCGTTTATGAAGACAGCCATTATTGTTTTTGGACTCTCTCTCATTGCATTTTATTAAACGAATTATTGCTTGGTCTTCACGTTTACTTCTTTACGTATTCGACTGCTTTTATGTACGATAGACAAGGAAAGAAGTTTTAAAACGGTTTATGATACGAGAAGTGGTACCATGGCGAATGTTATATTTTTTGGTATTGAGTCACCTGAGTTTAAAGTTTTTTTCTTCTAACTTCACAGAATATTATTTCAAGCAAATCTTTTCTTTAAATTATTTAAAAATAAATGTTCCTTTCAAAAGCACACAAAAAAGGATAAATGATACGTTCATTTTCTATTTAATGTTGCGGTTTTATCAAATTAAAGTTTTTATTTTAATATTTTCACGTTATTTTCGAAGTTATTGCATTAATTTCAGTTCTAATGCTGTTCCAGAGTAGTTAATATTTTTTTGATTGTCGTTTTGTAAAACTGGACGTAACATCGACAACATTTTGACATACTGAATCCGGCATATCATACTACACTCTAAATTAATCTTCAAAATGTCAGAGTCAAACTTTTTTGATTGCTGACTCAGCGGAATTCAATATGCAAAAATTTCGTAGACCCTATGCTCAAACGATGCCTAGCAGCTTTAAACTACAACCAAATTTCAACAATTTCCTTACAACCGTCCGCGTTACTAGCGCTCGCTTATTGGAACCCGTCATAAGGGCATTCTGGAACGACGAATCCATACCAGACGAAATCACCGCCGGCGCAATTATAAATCTTCCCAAAAAGGCGATTTAATCGACAGGAAAAATTGGAGAGGCATAACTTTGCTGAGCATGGTCAACAAAGTTATTGCGAATATAATGAACAAAAGACTGTCAAAGGCAATACTTCTCAGAAGGGAACAAGCTGGCTTCCGCTGGAACAAACCTTGCGTCGACCAGGTCAATAGTCTCAGAATTATTGTAGAACAGTCAGTTGAATGGAGATTGCCTCTTTATCTCGTATTTGTTAACTTCGAAAAGGCTTTGGATACTCTCAATCACACGGCCATATGGAGCGCACTGGCATGCAAGGGTGTCCCTACTAAAATAATAAACTTAATAAAGACACTGTACAATAGGCTGGTTCCTATATGGCACTTTTTTATTTTTTATTATTTTAATGTGGGCCAACCGGCCAACACATGATTTTTTTAAAATTTTTGTATTAAGATTTAGGGGTCGCTACCGGCCTTCAAACTTTGGCGTTTTTGAAAAAAACTTGCTGCTTGAGTCAACACTTTTAAGAATGAATGCTAAATACGACAAATGGTCTAAAACAAAAGAAATTCGTGAAATAAAAATGAGGGAGCGTGAGAACAAGTCTACTGATAATTTTAACAAGCGAGCTCGAATTCAACTATCGTCTTCGTCAAGTGACGATGATCATACAAGATCTACTTTGAATACTTCCAAACCTGCGGCAAAGAAAAATATATATAGAAGTAGAAAAACATTTTAAATACAAACAGCTGTTAGTCTTGATGTTGCAAAGCTAAGTAATCGTAAAGCAGCAATTGTTTTAACAGAAACAGTTAAACACATTGGTGCCGATCCTTCAAAATATAATCACCCTTATTCTGGTTGTCGTCGTCGACGTCGTCTTGCGTCGACAGTTTAAAATTAGTATTCTGTTTGTCGTTATTGACAGTTATAGATGACTGTCGACACACATTTGGTATTCTGTGAGTCAATACGCCGTCGATAATGTGTTGTGTCGACTCTGATTTTGTCGACTCTGATTTTATCGACATCATTTTTGGTAACGACGACGACGGCGACGACGACGACGACGACGACAACCAGAATAAGGGCGAATATAAGCACTTCTTCTATTCGACGGCAACGAATTGACTTGCGAGAAAATATGGGACAGTCCTTACGAAGTAAGTTTAAACCTAACGTGCACCTTACTATTCACTGGGATGGAAAAATGATAGAAGATATCAGCGGAAGTGAAATCGTAGAACGTCTTCCAATTCTGGTGTCTGGTATGGGGGTTGATAAACTTCTAGCAGTACCAAAATTATCTAATGGAACTGGAGTTGCAGCTGTGTCGACAGTTTTGGACACATTGGTAGAATGGAATTTTATCGAAAAAGTCACATGCATGAGCTTTGACACAACTGCCACAAATACTGGAAGGCGAAATGGTGCATGTATTTTGTTGGAACAAAAGATGGATAAAGATACGCTTTGGCTGGCGTGTCATCACCTCTTGGAAATAATGGTTGAAGCTGTGTTCCGCCAAGCACTTGGTACTTCAACTAGGCCTGAAGCATTGATATTTAAAAGATTTAAATTAGCCTGGAACAAAATTAATCGGTAGAACTTTAAATCTGGAATTTCTGATCAATTCGTTTTTAAAAATGTGACAAATATTACTGATGACACCATTTGCTTCATTCTAAATCAGTTAAAAGAGTTTCAGCCTCGAGATGACTACAAGGAACTATTGAAGCTATCTTTAATATTCTTAGGAGGTATTCCCGAATCTGAAGTGTCTTTTAGAGCACCTGGAGGTCTTCACCGGGCTAGAGCCATTTACTGTTTAAAGATTTATTTATTTAGAAATGAATTCAAGCTAACTGAAAGCGAAGCATCCTCAATTCGAGATGTTTGTATACTTTCAGTAAGAATTTATGTAAAGTACTGGTTTGTAACCCCATCAGCGGTTTGTGCGCCAAGAAATGATCTACAGCTTTTAAAGGACCTAAAATATTATGCAGAAGTAAATGAGTTGATTGGAACTGCAGCCATTAAAAAATCCTTGGTCATCTTTGGTACTTATCGGAAGAGCTTATTGCATTCGTCTTATTTGACGACCAAGTTTCTGTCGATACAAAAAAAAAGATGGTGGCCGCTTTAGATGTTGAAGGACCGGAAAATCCCTTAAAAGGAATTACATTAGATGCCACTCTAATAATTAGCAAACAATTAGAAGATTTTGTTTCTAAAAACACTCTTAGATTTTTTAGCATTACCGGTATTTCAAACAATTTCTTAAAGAAAAGTGTTGAAGATTGAGAGGAAGATGAGGGTTACGTAAATGGTAGAGACATAGTTCGTTCTATGAGAGTTATTAACGACATAGCAGAGAGAGGAGTACCACTGATGGAGGAATATAATAAGCTACATACCAACAATGAACAGCAGAAGCAGTATTTATTGTCGCTGGTGAAAGATTATAGACAAAAAAACCCAAATTGCAATAAATCAACTTTGCTCCAATAATTATTTTTAAGAAACTATATTTTATGTTAATCACCCTTAATTTCATGAATTGACTGATTTTGTTCGATTTATATTTTATGTTTAAACATTAAAACCATTTTTTTAAATTAATACATATGTATATATTTTCAATAAACACATGTAACCTATTTGAAGATTTTTATGTAAATATGTATATATTATCCCTATTAATTTTGAAATAAATCTTTTTAAATATAGTAAAAATACGCTCGAAATCGTCTTATTTATGGGCCATAGTACCACTATTAAAACACACACTGGAAAAATATAAAGAAATTAAGAAAAAGTTATAAGGGCAGCGATTTTTATTAACACCACAGTTCGGGGGCCGGTAGCGACCCCTAAACCTTAACAGAAAAATTTAAAAAAATCATGCTTCATTATTCCGGTTGGCCATTAGCAAAATCCAATGTTTTTATTTATGAACCACCCTACTGCACAACAATGCAACATGCCGCGTTATTACTTTCGAAACAACCGGGCAAGAGCATCAAAATAAAAACCGGAGTCCGCCAAGGATATGTACTGTCACCACTCCTCTTTAATTGTATCCTCGATGTAGAGATGCAAAAGTCAACAAGTCATGGATTACATGGGGTTTGCAAGATAGACTGGAAGACCTGGACTATGCGGATGATATATGCTTGCTAAGTCACTCTTTCTCAGACATGCAGTCAAAGCTAAATCTAAATAGCGAAACCGCAAAGATAGCTGGATCCGGTGGTTCATCAGCAGATGTTGCCAGTCGCATTAATAAGGCAATGCTTTTGCCCAACTTAACCTTATCTGGAAATTGTCTAACATATCGAGACGCACCAAAATTAAAATTTTCAAT
The DNA here is from genome assembly GCA_927399465.1 of Sarcophaga caerulescens. Lineage (NCBI taxonomy): Eukaryota > Metazoa > Arthropoda > Insecta > Diptera > Sarcophagidae > Sarcophaga > Sarcophaga caerulescens. The sequence continues at coordinate 89,885,302 of OV656872.1, read as the reverse complement.
TCCAACGTTAAATCCACATTACTATACGATTGCGAAACGTGAAATATGGCACCGCGCGATTCACAGTCTCTTCAGGTATTTGTTAACAAATGCCTGCGTAGAATCTTGCGTGTTTACTAGCCTTCCGTAATATCCAATGCCCAACTCTGGTCAGATACAAACCAGCAACCAATTGACAGGGAAATAAGGAGTTGCAAGTGGGGATGGATTGGGCACACTCTTCGTAAACCATTAGATGACATGACAAAGAATGCCATAGACTGGAACCCCGAGGGAAGCAGGCGCATCGGACGACCATCACACACTTGGAAACGCCAAATCACAACCAAACTATCCAAACTACGTCTACAATGGAACGAAGTCAAACATTGCCCTGTCGATCGAGCTCATTCGAATCAATTTGTTGCGGCCCTATGCTCCCTAGAGGAGTAAAAGGGACATACAGTGAACTCGCGATAACGTGAACTAATTTTTACCAAGGCAGTCCACATTTTCGAGTTTGTTCACGTTATCGAGTTCCCAAATTTAAAACAAAAAATGACCGTATTTAATATGAAAAATGATATTTTACACATACATACATAATTGGTCAGTACAACCCTTCAGTCAGGATTATTGACCTAGTTTCTCACACCACTTATGTTGTGTGTGTTAATTTTATACATAAGTGGCGGGACCTACAGTTTAAAGTCGACTCCGAACGACAGATTTTTTGAGAAACTTTTCATGGCAAGTTTATTTACTCTCAGAGTTTTTGACAGAAATCTGCTGATGAAATCGCCGAAGAAATACTTTTTGTATTTTGTTTTGATGTCTGGCCTGGGGCTCGAACCCTGGCTTTATGTCTAACAAGCCAACACACTACCTACTAGACTACGGCGACTTCTATTTTTTTGATATTTTAATAAGAAAAAATGCTAAACACTATTTTAAATTAATGGCCTGTTTTCATACCACAAGTGACTCAAAATATCTGTTCATTTGAGAACATTTGGTTTTTATAACACATGTGGCAACTTTTTTGGCGTAAGAATTGAGTTTTTTTTGTTTTCCTATGGCAATTCCACTTGTTAGAAATGTCAAAAGTAGACAATCAAAAAAAGCGGTTGTGTATAGCCTTTTGTTTGTGAAGAATAATTTTTATTAATGGATTTTAGCAATAAAAATTTGTAAATATATATATGTTATGTAAATAAAGAAGTATAATTAAAAATTATGAAATTTTAGCTTAAAGAAAACGAACGCCTCTCAATTCCAAAAGTTGGTGGAACTACTGGAACACTACCCACATCTAGCAACGGGTAGCCCTGTGTTCGGAAACAGCAAAATATCGACAGAGGAAACATGGGACAGCATCGCGACACAAATCAACGCTTTGGGGCCTCCAACAAGAAGTGGATTAGAGTGAAAAAGGGTATTTTGTGAATTATAAATTTAAAATTTGAAAATCACTGTCACTTTCTGTATCAGTATTGTAATATATTTCTAATGATGGAAACACTGTATTTTTTATTTATATTTTAAAATATTACTCCCACGGAATAACAAAAATATGTAAACAAATGGTAAACAAACAGAAAAAATGTAATAATAATAAACAAAATACAGGGTTGCCTTGTATTTATTATTTATATTTTATTCTAATTTAACAAAGGAAAAAACTCAATGGTATAATAAAAATATATCTTGGCAACAATGTAACTTGACAAGACGTAATAATAACGTGTCAGGCAATTATGTTATAAAAACTCATTTTCTTACGTACTTGCCTGTGTAGCGATTGCCTGCCTGTCAACAAGCTTGTGTTATGAAAACATCATATAATTTTCAGTCAGTCGGTAGAAGGGCTTTTACTGGTAGCCCCTTAACCTAAAGCCAAAAATTATACAAAGTTTTCAGTTTTAAATTTGTCAGTTGAAATCTACCTCTTTAACAAAACATTGATGAAACCAGTCATAAAAAATTGTTCATGTCATCCATGCTGACTTGGAGAATTTGTAACACCCTGGACAAGTAAAGTTTATGAAACTTCGTGGATTTTTAGATTTTCCAATTACCAATAAATTAAGTTTGTGAGTCCCCGACGCATTCGAACAGTCCATGAAAGTTAATCGTTGTTTCTCTATCTTTGCGCCTGGAGCACTTTTACACAATGATCACACATATGTTTTATCTAACAACTGCTTCCAATATAACCCGAATTCATTAGCATTATAAAGCTGATCTTCACAAAGAGAGAGTTCTTCCATTTTTGCTTTTAACTTTTCCTTAAATAGGTCAAGTTGTGGCAGAAAGCTTTTCTCCGGAAATTTTAAGATGGCGAATACCAAACCTTTGTTTAAAATTTTGAAGTCATCCGTCACTGGCATTAAAACCACGATCATTTTCTTTAATTTGATCGGGAATTCCTAAAGCTTTGGCTTTTAACATCAGTCCACTTACCGGCATTTTTTTGTTTCGCATGTGATGGAACCACTTATAGACTTTTTTCCATTCTTGGAAATTCAGATGCACGTAATGTTTTAGGCTTTCCAGTGCCATAAAGTGTATTATTTACACGATTATTAATTTACCGTTTTTTCTTTTGGAAAACGGAAGAAACTGTTGCTTTTGCAACTCTATATTTTCTTACCAAGTCACTAACACTACAACCCTTTTGCAATAATTCAAGAATATCAACTTTATCTGTTAAAGTTAACACTTTAGGTTTTTTAATGACATTTTTCACTTTCACAAATTAACCCTTTTTATTAACTTATAACATCTTCGTAGCAATGTCAAAGAGCAACTAACAGGTCAACGCATATATAAACGAGTACAATGAAAAAGAAGTTCGAACATAAGTAAACAAACAAATAAACTGTAGTTCGGAGATTTCCCAATTTAATAACAGATTAAAAAAAAAAATAATAAAAAAAGTGTTTACGTTTTAGAGCTTTGAGATTTTGTTCACGTTTTAGAATACACTGCGGAAATATAAATTTGTTCACGTTTCGGAGACGTTCACACTATCGAGTGCTCACGTTTTCGCGAGTTCACTGTATATATATATACTGTGGCCCCAAGCTTATTTCAACCAGCACCTTTAAAAAAAATTTAATAAGAGTTTATAGAATATGTTTAAAAATTAAACAAAAAAGTTTTATTCAGTCTCAAATTTATGGGCAATTTGTGATCAAAACGTCCGCCAACACCAGATTTCGAACAAGAATGACCTTATAGGAGCTCTGAAAAAGGAATGGGCAAAAATAACTCCCCAAACCACTAGAAAGTGGAATCAATGCAAAAAAGGCTGAAAGCTGTAATTAAGCAAAAAGGAGGTCGTACTAAATTTTGAATTTAAAACTATTAGTTAATTAATCATTTAATTGTTTGTTTATAGTAAGTGGTTGAAATAAGCTGTGACTAATTGGGTTCCTATATTTTTGGTTTTTAGTTTGTAAGTTTACATTTGAGACTGAATAAAACTTTTTTTTTCTTAATTTTTAAACATATTCTATAAACTCTTATTCAAATTCTTTTAATATCTTGTTTCGTTTCGAAATTATACGAGCTTAATTTTTTTTAAAGGTGCTGGTTGAAATAAGCTGGGAGCCACTGTATATATATCTCTCTCTCGTAGATCTCTCGTTGTAAGCAAATAGAACGTTGAATGTTCATATTATGACATATGCGTACACTAGTCAACCAAAGTGTATACATTAAATTGAAAGTTTTTTAAGTTCGATATATTAATTTTTTATTAAAAACAACTTTATGGCATTAAACTAGAATTCATATATCCCTTCACTAAAAAATACTTTAATACACTATAACATATCTCAAAATTAAATAAAAAGCACTGCAAATTATAACAGCTTTTATCCAGCTTGTCGCCTACGGGCGGCTTTTATATTTATAATTCGTTATTAATTATAATTGTTATTAAATTGCAATTCGTATGCAACTTGCTAAAACTTTTTAATTCCTGTGCTATTGTATGGGTGCGAAATCTTCGCAAATTGCGATAGTAATGACAACCGCAAACTAAACTTGGCATACAACAATATTGCGAGATACGTGTTTCTTAAGGGTCGCCGTGATCATATTTCTCATTTAGCGTACCAGATATCTGGTGTGAAATTTGATAATCTTCTGAAAATTAAATGCCTCATTCTATTCCATAAGATTATTAATACGGGACAGCCGGAATATTTATTGGGCCGAGTCAAGTTTGCTAGGTCATTCCGGGGCATGAAGATTATTCAACAACGGTACAGGACTCTTCTGTCACAGCGTCAGTTTTTTATACACACCACAAGTCTCTGGAATTCCCTACCGAATTACATACAAAAGTTAGGCAATGCAAATGCGTTCAAAAAGGAGTTATTTAAATTATTCTCTTAATGAAAAGTATGTTACTTCCTTAGTATGGTTACTATATCGGTTAAATATTTATCCTTACTTTCTTACTCTGATTTTTGTAAATATTTCTTTTTTATATTTTTATAATTCTTAATTTTTTCTTTCTTTTCACTTTTTAGTTATTTCTGTTTGTTTTCTAAATTGCTTGAAATTATATTTCTACTTAAATTTAATATTTTTATTAATTTTTTTCTTATATTAATTTGCTATTTTTTTTTGCTTAATTTCTTACACTTTACAATTATTTTTATTTTTTTTATGTTTTATATCTTATTGATCCTAAACATAGCACTATAACTTATAAGATTAAAATCTTGTTGTGTTATGTTAATTATAATAAATAAATAAATAAATAAAATAAATGCTTTTAAGAGAACGTGACTCTCAGGTATTTTTTTCAACAGCCCAAGTGTTAAAGAAATAAATATTTGATATTACGTATCGTCTAACAACTTGATCAATTGTGTTTAGTGCGAGCCACCGGTGGTACGCGCCGCCCGTTAAGGCAGTCTAGTGCGGTCCACCGGTGGTACGCGCCGGTGTGAACGTGTTAAACCACCAACGTTGGCCATTAAAACTAGCAAATAAAAGTATGATTAAGTACTCAAAAACTCAAACGAACATTAAAGTTAATTTAATCATTGATCTCAAACTCAAAAAATGGCCCTTAAAGTTTTCACGTTTTATTTCTTTCCCATGAATAAAAGAATTTACAAAAAAGGCTAAACATATTTTCATTGGAAAAGTATATAAAGCTTAAACCAATCATTTGGCATCTTATGTTGATTAATTGGAGTATTAAAGTACTCACATATTACCAAAGTGTACTCAATATGCATATATAAAGATGAATTACATTAAATTTTTTATTATAATTAATCATAAAATGTCAGACAACTCAATTAACAATCTCAATCACTTAAAGTATGTAATGAAAACCGAACCCGCGACCCTCGATACACATAGATAAGCAAATTACCAACCGAGTATCGGGGCACACTAAAAAACTACACCCATACTTCGCTTTGCGTCGTTTCGTTTTACGTTTTTTCGAAGTTACGTCGCTGAATTAGTACTAATTTTCACTGTGCGTCGTTAGATTTTCAAAGTTGAGTTCTTTTGGGTTCAAGTCTTTAATTTTTTGAAATTTTCTTTTATTTTATACAAGATGGCTCGACTTTTGATTCTAATTGGGCCATGCGCAATTTTAATAACTTTATTTTTACTTTGTTTTTCTAATTTTAGAGTTTAGTTTCGATTAGTGTGTTGTGTTTTTTTAAGAGAATAATAAATTTTTATACAATTTTACGAGTTGTTTCTGGTTTTGTTTTTGTATGTATGTAATTAAATGTTATATCATTTTCGTTTTTTAAATGTTTACTTTGTTCAATTTTCCTCTTAAAAAGTAGTGTTTTCTTAACCTTGAAACCTAACTTCGATCTTTACATGATTTGCTATAGGAATAATTCACTTTCCGTCGTTGAAACGTAACCACGACGCAAAGTGGGGTATGGGTGTATATTGAAAATTAACACTTTTTTATCCCAAAACCTACGTTTCATTCGAAAAATCAGTAAATTTTTAACACTATATTACATTGTTTTGTAAATTTAAGTAATCTGTAATTATGCTACTTATTAAAATCGTTACCTGGGAAATGCATCGAAAAACCAAGTACGTTTTGTGTTTCGAAAAACCACTCTAAGGCCCGACATTAATGGAGAATGAAGAATAACTGCTCCCACTTCATGTTTAGTTGCTAAATCCACTGTAGGAACGGTGCCAATACTTTGACCGTAGAGTATAATAGTTTCAGGGCTAATATTAAATCTATATAGAAATTTACACTTTTTGTTATTTCTTACTTATTTGATTAGTTAATATTTTGTTTACCTAGTTTGCATGGCTTGCCACGCAGCTTCAATATCAGCATAAAGATTCTTTTCTGATGGTTTGCCACCACTCATACCATATCCCGAGTAGTCGTAACCAAATATATTACAATTCAACTGCGACCCTAATGATATATAAAAGCTACTCATTTGACCCAAGTCAACAGCATTGCCATGAGAAAATAGCAAAGTATATTTTGCGTTTTTGCAACAACGAACATATATGCATGTAATAAGATTTCCACGAGAAGTTCTTGTAAAAAAAGCTTCCACCTTTGATTTGTCTCTTTCTGAAAACTGCCATTCAGCGCGATCAAAAAGATGAAGATTGTATTTTACATTAGCTTCATCAGCCGGAGTTAATTTGTATGTTGGTTCAGGAGGTTGAAATGCTAATTTAGCCGCAATTGGTCCAGGGCAAGGTGGACAACAAAACATGCAACAAATCTCGCTTATGCTAAACATTTTTAATTGATATCAGTTGGTAATATTATTTTAACCAAAAATTGGTAGTTGTATTTTATTTTTCCTTAATTCAGCACAAAAATAAAGTTTTTATTAATCTGATGTGCTTAACATTTATTTAGAGCAGTAGGTATTGACATCAAAAATTAGTGTAGACATAATTTCAACAACATTGTAGTAAACTGACATAAAAAACTCATAATTTTAAACTTTTCAATTAATTTTAATAATCTGCAAGGTCTATTTGTTGAAATTCTCTCTATCCACTCTTGAACTATATTATTTATTCAACACAACAGTTTATAAATCACATCGCAAACGATGATTAAATGATTGTAATGAACAAAGAAGTTTTTGCAATGCTGCCTGATTAAATAAATAATTTTAATGTAATCTCGGCCAAAATACAAAAAAAAAATATGATGTTTTTGTTCGTCTGTATTGTATTATTCTACAAATTTAAATATTTTCTTCATTAATTTTTCTAATTTATACACATATTGAGATGGTAAAAATAAAGTGTACATAGACGCCTTTTGCACTTTCAAATTAGTTTACAAACTATTTTGAAAACTCTTGAGTTTGTAGGAGAGAGAGAGTTCAGACTTTGATGTACCCGTAAACTTGCTTTGTTCTTAGTTTGTCGTTGTAAATACAACAACAACAAAATATCAAGACTTTGTCAAACTACTTTTCAAAGTACTTTGAACGTGCAAAAGGCGTCATAGTATATACAGTGAGCGTCAAAATAAAGTGTACACTATGGATAAAATTCTAACAATCTCAACTCAAGTTTTCCACTTAAGGAGAGTGCCCGAAAAAATTTTACAATATTACCAAATTTTTTCTAATTCTTTTCTTCTTGTTTCAATTTTAAAAACTGGCAATAAAATAATTTGAAAAAAAATTAACGGTAATTTATTAATGTACTTTTTTTGAATTGTACACTTTCTTTTGACGCTCACAGTATATATATATATATATATATATATGTTCCTTTTACTCCTCTAGGGAGCATAGGGCAGTAGAGCATAGGGCAGTAGAGCATAGTAATCTTCTATAATTGCGTTCGCATTTCAGTATTTTAATATTATATTTTTTATATTAATAATACATATTATATTTATTTTGTATTACAACCATATTTGAAATTCTTTAAAAAATCAGATAAAAGTATTCTAATAACTAAAAGACGACTACTTTATTTTTTATTATGACATTCATGATTGTGTATTTTGCCAAAATATTGAGTGTTAAATTGTGAAAAATACTTTATAAGTACATCTGTTTAAGTGATTCTCGTAATAGTTAAGCACCAAACCTCAGCCCACTTGCTTAATGATAGAGTCCTAAAGCCAATATAATTTCTTACAATTAAAGCCCTGTTACCCTGCATTTTATTAATAATAATAATAATCTTCTCGCGATGTGGGGGCTAAAGTGTACCTATCCTCAACCTGTTGGGGATGTGGTGTAGGTCTAAAGGTTACCCTAATATCGTGGGAGGACTGCCTTCGAACTGATGTCTTGACGGTGATAATACAATCATCGAAATCATCACTCGCCTCCAGATTACTACTGGGAGCAATGGGGTGGTGATCTCCCATTTTAAAAACCCTCTTGTTAGACAAGATGTTTCAAATCCAATAGTGCAATCAACTACTGATTCGGACTGCATGGACAAAAACATCTCGTTCGACAGATGGGTAAACCTGGGCGGAAACGTTCCGTTTTGCATAAGGAGATGAATTCATATCGCAGGGCTTGCACTGTCTTGAGGAGATTTGCAAGCTGCGATGTGGATTCCCTCTCTGTTTAGGAGCAGAAGATGCTGGCTCGACACAGAGCCGCTGACTCTGGCATGAAGGATGGACACATGAGTGCGGACTGGAGCGCTTACTTCTAAAGCCACAAGCAAGGGTCTGGTAGGTACTGCACCCTTACTCCCAACTGGGGTAAAGAAGACTTCTCGAGTCTTGAAACCTCCAGTGAAGAGTAAAGGCGATGGTGTTCGTTCTTCAATTGATAAAGGAACGGGGGTAGAAACTATCGCTAGTCCTTTATCACAGAAGAAGGGTGTAAGGTTGGAGGCGAAGGAGGGCACTTCCATGCAGGTTTCTCGCAAATCACATGAAAAGAAATAGATCTGACGAAGCGCCTCCCTTCGGCTCAAAGCATCCGAAAAAACAGGGGAGTCTGGGAACTAACCCTTCCCTTCAATTGGCTTTCATCGACAGGTCAGATTTAAATGGCAAAATCTCTCTTGAAAGATGGGAACTAGAAAGTCTCCTCTTATTGGGAAACAAAATGACGGATTGAACACCAGTTCGTGGGTAGTTGTCAACTTCCTGACTGGTTATGGTAAAAGAAAAGGCTGCGATCTTCTGATCGCGATTCATCAGACATCACTTCAGTGGCTAAGGGTAAAAGGGTGGCGTAGTGTTGTGAGGGTTGGCACATCTAAGATTCCGTCATCCAGACTTAGGTGATGCCAAGAACCCGGAGGTGACGTAACAACTGTGGTGTACAGAGATAACGTTGGGATCGAGCTGATGCTGTCATATGTGTACATGCCGTATGGGGCTGCATCTTCTCCTGATGAAGAGGAAAAGATGTCGCCTCGTCTTGGGCTGTGATGCCAATGCTCATCACACCCAATGGCAGTGCTGACATAAATACTAGGAGTGAGTCGATTCTGAATTTTATTATTCTTAATAGGCTTAACATTTGTAACGTTGGCGATACGCCGGCTTTTAGAAATCGTGTTAGGGAACTGGAATTGACATTAAGCTCTCTAAGATGGATAGGTCTATGATTAGGGACTGGAGGGCTTCAGATGAGTGTTCTTTCTCTGATCACCAACTGATATCCCTCAGTATTAATTTATCTAGTGGCTTTCATAAGTTTTTTAGGAATCCAAGAAGAACTGACTGGATCAAATTTGAGAAAGCTGTGAAGGAGGAACTTAGGGCCCTAAGGGGTCAGCAAATGGCCGAAAATGCATGTCATACCCAATCAAGAGGCGAACATAATAGTAAGTGTTCTTGGGAGCAACCGAGTATGCCGCTACGAGGTTCCAATGGAGCTACATTCCGAGGCAGAAATCTTGAGTCAGCCGTATTCAAGGAAATGTGTGAGGCATACGATATTAAGAAGACTCGAACGACGCCGCTTCACCCACAGTCCGACGGAATGGCAGAACGGTTTAGTCGAACACTGGAGGAATACTTGCGAAAAGTAGTGACCGAGCAACAGAAGGATTGGGATGAACACATTTCGAGGTTTCTACTGGCGTCTCTATCTGCAATGCATGATTCAACATCTAGATCACCCGCCAAAGTTATTTATGGGAGAAGAGATAATGAGCCTATTCGGGACGAACAGGCTTAGTGATAGAGTTGGACCTTTGACGAATATTTTGATGTGGCTCGTTTCAGTAGGATATTGTCTAAAGACCCCGAAATCCTAGGCTTCGTCCAGAAGAACGATGGCGCGTGGACAGCTTCAAGAAAAAACTCTAGAGACTCTATTGAACACTCATTTTCCCTATTGTGTGGATCCGGATAACTATCCGTTGGGAGTAGTTGATCCCGTCTGTAATGCGGGCAGGATGCCCGACTTGGAGGAAATCATTACCAGGGATAGGGTCAAATAGGATATAAGTAGCTTCCGGCCCTGCTTCAGCATGCTGAAGACAGTCTCCGGTGGTGTAATACACCTAATGGTTGGAAAGATGTGCTTGTGGTGTTTATACCGAAAGCCGGTAAACACAGTCACGTCGACTCTAAGGATTGCAAACCGATATCGCTCTCATTCTTTCTTTTGAAAGCTTTGGAGAGACTTATCGATTTATATTTGAGGTAAAACACAGGCCGGTCGCAACATGCTTACATTAGGGGTAAGTCGGTTGAGAGCGTTCTTCATGATGTGACAGGTTTTGTTGAGGCGAATTTGGCTAGGGTTGAGTAGGTAGGTAGGTAGAAGTGGCTGTCCCCCATATCGAGTCATGAGCGGACACACTTAGGCCGCATACAGGGCCCATTGTGATACCACAGTTTATCATTCTCCCCTATTTCAGGAACCACTTGGAGCTTCCGATGAAGCGACTCAGACTGCCAATATCCATGCATGTCAGTTCATCTAGGTCCTCCATGTAGTAGGCACCCAGGTGTCTCTTTCTCCTCTGACCAAGTGCCGGGCATGTGCACAGTAGGTGAAGAATGGTTTCATCCTCTTCCTCATCTCCACAGCTTCTGCAGAAATCATTCGCGAGGTGTCCAAGACCAATACGCCTCGCATGCGTTCCTATAATACAATGCCCCGTAATAACCCCGATAACAGCGCTGAGCCTGTTTCTTTGGAGTTTAAGCAGAGTCGCCGTGCGCCTCCTATCCAGCCTTGGCCAGATTTTTTGCGCCGTTCTGCCCTTATCCGAAGCTGCTTACCTACTGTTGACAAGGTCCACGATTGCATTGTCAATTATAAGCTCACAGGTACCCAAAGGGATACCCAATGTAGAGAATTCATCATAGAGTTCGACGGTCGTGCACCTTCTGGCCAAATCATCCGCTTTGCAGTTGCCGGGAATATCTCTATGTCGCGGTGCCCATGTAATACAAATATCATATCGATTCGCCACCTCATTGAGACATCTGCGACAGTCGTACACCGTCCTGGAGTTTATTACACTAGAATCCGGTGCCCTGATGGCCGCTTGGCTATCAGAAAGTATAGTGACCCTTCGCTTGTGAACATTTTTGTCCACAATAATTTTCACCGCAGCATGAATAGCCGACACTTCCGCCTGAAAGACGCTGCAGTGATCTGGTAGCCTTATAGACTTGGATATTCCGATTGATTTCGAATAGATACCAATTCCAACGGCTCCTTCCAATTTGGAGCCATCGTCTTTCTCCAGTCCTCCCTTTTCGGAATGGATGTCCTAAAATTCATTGAGAACTCATATCGCGGTGTCATATAGTATATGCTTCCGACGGTATCAGTTTCTTCAAGTATCCTTGTATGACCAATGCTCGATGCATGCCATTGTCTAGTCGCCCAAAGACGCCTACTAATCCTAGCCGCCACACCCCTGCAGTATAGGTCAAGCGGTAGAAGGTATAAGATCATCTCCAGAGCGATCGTAGGAGTAGTGCTCAGGGCACCACTAATAATTATGCAAGCAGATCGTTGTAACCTGCGTATCAATTTTAAGTTCGTTGTCCTATTCTGGGATTCCCACCACACCAGGCATCCGTAGGTCAGGATAGGTCTGACCACCGCTGTGTAGATCCAGTGAGTCATTCTAGGTCTCAGGCCCCATTTCTTTCCAAACACCTTGTTGAAGGCGTAGAGGGCGATGGAGGCTTTCTTCAGTCTGTTAATGATATTCGGTTTCCACGATAGCTTCCTATCCAGGATAAGGCCCAAGAAGCGCGCTTCCTCCTTGAGTTCAAGTTCCACCCAATACAATCTTAGTGGGCGAAAAGTTGGAGGCTTGTACTTTCTCGTGAAGAGTACGACCTCCGTTTTACCGGGATTAACACCCAAACCACGACTAGATGCCCACTCCCTAACCTTTCCTAGGGCAAGTTGCATCCTGTCTCTGATAGTGTCGACAAATCTGCCCGAAATAGTGAGAACAACGTCATCGGCATAGGCAATCGCCCCGCATCCCACGTTTTCCAACATCACCAGCAGCTCATTCATCACAAGGTTCCATAGGAGAGGGGAGAGTACTCCACCCTGTGGAGTTCCCCTTCCCACTTCTCTGGTGATGAGCGTGCACCCCAGTGTCGGGTAGATTGTTCTACCACATAGTAGTCTGGATATCCAGTTCACCAGAGTGTCCTGCACATTCAGTCTTGTTAGTGCACCGGAAATAGCACCCAGTTTCACGTTATTGAAGGCTCCTTCCACCAGAAAAGCAGCCAAGATGTACTCCTTTCGTGCCAGCGATTTCTCTATCGCACACGTTAGGTTATGTAAGGCAGTGTCAACAGACCTTCCTTTAATGAACGTATGCTGTTGCCTAGATAGCAGATTTCTATCTAAGGTCTGGCGTAGTTCAACATCAATAAGTCTCTCCATGGTTTTCAGCAGGAAAGAAGAGAGACTTATAGGTCTAAAATCCTTAGGTGTGGTGTGAGAGTTTCTCCCTGCCTTCGGTATGAAGACCACTCCCACTTTGCACCATTCCGACGGTATGTGGTTTAGCCGAATACTGGCGGAAAACATCTCTCTAAGTGTCGCGATGTGTTCCAGTTTCAGACGTTGTAGCAGGGCTGGATATATTCCGTCTGGACCCGGGGATTTAAACGGTTTAAATCTATTTATTGCCCATTTGATTGCCCCTACAGACAAGATTGAATAGTAGTCTTCATGTGAACCGCTTTCCAAGACTCTCACCTGCATATCCAAGTTTTGTCCCAGTGGAAAGTGCGTATTCACGAGAAGCTCTAAAGTTTCCTTTTCCGAGTTGGTCCACGAACCATCCGTCTTTTGTAGAACACTCGGCACGAAGGCCGTTGTCGCAAGAATCTTCCTTAGCCTGGAGGTTTCGTTGCTAGTTTCCATATTACTACAGAAGCTTCTCCACGAATCTCTCTTGGCGCGTCTCAAGTTTTTCTTGTAGTCGCCTAGGGCCACTTTATATTGTTCCCAATGTTCCGCATTACCGGATTTTCTCATCGCGTTAAAAAGTTGCGCGATTTTTTCCTGAGCGTGTCCAGATCCCGGTTCCACCAGGGAGGTTTGTGCCCCGCTCTGCTGACCCTTTTTGGACATGCTTTCTTAAAAGCCTCTAATATGACCTTCGTAAAAACAGCCACAGTAGCTTCCAGTTCCAAAACACTATCAATTCTACTGTGCGTAAGTGGACCCATGCCCAGATTGACAAGACGATCATAGACATCCCATTTCGTGTTACTGGGATTCCTAACCGTCCTCACACTTCTGATCTCCCTATCTAGAGAGAATTCAATGTATCTATGGTCAGAGAAGGAGTGCTCCTCAGAAACTTTCCAATCTCTGACTTTTGGTTACAAACGTGGGCGTGCTACCCACGTTGCATACCATTAAATCATTCGAAATTATAAAATCAAATAGTAACTCACCCCGTTCATTAACGTCCGTGCTGCCCCATATGGTATGGTGTGAGTTGGCGTCGCATGAGCAGGCCAACTTTAGCGCGCTTGGCTTCGGTGACCAGTCTTTTTACTAGATCAGGTGGAGGATCTTCGGCTGGATGTGGCATATAGCTGGAGGAGATTCAATACTGCCTTCCATTTATCTCCAACGCAACCGTAGTTAGGTCTTCATTGCTAAAAGAAGGGAGCAAATATGTTTATAAGTTATTCTTAATTAGTATACAGGATCTGGGCCTACCTATAATCTTTGATCCCTAATCCACAAACCTTGTTGGCCATAGACCATGGTTCTTGGATTAGGGCGATGTCTTCTCCTCTGTTCGTCAGCCGGAGAAGCAGTGCAGCCGATGCTGCCTTAGAGTGATGGAGATTTATTTGGATTACTCTGTTTCATCCTCTTTCCTCTCCACCATCGTTGTATCCAGGCCATCATCTTCCTAATCAGTCTCGTCTAGGAGTTGAGATTCCCTCAGCAGCATATCAAAGACAGATGCTATATCCGATCCAGTGGAAGAGAAAGAGCTAACTCTGGATCGACTATGGATCTGTGTTGAGGATGGTGGAAGGTTATCACCCTCCTTTTCTTCTTCGTCTGATCCGCCCATGTGTTCGTCTTGTGGATTGTCCCCCTGAGGGGCGTTGTCACCCGACTCCATGGGGCGGTTATCCTTTTCGTAAACCTTTAGGATAATGTGCTCAAATCCAAAGGCCACCACACCATTGGATTTTGCTAGGTGCTTCAAGGAATCCTGATTGACTATGATGGTCGCACAGCGAGATCCATGGCGCTCCTCTAGTTTTGCAATCTTCCAATTGTGTGTTGATAACTTTGGATTGCACATTTTTATCATCCTAAGTACTTTTTCCGGCTCCTTTGGAGTTAAAGGTATCCAGGAGCGTGTTCTGGGTCTACTAGGTATGGCATCCTTGGGCACTACTTCTAATTTGGCGCCCTTCCAGATTTCACCTACCCTCGTTATGGCGATGGAGAAGAGACTCTCTTGTCGGCACACATTACTAACTTCACGTGTCCTTGGTGCCAGCCACACATCTGGTAAACTGGAACTGGTCCCAGATTCTCCTCCATTACTTCTAGAAAGACGTCCGCAAGGGCGTCTGCTACAAGTCTCCAGTTCGACGGTGTAATACTGCCGTCTGGATCTGAGCGATCTACAACCGCCATCTCTATGCTGTCTTTTAGCACCTCACTGTATAAGATGTTGATGCAATGCGATCTGCGTGGTTTTTAGCGCCTGGTGCGTCGCCATCAGAAGATCGCTGTCTTTTGACAGCCGCCTCCGTGGCCGACGTTTTATCGAGTTCATCGAGTTTTTCCTTGGCCCAGGCCAGTGATTGCACTTCGCGCTGCGTGCGGTTATCTATTGGGATCTTGGAGATCCTATCTAGAACCCGCTAGCGCTCAATCGCTCCCTGTACCGCTGCTTCGATTCTTTTAGTCTTGGAGCCGTGTCAACCTTTACATTACCAAGGCCACTCTTGCTGGACGAAGGTCCGGCTTTTGGAACAACCTTGCTTTTGGAAAGGCCGACGCTTTTGGCTTGTAATTGCTTATAATCTTTTGAGGTACTGGGTTCTTGGTCTGCCTTAGCATCAACCAAGTCTTTTACCTCTTTTGTGGAGACGGGCGTTAGCTTAACACCCGTATGCAGATTTTTACGGGTTCCGTTCTCGTGCTCCCTAGTGGAGGTGTTTCTCAGATTTTCCTTTATTTCAATTGTTTCATTATTCACTTTTGGTCCCACGAGTTGCGGATAAGGGGAAGGTCCACCTGAGCAGGAATCCGCTGTGCCCAGATAAGGCTGGTTAATCCTGGAGGTCGCCCGGTATCCAGGATACTCCGTTAACGACTGGGATATTTTTGATGGGCTCCCAGCCAGGCTGACTATCGGCATGGGTCGTTTAACACCTTAGTCCAGCCCATACCTCTATCCTACAATTCATCCGACCCTACGATCAAATGAGTGTGGACTCCCCCCTTGGCTGGTGGACACCCCATCGGGCAACCACCATTACCAGCCGACACCCACGTGGAGGGTTCGGTAGAGGATTTTCGTCGGCCAAGTACACACTGTCGGCTTTCTTAGATGGTAACCACTTCTTCAATTGAGAATTCACTTAGGGATATACATGCCCTAGATTTCCTGGTACGGTTTATCACCCACATGCTGGGTAATAGACTAATCCGTTCGAATCTAGGCGGATGTTCTATCGTTAAACGTGCAACCAGGGGTACTCCACAGGGTGGGGTACTATCCCCTCTCTTGTGGCTCCTGATGGCTAATCTTGGTTAGAGGCGTCTGGAAAGTAGAGGCTTTAAGGTTGTGGCATACGTCGATGATGCGGTTATTCCGGTAGGTGGAAAATTTTTGACGACACTGGGGGAACTGATGGAATATGCCCTTGGAACTTGAACCTCTTGGGCTACGAACTGTGGTCTGGATATAAATCCCAATAAGACAGACATTTTGTTCTCGCGTAAGTACAAAATTGAAACCTTCAGGTTACCGAGGTTAGATGGCAGGGAACTTTCGTTGTCTTCTGAGGTTAAGTTCTTGGGTGTTGTTCTAAAGAGCAAGCTGAATTGGAAAAAGAAATAAAGAATGAAAAAAAAAAATTTTTGCCAAAAATTTTAATTTCGGCTCATATATTAGGAAATCGATTAGAGGAAGGCCTGATTCTGCGAATACGTTAGCCAAATGTGTAGTACGAAATGCATAAATCTTGATCGAATTGCCCGGTTATAAATCCTTTTAGTCAAATATCCACAGACTTAGTTGTATTGCCAACTAAGAAAAGTCCGTAGTCTATTTTATTAAGTACTAGAAATTCAACGAAATATATGTGTTAATTTGAACAAAACTACGTTTACTCAATAGAAATTCGATTGAGTTTAGTCTTTTTACTAAAGATGCGCAAATGCGTGTTAAAGCGCCAGTGCAACCTCTACTAATTTTTAAGACAAATTGATTTGACGGTATAAAACGGTTTCTTTTAATAATCCAATACAGGCGTGTAGCTATAATCTTCACTGGCAATTTGCTTGTGCATGGTAATAGGAAAATCGGAGGGTATTCTCCAAAATTTTATGAGCTTTTTTCGGTTTTTGAATTACATCTGATTCAAAAGCTGTTATTAAACAGTTATAATAAACGTAATTTTGGTATGAAACTCTATCAAAGCCTTTAACTTTAGACAGAGCTAACTGTAATTCTGACATTGTTATTGTCTTTTCCATAAGCGTTTAATTCATTCTGTTATTAATAGTGTTACTATGTATTTTAATGTAGACATTAGAAAACTTCTGATCTGTTCAGTATTTGGACAAGTTATCAGCAAACGATTCAGCTGTATGTGAAGCATCTTGGATAGTATTATTAAGACTTTGTATAGCTAAAATCTTATTATTAGTTCCATTGTTGGAAAGTCGATTTACTTTGCTCCAAATAGCCTTTATTAAAGAATTTTGAATTAATGGTAACAGTAAAATTTGGGAAACCGATTTATAGGCTTTTTTATTTCTCTGCGAAAGATGGAATTTTCTTTTGTAAGCTTTACAAAGTTTTCAGTAGTTAGAGATTTTTTTAAAATTTCCAAGCGTTTATTTTATTATTTCGTAAATATTCCAATTATTGGTTATACCAAGGCACATATTTGTACACTTTACCCGAAGACTGAGGAGTTGATATTGTTACGTTTTTACCTTTTTAAAAACGTTTAGAATATGAGTTCGTTAATTGCAAACCAAGTAAAAACAAATATGTGTTTAGTTTCAATAAAAACTCTCTCTTTCTTTATTGTTCACGCTTTTGATGCCACTCACTGTTCACACTTAACCGATACAACATTAATTGCTTGCAATTATTCACACACAACTATTACTCGCAACCGATATCTTCCAACACGACTATTTATTGTTCACACGCAACTTCACTCAAGACTGACTCAATTACAACTGACTCACTGCTTGCCTTGTCTTGCCCTTTTATATGCGAACCTCTTCAGTCTGATGATGGTTCTCGAAGTGGAAGGTTCGCGTTCTCGCCTTCTCGAGAATTCTTTTGCGACTACATTGTTCATTGTTGCTGGTTTATTTAGAAGATGTTCGATGTATTTGTTAATGTGTATTGTGTACACATTGCTTCTTGTTGTGTTCGCTTATGTTGCGTTTGGGCAAAGAATATGGATATAAAGAATGCGCATTATGTAGAAGTAAAATTTCTTATGGCGGGATGTACCAGTAAGACCCGCTCTCACCAAAATCTTTTTTAAAAATCATTTCTTGATGAGGGAGGGAAGACAGAAGAAAAATAAACACAAACAAAGAGCGTAACAATGTGTTGCTCTCATCGTACGTATGTATATGCGTATGTACGATTATGTATGTATGATCGTTTTTATTGTTTGACCAAAGACTATAAATATGTAAAGATGTTGCAGACAGTGTATTTAAAATTGACAAAATTTTGAGCTTCTTTATTATGAGGGGGGGTAGGTAACAGGGAAAGCTAAATCGTCGTTCTCACTCTCATGTTAACTGAGGAAAAGAAAACAAAAAAGACTCAGTACACTTATCGTACTCAGAGAACTTATGTAATGTTTTTGTAACACAGGCTATTTCACTTGCCTGCCTGTTTGCATGGAAAACACAAACAAAACACTCAATTTTGTTGCCGTAGTTTCATTTTGAGGTCACTTATATCCTCCCGCATCTTATCAAATTCCGCAACTTTGTTCTCAAGAGTGGTTACTCTTTCCGCAATATTTGACAGTTTATTTTCAATTATGTTGTATTTTTCGCGCAGATCACTGATTAACTCCTCTTTAAACTCATTAAATTTAAGATCAATAGAGCGTAGAATTTGCTCTGTAAATTTTTCAAACCTACTGTCCATACAGTTCAGAAGTTTGAAAGGTGAGTCCAGTAGTGAAGACCGCGAAGAGCTTGCCCCCTGCATCAGGTTAATGTCTGTTAGGCGTCTATTGACAGGGGTATTATTCATTTCAGCTCGGGTTGATGATCGGTTTTCGGTATTATCAACTGCTTGCATTTTAGTTTTATTATTGTTATTTTTAGTTTTTGATTTGTTAGTATTGTTTTTGCCGATTTTTTATCTTTTCGCAAGTTGTACATCGGAATAGTAATTTCGTGTTTAAAATTAAGTTCAAAATTAACTGCCAACACTCAATTAATAAATGGAAAAACTTGGCAGTACTTTTAATAGCTGTACTTGTAATCAAAACAGCTGATGAGTCTTAATTTGTTTACTTTCGTTTTATGTTTTGTTGTTTATTGTTTTGTATGGTATAATGTTGTTGTGTATTTATAAGATAAGCAAGGTCACCAAAGTATAGCTTATTTGTGTTTATTTTAGTGTATATTTATCTCACAAGAAAGTTTTGTTGTTGTATATTGTTGTTGTTTGTTTACAGTTTATAATTTTCGTTTATTTGAAATATGTATTCTTTTTTCGAAAGAATAATTCCTTGTTGGGTGTAGAACTTGTTAGTGTATTTTAACTGTTTAACTTTAGGTAGATTTTTGGTGGCATTTAAAATTTAAGAATTTTAAATTGTTGTTGTACACTGTAAGTTGTTTTGATCGATTATATTTCTGAGATTGTTGTTTGTGTGTTTTTTTTTTTTTATTTTATTTTCTTTGATTATGTTTGCTTATTAGATTTTAAAGAAAAATTAGTTGTTTGATAACATTAGAAATTAATTTGATTTGATTAAAAAATTCACAACATTAATTCATAAAACAAAAGTAATATAAATTAAGTAAAAAAAATGAACATAAATTCACAATTTAGCGGAGCACAATTTTGAACACGTCTGTTCAGCACAAGTGTTATGTTCCTTTTGTTCCTTTTTTTTTAGTATTTATTAAATTTATTTATCATTTTAATGGTTCCAAATTTTAACTTTTTCCATACTGGATAATTTGAATTTGTATGTTTCCCATGTGGAATGCTTCCGTAGTAAAACAACAATTAGTAAATTAATCATCTCCATTCTGTGTTTATAACATTCGTTATTTTCATCAAACCAAAAGGAATAAATTGTATTTTTTGTGCATTTTTTGTATTTTTTGGCCAACTACAAATGTTTTTATGTTTTTTATAGATTTATTTTCTAAAAAAATTTTTCGAAGACTTATATGAATTTTGCAAACTTCAAAAAATAAATCAGATGGAGCGCACAAACTTCCAAAGTCGGAATCTTTTATATAATTTTTTGCATGAACGAACATTTCTGAAGGATATGACAAAATTTGCGCTGGTTTGATTATATCCACACGACATTTAACACAAGATATTCGTTGAGCTATGTAACCAACAAAATATCGACTTGATGTTAATTCAATTGGCACATTGTTGGACGTAAAACAATCGGTGCCTTCATTAAAATATTCTTTATTTTCATCGTATATACATATCTGCGACATCTATATCAGGGGTATGTATACTTTCTGAGACATTTCCAGTCCTATCAATATCTTTTAAAAATATGATTTATGATTTTAATTATATATTATATTTATTAAACGTTTTGTTTGAGCATGCACTACAATTTTTAAATTCACACTTTTTATAAAACAATTTTTCAGTTTTAAATGTCCACACAAAATGTGGATTTTTTATTTCGGTGCGAATCGATATAGTTTCATTTCTACAACAATAAAACAAATATTCTTACCCTACAATAAAACAAACGGTAATATTTTCTTCCACAGGCTATTTGCACATACATTTTGTGAAAACAAGACATCTTTCAGTTTGTTTATTATTTTATTTGGCAATGTACAAGCACACGTATACACGCATATGAGAATAAATTAGAGAAGAGAACAATACGTTCTCTGAGTATAATAAGTTCTCTGAGTACAATAAGTGGCAGTAGCCGTACTGCCATCGACAAATTTGGCACTGGCAGTACAATGTATGGCAGTGCAACATCTTCATATATTTATAGTCCTTGATCTCATCGCGATGAGAGCAAAGAATGAGAGCAACGCATTGTTACGCTCTTCGTTTCTGTTTACTTCCCTCCTATCTTTCCCCCCGCGTCATGAAATATTTTTGAAAAATATTCCAAAATATGTTAAGATGCACATTCTTTATACTTTATTTTCTTTGGTTTGGGTTATCGATCTCTCTCTTACACATACTGATGTTATTGTTGCATTATGTATGGTTCGGTGCACATATGTGTTAGTGTGTATTTGTGTCGTGTGTATTGTGTACGCATTGCCTCATGGTCTTTGTATGTATTTGTAGCTTTTGTTTATCGTTAATGTTAAACGATATTAAGTCGTTTCGATATGCGTAACACTGCCGCCCACTTAAGCCTGTTCGTCCCGAATAGGCTCATTATCTCTTCTCCCATATTTTGCCAGTCGCTCTATGTGTACGACCTTCATTTTTGTTCGGGGGCTGTTAGCTTTCTGTATCCTGTACACGACATCATTTAACCGTTTAATTATTTTGTACGGTCCATCCCAGCTGGTTTGTAGCTTGGGAGATAGTCCCTTCTTCCGCTTTGGGTTGTAAAGTAGAACCAGTTGTCCCTCATGGAAGCCCTCCGTGTTTGCTGCACGATCATACCTGGCTTTCATTCTATCGCTGACCATTTTTATTCGGGTGCGCACAAATTGATGAAGTTCATTTAGGCTTTCTTCTTTTCCAGTGGCATCCCTCTCTGTGGTGGGCTTAACTCCAAACTCCAAGTCACCGGGCAGTTTTATTTCAGTTTCCAAAAATTAATCGTTCGAGTCTTCTTAATACCGTATACTTCACACATTTCCTTGAATACAGCTGACTCGAAATTTCTTCCTTGATCGGAATGTAGCTCCATTGGAACCCCGTAGCGGCATACCCAGTTGTTCACAAAAACGCTTACTATTGTGCTCGCCTCTTGTTTGGGTATGGCATACACTTCCGGCCATTTGCTGAAATAGTCCATCACCACGAGAACATATCGGTTTCCGGCATTGCTGACTGGAAAAGGGCCTGCTACGTCCATCGCTATCCGCTCGAAAGGTGCGCCTGAGTTATACTGTTGCATCTGACCTCGACTTCTTCTTACTGGACCTTTAGCTGCAATGCACTGGGTACAGTTTGCTATCCAGTCCGCCACTGCTTGCTGACATCCAACCCAATAAAAGCGTTGTTTTAGCTTTTCCAGCGTCTTTGTCACTCCAAGATGTCCTCCGCTGGCTCCATTATGGAACTCCTTTAACACATCTTTCATTTTGGAGGAAGGCACTACCAATAAATTGGATGAGGTCTTGCCATCAGCGCTTTCCCAAAGTCGATATAGGCACCCATTTATGATCTTTAAGCTGTCCCACAGTGCCCAATATGATTTTGTAAGAGGACCTTCTGCGGATATCTCATTTCTTGTTGGTCGTTTATCCTCCTCTTTCGCTGCTATTATCTTCGCCAATATTGGGTCACTCCTTTGTGCTTGGGACCAGTCTTCGTTGTCTTCAATCCGCGTTAGCCGGATATCGACGATGGATTCCTTTTTCTCAGCTTTCACGCAATGTTTACACTCCAAATTACAAGGTCGGCGTGAAAGAGCATCGGCATTCCCATGTTTGATGCCTCTTCGGTGTTCAATGCTGAAGTCGTAAGTCTGGAGGCGCTCAATCCAACGTGCTAACTGTCCTTCAGGGTTCTTGAATTGCAGCAGCCATCTCAGTGCGGAATGGTCAGTCCTTAGCAGGAAATGTTGGCCATACAGGTACTTGTGATAATGTTTTATGCACTCCAGCACTGCAAGTAGTTCACGTCGGGTCACACAATAATTTCGTTCCGGCTTCGACAGTGTGCGACTATAGTAGCCTACTACTTTCTCTGTCCCATTGATCACTTGGGAAAGTACACCACCAATACCATATCCGCTAGCATCACTGTCCAAAATGAATTTTTCTCCTGGGACTGGATACGCCAAAACTGGTGCAGCACACAATAGATCTTTTAGAGTCTGGAACGCCTTTTCTTGTGACTCACCCCATTGATACGCTTTCGATTTCTTGGTGAGTTCATGCAAGCTTGTAGCCACGCTAGCAAAGTTAGGCACAAAGCGTCTGTAGTATGTGCATAGTCCCAAAAAGCTGCGTAGTTCATGAAGATTCTGGGGGCGAGGCCAGTCCTTTACTGCTCGTATTTTATCTTCATCCGTAGATATTCCATCTGCTGTAACAAGGTGCCCCAAATATTTCACCTGTTTTTGGAACAATGCACATTTCTTTACGCTTAATTTTAGTCCAGCCGTTGTTATTCGCTGCAGAACTTCTCCCAGGTTTTTGAGGTGTTCGTCGAAAGTTCTGCCCATCACTATAATGTCGTCCAGGTACACCAGGCAAGTTTTCCAATGCAGTCCCTTGAGTACACGTTCCATAAGCCGCTCGAATGTGGCCGGAGCATTACAGAGTCCAAATGGCATAACTTTAAACTGCCATAAGCCGCCGTTCGCACTGAATGCAGTTTTCTCTTTGTCCTTGTCTGCAATCTCCACCTGCCAATATCCGCTTTGAAGATCCAATGTGGAGAACCACTTCGTTCCAGCTAGCGTGTCGAGTGTGTCGTCAATTCTCGGTAGCGGGTAACTGTCCTTTTTGGTGACATCATTCAGCTTCCTGTAGTCTACGCAGAATCTTGTACTGCCATCCTTCTTCTTTACTAAGACTACAGGTGAGCTCCACGGACCCGATGATGGTTCGATTACACCGCTCCTCCTCATTTCGTCGACTAGCTCTTTAACCTCATTACGCTTCGCCAGCGGTATGCTTCTGGGTGCCTGTTTTATTGGTCTCGCTTCGCCCGTATCAATTTCATGCTTGACCATAGCTGTTCTTCCTTGTCTTCTATTGTTCGTGGCGAAAGCGAAAGCATACCTCTTTAGCAGCTTTTTGGCTTTATTTCTCTCTGGAGCTGCTAAGCCTGCTACCCATTTTTCCACATTTTCACCAAACTCCTTTTGATCCATGGCTGACATTTCGGCAGTTTGCGGCGATTGTTCGCTGTTTATTATCGCCTCTACTGGAACACATTGACCGACTTCTGAGTTTTTAAAGATGACTTTTTCGTTGCCTGATAGATTTAGCACTCTCACCGGGACTATTCTCTGTTCTGTGGATTTGACGAGGGCCTTTGCTGATATTAAATCCGTTTGTATTTCTGCTGGTTCCACAACCCACAAGCGGTTCTCCTCACAATCTCCCTCCAAACGAGCCCATAACAGTGATTCACTTTGAGCTGGTAGTTTTTGTTGTTCGACTGCAACTATCCTTCTGGCGTGCACTTGATGCTTGTATCCGACGTCAAGAGGTATCTCCACATTTCGCCAACCCATTATCTCTTGCCCCATATTCAAATTGATACCATGAGCTATCATAAAGTCGGCACCAATGATAACCTCGTCGACAATATCGGCAACAATAAAGACGTGGCTTACGCTGATGTTGGCTATCGTCACCTTCGCCTCTGTTTTTCCGTGGACGGTGGCAGACTCTCCAGTAGCTGTCCGAAGTCTTACATTTCTAAGTGCCTCACACTTCCCCTTTACTACATCTGGTCTGATGATAGACTGCGTCGCACCGGTGTCTATAGTGAAGATGTGTTGTCTGCCGTTTATGCACCCGCTCGCCGTAAGGTTGCTGTTGTTTTGCTGCATCACTGATATTGAGACTGTGGGGCCCTCGCTTGTGGGAGCCAGCACTTGCCCCTCAGTGCTAGCTCGTTTTAGTTTAACGGGGACTCTTGTGAAGGTGGTTGGTAGTTCGCCCGTTTCTTATTCCTTGATGGTGAGGCGGATCTTGATCTTTTACGAGGCGCTTTACAGTGTCTTTGGAAATGACCACTCTTTCCACAGTTGAAGCACTTAAGTATAGCCTTTTGTCCGTTTTCTTCCAAAGCTTGCTTCACTATGTCCTTAACTTTAGTTACAAGACATTCATCTTCCTCCACTACTTCCATTTTTCGCACTTTGCTAACTGGTGGTCTTGAGATTGTGCGAGCGGTCTCTTGGGCTAGTGCGAAGGCCACGGTCTCTGCAAAGGTTGTCTTCTGCGTAGAACATACCGCTAGTTTAATGTCAGGGTCGCGTATACCATTGACAAACGCCTCGGTCTTAATGTTGTCTATCAACGGGTGGTTTTCTCCTGGGTATGTAAGCTGCACCAACCTCTCAACTTCCATTGCAAAGGCTTGTAATGACTCGTTTGGCTTTTGCGCCCGGCATCTCAACTCCATGCGGTACAGCTCTCGCTTGTGCTCATTGCCGAATTTCCGCTGTAAGGCCACCATTAATTCGTTATAGTTGTTTCTACTGCTGGCTGGCATGGTCTCTAGTATCTCTGCTGCTACACCTTTTAACGTCAAAATTAGTTCCAACGCTTTCTCTCCATCGTCCCATCCGTTCCTGCTGGCTACTGTCTCAAATTGGAATTTGAACACGGATAGGGGTGAGCTTCCATCAAAGAAAGGTGTTTTTATCCTGCTGGTACTTTCAGATACGACTCGCACTGGTTCCGGACGCTGGCTCTGGAGGTTGATGATCCTTTCCTCCATCATTACGAGTTTTCCGTCGACGGCCTTTTCCAAATTGTCCACCTTCGCGTCAACGGCCCTTTCTAAATCCGACACCTTTACCTCGACACTGGTAATTCTTTTGCTGAATGACTCACGTATTTCTTGCAGCTTCTCTGTTGTTGCTTCAAATAGCTTTTGGTTTGCAGCATGCATTTGTTTCATCATTTGTTCACTATTTGCTCTAGAAGTTTCTTTTACATCAGCAAGAAGTTTCTGGTTTGCTGCTTGCATCTTCTCATTTTCGGCTCTAGAAGCTTCTTGTGCCTCAGCCAGAAGTTTTACCTCAGCAAATAGATTTTTGTTCGCTTCTTGCATTTTCTGATTTTCGGTTCTAGAAGCTTCGAATAGCTTTTGGTTTGCTACTTCCATTCTTTCCATCATTGCGGCTAGCACCGAATTTATGTCGACAGCGCTAGGGGTTGCAGGAGCCTGTAACTCACGTTCCTCTTCATCCTCGAACTCGTAGGATTCGATGTCGATGCCCTGAAGCTGAAGCTGTTCTCTTAACCGCCTCTGCAGTTCATTCTTCGTGCCCGTTGTTGGCTGCTCTAGTTTACCCAGCTCTCGCTTAAGCCGGTCCACTCTTAATTCGGAGAGTTTCATTTTATTTATTTATTATTATTTTTGGATTTTTGCAATCCCACTTCTGACACCAATTGTTACGTTTTTACCTTTTTAAAAACGTTTAGAATATGAGTTCGTTAATTGCAAACCAAGTAAAAACAAATATGTGTTTAGTTTCAATAAAAACTCTCTCTTTCTTTATTGTTCACGCTTTTGATGCCACTCACTGTTCACACTTAACCGATACAACATTAATTGCTTGCAATTATTCACACACAACTATTACTCGCAACCGATATCTTCCAACACGACTATTTATTGTTCACACGCAACTTCACTCAAGACTGACTCAATTACAACTGACTCACTGCTTGCCTTGTCTTGCCCTTTTATATGCGAACCTCTTCAGTCTGATGATGGTTCTCGAAGTGGAAGGTTCGCGTTCTCGCCTTCTCGAGAATTCTTTTGCGACTACATTGTTCATTGTTGCTGGTTTATTTAGAAGATGTTCGATGTATTTGTTAATGTGTATTGTGTACACATTGCTTCTTGTTGTGTTCGCTTATGTTGCGTTTGGGTTATCGATCTCTCTCTTACACATACTGATGTTATTGTTGCATTATGTATGGTTCGGTGCACATATGTGTTAGTGTGTATTTGTGTCGTGTGTATTGTGTACGCATTGCCTCATGGTCTTTGTATGTTTTGTAGCTTTTGTTTATCGTTAATGTTAAACGATATTAGGTCGTTTCGATATGCGTAACAATATATTAGCAGCTGATCTAAGTGTATTTGTTATAATTGAAGCTTCCTTGTTAGTATTTAAAGAATACTGTTTATTTATTAATTTATCGTCAACTATATTTGCAAATTTTGGCAAGTCAGCACGATTTAATAAAAATTTACGAATAGAATTGTCACTTGTTGGTCTACTAAGTGTCATTTTAATTATAATTTAATTATTAATTTAATTTATTATTACATACATAATTAGTCATTACAACCCTTCAGTCAGGATTATTGACCTAGTTTCTCACACCACTCATGTTGTGTGTGTTAATTTTATACATGAGTGGCGGGACCTACAGTTTAAAGTCGACTCCGAACGACAGATTTTTTGAGAAACTTTTCATGGCAAGTTTATTTACTCTCAGAGTTTTTACCAGAAATCTGCTGAGTGGAAATCGCCGAAGAAATACTTTTTGTATTTTGTTTTGATGTCTGGCCTGGGGCTCGAACCCTGGCTTTACGTCTAATAAGCCAACACACTACATACTAGATTACGGCGACTTCTATTATTCTATACTATTATTAATTATTAATAATTTAATTATATTATAAATATTTCACGACATTATCCCGAGTAAAGAGGATGAACAAAGAACACATCAATGTGAATTAAAGTACTTTGCGAAGAGAGATGTGGAGGGCGGCCATCATTTAGTAAGAATAAAATATAGCAATCTAGTGACCCAAAAAGGGCGTTCCAAGGATTAAAGTCACCTACGGCAAGTTTTGGATTCGTAAAAGAGAAAAATGTATGGAAAGGTCCTAGCTTAGTTAAAGATGGTACAAAGTAGAGTTGTGTAGTCCACGAACGAACTAGTTCAATTGAACTATTCATACAACTGAACTAAGAGAGCCGGTCATAAAGCCGAAAGTCCATACCATCCAAAGTAGAATCAGTATAGTTGTTTGTGACAAGTTACAGAAGAAACCGCATAGAATGCATCAAGTAGGTTTACTCTCTACTTTTCTATGCGACTCATGCATTGCTGGAAAAAGTCAGCAGTTTTTTAAATTTGGCATGCCAAATTATACACTATTGTGAATGGTTTCGATAAATATGTTTAAATAGTGCATTACTATTTTCGCATTTTTCTTTTTGCATTATAAAAATATTAAGAAAAACATATTTCATAATAAAGTTTATTACTAATTTAAGAGGAAAATACATTAAAATACATTTTTTAACACATTTCTTTCATGAACAAAATATGTATACCAGTTGTCGATTGTTTTTATGTACGATTATGAGTTTGATTCTCACAAGATAATGTGGTCTGTTACGCTAATAAGTATGTTTTTATAGATAATAGTGAATTTTAAACTTTTTGTAAGCTAAAAAACTATAAGATTGAAAAAATTTGACAAATGGCAACGCTTATCAGTTACGATATGCACACAGTGATGCCAATATTTAAATCATGTAAAAACAATTTGTTTACCCAAGATATCTACTATTATTGCTTACAATACCTAACGGTAAATATATATATACTAGCTGTACCCTGCGCGCGTTGCTACGCCTCCAACTAAAACAAATTTGAATCATTTTATTGATTTTGTTCATTTAAAAAAAAAAATTAACATAAACTTTAAAAATGTAGAGATTTTCGATTGTGAACATTTATTGAAGTGCTGTCGGAAATTGGTAATACCAACTTATAAGCCTTCGTCGGCTCACGCGCAACAACTTTGCTAAAGATCATAACATAATCAAGTGCACAGTTTACGATCTAATTCATTTTTAGTCATTTTCAGTGGCTCCACCTGTCGGAAATTGGTCATACCAACTTAGAAACCTTCCCCGGCTCATGCGCAACAACTTTGCTAAAGGTAATAACATAATCAAATGCACAGTTTACGATTTAATTCATTTTTAGTCATTTTCAGTGGCTCCACCTGTCGAAAATTGGTCATACCAACTTAGAAACCTTCCCCGGCTCATGCGCAACAACTTTGCTAAAGGTCATAACATAATCAAATGCACAGTTTACGATTTAATTCATTTATAATAATTCTCA
This sequence comes from Sarcophaga caerulescens, assembly GCA_927399465.1. Classification (NCBI taxonomy): domain Eukaryota; kingdom Metazoa; phylum Arthropoda; class Insecta; order Diptera; family Sarcophagidae; genus Sarcophaga; species Sarcophaga caerulescens. The sequence goes on along the minus strand of OV656872.1, from coordinate 89,856,404 downwards.
GTGGCGCCACCTGTCGGAAATTGGTCATACCAACTTAGAAACCTTCCCCGGCTCATGCGCAACAACTTTGCTAAAGATCATAACATAATCAAAAGATGATCTGTTCACAACCGATATGGACATAAAGTTTATGTTACAAAAAAAAATTAAAGATGCTCACAACATTATAACTTAAAAACTACATTCAGCCCACATACAAAGGCGAACAGATATCAGTGGGATACTTTAGTATCATAACATGCCGCAAATTAATAGTTGAGTTACTCGAAAGTTTAGACTAGAGACTACATCACTTCGAATAGCTAATGAGTCTGAATCTCTTTATTGTTCTCTTGAACAAACTTTAAATATTTCACACGAGTTCAATGGAGATATAAAAAGAACAATTACCGGGAGTATTAATTCGATGTTTGTCTGTGAAAATTGAGAAAGAAATGCTCTTGTTAGAAAACGAAGGGGTATGTGGTCACTTTTTTTTAATGACTATTAACCCAAAAAGTGTAGAGACTGAAAGTCGCTTGGGCAATGAAGCTTTGGATGCGCTCAGCTTCTTAAAACTTATTTTAAACATAATTATAATTAATTTAAAAATGCGTAATACTAAAAGAAATATTTCTTATAATTTGATAAATTGTTAAACGTTTTCAGTGTGTCATGTTATTAATTTTATTGAAATAATGTGTTAATATCTTTCAAAACCAAATTTTTTTAAATTTCCGAGATTCAAGGTTACCTAGTCCTGGGATTTAAAATAATTGCAATGCCAAATTAATATACATAGGTTCTCTTATATGGGATATAAGTTTTTATAAGTACGTAGATGACTTGTTTTGAAGTTATACTGCTATTATTATTGTTAAAGTAAGTTGTGTATACTTTAGGAGGTATATGAGTTTATATTATATTTACATTGGGTTTCTTGTAGAGTAATAAAAGCAAGTTTATGATTCCTTATTAGCAGTTGCAGTTCCTTAAAATTGTTCATGAAACGATTTATATTCCATTGCAATATTGCGAACCTATCCATTGCAAAATTTCAATGGGATGCTGTAAACAGTATATAACAGTATATAACAAACATATATAACAAACAGTAAACAGTAGATATCTGTTGAGAAATTTTGAAATATAGTATTCATTTGTCAAGGTGGTTTCTGGTGATTATGTTTTATTTGCTCAGTATCTGATTTAGATTGTTTGAATTAGATTGTAGGAATTATGTTGAAAATTGAAGTTTCATTGTTAATAGTTAATTTGTTCTGGAGCCTTTGTTGATTTAACCGAATATTTTTTGAAGAAGGTATATTTATATTTTTGATGGCGGCATATCAAGGCGTTATTATTATTCCAAAGAATAATAAATGGCACAAAAAACACAACGCGATCACTAAAAATACTACATGAGAACATGAACTAAAACTGTTAAGTACCAGTTACCCAAACGTAACGTGAACGTTCTCTTTTTAGCATATAGAGAGCAATGTAAACGCTTACCGAAACGTTCTCTCTCGTTAGTAAAACGGAACGGCCTGTATAAAACATAATTCTCTCACGTTTTTACGTGACATTTGAACATGAGTGATTGGGCTATTGTATGCAGAGTTGCATTACGGCACAAATGTCCTCTTTGGTACATTCATGATTATTTATATAAAATTTTTAAGTTGTTACATGTATATATTGAAATTTTTAATTTAAATTTTAAAATAATAATAAAATAATTATTTTATAACAAATAAATACACATAACACATAATTGGTCATTACAACCCTTCAGTCAGGATTTGGACCTAGCTTCTCACACCACTTATGTTGTGTGCGTTAATTTTATACATGAGTGGCGGGAACTACAGTTTAAAGTCGACTCCAAACGACAGATTTTTGAGAAGCTCTTTATGGCAATTTTATTTATTTAAGCCGAAGAAATATTTTTTTTTTTCATATTTCGTTTTAATGCCTGACCTGGGATACGAACCCGGGCTTTACAAAAAATCCCTTTGAATGGAACAAAATTCGACTGTACTTATATCTAAATTCCACAAATATTGACCCAGATTAAGCCAACAATGTAATATTCTATATTACAAGAATAAATATTTGTAATAACATAAAACTTAAGAAGCAAATATAGCTTCTTCCAAATAAAAATACCCAATTGATATTTTTTGAATTTTGGTTTATCTTAACAACACTCATCACTGTTCTGAACAGCTGACTTCGTGCAAATGTCTGTATACCAATTTCTTTGCATTGTGTTGTGCTCGTTGTGTGTTGCTTTGTGTTTTGTTTCGTTTTTATTTACATTCTTCGTTGACATATGTCCCGTTTTTAACGTTTCTATAACTACATAAACGTTTTTAAGGCTACGTGCTTTATGATTTTACGTTCCTTACGCTTGAGTAACCAACACTTTAGTGTACTTAAAAAAGTTTTCTAAAATCCAATTTTTTTGTTGTGTACTCATCATTTTAGTAACAAATAGTGTTTGTGACGTACGTTTTGTTAGAGTTTCTGTTCATGTTCACAAATATTAAAAGAGAAACGAAGAGTTCTGTTCTCGTTGTAGTGAATGTGTACTTTAGAATAATAATTTGTAAAAATAATTGATGTTTTTTACATATATTTTTTAAAGTTATTTATATTTTATAACAAAACAAGAGAAATTAAATGTTTTTACAAACCATAAAAAAATAAGAAAAACCTTTTGGTGACTCCATATCTTTGCACCCCAAAAGTGTAGGTACCCTCAAGAAGAATTCGGAGTAAATTTAAAATCATAAGGCCCAATGTATTAAAACGTTATTCCTAATATTTAGTAGGATATCCCTTAAGGTCAAGTACGCCATTTTACATATTTGGAATTAAAAGTACAAGTATTATATAGATTTTTTTAGTTTTCTGTTGAAATTTGACGCTCATCACTCATGAGCAATTTGTGAATTTATTCTTTAGAGTGTTCAAATACTCTCTTTATTCATTAATTCATTATTTCTCCAACAAATTCCAAACTATCAACACTTGATGCCAACACACATCCCAACGTTTCCGTACATTTTTATGTAAACAAATAATTACCAGTTACGACCCAGCTTCTCCCACCTCTTTTGTTGTGTGTGTTAATTGTATACATGAGTGGCGTGACCTACAGTTTAAAGTCAATTCCGAAGGACATTGAGAAAGTTTTAATGGCAATTTCATTTACTCTCAGAGTTTTTGCCAGAAATCTGTTGAGAGGAAGTCGTCGAAAAATTTTTTTCATATACATAATCTGACCTGGAGTTTGAACCTAGGCTTCACGTCTAATAAGCTAACACACTATCTACTAGACTACGAGGACTACACTAGACATGAAACTCAGTAATAAACAGTTGTCAATTTTATTCAATTTAAAAGTGAGGTTCCCCCACATGGGTAACAATCTCGTCGCGATGAGGGGACTTAAGTGTACCTATCCCTAACCAGTTGGTTCGCGAGAGGGCTGTATTCGTAATGATGTCTCTTGAGTGATCTTTTCGACCGTATATTTCTCTATACGCCTAACCTGGAATTTTAAGCGACCGGTACTCATCGGATGGTTTGCAGTCAGGGGTCTAATCCCACTGTATTATAACGGAGCCTCACTGATACCTGGGCGCCTCAGTGAGTATTAGGTTTTCTAAGAAATCCTTGGCATGCTAGCGGGGGGTATGGCATGATTGGACTCCCTTCCCCCTCACTCGTGGGACTTATATGGAAGACGGACGAATAAACAAGAACTTAAACAGGAGGAACTGTGATGACGACCTGGCTATTGAAACTGGACAAGACCCGTCCCATCTCATTGCGCGAATTGAGGGCGAGCATTGTTGAAAATAGTGGTATGAAGATGACGACTGTGGAGGGTCCTTTAGTGAGGCGACCCCCATTTCGACGGAAGATATGTGTGTGGAGTCAGACTCTGTCTCCCCACTATCGGATGAAGACGGTGATAATACAATCATCGAAAGGCTCCCCTTCACTCGTGTCCAGATTGCTACTGGAAGCAATGAGGCGGTGACCTCCCCTTCTAGAAACCCACTTGTTACACAGGATACTTCGAACCCAATAGTGCAATCAGTTACTGATTCTGACTGCGTGGGAAAAAGTATCTCGTCTGACAAGGTGGGTGAAACTGGGCGGAAACGTTGCGCTTTGCATAAAGAGAGAAATTCGTATCGCAAGGCTTGCACTGTCTTGAGGTGATTTGCAAGCTGTGATGTGGATTCCCTCTCTTTTGAGGAGCAGAAGATGCTGGCTCGACACAGAGGCACTGTTTCGCGGTATGAAACCAAATACCCGGCGGTTTCCTCTCACAGGGATCTGACTCTGGCATGAAGGATGGACCCTTGAGTGCGAACGGGAGCGTAGAGCCAATTGCTTCTACAAGCAAGGGTCTGGAAGGTTCTGCACCCTTATTCCCAACTGGAGTAAAGAAGACTTCTTAAGTCTTCAAACCTCCAGTGAAGAGTAAAGGTGTAGGTGTTCCTTCTTCAATGGATAAAGGAAAGGGGGTAGAAACTATCGCTAATCCTTTATCCCAGAAGGCGAAGGAGAGCACTTCAACAGACAAGTCTTCCATGCAGGTTTCCCGCAAGGTAAATCACATGATTGATCAGTCTTCACTTCCGTGGCTAAGGGCAATGGGTGGCGTGGTGTTGTGTGGGTTGGCACACCTAAGATTCCGTCATCCGGACATAGGTGATGCCAAGAACCCAAAGGAGGCTAAAAGTGGTGCAGATTAACCTGCATCACTGCGAAGCCGTCTCACACAACCTGCTAACCACCGTGCGTCGCCTTGAAGTTAATATCGGTCTTATCCTTATGCTATTTGAGCGATCTTGATTATAGGTTACTTGTTCCTAAAACAAGTGAAAAGGTAAGAACCTGTATTTTAGCAAGTAGTAAATTGGATTTATTAATCCCTCCTTCCTTTTGTACAGGTGACGTAACAACTGTGGCGTACAGAATGACGACCTTGGGATCGAGCTGATACTGTCATCCGTTTACATGCCTTACGAGGCTGCATCTCCTTCTGATGACTTAATTGGACTACTGGTGGAGCATGCGAAGAGGAAAAGATGTCGCCTCGTCTTGGGTTCTGATGCCAACGCTCATCACACCCAATGGTGCAGTGCTGTCAAAAATACTAGGTGTGAGTCGATTCTGAATTTTATTATTCTTCCAAAAAGCAGCGACTGCATCAATTTTGAGAAGGCTGTGGAGGAAGAACTTAGGGCCCTTAGGGGTCGTTCCACTCCTGGTCTAATATATTGTTACGAAAATGGAAATGGTGTTGTTAAAATAATAAACAAAAGCTCCAAAAACAACACAATGGACTTGAACATGTTTGAAATGATAAACAAAAGCTCCAAAAACAAAACAATGCAGTTGTTCACGTGATCAACGAATGAGTAAGCATATAGCAACAAAAACAACAGGGCTTGTTTACAAGATCGATGAATAAACAAAAATATAGCAGAAAGACAAACAAACAAAACAACAACAACTCTACCTGGACGAAAGTAAACAAGATACACGAACAACAAAAATGGAAACAAGTTGTTTACATTTTTAGATTGTTCCCGAAGGTCGTCATCATCCTTCAAGGGCATTCATCACACTGTTGATTCAGTGATATAAAAGGCAAGATAAAGCGAGCAACGATGATTCAGTTAGAATTCAGTCAGCCGTGTATGAAGACACGTTATTCTCGGAGTTCGAGTGAAGGTAGTCGTGTGACGACGTCGCGTTGAATTGAGTGAGAATTCAACCAGTGGTGTGTGAAGATACGAGATCGAGTTATAATCCAGTCAGACTTGTGTGCGGACAAGTTGCGTGAAGAAAACAGTTGTTAGTGTGGTGCTTACAAAAAAAAGGTTGTGAGCAAAGAAGAATAACTAACAAGTGTTGTTGTTGCTTATAAAAAAGGTTATAAGCAGAGAAACATCACGAACAAGCACATATTGTGGAAGTTATCATTGTATGCGTAGAATAAGTTCGAACAGTGGCACGAAAGTTGTGCAGAAAATAAAGAATTGATTGAAAAAATAAACACAGATTTATTTTTATTTGCAATCTACGAACTCATATTTTTAACTTTTTTAAAGGGTAAAAACGTAACAATATGTTTCTTTGTATTTGGCAGGATCGCCGTGTAATATAAGTTGTCTAATTGCTTTCAGTATTATCTTAGCTCTGCAGCCGCTATTCAACGAGCATTAAAATGCCCTTTTTGGTTGAGAATTAAAAGACAAAAGTTTATTTTGGCTTCTTGATTAATTCTAAATTTTATTTAAGAAAATGCACCGCTTATATACTAAATTTACTCTAAGTCAGCATTTTGCTCAATTAACAATAAACAATAAGAAATATCGATACAAAAAAAAATGAATAGAATAAGTGTCAGTAAACTATATGTTTATGCTGACAAAGTATTAATTCATAAAAAAGAATGTTTATAACATATTGCTTAAATAAAGTGCGGGTAAGAAGTATGCATACACTACACTGGCATCAATGAACCTTTGACGAATATTTTGTTGTCTTGTTATAGAGATACTCTGGCTTCTCTTCAGTTGTCGAATAAATCTTTCGCCTTTTACTAAAGATTTCCTTGGAGAGGAGCACTCTAATGAGTCTAAAATAAATTTTTTTGTTATGGCTCGACCATTATGAAGTCGCCGTGGTCTAGTAGGTAGTGTGTTGGCTTATTAGACGAAAGGCCCGAGTTCAAATCCTCTTCGGCGACTTCCTCTCAGCAGATTTCTGGCAAAAAACTCTGAGAGTAAAAATTGCCATGAAAAGCTTCTCAAAAATCTGTCGTTCGGAGTCGACTTTAAACTGTAGGTCCCGCCACTCATGTATAAAATTAACGCACACAACACGAGTGGTGTGAGAAGCTAGGACGTTGTACAATGGGACAATTCGACCTCCGGGTACTGTACTTGTCACAGTTGACAAGTACACGTCCTCTAACCTAACCTAACCTATAGAGATATTTGTCCCCTTACTTACCCGGGTAAGGGGAGATAGGCTTCATCCGAAAGAACGATGGCACGTGGACAGTTTCGACAAAATAATCCCTAGAGGTTCTATTGAACACTCATTTTCCTAATTGTGTGGATCCTGACAGCTATCCTTTGGGTGTAGCTGATCCCATCTGTAATGCTGGCAGGATGTCCGACTTGGAGGACAACTGTGGCCTGTGGAGGACAACTGTGGCCTACAGAGATGACCGTGATGCTGTCATCTGTGTGCATGCCGTATGAGCCTGCATCCCCTCCTGGTGACTAAATTGAGCATCGAAGACGAAAAGATGTCGCCTTGTCTTGGGTTGTGATGCCAATGCTCATCACACCCAATGGGGCAGTGCTGATATAAATACTATGGGTGAGTCGATTTTGAATTTTATTATTCTTAATAGGCTTAACATTTGTAACGTCGGTAACACGCCAACGTTTAGGAACCGTGTAAGGGAGGCGGTAATTGACATTACGCTACCTAATATGGATAGGTCTATGATTAGGGACTGGAGGGTTTCAGATGAGTATTCTTTCTCTGATCACCAACTGATATCCTTCAGTATTAATCTATCTGGGGGCTTTAACAAGCCTTTTAGGAATCCAAGAAAAACCGAGTGAATCAGATATGAGAGGGCTGTGGAGGGGGAACTTGGGGCCCTTAGGGGACGCTCCACTCCTGGCATTAATGATCGAGTTGGATCTTTGACGGATATTTTGTTGTCTTGTTATAGAGATGCTTGTCCTCTTACTTCCCCGGGTAAGAGGAGCCAGCCTGCCTGGTGGAATGCGAAACTCCAGAGACTCCGCTGTTGTACTAGGAGACTCTTAAATAAGGCTAAGAGGTCGGGCAAGGATGTTGACTGGTCTGCATATAGGTCCAGTTTCAATTATTATAAAGGGGCAATAAAGCGCTCAAAGAGAACCACCTGGATGAGTTTCTGCACGAGTATCGAGGATGTTGCCGATGTGGCTCGTTTCCGTAGGATGCTATCGAAGGACCCCAAAGTCCTAGGCTTAGTCCAAAAGAACGATGGCATGTGGACATCCTCGAGAAAAGAAACTCTAGAGGTTCTATTGAGCACTCATTTTCCCGATTGTGAGGATCCAGTAAGCTATCCGTTGGGTGTAGCTGATCCCTCCTGTGATCCTGGCATTATGCCTGTTTTGGAAGATATCATTAGCTGAGATAAGGTCAAATGGGCTATAAGTAGCTTTGAGCCTTTTAAGTCGCCTGGTCCAGATGATATCTCTCCGGCTCTGCTTCAGCATGCCGGTGATATATTACACGAATATCTGGTGGACGTGTATAAGGACAGTCTCCGGTGGTGTAATATACCTGACGGTAGAAAAGATGTGCTTGTGGTGTTTATAAAGAAAGCCGGTAAACCTAGTCACATCAGCCCTAAGGATTATAGGCCGATATCGCTCTCATACTTCCTTTTGACAGCTTTAGAGAAACTTATCGATCTATATTTGAGGTCAAACATGGACCGGTCTCTGTTGAGTAGGTCGCAACATGCTTACATTAACACGTTCCCGCCGGCGCGTAGCACCGGTGGCCCGCACTAGACTGTCCCATCGGGCGGTTGCCGTCTGATAGAGCGAAAAGCATTCAGCGCAGCCGCCAGTAGACGACAAGCATGAAATAAAGCGCCTGCGTGAACGTGTTAAGGGTAAGTCGGTTGAGAGCACTCTTCATGATGTGACAGGCTTTGTTGGGGCGAATTTAGCTAGGGGTGAGTACACGCTGTCGGCTTTCTTGGATATTGAGGGGGCCTTCAACAATGTTACCACTTCTTCAATTGAGAATTCACTTATCCACAGATTTTCTGGTGCGGTTTTTCACTCATATGCTGGGTGATAGACTAATCGGTTCGAATCTGGGTGGATGTTGTAATAAGTTCTGTCTGAGATATGTTATTTTCCCTATAGTACTCTTGATTTATTTGAGAGCCTTAGAGTAGCAGTTGGCTCTATTTTACGGCAAAGTCAATTGCCGAAGTTTTTTGAGAATTAAAACAGTTTGAGTTCTGAATTGATTCTGATTTTTATTTAAAATAACTATTCTTATTCCATGTTTTCTTACAATAATCTTAAACTATTTCCTCTACTTATTCTATGATTCTTCATTTTCCTTTCTCCTAATCTATTATTTGTTAATAGTTTAGCGACTCACAATTATATCAATGGTAATATCAATTTAATTTGTAATGCATTTCTAGTGACCCTTATTAATAAACACAAGTCACTTGAAATTGCATACTCTGCATATTTATTATAATATATTTTTAGTTATATTTTTGTGCAGTCACTTTGTATTTGTTTATTTTTATTTTTGTTTATCTTTTTGTTGTTAATTATATATATGGGTGAATGCATACATTACAATGTTCTATAGTTAAGCGTGCAATCAGGGGCACTCCACAGAGGGGTTATTATCCCCTCTCCCTGGTGGCAAATATAGGTTTAAGGCGTCTGGAAAGTAAGGGCTTTAAGGTTATGACATTCGCCGATGATGTGGTTATTCTGGTAGGTGGAAAATTTTTGTCGACGCTGGGAACTGATGGAGTATGCGCTTGGAACATTATCCTCTTGGGCTACGACCTGTGGACCCAATAAGACAGACCACGCTTTGTTCTCGCGTAAGTACAAAATTGAAACCTTCAGGTTACCGAGGTTAGGTGGCAGGGAACTTCCGTTGTCTTCTCAGGTCAAGTACTTGGATGTTGTTCGAGACAGTAAGTTGAACTGGAAATGAAACACCGAGGAAAGAATGAAGAAGTGACTGAATTCTCTCTTTCAGTGTAGGAACTCCATAGGTAAGAGCTGTGGTCTCCCGCCTAGGACCTAGGACTGGCGATTGTTAGACCGGTTATTACTTATGGTTGTGTTGTGTGGTGAAGTGCTTTGGATAAGAGTTTTCAACGGAAAATCTTGAATAAGGTTCAGCGGATTGCCTCTTTGAGTATCACTGGAGTGAGAAAGAGTTGTCCTCATGCTGCTCCTAACACTATACTCCGCTTGATTTATATGTCAAGCAGTGTGCAGCGTGAAGTGCCATACGTCTGAGGGAGTCGGGCTGCTGGAAACAGCGCTTGATAGGTCACTCCAGAGTTCTGAAAGTCGTCTTTCCTGAGGGGAGGTACGGACTTTCGGAAAAAACCACCGACTATATTGTGCCTGAGGCTAGGTTGCTGCCTGCTTTGTGGATATTTATACTGGATAGGGCACAATGGAATGGTGGGGTACTCCGGGGGCAGAAAGGTATACCCGGCTTTTCAGATGGGTCGAAGTTAGGTGGAGGTACAGGTGCTGGGGTTTTCTGTGAACTGTGTCTTGAATTTCACTTCAGATTAAAGGATGACTGTAGCGTGTTTCAGGAGATTTTCGCAATCTTGAAAATTGATTTGATATTGATTGATTTCATTTGATTGATTTTCGCAATTTTGGCTATTGAGGCCATAGCTGTTGGGCCCGCTTTGGAATCTTACATGATCTTCGTTGACAGTCAGGCTACCCTAAGGGTCATTGTGTCGGTTTGGTGTAAATCACGGCTCGTTCGCGAGTGCAAGGAGTCGTTAGCGACTTTTAGACCAGACCGAATACGTCTATGCTGGGTTCCGGGTCATAGCGGAATACTCGGTAATGAGACGGCGGACGCTCTCGCTGGGTTAGGTTCACTTTCTGAGGGCAATTTAATAGTTGGTCCTGATCCCCCAATCTGCCACCTCTACGGCCTGATCAATGGACGGGTCAGGTGAGAAGAGCAGAGGCATTGGGGAAATGGATTGAGTTGTTATGTTTCTAGATGTCTACGGCCTGCTATAGAAAGTGTAGGAACAGGTTCGCTGCTTGGCTTGGATAAGGCCAGTTTAGGGTTAGTTATTGGGTTTATTGCGGGGCACTGCGAGAGTAAGTCGCTAATAAGGATCTGGAACTGATCTCAGCCGGACTATTGCAGGGTATGTTGCGATGAGGAGGAGTTGGAGTCTATGGAACAACTCCTCTGTTATTGTCCAGCCTTAGTAGGTTGAGTTTGAAGACCCTTGGCAAGGGCTTCGTTGAGGGTTTGAATTCTGTGTCGAGAGCCGACATCAAGAATCCCCATAGATTCATTATTAGTTTGAGCTGGTTGAGAAGTGCTAGGGCTTCATTAGTGTAGCCGCGTTCTCTCTTGTGTGTTGTTGGTCTGTGCAATTCCTCCTCTTCTTTATTCTCCCTTTCCTACTTCCTCTCCAGGTACTGTACTTGTCTCATTTGGCAAGTACACGTCCTCAAACCTAAATGTGAGGTTAATTTATATTTCAACCCCTTAAATGACGTTTTATCGTGTTTACACGTAGAACAAAATTCGTGTTCCACTCTTCCTTTTTCATAATTCACGACTGAAATAACATGTTTCGCCAAATAAAATTTTATGAGCGAATTACGAAGAATCTGTCTTTTCTGTTTTTTTTGCAATTTATCGCTGCATTACCTGATCTAGCTTTTAAAACAAAATACAAATTAAAATGGTATTAATACGTATAGTGTTTTTGTTAATTGGCGAAAAATGAAATAATCTTACTTCCTTTTATAACACTTTCATAAAACTCTTCGCAAAGTAAACAAGAATCGTAGTAACCAATCAATTTTTTATAAACATAGACAGGTACTGTACGAAACACTATTGTGACGTGTGAAGATGATGATTTCCTTTCAGATGTCAGTAAAGGAAACATGCATTTCATACTTTGACTATTTCGCCATTATCCTGGCAGATTTTTTTTATAAATTACTGTGTATAATTTCCTGCAATTTCTAATTTTCTCATAAGTTAAATTACTCGTTTGTCAAGGTTAGGTTAGCTTAGGTTAGAGGACGTGTACATGTCAGTTAAGACAAGTACAGTACCCGGAATTCGAATTGACCCATTGTACAAACGTCCTTAGAGAGGGAAGGATAATAGGAGGGTATGTAGGAAAGGGGGGGAATGGGAAGCGAAGGAATCACACAGAAAGAAAACAGACACAAACAAAAAAGGGGGAGAGCGCGACTACACTGATGAAGCCCTAGCACCTCTCAACCAGCCCAAGCCACTAACGAATCTGTGGAGAGCCTTGATGTCGGCTCTCGATACAGAATTCAAGCTCTCAAAGAAGGCCCTGCCAAGGGTCCTCAACCTACCAAGGGCTCGGCAGTTACAGATGACGTGATCGATAGTCTCCAACTACTCCTCATCGCAACATGCCCTGCAATAGTCCGGCTGGGATCTGTTCCAGATCCCCGTCAGCGACCTAATCTCGCAGTGTCCCGCGATAAAACCGACAACCAACCTTAAGCTGGCCTTAACCAAGCCCAGCAGCCAATCTGTTCTCTTACTGTCCACAGCAGGCCATAGACATCTAGAAACAGAACAACCCGATCCGTTCCCCTAACGCTTCTGCTCTTCCTCCCTGACCCATCCATTGATGAGGCCGTAGAGGTGGCAGACTGGGGGGTCAGGACCAACTATTAAATCGCCCTCTGAAAGCGAACCTAACCTAGCAAGGGAACCCGCCGTCTCATTGCCCAGTATTCCGCTATGACCCGGAACCCAGCATAGACGGATACGGTCTGGTCCAAAAGTCCTCAACGAGTCTTTGCACTCGCGAACGAGCCATGCATTTCCCGGAACTCAGCATAGACGGATTTGATCTGGTCCAAAGGTCCTTAAGGACTCTGCACTCACGAATAAGCCGTGATTTGCACCAGACCGACGCAATGACCCTAAGGGCAGTGTCAACGAAGATCATGTAAGATTCCGAATCCGAAGATGGGCCACTATAGTGCCATCACTGATTTAGTGTTGTCACTGTTAGTCTAAGTAGTTTATTCGTTAAGTTAGTTTTATTCGTTAAGTTTTAGCTATAAAAGTAAAAATAAAATATTCATTGAGACAAAATAATTTTTTTTTTTTTAAAAAGGATTACAAAATTTTTTTAAAAAAAGGACCTTTTTTATTTCAAAAAGAAAAAAAAACAAAAAGGATGTTTGTATTTCAAAAAGAGCAAAAGGACCAAAAAACAAAAAAAGGATATTAAAAAAAGGACATGTGAATGAAAAAAAAAAGAAAAAGGATATTTAAAAAAAAGAAATGTGAAAAAAAAGAAGAATAATTAAGTGGTATAAAAGCAATTAATATATGCATTTTGCGAAAGGATTAAAAACTCGTATGCGAAAAAATATGGAAGAGGTACAAACCCAAACCACCAAGAAATAAATTCAAAGAGTTCCCTATTTTGGATTATTAGTGTAAAAGGAAAACAATTAGTTTGTTTTTGTATAAAAAAAAGAAACAAAAAAATTTTATAAAATAAAAATGACACAAGCCTTGAAAAATATAACATCGAAAAGAACAATGTGGAACTGAAAGTGTGTATGAGTGAAGATAAAATAAAAACATTTAGTTTTCTATATGAACTATGAAGAAAAAAAAAACAAATGTGATAAAAAAATTATTCGAAATTTCGAAAACAAATTTTGAAGAAAAAGAACTATAAAAAAATTAAAACAGTTTAAAGAGAGGTACAAAATTTAAAAAAAGAGGTATGAATAAAATATAATGTGTGTGTGAATATAAAATACTACAAAGGAAAAAAACTGGAAAAGAAATAATATGAAATAAAAAAAAGAAAATATATATATATATAAAAAGTTATAATAAACTTGATACAAAAAAAAAGAAGAAAAAAAATTACACTATTTAAAACAAACAAAAATATAGTGATGTGATATAGATTTAAAAATAAACAAAATAAAAATGATTTAAGCAAATCAAACAAAAACAAAACATTTTATGTGCCTCATATCACATTCTTTTTATTATAATTTTAAATAAAATGAATATTCTTTTTACCAACTTTAAAAATAAACAATAATTTATTTAACAAAACTGAAAATAAAATTCTTGACGTTACGTGACTATAAGTGTAGAGAAAAGTTTGTGAAAAAAAAGGAAAAGATAAATATATTCATATATATAAAAAAAGTATAACAGTACTCAATTAAAACACAAGAACTTTAAAAAGAGACAAATGTAAAAAAAATTTTTTTTTGAAACTTTGAAAAAAAAGAAAAGAAATAGCAATGTTAAAAAAAAGACAGCTATATAAAAGAAATAAAAAAAAGAAGTTTTTCTGAAATGAAATAAAGAAAAGAAACTTTTATAAAAAAAAGTGATAAGAACAGATATATAAATAAAATAAGGGATGAAAATTAATTTTTTTTTTTTAAGTGTTTTATTAAAAACAATGTGCAAGAAAAGAAATAAATATAAGAAAGTTTGAAAAATTTTTGTATTGAAAAAATGTATATATATATGACTGAAAAAAAACAAACTTAAATTTTAACAAAAATTTTTGAAATACAGGGTCATTACCACTGAATGACTAATAAAAAAAACAAATGAAAAAAAAAAGAGAAATAATTAAAAAAATTTTACAAAAATTATCAACGAGAAATACCAAATGAAAATGAAATGAAATTATCAAATGAAATCAAGACAAGAATCGAATCAAAACAAAACAAAATCAGTTCAATATTTCAATAACAATCAACATTTGTCAAAATATTGTCAAGCAAGTTAAATTTTTTTTTTCATTTATTGCTGTATATACTATTATTATTTTTATTATTTAATTAATTATATTATTATTAAATTAAATTATTATTATTAAATTGTTATTAGTTATAACATATATCTACTATAAATAAATATATATATTAATCTTCTTTTGTATTTAAAAAAAAACATTATGTGGACATCATAAATTTTAAATAAAAAATTATATCACTAATTGCTACTTTTCATTTTAAAAGCATACTCTTTGCTTTTAAGTTAATTCTCTATCTTGTGTATCTTTAATTTGTAACAGTGCTGGAAGCAACTTGAAATTTTGTTTAAATATAATTTAAATAAAACTGAAAAAAGAAAACAATTATAATGGGATACTCTCAAACTACTCCAACGAAAAAAAAAAAAAAACATTACTTTTCAAGTTTGTATTTTTTTTTAATAATACACTAATTTAAATGTAGATGCAGATAAGTACTAGTTATGACCCGAGTTATGTCAAAAGGACAAAATAACGAAAAATGAAATTTAACCAATCTTTCAATAATGAAGGCATTGAACCAAAAATTTATGATAAATTTTCTCAAGAATTCAGTAAGAATATTTCAAAAATTAGAACCGAAATAATTGATCAGAATAATTATAAAAAAATACGTATAAATATTTAAAAAATGTAGGAAACTGCTATCTGTTGAATTCGAAATTGTGAACGAAACACTTAGTTTAGACTATATGCTTTCGAGGTTACAAACTGAAGCCCACAATGGAAAAATTTACAGAGCAGAATGGCCAATACAGGAATTTAAAAATCATGGTATAAAGATATTGAAAACTTTTGAAGTTATTCTTACGGAACCGATTAAAATAATATTAGAAGAAGATATCGAATGAAACAAATATGAATTTAGAACCAATTTATAATATTGATAATTATAAAATAGAAATTAAACACAGATTGCGAAAGCCAAAAATATATTAGCTAGAACTTTAATAGAAAAACACAAAAAAAGAAATAAAAGTTTTTATGACAAACATGTTAAACCTATATTAAAAATTGTTGATAATGTTTTGTTGAAAAAAGAACAATTTCAATTTCAATTTTTCTTTTATTAAGACTTGATAGTCAGATTACAATAGAACTAAAAAACGATAATATTTAATTTGTATAAACTTAAAACTATACGTATTATTTTAATAAAGATTGAAGACTTTATACAAGCCGATAACGCAACATGCTCACATTAACAATAAAAGATTATTAGAATTTCACATCAGAGAATAAAGAACCTTATGACAAATTTAACAATATTTATGATGGTCCCTATATTGTACAAAATATAAATGATGTTAATGTTACAATTTATAATAATAAAAAAATGAGAAAAAAACTGTTCATAAAAACAGATTGAGAAAAATGTAAAAAATATATACTCCATAAGTATTTAAATACTAAGTAAATTAATAAATAATTGATAATTTTTTTTTATTTTGTCTAAAAGGGAAAGAAATCTATAAATGTATTTATTTTTAAGTATAGTGATAAGATAGTTTTAAATATATAATTATAAATTAATCCAATCCCTATAAATGTATTTATTTTTAAGTATAGGTTTAATTTAGTGATAAGATAGTTTTAAAAAAATATAATTATTAATTAATTTTTTTTATATAAAAAGGGAGGTATAGTGCCATCACTGATTTAGTGTTGTCACTGTTAGTCTAAGTAGTTTATTCGTTAAGTTAGTTTTATTCGTTAAGTTTTAGCTATAAAAGTAAAAATAAAATATTCATTGAGACAGTTCAATTTTGACTGCAAAACTTGATTGTTTTATTCAATATCTTTAAACCACCAGCTATGGCCTCAATAGCCTTCAGTATTGCGAAAATCTCCGCCTGAAAAACGCTGCAGTCATCATTCAACCTGAAGTGGAGTTCAAGACCGAGTTCCCTACAGAAAACCCCAGCACCTGTACATCCACATAACTTAGACCCATCTGTGAAGATGGGTATACCACTCTGCCCCTGGAGTATAAGTATCCTTAAACCAGGTAGGAACATAGCCTCAGGCACAATATAATCAGTGGCTTTTTCCGAAAGTCCATACCTTCCGTCAGGAAAGACGATATTCAGAACTCTGCAGTGATCTATCGAGCGCTGTTTCCAGCAACCCGATTCCCTCAGGCGTAAGGCACTACGCGCTACACACCGCTTGACATATAAGTCAAGCGGAGTCAGACAGAGCATAATATCAAGAGCAGCCTGAGGGCAACTCTTCCTCACTCCAGTGATACTCAAGGAGGCAATCCGCTGAACCTTATCTAAGATTTTCCGTTGAAAACTCTTATCTAAGCCACACTACCAAACAACGCAGCCATAAGTAATAACCGGTCTAACAATCGCCAGATATATACAGCGAATGGCCCTAGGTGGAAGACCCCAGTTCTTACCTATGGAGTTCCTACACTGGTAGAAAGCATTCAGTCCCTTCTTCATTCTTTCCTCGGTGTTTCGTTTCCAGTTCAGCTTGCTGTCCAGGACAACATCCAAGTACTTGACCTCAGAAGACAACGGCAACTCCCTACCAGCTAATCTCGGCAATCTGAAGGTTTCAATGTTGTACCTACGCGAGAACAAAACGAGGTCCGTCTTATTCGGATTTATACCCAGACCACAGTTCGTTGCCCAAGAGGATAAAATTAAAAGAGCAGACTCCATCAGCTCCCCCAGCGTCGGCAAAAATTTTCCACCCACCAGAATAGCCACATCGTCGGCATATGCCACAACCCTACTTTCCAGAACCCAACTTTTCAGAAGACTCAGACCAACTTTAGCAACCAAGAGCCACAAGAGAGGGGATAGGACACCCCCTGTGGTGTACCCCTGGTCGCACGCTTTACGATAGAACATCCACCCAGATTCGATCGGATTGGTCTATTACCCAACATGTGGGTGATAAACCGCACCAGAAAATCTGGGGCATGTATATCCCTTAGTGAATTCTCAATAGAAGAAGTGGTAACAGTGTGTACTCACCCCTAACCAAATTCGCCTCAACAAAAACTGTCACATCATGAAGAGCGCTCTCAACTGACTTACCCTTAATGCAAGTATGTTTCGACCTACTCAACAGAGACCGGTCCATGTTTGACCTCAAATATAGATCAATAGGTCTCTACAAAGCTTTCAAAAGAAAGGATGAGAGCAATATCGGTCTATTATCCTTAGGGCCTATGTGACTGGGTTTACCAGCTTTTGGTATAAACACCACAAGCACATCTTTCCAACCATCAGGTATATCGCACCACCGGAGACAGTCCCTACACACGTCCACCAGATATTCGTGTAATATATCACCAGCATGCTGAAGCAGAACCGGAAAGATACCATCCGAACCAGGCGACTTAAAGGGCTCAAAGCTACTTATAGCCCATTTGACCTTATCTCTGCTAATGATATCCTCCAAAACGGGCATAATGCCAGCATCACAGGAAGGATCAGCTACACCCAACGTATAGCTTACTGGATCCTCACAATCGGGAAAATGAGTGCTCAATAGAACCTCTAGAGTTTCTTTTCTCGAGGATGTCCACGTGCCATCGTTCTTTTGGACTAAGCCTAGGACTTTGGGGTCCTTCGATAGCATCCTACGGAAACGACCCACATCGGCAACATCCTCGATACTCGTGCAGAAACTCATCCAGGTGGTTCTCTTTGAGCGCTTTATTGCCCCTTTATAATAATTAAAACTGGATCTATATGCAGACCAGTCAACATCCTTGCCCGACCTCTTAGCCTTATTAAAGAGTCTCCTAGTACAACAGCGGAGTCTCTGGAGTTTCGCATTCCACCAGGCAGGCTGGCTCCTCTTACCCGGGTAAGTAAGAGGACAAGCATATCTATAACAAGACAACAAAATATCCGTCAAAGATCCAACTCGATCATTGATGCCAGGAGTGGAGCGTCCCCTAAGACCCCCAAGTTCCCCCTCCACAGCCCTCTCATATCTGATCCAGTCGGTTTTTCTTGGATTCCTAAAAGGCTTGTTAAAGCCCCCAGATAGATTAATACTGAAGGATATCAGTTGGTGATCAGAGAAAGAATACTCATCTGAAATCCTCCAGTCCCTAATCATAGACCTATCCATATTAGAGAGCGTAATGTCAATTACCGCCTCCCTAACATGGTTCCTAAACGTTGGCGTGTTACCGACGTTTCAAATGTTAAGCCTATTAAGAATAATAAAATTCAAAATCGACTCACCCCTAGTATTTATATCAGCACTGCCCCATTGGGTGTGATGAGCATTGGCATCACAACCCAAGACAAGGCGACATCTTTTCCTCTTCGCATGTTCCACCAGTAGTTCAATTTAGTCACCAGGAGGGGATGCAGCCTCATACGGCATGCACACAGATGACAGCATCACGGTCATCTCTGTAGGCCACAGTTGTTACGTCACCTTTACAAAAGGAAGGAGTGATTAACAAGTCCAAACCACTTCTAGCTAAAATACAGGTTCTTACCTTCTCACTTGTTCCAGGAACAAGTAACCTATAATCAGGATCGCTCAGACCCAGAATCCTACCCCTAAGGATCCAGGGTTCCTGGATAAGAGCAATGTCAACTTCAAGGCGGCGCAGGGTGGTTAGCAGGTTGTGTGAGGCGGCTTCGCAGTGATGCAGATTAATCTGCACCACTTTTAGCCTCCTCTGGGTTCCTATGTCCACCTATGTCCGGATGACGGAATTTTAGGCGTGCCAACCCACACAACACTACACCACCCCTTGCCCTTAGCCACTGAAGCGAATGTTGTACAATGTACATACATATATATGTATATATTATACATACATACGTATATCAAAAAACTCTCTAAAACGGGGTTTTCCCTATATCTATTTCATAACAAAACACAAGACACATAAAAAATTTGCCGACAGAATAAGAAGCCCAAACCCAATATACTTATATACATACATACATATATATGTATGTACATTGTACAACATTTCAAAGAGAATGGTGTAAACACACAGTTAATTTCAAACATAAATAATATCTTAAGCAGTGCTTGCAAAGTAAAAGAGCACAGCAAAAAGCACAGCAAAAGCACAAGAGAAACCACAAATGCTGAAATGCTGTAAGCAGTAGGGATCGCTGCGAAATTAATCGCTGTGCTTGACTGCGTTAACAGAAAACTTTTCACTGTACCACTATAGCTAAAAAGCATTTTTTATTTTTTCACTTTGCTGTTAGCTATTGCTTGTTTATTTTCTCTTAGTTATAGTTAAGCAAAAAAGCAAAAGTGAAACACAGTGAAGCAAAAACAAACACTGGTCAAACGACTAGTCATTTGACCGGCAAGTGTGACGTATAAACTAGTCACAAGTCCCCATCAAGTTATTAAGGGCAATGTGAAAAACTTGACGTAAACATTCGTGTACATGTGATTTTGCTTCTCTTTCTAACATATAAATTCTTTCGACTGTAAAACATATATCTAACCTGCTCACTCTTTCGCTGTTTTTAAGTCATAAATGACCAGTTGACTAGTCACAGTTGACTAGTCAAACTTGATGCATATACCAGTCAAAGTTGACTCATCAAAATAGTTGAAAAATAGGTCACTGTTGACTAGTCATTTGACTAGTCAAACTTGATGAATAAATTGATATACCCCCTTATAAAAGAAAAATGTTATTTGTTTTCATATATTTTTATTATAAAAAAATATAATTTATTTTATAATTTATAATTAGTAATAATAATAATATTAACAATAATATACTCATCGCTGGAATGCTGTGATAATATATAACACAAGCAGCCTGAAATTAAAAAAAAAAATTATAATTCAATTGAAACGATTTAAATAAATGATAATTTTTGCTTGTCTTTTTTAAATTCTATTTACTTACTTGATGTAAAGTCATTATAATGGTAAACACTACTCCTCCAAATACCGAAATCGTATAGGAAATAAACAATTGGCCAAGAGCAGAACTTATGGAAAGTATATCAATATCAAAAACAAATTTTGGGTGCTAATAAAATAAAAGAATAAAATAACTTAAAACTTTAAATTTTAAGACAAAATGTTGTAAAAATCAAAAATCTACCGCATTAAATTGTAAGGAATACATAAATCCTCCTTGTACATTTAAAGATGCCCCAGTAAATATGGTGGACAACAAGTTTGCAATGAAGTCATGGCATATCCCTTATACTATGTTCAGACATGCACTTTTATTAAATCAATATTCGGTTTATTGAGAACAATATTTTTAGCGTTCAGACATATAATATACTAAAATTTATTTGACAGCTGGTAAACAAAACAGTTGATTGCTTCAACAACATTGCTTTTAATTTAATCGCGAAAATTAGTGCCAAAATTTTTTTAGAAAAAATGGAAAACAATTTAACATTTAAAAAGGTATTGCTAATGATTAACCGAAACGACGAGCTGTTGCGGTTAATAGGGACAACTTTTGACTCCAAAGTGGCTTTTCTCAGAAGGATGAGAAAGAAAAATTTGATATGAAACTCAAAATAAAATACAAACCTTTCTGCTGACCTTCCATTTTTTGTTCGTCGTTGTTTACATTTGAGTTGTCAAATATTAATAGAAAGCGTTCGGAAAAATGTAATCTGCTCACTGAACGTACTTATGACAGTGTTGTATTTAAAGATTTTATCAATATTATAACAATTTATGAATTTATTGACCAATAATTAATTGAAATTTTATATGAAATATTGAGATCAATAATGCCGTTTATTGCGATTTACGCAATAAAGGTTCATGTCTGAACCCAGTATTAAATAAATCCCCTTGCCGATTTGTATAAATTATAATAATGTACATATATATAAATAATAATAATATTTAAACTTTTGGTTTCGACGTCTTTTTTTTTAACACAAAGAACAAAGCCTACTACGATTGAATTTTTTAAATTGATAAATTTACGGTCATTTGACAGTCAACATTGATGTGTTTTTGATGTATTACGAAATACAACTCTAAAACATAAAAAGTCAAATAAAAATTACATGTGTAGTAGTAAGTAGGTCTTGTATGCATTATTTTCGGTCATTTATTTCTTGTAGGGTATATTCAACACAGAAATATCATATTTCTAAAAATATCATTGTAATATTTTTGCATCAGTTTTTATTTTACAATAAAAATGTTTAACCTTGTGCCAATCGATATTTTAACATTTGTTCCCAGATTACAGATGTATGGCAACTTTATTTTCCTTATTTATCGATAACAACCGCAATGACAACTAAAGTGCGTTTCTCATGAATAGTTGCTTTCGGTAAGAAAGGTGTACTGGTCTTTTTAATACGATAATTATATAACTTGAATAGCAAGATGCAAGGTTTAGGTTTGCAAAGCATTAAAAAAAATCCAGCCGTAAGTAATAAAATAAAGTGGAGAAGTAAAATAATAAAAAATAATAATATTTTAGCTAATTCCTCTCTATGTTTGTGTTGGTGCTGGAGCCTGCGCTGCAGTATTCTATATATTCAGACTGGCTACTAGAAACCCTGATGTAACTTGGAATCGATCTGCTAACCCAGAACCGTGGCAGGAATATAAAGAAAAACAATACAAGGTATATTTAGAATTGAATAAATGAATATTAAATTAATTTTATTGTTTTTTTTCAGTTCTACTCCCCTGTTCGTGATTATAGCAAAATCAAATCTCCTGCTCCAAATTATGATGAATAATTAAATGCGTATTTAATCAATTGTTTTCCTATAATTCATTAAAAACAATATGGTGTTAATAAAGGAAATAAAAACTTAGAAGTTTCAAAATAAAATATATCATTTTTGAAACATTTTCAAGTTCAAGTTTTGTATTTAGAGACATTGAATTTGAAAGCAATAGAATAGTGTATTGTAGTACTAGTCAATGTCTTTTAAGCAACAAATATACTAAATTAAGTTATATTAGAACAGTAAAATTTATGTACTTTATAGCTTTTCAAACTACCGAGTATTATTAATCCATAAAATTTAAAAGTCGAACAAATTTGAAAAAACAAAATTAATGTGTAAATCATACAAATTTTATTGGTACAATGACACAGATAATCGTAGTGATTAAGAAACGAAAAATTGTTTAAAGTATTTGTTTGTAAAACGCTTATAAGTTCGACAGTTAAAACGTTGAGGATTATCCAGGTAAAAGTAAGAAATATCGGTCTTATATTTTAGTCGTGCAATCTACACGACATATTTACATATGGTAAAAACAGTTCTCTCGTTACCGATATAGAGATATGACAAAATGTGAGATCCGTAAGATGTCAGGTTACAACGAAATTTCAGAACTTTAATGGGATTATACATACATATGTATGTATTAGCTAGGTCGTAATCCTGACTGAAGGCTTGTAATGACCAATTATGTATGTATGTATGCGTATATATGTATATAAATTCTGAAACTTAATTACCTCTACTTACAGCTGTGTAATGTATCAACATACAAATTACTGAGGCAAAAAATACTACAGTGCTTTGTAGACAATTTGTTGAACATCCCTCTCGCAAAACAAGAACAAAAAGGCAATCATAAACAAAATTTGAAATCATCAGAGGCTCCTTAGAACCAATTGAGAACACAATCTCACGACAGTACGTGCTAAAAGTAATTGGACAAGTTTTTAAACCAAATTGTGCATATCAGAAAAATGTAGGTTAGGTTTGAGGACATTTACTTATCTTTGTTAGAAGTACAATACGCAGAGGTTAAAACGACCCATTGTAATTCGCCCTAGAGAAGAGAGAAGATAGGGAAATTAGAAAAGGAGAAGAGGCAGGAAAAGGAGCACAAGACGGAGGAAAAATCAGACCGTCAACGAACATTATATAAGGTTTCGAATCTAAAGTGGGCCTACTAACTACGGCCTCAATAGCAAAAATCTCTGCCTGAAATACGCTACAGTCATCCTTTAGCTTAAAATGAAGTTCAAGACCGAGATCTACAGGAAGCACCTATGCCTCCACCTAACTTCGACTCATCTGTGAAGATAAGTATACCTCTCTGTCCCTGGAGTACCCCACCATTCCATAATACCCTATCCGTTATCAGTATCCTCAAACCAAGACGTATGGCACTACGCGCTGCACACTGTTTGACATACAAATCAAGCCGAGTCAGGCAGAGTGTAGTATCGAGAGCACCCTGAGGACAACTCTAGGAGGCAATCCGCTGAACCTTATCCAAAATTTGCCGTTGGAAACTCTTATCCAAGGCACTCAACAACGAAACATAAGTAATCACCAGTCTAACAATCGCCAGGTATATCCAGCGAATGGCCCCAGCTCTTACCTGTGGAGTTCCTACACCGATAAAGAGCATTTAGTCCCTTCTTCATTCTTTCTTCGGTGTTCCTTTTCCAGTTCAGATTGCTGTCTAGAACAACACCTAGATACTTCACTTCAGAAGACAACGGAAGCTCCCTACCACCTAACCTCGGTAACCTGAAGGATTCAATTTTGTACTTACGCGAGAAGAAAACAAGGTCTGTCTTATTGAGATTTATACCCAGGCCACAGTTTGCAACCCAAGAGGATAAAATCCCAAGCGCAGACTCAAGAAATGCTTTTACTCATCACATTTGACTTTTTTCGGTTTTAATTTACAACTGTATTAATGCATATCTCTAAAGTTTTGTGATTTTTAAAGTCCGTGTTTTATACAATCAACGGGTTGACTTAAAAACATTTGAAACATGAAGATATCTCTCTCTCTAGTTAATTTGTTTGGTTTTAGTGTTTTCACACCTAAAGTTAAAACCTGCTTTTAACATCAAAACCATAATCATTCATGAAACTTATGGCTGTGCAACAGCAGTTTTTGTTTAATAAAAAAATAAGAAAAATTAAGAAATGAACAATAAATTAAAAATTATTCTAAATATTGTAAAAGAATACTTTAAAATAGTGGATCTATTTATAAAAAGTGAAGAAGTGGTTGGAAATCAAGTAGTTTTTCTTTTTTTTTCTGTATTTTTATATTTGTTTTGTTTTTATTTTGTTTTTTTTTTCAGCTGTTTTCAACATTTCAATGTTGGTAGCTCTGATTTAGTACATCAAAAACAAGGTTGTATTTTATAAAACCTACTTAAAACCAATTTAAAAAAGGTTTTAAGATGGTTTTAACACAATAATTTTGTATAGTAAAACCAGGTTTTAATTATGGTTTTAACGTTAAAACCAACTTTTGCATTAAAACCAGTGTGTCAGTGTGAAAACACTATTTGGGAGCTTAAACTTAAAATTAATATATTTGCTTATTGCATCATCTAATGACATTAAATTGTTTTGATTTTGTTGTTGTTCGTGTTTTTGATACGAACAATAAGACATATTTATTAATGCGTATAATTAAAATTGCTTTGGTTGGTATTGGTTAAAAGATTTTTTATTAATACAAACTTATAATTAGGTACACATATGTATATTTGTATTTTCTATACAAATGTTTTTAGTTGTATAGAAAAGGGTCTGCAGTATAAACAATATTCACTTGCATCTTTCTTGGATATCGAAGAGCTTTTTGTGATAGAAGCAATAAAAGAGGAATTGGAATGCTTGGAGGTTCAACCCCTTTTAGCTGAGTGAATAAGACCAATGCTCAGCAGTAATGTTATTGGGTCGACATGAGGGAAAGAAGAGTTAGGAAATTGGTTATCTGGTGGTTACTAAAAGGGGTTCTGTCCCCACTGTTGTAGAATAGCAACATCCTGCCTAAAGTACAAAGATGCGTCTCTGTTGGCATCACAAGCGCCAGTAGAAGCACACCTTAGGAGGTGCTAGATGTCATTCTTTACTTACTCCTGATTCTAAATCTAAAACCTTCTTCTTCTTTATACGGCATGAATTTCCTGTAGGCTGGATCATTAAGCACTGCTGATGGAATTAGAGTGGCGGAGTCTAGATGACTGACGACACAGTTATTTCGGAATGAAAGATTACATATCCACAAAATTCCACTTCATAATACTTGATAAGGAATTCGGGGTAAGTTCGAACAAAAGCTGAATACTATTGATCTTTAAGTAAAAAAATAAATTTTGAAAAATAATAAATAAATTAAGACTATTGTCAATTTGTATTTTATCAAAGAAAATAAAGTATAAAGAATGTGCATTTTAACATATTTTGGAATATTTTTCAAAAATATTTCATTACGCGGGAAAGATAGGAGGGAAGTAAACAGAAACGAAGAGCGTAACAATGCGTTGCTCTCATTCTTTGCTCTCATTGCGATGAGATCAAAGGCTATAAATATATGAAGATGTTGCACTGCCATACATTGTACTGCCAGTGCCAAATTTGTCGATGGCAGTACGGCTACTGCCACTTTTGTACTCAGAGAATTATTATACTCAGAGAACGTATTGTTCTCTTCTCTAAGCAATTTATTCTCATATGCGTGTATACGTGTGTGCTTGTACATTGCCAAATAAAATAATAAACAAACTGAAAGATGTCTTGTTTTCACAAATAGTGTGTGCAAATAGCCTGTGGAATAGAAATATTACCGTTTGTTTTATTGTAGGGTAAGAATATGTGTTTTATTGTTGCAGAAATGAAACTATATCGATTCGCACCGAACTAAAAAATCCACATTTTGTGTTGACATTTGAAACTGAAAAACTGAAAAATTGTTTTATAAAAAGTGTGAATTTAAAAATTGTAGTGCATGCTCAAACAAAACGTTTAATAAATATAATATATAATTAAAATCATAAATCATATTTTTAGAAGATATTGATAGGACTGGAAATATATCAGAAAGTACTCATACCCCTGATATAGATGTCGCAGATATATACGATGAAAATAAAGAATATTTTAATGAAGGCACCGATTGTTTTACGTCCAACAATGTGCCAATTGAATTAACATCAAGTCGATATTTTGTTGGTTACATAGCTCAACGAATATCTTGCGTTAAATGTCGTGTGGATATAATCAAACCAGCGCAAATTTTGTCATATCCTTCAGAAATGTTCGTTCATGCAAAAAATTATATAAAAGATTCCGACTTTGGAAGTTTGTGCACTCCATCTGATTTATTTTTTGAAGTTTGCAAAATTCATATGTCTTCGAAAAAATTTTTTTAGAAAATAAATCTATAAAAAACATAAAAACATTTGTAGTTGACCAATGCGTAAATTGCACAAAAAATACAATTTATTCCTTTTGGTTTGAAGAAAATAGCGAATGTTATAAACACAGAATGGAGATGCTTAATTTACGGAAGCATTCCACATGGGAAACATACAAATTCAAATTATCCAGTATGGAAAAAGTTAAAATTTTGAACCATTAAAATGATAAATAAATTTAATAAATACTAAACAAAAAAAGCATTCGTTTTATTACAACTTCATTCTATACAAAAATAGACACATATGGTAAATACATACATACATAATTGAATAATCTAAAAAATAACATTATAATTCGGTGCGAATCGATATAATTCCATTTCTACAACAATAAAACACATATTCTTACCCTACAATAAAACAAACGGTAATATTTGTTTTCCACAGGCTATTTGCACATACATTTTGTGAAAACAAAAAATCTTTCAGTTTGTTTATTATTTTATTTGGCAATGTATGTATACATACATGCACACACGTATACATGCATATGAGAATAAATTGCTTAGAAAAGAGAGCAATACGTTCTCTAAGTATAATAAGTTCTCTGAGTACAATAAGTGTACTGAGTCTTGAGAGTGGGTCGTACTGGTACATCCCGCCATAAGAAATTTTACTTCTACATAATGCGCATTCTTTATATCCATATTCTTTGGTTATACATATATCTTTGACTTAATAATTAGGTAATGTTTTTTAGATATTTGCTGGATACTAATTTTGGTTCATAAATTTCCTCTCCTGCTAATAACCAACCTTTTAATTTTTCCAAAATATTGCTTTATGTCTATAAAAAAGTTGTTCTCTTTCCATATCATCTAAATTATTTACTTGACTATTAAAACAATCAAAATGTGTTTTAAGAACATATAAGACTTTGAATTTTAAAAAAAGGATTTTTTAACATATTTTTCGAGTGTAAACATAAAAAAAATTTATAGCATCCGCTGACATGTGTGCTTGTTGCAATCTGATCGACGACTAAATAAAAGAGCATAAGCAATGTGTGTGAATTCTCTCTGCACAATTGTGCTATGAAATGGTAATCCGTGGTTTAAACCACCAACGTTGGTTGTTTAAACTTAAGGTTATCCGATTAACCGTAAGGTTAAACGTAAGATTAAGTAAACTCAAAAACTGAAAACGAAGATTAACTGGAGATTAAACTTGAGTTTAAACTCGCACTCCAAAAATGGCCCTTAGAGTTTTCAATAGCCTTATGGCCGAAGCTCAATGCTATAGATATAAAACTAGAGTCTATAAAACTAGACCTAAGCATGAGTAGGTGGGAGATGAGAGCTTTTTTCGGCGTACTAATAGAGCATGGCTCCTTCAGCTATAGAATCAACAGATAGGATAGAGATATCTCTGACTATTGAAGATGATGTGAAAGAGCAAAGGAAATAGTGCATCATTTTCTATGCCACTATCCCTGTTTACAGGTGATGGCTAGGCAGTCTATTTGTTGATGTACTACTGAAAGACTACAAACTTGAGAATCTAATAGAGTTCATAAACGGAATTGACTGGCTAGTGGGATATTTTAAGAATAATTACAGTTTGAGCTAATAGCCCTAACAGACATCGAACATCTATACTATAATATTATGGCATACTACATGTGTGTCAACCCATACTACAATTAAACTATCAAAACAATTGGTCAATTCACACAAGCCGTTTTATCGTTGTATTGAGTGTATTGTTGGACGATTATACAACAGCGTATGCTTGTTGTTGATAATTTTCATGTAAAAATCCGATACACTTATACACAAATTTTTCATATGTTTTTAAAAGTTGTATTGGTTTCGAGCTATCAAATTGTGTGAATGAAAAAAATGTGTATATGTTTTCATATGTTTTTAAAAAGTTGTGTTGGTTTCGTGCTATCAAATTGTTTGAATGCCAAAAAAATGCATTTGGAATACGAAATACAGAATACAGCATAGCATTGAGCGTTCACAAACAACCAAGTGTATTCAATACAACATACACGATACAAAGTCGTGTGAATTGCCCAAATATAGTTTCAAGCTGGGTCGTATACCACAAAAATGAACATACATAGTATAATACTACGGCTCAATAACCACAGCGGTTTTGTATAAAAATGAGAAAACCTGTCGTAAAAGATTTATGATTTGTGTTTTTATTTTCTTTTTTTGTACAAAATACATAGCATTAATATTATTATTTACAATTACACTTAAAAGTTTTTCTTTTTTAATTTTTTAAACTTAAAAACTGTCACACTATGGTAGTATCAAAATTCGTAGTACATAGTTTCTTGTGCAGAAGGTAATTATGAAGCTAAATATTACAAGACCAAAAAAGACGTACTGCTCATACAAAATTTTTCTTGCAGAAATTTGTGTATATTACCAGTAGTTATTAATTTCTTGAATGAAGAAGTTAAAATTCGGTAATTTGTTCATTATTAATCGAACTCTTAGCAATTTCGCTTCACACTGAAAGAAGTTCCGATTGCAAAAGGTAAGTAAATTTAAAAATATATCAAAATATATGCTCATAACTTTTTGTTTCAGGAATTTGTGAATATACCACTAAATTGGTTAAATACTAAGTTAGTGACGACCGATGAAAGGTGTCATAAAAAATCCATTAATTCCGAATTACGTTTCCCTAATAAAACGGTTCATCTCCTTTCAAAATTATTCTAATATTCTACAAAAATATCATCAACTTCTACCAAAATAGAATAATAAAAACCCACCCCGAAAACTAACCAAACGTAAATAAACAAAACAGACAGATCAGAGGACAGAAATACTTTTTGGTAATATTTGCTGTCCCTTTCACATTTCGCCAGTAAAATTCCATTTCCATACTGGTTATATTGTGCTGCGAATACATTTATAAATCTTTATATTTTTTTATTTGATATTATAATTGATGTTTAATTTATCAAAATAAATTTAAGAAAGGGTTGTAGGATACCCTATGAATTAGAAAAACTAAAGACTTATTAATTTAACACTAAGAAAAAGAGTTGAATTCTCAAACAATCGTTATGTAAGGATTTATTGATTATATAATATAGGGTCCGCCAAATAACTTTTTTTTTAGAAAATGCTTAAAAAAAAACTACTGAATATTTTCTCAAATTTCTTTTTTTATTTCAAAGTACAATCCTTCCGGTTAATAATGGAAAATAATGTCATTCAAATGGCTGCCTTGGCTGGCCATGCAGTAGCCTACACGATCGGTTCAATTTTTAAGCACATTATCGATTGTGTGCAGCTGTATTTCACCAATGGCTTCACGAATATTGTCCTTTAAAGCGTCAATTGTCTCTGGCTTGTCGGCGTAACACTTATCTTTGACAGCACCCCACAAATAAAATCCAACGGTGTCAAATCGCAGTTCCGAGGTGGCCAAACGACATCAGCTCTGCGGCTGATAATGCGATCTTCAAAAAAGGGCGCAAAACATCGAGTGTAGCTTCGGCTGTGTGGCACGTAGCGCCGTCCTGTTGAAACCAAATGTTGCCAATATCCTCCTCTTCAATTTTTGTAAACAAAAATTCGTTCAACATGTCCCGATAACGATCGCCATTGACTGTAACGGCCACTCCTTGCTCATTTTTGAAGAAAAAATGGCCCAATTATGCCTCTGGACCAAAATCCGCACCAAACAGTGACTCGTTTTGGGTGCGTCGGCTTTTCAATGTATCCGTGCGGGTTTTCTGTGCCCCAAATGCGACAATTTTGCTTGTTTACATACCCGCCAAGATCAAAATGAGCTTCATCTGAAAAGATGATTTTTTTGCCAAAATCGGCATCTTCTGTAGGTCGATCGCAAGCCCACTTAGCGAAGCGTATACACAACCATATTTGTTCAGCGGAAGGATAAAACTAATTATCTGTCAAATCAGACATGAGCTACACTGAGCGCCATAAGTGAGTCAACACCCACTATAATTTTAAATTTTCTATTATAAAAAATATACTTGTAGCACAGCAATAATTTTTACGATTTTTTTGTTTTAACATTTTATAGGTAATAAATAAACGTTTTTATTTTTTGGAAATTTATTCGACTATTCTCATTTACTTTTCTCGCTATCCTAAGAAAATGAATTATTTCAGTGGTGTTTACTCACTTTTGGCGCTCACTGTAAGTGTTACCATTCACGAAATAAGCACTAGTTGAAAAAAAAACGTTAGATGGCGGACCCGATACAAATACATATAATCTAATGCTTTACTATCTAAATATCGGATGGAAAAAGGCTGAAAAGATTAGGAATATTAAAGCAATTTTTCTGGTTATGATATGCCGAACAAACAAATGCATATGATGCACTTATTTACGTAGAAGATACGAATGAACAATGTTATGACAAAATAGCTTCCTGGTCGGTTGAGAGTGCGATGTAACAACATTGAGCAAATATAAAAATGCTGATTTGTATTTTTCAAACCTAAGCAATTAAAATAGATTATACATACCTTAAAGCATATGAATATACTTAGCACTTACAAAGTTTGGGGCAGTTCCAAAGGATTTGAAGCATTGCGTATCTGCCTTCTTGCAATCTTCTGGCAGATTTTTCGCCGTTCATGATCTTCCGCAAGGATATGAAAAGCTATACTGTGCATTATTTTATTCAAACAAATTTATTTTCATTAATATTAAATTCCCGCGATAATACTTCTTTTTTAAATGGCATTCAGCCTGAAATGACAAAACCGATCAGCTGATTATAATTTTCTCTCTCCCTTTTTTTCTTATTCCCAGGGAGATTAGAATAAGGGAAATTTGTTCCTGGGAAAAAGTATTTGGGAAGGGAAAAATTCCCCGGGAATATTCGTAATTGGGCTGATTAATAGTGAGATGGAAAATGTTAACAAATGTCTGGAAACGAATAAGCTTAAATTAAACGAAAGTAAAATAATAAATGAAGTACTTGGTTTTATAAATTAAATTTGAAAATTTATGCTGACATCTTTTGCAGAAAAATTGGCTTGGAAATTAATTTTTTCAGAAGTTTAAGAAAACAAGTAACGAAAACGACGCCAGTCAATATTTTTAAGGCTAAAAGCGGTATTTTTGGATATATACTCCGCAGCATAAATCTTCATTTAAGAAGGAAAGTTACAAGTAGGCTTGCCACCCGTACTTTATAATAAAGTATTGTACGTTATTTCGAGTAATTTTACTGTATACTTTATAAGAACAATAAAGTACACGAAAATACTTTATTTCGCATGATTTGATTTTTCCAAAATTTAAAATAGATTCAAGTTATATTTTTTATTTTGGCGCTTCTTTTTAAGACCATGTAGATGGAGATTTCCATGAAGTAAAACGCCATGTGGGAACAAGATGGCTCTCTCTTTCCATGCATTGAAACATTAATATTAAATTGGTCACCTATTAGAAGTTATTTTCTTAGCTTAGATACTCGTAACTGTCTAATGATTTTACAAAATTTGTTGATACTCAACAACACTGAGAATGATATGATTGAAATTTATTTACATTTTTGCAGTCACATGTTAAATTTATTTAACAAAGCTTCAAAACGTCTAGAAGGCAATTGCATAACAATTTTAGATGTTCATGGAATAATGGTAAATTTGAGAGATGGACTATTACAAAGAAAACACGTTCTCTTCTTTGGATATGAAACGAGCAAAAAAAAAAAATAAACTGTTGTCTTCACCGGAACTGACTAACGAAATTAGGACGAATTTTTCATTATTTATTGATAAAGCCTTACAGTACCTGAATAAATGGTTTGATTTTAAAAACACAAACTGGTTATTCGTAATAAGCAATATAAATTTAAAAAGTAATGTTGATTTTGACAATATTATTAACATAACCGAAAATTTAAATCTGCAAAAACTTAATATAAATATGGATGGCCTGTATGAAGAAATTGCGTTGTTAAACAAACTTTATGACCAGAGACATAGTTCTGAAGGTTTTGCGGAATTACCTACTGCAAGTAAACGGCAGCTAGTCTTTAATAAGACTGATAACAAATTATCAAATTCTTATAAAGTAATTTCATTTTTACTTTCTATTCCTGACACGTCAGCATTTACAGAGAGGATCTTTTCTGTAATAAAGAACAAATGGCGAAACGAAAGAAACAAAGGGTCATTGAATCTGATAAAAAAAAAAAATGAATTAATTATTTACTTTAATTTAAATATAGACTGTAAAGATGCTGTGCAACTGTTTAGGAATGATAATTATTTAATAAAACTTGCGAGAAGCAATAAAAAATACATTTTTAAATATAACAATAAAGTAAAATAAATTGTACTTTGTTTTTATACTATGTACTTTTTTTCTTAAGCTTTAATAGCCAATGTACTTTAATTTCCAAAAAAAAAGATGTGGACCCTAGTTACAAGTATACGCAAATTTTGGATGTTAAAAATAAACGGTATTCATTTCAAATTTCTAAAAAGAAAACTTTTACTTATTTAAGAATTTAATTTCATTTTAAATCTTTTATTTCACAATTAACAAAACTAATAGGGATTCAATGCAAAAATTTAATTTTATAAGGTAAAAATACAAAACAAAATAACAATAATTGGTCAATTCACACAAGCCGTTGTATTGAGTGTATTGTTGGACGATTGTATTGTATACGGTATGCTTGTTATTGATAATTTTCATTTAAAAATCCGATACTCTTATACACATTTTTTTCATATGTTTTTAAAAGTTGTATTGGTTCAAATTCTGTGAATGAAGAAAAATGTGTATATGTCAAGGCATATCCAATAGGTAGCAGCGTCTCAACAGCTGACGAGTTTTTGATGTCAAAATTTTGTTGTTTTTTTGTTTGTTTTGTTTCGATAATCATTTTCGCATTTATAAACCCTCATATGTACCGGATGTATCCTTAACGATACGCACTCTAGAAATTCTTCAGGATTACTATTTCAAAGCCAATTTTATTAAAATTTTTGCAAGATGATTAATAATATTTAAGCCTTTAACACTAAATACATATATCTTTTAAACTACAACCTAGATTTACTATATTTATATTTATTTAGACGAGGCTGATGAATTACCCAAAAAAAGATTTCGGTCTCTCCAACTAGGTGCCAAAACTATGACCAATAACAAATAACGTTTGCATCTGCCATTTTTATCGATGGCCATATAAAAACATGTTCTTTAGATAAAGTGGAAATGTTATTGACTGCATGGAATAATTTTTTTTTAATTTATAGGTGCCCCATTATTGCGTAATTAAGCATGACATAAAAATCAAAAGAAATTTGAATATATAAAATTTATTTAGTTTTTTTAATTGCTTTCATTAATTTCCTATTGAGGTTTGAGTATTAATTTTTTTGACATTCCGCGTACTCTTTAACAAAAACAAAATGCCTGTTGTTTTTGCATTGTTGTAGAGACGCTGCTACCTATTGGATATGCCTTGGTATATGTTTTCATTTAGTTTTCAAAAGTTGTGTTGGTTTCGTGCTATCAAATTGTTTGAATGCCAAAAAAATACATTTGGAATACGAAATACAAGAGCGTACACAAACAACCAAGTGTATTCAATACAACATACACGATACAAAGTAGTGTGAATTGCCCAAATATAATATAATAAACAATAATTTTTCTTAAATTATACTATGTGGATATATTTGAAGAAGAAGTCAGATAATAACGAGTGAGAATTTTCAACCAGTTTTCGAAGTATTCAAAACTGATCCTCCCCCATTCTTCCGTTAATACTGTTTCATTTCATGTTATAACGTGGTTTCGTTTTTCCTTTTGACTAACTACTCTAGCAGCTTTCAAAGTTGTACGCAGTGTCGTTGAATTTATATCCATTAAATTATTTATTCGTTTCAACAATTTTTGATGATGATAATCTGGAGTTTCATTTTCATCATTTAGTACGACAAGAGGCATTGACACTAAAACTGCAGTGTTTCTACAGGTTTTGATCACTCCCTGGATGGAATGGTTATTGCGTTTAGCTACTTAACCGCATTTTTTCCTGATGATGCATTCCTTGAAATTTATTACAACTCGAAACAAAAAAATTTCTTATGTACTTAGATGAGTTTGAAACAAAAGCTAGTGTTGGGCCATTGCTTGAACATCTACAGGATTTATAGCTGATTTTAGTAATAAATAATAATCTTTTAATTAATAATAGAAATAAAATGACTTCATAATAATCTTAGAAAAATATGAACTACCCTAATATAATTACTAAATAGCGTTAAGGTCATTAAATAAATAATTTCTATTACAATGACAGATAAAAGTAACGGAGTTGCTGAATATCCTTTAACTGTTAGTATTAAGCTAGATTATATTATATATCAGAACTAAGAAGAGAATATTAAAAAATAAAGAAGTCAGTTGGAATAGAAATACGATTTTGGTATTTTTTTTAAGTTTTGATAATTCACCATGTGCCCATTTAAATTATAAGTTAATTAATATATTGCCCTTAAAAAATATTAAGAGAAAACAACTAGTGTTCCAAAGTAAATTTGGGCCTATTCGTAAATGCATCATTGCGCTGCATGTTATGAGCATCGTGTTCATAAATGCAAACCTTGGCAGCACTGCAGCTGTCACATGTTCGTAAATGCAACATTAAATCATATTATGAGCAAATAAACACAAAACCAGGGCGAACTCAATAGGTGATGGTAATCGGACAACAACTCAATTCGCAGTGTTTTTTTTAACAAAAACAACATGTATTTCCTGTTGTTTTCGGGTACACACAAATGTCAAATAAAATACGCCATATGCCAGAAATGACAAAGGCGAATCCATATAATGACATAAAGTTGTTATTTTGTGTCATTATTTCTCTTTTGTTTCTTTTTGTTTATAAAAAAAAAAATTTTAAAAACAAATTAAATTTTTTTTTTAAATACGGGCTGACTTGCGCTACCACAGTGTACAAGTTTTTATTGCTCACTGCACGCAAACAATATGTTTGACATTTACTTAGACTGAAAAAAGCAATCAGCTGGGCTGATAACACTACCTATTGAATTTGCCTTGCTACCTATCAAGGCGTATTCATTTAATAGGTGAGCGTATCTAAACAGCTGATAACATTTCGATTGTCAAAATTTTGTTGTTTTTTTTTAGTATTTTGTTTTGATAATAAATTTCTTGTTTTCTTATTCTGACTTTTATTTTTACCATTTTTCTTCCTATTGTCATTCTTCAGTCAGCTGTTTCTGACAATCGAAGGAGATTTTACCATTTTTCTTTCTATTGTCATTCTTCACTCAGCTATTTCTGACAATCGAAGGAGATTTTACCATTTTTTTTCCATTTTTCTTCCTATTGTCATTCTTCAGTCAGCTGTTTCTGACAATCGAAGTAGTTTTTACAAAAACAAAATGCCTGTTGTTTTTGCATTGTTGTAGACATAAGGTCACCCATTACTGAATACGCCATGCTACCTATTGAATGTGCCAAGGCATATCCAATAGGTAAACTTATGTCAACAGCTGACGCGTTTTTAAATGACAAAATTTTGTTGTTTTTTTGTTTGTTTTGTTTCGATAATCATTTTCGCATTTATAAACCCTCATATGTACCGGATGTATCCTTAACGATACGCACTCTAGAAATTCTTCAGGAATACTATTTCAAAGCCAATTTTATTAAAATTTTTGCAAGATGATTAATAATATTTAAGCCTTTAACACTAAATACATATATCTTTTAAACTACAACCTAGATTTACTATATTTATATTTATTTAGACGAGGCTGATGAATTACCCAAAAAAAGATTTCGGTCTCTCCAACTAAGTGCCAAAACTATGACCAATAACAAATAACGTTAGCATCTACCATTTTTATCGATGGCCATATAAAAACATGTTCTTTAGATAAAGTGGAAATGTTATTGACTGCATGGAATAATTTTTTTTTTAATTTATAGGTGCCCCACTATTGCGTAATTAAGCATGACATAAAAATTAAAAGAAATTTCAATATATAAAATGTATTTAGTTTTTTTAATTTCCTATAGAGGTTTGAGGGTTAATTTTTTTGACATACCGCGTACTCTTTAACAAAAACAAAATGCCTGTTGTTTTTGCATTGTTGTACTTGTTGTACACTTAAGGTTACCTATTAGATGTGCCTTGCACAAAACACTAATTATAAAAATGACTGATGCATTAAATGAGTGAGAGAGAATGAGAGTTTTAACAGAAAGTTTCTTTTTTTCTTCCTTAAATGTCTTCTTCTTTTTGTCATTTGTTTTATCGTCCAGTTCAAAAATCAAATTTATTAATAATTTTTCCATTTCTGCGGTGTTCGTTCGTTCGTAAATGCAAACAAATAAATCAGCAAAAAGAAGCATCTGCAACATGTGATTGGCAACGTTAGCGCAAAATAATCATATTTGCAGCGCAATATTGCATTTACGAACAGGCCCTTTAACAAAAGGCTAACACAATTTTCAAAAGCTTAACTGCATATCAAAACCAATTTCAAAGCATAAACATTCTTAATTATCATTAAAATGTCATGTTAAAATATATGTACGCAGAATTATACTGCCGCGTGTTTTAATTAAATTAATTTTTATTTATTTTTTACGTCATAACCAATCGATTTCCTGTCGCTTACAGATTTTTGAATTTTCTTTCCTTTTCTTTATAACCAACAACCTCAAAGAGCGCTCTCAACAGATTTACCCTCGAGGTAAAAATTATTGTTCTTTGAGGTTTACGAGTTCCACTTCAGCACCCGACCCATTGTAAGAGCATTAATTAAAAAAAGATAAAATTTCTTCAGAACTTCAAAGTCAATTAAAAGAATTTTGGTGTAATTATTATTTAACAAGATCTTTTTGTACAAATAAAATTTTATTTTGAACATCTTACATTTGCATTTATCACGATGACCTTAATTAAATAAAAAGTAGAGAATATTTAATTGTTTGAATGTAATTTATTAAGAAATTTCGTGAATACATAAACCAAAATAGTTTCACTTCTTAAGCGTATAATTCACGTTGGACTTTTTCCCAGGCCGCCATTGGACCATGTTCTGGTCTATACTTAACATTGCAACCGTCAGGTTCCAATCGATTGTCATCGCGCAATTCTTCGTAACGTTCACGTTCATACTTGGTAAATCCCCATTTCTTTGAGATATAAATCTGAAAGCAAATATGTTTTATAGTTATTTAATAATTGTATCATATAGTATATTATAAAACATGTAAATTTTGTGCACTCAATGCTTTTTTACTCCTATCACACATTTAGTTAATATCTATACAGAGTTTAAAAAAGAGAGCTTAGAACTGAGAGTAGAAAAGAATTTTACCACCGTTAAAATAAATGTAAAAAACAGTCAGCGTTTTTATGTTCTGGGATCTTAAATGTTAAATTGTGATTACGTTTAGTAATCAATTACATAACTTTTAATAAATTTCTAATTATTAATTTAATATAAATAATCAAAACTAATCTATTGGCAACGAATATTTTTGATTGTTTTCAATAATTTTGTATTTATTATTTATTAACTTTTTTACGTCAATAAAATATATTAATTCTGCATTTTTTTTTTAACACGAATTAAGTTTTTTGTAAGATATTTTCAGTTCAGTGTGTATTAATTAAAGTAGATGAATAATTACTGCGCTGCATATTATGCGCATCATGTTCATAAATGCAAACCTTGGCAGTACTGCAGCTGTCAAATGTTCGTAAATGCAACATTAAAGCATATTATGCGCAAATAAACTCAAAACGCTAATCATAAAAATGGCTGATGCATTGAATGAGTGAGTACAAAAATTATATATTTTTTTTATCATTATGTATTGTTATTTATTTTACTTTTTTTTTAGCCTCGTAGGTGAAGGAAAAAATGTAAAATTATTAATAACAACCAGGCTAGAAATGGAAAATGAATTTATAGCCGGGAGAAAGAACAAAAATGTTTCTTTTTTTCTTCCTTAAATGTCTTCTTTTTTGTGCATTCGTTTGTAAATGCAAAGAAATAAATCAGCAAAAAGAAACATCAGCAACATGTGATTAGGAGTGTAAGCGCAAAATAATCATATTATGCAGCGCAGTGATGCATTTACGAACAGGCCCTTTTATATATTAATCCAAATAATGTTATATAATTTTCATATATTGTGCAGGAAAAACTGCTATTTGTGTTATGTCGCTCTTTTCCAACAGAAATAATGTGAGTAAACAAAAGGAAAATTTGAAAAACTTGGGAAATCAAAATCGTTCATAAAAGAGAAAATTTTTTAACATGAAAATTTTCAATTTTTATTTATTTAAATAAATCAGCGTTTTTATAAATTTTGGATATACTAAATAATTTTCTATTTAAAGTGTTGGCGTTAAAAACGGGAATGTGTTGTTTGTAAGCACAATTGGTTCATTTGAACAGGGTGGCATATGCAAAAATTCGTTTGGCTATTAAATTTGGCTTATTGGCTACAAATTTTGTACAACTATGGGTGTGGACTATAAATGAAAACTACTATATTTAGGGATGTGAGCCCAGTTCAGCGCAACATAGGTCTACCTGGCTGCGATGAAAAGCGATAGATTTCTGGTGAGTAGCTGCATTTTGTTATTCAGGTAGGAGCATCTTTATTCATAGTCGCAAACTCAGAATATCCAAGAATAATCCCAATATCGCCGTAGTCTAATAGGTAGTGTGTTAGCTTATTAGACGTAAAGCACGGGTTCGTATCCCAGGTCAGGCATCAAAACGAAATATGAAAAAAATACTTCTTCGGCGAATGCCTCAGCAGATTTCTGGCAAAAACTCTGAGAGTAAATAAAATTGCCATGAAGAGCTTCTCAAAAATCTGTCATTCGGAGTCGACTTTAAACTGTAGCTCCCGCCACTCATGTATAAAAGTAACGCACACAACATAAGTGGTGTGAGAAGCTAGGTCGAAATCCTGACTGAAGGATTGTAATGACCAATTATGTATGTATGTATGTAATCCCAATATTACCTTGCAACCACACGTTCAATCCTAGTGATGATTTTCCATGATATTTACTGCAGGTGTATGTGTACAATAAAAAATTTAAATCAATACCGCCTGTAATGACCATTAATTTCACATAGGTTCAGAACTGTTGGTATGTGGGTGGTAATCTCAGTTCTTATTTCTCTCTTTGTTCTTTGACTTTGTCAAACTTTTACATACTGAGCAAATACATAAGACAGCGGTTGTTGTAGGGTTTGTTTTTATCATAGTACGTTGGCTTATTATACGCAAGGTCACGTTCAAACCCCAGATCAGACATCAAAACGAAAATATGAAAAAATATTTATTCGGTAACTTCCTCTCACGTGTAAAAAATTGGATGATAGTTTCGATAAAAAATATTTAAAACATTATACAGCAGCAGTACCGGAAAGAAGTGTGTTGTATATTATATAATTACAAGATAAATATATTTATGACTCGATTATAGAAAGCCACCGAACTTTATTCGCGTTGCCAACTAGCAACCATAAATTACAAGTTGCCGAAAATTTTTATTTTTACAAGTAAAATTTGTGAGTTTTTTGTTTCGCAAACTGAAGCGACCCATTAATTTTTTCATAATTGTAAACTTACAGTGACAGCTTATTTCAACTAGCACCTTTAAAAATATTGAGCTCAAGATATTGAAAAAAATAAATAACAGTTTATAGAACATGTTTAAGAATTAAGGAAATAAAGTTTATCAGTCTCAAATGGAATGGAAATGAAAGAATGGGCAAATGTAACTCCCAACCCTCCGAATTACTAGCCATGCGGAAAGTGCTAAAAGCTGTAATTGAGCAAAAAAAATCTCGTGCAAAATTTAGAAATTAAAAAAATTAGTAAATCAATCATTAAATTTTTTGTTTATAGTAAGTAGTTGAAATAAGCAGGGAATGCGTTGATTTCTAGTTTTTTAGAATGTAAATTTGAGACTGAATAAAACTTCCATAATTTTTGAACACGTTCTATAAACTCTTATTTAATTTTTTTTTTAGTATCTTTTGGTTCGGTTCGAAATTATATGAGCATAAATTTTTTTTTCTTAGTGTTGGTTGAAATAAGCAATGATTCACTGTAACTCAGGTAATGTCGATTGAAATAAATGGGTCTGTCTATTAGAAATAGGAATCAAAATTTCATTAGAATCTTACGCTTTAAAGGAATTATACTTCTTAAATTTTTCATTATAATCGTTCGCATGCATCCACCATTTTTCATTAAATTTGTTAAAAAGAAAAACGAGTTCTATATTATTAACCTATAACATTTTAATTACCTTTTGTCTTCCTGGGAACTTGAATTTGGCACGACGAAGAGCCTCAATGACTTGAGCCTTATATCTGTCGCTGGAACGAACTGACATTATGGGCTGTCCAATACGTACTCTAGCAACTGTGCCTTGAGGTTTTCCAAAGGCACCTCGCATTCCAGTTTGAAGCCTATAAAAAAATTCATATTTTATATCTTTAATAAAATGTTGAACTTAAGTTATTACAGAAATATAATATAGAAAATTTCAGGTTTGTCAAAAATTAAAGTATAATCATTGGTAATCATACCCCAGTGCTCTTAAAAGTTTCATCATAAGAATTTGTAGTAAATGTGTTCTAGGCGGAGCGCAACATTACTCTGGCTAATAAAATTTATATCTCAAATTGTAATGTTTTTTTAATTATTTTTGTCAACATTTATTTTTAAATTTATTAAATAAATTAAGATAATATAGAATAAAAGTTGGTGCAGAAATAAGTTTCAAAATTTAAGATAATAAAGAATGCAAACGCAAATAAAATGTTTGGCATTTATGGTTTCACCCCAGCTGGGGTGGAAACATATACATACATATATCTTTACTGTTACGAACGACTAAAAATTTCATTCGAACTGATATAAATGATTTTTTCTGTTGTGTTTTACTCCAAAAGAAATATAATTGTTTTTAACAACAAACATTTTCTAGCAAATTTTTCAATAAAAATTATTAGCCCACAATTTACTACAAAAAAAAAAATTGTGTAAATACAAGTAAAAAAAACTACTACATACCTATCAGCTCCGGCACAGGACAACATTTTATTTATGCGAATAACGTGGAATGGATGTAAACGCATCCTAATATGAAACTGATCTTTGCCGCAGTACTTCACAAGATATTTGTTACAGCAAATACGGCCTGCTTCTAAAGCTTCGCTACTCAGTTGTTCGTATTCATCGGAAACCAAATGTACACAGAGTGGAAAGTCTTCTACAGAAGCTTTTTTTCTTCCCAAATCAAAAATACGGATCTTGGGATCGGGAACACCACGACAGAACCGAGACTTTGGGTACGGCTTATTCTTACAATAGCGATAGCTTAAAAAAAAATATATATTTTTATACATATAAAACTTTGTGAAAACAAAACATACCATCTCGCTGGACGACGACCCATTTTTCCTGTAAAGAACAAATAGTATTATATATTTGGTCATATTTAAATGGAGTAGTAGCAATACAAATTGGAAAGTTATTGCAACACTAAAATAAACTATAATTCTCACTCGATGTTTAGAGATTCACAACTATACGTACCTCAGTTAAGGAGACTTAAATAGAAAAGATCAATTATTTACAGGAAATCATTAAACACACCTTAGGAAGTGTTCAGAAGATTTTTTTCATAAGTTGTAGGTACACTGTTGCCAATTTCAAAAACCGATAGCTTTTGAAATTTTATTCAAGATAGTTTCCAAACAACACTAATGAATAAATTGGCTTGTAATAACATTATCAAACGGTACAATACAAACTTATCTTATTGAAATAACTAGGGGGTTTCACTATTAATTTTTGCACAGTTTTTTTATGAGAAAATGTAATTTTATGGGAAAAAAATATCCATTTTGCCTTAACGAATGGTACTGCAATCAAATCAAAGAGATCATCACGGCTTTCAATTGTTACTATCACAATATTTCAAATTATTTCTGATTTTAAAATCACAATTTAAATTTACGGGTGTCTTGAAAACCACAAAACATTTTACTTTTTGGTGTGATATTAAATTTTCGAAAACATGAGAAAATCGATGATTCTTTGTTTAAAATTGATGACACTTTTTATATGCCGAAATTACTTAGTGTTGTGGTAAAAATATTAAGTGAAAATAAAGTAAAATTAGCATTTTTACAAATATTAGGTACACATTGAAATGCCTCTAGCTTTATTGTTATCAGTAAAAGATTAAAAGCAACTGAATTATTAAATTTGGAACCGAAAAATTAAAATTTGAGAAAGAAAATAAGTTTCCGCAATTCACATCGAAGCTGCCACTGCTCGTAATTGCTAATTTTTTCCATTTAATATTACTTTATACGTCGCTATTTTTAAATCAGACAAACAATCGATAGTTTTTCACTATTTTAAATATTATAATTAAGATTCATTGGAAATAGATAATTTATTTACACAATATTCTTTGGTAGAAATATTTTGATTATTTGGCATGCTTGGATGTATTTTTGAAGATCTGAAACAGCTGATAACGAAGAAATAAGACTAATTTTGTACGTTCAAAGTACTTTGCAAAGATTTTCGACAAACTTTTTTACATTTTCTTTTAAACTTTTTTTTGGTTTTGATTTTGCATGTTCCAAGTTTATTTTGACAAACTCTTGATATTTTGTTGTTGTTCTACAACCATCGGTAGACGAGGAACGGAGCAAAGCAACTTTGTGAGTACATCAAAGTGTGAACTTACCCCCGCTAATTTTTCTCTTCTAAAAGTCTAACAAACTTAAGACTTTTCAAAGTACTTCGCATAGTACTTTGAACATGCAAAAGACGTGTAAATGTAATATCGTAAAACGAAATAATAAATTTTCTTGAGATGAAAGTGTCTTAGGTTTTTTCATAATTTTATAAATGTTTTGATACAAACTTGTTCGTTTTACTATAAAAATCAATAAAAAAAAAGTTTTAAGTTATTGATAAAAAAAAAAAAATGATTCTAAATCGACAACCACTAAACAGACCGGTTTAAAATCTCAAAAATTGGTAAAGTTTTGTGTTCAGCACAGTT
Source organism: Sarcophaga caerulescens (assembly GCA_927399465.1). Taxonomy (NCBI): domain Eukaryota; kingdom Metazoa; phylum Arthropoda; class Insecta; order Diptera; family Sarcophagidae; genus Sarcophaga; species Sarcophaga caerulescens. The sequence goes on along the minus strand of OV656872.1, from coordinate 89,812,463 downwards.
TTTCTGTGTTTTCAACATGGCAGAACATGCCTAATGTTGAACTTATTAGTATTGTATACACTACTTTAGTATTTTTGATGATCGACTTTACGACAAATTGAAAATTTGTAACTGTGTATTTAATGCTACAAAATGAAAAAAAAAGCCGAAAGTCCATACCATCCGTTTCATGCGGCCTTGCATTACAAGCGTATACCGAAAAAGTAGAATCAGTGTAGTTGTTTGTGACAAATTACAGAAGAAAACGCATAGAATGCATCAAGTAGGTTTACTTTCTACTTTTCTATGCGACTCATGCATAGCTGGAAAAAGTCAGCAGATTTTTAAACTTGGCATTCCAAATTATATACTATTGTGAATGGTTTCGATAAATATGTTTAAATAGTTCATTACTATTTTCGCATTTTTCTTTTTGCATTATAAAAATATTAATGAAAATAGATTTCATAATAAAGTTTATTACTAATTTAAGAGGAAAATACATTAAAATACATTTTTTAACACATTTCTTTCATGAACAAAATATGTATACTAGTTATCGATTGTTTTTATGACTTTTTTTTTTGAATTTATTAATTTGTAAACAAGAAAAATGGAGGATAAATTAACTGCAAACACTCGTCTTGTGTTTTTTTGAGGATTTTCGTAGGCCTTAACAGAACAAAATATCACATATGTAAACTCATAAATTTGTAATTAATGCCATAAATTCTTTTAAAATTACATTTGATTTTCTATTTTTCCCAAAAGTGTTCTAATTTGCTTGTTTGTGGTTTACCACAACAGCTGATCAAAACAAAACCCAGTCGCATAAAACGCATTGTGTGTAACTTGCATTAAAAATTGCATAGAATGCAAGAATCGCACGTAACGCAAGGCGCATGAAACGGATGCTATGGACTTTCGGCTTAAGAGATTTACTTAATTGTAAATCGCCTTATACATAATTATTGAATTTATACTCTTGTAAATATGATTAAAAATGATTAAAATTATTATATATGATTGAAAATTATTAAAAATCAAATTTAAGGGGAGGCGTGTTATGTATGCATCTTTTTTACAGACACCTCTCTACCTCTTTTAAAATTAAGTTTTTGGAACTAATCCCTTAGCTTTAATCTTTTCTTATGTTAAGTAATTATGTATTATTTATTTGTTCCCTTTTATTGAAATATCAATAAAGTTAGTTATTGAGTGAACTCCAATCGAATCGTTTCAATACATTACAGTTATGTATAAAACAATACGCATAGTTATAGAAATGTAATGTAACGTAACCGGAACTCAATAATCTGTAAAAAATATAAATTTCTTTCATTTTTACGTGACATCTATGTAGGTTGGCAACCCTGAACGGTTGAGAAATAGATTAAAGGAAGATTATTGAAAGATCTCAGAGTAGTATCAGTTGTGGTTGAACAGTGAAGTGAGATTTTGACAGATAACCCCGCATTGAGAAAGGGACAGCAAATATTACCAAAAAGTATTTCTGTCCCTCTCTGATTGTAACTCTGTTTTGTTTATTTATGTTTTTTTTAGTTTTCGGGGTGGGTTTTTTATATTGGCTAGAGTTAATAAAAAATGTAATTTTTGTATAAAACTATTAATAAATAATAAAAACAACTAGTAACAATAACAATTTTTAACTTTTTCTTTCAAGAAATTAAAAAATATTGGCAACTTTCAGCAAGAAAAATATTTTATGAGCAGTACGTCTTATTTCGATCTTGTAATATTTAGCTTCTTAATTACCTCTTGCACAGGAAACTGTATTCATTGTGACCGAAAATCACCCACATTTCGATTAATAATTAAATATTTAAGAATTTTTATAATTTTCATTGAAGAAATTAAAAAATATTTCAAATTTTCCCTTTTTTAACACAAAATAAATGTTTGTTTACATTTAATTTTTCTACTTTACCCGCCAGTTTTCACTCTGTATATCTGTTGCTTCTAACACATTTGGTTCGCAAAACATTATAACATTTTTTTCTCCCTCTACGAGGAGGGTTAAATTGCTGCTTTGAGCGTTTTTTAAACGTCAGTGTAAATGTATTTCTTTATGCTTAAATTTTGTTTCGATCATCTCTTTGCATACTTCTTTTATTTTTCTCTTTTAATGTTAAATTTAAAGTTACATACTTTTGTACATTTCACATTGTATTATTTATACACATCAGAGATCAGCAATGAGTATTCAAAACGATGAGTAGATTCGAGTCATACTTATAATTTCAGCTACTTATACGCATTCATACTTATTTTAATATCATACTCATACTACTCATATTCAAAGTTAGAAATACTCATCGTACTCATACTTAACAGTACGCACGATGTTGTTGATTTCGACTCTCCATGATTCAACATATACACGAAGCACAAAATAAGTATGATTCGAGTACGAACACCACAATACTCGCTAGAAGGTTGTGTGTGTGCTTTGCCTGCTGTCTTTGTCTTTTCTTTTCTCTTCTTTTGTAAATGCAACAATAACTACTACTGTAAATTTTGATGAATGATTCGAGTGACTAGAATCATTTGTAAGTATTATAAGTATTTCTCTAAATTTATGAATCTGAATGAGTAGGCGTATGAATCAAACAATGAATCGAATGTTGTGAGTTTGATGTCAACGTTGTACTCATACTCATTGCAACCTATACTTATAAATCAATGTTGTAGTGAATACGAATGAATCAGAGTAGTTGAATTTTAATACTCTTGACTCACTCATACTCAAAATTTCATTAGTACCTATGAGTATCGAAAATACGATTCATTGCTGATCTCTGATACACATATGTACATGCGTAGGTATTTACGAATATTCTTTTTAAATGCACATACTTATGTTAGAAAAAACATTAACGGATACTTTTGCACTCGTCACATAAGAAAATATACTCCAATTCGAAGTAACGGTTACTTTTGCACCCGACACGTAAGAAATTAAGAAAATTGGAAGTAAATTAAATTAAAAGTAAATCATTATAGAGTTGGATTTCGACATAAAAGGACGAGGCAAAAATTAATAAAATTGTAAAGCTCCGTGCTCTTGCATTTTTTTCCTGTAAATTTATTGATGAATAAATAAGAATTTATGACATAAAAGAAAAGCGCTCTTAAAATTATTTTTTGCCCGCCGTAATCCAACAGTCAGAATCTTCATATCTGTATACATCTGTGGTGAAAGAGTGAATTTAAAAAGAATTTGAAAGTAGTGGATTTAAAAGTTGTTACATTGAAATTTGCATAATTTGTTCAAACGAGGTTTGAACACAAAATCATTCCAGGACTTCCATCAAACCGAGAGAGCGTCTCCACCTTTTCTTTATTTTTTTTACACAACTGGAAAGTCTCCACTCTTTCCTTTGAACATAATTGGAATGCCTCCAAATGTGCCGTTAACACGGCTGATTAAGGCAAAACAGAAGTTAGATGGAAGTTGATAAAACAAACAGCAATTACTTCTCATTTTGCATTATAATAAGCAACATTTAATAATTTTTAATAAATGTGTGACATAAAAGGAAAGAATAAAAAATTTATTTTATGAACTGTGCCTAAAACTTATAAGAGAAAAAACTAAAGAAATATATTGTGAAATTTACCTAAAACTTATAAAAGAAAAAAACTAAAGAAATATATTGTGAAATTTACCTAAAACCTATAAAAGAAAACCTAAAAAAAATCTATTGTGAAATTTGCCTTAATCTAATCTATCTAAATTATACTTACCTACCTAAATCTACATTTATTGAATATTAAATTAATACTTAATTACTTCAATTGTTACCTTAATTGTTATATGAATTCAACCCTAAATATATATGTATATACTTACCTAATCTCATTTCTAATGGATTATACTTACCTGGATTACCTATGTTAAAGTTGTACTTACCTGGATTACCTATTATAAAATCATACTTACCTAAATTGTGTACCTAAAATAAAATTCTGAGTGAAATTATACTTACCTTCAATTGTACCTACACACTAGAATAAATTACCTATACTAAAAAGAAGAAAGTGAATTACATCTCATAAATTTATACTTACCTATATGAAATTATACCTACTGAAAAATCCTTATACTCATCTAACCTACTTACCTATGTACATGAAATCATAATTACTGAAAATAAATATATTGTAAATCTACAATTGGAAAAAACCAAAAAAAAGGATTTGTTTCATAGCTGAAAAAAAGGTAAAGCCCTAGTTATGCTACCGTAACGGAATGTAACAGTAACGTAATGTAACGTGTACGGAACGTAAAAATGTAAGTGCAATTATAGATCGTAAAAACGTGTCATATGTTTTTATGTAAAGAAATAAAGAGAAACAAATAAAGAAATAAAAATTGCAAAAACTAAAAGACAAAAATTCAGATATGGATATAGAAATCATGTTTTTGGGTTTGAGTTTTTATTTTATTATTGTTTTTTATACAAATTTAATATTAATTTCAGATTTTAAAAACTTTGTTTTCACTCTTTTATCACCTTCAATATGGCGCCTTTTGTTTTGCTTTAATTCAGCTATTAACCAGTGTTATCACTACAGACTTTTTAGGTTCAATTTAACGATTTTTTATTTATTTAAAGGTACTTATTAAAAGTTTCATGTACTGTTTCTGTAAGCCAAACAATTTCACTTTCACACAAACACACTAAATTTATATGATGTTTTCATAACACAAGCTTGTTGACAGGCAGGCAATCTCTACACAGGCAAGTACGTAAGAAAATGAGTTTTTATAACATAATTGCCTGACTTACGTTATTATTACGTCTTGTCAAGTTACATTGTTGCCAAGATATATTTTTATTATACCATTGAGTTTTTTTCTTTGTTAATATATAATAAAATATAAATAATAAATGCAAGGCAACCCTGTATTTTGTTTATTATTATTACATTTTTTCTGTTTGTTTATCAAAACAAATTTTTGTTGTTTTCATTGTGTTTTCTTTTTCTGTTTTGGTGAAGTGGTTGTTTTTTCTTCTAGAATTGATGGTGTTATTTTGTATTTTTCTGATGTGTTATTTATTTGTTGGTGTAATTGTGGTACGCTTCGTGGTTCCAAAGCTATGAGCGGTGGTTCCAAATCTGTGCTTTTTCGGTTATTACATGGAGGTGGCGATTTCGACAGCCCTAAAACAGTGCCACTAGGGTCTGCTGCGGATGACAAGTGGCATATTCTGTCAATCTGTTACTCCAATATCGTTAGAATTATAATGGTACATGGACCACCTCCAGTGCCGTGAAGACATTTGTTGTTTTCGGATATTTTTTTCTTTAGTCCGAGGCAAGGCAAATTCATAGAAAGTGGCCTCTACAACAAATACAACAATGCAAAAACAACCCTCAAACCTCCATAAGAAATTAATAAAAGCAATTAAAAAAACTAAATAAATTTTATATATTGAAATTTCTTTTGATTTTTATGTCATGCTTAATTACGCAATAGTTGGGCACCTATAAATTAAAAAAAAAATATTCTATGCAGTCATGGTCAATGAAATTCATTAAAAACAAATTATTTTTTACAATTTTAAAACAAAAGGCCATACACAATCGCTTTTTTTTGATTGTCTACTTTTGACATTTCTAACAAGTGGAAATGCCATAGGAAAACCAAAAAAAACTCTATTCTTACGTTTCTACTCAAAAAAGACTGCCACATGTGTTATAAAAACCAAATGTTCTCAAATGAACAGATATTTTGAGTCACTTGTGGTATGAAAACAGGCCATTAGTTTGTGTTTGTTTGTTGAGGAAAACACAAAAACAAAATTTAGTGATTTTGTTAAATTTTGCATATAAATAGACGAGCAAGTGAAATTGTTTATCCTACAGAAACAGGTCAGGTATTTCGGAAACCAAATTTGTACGAATGTTAAAACATTTTTATCTTCTCTAGTAAAAGTTAAATGCAAATTAAATAATTAGTTTAATTAGTTAAAAACCGATAACTATATTTTTCTAATTTAAAATAAAAATAAACACCATCTACATAATGTAAAATAGTGTTTAATTTTATTTTAAATTATAAAAGTTAATAACGAAATAAATTATAATTTGGTTTTTTAAAATATGTGAAGTTTTATTTAAAGTGAATACCACATACAGACAAACATAACATAAGTAGAAAATTTAAATTCTGTTTATAATTTCAATTTTCAGTTTTGGTGGTTTTAATACTGACATGTTAACAATGCTAAACAGATGTTACGTAAAAATGTAAGAAAATTCTATTTTTTACAGATTCTTACGTTCCGGTTACGTTACATTACATTTCTATAACCATTCGTATTCCTTTATACATAACAAAAACAATCAGCTGTTTCTTACTGTTGCGGTTACGTTCCGTTACGGATGCATAACTGGGGCTTAAGAGTCTCATTTCCCTCTCAATTCTCTTAAGAAATAGAAATACATAATTATATTTCTTTCTTTTTCCTTCCAAACACAACACGCATCGCAACGATTGTAATTACTCACGAGTGATTACAATCCACATCTCCTGAAGATCTCTCTCTTCAAGGATATTTATAAACAAATCAATCGCCACTCTAGTTGTTTCATAATTAAATAAATAACTATTGTATTTTAACTATTAATTTGGATTGAGTAACTTTAATTTTGTTTTAACTGTTTTGTGAATAATTTTTGTATGGAAAATATTAATTTTTAAAGTTTGTGAATTACCAATAATAATAAATAAAAACCAAATCAATTACTATTTAATAAATAAAATTAAATATTACATATCAATAAACTGTTGTAATGTACTTATAATAATGAAGTGCACTATATGCATTAATATAATAACAATAATAAAATTAAATAATATTTAATTGTAATATAAAACCCTAAGCACGAGAATAGCAATAGGAAGTAGACCACACAAATGTAACAAAACACTTGACACAATAATTTATCTAGAACACTAAACAGGTATGAACTAATAAAAGAAATTTGTAAATAATTTGTTTTGTGAATTATAAGAAAAGTAATACTAAGCAACTATATGTAATAACCAAAAGAAAATTGTATAAATACCATAGAATATTTTTGAATAAATCGGAAGTAATTTTGAATTGTAAAAGAAATCATTATTATTTCTCAAAATATTCTGACTGAGCATTTTAACCAGTGCTTAGGTGAATCAAAACTGCTGCAGCCAATTGCAGCATTATAATCTCATTGGCAACCTTTTTTTTTATCATTATATAACATTATACTGTGTTTTGCCATCTTTTACATTTGGGGGCTCACCCATTCATTCAAAAATAAAATTTAAGAACAAAAAGTGTAAATCAAAAAATAATAAAAGAACGAGAACATTCCATCTAATAAGAATACAAGATCGCGTTATATTCGATTACAGTTATAAAAAAGCACCAACAAAAGCAAATTTAAAGAATATTGAGTGCATTTTTGAGTGAAAGAGGAAAAACGTTATTATTAATGTTTACGAATGAAGAAAACAGCTCATATGTTTTAATATCTAAAGCAGCAAAGAAGTGTGAAGAGGAAAATAGAACTGAAGGCAACGAACATTGACTTAACAGAGCTGTTAAGATTGCTGAAGAATGACAGTGAAATGCGACAGTGAAATGCGACAATGCGAATGCGTACGGGTTGAATGACAAACAAAAATATGTACAAGCGCGAAATAGAATTGTCGGTATTGCGAAAATTTTTTTGGAAACAGTGAACGTCAGTGAATATGAACAGGAGCAATTGTTTCAGAATTTAAACGCGAATATGACAGTGGTGAAATTCATAAAAGGTTGTGCGAAAGGAAAAAGAAATACATATAATGAATCGTTTCATGAATATATGTTGTGCATGCGTAAAACTGCATCACTCGGTAATGTTGAAGACTGCGCTGTAATTCGGTACATTGTGGACGGCTTGCCAGTTAAAAGTGTTTTCAAGCAAAATTTATACGTGTAAAAAACTTTTAAGGAATAGCGCGAGAATTATGAAATTTATGAACGTGCTAATGTGGATAATGATATTTATAACAAAAAATTGTCGAAAGCTTATGATAGCAAAATACATGAGAACAAAGTGCATTGCTACAATTGTGGATCAAAGGATCATAAACGTAATGAATGTAAAGTTGGCACAAAATGTTTTAAATGTAACAGGTTTGGACATGTCGCACAGAACCGCAGAAAAAATAATATTGTTACTAAAGAAGTTAATATTATAATAGACCAGGAAAGATTTAAAGAGTTTAAAATAAACGGACAATTAATAAACTGTTTTGTGGACACTGGTTCGGATGTGTCAATAATGAAGCATGGCTTTTATTCAAATAAATTTGACAGGTGTGAGATATATAAGTTTAATTCAGTATTATCGGGACTGTGTAACATACAAACAAAAGCATGCGGATTTATTCAGTGCAATGTTAAAGTTGATAACGTTTTTTTAATACTACCGAATCAGGCAATAAAATATGATGTGTTAATTGGCTTTATAAGAAATTTAAAACAACAATAATTAAAAATGACTTTAAAATTGAAAACTATGAACAAGAAGATAATAATGAATTTAATGTTTACAATATTAATATACTTTGGCTTGACGTTGATCCGAAATATAGAAAAGTAATAGAGAATTGTGTTTTGAATTATAAACCATCGGAAAATTGCGAAAAGTCGCCGGTGATAATGAGAATTGTTCCGAATGATGTAATCAGACCAGTTCGGCATGCTCCAACAAGATTATCGTTACAAGAGGAGAATATTGTGAATGCGCAGGTTGCAAAATGGTTAAAGAATGAAGTCGTGTGAAAATCGTTTTCTGATGTTGCAAGTCGAGTTGTTGTGGTAAAAAAGAAATGCGTAAATTATCGTGTATATATAGATTATAGACAAATAAAATAGTTTTAAGGTATTGTTTTTCTGTTTCCGTAATCGATGATGAATTTTTTGAATTTAATCGAGCACCTTTTGGTTTCTGTAATTCTCCGGCAAATTTTATCAGGTATGTGAATTCCATATTTCAGGATCTAATCAATGATGATGTTATGGAAATGTACGTCGATGACATTGTAATATATGGTTCTACGGACGAAGAATGTTTAACGAAGCTGAGAAAAGTTTTGACAACAGCAGAGAAGTTTAATTTACAATTCAAGTGGACAAAATGTTATTTTATGAAGACAAGAATAAATTTTTTGGATTATGTGATTGAAAACAGTTAATATTACCAAGCGAAATGAAAAATAAGGCCGTGTAGAATTTTCCAATACCAAAAAATGTTAAAGTTGTACAGGCATTTCTGGTCAATTACTATTTAATAAATGAAATTAAATATTACATATCAATAAACTGTGTTTTGCCATCTTTTAAATCTATTTAGCAATGTTAACAACATTTCAATCTTAAAAACCACAGAAACTGAAAATTCAAATTATAAACAGAATTTAAATTTTGTACGTATATCATGTCGTCGCCGTAATCTAGTAGGTAGTGTGTTGGCTTATTAAACGAAAAGCCCGGGTTCGTATCCCAAGTCAGACATCAAAACGAAATATGAAAAAAAAAATATTTCTTCGGCGACTGCCTCTCAGCAGATTTCTGACAAAAACTCTGAGAGTAAATAAAATTGCCATGAAGAGCTTCTCAAAAGTCTGTCGTTCGTAGTCGACTTTAAACTGTAGGTCCCGCCACTCACGTATAAAATTAACGCACACAACATGAGTAGTGCTAGAAGCTAGTTCGAAATCCTGACTGAAGGGTTGTAATGACCAATTATATATGTATGTATGTACGTATATCATGTTTATCTGTATGTGGAATTCTCTTTAAATAAAACTTCACATTTTAAAAACCAAAATTATAACTTATTTCATTATTAACTTTTATAATTTAAAATAAAAATAAACACTATTTTGCAATTACATTATGTAGGCCTTTCCGTTTGCATTTTACCTTTATAGAGAAGGCAAAAAATGGTGTAACATTCGTATAAATTCGGTTTCCGAAATAACTGACCTGTTTCTGTAAGATAAACAATTTCACTTGCTTGTCTATTTATATGTGTAGTAGTCCATGATGTTGTCGGTTACTTTAGTTGTAGTCGCAGGTACCTGTTACAATATTTCTTTAAGTGTGTTATGTGTGATTTTCAATGTAAATATAATTATCTCTTTCTTTCATAAGATTGTAATTGTACATATAATTGTATAATATTCCAGAATCTTCTATGTAAATATATTTATCTCTTTCTTTCTTAAGCTTATAATTGTATAGTATTCTAGAATCTTCTATATAAATATATTTACCTCTTTCTTTCTTAAGCTTGTAATTGAATGTATAATTATCTCTGTCTTTCTTATATAATAAGATGTAATACATTTATTGTAAAGTTAAGCTTGTAATTCTTTAAAGAAAAGAAGAGTGATCATTAATAAGAGACGCCAAGCAGAGAAGTTGTTTTATTTCGGATACATATGGAAAACACAAACACAAAATTGGGTGTTTTTGTTCTGCTTTCTACAACAAACAAAATTGAGTGTTTTTATTTGTGTGAGTGTGAAATTGTTTGTCTTACAAAAACAGCACATACAAATTTTAATAAATAACTTTAAATAATTATAAAATCGTTGAAATGAATCTGAAAACGTTGTAGCAGTGATAACACTGAATTAAAGAAAATGAAAAGTCACCATATTAAATGCGATAAAAGTTGTGAAAACGACGTTGTAAAATTAAAATAAAATCTGTTTAAAAAATTAAAATAAAAAGGCTTTAAAAATTTAAGAGATTCAAGCCCATAAACATATCTTATAATTCCATAACTTTAGTTTTTATTTTTAGTTATTGCAATTTTTATGACACTCAATATTAGTTTTTTGGTTTGTTTACTTAAAAACATATGACACGCGTTTACGTTGTATAATTACATTTACATTTTTTTACGGTCGACTAACTGAGCCCTTCAGATACAACATGTCACTACTTTAATACAACACTGCAATAGGAAGTACTCTTTCGTTGAGTTTGAAAGTTAATTTGAATTAGCAGCGCTTTCTTTGGTTAATGTGAAGAAAAGCCCATGTTGAAAAGGGTATAAAAGCAGAGCGGTCAACAGAAACAGTCTTTTCTATTGTTGCAGATATTTCTTGTAAGTAAATAAAGCAAAATAAGAATCGTTATAATTTGGCGCCCAACTTAGAGGCAGAGGACAACGCCCATATATTTTAAATGAAATCGAATTTGCGAACGTGGATTCTATTTTAAATCTGAGAAGTCAGCGTATTGCTGGAAGGATGCTTACAATATCGACAGAACAATTCCAACAACTTTTGAGTATTGTGGGTAGCCAAATGAAAGAAGTGGTTCTTTCAACAGTTGTTCAGCACAATATGGTGGTGAACGAAACCCATCGAAAGTGGAGGAATTTAGTTCTGCAATGACAACATTTAAAGCAGTGGAAAAAACCCGGGATGTGGACGAAGTTAATGGTATGCCGATGTTATTGGAGGGTGATGCGGCGGAATGGTGGCGTGGTGTAAAGGCAAACGTCTACGTGAATCATTTTCACCTCCGAAATCCGCATGCCGAATATATGTGGAAATAAGTGAGGCAAAACAACAGAAGAACGAATTGATTCGTTCATTTGGAGGACGTACATTATTTTTCCAATTGTCGAATTGCCCGTTAGAATCTGACCAGATGGACATGGTGTTTGGAATGCTTCATTTTCAAATAAGGGAGCGACTATTTCGCCATAAGGTCAGTACTTTTGACGAGTTATCAAGTGACCCGCGAAAAGCGGCACAGGTTTTAAGAAAACGCGGTGAAGTGGACGTTAATGTTTGGAAAACTACCAGTGGTCCTGAAGGCGGTCCTAAGCGGTGCACTTTTTGTCGAAAGAAGGGCATGCAATGGAAACTTGCTTCAAGAAGCAAGAAATAAATTCTATGCAGGTCAGAAACGTTCCTGTAGTGTACAAACCTAAGTTTGCTAGTTACGGATGTAATGCTCCAAGCGTGGTGAGACCGAATTATCCGAATTGCAGCAAGAAAGTTAGAGGTAGGTCACCAGGGAGCGTAAGCTTTAATTCATTGTGTATTGAATGGAAAATATCAGTTGTAAATGTTCAGCTGTTTGGCGTTCCAAGACAAGCGTACTTCGATTCAGGTGCGAAGACGAGCGTAGCTAGCTCAAGCTTGAAAAAGATAATGGATTTCAAAGGCTGTAAATTTAATTCCATATTGTGCAATGTCACTCTCGCGGATGGTATCTCCTGTGAAGGGGAGTGTTTAACAACCAAGTACAAGATTATAATCGGCGAGAGATGTCTCGATATTCAACTTTTTTTTCCTGAGAAAAATAGCAACCGTAAGTTAATTGGTGCAGATTTTATGGAAGATGCGGGTATAGCTTTAAACAGTACATCCAGCAAGCGTACTACAATGGAACGCTTGCAGATTACTCCGAAGAGGGTACGTAGAACGAATATCTCGGATTTTGAGCCCTATGATCCTGATTACAAAAGTGAATGCGATCACTCACCTTATTCAATACAGGCAATCTTTAAAGATGCAATTCCTCCCGATATGGTGACTCCTGAAAGGAGTATATATTTGTTATATGTATCACAAAATGATGACGAGTGGATTTTCACTCTGTTATATGCTTTAGATTTCACCATGTTAAAGCCGCCAGATGGTGCACAATTAACTCAGCAGTAGCAGCATACCATAAAAGTGTGTTTGGTAGTTCTAGTAAACTTTTGCCGTATACTATTTACTATAGAAAATTAAACTCTATCACCGTTCCTGATAGGTACCCATTGCCTCGCATTCCGCAAAGACTGCGGAATATACACCCACTCTCGATACGAAGTTCGGTCTTTGTAAGGTGGAAGTGGCTGAAGATGAAAATGCAACCATTACTTTCAAAGACGTCTTAACTACCCCAACTATGTTTGAACGAGCTATCAACTATGTGATATGTTTTAATCAAATTAATGACCGGTTTGGTGGACTCAGAGAGGTTTTACTCCAGGGAGAGGATCAACAAGAACTCTCAATGGAATATACAAGCCGTTTGTTAAGCTACGATGAACACAATCCTTGTACTAACAGTGGAAATAATTCAGCATCATCCGATGAGGAGACGAGGCCATCTGAGAAATAGTGAAATAGACAATGCCAAGTAATGAAGACTAGCAGATGTTGACGTACATCTCGAGCCGAGATCCCGTACGTCAAAGTGGGAGGCTGTAGCGTAGCATATATGTATATATTACCATTATACTATATACCGATTACCATTAAATTGTACGCCACTAACATGTGTGACTTTCTTAAGATACAACATTGTTACCACTTTAATACAACACTGCAATAAGAAGTACTCTTTCGTTAAGTTTGAAAGTTAATTTGAATTAGCAGAGCTTGCTTTGATTAGTATGAAGAAAAGCCCATATTGAAAAGGGTACAAAAGCCGAGTACTCAGCAGAAACAGTCTTTTCTATTGTTGAAGTTTAGTAAGGCAGGTCGCACAACTAATTGCAAGTGCATTACATTCTTCGTGACAGCGCTGGTTGTCGTAGCTTGTATTGTAGATGCAATTGAATTTCACGGCGATTGCAGAAAGTATGGCTGGCAATTGCTCTTCACAGATGTATCAAAGACTGCAATACATGTAGGCTTTGCCGTAACGGATGTTTTGGGTTGTACGCTGAAAACAGGATTAAGTGCATCTACATTTGAATGTGAATAGTTAAAGCTCTTCAGCTTTCCCAAATTTCGTATAACAAATATATAATCTGAACAGACAGGCGCTCAGTATTTGATGCTGCTTTAAACCAAATAATGCAAATGAATTAATTATTTCTATACAGCAAAAAATTATAAAAATGGAAAACAAAATTCTATGAATCCCAAGTCACATTGGCATCACAGGCAACGAAGCAGCAGACAATATTAACAAAGTATTTCAGTTTAAAAAAAAATTTCTTTGGGTAAACTAATTTAAATTTTTAAATCCCTAGTACTAGCTCTCTAAACATACATGAGTATGTACATAGAAACATTTTTAAGAAATACTAAGCCTATAGCCATTGTTGCTAGTGATTTTAGCTTAAGGATTTATTGTAATTTTAAGGGCAATTATTACAACTTGCCGTTAAACTTGGGTTTAGTTAAAGGTACCTTTAGCTAATGGGAACTGTAAAGTTACCTTTAACTTATTTTCGTTATTATAACTTACAGATAAAATAAAATTAACTTTTTTAAAAATATGGCAGTGCCGGAGCAATGTCGATAACACTGCTCAATTAAACAAGTTTTTTTAAACGCAGTTTTTTTTTGTTGTAGATACTCATTTTGTTTATATTTGAAGTTGCCATATTGAAAATAATATATAATATGGCAAGTTCAAACATAAACTTAACTTTAAAAGTTAAAGGTAGGATGATCCTCCCTTTAGCTTAACGTTCACTTATAATAATGAAAAACAATTTATATGCCCATTAAAATCCTGCCTTTAGTTAACGGCAAGTTGTAATAATGGCCCTAAATATAATAAACACATACATAATTGGTCATTACAACCCCTCAGTCAGGATTACAACCTGGCTTCGCACACCACTTATGTTTTGTGTGTTAATTGTATGCATGAGTGGCGGGATCTACAGTTTAATGTCGACTCCGAACGACAAATTTTTTTAAGAACCATTTACTTTTTTCAGTTTTTGACAGAAATCTGCTAAGAGGAAGTCGCCGAAGAAATATTTTTTTCCATATTTCGTTTTGTTAGAGATGCCTGACCTGGGCTTTGAACCGCGGCTTCTCGTCTAATAAGCTAACACAGTACTACGGCGACTTCAATTATTTTTTATTATAATAAATTATGTCAATAAAATAAAAAAAAATTTCTTTAAATAAAGGATTTATTTAAATAATACACTTTACCTAATAACACTGCGCTATCAATTTTATTCACGATCCTTTTGACCAAAGATCACCACTGTGCTTAATACGCACTTTTAAATACAATTCTTTGTTACAGGCTTTCATCTCAACACTAACTGATTAATCACGACTCCATGACAGTCCCTATAACTTCGCGATTTTTCTTTAAGTCTTGTTGTATTTTTGATCATTGTTTTGGTTCTTTCTTGTAATTTACAAAGGGCCATTATTACAACTCCCCGTCAAAGTTGGGTTTAGTTAAAGGTAACTTTAGCTAAAGTGAACTTTAAAGTCACCTTTAACTTCTTTTCATTATTACAACCTACAGATAAAATAAAATTAACTTTTTCAAAAGTATGGCAGTGCCGGAGCAATGTCGATAATATTACTCAATTAAACCAGTTTTTTTAAACGCAATGGCAACGACGAGCTTCTTTTTTTATTGTATTTACTAATTTTGTTTATATTTGAAGTTGCCATATTGAAAATAATAATAATATGGGAAGTTCAGACATAAAGTTAACTTTAAAAGTTATCAGTAGGATGATCCTCCCTTTACATTAACGCTCACTTCTAGTTTATCGTCCACTTATAATAATAAAAAAAAATTTATCTGGCTCTTAAAATCCTCCCTTTAGTTAACGGCAAGTTGTAATAATGGCCCTAAGTATTTTACAGTACGACATTTTGTTGTTATATTGTTTGCTTATTTACGTTTAGTTTGTTTTTGTCCACGTAAATATTATTATTAATCTCAGCAGATTTCTGGCAAAAACTCTGAGAGTAAATAAAATTGCCATGAAAAGCTTCTCAAAAACTGTCGTTCGTAGTCGACTTTAAACTGTAGGTCCCGCCGCTCATCTATATAAGTAACGCACACAACATAAGTAGTGTGAGAAGCTAGGTCGTAATACTGACTGAAGGGTTGTAATGACCAATTATGTATGTATGTAATATTAATAGTAATGGATATTTAAAGTAATGAATTTGTAAAAGTTTTTAGGAAAGTAGCTTTAAAAATTTTCCTTATCTTTAAATTACACAGGTCTGCAAGTAAAGAACTGCATACGTTTTTTATGCATTTTCTTATAGATGTTGATGTCCTAAAACCGAAAAAAATATTTAAAAAATTCCATCACATCTATTATCTTTCTGACCCTGTCTTGACACACTCAGTTGACATCAAGCATTCAAACGCTACTGTGCTCTTGTTTTTATATATATGTTATGGCTCATAGAGGTTGTGTAATTTCCCCGGACAGCTTCTGTTATATTTGTGGTGAATATACAGTGTAAAGTCAACAAAGAAATATAAGTGATTTTGTAAAGAAGGTTTATTTTGCTTACTTCAAATTAAAACTTGGTGATCAAGACAAAGCATGGGCCCCTCATAAGGTGTGCAGAAGATGTGAGGAAGATCTGCGCTTGTGGTTTAAGGGTAAGAAAATTGCATTTCGTTTTGGCATTCCTATGATATGGCGTGAACAGAAAAATCACACAACCGACTGCTATTTCTGTTCGGTAGACGTGAAAGGATTTAATACGAAAAATAAGAAGAAAATCTCTTACCCTAACCTTGATTCAGCTTTTCGTCCAGTGTCCCATAGCTCTAAAATACCAGTTCCGCACCCACCTCCTAATTTAGATGACATCCTGAGTGATGCAGAGGACTCAGAAACGTTTGCTCCCCAGAAGGAATCTAGCTCAGATTTTTCAGTTTACGAGGGACCTCAACTTTTTTCTCAGATTGAGCTCAATGACCTAGTCAAAAACTTGGATCTTTCAAAAGATGCAGCCGAATTGCTAGGTTCAGGGCTAAAAAACAAAAACCTTTTATCATCTGGTACCTCGTTTTCCTGGTACAGACATCGAGAGAGAGAATTTACTCAGTATTTCACTAAAGAGGGAAATCTGGTTTATTGTAATGATGTTCGTGGGCTCATGAAATGTTTTGAAATAGAATATGATTCATCAGAATGGCGCTTATTCATTGATTCATCCAAAACTAGCCTCAAAGCAGTCTTGCTGCATAATGGAAATGTATTTGCATCTCTTCCAATGGGACACTCAGTTCATATGAAAGAAAACTGCAATGACTTAGCTACAATTCTTGAGAAAATCAAATATCAAGAACATCAATGGATGATTTGTGGAGATTTGAAAATACTAACAATGTTGTTGGGTCAACAGTCAGGTTACAGTCTATGTTTATGGGATAGTAGAGCCAGAGACCTGCACTGGACAAAAACTGACTGGCCACCACGATACGGTTTAACTCCTGGCGAGAAAAACGTTATTAATACCACTTTGGTTCCGCCAGAAAAGGTTTTACTGCCACCTCTTCATATTAAATTGGGGCTAATTAAGCAGTTTGTAAAATCACTGCAAAAAGATGGGGATTGTTTTCGATATATATGTTCCAAGTTCCCGAAATTGTCTGAAGCAAAGTTAAAAGAAGAGTTTTCACTGGTCCCGATATAAGAAAACTTTTGTCTAATCCCTTTTTTCCTGAATCAATGGGAGAAATCGAAAAAGAAGCATGGGATTCTTTCAAAAATGTAGTGCAGAAGTTTTTGGGCAATACTAAGGATCCCGAATATAAAACTATTGTACTGCGCATGCTGACAGCATATAAAGCTCAAGGGTGCAAGATGAGCTTAAAAGTTCACTTCTTACACTCCCATATTGAACATTTTCCTGAAAACTTGGGTGCCTACAGTGAAGAACAAGGTGAAAGATTTCACCAGGATGTACGTGATATCGAGAGACGTTACCAAGGAAGATGGGATGTCAGTATGTAAGCGGACTATTGTTGGATGCTTAAGCGAGAAACCAAAAAAGAGTTCGGAGAAGCATAAAAGAAAAGAAAAAAAGGTTTCACAAGGAAAAAGAGTAAAGATAAAGTTATGTATAAATTGAAGTAAGAAAAATAATGGTTGATAGATTTTGATAAATATTATGTTGTGTGTTTGTTGTAATAAATAATTGATTTTTCTCATTATTGTGTTTTTATTTTGCAAAAAAACTATACGTGATGGAGAGTAATAGGAGTTATTTTTGAAATCAGCGTACTTTAAAACATATAATTCAGCAAAAATATCTCATGCAGCTGAACAAAATTTTTTTTTGCAGATCTGTGTTATCGGTATTAAGAATAAAAGATACTAAAATTGTTGTCATCTTTTTTTAAAAGCGAATAAAAATAATATTGTTACGAAAATGGAAATGGTGTTATTAAAATAATAAACAAAAGCTCCAAAAACAACACAATGGACTTGAGCATGTATAAAATGATAAACAAAAGCTCCAAAAACAAAATAATGGACTTGTTCACGTGATCAACGAATAAGTAAAAATATAGCAACAAAAAACAATGGACTGGTTTACAAGATCGATGAATAAACAAAAATATAGCAACAACATCAGTATAAAAAAATATAAGGGATAAAGATGTAAATAGGCAACAACAAAGTGCAGCGGACAGAGAAGTAAACAACCAACAACAAAATGCAGTATAAAAAAAGAGAGCGGATAAACAGTAAACAAGATACACAAACAACAATCATGAGAACGGCTTGTTTACATTTTAGGATATTTCTCGAAGACATTCTCCTTCAAGTGCATTCATCACACTGCTGACCCTTGTGATATAAAAGGCAAGACAGAGCAGGCAACGGTAATTCAGTTAGAATTCAGTCAGTCGTGTGTGAAGACGACACGTTGCGTTGTGTGTAAAGAATAATTGTGGTTTGAAGATATCCGTATGGTGCTTACAAAAAGGTTGCAAGCAGAGAGAGAATAACAAACAATTGTTATTGTGTACGCTGAAGAGAATCGTGGTTTGAAGTTCTAACGAACGAGTGTGTAAAAGAAAAAATAACAAAGTAAATTGTTATTGTCTAAGTCAGTAAATTGTTATTGGTTAAGTTAAATCGATAAACGTGGCACACGGAATTGTGCAAATAATAAAGAATTGATTTAAAATTAAACACATATTTATTTTTATTTTATGTGCAATCTACGAGCTCATATTTTTAACGTTTTTAAAAGGGTAAAAACGTAACAATATGAATAACGAACTTATTTATTTTGTTTGTAAATTTTTTGAAAATTTGTTTTATGAATCTGAAAAATAAAGAAATGTCATTTGGTTTTAAAGAAGGTTTGTATGTAGTAATTTTTTTTAATTTAAAGAATGTTGAGGGATGGAAATAATGTATTCTGAATGATACTTTAAGGGCCATTATTACAACTTGCCGTTAAACTTGGGTTTAGTTAAAGGTACCTTTAGCTAAAGGGAACTGTAAAGTTACCTTTAACTGATTTTCGTTATTACAACTTACAGATAAAATAAAATTAAAATATGGCAGTGCCGGAGCAAAGTCGATAAAACTGCTCAATTAAACAAGTTTTTTTTTAACGCAGTGGCAACAGCGGACTTCGTTTTTTTGATGTATATGTACATTTTGTTTAAATTTGAAGTTGCCATATCGAAAATAGTATATGATATGGCAAGTTCGAACATAAAGTGACCTTTAAATGTTAAAGGTAGGATGATCTTCCCTTTAGCTTAACGATCACTTCTATCTTATTGGGTACTCATAATAATGAAAAACAATTTATCTGCCCATTAAAATCCTCCCTTTAGTTAACGGCAAGTTATAATAATGGCCCTAAGAAGTTTTGCTTATCAAAGCTTTAAAGAACACTTATACATTTTTATAAATACAGCTGTTAATGTTTATATTTTTCATTTATTATGTGTTGTATTATTTACATAAAAAAGTTAGCAAAACGTAGTAAAATAATCTGACGGTTAAAATTTCTTCATTTTTATAGATAAAATAGTTTTTGTTTCTTTACATCTAAGAGCACAAGCACGTGTTTTCTAAGTTTGACTTAATCCAGGGAATAAATTTACTGACTCTTGTATAAACACCCGGGTATCCATCCCTGCCGCATCCAACTCCCCAAGATACAACACCTACTATGAAGTATTTGATTCCATTAGATAGCAGTAATGGACCTCCGCTATCACCTTGACAAGAATCCATATTTGGCCTCCCAGCACAAAGCATTGTAGGAGTAATTCTTGAACTTTTGTATTTTTGGTTTCTACACTCAGTAATAGACATAATAGGTACTTTTACTTGATTTACAATTGATGGTAATTCACCTCCTTCAGACGTTCGTCCCCAACCAACAACGGTGCCTATGCGACCTAGAAATAAAAAAAATATATATATGTATGTATATATATTACATTATTTATTTATTTAAACAATAAGTTAATACCGAGTAGAGGTGTAATTATAAATACATATACATATGTATAAGTATGTATGTATATTAACCTAGAGTAATCAATTGCTGAACGGTAACCTATTTGTATTAAAAATTAAAACTGGTATAACATGATACTTTCCTGAAAAATGAGGCGAAAAAACATACACTTTTAGACGTTTTTGTATTGCAAACAAAAACTATTGGGCAATTCACACAAGCCGTTGTATCGTTGTATTGAGTGTATTGTTGGACGATTATACAACAGTGTATGATTGTTGTTGATAATTTTCATGTAAAAATCCGATGCACTTATACACATTTTTTTCATATGTTTTTAAAAGTCGTATTGGTTTCGTGCTATCAAATTGTGTGAATGAAAAAAATGTGTATATGTTTTCATATGTTTTTCAAAAGTTGTGTTGGTTTCGTGCTATTAAATTGTTTGAATACCAAAAAATACATTTGGAATACGAAATATACAACACAGCATAGCATTGAGCGTTCACAAACAACCAAGTGTATTCAATACAACATACACGATACAAAGTCGTGTGAATTGCCCATATGTATTTACCGTGTGAAAATACAGGAACTTTTAATTTTACGCCGGTAACTTGCAATGATCCACCTTGACCTTTATTAACAGTCATTACAAAATCAAACCAGCGGGATCGTTTAAATTCAATTGAATGACAATGGTAATCCATCTCCAATCCCTTGAAATAAATTTGTCGGAAGTGATATTCTTGGCTGCCAATAAATAATAAGTAAATAATTCCGTTTATTTGTTAGAATTTTCGTATAAATTAATACAATTTTTCTGAAAATTTAGCATAAAACTATCACGAACAATGTGATGTGATAGAAATGAAAACAACAGCAATTGTATGAACAAATGAATTTCATTAGAGAATATAATGGTACAGGTGGAAGATTTAATAGTGCTAATTTAATTTTTTTTACGGAATCGTTTAAATTCAATTGAATGACAATGGTAATCCATCTCCAATCCCTTGAAATAAATTTGTCGGAAGTGATATTCTTGGCTATGAAGTCGCCGTAGTCTAGTAGGTAGTGTGTTGGCTTATTAGACGTAAAGCCAGGGTTCGAGCCCCAGGCCAGACATCAAAACAAAATACAAAAAGTATTTCTACGGCGATTTCCTCTCAGCAGATTTCTGGCAAAACTCTGAGAGTAAATAAAATTGCCATGAAAAGTTTCTCAAAAAAAATCTGTCGTTCGGAGTCGACTTTAAACTGTAGGTCCCGCCAATTATGTATAAAATTAACACACACAACATAAGTGGTGTGAGAAACTAGGTCAATAATCCTGACTGAAGGGTTGCAATGACCAATTATGTATGTGATATTCTTGGCTGCCAATAAATAATAAGTAAATAATTTCGCGTATTTGTTAGAATTTTCGTATAAATTAATACAATTTTTCTGAAAATTTAGCATAAAACTATCACGAACAATGTGATGTGATAGAAATGAAAACAACAGCAATTGTATGAACAAATGAATTTCATTAGAGAATATAATGGTACAGGTGGAAGATTTAATAGTGCTAATTTAATTTTTTTTACGGAATCGTTTAAATTCAATTGAATGACAGTGGGAATCCATCTCCTATACCTTGAAATAAATTTGTAGCAAGTGATATTCTTGACTGCCAAAAAATAATAAATAAATAATTTGGTTTATTTGTTAGAATTTTCGTATAAATTAATATAATTTTCCAAAAAATTCAGCATAAGCTATCACGAACAATGTGATGTGATAGAAATGAAAAAATGAATGAATTTCATTAGAGAATATGTATAATGGTACTGGTGGAAGATTTAATAGTTACTGGTGTAACTTAACTTTTCTGCCAGAATTCTTTCGGTTTCGATTATAATTTGAGTGCATTATGTTTATTACAAACTTTATCCATTTTACGAATTTGAATGGACGAATGCGAAGCATATTAAATGTTACGAATATAAATAAAATACGCAAAAACATTAATTTCCAAATGAATGGAATGGCACGTGGACCGATCCACTCTCGATTTCCTCTATTTCTAAACTTCAAACTTAAACTTGTTCTTTCGTTCTCTGATTTTAATTTTATATTGACCGTGTCGTTGCTGTTCAATTTTGCGTTTTTGTCGGTCAGTTTGGTAACGACCATTTAAAAATATTTTTGTTCTAACAAATTCTTATTTTTTGTTTAATTTTAGCTTAATGATATCAAATCAATGAATAAACGGCAACGTTAGCAATGTAGACAATTAAAGGCCGTGTCAGATAAAACTTTGTTGCTTTGCGTGACGTTTATAACTTTGACAGAAAAGCGTAAAGCAAAAGGTGTATGCCACAACAAAAACTTTGACAACACTCGCGTTGTTTGTTTATCTTTTAAAAGTGGTTGGCGTAAGTTTTGCTTTTAATATTTTGTATTTAAATAAGGACTAAAAATGGATTTGGAGGATTTATTGGACATACTTATAATTGTACTGCTAAAAAAAAACTAAAAAACATAAAATTTAAGGACAAATATTAAAAAAATAAAATTTGCGCGGCAAATTTGCCAAAAATATTTACAGAATAATCAACAGCTAATTGTCAAAGCGCGCAAAAAGATGAGAGATGCCCAACTTTTCGCTTTGCGTTGCGTTAAAAGCTGTTTATGTGACAAGTGCCATATAAACATGTACATTTATCTCAAATGTCAAAGCGAATTTGTAACGCAACGCGAAGCAAAAGTTCTATGTGACACGGCCTTAAACGATAATCAAAAAATACGCGCAAGTGAGCTTACCGATAAAATGAATAGGTTCCTTTTCTCAACGTTTCCTATCTTTGAATTTAAATAAAACAAAATGTGTTTTTTATTTCATCATTTGAAAGACCTGTGTGGAATATGTTACAAAATATATTTCTATTGCGAAATGAACGGAATAATCTGAAAGCTAAGAGGAGGACTATTTTGTGCTATAGATATGGCTATAGAACTGATCTTGGAACAGGAGGGTTTTTTAGCCCCAAAACGAAATATTCTGAGCCTAAGCGGCTAACTCTTAAGCGGAAGTTTATGCCATCTAAAGATGTTCTGAAATCAAGGAAATATAAAAGAGAGGACATAGCAATGCTATCAGAACACCTTTCGTCTCTTATAAGGTTAAACAGAATAAAGATACCCAGGTCATATGAGAACCCAGTTCCAGGTCATATGGCAACTTTCGACATATGAACTTGCTAAGAAAGGAGCTAAAAGGGAAGGAAAGGGATGCTCAACTAAAAAGAAGGTAAAGAGAGACAAAGATTC
The DNA here is from genome assembly GCA_927399465.1 of Sarcophaga caerulescens. Taxonomy (NCBI): domain Eukaryota; kingdom Metazoa; phylum Arthropoda; class Insecta; order Diptera; family Sarcophagidae; genus Sarcophaga; species Sarcophaga caerulescens. The sequence continues at coordinate 89,788,895 of OV656872.1, read as the reverse complement.
TACTCAAACCAAATGGGTTTGAAGCAATCAAAACTTTTGTTGTTAAATTACAAAAGGACGAGACCTGAGTCATGCAAAGATCCCAAATAGTCTTCTTAAGCCTCAGTTATGCGACCGTAACGTAATGTAACAGTAACGTAATGTAACGTCTACTGAACGTAAAAATGTAAGTGCAATTATAGAACTTAAAAACGTGTCATATGTTTTTATGTAAACAAAAGAAGAAAAGAAATAAACAAAAACAAATAAAGAAATAAAACTTGCAAAAACTAAAAATTGTATAAGCACTCATTAGCTTGTACCAAAAAAATGAGTTGCTCGTCATTCATTGTTTCACTTTTTTTAATTTTTTTAATATCTTTTATATTTTTATTATTGTTTTTAAATTAATTTAATTTCAAATTTTAAAAACCTCTTATCACTTCTTTTTTCACTTTTAATATGGCGCCTTTTGTTTATCTTTAATCCAGCTGTTAGCCAGTGTTATCACTACAGCGTTCTTAGGTTCAATTCAACGATTTTATATTTATTTAAAGGTACTTTATGTACTGTTTCTGTAAGCCAAATAATTTCACTTTCACACAAACAAAACACTCAATTTAGTTTGTGTTTGTTCGTTGAGGAAAACACAAACACAAAATTGAGTGCTTTTGTTTATATTTTCTATATAAATAGACAAGCAAGTGAAATCGTTTATCCTACAAAAACAGGTCAGGTATTATGCAAACCAAATTTGTACGAATGTTAAAAAGTTTTTATCTTCTCTAGTAAAAGTAAAATGCAAACTGAAATGCATTTCGAACGCTTTAATTAGTTAAAAATCGATAACTATATTTTTCTAATTCGCAATAAAAATAAACACTACCTACATAATGTAATAGTAAAATAGTAGCGGTTTTCACTCTTTGTTGTATATTTAATACTCTATTATATTTACTCATACTTTTGACAACAAAGCGCGAGCATCTTTTTTTCATCTATTGTAAACTTACATGGTATAAGAAATATACCATGGTAAACTTATTTAAACAGCTGATTATTGTTATCCCGCCAAAATGAAAATAAATGAATTTAAATTAAAAAAATGCCTAAACAATCAGAAAAAAGTAAAATTATAAATTTTTTAGTGAAAAATGTTCTTGTAGATATTCTAATAATTTTTTTATTTCGGCATCAGTCCATCTTTTGTTATTTGGCTTTTCGCCTTTTCTTTTCATTTTTAAATTAGTATTTCCACTCATTTCTGTTTTTTAATATTTTGCGCACAATTTATAAAAAAAAAATCAAAACTAAATTATTTTGGCGGATAGACGATCAGCTGTTTAGTTTTATATTTACCAAGCTTATATACTAGACCTTTTTTCATGGTAAATTTAATAGAGCGTTGTATATTTGAAATAAATGCATTTTGTTGTTGCGTTGATGTAAATGTATTATTTATACTACACCTATCATACTTACCAAGCCTACAAGGGTACTTTACTACCAAGAGTGAAAACCGTTAGTGTTTATTTTTATTTTAAATTATAAAAGTTAATAATGAAGTAAATTATAATTTGGGTTTTTAAAATATGTGAAGTTTTATTTAAAGAGAATTCCACATACAGACAAACATAACATACATACAAAATTTAAATTTTGTTTATAATTTCAATTTTTAATTTTGGTGGTTTTTAATATTGACATGTTGTTAAACAGATGTCACGTAAAAATGTAAGAAAATTCTATTTTTTACAGATTACGTTCCGGTTATGTTACATTACATTTCTGTAACCATTCGTATTGATTTATACATAACAAAAAGGATCAACTGTTTCTTACTGTTGCGGTTACATTCCGTTACGGTAGAATAACTGAGGCTTTAAGCTGGATTCACCTATCGTTTCGGAACAAAATTTTTGTTCCAGCTGAATCCAGCTTTAAAGGGTACAAATTTGATTCTTCACTAATGTATTTATGTACGTATATAGACACAGATTAATTACTTTTATTTTTGTTAATTTACGCTTTTTTGTTACTTGTTGTTTTTTTTTTTTTTATTTTACACACATGTAATTGTGATGAAGATTAAAAAAAATTTAATTAAAAAAGAAACTTTTTTTTTAATTTTTTGTATTTAAGAGAAAATCACGGTATATTTCAAATCCTGAATTATTTTTATGCGATATAATGTAGCATGAAATTTCGAAGTATTAAGCCGTGTTTAGCGAAGCGTAGAAGTCTTAAAAACGTAATATCTGTCAATGAAGAATGTAAATAAGAACGAAACAGAACACAAAGCAAAACACACACGCGAACACAACACAATGCAAAGAAATTCATTTACAGACATTTGCACGAAGTCAGCTGTTCAGAACAGTGATGAGTACTGTAAGATAATGCAAAATTAAAAAAGTACATATTAGGCCTTAATTGGAAAAAGTTATTCTTAAGTTTTATGTTATTATAAATATTTATGCTTGTAATATTATAGAATTTTACATTTTTGGTTTAATCTGAGTCAATTATGGAATTTACATATATTGTGATATTCAAAGATTTTTTTTTATTAAATTTCAATAGAATAATAATAATAAAAAACCACTCTTATAATTTCTTATACATATTAGAATAACAAAATGTATTTAAAAATTTTAAATATTATTAATTTTGTTCTTTATACACATTAAATCATAATAATAATGAAAGAAAAATCATTTTTTTATTTATAAATTTAAATGATTAGTATATTCGATTAATATATGTATATGAAAGTACCAAAAAGGCATTAGTACCACTGCGTCACTCAAAATACATGTAAGTTATTTATTTATTTTGTTCCAATTTTTTATGTGTGCACAATAGAATCATAACAATAAGTATTTATTTATTAAAAAATAAATTTTTATTATTATTATAATCAAAAATTAAACTTATATAAATAAGCATGAAAGTACCAAAGAGGGGTAGTCGCCGTAGTCTAGTAGGTAGTGTGTTGGCTTATTAGACGTAAAGCCCGGGTTCGTATCAGAGATCAGCAAGGAGTATTGAAAACGATGAGTAGATTCGAGTCATACTTATTATTTCTGAGACTTATACGCATTCATACTTATTTTAATATGATACTCATACTACTCATACTCAAAGTTGGAAGTACTCGTCGTATTCATACTTAACAATACGCATGATGTTATTGACTTCGACTCGTCTCTACTTAACATTTACACGAAGCACAAAATAAGTATGATTCGCGTACGAACACTACTATACTCACAAGAAGATTGTGTATATGCTTTGCTTGTTGTCTTTGTCTTTCCTTTCTTCTTTGTTTGTATATGCAACAATAACAAAGGCTGTAAATTTTGATGAATGATTCGAGCCACTCGAATCACTTATAAGTATTATAAGTATTTTTCTAAATTTATGAATCAGAATGAGTAGGCGTATGAATCAAACACATTTCGAATGTTGTGAGTTTGATGTCAACGTTGTACTCATACTCATTGTAACCTATACTTATAAATCAATGCTGTAGCGAGTACGAATGAATCAGAGTAGTTGAATTTCAATTCTGTTGATTCACTCATACTCAAAATTGCATGAGTGCTTATGAGTAGCGGAAAAACGATTCATTGCTGATCTCTGGTTCGTATCCCAGGCATCAAAACGAAATATGAAAAAAAATATTTCTTCGGCGACTGCCTCTCAGCAGATTTCTGGCAAAAACTCTGAGAGTAAATAAAATTGCCATGAAGAGTTTTTAAAAAATCTGTCGTTCGGAGTCGACTTTAAACTGTAGGTCCCGCCAATCGTGAATAAAATTAACGCACACAACATAAGTGGTGTGAGAAGCTAGGTCGAAATCCTGACTGAAGGGTTGTAATGACCAATTATGTATGTATGTACCAAAGAGAGCATTATGCCGCAATGCAACTCTACATACAATAGTCTCATCATTCATGTTCAAATGTCACCAAAGGACGAGAATGTTTATTTCAATGCATAAGATGACATCAGACAATGGAACAATGCTATACCTGTGACAATGCAGAAAATGTTCTTCCGGTTCTGGTGATGACAATTCCAATACCAGTGTCGATAACGAAGATTTGGAGAATACAAAAAAGACAGGATGTATTCCAGCTACACAAGCTGTTTAAATTTTTGAAAAGGCAATTGAGTGGTCTGAAAATAATTCGAATGACTGAAGATGTTTCAGTTTTACATAAATTTCGTAACATATCTTTACAGAAATTTAAAACATTTCGTACATAGCAAACAAGTTTAAAAGTTTTGTTGCTATGTACACAATAATTACACGGTGCGTCATTGAAAAGACACACGAGTTACTACATAGCCGAAGTTGTACATTTAGTTGAGTAGATCTCAAAATTATTTTTTATATTTTTCTAACAATCCAAACTTGTTTTATTTTACAGAAAGTATTTTTTTAAATCTTTCACACAAAATTGTTTATTACTCAAATATTTTTGAATCGATTTAGAAAAATAAATACGTTTTGGAAACTGGAGAGATAAATCTTTAAAACGATATACATTGATTGAACTTTCATGAGTTCTGATTAGGTAAACTTGACAACTATGAGATTTTTTTTCGAGTTTGGCTATTCTAAATTGCAAAATTTAATTAGGAAATACAAAATAAATGCTGACATTCTCTTGTGAACAGATTGACATTTCGATTGATTAGATCGGACAAAAACTGCCGCAGTTATTATTTAAAGAGTAAAACAGTCATGCCATATTTTTCATATATTTTTTTTTTTTTTGCAAATGAACTTTCAACTTAAAAATTTTTAATAGAACTTGATTGTTTATCGAAAAATGTGCAATTTTTCGGTTTTAGTAACTACCAGAAGTCGGTTAATGTCTGCACAAAACGAAACAATATTTGCAAAAAACGGAAATATTGCCCCACTTCTGGTAGTCGCTCAAACGTGAAAACGACAAATTTTCAGATGAACAAAATACTTTGAATTGATCCGGTTCAAAAATATTTGAGTAATCATTAGCCTTGTTTGGAAAGTTAAAACAAAAAATTGTTTTTGTCAAATAAAAGAAGTTTGGAAGGTTCGAGAAATATAAAAGAGTATTTTTGAAGTCTGATGACTGTTCTGCGTACTCCAGCGTGACCGCCATATGGAGTTTCATGATATTCTTTTATAACTTTTTTTTGCTTACCCTTTTCCAGTATCCTTTCTGGTTGTTTAAACAATATAATTTCTATAGGTTTCTGCCTTCATTTATCTCTATCCTGCATGCTATTATATATTTTAATTGATTTTTCTTCATGTACATATTTGAATATTATATCATCCTTCGTTAGCTTTACTGTAAATATTTGGCTATTCCGTAAGATCTTAGTTAACTTCCGCAAGACTGAACCTAAATTCGAGTATGCATTTTCATTACCTGATACTATTACGTGATTCCTAAAAATGTGATGCCACGGGTGAACGCAGTCTTTACTGACCAAGTTCCACCATAATCAGGGAAGAGGAAGAAGTTGGTCAGCGGAAGGGCTGCACAATTGTCTTGTTTACTTTTCTTAAAATGTTTCAGTCATTTCTCTAGTCATTATATTTATTGATTTTGTCATCACCTTTAAGTCATTGGAATTTATTTAAATTTTTGATAATGCATCGGCATTAGTATTTATTTTTCCTTTTTTGTATATGATCTCGAAATCGTAATCCATGAGATCTAATCTAATTCTAGTTAGTCTTGATGAAGAGTTTTTGTGAGTGAATAATGATACTATTGGTCTGTGATCAGTCACTACTTTGAATTTTCTACCGTATAAGTATGTTCGAAAATGAGTGATCCACCAATGATTAGCTAGGAGTTCTTTCTCTATTACGGGCTTGTTGATTTCATGTTTATTAAGAGAACGGCTTGCATATGAGATTGGTAAATCACTATTTATTTCACCTTGTGAAAGTACTGCTTATTTTTTAAAGTCTGGATATTGTAATATTGGTGGATTTGAAACTATGGATTTTAACATTGCAAAGGATTTTCCTGACCAGATACATTTTTGATTTTTCTATAATAATTCATTGAGAGGTTTAGCAATTTGAGCAAAATTTTTAACAAAATGTCTATAGTAATTACAGAAAGCTACAAATCTTCTTGTGTCATCTGAATTCTTTGGAATTAGAAAATTTCAGGTGCTTTACTTTTATTTGGATCTGTCATTATTCCTTTGTCTGTAATAAGATGTCCTAAGAAAACTACTTCAGGTTTCAGAAAATTACATTTATTTGGATTCAATTTAAGATTGTGACTTTTTAATCCTTGAAATGATTTTATTAAATGATCATTGTGATGCTATAAAGAACAGTCATTTGAATCTAAACCTATTAATGCTATTGCCAACATTCTTTGAAAACTATTAGACGATATTTTCAGGCCAAAAGGAAATCTTTTAAATTGATAATGTCCATTATTTGTAGAAAATACTGTAAGGGGTCTAGATGTGGGTTCTAATTTTATTTGGTGGAAAGAGCTCGTCATGTCTAATGTTGAAAAATATTTTGCTCTTCCAATCCTGTCTAACACATCATCCAACTGAGGTAATGGAAATTTGTGATTGACTAATTTTTTATTTAATTGACGATAATCGACAACTAGTCTCCAGTCCTTATCATCGTTGTCACTTTTCTTTGGGACTAAAAGTAATGCATAATTATAGGGACTGACGGATGGTTCAACTAAATCTTCTTTTATTAATTTATGAACTTGAGTTTTGATTTCTTCCTGCTATGACTGTGATAATCTATAATTTCGAGTGTAAACTAGGGTATTGTCAAGAGTTTGTAGTTTTTGTTGATAGAAATTATTGTCTGTTAAACAATCTCCTTCTAAATGAAAAATATCCTGGAATTTTCTGCATATTTCCTTTTTTTTTTTTGCTGTGATGTCGACAATATCTACATTTAGTAGTTTTCTTAATTTCTCCTATCTGGTTTGTTGTTTATTATTTGTGTTTTCCTTTCTTTTATACAGAATGTTGTGATTAGGTAAGGGTTTGACTTGTAAATCTAATTGTGATATTGTGATCTGCTCATTTGAAGTATTTAAAATTCTAATGTATTTTTTTTTCTATATTTTGGGAATTGTTGTATTACTAACAAAAACACTGTCACTGATTTGTTTTGCGCATACAACACTGTCTTTTTCTATTTGTAAATTTATTGCTTGTATCATTTCTATTCTAGGTGATATCGTTAATGGTTTAGTTTTTGTTTTTAGTGGCAAGACATATTCAGTTTCGTTTATTATAATAACACTATTATCACCAAATTGTAACATCAATGTCAAAGCAAAATTTTCATTTAACAATTTCAATTATAAAAAGTGAGGTTTGAAATTTACAATATGAAAAATTAAAACAGATATTGCCTTAACTACAGTAAATAAATAAAGAAATATATACTACATATATAGGTCATCTAAGGATAATAATAAGCTCATCTAAGGATGCATATATTTCGCCTCTGTGAATTGAAGAGGGGAAACCTCAACATAGTGTTGAAAGATAATACATTATATTAATGGATTTTAAAAGATTAAACGCAGTAACGATATACATATATATACAATTCTCGTTTACTTAATAGTTTAGGTACAGTACAGTACACTACATAGTTCGTAGAAATCGGAGTTACTTTCACGTAACTATCACTATTTACTTACCTGCTGGATCATAATTGTATCGAGGTAGGCATATTGGCTTTATAATTTTAGAGAAAACAATAGGCTTCCTAAGTTTTAATAACGCAATATCATTATTATAAGTATCCGGGTCGAAATGCCTATGCTTTGTAATACTAATTACAGCTCTTTGTATTGCTTTAGATTCTGAAGTAATATGTTGATCATGATCTCCAAAAATAACCCTTATTTTAGATCTTCTTAATTTCTTCACGCAATGTGCAGCTGTCAATACATAGTCTTTAGTAAGAAGCGATCCACCACAGTGGAATTTTCCATCGTAGACAATACGAGCCATCCACGGAAACTGATTTACGCCTGTTGGTTTTCCTCCTACAATCCTTATTTCTTCATTAGAGAATCCACAATCTGCAATTGACATAATAAATTTTTTTCTTTAGTATTTCGTTATTTCCAAAAAGAGTTATGATAACACTATGTGACAACAAACAAAAGTAATTACATAGTCTAAGTTGTACACTTACTTGAGTAGAACTCAAAAATCCTTTTTTATATTTCTTGAACCCTCCAAGCTTCTTTTATTTATTTAATAAGAACTATTCTTTTGGACTTATTACACGAGATTATTGATTACTCAAATATTTTTGAACTGACTTTGAAAAAGTTAAAATATTTTAGAAAGGGGAGAGATAAGCCCTTAAAACATATACATACATAAACAAACTTATGTATATGTTATGAGTTTTGATCGGATCATGTTTAACCATTACACTTTCGATTTAATTGTCAAACGGAATAGAATATTTTTAATCGAAATTTTTTTTTATAAATTTAAAAATAAAAAATTTATAGATATTAATTAATATAAAATCTTAACGGTTTAAAATATTGAAAAACAAACATTTTTCTTATAAAGACGATTCATATTGTTTAATAAAAAGAATTAATATAAATAAAAACAATTTGCACTGATCATCATAATGGATGATGATAGTGATACGGAAGACAATGATTTAAGCTGGCAGGTAGTTCCAACGCCAAAATTACAAAAACGACGTTTAACAGAATCCCCAAAAATTTTTAAACCAAAACGGCCAAACAATAGTAGTGCAAACAAATTGATAAACAACAACAACAATGAACAACCTAGTACTTCAAAACAAGCAACAAAGCCTAAGAACATTGCAGCAATAGATAAGCATGTAAGTCAAAACCAGTTTTCTGTTTTAAGCAGTGATGAAAATGTGAAAATAAAAATTAAGATAACGAAGTTAATTTGCCAAAACCTCCACCAATAATTATACCAAATGTGTCAAATATTAATGCCATGATTAAAGATATATCTAGAGCAATCGGACCCAGTGAATTTAAATATAAAACTCTTAGAGATGGTCAAATAAGAGTAATGGTTAGCAATATTCAGTCATATAGAATATTGGTTAGATACTTGAATGATAAAAAACTTCATTTCCATACTTACCAAGTCAGACAGGAGAGATCGTATAGAGTTGTTTTGAAAAACTTACATCACACGACATCAACTGAAGAAATTAAACTTGCCATCGAAAATCATGGACATCAAGTTAGAAAAGTCACTAACGTACGGAGTAGGATTACTAAAACACCCCTATTTATGTTTTACATTGATTTAGAACCAAACTCTAACAATAAAAGTGTATATGAGATCAGACATATAAATAACGCAATTGTATCGATAGTTCCACCCAAAAAATATAATGATCTTGTTCAGTGCCACCGTTGCCAAGAATTTGGCCACACACAAAGCTATTGTAAAAAGCAAGTTAACTATGTTAAATGTGGACTCGGTCATCTTACTATTGAATGTACGAAACCAAAGGATACTCCTCCCAGATGCATTAACTGTTTACAGAATCACCCAGCTAGCTATAAAGGTTGTGCAGTATACCAGCAAGCTTTAAGAAAAAAACTACAAAACAGCAATAATTCTAAAGGGACTCGCAATGTAAACTTTTTACCCGATAATAGCAGATTTACACCATTAAATGATAACAATACTCAATATAATCCAAATTCATATGCGAATGTCCTAAAAAACTCTCAACAAAATCCAAATAACAATTCCTTTAAAAATATTGAAATATTACTTCAAAATCAAATTGAACTAACCAACAAACTTTTTAATATGATTACTCTTCTTATTTCAAAAGTATGCAATTATATCTCCGTATAGTAGCATGGAATGCAAACGGGCTTTCCAACCATGCTCATGAAGTTGAACTTTTTGTTAAAAATAATTATATAGATATATTACTAGTATCAGAGACACATTTTACCAGTAGAACGTTTTTCAAGATAAGAAACTACGATTTAATAATTGCTAATCAGCCACATGATAATGCTCACGCCGGATCCGCGATTCTTATAAAATCATCCATTAAGTATGAGGTAACCAACATAATAAGTCAACCATTTCTTCAGGCAGTTTGCATTAAGTTAATATGCGATTTCAGACCTATTTCAATATGTTCTATTTATTTTCCACCACGCTTTAAAGTAAGCAGCCAAGATTTTCAAAACTTCTTTGATTTTTTAGGACCTAGATTTATAGTTGGTGGCGACTTTAATTCTAAGCACCAATGGTGGGGCTCACGAGTTCACAACCCAAAAGGAATTGAGGTGCGCAAGTGTATTATTAACAAAAACTACTCAGTTTTGTCGACCGGAAGTCCGACTTATTGGCCCACGGATCCAAGAAAAATTCCAGACCTTTTGGATTTTTTTTGTTTACTCTGGTATTTCAAGTCAGTTTTTAAATATATCGAATGAACTTTGTGATGAACTAAGCTCTGATCACTCGCCAATTCTTTTGAACTTTAATGGTTTTTTGCACAGTAACTCAAGAAAGTATCAAATTGTAAACCGAAGGACTGATTTTAACTCTTTTAAAGTTTGGATTGAAAGAAACTTAAACCTCAATATACCGATTAAATCCCCGGCTGAATTAGATGAAGTTGTTGAAAATTTTAACAATTTGATACATGAAGCAGGTTTTCTATCTACACCAGAGGACGAAAGTTTTTATTATCAGGAAAGAATGGTAATAACTAATGAAATTAGAAACCTTATAAGAAATAAAAGACAACTGAGAATAATTTGGCAATACACTAGAAATCCCATAGATAAACAACGGTTTAATAGAGCATCTAAGGATTTAAAAAAAAGTCTTGCTGAACAAAAGAGAGAACAGCTCAACTACTTCCTAAGAAACTTAGGTACTTCAAAAAATGATGAATTCAGTCTATGGAAGGCCACAAAATATTTAAAACGGCCCATTTAGAGAAGTATTCCCATTAAAGATGATAATGGTGTTTGGTGCAAAACAGACAAAAGAAAAGCTGAAGCGTTTGCATTACATCTTCAAAATACTTTTAAGCCACATCACTTTTGCAGCGGAAACAATAATAATGATATAATCAACTTTCTAGAATATGCTTGTCCAATGGACTGGCCGATTAAACATGTATCGCCAAATGAAGTTGAAGCAGAAATTAATAAATTAAATAACAATAAAACACCAGGATATGATGGTATCAGTGGAAGGATCGCTAATGTTTACCCAGAAAAGCAATAATATTTTTAACGTTTATATTTAATTCTATCCTGCGTCTAAGTCATTTTCCATCCCAATGGAAATGCGCTCAAATAATAATGGTAAATAAACCAAATAAGCCAGAAAATGCTGTTACATCCTATAGGCCTATTAGTTTGCTGGCTACATTCGCCAAAATATTTGAAAGAATATTTATGAGTAGATTGTCACCAATTCTTGACAAATTAAATATTATTCCTGAACACCAATTTGGTTTTAGGCATAAACATGGCACTCCAGAACAATGCCATCGTATTCTGGCTTTTATCAGAAATACCTTGGAAAGGAAAGAATATTGTTCTGGTGTCTTTTTGGATGTTCAGCAAGCATTCGACAAAGTCTGGCATATTGGTTTGCTCTTTAAACTAAAAAAGTTACTACCAACACCCTATTATTTACTGCTTAGATCATATTTAGACGATCGAAGTTTTTACGTTAAAGTGAACGATGATTTTTCCAACATATACGATATAAAAGCAGGTGTTCCGCAAGGCAGTGTTCTGGGACCAACCCTCTATACGATATTTACTTCAGATATACCTTTAACAGATAACGTTTTACTTGCAACTTATGCCGATGACACTGCAATTTTAGCATCGAGTTCTTGTCCAACAAATGCATCAAATCTAATTCAAAATGAACTAAACCGAATTGAGCTTTGGTTATCTCAATGGAATATCAAAGTGAATACCGAAAAATCTGCACATGTTGCGTTTACGTTACGAAAAGGAAATTGCCCACAATTATTGCTTAATGGCAACACAATTCCCAAAAGAGACAGTGTGAAATATCTTGGTCTTCATATTGACAAAAGTCTTACATGGAAGGCTCACATTAAGGCAAAAAAAGAACATCTTAATATAAAAACCAGACGTCTTTATTGGCTTCTTCAGCCTAAATCTGAAGTAAGCATTGAAACAAAATTAATAATTTATAAAACAATACTTAAACCGGTGTGGACTTATGGCATACAATTGTGGGGAACTGCCAGTAACTCCAATGTAGAAATTCTTCAACGGTATTAAAATAAGACATTGAGGCTAATTGTTAATGCTCCTAAATTTATTTCAAATAAAACTATTCATAATGACTTACACATGCCAACAATTAAAGACGAAATAAAGAAATATAGCGAAAACTATCTTAACAGATTAAGCAACCACTGCAACCCACTAGCGATATCTCTACTAGACGAAACTGAAGAAGTGAGAAGACTTAAACGTTATCATATACTTGATTTACCATTTCGATAATTGTTATTGTTTTTGTAAATATGTACATATATACATTTAATTATATGTAAGATAGCTTTAAAAAATAATTACAATACTATAAAAATTTATTGTTAAAATGATGTTGTTCTCAATGGAGTGAAACATTTACTTGTACATTACTGTATCAAATTTGCTTATTATCCCCAATGGGATAGATTGTAAATAAAGAATATGAAAAAAAAAAAATGTTTAACCATTCTTAATTGCAAAATTTAATTCGAAAACATAAACTAAGTGCTGATATTCTTAAAGTGAATAGATTGATACTTTGGAAAAGTGCTGTAGTTATTATTGTAGTCGCCGTAGTCTAGTAGGTAGTGTGTTAGCTTATTAGACTGAAAGCCCGGGTTCGTATCCCAGGTCAGGCATCAAAACGAAATATGAAAAAAATATTTCTTCGGCGACTGCCTCTCAGCAGATTTCTGGCAAAAACTCTGAGAGTAAATAAAATTGCCATGAAGATCTTCTCAAAAATCTATCGTTCGGAGTCGACTTTAAACTGTAGGTCCCGCCACTACAATTTAACGTCGACTCCGAACGACAGATTTTTTTGAGAAACTTTTTAATGGCAAATTTAATTACTCTCAGAGTTTTTGCCAGAAATCTGCTGAGAAGAAATCGACGAAGAAATATTTTTTTTCATATTTCGTTTTGATGCCTGACCTGGGAGACGAACCCGGGCTTTACGTCTAATAAGCCAACACACTACCTACAAGACTACGGCGACTTCAAAACAAAAAAACAAAAAAAAAAAATATGTTACATTTGAGTAGTTTGATATATTAATTTTCACACAATAAAAAGAATTACAAATTATTTAAGATTCCATCCATTTTGCGCAAAATATGTGAAAATTAGCTCAGCAGTAAAAAGGAAAAGGTAGGCATGTTGGGATCCACCTTTGGGTCGTGAAACAATCATGATCCTAAAATTAATGTCAGTCAGTCGCTTATAGAAGAGTGACTTCAATGAAGACTGATTGGCCGGAAAATCTTTAGTTTCGGGTGACTGGTTTTTCCCGCTTTCATTATGAAAACTAACCTGACCTCCTAGGTATGCAACATTTAAGGAAACATACTCTAAGAATATCGCTCAGTAGCTTTAGTTCACTGTCAGACAAGTTCTCTAGCATTACTTGGAAAAATCAATCAATTTTTCCTTTTAAGTTGCCTTCCTTCCTCATCTATATAGCCAGGAAAGTGGACTTCCATAAGTAATTTCAGGGTTTCATCCGTACATCGAAATATTCTAATAAAGAAATTGCACGAAATTTAAATCTACAGTCTATCACAGGCATTTGATTCTTATATTGCACATCTTCTATGGAGCATCTTATTTCCTTAATACTAATTACGAAGTAGTTATTAAAATTCTCAGCCATTTCAAAATTAATATTATATATTATTAAATATCACAGATCTTATCACATTTTTGGGAGTTTTTAGGACTCGTTCTTTTATTTTATACCACATTTCTTTTTGGCTGCTGGTATTCGCAATTTTATTTTTTTTATTATCAATTTACTATTGACTTTATATATGTTTCTTATGAATTTATAGCTATTCCCCGCCGATGCTGTATTTTCAAATAAAGCTTTCTGATATTTTATAATTTTCTCCCTTTTCCATTGTTTTTTAAAATGCAATGTTACTGCTCCTGTTTTGGGTGAATTGGACATTGTTGCGTATTGATCGTATAGATCCAATTCTGTCTCACATTCATTAATATTTTCTGTTATGTGCGTTTCGGAGAGCATTATAAAATCTGGTTTAATGTTTTCGGCAATTATTTCTAGCTGAGTAAAATTATTTAAAAGTTCTTGTATTTTTATATATGTACATATATTCCATGAATTTTCTTTGGTTGTTAAATAGACAATCCAATTCTTCTTTTTTTACATAAGTTTATTCTGATAAACTGGACATTCTCTTCTAAATGTTGTATGATAGATTAAGTCTTTTATTTTCTTTCATACAATTGATGTATTTTTTCACTATTTCCTTATTACAGTCTTTGCTTCTATGATTTCCATGCACTTATAACAGGTATCTCCATTTTTGCACTCCGATGATTTGTGGTTATAACCTTGGCACTTAAAACACTGCAACACATCTGTACCATCGAAAACCCGACATCTATCCCATCCTATATTAAGTATACACAATGGGTTTTGGAAGATTGTGAATGGTGTTTTTAAGAAGGAATCGACTATGAATGCAAATGAAAAAGCAGCTTGGGAGTAAAGTGATGAACGAGCACTAGCAACAATAACCCTGAGTGTGAAGCCTAACCAGTTAAACATAATTAAGAACTGTGTAACTTCTAATGAAGCATGGTTGCGTCTTGAGGAAATACATAAGCTCAGAGGCCCCATTATAAGGTGTCTTTATACATAAGACTTTTGAACCTTTCTATGTCAAATGGTGGTAACATAAGTAAACATGTTAATGAGTTTACGGAATTGGCTGAGAAACTTTCTGAAACGGGCATTGTCGTACAAGAAGAACTGCTAGTTATGTTGTTATCCAGTCTTCCAAGTGAATTTGAACATTTCGTCGTTACCATGGAGGCACGCGATAACTTGTCGCACTAGCGGTGCGACTGCGCACATGTGTTGCAGCAGAGAGATGTTCACAAACTTCATTGAACGCGATGAGGAGATTTCATTGGATGGCGATAAACAAATAGTCGCAAAAGGAAAAGGTGATGTAGAAATAAAAAATAAAAACGGTTTGAAAATTAAATTCCAAAATGGTTTTCTTTTCGCCAGAATTGCATATGAATTTCATATCAGTGAGTCGTGTGGTGGAAAAAGGTTTATCCGTCAAATTCAATTCAAAGTCTGCTACTATACAGCATTCTGATGGTACGGTAGTATTAAAGGCTGTTAAGAACAAAAATTTATTTTTGGCAAAAGGCGAAAGTCACAGCCTGTATATTGCTGTTAGTTCCAGTAAAATTTTCCACAACAGATTTGGTAACGTTAATTTAAATCTCTATGTGTCATGGCAAACAAATCGATGGTAACTGGAATGGAATTGAAAAATGTTTCCAGTGCAGCGTAATGTAGAACGTGTATATTAAGCAAGATCCACGTGACACCTTTTCCACAAGAATCTCAGACAAGAACAGACGACCTGTTGGAACTCATCCACAGTGATGTGTGTGGCCCATTCAACATAAATTCGCTAGGTGGCGCCAGATATTTTGTTACGTTCATCGATGACTACTCAAGGCGAATATTTACGTATTTCATTGCGGCTAAAAGTGATGTTTTGAAAATGTTCAAGGTTTTTATACAGCATGTGGAGAAACAAACTGGCAAGAATATATATATGCTCCGAACCGATAATGGACGAGAATTTGACAACAGCGATTTTGACGCATATTTGCAAGCTGAAGGCATTGGTAGGCAGCTGACTGTACTATACACTCCCCAGCAGAATGGCATAGCCGAGCGAGCCAATAGAACGTTGGTAGAAATGGCTCGTTCAATGATGGTACATAGCGGTGTTCCACAAAATTTGTGGGTAGAAGCGGTAAAAACTGCAGTCTACTTGCGCAACAGATGTCCGACCAAAATACTGGGTAATAAAACGCCCTATGAAGTATGGTTTGGTAAAAAACCCAACGTTTATCACTTGAGGACATTTGGTTCGTACGCGGTATCATTGGATAAATCCGGCACAAACAAATTCGCGGCCAAGGGACAAAATTTCATCATGGTATGCTACTCACAAGTGGCCAAAGCATATCGCTTATTTGATGAAAGAAAAGGAAAAACAGAAACAAAATCCAGATGACTATTTACTAATAAATGTTGAGGAACACCGAAAAGTTCCTAAAACCAACCATATGAATCACGAGAACTTGATTGATGGAGGTACGGATTCTGACAGCGTTAGCGAATTTGGTAGTTTCGAGACAGCCGAAGAAGACGACTCAGGAAATGAAGTCGACAACTAGCAGGAGAATGCTACTATAACTCGTGGAAGGCCTAGGACAGTACGAACTGGCAAACGAGGTAGACCACGAAAACAACAAATTTTAAATAATATGGTTAAAGTAAATGTACCGACAACAGTTGACGAGGCAATGAATAGTCCGAATGGGAGCTAATACTATAAATACCTAGTGGGTATTCGCTATAAAAAGTGACGTATAGAACGCTTCAAAACCAGATTCAAAGATTCGGTATAGACTACAACGAGACCTTTTCACCCGTAGTTAGATATTCAACCATACGATTAATGCTGGCATTGGCTGCGAATTGCAAAATGTATTTGCACCAAATAGATATTAGTTCAGCCTACCTAAATAGCGAAATACACCATGAGATTTATTTATATAAGGCAGCCCGAAAAGTTTGTGGATCATAAATATCCTCAAAAAGTTTTCAAGCTCCACAAGGCTATATATGGTCTTGGTATTGAGAAAAATTGGTTTCGAACGTAGCAGATGTGAACCATGTTTATATATGGCACCGTTCGACGGGCAATTAGTGATAGTTGAAGTTTGCGTCGATGACCTTGTATTGGCTGCAAAAATGAGCGATGTGTAATAAAGGTGAAAGAACTGTTTCCCGAACACTTTCCTGTCACTGATAGGAAACCTCTACATCACTACCTTGGAATAGAAATTGAACGACAAGGTGATACTGGTGCAATAACAATTTGTCTGTCCCAGCACATAAAAGAATTGCTGAAAGAACACTGTATGGAAAAAATGTAATCCAATAGCAACTCCCCTCGATGCAAATCATCAGATGAAGTGTATCAAAGAAGTGTATGATACAGGAAAAGTATTGATAAGATTTTCCTTCCTCTAAGCCATGTCAAGCTTATACAAATTGAAAATTACGAAATATGTATTAACTTTTTTGAAATACTGCCAGCAAAGGAGGCATATTTAATTTAGCTCTGTGAAAAAATTTAAAAATTAATAAGAAAGTGGTTTAAAAAACTAGATAATAGTGTTTTCACACCAAAAGTTAAAAGCTGATTTTAGCATTAAAACCATAATCAGCTGATTTTGCGTTCACACTACAAGTTTTTTTAAATCTGGTATTAAATTCATGATATTTATGACTGCGCAACGGCTGTTTTTGTTTTGATTTTGTTTTATTCAGCTAATTTTGCGGTCACACTAGGTTTCCTTAAATTTAGTTTTAACATTCATGACATTTATGACTGTCCAACAGCTGTTTTTGTTTTTATTTTGTTTTTTTTTTCAGCTGTTTTCAATATTTCTATGTTGGTAGCTCTGATTTAGTACATCGAAAACAAGGTTGTATTTCATAAAACCTACTTAAAACCAATTCAAAAAAGGTTTTAAGATGGTTTTAACACAATAATTTTGTATGGTAAAACCAGGTTTTATTTATGGTTTTAACGTTAAAACCAATTTTGCGTTAAAACCACTCAGTGTGAAAACACTGTAAGATTATTTATTATAAACCAACAAAATTAAAGTATATAACAGTATAATTTTACCACATTTTGTTTATTGCCCCTCAATACTATTTCTTTTAAACACAACTCAAATAGACAAACTTCAAAAGTTGCAAAATAGGGCTATGCGTATTATTTTAAACAAGAATTATGATACAAGTATAAGAAGTATGCTGAACGAACTAAATTGTTTAAGTGTTAGACAAATTATTACTTTTCACACCTTAAAATTTATTCATAATATAAGATTTGGAAAATGTCCTGAATATTTAATTGAGAAATTACAATGCAATCGTAAAATTCATAATTATAATACTAGGAGAAAAGATAATTATAGATTACCATTCATGAGGACTACAAGTGATATAAATTGTTTGGAGATAAGGGAATTAGGAAGTACAATGAACTACCAAGTAGAATAAAGGACTGTGAAAATATGATTTTATTTAAGAAACTCCTAATTGAATATTGTAAAAATAATTAATGTATTGTTTATATATATATATCTAGGTTTAAAAAACTGTAACAAATAAAATGAAATAAATGTTGTGTTTTTTTTTCTAATGGAGTGTGAAATTATAATAAAATACATATATTTGTGAATAGGCACTCAGAATGCCTGAATGCAATAAATGTAAACGGTTCGACCTGTGAAGCATACCGGAAAATTATGGAAGAGGCAAACATAAATATGAATGGAAAAGATGCAAAGTTTATTATGGAACGGAAATAATTCAATTTATGAAATTTTGAGGATATAATCATTTAGCGAAGGAATATAAACACCAAGAGACATGTTTGAGATGCCATAGCTTTCATAGGACAAAAAATTACAAGAGTAATAAGCACATAAGGAAATGTATCAACTGTGTGAAAATAAATAGCAGATTTAATTTGGGCTTGGACGGAAATCACCATACAAATCTCCCTATAATTCAAATGATAGGGAGTGCCCGGTATTTAAAATAAATAATAATATCCTTAATAACTCTGATATTTTAATTACCGGAGACTTTAATATAGACTGGAGGAGAAACTCAACATGTAGAAATAAAATTAGTTGCATTGTTAATGATAATATGTAGTCTCAGACAAATAGTTAATGTGTCAGTCGGTAATAATAGAACAAGTTAAATTGCAGATCATGAGGGGTTAAATGTATCAGTTGGGAAAACGAAAAGTGGCGACAGAAAAGTAATATTGTTGATGTATTTAAATATATGTAATAAATACTTGTTTAACGCTGAACTTATTAATAATTCAAGATATGATGAAAATGTAAGTAACGATGAGAACGTTATCGTATTCGACGACTGTTTAAAAGGAATAAGCAGTTCCTTAAAATGATACATGAATATAATATTGCGAATTATTGGTTCAATGCGGAGTTATAATCAATGAAAAGGGAAGAAATAATTGGATATATGCAGCCTAAGGCAAAGAATACAAAGGACGCTTGGACAAACTACAAAATAAGAAGAATCCAATATGAACTGTATGTAAATTGAAAACAAAAAGAATTAATTATATAAATAATAAAATTAATAACGCTGTTGATCAAAATCAAATGTGGAGAAAAATAAAGGACCTAGTATTTAAAAGGAGTCAAAATGCGATAAAATCGGTGATATTTGATAAAATTTACCATAATGATGACCATGACATAGCTAATAAATTTAGCACATTAGATAGCATCAAAATTTGGAAGGAAAAACTATTATTCGATGAACGCAGGGGGTTTTACTGAAAACTGGAAGGGAACAATGGTATTAACAGTTGAAAGTGCCAAAAAGGAAAAAAGTGAAGAATATAGGCTAGAAAATACTCGTTCGAAACAAGGGTAAAGTATGTGGCATTGGAAATACAAAGAAGGTGATGGCAATATTTCTTGATTTCAAAAGACCGTTTGCAATGACAAGCAAATAATAATAAAAAAAAACTATATATGTATGGAATAAGAGGCATACAAAAAAAAACATGTATGTATATAACATCATATTTTCCAATATGGGTGCACTGGTAGACTAGACTATTAGTGTAGTGTGACGATTGTGGGTTCAATTCCCACCAGAGATTTTGGACTATTACACTACGCCGAGCATAAGGTCGAAGTTACACTGCTCGTAAATTATTAAATGTAATTTGTAATTGTATTGTGATTAATAAATAAAATAAATTTCCCATATTAAGGCAAATAGTACCTACAGTAACAACCCGTTTTACCAAAGATAATTGGGAAATGATATTATTTTTCTATTACGTCCTATCAGGTACAATAAGTACCCGTTATTGAAATTTGTAAAAAATCTCTAAATATTTTAAAGTACTTTTCTAAGTAAATAATTAATTACTTGTGCATAGAAATGCATTATAAACGAATAAAATCTTTTTCATACTACATACTAAAAAAACAAGTTATATTCATATTAAATATACTGATTTAATTAATATTATTTATACTATGAATAAAAACAAAATCCCTAAATGCAGAAACTAAATAAATTTTTAATAAATTTTAAATTAGAAGAAATTTTATAGTGATTATAATTTTATAGTTTTATATCTAATAATTATATAATTTTATCTAATTTCCAAAATTACTTAGAAGGAATAATTATTTTATATCGGTAAGTAATATTTATAATTAAATATTTTAACTACCTATCTTGATTACTTTCATTGTGATACAGTGGTGACACATACGTACATACATTTGTATGTAACTGTTTAAGAACATTAACAAATCATGTTTTTTCTGCAATTATTCACACTTACCACAGTCGCAGGTTTTTACATTTATATCTTCGTAATCAGTATCTTCATCCACATTATCTCCAAAAACATTTGAAATTCCAGATCCAATTCGAAATATTGCGTCGAAAAGAAATTTGCCTGTACGGTTGTTTGTACTTTTAAATGAATATTCGTTATTCCACTTTATTTGAGATTTGCATTGAACAATAAAATTAGAATATAAAAAAAAATATAAAAATATATTAACTAAAAGCATTTTGTTATTAAATTAGTCATTTTAACTATATAATAGCATTATTTACTAATATATTCATAGTATTTAATTTGTTAAACTAAAAACAAATAAAATATGTAACTATAAGCATGTGCATATCCATCCTACTTTGTTATAAAATTTCTTGTGGGTAATTTTGTTATGTGCTGAATACATTACTTTATTTAAAGAACATTCCATTGAAAAAGTTATAATTTATTATAATCATTTCATAATATATCAAATACTTTCATATAAGCATGTACCACCGAGTACACAATACAATACTCTGTTACCAGAGTATGTACATTAGACAGGTCGCAGCATCTATGTGGTTTTTTTTTTTCTTTAATTCTTAATCTAAATATTTAACTGATTGTTTCTTTACTTAAATTATTTAAGCCTGCTTTTACACCAAAAATTTTTCTGTTCCTATAAGAACAGTCAAACATGGAAAAATTGTCAAGTATTCCAAAAATAAAAAACTGTTCGGGGGAAAAGATTACTGACGATACATTAAACAATTGTGAGCACTAGGTGGATTGATAGACTTTGTATTTTTTGGCACAACAGCCACTATTACTGGAATTAACAACGGTGCTGCATATCTGCTAGAAAAAAGTTGTGTCGAAAATTAGTTTCTGTCGGCACCATATTAGCGAATTGTTAGTTGTTGTCAGCATTTGAGCTAAATTTTGGAAAAACATGCGAACTAGAAATTTGTGTTTTCAATCGATTTGTTAAATATTGGAAACACATTACCGCTACCAACCTCACAAAAAGTACTTTGGATGAAGAAGTTAGACTAAATTTATTTAATTTCTTGTAAAATACGTAAAGAATTTTTGCTTAAATGCTTTTAAATGCCATTTCTTGCGTGCGGACGATAATTTACTTTTATCGGATGCCAAGTTTACTTATTGTTTGAAAATGTTTTTGTTTTGCGAGCAAAAGGAATTGAAAAGGCTTTGGAATATTTGATTATTTCAAATAATTATTTATGTGCTTTTGAAGCACCGGAGCAAGACCTTGAATGTATAAAAAAGCTGTTAATTATTTCGTTAGAGAAGTTTGTAGCACATTGTTGGATAAACTAAGTTAATACTTTTGGTACTTGGCAGAAGAAACTGTTGGCCTTTCATTTTTTGATGAAAGTGTCCCGTTCCAGGTGAAAAAGAAAATGATCGAAAAAGTAGATATCGATAAGAGAAGGCGAGTATGCTGAAAAAGGGTGGAAAAGAAATGAAAATTTTTGAACTAAAAGTTCATTTGATGAGATGACATATATAAAACATATCACTCGACTGTTAGACTCTTTAAATAATAACTACGGTAATTTTTGTCCGATTTGATCAAATGACGACGCAATCTCTTTACAACAGAACAGACTTTAAGAATATTATCACTTGTCCTATATTTTGTTATTAAAGTTTGCTACTATGAATGGACAAACTTGAAAAAATATGAAAAAATTTTAATTTTCCAAGTTTCCTCATCAAATTTTATAGCATATTAAGTCAAATATTAGATATATGTATACCGTTTTATAGGTCTATCTCCCCTTTGCAACAAGATTTAAATTTTGGAAATCGGGTCGGAAATGTTTCAGTAATCCAGAATTTTGTGCGTAAAGTAAAAAAAAAACAGTATTTGTCAAATAAAACAAGTTTGGAGGGTTCGAAAAATATAAAAAAGGTTTTTTTGAGTTCTACTCAACTAACTGAACAACGTGGACTATGTAGTTATTCGGGTGTATTTTCACTGTCGCACCGTGTTATGAAAACATACATCGTTTATGCTATTTATTTTGCTATTGTTTGTACTTATTTTGTAAGATTCCCCAGATACGTATTTTAAATTACAGAAGAAATACATTATTGCACAGACAATTTTCAACGTGTTTTGGAACAAAACCAGTTTTTTCAACATTCTGCGAACACAAAAAATGTATGGGAAAATAAGTATCAAAACAACGTATTTTGAACAAAACTAGTTTTGTGGAAAACTATATATATGGAAATGCACTGCAAGGTTTGGTTTAAATTTTTTCTAATGCACTTTCTCAACTTTTTCAAAAATCTTTCTGTATATAAAAAGTTATTTTTTCGAAAGTATCATTTTCGGATTACTTTGTTATCACTTAGGACAATAATATAATTGGGCAATTCACACAAGCTCTTGTATCGTTGTATTGAGTGTATTGTTGGACGAATATATAACAGTGTTTGCTTGTTGTTGATAATTTTCATATAAAAATCCGATAAACTTATACAAATTTTTTTTCATATGTTTTTAAAAGTTGTATTGGTTTCGTATTATCAATTTATGTAAATGCTAGTAATCAAGTAGAAGAATAAAAGTAAAAAATATTTTCTGTGTAACTTGTGTCAACAATTAATATTTAAACATTATATTGTTCGCACATATAATTAATTAATTTATATTTTTCATTTTGTTGCTTGAAAATCAAATTATGAATACTGGTATTCTTCTTATCGCTTTTTGACGTTTGGAATACGAAATACACAATACAGCATAACACTGAGCGTTCACAAACACAAAGTGTATTCAATACAACATACACGTTACCAAGTCGTGTGAAATGGCCAAATATTTTTTGTCTTTGCAGGAAGACGCTCGGGGCTTATAACCTTCGGTTAGACGCTTAACCTGTTGATAGAATTTTCGAGCGTCATTCCTACATCTATACATCTCGACTTCCTCACGCTCACGCCTTTCCTGCTCCCTCTTCTTGCGTCTGAAAAGCCGTCTCGCGTAGCGGCTGACCGCAATGTTTTCTTGTATGCGGCGTTTTTTGCTGCAGCTACCTCGCGACACTCCTCATCGTACCATTGATTTCGTTGGGGTGGGCGCTCGATAGGTAGTGGATGTGTGGACCAAGTCGATGTGTGGACCTCTGAATGTGCGCACATCTAGTGCACTGGATACGTGCCTTCCGTCAATCACAATATGATCGATCTGGTTGGATGCTGATCGATCGGGGGACATCCAAGTGGCCTTGTGAATGTCGAGATGCTGAAACTTGCTTGTACATACTACCATGTTAAGCACCGCGGCGAAATCGAAGAGCCTCATACCATTGGAGGTAGTGTTCACGTGGAGTGGGGTCAAAGACACCTTCTCCGAGGACGATTTTGGCGTCATGGGCCGGGCACTTATCATATACGTCCTCGAGTTTAGCGTAGAAGGCATCTTTAACCACATCGCCCTTTTCTTCCGTCGGGGCGTGAGCACAAATAAGGTTGATGTTGTAGAATTTTGCCCTGATGCCGATTGTGGCTATTCTTTCGTTCACAGGGGGTGAACCCAGAGACAAGGTGGCGAAGTCTCTTATTAACCACAAATCCGAATTCGTGCTTATCAACATGGCAGCTGTAATACACATCGCAAGATGCGAGCCTTTTGCATCCTTGCCCTATTCATCGCATTTCCTGTATGGCAGTGATGTCCGTCCTACATTTCTTGAGGGCATCGTTGTCCTTTGAACGTTTGCCGTGGTTTGCCGTGCAACTTTTGAGGGGATCTTTTTAAAGGCTATTGTTTTGGTTTTTATTGGAGAAGATTTGTAAGTGGTGGGTACCAAGCCCTACGCACAACCCAAATTTAACGTCCAGGGGGGACTTCGCTGCACGCATTAGTTAACATCTAGCGGGTGCTAGAATGCCATCCAGGAGGGGCCACGAGGAGGCTGCATGTCAACTTGAATACAGCAAGGATCGTCCTACAATACAAATGCTTTCTGCACATAATTAATTAATTTAAAGAATTTTTGAATACTAAACTGTATGTTCCGCCACTCATGGATAAAATAAACACATAACATGAGTGGTGTCTAAGGGGTTCAGGTGATCAATCAAGAAAGTTTGTAAGAATTGGTTTCTATTGTACAAATACTAATTTTGATCGAAATATGTATGTATATCTTAATCGAAAAGAATAAACTATCAAATTCAACATAAGCAAAGCAAAACCCCATCATGCAATGAAAACAATAGAAAGCTCATGCACTATAATTGTGTAGTTATAGTGGAACTATTTGAAAGCAACGAATTTATTTTAACCTTCGCTTTACCAAAGATTTTTATATACATCGTTTACCAATACCCACCCGGGTGGTGGGTTTTTAGCTTATGTTTACAGGCGATGAACGAGTATTTGTTACATATATTTATGTTTTTTAGCGTAGTGACATGCATTATGAAAGTAACTTTTTATTTTCTCAGTATATATAAACAGATTTTAATATTTATCTAAAACAATTCAATTACATGCAAGAAGCCCATTTGTGCAGCAGACAGTGTCTGTCAAACTAAATGTGACAATTGTCACCAAGCTCAATCTTCATAGTAATATAAAAAAGCAAAAAAAAAAAACGTTTTTTCATAAACTGTAATTAAAATATGTAAATAAAAATGTAAAAAATTTAATATATATATATATAAAAAAAATTGAATATTTTGAATATAGTTAAAATAGTATAATTGTACCCACCAGGGTGGGTATTGGTAAACCTTGAAGAAAATTTGGAAAAAGTTAAAAAAATGTACTAAAATATTCAAAGTCTTTGAATATTTTTTCAAAATTCTAAAGAACATGAAAATTTGTTAAGTGAGTCTAAATTTCATTTAAATCGATGCAAAATTAAAGAAGTTATAGAAAGAAAAACGAATTGGTCACCCGGGTGGGTATTGGCAAAGCGAAGGTTAATCGATAACATTTGTTTTATTAAATATTATTATCATTCTAGGTATTAAAAATTTACATAATTTTCTTTACTTTTGTACATTAAAAGCCTATTTAAGCTTTGTATTTGCTTTGCAATTGTTACTATTGCAAATTTAGGTTAGTAATAAAAAGGAGTAAAGTATTATATTTTTAAATTATTTACGAACACATGTGATGCTAAAAAATGCTAAATAAAAGCGCCAATTAGTAAAGAAACTTAAAAAAAAAAAATGATAATACAATTAAAGAAAAATGTTAAGATCTGCAAATACCCTAACATTACCCACTAAATATTACCAATATCAAGAATTTTAAAATAAGATTGCCACTCGTAGTTGATCATAATTTAACATTTGGCGTTGCAGATAATTTTTAAAGGTTCGAATGTAGCTTCTAATATTACCCTAGGAAGCCCAAAGGCAAGTGCCATTTTTTTTTTCGTACGACCAACACTTAGGGGACTAAAATATGTATATTGAATTAAGTTTTTAGGTTTTATACTATAAAAATAATTTTTTTTTATCACAATGGGCCCTGTGTGCGGCCTAAGTGTGTCCGCTCATGACTCCATGGGGGGGACAGCCACTTCTACCTACCTTCTTCTAAACCTTCAATTTATTTACTTATTTTTTCTGACAATTTTTTATGATCTCAATGAACGTGTTTGACGATTTTATTTCTAACATTTGACGATTTGATGCTTTATTTATCTGGCAGCTATGATTATTATGCATTTTATTCAATCTTTTGTTGCTTATTAATTTGTAAATGAATATTTAAGTGGACTACTAAATATGAAAACAAAAGTATTGTTACGAAAATGACAACATCGTTTAACATTAACGTAATTAAAACAATAAGCAAAGCTACACACACTAACAAATACATCGAACTTGTTCCTAGTAAACCAACAACAACAAGCATGAGAGAAAAATGGATAGATAAGTAAGCAAACACAACAACAAGCAATGTGTCGCGAAAGAATTCTCGAGAAGGCGAAACCCCGAATATTCCACTTCAAGAACCTTCATCAGACTGATTCGTGCGCATATAAAAAGGCAAGACAAAGCAGACAACGAGTCAGTAAGAATTCAGTCAGCCTTGTGTGAAGTTGCGTGTGACGAAAACAGTCGTGGGTTGGAGATCGCCGTTGTAAAGATCTAGCGAAAAGTTGTGTGATAAGAATAACGAATAAACAGATTATTGTTGTAGTTATTGTTATATACGTGGTACAAGTTCGAACAGTGGCACATAAGATAGTACGGACAATAAAGAGTTTAACTGAAATTAAACACACATTTGTTTTTACTTTGTTTGCAATTAATTAACTCATATTTAAACGTTTTTAAAAAGGTAAAAACGTAACAATTGGTGTCAGAAGTGGGATTGCAAAATCCAAAAGTAAAAATAAATAAAAATAAAAATAAATAAATAAATAAAATGAAACTCTCCGAACTAAGAGTGGAACGGCTTAAACGAGAGTTGGGTAAACTAGAGCTGCCAACAACTGGAACGAAGAATGAACTCCAAAGGCGGTTAAGGGAACAACTGCAGCTTCAGGGCATTGACTCGATTCTCACGAGTTCGAGGATGAAGAGGAACGAGAGATAGAGGCCCCTGCAACCCCTAGCGGTGTTGACATAAATTCGTTGCTAGCCGCTATGATGGAGAAAATGCAAGTAGCAAATCAAAAACTTCTGGCTGAGTCTCGAAAGGATAGTGAACAAATGATGGAAAAAATGGAAGTAGCAAACCAAAAGCTATTTGAAGCTTCTAGAGCCGAAAATCATAAACTTCTAGCTGATGTACAAGAAGATTCTAGAGCCTAAAATCAGAAACTTCTAGCTGATGTACAAGAACCTTCTAGAGCCGAAAACCAAAAACTGCAAGCAGCAATTTTGTCAACCAGTGCGAGTCGTGTCCGTAAGTACCGGCAGAATAAAACCACCTTGCTTTGATGGTAGCTCACCCCTATCCGTATTCAAGTTCCAATTCGAGACAGTAGTCAGCAGGAACGGATGGGGCGATGAGGAAAAGGCTTTGGAACTAATTTTGGCGTTAAAAGGTGTCGCAGCCGAAATCCTAGAAACCATGCCAGCCAGCCGTAGAAACAACTACAACGACTTAATGGTGGCATTACAGCGTAAGATGAACATAAACGAGAATTATACCGCATGGAGTTAAGGTGTCGGGCGCAAAAGGCTAATGAGTCACTTCAAGCCTTTGCAATGGAGGTCGAGAGATTGGTGCAGCTTACATATCCAGGAGAAAACCACCCGTTAATAGACAACTTTAAGACCGAGGCGTTTGTTAATGGCATACGCTACGGTATGTTCTACGCAGAATACAACATTTGCAGAGACCACGGTCTGGCTTTCGCACTAGCCCAGGAGACCGCTCGCGCTATTTCTAGACCACAAGCAAACAAAGTGCTAAAAATGGAAGTCGTGTAGGAAGAGGAATGCCTTCTAAATAAATTTAAGGAAATGTTGAAGCATGTTTTGGGAGAAAACGGACAAAAGACTAAACTTAAATACTTCAACTGTGGAAAGGGCGGTCATTTCCAAAGAAACTGCAAAGCGCCACGTAAAAGATCCAGATCCGTCTCACCATCAAGGAATAATAAACGGGCGAATTACCAACCATCTTCACAAGAGTCCCCGTTAAACTAAAACGAGCTACCACTGAGGGGCAAGTGCTGGCTACCACAAGCGAGGGCCCCACAGTCTTAATATCAGTGATGCAACAATAGCCTTACGGCGTGCGGGTTCATAAATGGCAGACAACACACCTTCACTATGGACACCGGTGCGACGCAGTCTATCATCAGACCAGATGTAGTGAAAAGGAAGTGTGAGGCACTCTGCAATGTAAGACTTCGGACAGCTACTGGAGAGTCTGCCACCGTCCACGGAAAAACAGAAGCGAATGTGACGATAGCCAATATTAGTGTAAGCCACGTCTTTATTGTTGCCGATATTGTGGACGAGGTTATCATTGGTGCCGACTTTATGATAGCTCATGGTATCAATTTGAATATGCGGCAACATATAATTAGTTGGCGAAATGTGAAGATACCTCTTGATGTCGGATACAAGCATCAAGTGCAGGCCAGAAGGATAGTTGCTGTCGAGCAACAAAAGTT
This sequence comes from Sarcophaga caerulescens, assembly GCA_927399465.1. Lineage (NCBI taxonomy): Eukaryota > Metazoa > Arthropoda > Insecta > Diptera > Sarcophagidae > Sarcophaga > Sarcophaga caerulescens. The sequence goes on along the minus strand of OV656872.1, from coordinate 89,759,966 downwards.
ATCCCCTCAGAGTGAATCATTGATATGGGCGCGTATAGAGGGAGATTGTGAGGAAAACCGCTTGTGGGTTGTGGAACTAGCAGAAATTCAAACGGATTTGTTATCAGCAAAGGCCCTCGTCAAATCCACCGAACAGAGAATAGTCCCAGTGAGAGTGCTAAACCTATCAGGCCATGAAAAAGTCATCTGTAAAAACTCAGAGGTGGGTCAATGTGCTCCAGTAGTGGCGGTAATAAACAACGAACAATTGCCAGAACCGATCGAAATGTCAGCCAAGGACCAACAGGAATTTAATGTAAGTGTGGAGAAATGGGTAGCAGGTTTAGCAGCTCCAGACAGAAATAAAGCCAAAAAGCTGCTAAAGAGGTATGCTTGCGTTTTCGCCACAAGTAATAAAAGTCATGGAAAACAGCCATGGTCAAACATGAAATTGGTACTGGCGAAGCGTGACCGATAAAACAGGCACCCAGAAGCATACCGTTGGCGAAGCGTAATGAGGTCAAAGAACTAGTCGACGAGATGAAGAGGAGCCATCATCAGGTCCGTGGAGCTCACCTGTAGTCTTAGTCAAGAAGAAAGATGGCAGTACAAGATTCTGCGTAGACTACAGGAAGCTGAATGATGTCACTAAAAAGGGCAGTTACCCGCTACCGAGAATTGACGACACACTCGACACGCTAGCTGGAACGAAATGGTTCTCCACATTGGATCTACAAAGCGGGTACTGGCAAGTGGAGATTGCAGAAAACGACAAGAAGAAAGCTGCATTCAGTGCGAACGGCGGCTTATGGCAGTTTAAAGTTATGCCATTTGGACTTTGTAATGCTCCGGCCACATTCGAGCGTCTTATGGAACGTGTGCTCAAGCGACTGCACTGGAAGACTTGCCTGGTGTACCTCGACGATATTATAGTGATGGGCAGAACTTTCGACGAACACCTCAAAAACCTGGGAAAAGTAATGCAACGAATAACAACGGCTGGGCTAAAATTAAGCGTAAAGAAATGTGCATTGTTCCAAAAACAGGTGAAATATTTGGGGCATCTTGTTACAGATGGAATATCTACGGATGAAGATAAAATACGAGCAGTAAAGGACTGGCCTCGTCCCTAGAATCTTCATGAACTACGCAGCTTTTTGGGACTATGCACATACTACAGACGCTTTGTGCCTAACTTTGCTAACGTGGCTGCAAGCTTGCATGAGCTCACCAAGAAATAAAAGCGTATCAATGGGGTGAGTCATAAGAAAAGGCGTTTCAGACACTAAAAGATCTATTGTGTGCTGCACCAGTTTTGACGTATCCAGTCCCAGGCGAAACATTCATCTTTGACAGTGATGCTAGCGGATATTGGTGGTGTACCTTCCCAAGTGGTCGATGGGACAGAGAAAGTCGTAGGCTACTATAGTCGCTCACTGTCAAAGCCTGAACGAAACTATTGTGTGACTCAACGGGAGCTACTTGCAGTGCTGGAGTACATAAAACATTACCATAAGTGTAACATGTATGTATTTATTAGTAGTGACGAATGTCATGAGCAAGGAAAATCATAAAATGGTGCAAGCATACAGAACAAGCATACGCCAATTCTTCGAGGTAACTTAGAATGAATGTAATATCATTGTTAATTGAGTTGTTAAGCAGAGAACATTGTAATTTAAATAAATAAATTTAAGCTTAAAAAATAAATTAAAAGTTTATTTTATTTTAATAAACGTTGTCACGTTACATGGTGTCAGAAGTGCTTTTAATTGCTATAAATTATAAAAAGTTGAAATAAAAGTTGGAATTAAAGTAATTAAATTGCACATTCAAAATGGCGGATGAAGGACAAAATCGCACGCCACGTGCTTTGGACTGTTCTAATATTGCTACGGAATGGCCTAAGTGGAAACAAAATTTCATGGTGTGGATGATTGCAACAGGAAAAATGGTAAAGCCGGAAAAAAATAAAATTGCAACCTTCATATGGCTCATTGGTGAACAGGGTGCTGATATATATAATACGTTATTTCCAAATGATGGTTCACAAAGCTCATTGCTTGGCGAAGTGAGTGCTACAGAAGGTGTAATAACTCAAAGATCATTGGATGAAGTTATTAAAAAATTTGACGATTATTGTCTACCACAAAAGAATGTTGCAATGGAATCTTTTAAATTTAATATGATTTCTCAAAAAGAAAAACAAAGTATTAATGAGTTTGAGACCGAACTACGAAAGCAACTGCCCTTCTGTGTGTTTAAATGCAATTGTGGCGCCTTCTATGAAGAAAGAATGCTTCGTGATCGTTCATGACAAGAAATTGCAAATGAAGCTATTAGATGGTAGAGATGAAACATTAGCAAAGGTGTAAACAAAAGTATTCTAGAATCTAAAGCAGCAGTAGTAGCTAGTGTAGCAGCGGAGGAAAACAAACGCATAGCTGAAGTTGACTCCATTAAACGTTTTTGTTTTAATTGCGGATATTCTTGGTCTCCAAAGCATATAAATGAGTGCAAGGCAAAGGACGTTACTTGTCGCATATGTTCGAAAGTTGGACATTATGCTAGAATGTGCCGTCAAAAAGGGAAAATGCAGCAAACACATCAAAAGAAGGATGACGATAACAACAACAATAATAATAGTGGTCGCTACAACAAACGAGGAATTGGTAGTATTGCTTGGGCTGACATTCAAGGTAGGTCTTACTGTGTGAGGAAAGTAGGTGATGAGTTAAGTAATGGAAATTATTTTAGAGTGAACTCAATAGAATCAAATCGGACGAAATGGACTAAGGAATACCGGGTTGAAGGGGAGATAGTAAAATTTAAGATTGATACTGGAGCTGAAGTGAATTGTATCCCTTTGGGTGTTATAATAAAATTGAAAATGAAAATTAATAATGAATTTAATGACTTCCCTGTTTTCGATTATAGTAATAATAGAGTTAAAATTTTTGGCACCGTGAAATTAGATTGTATCGATTTGAAATCTAATCAAGGAAAGAAAATATTATTTCTGGTTGTGAATGATAATTTTGAGCCAATACTCGGATTGGATAGTTGTATTAAATTTGGATTAGTTAAGAGAATGGATGTAGACAAAATTGTATTGCCGGATGCTGCGGATTAGTTTATTAAGGAGTACAATGATGTGTTTCATGGTTTTGGTAAGTTCCCGGGAGAATACAAAATCTATTTAAAGGAAGATTCTCGACCGGTGCTTCACTATAGGAAAAGGGTACCCCTTGCATTAATGGGTAGGTTGAAGACGGAATTGGATAATATGGTTCGGGACGGAATAATTTCGGTCGTTGATTAACCAACCGATTGGATAAATAATTTGCAAATTGTGGAGAAGCCAAATTGTCGGTTACGTATTTGTTTGGATCCCAGACCGCTCATTGAATGTATTAAGCGGGAACACTTTCTTATACCGACCATAGAGGATCTGACGTCTGGGCTAACTGATGCAAGGGTCTTTACGGTTGTTGATCTTACTAGTGGGTTTTGGCATATGTCGTTGGATCGTGCGACGTCGGATTTAACGACATTCATGACACCGTTCGGAAGATATAGATTTAATGGGTTGCCTTTTGGCCTTAGTTGTGCACCTGAAATGTTTCAGAGGACTATGGTAAAGATTTTTGGTGATATTCCAGGTGTTTATATTTATTTTGATGACATTTTGATAGGTGCGAAGAATTTTGTGGAACATGATCACATTTTACGATTTGTGATGCAGCGGGCAAGGGATAATAACGTTAAATTTAATTCGGAGAAAATACAATACAGGAGAGATTTTGTGAATTTCATGGGGAATATTATACCGTACAACGAGATTAAGACTGGAAGGAAGTATTGTGATGCAATTCTGGGTATGGAAAGAAAGGAAGGATAGGTCGGACGTTTTGCGTTTTCTTGGGTTAGTGAAATATTTAGCGCGGTTTATACCGAATTTGTCGAAGATAACGGCGGAATTACGTAATCTTACGAGACTTGATGTTAAATTTGAGTGGAATAAGGTACATGAAAGAGAGTTTAGGAACTTATTGACTATTGTTGCTTCCGAACCTGTTCTCGAAGTTTATAATCCTAGATTACCTGTTAAAATTCAAACAGATGCCTCTAGGGATGGATTGGGGTGTGTGTTGGTTCAGGAAGGGCATCCCATCGCTTTCGCTTCTCGGACATTGACAAAAAGTGAACAAAAGTGGGCACAAATTGAGAAGGAGCTTTTGGCCATTGTGTTTGCGTGTCAACGATTTCACTATTTTGTATACGGCCGCGAATTTACGATTGAGAGTGATCTTAAGCCTTTGGAAACTCTAATTAGGAAGGATATTGACGATGTAACGATGCGTTTGCAACGCATGTTCATGTTTTTACTGAAATTTCCTGGTATGACTATTACTTATAGGCCTGGAAAAGAAATGTTGGTTGCTGACTGTTTATCTCGCGCTCAATTATCGGAGGAAGAAGAATCAGAAGATTTATCGGGTGTAATTCATAGGATAACGGAATTAGTTTGTTTATCGGAGGAAAATTTGGAATATTATCGGGATATTCTGAATGGGGATGAGAGATACAGTCGCATTTGTAGATATGTTGAGAACTGCTGGCCGGGTTTTCACCAGTTGGACGATATGTCTCAACATTTTCATAGACTTAAATCTGAACTTCATGTTGAGAATGGATTGTTATTGCTGAATCAGAAACTCGTCATACCTGGGAAACTGCAGGGCATTGAGAAGACATTGGCTAGGGCTAGGGAATTATATTATTGGCCTGGAATGAGTAGCAGGATTAAGGAAGTGGTTCAGTCTTGTATATTTTGTGAGAAATTTCGAAGGAATAATCAGAAGGAACCGTTAATGCAGGAGGAATCCCCAAAATATCGATTTCATATCATTGCGATGGACTTATTTGAATATGCTGGTCGAGATTTTGTGGCCATTTTTGATGCCTATTCTAATTATTTAATAACAATACCATTGAACAACAAGACATCGAAACACATCATTGAACAAATAAATCAGATATTTTTTAAAGTTGGATTTCCTACTATCATTAAATGTGATAACAGTCCTTTTGGATCAAGGGAATTTGATAGTTATGCTTCTGAATTCAATATTAAATTTAAATTTTCAAGTCCTCGATATCCACAAAGTAATGACTTAGCTGAGAAGGGTGTGGCTATCGCGAAGAATATATTGAAGCGATGCTATGAGGCAAATGAAGTAGCGTTATACCAATATAGAATTTTAGAATACAATACAACTCCTGTAGCCGGTATGCAATTGTCTCCACCCACTTTATTCTTTGGAAGGTTAATTAAAACTAAACTACCAGTATCGGGCTCATTGTTAACCAGAAATAATTTGACGGAGGATTTCGTTCAGGAAAAGATTGAAAGGAAGAAAAATAGACAAAATTATTATTATGATCGAAACGTGAAGTCATTACCGGAATTAAGTGAAGGAAATTTGGTTCTACTTAAGAAGGATGGGAGGGAATGGCACTATGGTGTGGTAGTGAAAAGGGTTAATGAGCGTTCGTACGTGATTAGGGACAATTTTGGTAATTGTTTTAGACGGAATCGGAGATTGATTACTAGGACTGACAACTTCAATTTTAATGCTAGTGATTTGCTATATGAGAAGAATGTTGGGGGTGGAGATGGCGGAAATGGGCCGCTGGTCGACATAGTGCCACCTCAGAGTATGGGTTGTAATATTGGGGATGAACGTAGTGATTTAGACATTGCTTCTAATGTTGATGAGGATTTGGTACAGGGTACAGAGGATTGTGAGAATCAGCAACGACTGTCTAATGATACTGGTTCTGAGACAGCCGTACAGCGTGGGGAATTGAGGGAAGAGGTCAGGACTAGAAGTGGTCGTGTAGTGCGACCTCCGAAAAGATAAGTAGTAAGAAAATACATTAAAAAAAAAAGAAAAAAATGCGTGTAACATGTATGTATTTATTAGTAGTGACGAATGTCATGAGCAGGGAAAATCATAAAATGGTGCAAGCATACAGAACAAGCCAATTCTTCGAGGTAACTTAACTGTAAAGAATGAATGTAATATCATTGTTAATTGAGTTGTTAAGCAGAGAACATTGTAATTTAAATAAATAAATTTAAGCTTAAAAAATAAATTAAAAGTTTATTTTATTTTAATAAACGTTGTCACGTTACAATAAGTACCTGTATGGCCAAGGTTTTCTGCTAAGGACTGATCATTCCGAACTGAGATTGCTGCTGCAATTCAAGAACCCTGAAGGACAGTTAGCACATTGGATTGAGCGCCTCCAGACTTACGACTTCAGCATTGAACACCGAAGAGGCATAAAACATGGGAATGCTGATGCTCTCTCCCGCCGACCCTACAATTTGAAGTGTAAACATTACGTGAAAGCTGAGAAGAAGGAATCCATCGTTGATATCCGGCTAAGGCAGATCGAAGCCAACGAAGACTGGACCGAAGCATTGTCGAAGGTTATAGCAGCTAAGGAAGAGGACAAACGACCTACCAGAAATGAGATATCCGCAGAAGGTCCTCTTACAAAAGCATATTGGGCACTATGGGACAGTTAAGGTTGATAAACGGGTGCTTATATCGACACTGGGAAAGCACTGATGGCAAGACCTCATCCAACCTGTTAGTAGTGCCTTCCTCCCAAATGAAGGAAGTGTTAAATGAGTTCCATAATGGAGCTAGCGGAGGACACCTTGGGGTGACAAAGACGCTGGAAAAGCTAAGACAACGTTTTTATTGGGTTGGATGTCACCAACTGTACCCAGCTAAAGGTCCAGTAAGGAGAAGTCGAGGTCAGCTGCAACAATATAACTCGAGCGCACCTTTCGAGCGGATAGCGATGGACGTAGCAGGCCCTTTTCCTGTCAGCAATGCCGGAAACCGATATGTTTTCATTGTGATGGACTATTTCAGGAAATGGCCGGAAGTGTATGCCATACCCAATCAATAGGCGAACACAATAGTAAATGTTTTTGTGCACAACTGGGTATGCCGCTACGGGGTTCCAATAGAACTACATTCCGATCAAGGCAGAAATTTTGGGTTAGCCGTATTCAAGGAAATGTGTGAGGTATACGGTATTAAGAAGACTTGAACGACGCATCTTCACCCACAGTCAGACGGAATGGTAGAACGGTTTAATCGGACCCTGCAAGAAAAAAGTGAGCAAAAAGTAGTGAGCGAGCAATAGAAGGACTGGGACGAACATATTCCGAGGTTTCTACTGGCGTACCGATCTGCTGTCCATTATTCAACATCTAGATCACCCGCCAAGGTTATTTTTGGGACCGAGATAAAACTGCCCGGAGACTTAGAGTTTGGTGTTAAGCCCGCCACAGAGAGGGATGCCACATACACTGGAAAAGAAGAGAGCCTAAATGAACTTCATGAATTTGTGCGCACCCGTATAAAAATGGCCAGTGATGAAATCCAGGTATGATCGCGCAGCAAACACGGGGGCCTTGAGGGACAACTGGTTCTACTATACAACCCAAAGCGGAAGAAGGGATGTTATATTCATAACATATTTAACTGGTTGTGTTTTGATATATTTTTTTTTTTTTCAAATCAATTTATTCTTTCAATAATATTTACATTTCCTCCTAAACTAAAATTACTACTCATATAAATAGTTCATGTCTTTGTAATTAAAAGTAATTTACAAAATTAGGGCGTACCATGCGAGATGTTGCTGCTGACTTTAGTGCTATTAAGATGGATCTGGCAATAAATGAGGGCAAAACGAAGTATATGTTATCGAGAAGTACGGAGATGCGGCGTATTGGATCCCAGTTTACGGCTGGTAACTATACTTTTGATATAGTCAAGGAATTTGTTTATCTTGCCTTTGCCGTTTCCACCGAAAATGATGTCAGTCTGAAGATGAAGCACAGGATTACTCTTGCCAACAGGTGCTACACTGTGGTCTCAATACGCAATTGAGACGTTCATCCTCCCCGTGCTTCTCTATGGTGCAGAAGCATGGATACTATTGAAAAATCCTACGTAAGATCTTCGGTCCAGTGGGAGTGGGAATTTCCGTATCCAATCCAACAATGAACTGTATGAGCTCCTCAACGACATGGACATTGCGCAGAGTATTAATATATAGCAGCTGCGCTGGCTCGGCCAAGTCGTTCGCATGGATGAGGATGTTATGGCTAGACGGGTATTTGATGCGGGGATTTGCGGAAGTCGGCGAAGAGGGCGACCTTGTTTACGTTGAAAGGACCAAAAAGAGGAAGCACTGTCAACGATTGGTATGACTAACTAGCGAAGGCGTGCAAGAATCAGAGCCGCCTGGAAGGATATGTTAAGAGAGGCCGAAATCCGTTGATCACGTTGTTAATGACCAATTAAGCAAGTGAGGTGATGTCTGCCTAAGTTGCAGATTATCATCTCGAATAAGGCATTGTAGAATACCTACCTACCATCGAAATGACACACTGTGATCATGAATGAGTAGAAAATGGATTGAGGCACATGGGCAGGAGTTTCTGCAGAAAAACCTGAACTTCACTTAAATTAATTGATGACTGTGTCTATCTTTCAGGCGGAGATTTTTGCTATATTGAATACTTTTAAGGCCGTAGCTGTCGCAACCACTTAATATGTATGTGTCTATCCTTAATGTCTTGTTTATACTATAAATGTTTACTTACGACATGCCAAATTTCTATGTAGAAGGAAGCGGATAGAATCGTGTTAAATCAATTACATATAAAATGGCTTACGATATTCAGTAAAAATACGGATGGTAATTTAGCAGACGTACTGCTCTCTTAGTTTTTTGAAATTTTTCAAAAATCAGCATACTCCATTAGATCAGGGATGAATTTTTACGTAAAAAGCTTTGGTTTGAAATTTTTCTAATTGTGTAAACAAAAAAATATCTGTCGTATGATTTTTTTTTTTTTTATTTATTTATTTTGCCTATGGAAATGTACCTTGCAGGCAATTAAGTAACATTACAATATTAAAATACTAAAAAACTAAGAATTTAAATATTTAATTACATTATTTTTTATAACATTATTTGGTAATGAAAAATCAATTATCATATACAATTTATTAAATTCATAACACATTCTCCTTATTGGATCAGCACCAGCATAGTTGGATCTAAAAAATTGAATTGATAATGGGGAAAAATGACGTGACGGACGTTGAGGAACATTAAATGAGATGTTATGAATTAAAAAACTGGAGCCAATATCACCAGTAATTACATTGAATATGAACGAGATATTTAACATAGTTCTGCGGCTTTTAAGTGCCGAAAGTTTGATTAATGCTAGTCTGGCAGAATAAGATGGTAAACTTGTGGGATTAAAATTCAGTCCTCGGAGACAAAACAACAGAAATTGCTTTTGTACAGATTCGATGACGTCGGAATATTTTTTATATAGAGGATCCCATATTATGGATCCATACTCGAGTATAGGCCTTACAAGAGATGTGTAGAGCGACTTAGTAGCATAAGGATCGTTAAATTCTTTTGACCACCGTTTTATAAAACCAAGTACACTTCTAGCTTTATTTACTGTCATAGCTATGTGCGGAATAAAATTTAGTTTGGGATCAAGTAGAACTCCTAGGTCCATGAAGTTATCTACAAGCTCAAGCTCATATCCATCAAATGAATAGTTTGCAGGAATCGGATTCTTTCTTACAAATCTCATGTATTTACATTTTTTGAGATTAAGCTGCATTAAATTTAAATTACACCATAAATGAAACGAATTTAGGTCTTTTTGAAGAAGTTTTTGATCGGAAATTTGGCGATAACTTAGGAAAATTTTTACGTCATCAGCGTGCATTAGGATGTTGGAATAGTAAATAATATCAGGTAAGTCGTTAATAAACAATGAAAACAGAAGCGGTCCAAGATGACTACCCTGTAGTACACCAGAAAGGACTTCAATACTTCTGGAGCTGCAGTTTTTGAAAAGTACGGTTTGTTTTCTGTTGGTTAAATATGAGTAAATCCATTTTAAACTAAGATCAGTAAAACCCATTAAATAAAGTTTCCTCCTCAAAAGTACATGATTGACTTTATCAAAAGCCTTGCTGAAATCCGTGTAGATAACGTCTGTTTGTTGTTGATGAAAAAATCCTCGATAAACAACTGTTGAAAGATGAAGCAGGTTTGTTGTAGAACACTTCTTTCTGAAACCGTGCTGATAAGGAGATAGCAAGGTAGAAACTTGATAACATAAATCATCAGTAATCATTTTTTCAAAAAGTTTTGGAATTATGCTCAGTTTTGCAATACCACGATAATTTGTAATATCGGATTTATTTCCTGATTTGAACAACGGAATAATGAATGAATCCTTCCAAACGTTAGGAAAATAACCACATTTAATCGATTTGTTAAATAAGTATGATAGTGGAACAGCTATGGCGTCGGCGCAATTAATTAAAATGCTACTAGGAATGTTATCAGACCCAAAGTTATATGAGAACTTCAGTTTTCTTAATTCCATAGAAATAGCAGGAACGTTGATTAAAGATAATGACACAGTGGAATTTGTATTTATTTTAAAAGGATACCCAATGGAATCATTATAAGTTGCATCCGAATAAGTTGTGGAAAAAAATCAGCAAATAAATTGCTTATAATGCTGTCATCGCTGGATTCAATCTGCTGAAATGATGATTACTCTAATTTCAAAACTACGAATGGAATTCTGTAATCTGTTCTCTCTTCAACTTCTTAATTCCAAGTAAAAATTTACTAATATATCAATTGACTTAAAAAATCTAAGCTCACCCTATTCTCTATTCTTACTTCCATCTCAGATTATATTGAAATGTAATGTTCTACATTTCATTACACCATTTCATTTCAAGTGAAAAAATAACCTCTTTTTTGAATATAAGGACCGATTGTTTTTAAAGAACTTTATGTTTTACTGTTATAATAATAAGGGCCATTATTATAAGTAGACAATATGGTAGAAGTGAGCGTTAAGCTAAAGAGAGGCTCATCCTACCGGTAACTTTTAAAGTTAAGTTTATGTTTGAACTTGCCATTTACATATTATTTTCAATATGGCAATTTCAAATATAAACAAAATGAGCATATACAACAAAAAAAAAAAAAGAAGCGCGTCGTTGGCACTGCGTTTAAAAAAAAACCTGTTTAATTGAGCAGTGTTATCGACATTGCTCCGGCACTGCCATATTTTTTAAAAAGTTAAATTTATTTTATCTATAAGTTGTAATAACGAAAACAAGTTAAAGGTAACTTTACAGTTCCCTTTAGCTAAAGGTACCTTTAACTAAACCCAAGTTTAACGGCAAGTTGTAATAATGGCCCTAAATCTATTAAGCACGTTCACCACGAATGCGTCTGGGCAATTGGATGTCCTTAGGCATAATACATTTGAGGGAATTGAGATGTTGAAAACAAAACTCGATAGGACACTCTTGTATTTTGAACGTCTTCTTCCCAAGAGAAAGAATGGAGTTTTTACTCTTTATTCATACTCCTTCCTCAGAGTACATTAGTATGTACTGTTCTACTATTAGACCCTTTCATTTCAAGTGAAGAAATTAACCTCTTTTTTGAATGTGAAAAGGACCAATAGCTTTTAAAGTAAAATACGTCTGGCCAATTGGATGTCCTTAAGGTAGGTACTCTGTTCATATTTGCGAAAAATTATGGTTTTTTCGTGCGAAAATATTGACGTGCAACAAATGTAGTCTATCTCGCGATTTTGGAAAATTTGTTGGATTTATTGCTTGAAAGTATGCATCATTGCTATAAATGCGTAAACAAAAACCATATGTTTTTGAAAGCTGAAAATAAAATAAAAATTCAATAACAAATTTTAATAATATAAACTATTCGGCGTTGCGGTTACTGTGCAGCTTATGGCGCCTATCCCAAATAAGTTTTTGTTTTTTTACAGCTACTATCAGTAACCGCTTATCTGTGCCGTTAAATTTTTTATTTTTTAATAATTTTGAAATTTTTTCCATTTTTCTGGCTCAACAAATAATAATTTATGAATTTAGGAAAAACTAATCAAATGTGATCAGCTGTTTGTATTAATTTCGTGCGAAAGAAGTGCAGCTTATGTTATTTTGTAAGTTGGAAATAAAGTTGCCAGATAAATTTCACAGTGTTTTTCACAATAAGAACAGAGTACTGCTTTTGCGAAATTATTTCGCAAATATTTCATACGAAATATTTTATGTGTAGTTTGACAGCATTTCGCACGAAATTTTGAACAGAGTACCTAGCTTTAGGCATTGTAGTGACACAAATTGGCATCTTCAAAAAGACCAACCAAGTAGGCTTCACGAGCTTCTTGAAGAGCCATTACGGACCAAACGATGGAATGGCAATTTGCGGATCAATTATTCAGTACTCTTTTGATAGCGACGAATTTTACGCAGAGAAATTGTACCAGGGCGATAACTATGAGGTTTCTTTATATCACCGGTAGCTGGTGCACTTTTACTTGCAGCTTTAGTAGCCAAATGCTTACGCTGTCACATCTGGCATATATTTGACTAAAAACATAAAATATTTCTGTGCCGTGGTGTGACCACAAAATAATTTTGCGTGCCAAACCAAAAACCATTGATTTTGGACAAATAAAATTATTTGCCGTCGAGCAAAAATAATTTATGTGTGACTACACAGTGTTAAATATTTTTATTATTTATGGGAAAATATTTATGTATGTGCTCTTACATTAATCATCTTACTGATGTCAGTTGGAACTAAGATAATTTCTTCGTCTATGGTGAATTATAATATTGCTAAAAATAAGTTATCTGCTGCAAATTTTAAATTCTAGACCCATGAATGTAAGGACACTAAAATATTTAAATTATTTTTATACAGACTGCCCAAATTGGACCCCAAAGAAATTGAAGACGAACTCAAAATTGATTACAAAGTATCTGTACACAATATAAAAGAAATACAAACTGCACGTTCTTCTGCCGATGACGCACTGTATGTTCTAGACTTTGATCGCACTTTTACATCTAAATCACAGATTATGAAGTTTAGACGCCTATGTAATATTGTAATATATTGGAGAAACCCTTTGAAAAGCAAGAAAGGTCCTACACAATATACCAAGTGCGCCATGTATGGTCACGGTTCAAAAATTGTTTTCGTAGCAATATCTGCATTGCTTGTAGTGGTGCTCATGATTTCTCTTTATGCCAAATTAATAAAACATCAGAATATGCTTCTTTCAAATGCTTTAACTGCATCAAGAAAAATTTGAAAAATATTCATCATAGGGCAGATGATCCTCGATGCCCTAGCCGAAAAGAATACCTAATTATGCGCGATAATGTCAACAAAAAAAAAATCAGCCTAAAAAAAATCACTTCTATCGTGAAAATCACTTCTATCCCAAATGTAACGCGAAATGATGAATCTTCAAACACTGTTCCGAATGAAAATAGCCATACTTTTGCCACTAAAAGTTATGCTGAAGCAGTGAGGACACCGCACCGATCTCATCACACAAAAGGTAATATCTTCAGTATCGATGAGTTGTTCGAAATTTTTTCTGGAGCCGTTTTGGACCTTTAAAAATGTACTTAAAAGATGGATCAGCTTACTGTAATAATGCAAATGCTTAAATATTCCGTCTAACTCTATAAATACCAGCCTTCATGTAATGCATTGGAATTGTCAAGGCATTACAAACTTTAGCCAGTCAACTCAACTCCACTTATTTTTATTAGAAAACAATACTGATATTTTACTACTTAATGAAACATTTTTGAAACCTAACCATAGTTTTAAGCTACCTGGATATATTGTCTACAGAAAAGATAGAATTTCTCATGGTGGAGGAGTAGCAATTGCTGTAAAATTAACATTAGAAGTTAGTAAAATTAACATTAAGTTAGAAACTTCTCACAATACTAAAATTTTTGAAAACATTTGTATTTCTATGATCATTTGTAATAGAAAAGTACTATTTATATCTGCTTACTGTTATTCTGACGATTTTAGGACAGATCTTAATCTATTAACTTCTTCCAACTGTGACTACTTCATTTTAGGCGATTTTAATTCCCACCACAGAAGTTGGAACTGCAACACAATAGATAGAGCAGGGAAAATATTATACGACACTCAGAATTCGTCGAACTATTGTATTTACTACCCTTCTAGTCCTACCCGATTTCCCCAGAACTTGCAATATCGAAATCTATCTACAATTGATCTTCTTCTATCAAATTCCACACTTTTTTTCAGTGATCTAGAAACCCATCCAAACAAATTAAACTCTGATCACGTTCCAATTACATTTATTATTAATGAAACTGTTAGGGAAAATGTACAACTCTTTCCAGACTATTTTAATGCAAACTGGGAAAGATTTTAAAGCGATGGAATTGAAAGCAAAGCCAGAGGTGGTGGAGTTGCAATCTTTGTGAGGTGTGGTATCAAATGTGCTGTAAAGATGCAATCAAAAGCTGGCAGTGAAGTCGAATACCTCTTTATTGAGATTATCCCAAAGAGGAAAAGGAAAATATTAGTTGGAAGTGTATACAGACCCCATAGAGATGTACAAATTGACTTATTTATAAGTATTTTGGAGAATCTTTCTGTCGAATACAACGAGATTATTATCCTTGGTGATTTTAACAATAATTTACTATGTAATAATACTTTAATTGACCCCATGCGTTCGTTGGGGCTATTTCCCGTGAACACTCTTATACCTACGCATTATCATGGATGTACTAACAGCTTGATAGATCTGGTATTTGTAAACAATTTATCAAAAGTTATGCTATATGACCAGCTTTCGGCATCAGTTTTCTCGGATCATGATCTGCTATTTATGACTTATGATCATCACATCAATATACAGCAGGAAGAATATAAATACAGAGATTTTAAGGGTATAGATTACAATCTCTTGTTACAACAGCTGGAATACATAAACTGGAATCAAATCTATTCATATGACGATGTAAATGATCAAATACGTTTTTTACAAGAGAATGTTGAATTTTTATATGAGGCAAATGTACCCATAAGAACTAGACGTGTAGCAGCGAATCAAACTCCTTGGTTTACCACTCATATTAAGAGACTGATAAAGGAGCGTAATACTGCGTATGCTAGATGGAAGAAATTTAAAACTCCAGAACTTCGAGCACTATTTCAAAATTGCCGTAAAGCTGTTGTGAAAAGTATAGAACACGCAAAAAAATTGTACTACCAGAGAAGATTTTCGTCAGCTATTGATAGCAGTTCTAAATGGAAAGAAATTCGTAAAATTGGAATTGGAAAAGATAACATTTCTTCATGTGATGTTGATGTCAATAGCTTAAACCATATGTTTAGAAATGCAAACATACCATCATCGACCAGTAACATATATGATGATCTTTGTAGCGTCTCCATTGAGGATTCGTTTACATTTCGGTGCGTTAGCCAATTGGAAGTTCTGAGCAGTTTTCGTTCTATAAAATCTAAAGCTACCGGTATAGATGGTTTAAATCCCAGGTTTTTTTTGAAATATTGCTGTATAAACTTTTGCCTTATGTTACTCATGTGTTTAACACAGTACTAACTAAATCAACATTTCCTGATGAATGGAAAAAATCTAAAATTACACCAATACCTAAACAGAACAATGAATTTCGGCCAATATCTATTCTTCCCTTCTTATCTAAAGTTATTGAGAATATTATGAGGGAGCAGGTCAATGAATATGTTAAGAATCATAATATTTTATGTGCTGTTCAATCGGGATTTACTAAAGGAAGGAGCTGTATGACAGCCTTGACAGATGTAGTGGAGAATCTAAGGGCTGATCTTGATAATAATATGATTTGCATTTTAGTTTTACTTGATCATAGTAAAGCTTTCGATACAGTTGATCACTCCATATTATTAAAGAAACTGGAAAAACTTTTCTGCTTCTCAGAAACAGCTTGTAGATTATTACGCTCATATCTCACAGGTCGATCTCAGATTGTAGCTTATAATGGAACATATTCTGAAAGCCTTGATGTTAATAGAGGTGTTCCACAGGGCTCAGTGCTTGGACCCCTATTATTCTGCTTATATATTAATGATTTACCCGATACTTTGGAACATTGTAGAATACATATGTATGCAGATGATGTCCAAATATACAACAGCGGTTCCTTAAATGGAATTAACGCATGTGTCAACAATATAAACTCTGATTTGCAGAAAATAGATATCTGGGCCAAAAACAATGGACTTTGCATCAATCCCACAAAATCGAAGTATATTTTAATAGATAGAAGTAACAGAAAGATTGCTGATGATATTCAAATTAAAATAAATAGTAATAAAATAGAACTTGTGAGCTGTTCAAAAAACTTGGGAGTAATTTTTAATAATAAACTGACCTGGTCCAATCACATTACTTCTGCGGTAGGTAAAATTTATGGTATGTTGAGAAATCTTTGGGCTGTAAAATGTTCAACACCTTTTAAAATACGAATACTGCTTGCTAAAACTTACTTGATACCAGTCCTTTTATATGGATGTGAAATCTATGCGAACTGTGATGCAAATGATCTGCGGAAATTGAAGGTTGCTTATAATAATATTGCAAGATATATCTTCAATCGAGGAATACGTGATTCCATATCTGTGTTCTCATACCAGATTTGCAGTATGTGTTTTGAAAATCTTTTGAAGTTTAAAAGTTTGCTATTTTTACACAAAATAATTTATACTGCACAACCGACGTACCTGTATGGTACAATAAATTTCGGCAGATCGGCTAGAGGACTAGTATTGATTCAACGAAAATATAAAACTGCCTTTTCTGAACGTCAGTTCTTTATTTATTGCACTCGACTTTGGAACCAATTACCGAAAAGAATTCAATTAATTAGCAACGCAAACCGATTTAAAATTGAACTTTTGAAATATTTCCGTTAATGACCAGTTGAAGTATTGTGTAAAATCAAATTAATGCTTTAAATTATTTGTAATCTTTTTCAATTTTTTAATTTTTTTTCTTTTAATTTTTTAATTTTCTTTTATTAGATTAATTTGTATTTATATTTAATTATTACATTATGCTAAAATTTAATGTTTGTATGTAATCATTAGCACTTTAATTTATAAGATTTCTATCTTGTTGTGCTAAATTTTAAAATAAAATAAATAAATAAAATAAATAAATAAATTCAACCAATTCCCTTGGTTGCTTGCCATCTATAATGCTAGTCTCAGGCTCCTTTATATCCCTTGGAGCTGGAGAATTTCTAGGGTGATTTTCATTCCCAAGGCTGGGAAACCGTCCCACACTGGGGCAAATGATTATAGACCCATAAGTCTGTGTTCCTTTCTTTTGAAGACACTGGAAAGAGTCCTTGATGTTCACATCAGGGCCTCGATCGATCCAGCGCTTCTATCCGCTTCCCAACATGCGTACACGAGAGGTAAATCAGTGGAGACTGCACTTCACTCCCTTATCTCTCGGGTGGAAAAGTCCATGCACGTTAAGGAATACACTTTGGCCATCTTTCTGGACATTGAAGGTGCATTCAATAACGTAGACCCGGACGCCATTCTTAGGGCTCTTGGTTCTCTGAACTTGGGACAGAATCTGGTCAGGTTCATCGAGCTTCTCCTCAAGTCGAGGATAGTAACCTCCACAGTGGGTGCCACTTACTGTCAGAGAATGGTTCGTAGGGGCACACCGCAAGGCGGTGTTCTATCACCACTTCTCTGGAACCTTGCAGTCAACTCTCTCTTGAGGGGGCTGGAACACTCTGGCAATGAAGTCATAGCTTACGCTGACGACATTGCCATTGCTGCGTCGGGAATTTGTCCGCAGACACTGTCGGATAAGTTGAACTTGGCGCTGTCAATCGTACTGGACTGGTGTAGGGATTTTGGACTGTCTATTAACCCCTCTAAGACTGATACGATTCTTTTTACGAGGAAATATAAAGTTCCGACCTTCTCCCTTCCCAGCATACGTGGGACCAGACTTACGTTGAGTCCCGAGGTTAAATATCTGGGCCTGATCCTCGATCCCAAACTCAACTGGAGGGCGAATCTGGCTGCTAGGGCACGCAAGGCGGCGTGTGCTGCTTACTCCTGCAGTAGAGCGGTCAGAACCAGATGGGGTCTTCGCCCAAGGATCATGCGTTGGATATATTCTACGGTCATCGAACCCAACCTCTTATATGGCGTTGCTTTCTGGTGGACTGCTCTGGACAGACAACACAACGTCAGACTCCTTGACAAGGTCAGAAGATCTGCCGCCATTTATATAACTGGTGCTCTACGCACCACCCCCACGAAAGCCTTGTTCGCGATGCTCAACTGGCTTCCTACTGCGCTTCTCGCTAAGCAGGCGGCCAAGTTTACTGCGACCAGACTTAATGCTTTGTCTCGCTGGCACATTATACCTTCTGGTCACTCCACTATTCTGGAGGTTGATCCGGTGGCCCCCGTGTACATGGACTATATTACTGCTGAATATTGTCTTGACAGATGTTTCCACTCTCTGATCCCGAGCAGGGATGACTGGAATCCTAATACGGTCGTCCCTCCGGAAGTCCTGGATATATATACCGACGGCTCTAAACTCGATAATGGTGTTGGAAGCGGTATCTACTCTGGGAAACTGAACCTGAATATTTCTCTCCGTTTGCCGGACTACTGCAGCGTGTTTCAGGCGGAGGTGATGGCGATTTACCAGGCCGCTCAATGGATCCTCGTCAACGAAGCTCCTTTCTCTCGCGTCTCGGTCTTCTCTGATAGTCTGGCCGCGATAAAATCTCTATCGTGTTTCGTGAATAACTCTAGGATCGTTAGGGAATGTCGCCGCTGTCTCGACCTTCTTTCGGGGCGCTTCACCAGTGTCTCTCTGGTGTGGGTCTCCGGGCACAGTGAAATTCAATCTGCTCAACGATACCACATCGAACTAGGAACATTAAACATTTTCAACTTTCTGAACAATAGGAGAATTTAGGAGAAAATTTCAACGTTGTAACAATAATTCTATAAGAATAATGTTTCGAGCTATGGTAAGAGAACTAAACAAACTAATCGATATTCAAATAACTAACTCTAGAAATGATCAATGGGGAAATTTTTTATCTAAATTACCCGTAGGGAACAAACACTTTTGGAAAATTTCTAAACGTATTAGAAATAAATCTAGAGCGATAGACAAGTTAGTAATCGACAACCGTGAAGTAACGGAGAGACTTGATATAGCAAATGCAATTGCTGATCAGTTTGTTAAAGCTCATAATACATCAGCCAATTTCTCCAGTTCCATTGAGAACAAAGTAAATTTATTAGCTAGCTCAATTTGTATTTGTATTTTTGATGAATTTGTATTTGTAGATGTATTTTTAAATGAGGACATAACTACCTTAACTAGTTTTGAGGAAATTGTATTTATTATTAAAAATCTTAAAAACTCAAAAGCTCAGGGATTAGACCAAATAACCAACTTGGTACTCAAGAAACTTCCTAATTCAGCTTATAATTTTCTAACAAAATTTTATAATTTTTGTATTCAAAACTGCTACTTTCCAAAAAGTTTTAAAAAGGCCAAAGTAATTCCAATAGCCAAAAGTGGTAAAGATCCTAAACTAACATCTAGCTACAGGCCAATCAGTCTGTTAAGTTTGTTAGACAAGATTTTAGAAAGAATTATACTGAATAGACTCAGAAACTTCACAGATGAAAACAATCTTCTCCATAATTGTCAGTATGGATTTAGACCTCAACATTCTACCACACATCAATTGAAAAGAGTGGTAAATATGCTAAAATTAAATAAAAATAGACGATATTCAACTGGTGTGATTTTTCTCGATATAGAAAAAGCTTTTGACTCGATTTGGCATAAGCTGTATAAAATGGAGCTTCCAACATATCTAATAAAAATAATCGAAAGCTTTTTAACTGACAGGTCATTTGTAGTTGATGTTGCTGGAACCCTTTCGTCGGAAAGAGCTATCCTTGCTGGAGTGCCACAAAGCTCCGTTCTATTTCCCCTTCTTTACAACATTTACATATCGGACTACAAAGTACCAACTGGAAATAACGATGCCGACGATAGTGCATTTATTTCTTGTGGAAAAGTGTCAAACGCGATTGTTAAGCGCATGCAAAAGGTTCTTATTCATGCCAACGAATATTTTACCAAGTGGAAAATTAAAATCAATAACGAAAAACTCAGGTGATACTTTTTCCGTTTAATAAATCTCCGAAAAGAATTCCCACAATTAAAATGTTTATAAACAGGACGGAGATTCCGTTTTCAAGTTCTATTAAATACTTACAGTCTTATGCAAAAAAACTTACAACATGCTTACTAACCGTTGTTAAGCTAAATTCGATAAAAGTATATGCAAAAACGATAATTAGCTTAACACACGTGTAGTAAACCATTGTTAAATCTATGAAATTTAACAATGGTTGAACCTACTTTAAACCTACAATAAAGTCATATGTCATAATTTTATTAGAATTTTTGACATTTTGTGAAAAATATTCTAATAATTTTAAAAATAAATTAAAAAAAAAATTTAAAAACACAAAAAACAATTTTCAGATCTTTTCCTTTTATTTTCATGCTTTTTCTCCATTTTTTTCTATTTATTCTTCTAAAACTATTCTTTTTTCCCAAAATAAAAAATAAAAAATATTTTGTTTACAAAATAGTTTAGTGATGTCTAAATTGTCAAAACAAATTTTGAGAAACCGGTACTCGAATACTTTCTTTAATCAAAATATAATATTTGAATTACATTGGTTGTTTTATTTTATTTGTACATTGTTGTTATTAAAAAAAAACAAATAATAAATAAAAAAACAATTAATTATTAACAATTAATAAAAACAATTATTTTGTATAAAAACATAAAAAAACAATATTAGACACGAATACCAAATGAGCTAATAATCGTTCATACACAACATTAAGGAAAAATTGACAGAATAAAATAATGGTATTGCCAGCATCAAATAAAAAAAACCCTAAAATGGATATTAATTAAAATACTGGTTTTGCATATACTTTTTTAATAATAGATTATTAAGCTTAAAGTCGTTGTTAACTAATGTTCACTTGAAGGTCATAATAAGGTTTTTTTTGCATAAGACTATTAGGCGTAACACTCGATAAAAAACTTACATACAAAGAACATGTAGGAAACATTTGTAACAAGGCGATTCGTTATGGCCGAGCTTTGTACCCTCTTTTAAATAGAAATACAAAACTAAAAACAAGTGTCTTTTATACAACCTATCTATTAAACCTATTCTTACATATGCCTGCGTTATCTGGAAGAACTGCGCAGAATCTCACAAAAAAAAGACTCCAGATAATTCAAAATAAAAATTTGAAAACCATTTACAATTTACCAAGATGGTTTTCCACTAAAGAACTACTAGACTTGACTCAGACATTCTATGATAGATGTAGTAGGTCTCCTTTTTCCCATTTGAGAAGTTTGCAGGACGTTGACTGAGTGACTCTATACCCAGGTATAGATTTTATTAGTTAATGTGATTAAACTTTTCAAAATTCCCCCTGTGATTATAGATATAGGTTTTTTACTATCTTTTTCCTATAATAAGTTATTCTAATACGCTTATTAATTTATAAAATGTATATATTTATTGTAATATCTAAAATGATAATAACTCAAAAATGTAATATAAATAAGAAACTCAATGATAGTAAATAAATAAAATAAAAAAAAATAACAGCTGTGTAAGGCTGAGCTGTTTACTAACAGAACTAATTCACCATAGTCGTAAGAAAAAGAAATTAAATAAAATTTTAAGTTAATAAATAATTTGTTTTATGGAAACCTTCATATTCGTTGTAGATGTATTCATTATATGTTCATAAATATTTGGGTGCCTGCATATACATACATACATACATACAGAATATGAAACTTGAATACATATGAGGCATTTGAGTATGCATACCAGAGAACGGAAAGAGACCATTCACATTTGCTGACCATTCGCAAATTCATTGCTTTTGCATTGCTTTTACTCGACAATAATAAAAATGTGCATTGCTGTTAATCTACTCACTCCTTATTACTGTTTGCTATTTTACATTCTCTTTTTGTTATGTCGTTATACATCAAGCAACGAAATAATTCAATGCCACATGAAAAAACTCAAAACATTCACACCATTCGTCCAGTATTCGTTAACATTCACACCATTCGTCCAGTATTTGTTGCTTTGAGTGAATGAATCGATATACATAGTTTCATTTCTACAACAATAAAACACGTATTCTTATCAGTGTTCGAAAAAATACATTTTACATTTTTTCGGTGGATTCCTCTCAGCAGATTTCGGGCAAAAACTCTGAGAGCGAAACAAAGTATCTTATAATGTAATCATTAGGCATTTCAGGTACTGCTGATATTTTCGGTGGATTCCTCTCAGCAGAGTTCGGGCAAAAACTCTTAGAGCTAACTCTGAGAGCGAAACAAAGTATCTTATTATGTAACCCTTTGAAATATCAGCGGTACCTGAAATGTCTAATGATGACTCATACTACAAATCTATAAGAACTTCGGCAAAAAAATATCAACGCCGTTCGTTTGAAAAAGGGATAAAAGTTGCGGCGACTTGACGAATGAGTCATCATTACACATTTCAGGTACCGCTGATATTTCAAAGGGTTACATAATAAGATACTTTGTTTCGCTCTCAGAGTTAGCTCTAATTTCGAAGTCGTGCGAAAAGAAAATAATATGATGTTTTCATAACACATGACAGGCAGGCAATCTCTACACAGGCAAGTACGTAAGAAAATGAGTTTTTATAACATAATTGCCTGACTTACGTTATTATTACGTCTTGTCAAGTTACATTGTTGCCAAGATATATTTTTATTATACCATTGAGTTTTTTTCTTTGTTAATATATAATAAAATATAAATAATAAATACAAGGCAACCCTGTATTTTGTTTATTATTATTACATTTTTTCTGTTTGTTTATCAAAACAAATTTTTGTTGTTTTCATTGTGTTTTCTTTTTCTGTTTTGGTGAAGTGGTTGTTTTTTCTTCTAGAATTGATGGTGTTATTTTGTATTTTTCTGATGTGTTATTTATTTGTTGGTGTAATTGTGGTACTCTTCGTGGTTCCAAAGCTATGAGCGGTGGTTCCAAATCTGTGCTTTTTCGGTTATTACATGGAGGTGGCGATTTCGACAGCCCTAAAACACTAGGGGCTGCTGCGGATGACAAGTGGCATATTCTGTCAATCTGTTGCTCCAATCTCGTTAGAATTATAATGGTACATGGACCACCTTCAGTGCCGTGAAGACATTTGTTGTTTTCGGATATTTTTTTCTTTAGTCCGAGGCAAGGCAAATTCATAGAAGGTGGCCTCTACAACAAATACAACAATGCAAAAACAACCCTCAAACCTTCATAAGAAATTAAGAAAAGCAATTAAAAAAACTAAATAAATTTTATATATTGAAATTTCTTTTGATTTTTATATTATGTCTTAATTACGCAATAGTTGGGCACCTATAAATTAAAAAAAAAAATATTCTATGCAGTCATGGTCAATGAAATTCATTAAAAACAAATTATTTTTTACAATTTTAAAACAAAAGGCCATACACAATCGCTTTTTTTTGATTGTCTACTTTTGACATTTCTAACAAGTGGAAATGCCATAGGAAAACCAAAAAAAAACTCTATTCTTACGTTTCTACTCAAAAAAGACTGCCACATGTGTTATAAAAACCAAATGTTCTCAAATGAACAGATATTTTGAGTCACTTGTGGTATGAAAACAGGCCATAAGAATTTAAGAAAAGAAATTAAAGAACTAAAAAGCTCTTTAAAGTTTTTAAATGACAACAGAGTAAAAAATGATTGCTTAATTAACGGCCTCGATGTATCAGAAAGTAACGATGCTGTAGAAGTAGTTACAAAGTCGATGAAAGACGTTGGCGTAAATCTAAAAGCAACAGATATAAATGAAGCATATTTTATAAAACCAAACAAAAATTCAAAGAAAACCAACAAAAGACAATCTATGGTGGTTAAATTTAACAACAACAGAATAAAGGAAACAGTAATGTCAACTAAACCAAAATTGAAAAAAGATGAAACAAAAAAGTTTTCATAAATGACTTTTTAAGCAAAGAGACACTCTCTTTACTTAACTACTCCAAGAGTTTAATGTGATGTTTTTGTAACTCAGGCTATTTCACTTGCCTGCCTGTTTGCATGGAAAACACAAACAAAAACACTCAATTTTGTTAGTGTTTCCCATATAAACAGGCAGGCAAGTCAAATAGGCTGTGTTACAAAAACATCACATAAATTCTATATAAGAGAAGATTTATGGCCTGTTTTCATACCACAAGTGACTCAAAATATCTGTTCATTTGAGAACATTTGGTTTTTATAACACATGTGGCAGCCTTTTTTGAGTAGAAACGTAAGAATTGGGTTTTTTTTCGTTTTCCTATGGCATTTCCACTTGTTAGAAATGTCAAAAGTAGACAATCAAAAAGAAGCGGTTGTGTATGGCCTTTTGTATTAAAATTGTAAAAAATAATTTTTTTTAATGAATTTCATTGATAATACCAATTTACTAGTAATTTCTTGATCAATATTCTGCCATTCCTCGGACTAAAGAAAAAAATATCAAAAAACAACAAATGTCTTCACGGCACTGGAGGTGTTCCATGTACCATTATTAATCTAACGGGACTGGAGCAACAGATTGACAGAATATGCCACTTGTCATCCGCAGCAGTCCCTAGTGGTACTGTTTTAGGTCTGTCGAAATCGCCACCTCCACGTAATACCCAAAAAAGGACAGATTTGGAACCACCGCTCATAGCTTAGGAACCAAGAAGCGTACCACAATTACACCAACAAATAAATAACACATCAGAAAAATACAAAATAACACCATCAACTCTAGAAGAAAAAAAACAACCACTTCACCAAAACAGAAAAAGAAAACACAATGAAAACAACAAAATTAACAAAAATTTGTTTTGATAAACAAACAGAAAAAATGTAATAATAATAAACAAAATACAGGGTTGCCTTGTATTTATTATTTATATTTTATTATACATTAACAAAGAAACAAACTCAATGGTATAATAAAAATATATCTTGGCAACAATGTAACTTGACAAAACGTAATAACAACGTAAGTCAGGCAATTATGTTATAAAAACTCATTTTCTTACGTACTTGCCTGTGTAGCGATTGCCTGCCTGTCAACAAGCTTGTGTTATGAAAACATCATATTAAAATTTTCGGTTGAAGTTTGTGTCAGCAAAGATTTTATTGAAACCATTAAAATATGCATTCAAAATATAAAAGTTAATGGCAAACCATTAAAAATATTGTCTTTTTATATATCGCCAAAAAACAATTTTCAAGATTTTTTAAACTTCATAGAAGAATCACTTAATAACTTATCTCAAAGTCCATACCTAATAATGGGAGATTCCAACGTGGATTTCTTGCAGGGCTAATCGTCACATATTTTACTGGATTTACTTAATTGTTATGATTGCCGTAACTGTCATAATTTGGTTACTAGGACTGTTAGTGGAACATCCATTGATAATATATTTAGCAACGTTGAAAACATACTTCAAATTGAATGCAGTATCTCAGACCATAATATAATAGGCTGCAGAATAAAACTACCTGTTATAACTCGTCAATTTTACGAAATGGAAAAATTTAATTGTAACTATGAACTTGTAAGAGAGAAGCTTAGAAATGATTTGGAAATTTTTAACCTAACATGAAACCCTAATGCTGACGCAGTAAACGTAATTGGTTCCATCACAAATGCTGTGGCTTGTTCAACAGTTACTTCAAAAATAATAAAAGATATTAAAGATGATATAGCACCGTGCATGAACAAAAATATAAAAAAATTACTTTTATATAAAAATAAGCTTCTAAAATTAAGAAAGAAAATGCCATACAATATGGATATTGCATATAATCTTAAAAGAATTAGCAAAGTAATAAAAATTGCCTGTAAACAGTCGATGAAGGATTATTATCAGAAAAATTTATGCAAAATCAAACAAGAGCCAAAAAAAATGCTGGCAATTTTTGAATAAAATCCTTGGAAGAAATACCAAACACTCTATAATATAGGAAATGATATAATTGATGAAGATAAGGCTGAAATGTTCAACTATTTTTCATAAATTCTGTTGAAACTTTAAAACGACGAATGGAAAGCATTGCTGTTGATAATTTTCAACACACAAATTATAGCGAAATTGAAAATTTAGTGTTACATTTAGAAATGAATAAAAGCCCTGGAAATGATACAATTACTGCGAAATGTCTTTTTGAGTGCAAAGACGTTATTATTCCCCTCTTATTGAAAATTTTTAATGATATGATTGACTATTCAATATATCCAGATGCGTTAAAGGTACATAAAATTATACCTATTCCAAAAGAAAAAATAAGTAATACGGTTGAAAAATTTAGACCCATAGCGGTTTTAACCACAATAGACAAAAATTTTAAAAAGATATTATATAAACAACTTTCAACGTTTTTCGAAAATGAATCTTTAATATTTCCTAATCAATATGGCTTTAAAAAAGGATGTGGGACAGATGAAGCAGCATTGAATGTGGTAAATTTTATATGCAATAGTTTCGGCAACGGCTTTACTGCAGTAGGAGGCAGTGATGCCAAGTGTAGGGATTTTTCCCTTTTTGTAGGGATTTTTTTCAAAAATTTCACATGTAGGGAAAAAGGGAAAGATTTCTTAGTTTTTTCGAATTGTAGGGAATTTTTTCAATTTCAAATTTTTAGCTTCTAAAAACTATTTTTCTTCCAATATAAATTAAAAAATGTAATTTATCATACAATATTCCCTTTGATAACATCATTGGACTGTGTTGCGATGGCGCTAATGTTATGGTCGGACAAAACAATTCGTTCGCATCCAGACTTTTGCTGGATAATCCCGACCTAATAACAATCAAATGTATTTGCCACACTGCCGACATCATAGCAAACAAATCTTGCCTAATGTTGCCAAGAGCCCCAGAGGATTTGGTAAGACAAATAGGAACGTACATTTCCGGCAGTTTTAAAAGATGTTCTCAGTTGGAGGAGTTCCAAGAAATGAACGAAAAAAAAGGAAAATATTAAGAACATCAACAACCAGGTGGCTGTCTCATCAAAAAGGCATCGAAAGAATATTGGATAATTGGCAAGCTCTAGTTGAATATTTTAAATTTGCAATTAAACAGGACAAGTTGAAATCTGCAGATGTTATACTGACTGAACTTACAAATGAGTGTAATAAAGCTTACTTACTTTTTTTGAGATATGAGTTAAATTATTTTAACTCGTTAAATGCACTTTTTCATTCGAAAAAAATGTTGGTTCATGTTTTGCATTCAGAGTCAACAAAATTTTTTTATAAACTTGGCCAAAATTTTATTAAAAAATAATGTTTGAAAATTTATTGTGTCATAAGGTCACCTCATGTTTCATTGCCAATAGATGATGTCTATGTCGGCAGTGAATGTGAAGAATTGTTGAAAACATTTCCAAAAGCCAGTGCTCATCAGGTAAAATCTGATTGTCTACAATTCTACATAACTGCACTTGAAGAAACGCAAAGAAGACTGCCACTTAATGACAAATCAATTCTCAAAGAAATGGAATTTTTAAACCCCGTAGTGGCCATTGGAAAAAGTAACAAAAGTGTCTATCAATTTAAATTGATATGTTATAAGTATAAAGTTGACTTAAATTTACTTACACATGAATGGAATGGAATGAACTTTAGAATATAGTTTTTCTGAATATGAGAAACAAACATTGTCTAAATTAGATGTTGAAGCATTTTGGTCCAAAATCTGCAATTCAAAAAATTTTAATGACAATTTGATCTTTCCAAATTTTTCAAAAATTATAAAAATTTTATTAAGTTTGCCACATGCCAACGCTGACGCTGAAAGAATTTTTTCTGTTGTAACTGACGTACGTACGAAAAAAAAGGAACAAATTAAGCCATGAGTTATTCTTTGCATTATAAGATCTCATTTACAAGCTAATTTAATTAATTGTGTAAATTTTAAATGCACATCGAGTCATTTAAACAAAATTAATTATACAGAATTGTATAAATAATTTTTTTTCATTAATTTATTATATTTGTTATTTTTATGTTATTTTTGTATAATAAATGTATGTACCTGAATTGAAAATGTACAAATTTAAAAAAAATATTTATTAAAAAAAACGGAAAAAGTGGCGTAGGGAATTTTGTAGGGAAAATTAAAAGTCGGTGTAGGGAAAAAAGGGATTTTTTTTCATTGACGTAGGGATTTTTGGAAAAAATCTCCTGGCATCACTGGTAGGAGGAATCTTTTATGATTTTACTAAAGCATTTGATTTTATAGATCACTCCATTTTGCTTCATAAACTAAAATTTTATGGGATTCGAGGAAGCACTCTGAAACTTATAAGAAGCTATCTGACGAATAGAAAACAATTCGTACAGATAAATACAAGTAAGAGTTCGGTACAAAACATAAAGTATGGTGTTCCGCAAGGTAGTGTTTTAGGACCTCTACTTTTTGCCATATATTTAAACGATATTAATAATTTGGAATTAAATGGAAGAATGTTCATGTACGCAGATGATATTTGTATATTGTACCCCTACAAAGAAAATTTAGTACTAAAAACTTATGTCGAACGTGATGCAGCTTTAATATCGGAATTCGCACGAATAATTAAATTAATGTTGAATCCAAGTAAAACTAAATTTATTAGATTCCTGCCCAAGCCAAATTTCAATAGCAATATAAGCATTCGAATAGATGGTAACGAAATTGTAGAAGTGGATTCTATTAATTACTTAGGATTAAAAATTCAAAGCAATTTAAAGTGGCATCTTCATATCGAACATATTAGATCCAAAATATCACCTGCACTCGGAATATTGTATAAATTAAGATACAAGTTAGATACAACAACAAAACTTATGATTTTTCAATCCCTTATACAAAGTCACGTCAACTATTTAACCCACATATACGGATTTCGGAAAAATGCAGACCTCAAATCACTGCAAATCATTCAAAGCAAAGCACTCAAACTTATTTACAATCTCCCTCTCATGTACTCAACATTATCTTTGTACACTGACGTTGTGAAAAATATTTTACCAATATGTATATGGATTATATAAAATGAAAACATTAATTTATGTTTATAACGCTCTACATGGAATTGGTCACCATACGATATGCTTTTCAAGAAACCAGACCGTTTTTAACACTAGGAATAGCCATAACCTTCGCGCTGTGAGATGTCGTTTAGAAATCACGAAGCAGAAAATTGAATACGCTGGTAGCCTGGAATATAATAACTTGCCTCAACATATAAAAGATTGTAGCACAATTTCTTCCTTTAAGAAAAATTAAAAAAAATATTTATTACAAAGTATTGAAATGCTTTTAATTTAAAAAGATTTTTTTTATATACTTATGCATGTATTAAATAGTTTTTGTTAATTATTTTTTATACAATTTGTTAACTTTGCCAACTTGTCTCTCTAATGCCCTAGTAGCGCTGAGACATTTAAAAAATGTAAATTTCATTGGATTTCAATAAATAAATTACAAAAAAAAAAACCAACTGTTGATCCCTCTAGGGAAGACGGAGAGGACGAGTTGTTAAAGATACATAAGGGTAACTTCGTCAGCAAGAACAGTTACTGAATAAAATCGATTAGGAACTTTCGGATTTGTCAGGAGACTGTCTGTTAATTTCGGGTGTCTTGAGGAGTTTGGGGATATATCGTTGGATTCCGAGGAAGAACATGACGTCCCTGTGATCTCTGCTCTAAATCGGGATCTCGCTTCGGAACTAGACATCGACTGTTTCTAATAAATTTGTTTGGCAGGACGTCATGTCACATGACACAAAAGTTGTAGGGCTCAGCAAGCAAAGCCCAAAAAAACAGGAGAGAGCAAGGAATGACACGAGGGCCTCCTTATTTATCTTATATAAGTTCGACATGTAACGACATCTTATCAAGAAGCTTAGGAAGGATATAGCTAAATCCGAAAGAATTTACGGGCCTATCAGTGTTCTCTTGGAAAGGTCAGTCATGGCCCACTATTATCTACCGTTGCTGTGACGGATACTACTCGCCAGAGTATAGTTCCAGTATTAGTAGGAAATGGTGCGCCTGGCCTGGTACCAGTAATGGTGGCGAAGGTAGCTTCGACTAGCTCGGTCAGGAATAGTAAACCAACAACTGTTAGTACGCTAATGAGGAAGAGTCGTATAAGACGGCGGGAAAAGCTAACGTCCTTTTAACCAACAGACCATTATCAGGGAAAATTAAGGTTGGCTCATCTCCATCCGGCAATTTTAAGTAATCTTAAAAGGAGTCCAAAGAAGATGAGGAAGTGATTAGGTGTTGTTCAAGGGCTAATGGCAGATATCACAGATCGCTCTGATTCGGATGGTATGATTAGTACGGAACTACGACAGAATTGGAGATTGGTTGAAGAGAATCAAAGTTTTTAACTGCGGGAACAGGAAATTGTATGATTTACTGTCGCAAATGGTTAGCAGCCCCAAGTTTAAGCTGGATGTAATACACACATCGGAATTATCTTTGAGACCAGTAGTGACAGATTCCACCGGCGGTGAGAACGGTAGAAACCATACTGACTGTACTGGAGATCTCGTCATGAGTCTGGATAGGATAGAGAGAGTTGTTAGGTTCTGTCTTGATAAAGTTAGATTTCGTTTTGCGAAGTATAGCAGGACCACAGAGGCTGAGGTTGGTGTAGATACTTCTGCATCCTTGTGAGGCGGCATTAGCCAAACTAACAACTCAACTCACCAAATTGCAGGAGTATTTATCCAAAAACTATGGATAAATAGAGACAGCGTTTGCGGCCAAGGGATACTTGCTATTCACCCCGTCGGGTCAGGACGAGGTGAGACCGTGTATCCTAGGAAAGAAAGAAGTTATTTCAATATATCTTGCTTCTCTTAGTGATGACAATATAACGGTGGCAGTAGACGAATCCAAGGGACGGAAATGCATCGATCTACATGGCGATTGAAACTGTTGACCCCTCAAGCGGGAATTCGCGGTAGCTCACCGGCTATGCAGGTCAGAGCAACACGGATTTAGTACTCGGCTGCGATGCCAATACACATTATGGTCCATTAGACAGCAGGGGTGTGAATAAGAGGTGAGTCAATTTTTGATTTTATCGCTGGTAGAGACAGCAACAGGAAACAGACACCCACGTTTCTGGCTAAGAATAGGAGCGCAGTAATAGATATTACATTGAAAAATAATAGGAAGGATTTAGTAAGGGATTGGAGGATCAGTAATGAAACCTTATAGAAACTCTAGGAAGACTGATTATAACTTTTTAGGCAATCAATGAGTAGGAGCACTATTGAATGTGTGGAGTTTTGAAAATCACCAAAAGGACTGCACAGCGTAACCAAAAAGGTTACTCGTTCCTTAGTAAATACTTTTGCGCATTAAGGCAGAAAGGGTGACTTTTTCGAGGTTGTTCGATAGGGTTCTCTCGCTGTCACTGCTTGATACAGCAGTTTTAAAATTCGGCATACCACCCACGGTTGTTGAATTCCATGCTGCTTTTTTCAGTTGGGAAAGTATTCATGTAGAGGCGAGAAATCAATTACTTGGTAGCATTCATTAAAGGTTTTACGGGCTCGTCTAAAGCAATCACTATTTTCATAGTCTGATCTGTAGTATTTTAGGGATAGCAGTTCAAAATTACGTGTAGGTCGCACACAAACATTGAATTTCATTCGACTGAGCAGGAACTCTGAATCAACATCGCCTCGTATTAATACCAGAATAAAAAAGTACTCATCATGCAACTACGACTTTTAAGAGTTGGCAGTTTAATCAGAGCTAATCTACTCCGATATGGCGGTAATTCATAGGAGTTCCACACAACACCACCGAGTAATCAGAGAGGCTAATTATGACGTTTAAAAAACGCTCAAAACAGCACCATTACTGGCGTAATTAGAAGGAGAAAAAAAGTTATGAGTTTTGCGAAGCAAATGTGTTAGAAGCAACAGATATACAGAGTGAAAACTGGCGGATAAAGTAGACAAATTAAATGTAAACAAACAATTATTTTGTGTTAAAAAAGGGAAAATTTAGAATATTTTTTTAATTTCTTCAGTAAAAATTTTAAAAATTCGTAAATATTTAATTATTAATCGAAATGTGTGTGGTTTTTGGTCACAATGAATATAGTTTCTTGTGCAAAAGGTAAGTCAGAAGTTAAATATATCAAGATCAAATAAGACATATTTTCTTGTAGAACTTTGTGTATATTACCAGTATATATTAATTTTTTGAATGAAAAAGTTAAAATTCTATAATTTTTTCATTATTAATCGAACTCTTAACAATTTCCCTTCACACTGAGAGAAGTTCCGACTGCAAAAGGTAAAAGTAAATTTAAAAATATAACAAAATATATACTCATAACTTTTTGTTTCAGGAATTTGTGAATATACCTCTAAATTGGTTAAATACTAAGTTAGTGACGATCGATGAAAGGTGTCACCAAATACAATAGTTCCGTATTACGTTTCCTTAATAAAATGGTTCATCTCCTTTCAAAATTATTCTATTATTTTACCAAAATATGATCAACTTCTACCAAAATAGAAAAATAAAAACCCACCCGAAAACTAACAAAACATAAATAAACAGAGTGCCCTGTTAGTCTAGTGGGTAGTGTGCTAGACTATTAGCGTGAGGGTCGTGGGTTCGATTCCCACCAGAGACTCTGGTCTGTGACACTATACCGAGCACATGGTCGAAGTTACTCAGCTCGTATATAATTTGTAATTGTATTGTAATTAATAAATAAAATAAAAAAATAAATAAACAAAACAGACAGAATCAGAGAGGGACAGAAATACTTTATGGTAATATTTGCGGTCCCTTTCACATTTCGCCAGTAAACTATCAA
Organism: Sarcophaga caerulescens; assembly: GCA_927399465.1. Classification (NCBI taxonomy): domain Eukaryota; kingdom Metazoa; phylum Arthropoda; class Insecta; order Diptera; family Sarcophagidae; genus Sarcophaga; species Sarcophaga caerulescens. The sequence goes on along the minus strand of OV656872.1, from coordinate 89,726,889 downwards.
ATTCCGTTTCCTCTCTCGGTTTTCAAGATCTCGAAAACAGAAAATTAAAAATTGTTTTTGCACTTACTCAATGCTATTTATATGAACTGAACTTTTTGTTGTTTGTGAACGCTCAATGCTATGCTGTGTTGTGTATTTCGTATTCCAAATATATTTTTTTGGCATTCAAACAATTTGATAGCACGAAACCAACACAATTTTTGAAAAACGTATGAAAACATATACACATTTTTTTCATTCACACAGTTTGATAGCACGAAACCAATACAACTTTTAAAAACATATGAAAAAAATGTGTATAAGTGTATCGAATTTTTACATGAAAATTATCAACAACAAGCATACACTGTTGTATAATCGTCCAACAATACAACGATACAACGGCTTGTGTGAATTGACCAATTATTAAAAGTGTTAAATATTTTAACGTCGTCAGCATACATATACGAATTCTACAGCAGAAACACCAAAGCCCATAAGTGATAATTTGTGCAATAAAAGTTTATGATTAACTTTATCAAATGCTTTACTAAAATCAGTGTATATCACATCAGTCTGCATTTTATTTGAAAATCCTTCATTAACAATTGTGGTGAGTTCTAAGATATTAGTTGTTGATGATCGAGATTTACGAAAGCCGTGTTGACATGGCGATAGAAGAGGCGAAATTTGATGATATAGAAGATCAGTTAGCATTTTCTCAAGGAGTTTAGGAATAGCATTAATTTTGGCAATACCTCTGTAGTTTGATATATCCGATCTAATTTAAATACATTTAAATAAAGGAATAATGTATGATTTCTTGCAAACTAATGGCAAATAACACGATTTACGAGACATGTTGAACATTGTAGTAAGAGGCGCGGCTAGCAATGATGCACAATTATTTAGTATACAGCTCGGTATATCATCAGGACCTGGACTAAATGAGCTTTTTAGTGATGTTAAATTCGAAAAAACGGTGTCAACATTAATAAACGGAAAGGATATCCCACATGATTGATTTGTTGCATATGGATAAGAAGTTCCAGTATCATAAGACATAGTAGAATACGTGGTTGAGATATTGATATGATATTACCGTCATCGATGACATTTTCTGCAACCTATTCTTCCCGTGTGTGAGTCTTGTATGTTCGTCCGAAAACAGTCTCCGGTACCACATAGTCACATCTAAAACCTGGATGATTCGATTTACTTCGTGCTGTATTAAAGCGTGGCCCCTCATACATGGCCTAAACACATCTGAAAACAACTCTCACCTCTTTCCACACGTCAGGTACGTAACCCAAATGTATACATTCCCTGAAAATCCACTCAATGCCGAAGATGATTGAACAATGAGTTTTATTTCCTATCTGCTGTGAGTGTGGTTTGACTCTGCAACTTCATATGCGGGGCTTTCCACATCTACACAACCTGGGAAGTGAGTCTCCATTAGTAAATCAAGCGGTTCCTGAGTGAAAGAGAGTGGTCATCATTAGGCCGGATTTGCAGGCCTGGCACCTCAGCATTCTTTTGGGGAAATTAACTATTTTCTGACCCAGTTTCTTTCGGGTCATGGTTATTTCCGAAAATATCTATACCGCATGGGCAAGGTGATTGATCCTGGCTGCATTTATTGCGAGGAAATGAGTGAATGTGTACGTTGAATGTGTACTCCGCAGGAAGAAGGTCGACCTTGACACAATACAACGAAATGATACATGAGAAGACGAGCCAATAGCATGAAGCTGGCTTCAAATATGGCGTACCCAGACGTGGGAGAGTAGACAACGGTCCCTAACGGGACGTCGTTCTGGGCCCTTCTCGAAGTAATGCAGCCGTCCCGGGAAGGGAGTATCCCCAGAAGAGGAGGAGGGATTGTTTTAGTGGAAGCACCACTCGACGCAGTTGACGACGGTCACTGTAAGTGCGAAGGCATTTTGAACCCTACCTCACACGCCAAAAAAAAACCTCAGCATTCTTTACAAGCACTTTTCGAAGCTTCTCTCTCTAATATAGGCGATATCCTCTGAGAATTTAAATCATCTTCGAATAGAGATGTCTCACATTTCTACAGGCTATTTGAAGGAGCAGAGGAAACAGTGAATTATATTTTATTTCTCTGTCCTCTATCACAGATGAGTAAGCAGGGATAGATAGGTAGTCGAATTGTTGATGAACTAGTAAATCTAAAAGACTACATCCTTGAGGATCCAACAGGGTTCATAAACGACTAGCTAAGGGATACCTTTAGAGGTAGAAGTTTTATCTTTGGGTGCCTACTTTTAATAGCTGATTGTCGTTTCGCCTTTCATTATTTTCTTCCTAAATTTGATCCCCTCTCTTCTTCTCTTATCTCTTACCTTTATCCATTTCCTCTTTCCTTCCTTTCCTAATTGAAAGGTCACAATGGAACAATAGGTGTCTGGATAAATGCGGGAAATCGGTAACAGGTTGAAGCTCTACCCTTCATAACCTAACCTTACTAATCGTGTAATCGCATAGGTAAAGTCGTAAACGTGGCGTAAATAAATATATTTAATCGTAATGTTATAAATAAAAATTTGCACTATTAAATTATAGAGAAAAAATTTTAATGTTTACTATGGAATATATGTACATACTATGTATATAAATCCAAAGTTCAAACGAAAAAACGAACAAACTCTGTTTTTTTTAGTCAATGTCCAATTGATAGACAACGAAACAGCGACTGAAAATAATTTTGATATAAAATAATATATAACATCAGCATAGTGTCGGAGCGGTCATGTTTAAGTTTACACTCACAGCTCAATATATGTAATATATCACTTTTCTACGGGCTCATAATGAAAATATCTTTAATAATATTGGGAGAAAAAAATTTCCTTTTTTGTTTTTTTTTTTGATTTTTATATATTTTAACATTTTATATTAGTTTCATTTTCAAATTTAAATTTTTAATGTCTAAATTCGTAACGCAATATTGTTTAAGTAATATACATTATAATTTTCATTCCACAATAATTTTTAAAACAGTTGCAAATCCCCGATTTTTAATCTAAATCTTATGTTATTAAGACGTTTTTATACAAATTATTTATAATAACCTTGCATTGAGAATAAACATTACTTTTAACTATTATGTTATACCATTTAATTTCTTTTCATTCTGTACGAATGTGTTACAAGTTCAACTTAATTTGCCTTCGCATTACTTAAGTTGCCGTATTAAGAAATAATAAAACAAAACTTCTGGCAGCACTGAGGAAGTTCTTGTCAAAATGTCCTAAATGTTGTGAACAGAAGTTATCCTTATGGAAAGTTTAGTAAACAATTGCACTTTTACCGAATATAATTCTAATTGTGTTTCATGAAAGAACGTTTGTGTACAATTCTTAAAAAGCAATAATTTGACTGAAATGAGTAATTTTAAAAATAAATTTTGCTCTGTTTTCTTTTCATATTTTAAAGAGTTCATATAAAGTGAAAAAAAATTAAATAAAAAGCAAACGGATACTATTTAGGCGCATGTTTGACCTCTTATTTAAATATCTTGATGTGTGCGTGTGTGTAAAATCCTATTAATTTTATATGTACGCTTGATGTATTAAATGGCCTATGTCTTATAAAAACTTTTTAAATGATGGTTAATTGTTTTTAAAAAATATTACAGTCAAATTCCCGACTACAAAAGCTACTTCGGCGAGTTGTTCAAATAAAATTTAATACTTAACATAGTTGCAAAGATAATAGGTAAGCCCGTGTTAGACGTACCACACCCTAATCCAAAAAAAGAATTATAATCCAGCAGCACCTTGTATTATTTAACATTACATCCTACAATAATATAACAAAAAAATAATTTTCTAAGGCATTCTTGTTATTTTTGCAATGATATGAACCACAGTGATGATTTGTTTAAATTAAAAAATGTACAATCAACTCGGAAGTTACCTCTATTAATTTGCATGCGATAATACTGAACTAAATCAACAACTGTTACCAAAAAAGGTATGTATTTTGTAAAACATTAATATTACATTAAAGCAGTGATTCACAATAGTCCATAAATAAATAAATATACGGTGGGCAGCATTGGTCTCGGTACCCTAATTTTGAGTAAACAATTTTATAAATTGTAAGAAAAATTTTGAAAAAAAAATAATTGATGTTTTTTAAATTTATGTTATTAATTTAATTCTATTTTATAATAAAACAAAAAAAAATTATTAATGTATTCAACGAAACCCATGAAAAATAACGAAAACTTTCCGACGACTACACTTTTGTGCTACAAAAATGTAGTTCTCCTAAGAAAAAAAGAGTACATTAAAAATTTAAAGGCAAATTGTATTAAAATGTTATACCTAGTATTTAGAAGGATATCCTTTAACACCAAGCTCACTATATAACCTATTTGGCATTGGATGCACCAGTTTTTTTTTTTGTTTCTGCCGATATTAGCTGTCATTTAAGTTTTTCAGTTGACATTCGTTTGAGATTTAGCGACTAAGCATCTGTTTTCCTAAATAACACTCTCATGGAGTCATACCGGGACTTGAAGACCTTGGAATTATTTGGAAAAACGTTTGCGTAGTCACTAAATCTCAAAACAAAAATCAACTGAAAATCTTGCTTATGGGTCAATGACATCAAACATCATATATGTATATCTTATATAAATTAATAAAATAAACCTAAAATACACAAATTATTTTTATAAATTTTCGCTTAAATTTTTTAAATTGTTGACATAAATTAGGGTACCTTGGCTTATGCTGTTCACTGCATGTATCTTTAAATAATACTATGACACATTCTGTTATTACTTATATAGGTATAATGTTTCGCTGCATCTATAAGTGAATCATATTTAAATTTTTTTTTTATAATTTTATGTTATTTCTTTAACAATACGTTAATCGAACGGATCTATTATAAGTTTGACTCAATAATTCTACACTTTACACTTTTTTGATATATATAGTACCTCTAACAGTTTTTGAAATTCTGTTTTATAATGAAAAATGAAGTTGTCCTCGTTTCCCACTGAATACATTTTTTTTATTGATATTAAGTAGTATTATTAATATTATTAAATTACATTTAAATTAAAAAGGGTATACTATGAATACATACGCTCTAATTAATGCTCTTTATAAAAATTACACTCTTTCTCCTAAAAACATTAGTATTAGTTTTATTTTTAACATCAAATGACAACATATTGTACAGATTTAGTCCTTTATGAAATATGTAAATGAAATAAAAACTGCTCATAACGTTCGTAGTGGTTCCCCAATTCCGACCATTGTTGCAGGCAGGAGGTATCATTTCATGATTTTAGTGAGTAGCGTGCTTAATGTAGTAAATAAGATGATAAATTTTGCATTAGTTATAAATTGTATTAGACTTGGTTGAAACTTTTTCATATCTTCGCAAATGATAGTATGCTAAACCAATTATCCTTATCAACTCGGATTATATTAATTTTTCTATTCACTAATACTGTTGATTATTAAAATTTAAATACAATAAAAAATGCAATACGAGTAATACGAGTATGTATTAATCTTATAAATTGTAAATATTGCAGACATTGGATATAAAAAATTAAAAGTTCTGCAACATAATTTTTAAGTAGAAACTCTGGAAACTCCACATAGGTATTATTCTTAATACTACTCCTATTGCATTTATAATTAGTCATACTATTATCATAGTTCTTAAAATATATGTTATTCTTAAAATATATGTATGTTATTATATTATTAATTTCATTATTATTTCAATATCACAACTACATATTTACTACTATTAACAATTTATAATTTTATTTTTGAATGAAGTAAATTCAGACAGTTTAATATATGGGCAATTTCGTGTCAAGTGACCAAATTTTTAAAATCGATGTCTTCCGATTTGGATGAAATTTGCACCAAGGTTAGTACTATTGGATAGTAGGCCAGACACAAACAAAGCTCTATCAGTCAAGAACTGCCGGAGTTAGAGGGGGTCAAAGTTGGACATTTTGGTCATACAGGGTTTTTCTAAAATGTGTATAACTTTCCACCTATTGGTCCTAGCAAAATTTTCCAAAGGATATTAGATAGCTATTTCTTCAATCTTTCCAAAAATAATTTTTTTAATTTTTTAAAAAAATTTTTTTTATTTTTTTTTTAAATTTTTTTTCAATTTGGGCCCTTTTTTTTTTTTTTTTTTTTGCTTAAAAGAAAGCTCCCATTAAGTGACCACAAAGCTCTTAAAGGAAAAGAACTAAGCTTTCTTTGAGTAAAAAAAAAAACATTAATTAAAAAATATATATCGGAAGACATCGATTTTAAAAATTGGGTCACTTGACACGAAATTGCACATATATTATACATACATAATTGGTCATTACAACCCTTCAGTCAGGCTTTACGTCTAATAAGCCAACACACTACCTACTAGACTACGGCGACTTCGTATTATTATTATTACCAAGCGTTGGCACTGTTCCTTTTATCATTGGTCCTATCCTCAATGCCAATGTCAATATTTTAACGCAATAAATTTAAATAAACGTTAGGTAAGTAAACAAAGAAGATTCGCTAAAAAGTATAAGCAGAACTTACTGCACTGTACTGTTGTGGTTATTTTTTGTGTTAAAATATTTTAAATTTATCAGTTTTGTTTAATACATTGTCAAGGGGGTAGTGTATTGGCTTATTACATGAGTGGCCACGGTTAAAATCCCTTGTCAAACAACTCGAACAAAAGGACAAAAACTCTTATGAAAAGTTTCTCAAAAATCTGTCCGTCGGAGTCGACGTTAAAACGTTGGTTTTTTTTTTTTTTTTTTTTTTTTTTTTTTAATTTTATTTATAAGTATTAAAAATACTTTAACTTTTCAAATTATACAAAATTATTACAAATCATTAAACAATACAAAATTAATACATTTTCTTTTAAAAATATTTTCATTTACTTCATTTTTAATGTTCATTGGCAATAAATTGTATAGTTGTAGACCTTTATAAAACAACGTTTTCTGCATCTGGGTTGACTGCACTCTTAGGATTCGAAAGTCGTCTGCATTCCTCAGCATATATGGTTGGCTTTCTCTCACAAATTGGATCTGCTCGCATAAGTATTTAGGCGCATCACCTTTCTTCATTTTTCTAACAAACAATAACGTATTAAACTGTAACCTTTGTTTTATATTCATCCATTTCAACTCGTAGAGCATTGTATTTATATTCGTATACCGATCGCATTTCAATATTACTCTCATTGCTTTATTTTGAAGTTTCTGCAATCTTGATAATTGAATTGCGGTACTGCATGTATACAATACAGTGGAACCGTATTCGAAGTGCGGTTTGATTATGGTGTTATATATTGTTACTGCTGTATCTTTTGAAATTCTATTCCTAATCCTTTTAAAGAAACCAATTTTTTTGCCAATTTTCTTACAAGTATAATCGATGTGTTCATTTAAGTTTAGTTTTTTGTCAATTACAAAACCTAGGTATTTTATATTTTCAACCTTTTCTATCACAGAATCATTTATCTTAAATACTTCATCAGAATTCATGTTTATTTCCATTATTTTCGTTTTGTTCTCATTTAATTTCAATTTATTCATTTTAAGCCACTCATTTATCTTCCGCACATCGTGTATCATATTATCCTGACATTCTCTATCACTTTTCGCTACTGTATATATAAGAGTGTCATCAGCGTACAATACAACTTTGCATCTTTCCAATATTTTGGGCATGTCATTTATATATAATATAAACAATAAAGCACCTAAAATTGAACCTTGTGGTACTCCGAAATTATTAATCGCTTCCTCAGACACAGTATTATTTAATTTTGTTGCTTGCTTTCGGTTCTCCAGGTATGACTTGAACCATTCCAATTCAATTTGTCTTATCCCATACATATACAATTTTTTTAGCATGATATCTCTGTCAATAGTCTCGAAAGCTCTTTTAAAATCAAGAAAAATTGCCATCATTCTATTTTCCTTTCCTACGGCCTTCCATTCGCTTATCACATAATTCACTGTAGTTTCACATGAATGCTTCTTTCGGAAACCTGATTGTTGTCCAGATAATATACCGTGGTATTCAATAAACTGCTCCAGTTGTATCTTTACTACTTTCTCCATTATTTTTTCACATACTTTAAGTGTATTTATAGGTCGAAATTCCTCACATTTCCTTGTCTTGGGCACTTTTTCGATCGGTGTTATCATTGATCTTTTCCAATTTTCCGGAAATATACCAGTCTCCAATGATGTATTAATTATTTTTAGCAAAACATTTCCTAATATGTTCCAATTATCAATTATAATTTTATTTGAGACGCATTCATGGTCAGGTTTATTCTTCATCTGTTGTACAATGTTCTCAAGTTCCGTAATGTCTATCCTACGGAATTTAAATAAATTTCTTGGTTCACATGTTACTTGGCTAACATATTGCACTTTATCGATTGACTGTCTTATGCTACTTATACTATCAATAAAATATGTATTAAACTTATTTACTATATCACAGTTATCATTATATTCTACCTGGTCAAATATCACAGACTTAGTTAAATTTTCCTTCTTATTAAGTACCAGGGTTTTAATCTGTTTCCACATCTGTCTCTGAGTACATGCATTGTCAATTTTTGTATTTATGTAATTGTTTTTACTATTTTCAATATGCACTTTGTATCGATTTCTAATTATTTTATATTCAGCCCAAGCTTGACTAGATTTCTCAATTTTAGCTCTTAAATATTTTATTATCTTCTCTCTTTTCATTGCTTGCAGTTCCGAGTTATACCATTTATTAACTTTATTATCTAACTGTGTCTGTTTCTCAATTGTAAATCTCTGTATGGCACTTCTCAGGCCGCTATCAAATAGATTAACATTTTGATCCAAATCTATGCGATCGTCATATTTTATGACGTTCCTCAACATTGCATTAAATGTATGCTTATCGTATTTAAATACCCTTATGGTTTTTGTCTCGTTGTTCTTGTTGTCCATTCTCGCTAAAGATATGTTAATAACCTCATGGTCAGAAATTTTGTTTGTCCTACAGTTTTCTGATGTTATTTCATAATTATTAGTTATCACGTAATCAATTATAGTGCTTGAATTTTTCGTCACACGAGTGTCTTCGTTAACTAATTGTCTAAGGCCATTATCATTAATTATACTTCTAATTCTATTTCTATACAAGGAGTTCTTCTTCCAGTCAATATTAAAATCTCCGGCAATCAAAATATCACAGTTGTTATCACAGATTTCCTCAATTGTTTGCTCAAATATATCACAGAATTCAGATTCGCTATAGCTGGGCGATCTATATATTGCACCAATTAAAATATCGTACTTGTTATAAGTAGCTTTGCTGAATAACATCCAATACTTTAAATCGTCATTTTTTTCAATAGCTTTTGTAACATTCCAGTGTCTTTTAAAATATAAAATAACTCCTCCTGTTCTGGATGAGGTGGATAACGAACATATGTTATCATAGCCATGTAGCGAAATTTCTTTTTCTTCTATATATTTAGTCAAGTGTGTTTCGGACAATATTAAAAAATCAGGAGATTCCGTTAACGCAACGACCTTAACTTGATTATAATTATTAGTAAGACCTTGAACATTTGTATATATTGCACGTATTTCTTTTAATTGTTATATCATTAAGCCTATATTTCTCATTTTGATCTTTAACTTATGTTGATATACTGGACATTCTTTATCATTCGTATAATGTTTGTCATCCAGACCCATGTTTAATCTACTATTTACATTGGAGCAATTGATACATTTCATTATTTTTTCTTGACTTTCGCAGTTTACTGTTCTATGCTGACCATGACATTTTAGACATATTTCCTGGTTTTTGCAATCTCTCGCTAAATGATTGTATCCTCTGCATTTCATACATTGAACGATTTCGGTTCCATCATACACTCTACATCTTTCCCATCCAATATTTAATTTACCGTCTTCCATAATTTTTCCATAGGCCTCATTATCGACTTTCAATTTCACATTAAATACGGTTCTATTACCTCTCCTTGTTTCATACTTCCCTACGTATTTAATGTTAGCCGTAGCTAATTTATGATTTTGTTTTTTCAGTTTCTCCATTAATTCATTTTCATTATAGTCAAACGATATACCAATAATCTTTATATTTAGGGTATTTTGGTTTGGAATTTTGACCTCGTACTGTGAAGATATTTTCTCCTGAATTGCATTTTTAATCTTTTCTCTTTCTTCACAATTCTCACTTTGGATAACTATTGCTCCACTTCTTCTACTTTCCACATTTATTATTCTTAAATTATCTGGGCTCACTTTATTTAATTCCTCTTTTGTTTTTATAATCGATTGTTTCTCTTTGGGTTTCACTATTATTGGTAAATTTTTATTTGCACTCGGCAACCCTTTATTTTTTACTGTGTCTGCATAAGTTGTTTTTATACTTTGTTTACAGTTTTCATTTATCACTTTCTTTATTTCTTTACATATGTTCTCGTTTTGTTCTTCTATTGATTTGCAAAATTGTTTGTTGTTGTTCTCAAACTCGTTAATATTGCCAATTAATTTTTTAATTTCCTCAACATTTTTCTCACTCGATTTCTGAATTTTAATCATTTTATTTATTCTTTCCTCGTATCTTTTTTCAATAGCCTCCAGCAATTGTTTAATTTCAGATTCGTTTTCCTTAAGTGTGGCTTTAAATTCGTGTTTGTATTCAACTAAGTTTTGTTTATTTTTGTGCACCTCATCTTGAACTCCTTTTAACACCAAATCAATGTTCTGTATATACATCAGGCAGTCGTCGCACATGAACCTAATAAAATTATTTTCATCCATTATTTTAGCCGAATATTGGTCTATTCCAGCACATTTTTTTGATAAATGATACACCTTCTCACACACACCACTGCATCTAATTCCGCTTTCTCCTCTAATTGCTGTTCTGCATTTACTGCAGTCAGCCATTTTTTTATCTTCAATTTTCCTTAGTTTTTAATAAGATTATTTTATTTTCAATTTACAATTATTATTTTTAATAAACTTCAATTTCCTCGAATTGTTTTTTATATTTTTATGGTTTTTAAATAGTCCTATCTATTTTTATATCCAAATATTAATTTATTTTTTAAATTTACAAGAGCTTTTTATAAACACTTCTATTACTTCAAAAAATTTTGAAGTAAATTCGAAATTTTCCCAATTTATATAGAGCATTTTGTTTTGTTTGTTTCGTAAAAAAAAGTTAGGGTCGTCGGCTATATATCTGGTTCCAAGGGTTACCCGACCGCAACGAAAACTTATCCTTGATCCAATATTGGAAATCCTTGATCCAATAACTATAAATGCACCGTTTTAAACTGTATAAAATTTTTCCTGATTTATAATTTTGTTTGTTCGTATAAAGAAGTTAGCTTCGTCGTCGTTTCCGAACCAAAGAGTTACCCGACCGCAACGAGAATAGTGTTGGAATCCTTGGTCCAAAAGCTATCCAGCATACTAGGTCAGAAAACCGCACCTTTTTTATATAGAGCATTTGTAAGCACGTATAGAAAAGTTAGCTTCGTCGGCTATATCTCTAGTCCCAAGGGATAACGAAAACTGTTTTGGAGTCTTTGATCCAATAGCTAATCAGCCCACTAGGTCAGAAAACCACAAATTTTTAAATTTTATTCAAATTTTCCCGATTTATATTGAGTACCCCGTTCAGACCACAATCGGATCTACGCATCGGAACGACCCAATTATTCATCGGCCAAGGATTGCCAACCCGGCGAAAGCTGTTTCAACCGGTAGTTTTTTCCCAAGGTGAGCAAAATATGCCCGCATTTTTGCTCTGTACCCTATTAATAAGATCTGGCATTGAACAGAATTCAGGTCCTGTATGGATCTGTTCAGTATGCCATACAATAATCAGCAACAATACTACATCAGTGAGATGTAATGGATGTGGTAACTGGCACCATCTAAAGAGATGCTCTGGCCTAACCACTCATTGGGAATGGTCAGACAACTACAGAGTCAACTGCTGTAGTGGACAAATGGACACTAATTTAACTCTTACTGAACATATCACAAGCACTAACGCCTATAGCTCGCCGACTAACAACGACAGAGGATTACAACCCACCTGTTCTGTCTGTGGTAAGACAATTAGAATGAACACGACTTCGGTGAAATGCAATAACTTAAGTAGTTGGTGCCACATGAGGAAATGCACCAACCCTACACACCCTACGGACTGGAGTGCCGATTTTATTGCTGACTGCTATACAAACCATGAAACCGCAGCAGCTATTTCCCGACCATCCACAGGACACAGGACAACTACATACAGAGACACACATCATTCCACACTCATAACTGCATCACTACAGCGACATCGACTGAAACAGACTACAACTACATATACACAACCTACACTGCCCATCCCCACACCCGCTTCTCTCATAGCCCAACGGACTTCACTTCATCTTCATCAACAGTTAACTTTCAGCACTATGCAGTTCAATTGTAATGGACTCAGGAACAAAATATCAGACAACCAATTTCATGCACTATATTGTGATAATTTTAAATAATATTAAACAACCTCTTTTAATTAACAACAATATTGTTACGTTTTTACCTTTTTAAAAACGTTTATATATGAGTTCGTTAATTGCAAACCAAAGTAAAAACAAATATGTGTTTAGTTTCAATAAAACTCTCTTTATTTATCACACTACTTTTATGTGCCACTGTTCACACTTAACCGATACAACAATAATTGCTTGCTATTATTCACACACAACTATACGCTATACTGCTCACAACGGATATCTTCAAACACGACACGCAACTTCACTCAAGACTGACTCAATTACAACTGACTGGTTGCCTGCCTTGTCTTGCCCTTTTATATGCGAACCTCTTCAGTCTGATGATGGTTCTCGAAGTGGAAGGTTCGCGTTCTCGTCTTCTCGAGAATTCTTTTGCGACTACATTGTTTATTGTTGCTGGTTTATTTAGAAGATGTTCGATGTATTTGTTAATGTGTATTGTGTACACATTGCTTCTTGTTGTGTTTGCTTATGTTGCATTTGGGTTATCGATCTCTCTGATACACATACTGATGTTATTGTTGCTTTATGTATGGTTCGGTGCACATATGTGTTAGTGTGTATTTGTGTCGTGTGTATTGTGTACGCATTGCCTCATGGTCTTTGTATGTATTTGTAGCTTTTGTTTATCGTTAATGTTAAACGATATTAGGTCGTTTCGATATGCGTAACACTGCCGCCCACTTAAGCCTGTTCGTCCCGAATAGGCTCATTATCTCTTCTCCCATATTTTGCCAGTCGCTCTATGTGTACGACCTTCATTTTTGTTCGGGGGCTGTTAGCTTTCTGTATCCTGTACACGACATCGTTTAACCGTTTAATTATTTTGTACGGTCCATCCCAGCTGGTTTGTAGCTTGGGAGATAGTCCCTTCTTCCGCTTTGGGTTGTAAAGTGGAACCAGTTGTCCCTCATGGAAGCCCTCCGTGTTTGCTGCACGATCATACCTCGCTTTCATTCTATCGCTGACCATTTTTATTCGGGTGCGCACAAATTGATGAAGTTCATTTAGGCTTTCTTCTTTTCCAGTGACATCCCTCTCTGTGGCGGGCTTAACTCCAAATTCCAAGTCACCGGGCAGTTTTATTTCAGTTCCAAAAATTACCTTTACGGGCGATCTAGATGTTGAATCATGGACTGCAGATCGGTACGCCAGTAGAAACCTCGGAATGTGTTCGTCCCAGTCCTTCTGTTGCTCGCTCACTACTTTCCGCAAGTACTCTTCCAGGGTTCGATTAAACCGTTCTACCATTCCGTCAGACTGTGGGTGAAGCGGCGTCGTTCGAGTCTTCTTAATACCGTATACTTCACACATTTCCTTGAATACAGCTGACTCGAAATTTCTTCCTTGATCGGAATGTAGCTCCATTGGAACCCCGTAGCGGCATACCCAGTTGTTCACAAAAACGCTTACTATTGTGCTCGCCTCTTGATTGGGTATGGCATACACTTCCGGCCATTTGCTGAAATAGTCCATCACCACGAGAACATATCGGTTTCCGGCATTGCTGACTGGAAAAGGGCCTGCTACGTCCATCGCTATCCGCTCGAAAGGTGCGCCTGAGTTATACTGTTGCATCTGACCTCGACTTCTTCTTACTGGACCTTTAGCTGCAATGCACTGGGTACAGTTTGCTATCCAGTCCGCCACGGCTTGCTGACGTCCAACCCAATAAAAGCGTTGTTTTAGCTTTTCCAGCGTCTTTGTCACTCCAAAATGTCCTCCGCTGGCTCCATTATGGAACTCCTTTAACACATCTTTCATTTTGGAGGAAGGCACTACCAATAAGTTGGATGAGGTCTTGCCATCAGCGCTTTCCCAAAGTCGATATAGGCACCCATTTATGATCTTTAAGCTGTCCCATAGTGCCCAATATGATTTTGTAAGAGGACCTTCTGCGGATATCTCATTTCTTGTTGGTCGTTTATCCTCCTCTTTCGCTGCTATTATCTTCGCCAATATTGGGTCACTCCTTTGTGCTTGGGACCAGTCTTCGTTGTCTTCAATCCGCGTTAGCCGGATATCGACGATGGATTCCTTTTTCTCAGCTTTCACGCAATGTTTACACTCCAAATTACAAGGTCGGCGTGAGAGAGCATCAGCATTACCATGTTTTATGCCTTTTCGGTGTTCAATGCTGAAGTCGTAAGTCTGGAGGCGCTCAATCCAACGTGCTAGCTGTCCTTCAGGGTTCTTAAATTGCAGCAGCCATCTCAGTGCGGAATGGTCAGTCCTTAGCAGGAAATGTTGGCCATACAGGTACTTGTGATAATGTTTTATGCACTCCAGCACTGCAAGTAGTTCACGTCGGGTCACACAATAATTTCGTTCCGGCTTCGACAGTGTGCGACTATAGTAGCCTACTACTTTCTCCGTCCCATTGATCACTTGGGAAAGTACACCACCAATACCATATCCGCTAGCATCACTGTCTATGATGAATTTTTCTCCTGGGACTGGATACGCCAAAACTGGTGCAGCACACAATAGGTCTTTTAGTGTCTGGAACGCCTTCTCCTGTGGCTCACCCCATTGATAGACTTTTGATTTCTTGGTGAGCTCATGCAAACTTGCAGCCACGCTAGCAAAGTTAGGCACAAAGCGTCTGTAGTATGTACATAGTCCCAAAAAGCTGCGTAGCTCATGAAGATTCTGGGGACGAGGCCAGTCCTTTACTGCTCTTATTTTATCTTCATCCGTAGATATTCCATCTGCTGTTACAAGATGCCCCAAATATTTTACCTGTCTTTGGAACAATGCACATTTCTTTACGCTTAGTTTAAGTCCAGCCATCGATATTCGTTGCAGAACTTCTCCCAGGTTCTTGAGGTGTTCGTCGAAAGTTCTGCCCATCACTATTATGTCGTCGAGGTACACCAGGCAAGTCTTCCAATGTAGTCCCTTTAGCACACGTTCCATGAGTCGCTCGAATGTGGCCGGAGCATTACAGAGTCCAAATGGCATAACTTTAAACTGCCATAAGCCGCCGTTCGCACTGAATGCGGTTTTCTCCTTGTCCTTGTCTGCAATCTCCACCTGCCAATATCCGCTTTGAAGATCCAATGTGGAGAACCACTTTGTTCCGGCTAGCGTGTCGAGTGTGTCGTCTATTCTCGGTAGCGGGTAACTGTCCTTTTTTTTAAAGTAGAACCAGTTGTCCCTCATGGAAGCCCTCCGTGTTTGCTGCACGATCATACCTCGCTTTCATTCTATCGCTGACCATTTTTATTCGGGTGCGCACAAATTGATGAAGTTCATTTAGGCTTTCTTCTTTTCCAGTGACATCCCTCTCTGTGGCGGGCTTAACTCCAAATTCCAAGTCACCGGGCAGTTTTATTTCAGTTCCAAAAATTACCTTTGCGGGCGATCTAGATGTTGAATCATGGACTGCAGATCGGTACGCCAGTAGAAACCTCGGAATGTGTTCGTCCCAGTCCTTCTGTTGCTCGCTCACTACTTTCCGCAAGTACTCTTCCAGGGTTCGATTAAACCGTTCTACCATTCCGTCAGACTGTGGGTGAAGCGGCGTCGTTCGAGTCTTCTTAATACCGTATACTTCACACATTTCCTTGAATACAGCTGACTCGAAATTTCTTCCTTGATCGGAATGTAGCTCCATTGGAACCCCGTAGCGGCATACCCAGTTGTTCACAAAAACGCTTACTATTGTGCTCGCCTCTTGATTGGGTATGGCATACACTTCCGGCCATTTGCTGAAATAGTCCATCACCACGAGAACATATCGGTTTCCGGCATTGCTGACTGGAAAAGGGCCTGCTACGTCCATCGCTATCCGCTCGAAAGGTGCGCCTGAGTTATACTGTTGCATCTGACCTCGACTTCTTCTTACTGGACCTTTAGCTGCAATGCACTGGGTACAGTTTGCTATCCAGGCCGCCACGGCTTGCTGACGTCCAACCCAATAAAAGCGTTGTTTTAGCTTTTCCAGCGTCTTTGTCACTCCAAAATGTCCTCCGCTGGCTCCATTATGGAACTCCTTTAACACATCTTTCATTTTGGAGGAAGGCACTACCAATAAGTTGGATGAGGTCTTGCCATCAGCGCTTTCCCAAAGTCGATATAGGCACCCATTTATGATCTTTAAGCTGTCCCATAGTGCCCAATATGATTTTGTAAGAGGACCTTCTGCGGATATCTCATTTCTTGTTGGTCGTTTATCCTCCTCTTTCGCTGCTATTATCTTCGCCAATATTGGGTTACTCCTTTGTGCTTGGGACCAGTCTTCGTTGTCTTCAATCCGCGTTAGCCGGATATCGACGATGGATTCCTTTTTCTCAGCTTTCACGCAATGTTTACACTCCAAATTACAAGGTCGGCGTGAGAGAGCATCAGCATTACCATGTTTTATGCCTTTTCGGTGTTCAATGCTGAAGTCGTAAGTCTGGAGGCGCTCAATCCAACGTGCTAGCTGTCCTTCAGGGTTCTTAAATTGCAGCAGCCATCTCAGTGCGGAATGGTCAGTCCTTAGCAGGAAATGTTGGCCATACAGGTACTTGTGATAATGTTTTATGCACTACAGCACTGCAAGTAGTTCACGTCGGGTCACACAATAATTTCGTTCCGGCTTCGACAGTGTGCGACTATAGTAGCCTACTACTTTCTCCGTCCCATTGATCACTTGGGAAAGTACACCACCAATACCATATCCGCTAGCATCACTGTCTATGATGAATTTTTCTCCTGGGACTGGATACGCCAAAACTGGTGCAGCACACAATAGGTCTTTTAGTGTCTGGAACGCCTTCTCCTGTGGCTCACCCCATTGATAGACTTTTGATTTCTTGGTGAGCTCATGCAAACTTGCAGCCACGCTAGCAAAGTTAGGCACAAAGCGTCTGTAGTATGTACATAGTCCCAAAAAGCTGCGTAGCTCATGAAGATTCTGGGGACGAGGCCAGTCCTTTACTGCTCTTATTTTATCTTCATCCGTAGATATTCCATCTGCTGTTACAAGATGCCCCAAATATTTTACCTGTCTTTGGAACAATGCACATTTCTTTACGCTTAGTTTAAG
This sequence comes from Sarcophaga caerulescens, assembly GCA_927399465.1. Taxonomy (NCBI): domain Eukaryota; kingdom Metazoa; phylum Arthropoda; class Insecta; order Diptera; family Sarcophagidae; genus Sarcophaga; species Sarcophaga caerulescens. Next base: position 89,709,233 of record OV656872.1, on the reverse strand, counting down.
TCCAGCCATCGATATTCGTTGCAGAACTTCTCCCAGGTTCTTGAGGTGTTCGTCGAAAGTTCTGCCCATCACTATTATGTCGTCGAGGTACACCAGGCAAGTCTTCCAATGTAGTCCCTTTAGCACACGTTCCATGAGTCGCTCGAATGTGGCCGGAGCATTACAGAGTCCAAATGGCATAACTTTAAACTGCCATAAGCCGCCGTTCGCACTGAATGCGGTTTTCTCCTTGTCCTTGTCTGCAATCTCCACCTGCCAATATCCGCTTTGAAGATCCAATGTGGAGAACCACTTTGTTCCGGCTAGCGTGTCGAGTGTGTCGTCTATTCTCGGTAGCGGGTAACTGTCCTTTTTTTGACATCATTCAGCTTCCTGTAGTCTACGCAGAATCTTGTACTGCCATCTTTCTTCTTTACTAAGACTACAGGTGAGCTCCACGGACCGATGATGGTTCGATTACACCGCTCCTCCTCATTTCGTCGACTAGCTCTTTAACCTCATTACGCTTCGCCAGCGGTATGCTTCTGGGTGCTTGTTTTATTGGTCTCGCTTCGCCCGTATCAATTTCATGCTTGACCATAGCTGTTCTTCCTTGTCTTCTATTGTTCGTGGCGAAAGTGAAAGCATACCTCTTTAGCAGCTTTTTGGCTTTATTTTTCTCTGGAGCTGCTAAGCCTGCTACCCATTTTTCCACATTTTCACCAAACTCCTTTTGATCCTTGGCTGACATTTCGGCAATTTGCGGCGATTGTTCACTGTTTATTATCGCCTCTACTGGAACACATTGGCCCACCTCTGAGTTTTTACTGATGACTTTTTCATGGACTGATAGATTTATCACTCTCACCGGGACTATTCTCTGTTCGTTGGATTTGACGAGGGCCTTTGCTGATAACAAGTCCGTCTGAATTTCTGCTGGTTCAACAACCCACAAGCGGTTTTCCTCACAATCTCCCTCCATACGCGCCCATATCAATGATTCACTCTGAGGTGGTAATTTGAGTGGTTCGACTGCAACTATCCTTCTGGCGTGCACTTGACGCTTATATCCGACGTCAAGCGGTATCTCCACATTTCGCCAACTCATTATCTGTTGCCCCATATTCAAATTTATGCCATGAGCTATCATAAAATCGGCACCAATGATAACCTCATCCACAATATCGGCAACTATAAAGACGTGGCTTACGCTGATGTTGGCTATCGTCACCTTCGCCTCTGTTTTTCCGTGGACGGTGGCAGACTCTCCAGTAGCTGTCCGAAGTCTTACATTGCTAAGTGCCTCACACTTCCCCTTCACGACATCCGGTCTGATGATAGACTGCGTCGCACCGGTGTCTATAGTGAAGATGTGTTGTCTGCCATTTATGTACCCGCACGCCGTAAGATTGCTGTTGTTCTGTTGCATCACTGATATTGAGATTGTGGGGCCCTCGCTTGTGGGAGCCAGCACTTGCCCCTCAGTGCCAGCTCGTTTTAGTTTAACGGGGACTCTTGTGAAGATGGTTGGTTGTTCACCCGCTTATTATTCCTTGATGGTGAGGCGGATCTTGATCTTTTCCGTGGCGCTTTACAGTTTCTTTGGAAATGCCCAGCCTTTCCACAGTTGAAGCATTTAAGTTTAGCCTTCTGTCCGTTTTCTCCCGAAACTTGCTTCAACATCTCTTTAAGTTTATTTAACAGTGATTCCTCCTCCTCCACGACTTCCATTTTTCGCACTTTACTTATTTGTGGTCTAGAAATCGTGCGAGCGGTCTCCTGGGCTAGTGCGAAAGCTACGGTCTCTGCAAATGTTGTCTTCTGCGTAGAACATACCGCCAGTTTAATGTCAGGGTCGCGTATACCACTCACAAAGGCCTCGGTCTTAATGTTGTCTATCAGAGGGTGGTTTACCCCGGGGTATGTAAGCTGCACCAACCTCTCGACCTCCATTGCAAACGCTTGTAATGACTCGTTTGCCTTTTGCGCTCGGCATCTCAACTCCATGCGGTACAGTTCTCGCTTGTGCTCATCACCGAATTTCCGCTGTAATGTCACCATTAACTCGTTGTAGTTGTTCCTGCAGCTGGCTGGCATAGTTTCTAGGATCTCAGCTGCGACGCCTTTTAGAGCCAAAATTAGTTCCAGAGCTTTCTCCCCATCGTCCCATCCGTTTCTGCTGGCTACTGTCTCAAATTGGAACTTGAATACGGATAGAGGTGAGCTTCCATCAAAGCATGGTGGTCTTATCCTGCCAGTACTTTCTGACACAACTCGCACTGGTTCTGGCCGCTGGCTCTGGAGGTTGATGATCTTTTCTTCCATCATTATGAGTTTTCCGTCTACGGCCTTTTCTAAATCTGACATCTTTACCTCGACACTGGTAATTCTTTTGCTGAATGACTCACGTATTTCCTGCAGCTTCTCTGTTGTTGCTTCAAATAGCTTTTGATTTGCTGCATGCATTTGTTTCATCATTTGTTCACATTGTTTCTGATTTGCATTTCTAGAAGCTTCTTGTACTTCAGCCAGAAGTTTCTGATTTTCGTTTCTAGAAGCTTCTTGTACTTCAGCCAGAAGTTTCTGATTTTCGTTTCTAGAAGCTTCTTGTACTTCAGCCAGAAGTTTCTGATTTTCGTTTCTAGAAGCTTCTTGTACTTCAGCCAGAAGTTTCTGATTTTCGTTTCTAGAAGCTTCTTGTACTTCAGCCAATAGCTTTTTGTTCTCTTCTTTTCGGGAAGCTTCTTGTTTATCAGCTAATACCTGCATTTTCTCCATCATAGCAGCTAGCAACGAATTTATGTCAACACCGCTGGGCGTTGCGGGGGCCTGTATCTCTCGTTCCTCCTCATCCTCGAACTCGTAGGATTCGATATCGATGCCCTGAAGCTGAAGTTGTTCTCTTAACCGCCTCTGCAGTTCATTCTTTGTGCCCGCTGTTGGCAACTCCAGTTTACCCAACTCTCGTTTAAGCCGTTCCACTCTTAATTCGGAGAGTTTCATTTTATTTATTTATTTCTTTTTATTTGTTATTTATTTTCACTTTAAGATTTTGCAATCCCACTTCTGACACCAATTGTTACGTTTTTACCTTTTTAAAAACGTTTATATATGAGTTCGTTAATTGCAAACCAAAGTAAAAACAAATATGTGTTTAGTTTCAATAAAACTCTCTTTATTTATCACACTACTTTTATGTGCCACTGTTCACACTTAACCGATACAACAATAATTGCTTGCTATTATTCACACACAACTATACGCTATACTGCTCACAACGGATATCTTCAAACACGACACGCAACTTCACTCAAGACTGACTCAATTACAACTGACTGGTTGCCTGCCTTGTCTTGCCCTTTTATATGCGAACCTCTTCAGTCTGATGATGGTTCTCGAAGTGGAAGGTTCGCGTTCTCGTCTTCTCGAGAATTCTTTTGCGACTACATTGTTTATTGTTGCTGGTTTATTTAGAAGATGTTCGATGTATTTGTTAATGTGTATTGTGTACACATTGCTTCTTGTTGTGTTTGCTTATGTTGCATTTGGGTTATCGATCTCTCTGATACACATACTGATGTTATTGTTGCTTTATGTATGGTTCGGTGCACATATGTGTTAGTGTGTATTTGTGTCGTGTGTATTGTGTACGCATTGCCTCATGGTCTTTGTATGTATTTGTAGCTTTTGTTTATCGTTAATGTTAAACGATATTAGGTCGTTTCGATATGCGTAACAATATTAAAACTGTTCTTAAATAACTTGATCACGTTCATATTGCAATTTTTCAATTGCTAGTTTCTCACATATTTTCTGTAACTCGAAATGTTCTCTTGTTGTCATATCGATGCCTGTTAAAATTTTAAATGAGGTATTCTGCGTGCTTCTTGATGGGGTATTGTTCAGGATTTGTTGGACTCGATCCACATATCGGTACCACATTTTGCTCGGCGCACATTTTGGCAAACATGGGCACGACCACACGATGTACTCTCTCGACTTGACCGTTTCCCCTTGACACTCCGGTAGCGATTAACAAGTGTTGAATATCTTCCCCTTTACAGTACTCCTCGAATCCTTTCGAGGTAAATGCTGTACCTCTATCGGTGATGACACGTACTGGGTTTCCAAAAATAGCTGCTTGTTTTTGTAATTTATCCACAACTTTTTTGCTGCCTGTACTCTTCGTAGGATAAAGCCAAACGAATTTCGAAAATGCGTCGACAATTACCAGAATGTGATTGTATAACTTTTTTGTATTATCCATTGGACCTACGTGGTCTAAATGGTACGTTAGAAGTGGCCTATCCGATTAGTCTATCGGATTAAGCAATCCTTCTTTTCTTCCCGCCTTTGAATCAGTTATGATACACTTCACGCAACTTTTTACAACGGCATCTACTTTAGCTTCCAATTTTGGAATAAAAATTTGCTTTTCGACCAAATCTTTCGTCTTTTTTGTTGCGAAGTGTCCTTGACGATGTGCCATTTCAATTATTTCTTTCCCCATGCTCTCGGGTATTGCTATAAGTTCCTTAGCTGCATCTTTATGAACTATATCATATTTAATAAAATAATCTTCATATGCGCTCATCTCCAAAACTTTGCGAATAGCATTAATACGATCGTCACTTTTTTGAGCTTCTTTTATGTGATGTTGGAGACTATCTTGTATCATCAGACACGCTACACGGCTCAGGGCGTCTACATGTCTCATTTTCGTGCCCGATCGGTGCTCTATGATGTAATCAAAATCTTGAAGAAAAAGTGCCTAACGCGAAACTCGAACAGGAACATTTTCTTTGCGCATGATCATTGCGAACGCGTTGCAATCGGTTACGATTTTCAGACCCATGACATAAGTTCTCCAATTATTCAACGCTTCTACGATAGCTAGCATCTCCAACTCATACGAAGGGTACTTTTCCTCAGCTGGTGACGTCTATCGGCTCATGTACTCAACAGGGTGTAGCTGCATGTCCTCTGAATCTCTCTGAAAAAGTACTGCTCCGTAACCATGCATACTATCATCTGTGTGGATTTCTGTTTCAGCTTTAGGACTATAAAGTCTTAAAATCGATTTGCTCGTAAGTGCATTTTTCATTTGTTGAATCGCAAGTAGTTCGTTATCGCCCATCTTGAACTTAACATTTTTACGAAGAAGATCCGACAATAGTTTAGCGACCAATGCGTATTCCCGTATAAAGCGTCGAAAGAATGACGTAAGTCCCAAAAATATTTGCAATGCTTTCACATTAGCTGGAATGGAGAAGTTTTTAATCGCAGAAATTTCTTCGTCTGTTGGATATATTGATGAGCTCTCTATCCTATATCCCAGGAATTTAATATTTCTTCTCAAAAATTGGCACTTGCTCCATTTTATTTTAAGGCCGTTTGACGATGCGACTTTTAAAAATTTTTTCAACTTTTTAAGACCCTCCTCTTCGTCTTTTGATGGAATAACAATATCGTCCATATAAATAATTACAGTACCGTCTCTAAGCAACTCTTGGAGAACTGCAGAAATATAGCGACAAAATACAGCTGGAGAATTGGAGATACCGAATGGCACAAAACAAAACTCATATTGGCCATTATGTGTAACGAATGCCGTATACTTTTGAGATCCTTTCTCTATGGGTACATGAAAGAAACCATTCCTCAAATCAATTGTGGTATATACTCTACCCTCCTGTAATCTCTGAACGACGTCATCAATCAAGGCCATTTAGAAGTTATCGCGGAGAATTTTTTCATTGAGACGCCGATAATCGCAACGTAGTCTAAATGTCCTATCTTTTTTAGAAACCAATACGACAGGTGAAGAATATTCAGATACGCTTGGTTTCACTATGCCTTCATCTAGCCATTCTCTGACTTGTTTGTCAATTTTCTGCTGGTTAACGAACGATGTTCTTCTAGGGCGGCTTGCAACTGGAGTATCATCTTTCAATACAATTTTCATTTCTATAAGAAATTTTGTTGGTTTGACGGGCCTGTATGAATTAATTGCATCCTCAATTTTGGCACGCATTTCTTCATTTAAGTGACCGAGTTCCAAAATATCGCAAAGTTGTTGATCTATAGACATAGAGTGAATAATTTCGTGAAATTTATTTTGTGCTGCTGCAATTGGATTGACGTCCAACATGGGCATACATTCATTAGAGGTTACTAACGCCTTTGCTACAGAATTCTCAGTGTTGTAGAAATTTGTCTCAAACATATTAACGGGCTTAAATTTTCTTCTAAATGTCGCACCTTTCGCATTGATTCAACTTAATTGATCAACTTAATTTAAAACGTCGTTTCCAATAATAGCTGGATACAAAATATCACCCTCTTTTACAGCATAGAAAACAATATCTAGTTCAATGTTATCTGATTTTACCCGGCATTTAAGGCAGCCCACTGTCGTTATTGTTTTTCCACCAATACCCGCGAGAATTTTTATTCCGGACTTCAACGTTGCATCGCCTAACAATAAAAGAGTATCATAACGGAGTAAACTAATATCGCTGGGCATAACCGTAAACCATCTACAGTTGATATAATTATAAGTAACTCCACTTTAAATATGGAAACAACAACAATGGAGTACGAACTACCGTCGGATCATCGCCCCATAGTGTGTACTATAAGCAATTCACAGGCAACACTAATCGATCGCAACTATTTTGATTATGATACAATTAACTGGAACAGCTTTATGGATTTCATTGACAATATGTAGAATAACGTTTCATACTAACGAATTTAACTATACAGATATTATAGATGAGGAAATACAGAAATTAATTAATATCATTCTATTAGCAAGGGACTATACAACGCCTAAAAGAACTCAACAGAATAATTTTGTGATGCCCGATATAATATTAAAATACATATATAAAGCTAAGAAGAAGCTATAAACGTAAAAGTAGAAGATCCACCATTATCAATGAAATACATTTTTATTTTTAATACATAACCAGTACGCAAACTTCCTAAGTAAAATGATAGACAAAAGCATTAATGAAGAGCGTAACCAAAAATGGAACCAACTATTGAATAAGTTAAAACCAGGCGACAAGTCTTTTTGGAAAGTTAGTAGAAGCTTGCACGGGAAAGGTAAAAACAAAATACCAAATATAAACGTTGGAAATACTAAAGTTACTTCAGATATTGAAAAAGCTGAAATACTAGCAAATACGTTTTCCCAAGCCAATAAGTTGACTATTAATTACAAACACTTGATGGATAATTTAATCAACTCTTCGGTTAGTGACTTTAAATCTGAAAGCATATGTTTACAAAATGTAAATTATACAACATTCAATGAAGTGTCAAATATAATTTCAACATTAAAAGTCTCGAAATCCCCAGGATTTCATCTAAAGAAACTCCCAGCTAAAGCTCTGAAGCTACTAGTAATTATTTTCAACAACTGCATAAAACTCAACTATTTCCCAAACATCTTTAAAAATGCTAAAGTAATACCCATACGTAAACCTAACAAACCAAAAAATAATCCTAATAGCTATAGACCTATAAGCTTACTAACTAATTTAGGAAAATTTTTTGAAAGAATTATCTTTGCTTGTCTCAATGAATTTGTTACTACTAACTCAGTTGTCGCTAAAGAACAATTTGGATTTAAAAAAGAATATAGCACAACTCATCAATTAAACCCGATAAAAAACAAAATACTAATTAATAAGAAAAACAGAAAATCTACTGGACTACTACGACTGGACATAGAAAAGGCCTTCGACACTGTTTGGCATGCAGGACTCATTTACAACCTATTGGCCGCAAACATTCCAAAATACATTTGTAAACTAATTGCTGTTTTTATCGACTCTAGAACTTTTACGGTGGCTATTAATAATGAAACTTCGTCAGCAAAAACTATTACAGCTGGCTTACCTCAAGGTTCAGTTCTGTCGCCATTGCTATATGCCATTTATACATCTGACTTTCAAATACCTAACTATTTCAAAATCGCATACTACGCTGATGACACAGCCTTAATTTTCTCAAGCAAACTTACAACAGCACTGATGAAAAAAATGGAAAAAGGATTTAAAAATTGTATGGAATACCTCAAAAAATTGAAGATCCGGATCCACCCTGATAGGACTCAAGCAATCATCTTTCCCTTTAATAAATCTCCAAAAAGGCTACCAAGATGCCAACTAGTAATTGGAAACAACAACATAAATATAGAAAATGAAGTGAAATATCTCGTCGTGGTTTTGGATAAAAAACTTTTATTTAAGAGCCACATTAACGAAGTATGTTCAAAAGCAATAAAAGCCTTCAAAGCTCTATGAGCGCTATTAAACACACGATCAAGCTTGTTTCGGGGGGAATTGGGGTAAAACTTCCAAAATAAAATATTTCGTTGAGCCACAGAAATACAAAAAGGTATTAGAAAAATATATAAAATTAATTGTTTTATAGAATAAAACGCGTACCTTCTTGTTCGGGGGTTGATCTCTCTCTCTGGATCAACCCCCGAACAAGAAGGTACGTGTTTTATTCTATAAAACATTTAATTTTATATATTTTTCTAATACCTTTTTGTATTTCTGTGGCTCAACGAAATATTTTATTTTGGAAGTTTTACCCCAATTCCCCCCGAAACATTTGGTCCACTTCGAGCCAGATAAAACCAAAGTAAAATATTTTAAATTGAGCTATCTCTTTCCAGATTGAAGAGACAGCCATATTGGCTTAATAAGTAAAAGGATTTCTGATTTTCCCCAACAATTTTTTTTTGGAATCATCCCCATCTCATCATCATCCTTCATCACTCAGCAAAACCCCCCCATTTAAAAATATTATTTAAAAAACAAAAGGTATGTTTTTTGAATTTTTAAAATAAAAGTGCGAAATAAATACATAGTGAAAAAATACATAAAATAAATAAAATAACAAAGTGAAGTGTAAGAATATACATAAGTGCTGAATATACGGTAGTATCAAGTGTATTGTTGTTGCATTAACATAAAAGTGATTTTTTGTTGTTGGTAAAAGTAATAAGTAGACAATTATTGTTGGTTGTTTACTTTTTATAAAGTAAACAGTTTATTGCTTTCTGCGGGTGTTGCCAATCTTTGTTATTGATATTACTTTTGTGCGTTTTTTTTCGGCAATTCAGCAGTGAGCTAAAATTTATATTCTTACACTCAACCAAATTTATTAGTAATTTTTTTGAAAAATTTTAGTAATTTGTTGCTAAAATTATCTCATATTATTATTTCATAATTACTTTTGTGCGAATTCAAACACAGTTTGAAATATTTTTCATAAATTCATTTATTTATTTATTTTATAATTAAATATTATTACGTTGACAATTTTGAATTTCTGTATGAAATTTTTTTTTAAACGATTAAAGTTTCGCGTCTCGAATATTTTTTATAATTCATTTTTCGTGAACATTCGTTTTTAAATATTGCGAGATTCTCAATACGTACCGCGATTTTTTTGGTTTCTTTTTTTTACGAGAAGTGTTCGTAACCCTACATTCCGTGTCGGAATATTGTGAAATTCACGTTACGTTCCGCGATTTTCTTGGTTTTTTTAAGGAATCCTTTTTTAAGGAATCCCTGGTTTAGGAATCCTTTGTTTCATTAATTTGATAAGGAGATAGAGTCCCTTATTGTTATAAGATGGAACGTAATTTGAGGAATTTTGCTAAATATTTCAATCGTTTCGCGGATTTTGAGACTTTTATTCGGACTCTTCCGCAAGAGGGACATTCGGTTCATACCCTCGTCACTCATCGGCAGGAATTAGTTCGTTTATGGGAGGTCTTCCGCGATTGCTATGAGGACCTTCTAGAGACTGCCGAGGACCCTAAGGTGTCCACGAAGGATGTCAAGGCAAAGTATATGTCGGGGTATACTTTATATTTCGAAGCGTTATCATACCTTGATGGGTTAATTGATAAATTGAAATCGAAACCCGCGAACCCATCTCCTAATAGTATCCCAATACACCTTCCCCCGTGTGACACTCAGACATTTTCTGGGGACTACGCTTCTTGGCCCACTTTTAGGGACATGTTTTCGGCCCTTTATGGGACTAACCCCCATATTAGCAACATTCAGAAGATGTATTATCTTCTACAGAAGACGGAAGGTGAGGCAAGGGATATAATACGAACATGCCCTATTACCAATGACGGTTTTGACATGGCATGGCAAAATCTGGTAGACCGGTACGAGAACAAGAGAGTACTGGTAAATTCCCAATTGAAAACTCTGTTCAATCTTTCTGTTATTGAAACAGAATCGGGACCTGCAATTAAACAATTGCAGAGGACAATAAATGATTGTATAACAAATTTATCCTTGCTCGGGATTGAGACAAAGAATTGGGACATCATATTCGTGTATATTTGTTCCACTCGCTTGCCTGAGAACACTCTTGGCCTTTGGGAACAGTCCCAGGGTCCTAATTCGTCTTTGCCGAAGTGGAGTAGCATGGATGAGTTTTTGACTGCAAGATATCGGACCTTAGAGTCTGTCTCTGACATTATTGGCAGTCACAACCCGAATCAAACGAGTAGTCGTACTCGGAATTTGAAAACTTCTCCTCGGGAGAACCGAAAGTTTAAGAGTTATGGAACGACAGTGACCCCTACTATACCCCCGAAAAAATGCCCACTGTGTTCGGATAATCACCCCATACGATTGTGCTCCACGTTTCTCAGGATGTCGGTAACCGAAAGGATAAATGTTGCCAAAAGTAAAAAGATTTGTACGAATTGTTTGGCAACCTCGCATGAATTTAGAAGATGCCAGAGCACTAATGTTTGCTATATGTGCAAACAAAAGCATCATTCGCTGCTTCATCGCACTGAAGCCCCTAGTCATTCTCGACCCAAATCCGAGAATAGTTCAATAAACCCCGCGACATCAAGTCACTCTGCTCCAATTCCGGAGCACCCTTCTCGATCTGAGCAAAATTTGGTGGAGAAACCATCAACTTCTGCCGAAGCTCGCTCGTTTAGAAATTTTTCGACAATTACAGTCCACCCCGTATTCTACAGTCTTGCTGGCCACGACTGTAGTAGATATCATGCTCAACGACGTAAGATATTCTGCTAGAGCATTGATTGACCCTGCCTCTCAGGCTACTTTTGTCTCGAGGAGACTTCAGAGAAAGTTGGATCTTCCAACATTCTCTGCCCCCGCTGCTACGATACTCGGCTTGAACGGAGCGATAGCAGCTAATTCCACTAAAATCTGCTCAATTTCCTTGGGTTCATCCATTGACCCAGAGTTTCTTTTGGAAACTGATGCGTATGTGGTCGAGCAACTTACTGGTCGTCTACCCACCTGCTCGCTGAAAGACGCAAGTGATTTCGATTTGTCCGAAATCCCTGATACGGATCTCAAATGCCGTCATATGGACCTACTATTGGGAGCGGACGTATATTCTCGGATCATGTTGTCCGATGTGAAAAGAGACCCTAAAGGTTCACTCATAGCCCAGAAGACCGTCTTTGGATGGGTCCTTACTGGTAAAATTCCCCAGCCGCACTCCTTAAACTCTATAGTGTCATTCTTCAGTCATTTGGACTTGAACGACCAGATTACTCGGTTTTGGGAAGTGGAAGAAGTTCCCAAATTTAAGAAAGTTTCGGCTGAGGACAAATTTTGTGAGGATTTGTACCGTCGTACTACCACTAGAAATAGGGAGGGACGTTATGTGGTTACCCTACCCTTTAGGTCTGAATTTCCGACCAGTTTGAACCTTGGATTCTCCCGAAGAATAGCTCTCTCGCAGTTCATAAGGAATGAAGAGAGATTATTGAAATCCCCGGAGGTTAAGAGTCAATATGACTCGGTTATTGAAGAGTATTCTACCTTAGGTCATATGACAAAGGTCAGCGCTGAGTTAGCTCATTCTCCCAACTCTAATTATTACTTGCCATATCATGCAGTTTTTAAACCCGATAGTACTACCACGAAACTTCGGGTAGTTTTTAATGCCTCAAACCCTTCTTCAAACGGTGTTAGTCTCAACCATGTCCTACACCCTGGACCAATTTTGCAGTCTAATCTGACTTTGCTTATTTTGCGTTGGAGACTGTTCAGATACGTTTTTAATTCTGACATAGAGAAGATGTATAGGCAGATACTGATCAGACCGGATCAGTCACGTTTTCAACGAATACTATTTCGTCGAAACCCCGAGGGAGATATAGAGGATTATGAATTGAGAACAGTAACCTTCGGAGTGAACTGTGCCCCTTATTTGGCAATTAGAACTTTGCACCAACTAGCTAGTGACTGTGAGTCAAGCTACCCTGCTGCGTCCACCATCTTACGTACTCAAATGTACGTGGACGATATTTTGTCGGGTGCACACTCCATTGAAGAGGCTATTCATAATCGTGATGAATTAATTCACGTTTTGAAGTCGGCTGGTTTCTCGTTGCGGAAATGGACTTCGAACGAACAAAGTCTTATTCGAGACTTACCCCCCGAACATTTATTGGATTCCAATTTTTTGAAATTTTCAGATGCTAGTACTGCTAAAACGTTGGGTTTACGTTGGAACGCGAGCTTGGACACATTCTTCTTCAAGCCATCTCCAACGCCCGATATTACCCAAGTCACCAAACGTTCTGTCCTTTCTCAAATAGCCAAGCTATTTGACCCTGTTGGGTGGCTAGCACCCAAAGTAATTGTCGCTAAAATCCTTATGCAACAAATTTGGAAGGACAAAACCGAATGGGACGATTGTTTGAAACCCATGACGTTACACAGGTGGCGCGAATTTGTCGATGATTACTCGTTCATCGACAGGATTAACATCCCCCGCTGGGTTAATTTTAACCCTGAGTATGAAGTACAACTTCATGCATTTTGTGATGCTTCCGAGAAAGCATATGCTGCCACCCTTTATAGCAGAATCAAAACCCCGTCGGGTGAAATATTCACTCATTTGCTCGCTGCTAAGACAAAAGTTGCGCCAGTAAAGGTGCAAACCTTACCCCGTTTAGAGCTCTGCGGTGCAACTCTGTTGGCAAAAATGGTACATTCACTCCTCACAGAGCTGAATTTTACCAACTCAAAAGTTTTTTATTGGACAGACTCGACAATAGTTCTGTCCTGGTTTCAGAAACCCCCGTGCCATTGGCCAACTTTTGTGGCGAATAGAGTTTCGTTTGTTTTGGATACTATTGGCATCGATAATTGGAATCATGTCGAATCACATCATAACCCCGCTGATCTGGCTAGTCGAGGTATGACAGCCAGGGAACTTGTCAATTCTGATATCTGGTGGAAGGGGCCTACTTGGCTCAGTCTTCCACGTTCCGAATGGCCGAAATCATCATTCAAGCCCTGTACCCAGCTTGAAACACGTGTGGTTCGAGTGAACGTCAACACTACAACGTTCACTGAGGAGATTTTAAGTCGATTCTCTGACTTGTCTCGCGCATTGCGAGTATTGTCTTACGTTTTCCGGTTTTATCATTCCGCTAATAAAGCCCATGAGTTATCTCGAAAATACTTGTCAATAGGACTTACTCAGGACGAAATCGGTTTCGTGAAGCGTCGATTAATTATTTTGTGTCAAAGTTCACACTTCCCCGAATACGCAATTTTGAAGGAGAGAGCTACTTTGCCTCGTAAGAGCTCCCTATTGACCTTCAACCCTTTTATCGACTCGAATGGTTTCTTGAGAGTCAATGGAAGACTCTCTCGGTCACCGACTTTGACATACGACGAACGCTTCCCCAAATTACTCCCCTACAATGGTCATTTTACCCGACTATATTTGGAGCATCTAATGTATTGAAAAGGGACCAGGCTAAGTTTTTTACTGAACTGAAGCATAAGATTGCATCGGAAAACGTTTTTCAATCAGTCGAATGGCACTTCATTCCTCCTGGTGCCCCGCATATGGGCGGCCTCTGGGAAGCTGGTTTGAAGAGTTTTAAAACTCATCTGCGGAAAGTATCTAATGCTCAGAAGTTTACTTTTGAGGAATTCACTACCATGCTGGCAAGAATCGAAGCTTGCTTGAACTCTCGTCCTCTTTGTCCCATGACGGATAACCCTTCGGATATCAACCCCTTAACCCCTGGTCATTTCCTTGTGGGAAGTGCTATCCTTTCACCCCCTGAACCTGATTTATCTTGTGAATCTCTCAACTACGCCAACAGGTGGCGAAAATTAAAGGTTCTGCACCATTTGTTTGCGCGTCGCTGGAAGGACGAGTACTTAGTTGAACTCCATAAGCGCAATAAATGGAAATGTCCCCAACGCGATTTCGCGATTGATGATTTTGTCGTGATTCGCCACGACAACTTGCTCCAAGCGAATGGAAGCTCGGTCGTATCTCGCGCGTCTATGTCGGATCTGATTCGAAAGTACGAGTGGCTGACGTTCGAACTGCCAATGGCGTTCTAACACGGCCTATTGTTAAGCTCGTATTGCTCCCTAACCCTAGTCAGAACTAATTCGTTCTTTCTTTTTTCCTTGTGTGTTTTGTCCTTTTACTTACAGATGTCTGAAGCAGCTCCCAGAAAATTTACTGTGGAACGTCCCGAAAGCCAGAGTCTCGACGAAGTCGTTAAACGCACGAGTATGAAGTGCCTTTTGTGTAAAGGCCAACACTCGCTCCAAAAATGTCCGGCATTCCGCCGCTTGAATCCCTACAGGCGACTGGGCGCAGTGAAGAAGTTAAAATATTGCACGAACTGTTTGGCCCAGTCCCATTTTGCTAAGACTTGCCGTAGTAGGGAGCGGTGTATGGAATGTCTGGGCAAACACCACACAATGCTGCATTTTCGACATCGAGACAGCAATAAGCCCAATACTCCCAACAACAAACGAATTCGTCAACGGAAAAACAACAACACGAGCGCAACCCGCAGCCAAGCTCATGAGTGTTCCTGCCAGCCCCATAGCAGCAAAGATAGCAATAATGTGGTTGCAACACCCAACTCTGCTGGTGCCACTATTGTTATTAATGTTTTAAGCAAATAACCAATTTTCTTTCTTTTATTCATACATCTTTGAACTGAATTGTTATGTTACATGAATTTTGAATTGACTGAATTGTATTTTGAAATGAATTGTTACTCTAATTAAATTTTGCTATTTCTTTATTTTATTTGGCCAGGTAGCTTCCCGTCTCTACTTGTTGCACCCTTGCAAGGGGGGCGGGATGTTTACGCTGGCCACCCTAATTTTAAGTCAGTAGTATTAAGTAGTGTAAGTACGCTTAAGGTATGTGAATTATAACGAAGAAAGAAAAGACAAGAAAGAGAATAAATAAAAGAATTGAGCTCTCACTCTGGATCAACCCCCGAACAAAAAGGTACGTGTTTTATTCTGTAAAACATTTTATTTTATATATTTCTCTAATACCTTTTTGTATTTTTTGTGGCTCAACGAAATATTTTATTTATTCTCTTTCTTGTCTTTTCTTTCTTCGTTATAATTCACATACCTTAAGCGTACTTACACTACTTAATACTACTGACTTAAAATTAGGGTGGCCAGCGTAAACAAAGCTTAAATTACAAAAACAAAAATTTACTTTTTAAGAGCGTTATAAGGCCAATTTTGACATATGCATGCCCAATATGGAGCTCAGCAGCAAATTGCCACCTAAAACGTTTACAAATCATACAAAACAAGTGCCTTAAAATTATTAATAAAAAACCATGGTGGTACCCAACGTATCTTATAGATGAAGAAATAGGCTACGAAAAGATAATAGATTTTATAAGCAGATTAAAAAATAAATACCTTGAGAAAAATGAACCTTCCTCTTATTTATTAATAAGAGAATGTAATAACTCTATTTAAAAAACAAAAATGAAAAGGTAGTGCTTATATAGACTATTGTAAATAATAGTCATACTGTAACCACATTAACTTTTCGTATGTTTGGAATATCTATCAATTCATATAAAGGTTTTTTTTAAACCCATTTTTGCCTTTAAAATCCTTAACTATGTAAATAAAACTTCTTATCCTCACTATATTAAAACAATCATTTGTTGTAATATCTATATTTTAAGATAAGATCTCATTGTAAATATTTAGTTTAGTAGAAAATCTAAATAAAGGAAGACTGTATAATTAAAAAAAAAAAAAAATAAGTCGCCGTGGTATACCTCGATGACATAATAGTGATGGGCAGAACTTTCGACGAACACCTCAAAAACTTGGGAGAAGTTCTACAACGAATATCAATGGCTGGTCTGAAATTAAGCATAAAGAAATGTGCCTTTTTCCAAAAACAGGTGAAATATTTGGGGCATCTTGTTATATCAGATGGCATATCCAAGGATGACGATAAAATAGGAGCAGTAAAGGACTGGCCTCGTCCCCAGAATATTCATGAAATACGCAGTTGTCTGGGTCTATGCACATACCAAGACGCTTTGTGCCTAACTTTGCTAGTGTGGCTGCAAGCTTGCATGTGCTCACCAAGAAATCAAAAGTGTATCAATGGGGTGATTCACAAGAAAAGGCGTTCCAGACACTAAAAGACCTATTGTGTGCTGCACCAGTTTTGGCGTATCCAGTCATTTTGGACAGTGTTGCTAACGGATATGCTATTGGTGATGTACTTTCCCAAGTGGTCGATGGTACAGAGAAAGTCAAAGACTACTAAAGTCGCACACTGTCAAAGCCTGAACGGAACTATTGTGTTACCCGACGTGAGCTACTAGCAGTGCTGGAGTGCATAAAACATTACCATAAGTACCTGTATGCCCAACATTTTTTGCTAAGAACTGATCATTCCGCACTGAGATGACTGCTGCAATTCAAGAACCCTGAAGGACAACGCCGATGGGTTTTACATGGATACCTGTCCGCGTGGACCTAATTCCATGGTGCTCTTAACACAGGGTGAAATACAATGCGTCTACCAACGCCCTCGGATGTAACTTATGCTACACCTGAGTACCAATTCGAAGCCATGTATTTGGACATGACTTCCCCCTTGGTTAGGAGCGGAGCCTATCTAAAACTCCTTCCGATCTTTGGGTCACGGTTGAAAATGCAACTCCACACCGAGCCTATTAGACTCTTCCCGCGATTTGGGTCCAAACCACAGCCACCACGATGCTCCCATAAGGGGCCACACCAACAGCCAGGCTGGAACCTAGGTTCCAGGGGCTCCTGGCTCCCGTGGTACCAGAATTAAGTCTCCGGTCAGACCTCGTAATCAGATTGACTACTGCCAGTTGAACTCCAAACAGTTCGGGACTGGTGACCCACAGCGACAACAATAAACATACATCAACATAAAGGACGACACTTACGGTACTAACATTGAACAGCGCCCTCACGGACGAGGCTTTGGCCACATGGTGTGGCACCAGGGGTGGACAAAACGAACAAAACAAGAAGACACACAACAACGCAGCAGGCTTGGCAGCGGCAGTGACGGCAAGGGCGGCAATGACGGCAAGGGCGGCAATGACGGCAAGGGCGGGGATGATGACAGCAAGAACCCTGAAGGACAGTTAGCACGTTGGATTGAGCGCCTCCAGACTTACGACTGAACACCGAAGAGGCATAAAACATGAGAATGCTGATGCTCTCTCCCGCCGACCCTACAATTTGGAGTGTAAACATTACGTTAAAGCTGAGAAGAAGGAATCCATCGTTGATATCCGGCTAACGCAGATCGAAGCCAACGAAGACTGGTCGGAAGCACAAAGAAGTGACCCAATATTGTCGAAGATTATAGCAGCTAAAGAAGAGGACAAACGGCCTACCAGAAATGAGATATCCGCAGAAGGTCCTCTTACAAAAGCATATTGGGCACTATGGGACAGCTTAAAGTTGATAAACGGATGCTTATATCGACATTGGCAAAGCACTGATGGCAAGATCTTATCCAACCTATTAGTAGTGCCTTCTTCCAAAATGAAGAAAGTGTTAAAGGAGTTTCATAATGGAGCTAGCGGAGGACATCTTGTAGTGACAAAGACGCTGGAAAGGCTAAAACAACGTTTTTATTGGGTTTTATGTCAGCAAGCAGTGGGGGATTGGATAGCAAACTGTAAGCTAAAGGTCCAGTAAGAAGAAATCGAGGTCAGCTGCAACTATATAACTCGGGCGCACCTTTCGAGCGGATAGCGATGGACGTAGCAGGTCCTTTTCCTGTCAGCAATGCTGGAAACCGATATGTTCTCGTCGTGATGGATTATTTCAGCAAATGGTCGGAAGTGTAAGCCATACCCAATCAGGAGGCGAACACAATAGTAAATGTTTTTGTGAACAACTGGGTATGCCGCTACGGGCTTCCAATAGAACTACATTCCGATCAAGGTAGAAATTTCGAGTCAGCTGTATTCAAGGCAATGTGTGAGGTATACGGTATTAAGAAAACTCGAACGACGCCGCTTCCCCCACTGTCTGACGGAGGGGTAGAACAGTTAATCGAATACTTGCGGAAAGTAGTGAGCGAACAACAGAAGGACTGGGACGAACACATTTCGAGGTTTCTACTGGTGTACCGATCTGCGGCTCATGATTCAACATCTAGATCACCCGCCAAGGTTATTTTTGGGACTTAGATAAAACTGCCCGGTGGCTTAGAGTTTGGTGTTAAGCCCGCCACAGTGAGGGATGCCACATACACTGGAAAAGAAGAAAGCCTAAATGAAATTTACAAATTTGTGCCCACAATATTACAATTTCATATCGCCATATCAAAACTTTTAAATTTGAATATACGCCTATGGAAACTTATTGGTAGAAACCAAAGACTGATTTTTCAAGATATGCGAAAGAATCCAAGAAAATATTTCTTAAAGTTTTGAAAAGATCGTGAATACGATCATTAAATGAAAACCAGATCATTGCCTGTAGAAAATTACACAAAATAACACTTATTTTAAAGAAAAACGAACAATTCCGCTTATTTTTCGGAAAGCTATTTTAAATAAGACTGAATTTTTGTAAAGGGGTTCTTTTACGGATCAATCCAAATAGTCTGAAGGCAATACGTATGGTGAAATTCCAAATTTGTTACTTGTACTATAAAACAAGGTGGCGATTGTGTAACGGTTTGGAATGCCGTCGTTGGTTCAGGAATGGAAAACGTGTCTATTACGTATTGCCAAATTTGTATTACAGATGGTCAGCGGCAACTCAGTCACCAAATTTGGGAACTATGAATGTGTAGTTGTTGCGCAGATTTTATCATTCATATCTCCGAAACGGATTAATCAATCTTCCTTGGATAAACAGTCACCGATAGGATGTTGGGAGTTGTATATATAACTCATAGAACAATCTTTCACCATAAACTGACCCGCCGACACTACAACGATAAACAATTTTTTTTCAAAATTATTAGTTCACTTCACACTTACATGCCAGATGGCAACCCAACTCAAGTTAAAATACATAATAGACACATATACTGCATATACTAGGAGACAATTTAACGTAATCGGTTGATACTGTTACGCAAGAACAAACGAAACGACCCAATATCGTTTAACAATAAAAACAATAAGCAAAAGCCACAAATACAAAGACCATGAGTATGAAAGAGATATAAAACGCAAGCACAACGAAAGCGAACGCAACAAGAGGCAATGTGTACACAATACACAAATACACATTAACAACTACATCGAACATCTTCTAAATAAACCAGCAACAACAAGCATGAGGGATGGACAAGTAAGCAAACGCAACAACAAACAATGTAGTCGCAAAAGAACTCTCGAGAATGCGAAACCCCGAACATTAAACTTCGAGAACCATCATCAGACTGAAGACGTTCGCATATAAAAGGGCAAGACAAAGCAGACGACCAGTCAGTTGTAATTGAGTCAGTCTTGAGTGAAGTTGCGTGTGAACTAATCAGTCGCCGTGTGAAGACAAGTTGCGTGCGAAGTAAAAAGTAGTGGTTCGAAGATATCCATTGTGAGCAGTATAGCGAATAATTGTGTGTGAATAATAGTGAACCAGCAATTATTGTTGTATCGGTTAAGTGTGAACAGTGTCACAAAAGTAGTGTGATAAATAAAGAGAGTTTAATTAAAATAAGACACATATTTGTTTTTACTTGGTTTGCAATTAACGAAATCATATTTAAACGTTTTTAAAGAGGTAAAAACGTAATACGTTAAACCTGATTCATTTTATTTATTTATTATAATTAACAACACAACAAGATATAAATCTTATAAGTGATAGCTCTCTGTACAGAATCAATAAAATATAAAAAAAAAATAACATAAATTAAATATAACAAATTAATTAAAAATAAGAAGTAATGTGTAGTAATCTCCATTTGTTTAATTATTTTTTATTAATATCTTTTTTTATTTATTTTTTAGCTTATCTTACAAGCACGACTTACTTCTCTTAGCTCTATTCTTAAAAAGGCCGCAAACTGTAATGATGCCCAGCAGCACTTCTATGAAACATCTGTTTTCACTACATCAGTGCTGCTACATCGTAAATCATTACAATCTCGGCCGACCTGACAATACAATCGACCTCGATTGTTACTCATCTACTCTCAATTCATCCTCCACAAATTCATAATCTTCGTATTGGCTTGTGTTGCCTTCAGAGTCCACAAAACTATCTCCTTTCCTAAGTTCCAACCACTTCTTTAAACGACTAGAATCGACAATGCCATTATATGGCATTTGTGTGATTTGACAATTACCTACATCTCTTATTAAATATCGATCGTTACCCAATTGCTTCTGAATAATATACGGTCCGCGATACTTTGGAATCAGTTTTTTATTCACACCAGCAGTTGTATCAACTTTTCTTAAAACTACCAAGTCTCCTTCTTCAAAGGTTTTGGCAGGTTTATGATGATCACTAAAATACTTTAAATTGTACGATTGAGACTTTTCAATAGCCTTTGCAGAAGCATCTTGCAAATATTCGGTAATTTCATCCACTATTTCACCTCTCTGTTCGATTCCAAATAACATATGACTCGGCGTCTGTCGAGTCGTGCTGTGAACAGTGTTGTTAATAGCAAATTCCACTTGATTCAACTTGCTAACCCAATCGGAATGCTCAATAGGTTCGGTCAATTTAGCCAACATAGTCTTCAAATACCTATTTTTTCTCTCTACCTGCCCATTCGACTGCGGCGCCGCTGATACCTTCACGTGAATAATATTGCGATTAGTTACAAATTCCGCAAACTCGTTTGAAGTAAAGCATGTACCTCGGTCGCTTATAATTCCCCTCGGACGACTGTAATTCTGAAAGTATTTCAGTAATGCGCAGCATGTCTCCTTTGACCCTGTAGAATTCACAGCATAAAGCCACTACTAATACATGCTTCCGTTTAGATTTTATTGACGGAAGGGGGCCAAAATGGTCGATATGTAACGTATCAAAAGGAATCGGTCTCTTCTCAATATTATACAATTTTCTCCTGTTCTTCCCATGGGGAGTTGAATAGTAAATACACTTCAGGCAGTTTCCTATGAATTGGGCTATTCTATCCCTCATATTCGGAAACCAATAATACTTCTGAATCTGATTCAATGTCTTCTCAATTCCCACATGACCATATTTCTCATGAGTCAGACGCATCACGTTATCCTCTAATTCGGCAGGTACGTATAACTGTCTACGTCCTTGGGCACCACAACGGAAAACCAATCCATTCTCCAGTACATAGCCCTCCAGATCTCCTTCCTCTAATTTACTCCGAATAGCTAGGATTTTCTCATCCTTATTCTGAACAATTTGTATATTTAAGTTGACATCGCTATCGTCGATAATTGCAACAATTCGTGGGCGACTAAGTGCATCAACATGTGCCATTAGTTCGCCCCTTCGGTGCCGAATCCGATAATCAAAATTCTCCAATTCCAAAGCCCATCTAGCTATCCTAGGTTTTAAATTTAAATATAATTAAAAATTTGTATAAATCAATATAAAACAACTAACAATTCTATAGCAATAGATAAAGCATAATAAAAATATAGAAATAGTACTATATGTATCGGGTCCGCCATCTAACGTTTTTTTTCAACTAGTGCTTATTTCGTGAATGGTAACACAGCTCATGTCTGATTTGACAGATAATTAGTTTTATCCTTCCGCTGAACGAATATGAAATATTGCGATATTACTTTGAAAATCATGGTAATGTTGCAGAATACAAAACATTGCAAAACATAGTCAATGGCGATCGTTATCGGGCCATGTTGAACGAATTTTTGTTCACAAAAATTGAAGAGGAGGATATTGGCAACATTTGGTTTCAACAGGACGGCGCTACGTGCCACACAGCCGAAGCTACACTCAATGTTTTGCGCCCCGTTTTTGAAGATCGCATTATCAGCCGCAGAGCTGATGTCGTTTGGCCAGCTCGGAGCTGCGATTTGACACCGTTGGACTATTATTTGTGGGGTGCCGTCAAAGATAAGTGTTACGCCGACAAGCCAGAGACAATTGACGCTTTAAAGGACAATATTCGTGAAGTCATTGGTTAAATACAGCTGCACACAATATGTTTATGACTCAGCTGATTTGCTGGTCGGTTTTGAATTATCCGGGCGGAATCACCAGGCCAACCAAAATGTTTGTTGCTTTGTCCGGGCGGAATCACCGGGATAATTTTACATATAACTCAAGCACTTAAACTTGGTTATAGTGGTTTGAATAACACAAGCACTTAAACTTGGTTATTGCGGAGAAATTGAGAATAAAACAACCGTTATGTTTGCTTAAACAATTGTCTATCCTATTTATTTTAATCAAGCATAGCCTTAAATACTATTTTATTGCCAAATTGCAATAAATTTTAATAATTACATTTATATATATAGATATATATATTTATATTTTAATATATTTATTTGCTGAATTGCAATAAATTATTCTAAATGTATTTAGTATTAATTATGCTTTGGGCTTATGCATTTTATCGCACGTGTAAGAAATTCCAGGAAACATGAAACCCCAGACAAATTCAATGCAAATAAACTTGAGAGTGGTTCAAGGTTGTTGTTAAAGTAAAAGAATTTAATGAAACAAAAACTATAGCAAAACTTGAAACTAAATCAGATGTTCAAGGTTTTTCTTTTATCATTATTTGAATTAGCTGTTAAAATCAAAAATAAGGAAAAATGCATAAATCCAGCAAAAATAAAAATTACATGAACTCAGCAATATAAGGTTCAACTAATTTCGTGCAAGATATGTTTGTATATTTATATAAACGTACATGCGCACATATGAAAGAAATTCATTGTGAAGGTCTCAACACAATCGATAATGTGCTTAAAAATTGGACCGATCGTGTAGGCTACTGCATGGCCAGCCGAGGCAGCCATTTGAATGAAATTATTTTCCATTATTAACCGGAAGGATTGTACTTTCAAATAAAAAAAGAAATTTGAGAAAATATTCAGTAGTTTTTTTTAAGCATTTTCAAAAAAAAAAGTTATTTGGCGGACCCTTTATATAAAAATCAGTTTAAAAGAGAATAAAAATATAACCTAAAATAAAATCTTACTTTACTTAATTGGCCATTAACAAATCCGATTAACGGATTTCAGCCTGCCTTAACACATCCTTCCAGGCGTCTCTGCTTCTTACGCGCTTACGGCTTCATCGATTTGGTTCTTCCAAAGCAAACAAGTTCGTCCTCTTCGTCGACTTCCACAGATCTCGTCGGATCATCCTCTTCCATTCGAACGATATGGCCGAGCCTGGATGTTAATACACTGCACAACGTCTATGTTGTTGAGGAGCTCATACAGCTAACTGTTGGATCAGATGCGGAAATCATCGCCAACTCGCGCTGGACCGAAGATCTTACGTAGGACTTATCTCTCGAATACTCTCAAGGCTTCTGCATCAGTGTATAATAGGGTCCATGCCTCTGCGCCATAAAGGAGCACGTAGAGGATGAGCGTCTTGTAGAGTATTAGTTTTGTCGTACGAGAGAGGTCTCTGCTACTCAATTGCCTATTGAGACCATAGTAGCACCTGTTGGCAAGAGTTATCCTGCGCTTGATCTCCAGACTGACATCATTTTTGGTGGTAACGGCGGAGCCAAGATAAATAAATTCTTTGACTATATCGTTCAATAGTACTAAAGGCAGCAGTAACATCTCGCTTGGTACGCCCTATGATGTCAATGTCGTCGGCGTACGCAAGTAACTGGACGCTGTTTAAAACAAAAAAAGTGCCATTGCAATGCACTCTCGCCTTCCGCAGAACACTCCCCATGACGAAGTTGAAGAGGTCGCATGATAAGGGATCACCTTGTTTTAAACCTCGCACGGTATTAAAAGGTTCGGAGAGGTCCCTTCCTACCTTGACGGAGCTGCTGGGATTGCTCAACGTCATTCTGCTTAGCTTCGCAGGTATACCGAGCTCAAGCATTGCGGCAAAAACACGATCCCTTATGGGGTTATTGAAGGCTGCCTTGTAGTCGACGGAAAGATGGTGTGTGTCGACTTGATTTTCGTGAGTCTTTTCCAGGATTTGACGTAGTGTGAAGATCTGGTCTATGGTGGACTTGCGGGGTCTGAAGCCGCTCTGATAAGGTCCAATCAGTGCTTTGACGAGTGGCTTCAGTCGTTCACACAATACGCCTGTATGAATCTTATATGCGATAGGGAGAAGGCGCATATCGTAGTCTTCTTTTTTCAGTACAAGATAGAGGACACTCAGGTTCCAATCGTAGGCCATACTTTCCTCTAGCCATATTTTGTAAATAAGCTGGTGCATGTGCCCTACCAACTCATTGCTACCGTTCTTAAACAATTCAGCGGGGAGACCATCAGGACCTGCAGCTTTATTGTTTTTAAGACACATAATCGCGACTTTGACCTCTTCATGGCGGCGGAATCTCCAAGCCGTCATCATCGATCGTGTTCGGTACATCACCTCTAAAGGCTTAACCTTGTGATAGAATTTTCCAGCGTCATTCTTACATCTTTACATCCCGACTTCCTCACGTTCTCGCCTTTCCTGCTACATCTTCGTGAGTTCGGAAAGGGGTCTCTTATCCGTTCTCTCTGTATAGTTCTCGACAATGACTCGCATAGCGGATGACTGCAACGTCTTCTATTGATCCATCCAGTAGTGCGCATGGGGTGCAGATGTTGGCCCACAGTCCGCCAATGACGCTGAGATTAGTTGGAAAACGACGAAGCTTATCCGACAGTTGAGTGGGGAACGCCTCAGCTGTCCTTTGTGATCACAGCTTCTTAAGGTCCAGCTTTCGGAATGTACTAGAACGTGCAGACCTCGATACGTTAATGCGCAATCGAATATTTGGAGAATAGCAATTGGCCTGAAGTCATTGTTAGTTTTGAGAATGGGAAGGATTTTAGCTAGTTTTCATTCATCAGGAGAAGTAGATTTAGTCAGAACTGTATTGAATAAGTGGGTATAATATGGCAAAAGTCTAGGTGTCAGTTTTTAAAAATAAAGGATCTAAATCGTTAGAACCAATTGCATTCGATTTTACCGCTGAAATACATTCCAAAACTTCGAACTGAACTACGCAATGAAAACTAAAGGAATATTGTGGTGGAACACAACAAAGGTCATCATACAAGTTACCGATAGATGTTGGAACCTTAAAATTTACAAACTGGACATTAAGCTTATTCACATCTACATCAATATCGGTTATAGGACATTTTCGACCAATTCATATTTCACGAATTACATTCCATTTAGGTTTGTTGTCCATTGCATTGGAAAACTTTCCACCATAATGCAGTGTTTTCACAATTTTTATGCGCGGATTTATGAAAAGCTTCCAAATCATCAGTTCTGAACCTCTTCCACCGCTTGTATCGACTGCTTTTATTTCAGTAGTAAACCACGGCTGTTGTTTGGGTTTGATGAATTTGGTTTTGACGGGAACGCATCTGTCATAGAGCAGACACACATTTTCCTGAACAAACGGTAATTGGTCATTTGCGTTACTCATTACAACATATTGTTACGTTTTTACCTTTTTAAAAACGTTTAACTCTAATCAAGTCAGGAAAAAATTTTACAAATCCAGTCAAAATGTGTCTCAGAGGCACATACAAAGAATTTGCATATTAATTTTGTTAACTTATTTTTATTTTATTAAATTTTTTTATTAAATTTTACATAAATGAAATATTATTCATTTATTTTCGCATTTTAAGCAAACTAGAATTTTTGAACAATGCTCGTTGTAAGTATTTACACATTCTGCATATCTTCGGTGGGCACATATAACATCTACGTCGCACATTTGTCTGCCTTGGCTGGTTTGAGAATTCATCCTCGTGTAGTATGGAATGAACATTGGACAAATTATTTTTATTTAATTTTAGAAGACTACGGCGTTTTATATTTGGAACAACAAGTTCCTGAATTAAATCTTTCAGAAATATATTTCGTCGTAGTTGCTTTTGACTTTCGTTCCAATTTGGAAACTTATTTGTCCAAATAACAAAGGCTGCAATGCCTGAAATATCGATTAGATTGTAGAAGTGCAAGTGTGGCCAACGAATTGTTTTACGTTTGACGGAAAGCTGTGTGCCATTTGATCAAGCGTATCTACACCGTCTTTTGTCTTATTATAATCAATAATAATTTCTGGCTTGTTTTTGTTGTCAACATTTATCTTTGAATCGTAATGTAGTGATGAGAGTAACAAAACTACTTTATTTTTCTTTGGAACATAACTTACAAGTGTCATATTTTTTCTGAAACCATGTAAGCAACTTACCGTTGGTTTTGTTTTGGCTACTAGAAAATCAGGCGGAATGCATCTTTTATTTTTTCGCAATGTGCCAAGGCATGTTAGACCTTTCGAAAACAATTCTAATTCAAACGAAGTAAAAAAATTGTCGAATGTGATGTTTCTATTTGTTTTTTCAAATGGTTTGCACAGTTCTGCAACAATTCTCTCACCGACATTTTTACTTTTTTCAGGACCTTCTTGTCCTAGATAAGGAATTCTATGAAGATACCGAGCTTCTGTTGAATGACAAATAAAAAGGGAATCCCCGTTCTTTAATTTTATTTTGTTGTTCACAAACATGAAGTCGCCGTAGTCTAGTAGGTAGTGTGTTGGCTTATTAGACGTAAAGCCAGGGTTCGAGCCCCAGGCCAGACATCAAAACAAAATACAAAAAGTATATCTTCGGCGATGGCAAAAACTCTGAGAGTAAATAAAATTGCCATGAAAAGTATCTTAAAAAATCTGTCGTTCGGAGTCGACTTTAAACTGTAGGTCCCGCCACTTATGTATTAAATTAACACACGCAACATAAGTGGTGTGAGGAACTAGGTCAATAATCCTGACTGAAGGGTTGTAATGACCAATTATGTATGTATGTAATAGTTAACGTTGCCATATGTGCCTCATAGACACATTTTGACATGATTAAGAACATTTTTGATTGAAACAAAATAAAAAATAAAAATTAATTAATTTATTACTTGAAATTTTAAAATTCTAAATAAAACAATTGAAAGTAGGAATTCAAGAAGCAGTAAGAACTAGAACCTTTATTTAAGAAAGTTACAACATGACAAAGTGAAATATGTGTCTGAGAGGCACATGTTGACTGGATTAGGGTTAAAATATGAGTTCGTTGATCGCAAGCAAAGTAAAAACAAATATGTGTTTGGTTTCAATTAAACTCTTTATTGTTCACACAATTTTGTGTGCCACTATTTACAACTTGATGTATCCAACAATAATTTGGTTGTCTTGTTCGTTATTCTTCTCACACAACTATTCGCTATTCTGCTCACAACGCAGATTTTCAAACCACGACTGTTCATACACAACGCGACTTTACACAAGGCTGACTGAATTCTTACTACTCGTCGGCTTTTTCTTGCCTTTTTATATGCGCACGTAATCAGTCTGATAAAGGTTCTTGAAGTGGAACGTTCGGGGTTTCGCCTTCTCGAGAATTTTATCGCGATTACATTGTTGTCTGTGTATTGTGTCCACATTGCTTGTTGTTGCGTTCGCTTACTTGTCTATCTTTTTTCTCTCATGCTTTTTGTTGTTGGTTTACCTGGAACAAGTTCGATGTATTTTTGTTTAGTGTAGCTTTTGTTTAACGTTTAATGTTAAACGATATTACACTGTTTCTATTTTCGTAACAATATGTTAACTAATTCAATATTCAGAGTTGTATAATCTATATTCTTCAAATCACGATAAGTGATATCTGTCTACAGCACAAGTTATAGACATATTATAATTCAGAAAGAGAAGATCATGGTTAGAGAAGGAAGAAGCTGAATTTTGGTCATATAACCGCAACCTTTCACTGTGATTTACAAATACAAGGTCTACTGGACGTTGAATGGAAGTGAGTAGGAGTTGATACATGTACAGGATTGAGAATAAGTGAAAACATTGGTCCAATTAGCGGATTATCGAGTAGAAGGTTATTATAGAAGTCGCATACGATAATGTCGACATATTGAATGGTAATATAAAAGGATCAAAATTCAAACTACAATTCGGTCTATATAAACAACCTAGAAGAAGCTTCCGTTTATCGCCAATTGAAATACCTAGAAATAAATATTCAATTTCACTTCCAATGTGGGTTAATAATTTTACCTTGTAAAATATACCGTTAAAAACATAAATCGCAACTCTACCACCCCTAGCCCTGGCGTCAATACCACTAACTAAGATTCTCCTATCCTACCGGAAAAGCTTAAAGCCCTGAAAATAAAAAACTGGTTCTTGAACATCTACTGGTAACCAAGTTTCGGAAACGCAAATAATGTCAATGCCCGCTGACATAAATAAATACCTAAATTCGTCAATCTTATTATTGAATTTGTACACATGTATTCATATTATAAACACAGTCCCTGGAATTAGAATCTGTATGTACACGTTTGCAACATATTTTTTGTTTTTTTATATTTCTTACTTTTTTTCTCTTGTGATTTTTGTATATGTTTTTCCCTAGTAAAAATGAATTTGAATCTAATCCGCACCAGTAATATTTTTCATTTCTTTTCAGAAAATGGATACATCCCTAAGGGAGAGCTTCAAAATTGGAGTTGACGACATGACCGACATTCCCGACATTGATGAAGTCGGAATTAACAACAATTTAAAACTTCGCTATGAAACCGAAATAATATATGTATCCTTTTCCTTACTAACTTTTCTATAAAAGAAAACTGTTTAGTTAGTCAAAACAATCATAAAACAAAAAACAGTCAATTTAAAACAAAAACAACAGATCATATACAGTATTGGACAAAACTAAAGCACTGAGTTGTGATTGCTAGAACGTAGTTCAATAAAATTTTAAAACTCTGATGGATTTAAGTTTTTGTTTATGATTGATTAAGACTGTACATACTCTCTGCTAACTAAAATTAAAAAAATCTGACAATATTCTTCATCAAAAACAAACATTTTCATTAAAAAAATAACTACTCGCATTCTTACGCGACAAAACTGAAGTACGTATTCACTTAAATTAATAGAAATTCTAAAATATTTAATATTAAGTTGTGTATCCCATATTTTTCAAAACTGTAGCATATCTGCGTTGCATAGACTGAATTAAGTTATAATAAATCTCCATGCGATTTCTACCTGTTATAAAATATCGTCTTTATTTTTGCAGATATCGCGTAATATTTGACGATCTTCAATATTGCATAGATTTTCTAAGGGATTGAGATCAAGGAATTATGCTGATCACTTTATTCCATTGATCATATTATTCACAAACTACACTTCCACACATTTAACTATATCTTACGGGTAATTATCCTGCTTTAGTGGATGAAAATCTGTTGGATATTGTCAAATATTACGCGATACCTGCAAAAATATGAACGACCTTTTCCAACAGGTAGAAATCGCACGGAAAGACTTCTCTAAGGAGGTTTTTTCTAACTTAATGCAGTAAGTGCAACACAGACATGCTGCAGTTTTGAAAAATAAGGGATACACAACAAAATATTTAATATTTTAATTTAATTGAATATGTGCTTCAGTTTTGTCGCGCAAGGAAAGCGAGTGTTATCATTTTTTATGAAAATTTTTGTGTTATGAAGAACATTGTCAGATTTTTTTAATTTTAGTCTTAATAAATCATTAACAAAAACTTAACTCCATCAGAGTTTTAAAATTTTATTGAAAAAAAACTAAAATAAAATATTAGTCAATAATAAATAATATTTTTTTATTTTGTTATATTTTTTATTAATATACAATAAAATTAAGTGAATTAATTTAAATTAAAATGGTTGTAAATGACGGAAGTTTACAATATTGAAAAATAATGTAAGATTGAGTTTTAACAATGTTTATTTTATACTTACGTATGTAGAATTACATCAAGTAGTAAATACATTAATCACCATAAAGCTTCACATGATAGTGCTTATTTACCAACCAGATCAGGAATAAATTAGTCTATCTGCATGTAGTAGTATAATTAGACTTGAAAACATTATTCAACTGCATAACATACAAGCTGTATAAATATTAAAAATAAATGTTAAATCTTCCCAACAAGCGCGGTTTGCCAAGTAATATAAAACTGCTTCAAGTTCCCGAAACAATGCAACGCACCATTAAAGAATCTCAAAAAAATCTAGGACGCAAACAAAAAATTTTAACAAATTTTTACGTTAGCAGATTAATGCTAAGTGTTCAACACATGCAATAATTCATCGTTCTGCAACTTCTTGCGTGTATGTAATAAAACCGTGGCAAGGAATACATAAACATTCCAACATGTAAAAACTTCGGTCTGTAAAACTCTGCTTTCTTGTTATTTTTCCACTTGAACTAGGGCAAGGGTGCATTGTTGGATCTGATGCGGGAATCATCGCCAACCTTTTCTCCAGACTGACATTGTTTTTGAAGGTAAATGCGGAGCCAAGATAATCAAATTCACGAGCAACATCGATACCCCTCTTGTCTTTACTTGCCGACAACATTTACTTCGTTTTGCTCTCATTTAGTGCCAGACCTATCTTTATAGACTTCGGTTCAATAGTGCTAAAGACATCGGTAACATTTCGCTTGGTACGCCCTATGATGTCAATGTCGTCAGCTTCCGCAAGCAAAAGGACACTTTTTTGGTGCCGAAGGCTATTATTAACAACAATCCCCCTTCAAAATTCGTGCTTTTCCGTACGACAGGTGTAATATATATCGTATAATGCAAGCTTTTTCTATCCTTGTATCCATCGTATTTCCTGGATAGCAGTAAGGTCAGTCCATTATTTCATGAGGGCTTCCACCAGTTGGCAGAAGCACTCTGTGAAGGGTCTAGACGTTCCATTTGTCGTTGTCATCAACTTTTGAGAGGACCTTGAGAGAGGCTTGTGATGCAGTTTTCGTTGGATAGGGTTCTTACAACCCAAATTTATAGTTCATAGGATTGAACGTTACTGCATGCACTAGTTAATATCTGGGTATGCCATTCAGGAGGGGTCACGTGGAGGGTGCTTTTCAAATTGAATACAGCAAAGCAAGGATCGTTTTGAAGGCCGTTATGTTGACTGCAATCGGAGATGTTTACCTTGTTTTCATACATTTCATCCCATCTCTACACTACTGTTACATAAAATTTGCAAATATATATAATTATTTTGTTTGATCATATTTATTTTATTTATTTACAACTTGTAGTTTTTTTGGTCAGATTTCTAGTTAGCTCTGCAAGTATAGTTATATCTACTGCGTAATACGCAGCGCATTTATAGATGGGATGAGTTGGATTTTTTTTATTTTCCTAAAGTTGAGACTTAATACCAAAACCCAATTTTTTTTTTGAAATTTTACCTTTTTCATACATAAATATTTTTTTAAAAAAAGAAGATTTTTACTGTTCGAAAAATCGAACAGCGGAGCGAAATGGGTTTTGTAACAAGAACAAGTTTTACCTTATCTGGGTCTACGCTGTTTTTAATGCCTTTTCAGCTTGTAAGTTTGGAAGATTATTTTATTTTTTTTAATTCTGTTACTATTTTGTGGTGGTGGTTTCCAGTATTCGCCTTTATTTTAGTCCTATCTAAATTTCTTACTTTTATTGAGGGGATGTAAAATAAAATGTCTTCGATTGCCAGAATTAATTTCTTTGTTAGAGTGATCGTTTTGTTTTAATCAATTTGAAGAGGTTTCATAGAATTTAAGATCGTAATGTATTTATAACTTTAACTTACAGTAAGGAAAAATGATTTTGTCGCGCAATGATTTTGGAGGTTGTTTCATTTATAAACAAAATTTGTAAAACATACTTAAAAGGCGTCGGGTAGCTAAACCATAAGCGCCCGATATTAACAAAAGTAATAGTCAAAAAAAAAATTATATTTTGCCGAAACTGATTTAAGTCAACCCTTTGTCATTGTTAAGGGTTCTTTGAAAGGGTTTCATTGAAAGAGTTTTTGATAAACTTAAGCTTTATTCAACACACTTGTTTAAATATAATAATTAGGAATAAGGGCGAAATAAAATGAGAAAGGAGAAGTGGTGGTAAACAAAATCAAGAAATGAAAGAGAAAAGGAGAAAGAAAGAAATGCGAAAACGACAATAATCAGCCATTATGACAACCAGAGATAAAGTATCCTTCTAAATACATATATCCCCGAGCCAGTCAATTCCGTTTAGATCCTCAAGTTTGCAGTCCTCAAGCTCCTCAAAAAATCGATTACGAAGCCTGGAATATCTCTGTCTACGTACATGCAGTCAAATAGGTTGGCACAAATCCACTGTTTCCTCACAAAGTACAAAATTCAGAGGTATTCCTATTTCTTTGGCTAATCCCATATCCAATAACTCTCATCTAACCCCTACTAATGTTTAATATTAGTTTCATTCCTATAGGATAGAGCTTTGTCCACAAGGCTTTTGGAA
The DNA here is from genome assembly GCA_927399465.1 of Sarcophaga caerulescens. Classification (NCBI taxonomy): domain Eukaryota; kingdom Metazoa; phylum Arthropoda; class Insecta; order Diptera; family Sarcophagidae; genus Sarcophaga; species Sarcophaga caerulescens. The sequence goes on along the minus strand of OV656872.1, from coordinate 89,676,385 downwards.
CATTCAATTTCGTTTCATATATCTATATACGGTTTAGGAGTTGACCGAATATTTCTTTAATAGTTTCTGGGAATAGCTCCGCAACTTCGTCACCAATAATGTAGCAATGACCAATATCTAGTGTAATGTAATTTGATAATATGATATATTGTTTTGGAATTTGTTTTGCTGCCTTTTAAACTCCCAGACAAAATGTTCTCTCAAAGCCTCTAGAACATTGTTGTCAGTGTTGTCTGATTTTCTATATATGTGTATATTGCAATTCTTGAGCCCCTAGGTATATGTTTTCTGTCCAGTTTAGTGGTCCTTACGTTTTAATTCGTTTAATGAAAGGGGACCTTTATTATGTTCAAAAGGTCTATAGTTTCTCAATTGCTTTAAATATTACAAGCAGAACAAGCCAAAGTCGTGCGCGGTTGATGCAGCTTTCGCTGGACTGGCAATCCTTGACCGAATTGTATTGGGTCGTTTCGGATCGTAGATCCAATTGCTGCGGGCAAGGAATAGTGCAAAACTATGCTATTCTTTGATGAATTCAAACTTAGTCTAAAAGAATTTGATGGCTTAAAGCTAGTACAAAAATAATAGCCTCTTAATCCAAAGTATAGCAAAGATACAGTCAAATACGGAAAAGATAATTTAATGATCTGGGAAAATTTGTCTACGCGTAATACTGGCCCATCATATAGAATAAATAGCACAAAGAAAAGTTATATGTACATGTGCGTTTTGCAAAGCGATTGTTCCATGAGCAGAGGAAGAAATGTCCATTAAGTATCAATATGAGAACGAGATCAACCCATACACAATCGAAACATTTGAAAGAGTGATGAATTAAAAATAAAGACGAATTGGCCATCAATCAATCAATCTATATCACAGAAAAGCTATGGAAAATTTATATCGAAGAGTATTCGGAGAAAATGAGATAATACAGACCAACTTTTCCGGCAGATGGAAAAGGCTTGAAATGAAATTTAATAAAAATTGCATTTTGTATAATGAAAAGCATGTTCCGAAGTTTTGAAAAAGTGTTGGTTACGCCACTAAATATTGTTTAGTTATTTTAGGTACTTATTTCATTACTTAAAAATAATGGTCTACAGCTTAGTTGTGTACCATATACATATTATTGTATATTATTACATTTGTTTTATTATTTACATACAATATTTGTTTCAAATTAAGAATTTTCTTAATTTTCGAAAAGTTTTTAAAGATCTTACTTTACAAATTTAGAATAATGTTGTTTACAAAATGTTGATAAAGTTCTTAAGTATCATTTTTTTCACAAGAACTTAGTACTTTAGCTTTATCTGAGTTTTGAATAAAAATAATACATAAGGTAAACTAATTTCTAACCGAAACGCATTGCTTTCCTTAAAGTACAATTCAGACTTATACCGGATCAATTCTTGTTGCTGTAAATCCATATAAATCACTGAATATTTTTAATAAGGTAAGTATGTTTTTTTTACACAATTTATAATGCTACATATAACATATTATTAACTCTCAGGACTTCGTTTCAAAATATCATATGCAGAAGATTGGAACTAACGATCCGCATGTATTTGCATTAGCAGAAGCTTCATACCGAAGTATAATTAATGACGATATCAATCAGGTAAAATAAAAATAAAGTTTTAATGGCTATTAGTTTTTTTTTGATATTTTCAAAAAGATTCATAATACATAATACATTATTACAATGCTTCAGACAGGATTTCATCCTAGCTTCCCACACCACTTATGTTGTGTATGTTAATATTATTTATAACTGATGTACGGTTTAAAGTCGGCTCCGAACTACAGAAATTTTTCATGGCAATTTTATTAACTCTTAAAAGTTTTTGGGAGAAATCTGCTGAGAGGAAATCGCCGAAGAGATAATTTTACATATTTCATTTTGTTAGAGATGTCTGACCTGGGGTTTCAATTGTGGGGTCACGTCTAATAAGCCAACACACAGTTAATGTAAATGTTGCGTTTAGCTTTTTGGTACGTTTTTAACAAGTTGAACTGTTTGAGTCTGCTTCTTGAACACAAGTTTTCTGTAATTGTAGAAGTAAGATAGAATATTTTTTTCTAAGTTATTTGGAAGTTTTTGCTTCACAAGCGTTAAATTACTTTTGCGCCGTGAGATTAGAAAATTTAAAAGACCTGTTACATTCAAATCAATTTTCCAAAACTTCACCGATTATCAGATCAGCCATGGCCCGTCTTGACGCTGCATTTGTGTTTGATCAAAATGAAATTAAAATTTTCCGACATGTCAGATTTTAAAATCTACTATCACAACTCGCCCTGTTTCCGCCTATCATCAGTATCACAGTTTGCGAAAATTTCAGATCCGTATAAAAGAACAGGAATCAAAAACGTTTTAGCCAGTTGCATGCATATGGCAAAAGGAGTCGAATCTATAACAGCCCATAAGTTTCTAAGCATAGCGTAAACTTTACCAAAGATGACATTAATGTGGTTAGACCACGATTGGATACCGATTCAACAAAATCAATTTTATTTATTTTATTCTCCCTAATAATAATATCTGGCACATCAAATGCTCTCTTAGTTCTGGAGAGCAATAAACATTTTTACCCAGGAATTTTAATCCTTTTTCCTGTTTTTCTTTCTAAGCCTTAAATTAATTATTTAACAGAATTCTGCGAAAGATAATATGTAGAGAATCGAAACTTTTGTTTGGTAATTATAGTGCGAAGATATTTTTGCCTTGCATTAGACTACCAAAAATATTCTACAGATATTATCATGCATTAGAGACTCATAGAATAGAAATCCCATCATGAAAATTGTGTTATGGGGAAGGAATTACCAGAAACCATACCTGTAACCTGAACGAGGATAATGCATTTCAAAGGGAAACACTTGGATGCATGACAACAAGCAGCATCCTGGAGTTTATTATTCAACAAGATATAGGTTAAGGACAACTATAAGGGCAATAAATCCGTATCTCCACGTAACAATAAGTTCATTTCAGTTCCAATCAATTAATGTATAGACAACGTCGATATATTTTGTGATAAATCGGTTTAAAATCTTTTTTTTTTTTTTTTTTTTTTTTTTTTTGTTAAAATGCATCGCAAAGAAGCGTCGCTGTTTTTTTAATGTACATCATTACGTCGAGTACTATACTATTTCTATACTTAAACTTTTGTAGTATCTAATAAATTTATTCCTTATCCCCTAAAATTAAAGTATGTGTGTCTATTATATGTTATAAAGGTTATTCCATGAGTTATCGGTGACCGTATACTGGTGTTTTGTTGGTATATTTTTGTTTACTTGTTTATCATGTAAACAAGTTCATCATTTTTGTAGCTTTTGTTTACAATTTAAACGATGTAAAAGCAAAACACCATTTCCATTTTCGTAACAATATTTATTGCAAACGGCTTGTATCAACTGAAGGATTAATACCATCGATGACCAGAAATATGCTTATGCAATAAAAGACAATATTACCAAAAATACCATGCTCTACTATAATGAAAACCAATGCTGTCAACCACTGTCGTTTCAAACAACCTACCTCCACCTCGCAGCTTTATCGTTAGAGGTTTGGATAACTCACTTTCGGAAAAGGACCAAGAAAACAGCATATGCCAAGAAACCAATGAAAAATCTCCGATAATCTTACCTAGAAAAGCAACTAAAAACTCAAAGATAAATTTAAGCAAGAAACTCGTAAGTCGAGGAGATCAAGTGAAAAGTATTTAGATGAAATATATTTTTCTCTCATTTCCAATTAATTTTTCTATTTAGAGTTGAGCTTGTAATAATTCCATTACCACTATCTTTTTATCTATACTGAGATTTTTCTGTACATTCTGTAAATTTGTCCTTTTAAATATTCGAGGAAGAACAAGCATAAGTCCATCATTTTTATATTTCTCCCATTGAACTTTTCTCTTGAAAAAATTATTAAATGCATTAAGATAAGTATTAAGAAAACTTTATTTTAACCCTTCGCGTTATGAACATATTCAACGCGCCATTTTCCTATATTATCACAAAATGTGTCAATTTCACGTTTGAGCGACCACCAGAAGTTGGCCAATGTTTGCGCAATGAAAAATAATGATATTTGCAAAATACACAAATATTAGCCGACTTCTGGAAGTCGTGCAAACGTGAAGTTGATACATTTTGTGTTAAACAATCAAGATCCATCAAAAATTCTGAAAATTTTTGAACTAAAAGTTCATTTGATGAGATGACATATATAAAAAATATCACTCGACTGTTAGACTCTTTAAATAATAACTACGGTAATTTCCGATTTGATCAAATGATGACTCAATCTGTTTACAAGAGAACAGACTTTAAGAATATTATCACTTATTCTATATTTTCTTATTAAAGTTTGCTACTATGAATGGCCAAACTTGAAAAAATATGAAAAAAATTCGAATTTTCCAAGTTTACCTCATCAAATCTCATAGCATATTAAGTCGAATAATAGATATATGTATACCGTTTTAAAGGTCCATCTCTCCCCTTTCCAACAAGATTTAAATTTTTTGAAATCGGGTCAGAAATGTTTGAGTAATCAAAAAATTTGTGCGTAAAGTCAAAAAAAACAGTTTTTGCCAAATAAAAAAAGTTTGGAGGATTCGAGAAATATAAAAAAAAATATTTTTGAGATCTATTCAACAAAACTCACAACCTACACTATGTCATTAGCCGGGTGTATTTAATATTTTTTTATTTTGTCGCATAGTGTTATCTAGAAACATTCAAAAATACCTTTAGGAAAGTATTCTCCCCCAGGAAATCACTCTCTTCAGTGCACACTGAATTGTCGAAACAGACACAAGGAAATAGTTCAGTAACACAATTCGCCAACAGGGTTGAAACACTTATAGCTTGTCTTAATGAGTTACAGATTACAGAACTGGGTTCCCAGAGCAGGGAAACGATTATTAAAATGAACGATCAAGTTGCGCTTAGTACCTTTAAAAATGGTTTAAATGAACCACACAGAGCTACTGTTTTGGCTGCTAGACCCAAAAGTCTAAATGAAGCAATCCAAATAGTTTCAGAAGTAGTTTCACAACCAAATCCTATAATGCATTTTAATAAGAAAAAAAAAACTTTTCTATAATAGAGGACAACGTAACTATGTCAATACGTACAATAACAACAGATGTAGTAACAATAATCAGGGTTATTATAAAAATTATAGAAGTACTAACAATTTTCAAAGAAAAAACAACATTAATCACCCAAGAAGTAATAACTTCAATAGCAATAATCATAACAATTATAATCACAGAAATACCGACTTTAGAAATAACAATAATCGAAATATGTATTGGCAACCTTGGTGAATTAAAGAAGCAAATTTAACAAGGCTCTAAAATAATAGTGAAATATTAAAAATAAAGTATATATAAAAAAAAATAATTTAAATACAAAATAATAAAATAACTTTATCAAATTATTAAAAGACATAACGAGTAATATTTCTATACCTATGCTGATGTTTAGATCGGAAACTAAATATAATTTATGAAAAAAAAAATTATATACAGTTATAAAAATATACTTAAATAATGGCTGAATGCAATAAATGCAGATCTGCAATAAGAGGTGAAAGTGGACTGCGATGTATGGGTGTATGTGGTAAAGTGTATCATTACACACAAAAATGCGCCGGAATAGACAATTAGGCCGACTTCCTAAACGCAAGTTGCAATTCATAATTTTAAAAAATGCGTATGCAATGCAAAACATACCTCAAATGCAACCTTGCAATTTTTGAAAATTACAAATGTAGAAAACAGAAAAAATGGAACATTAGTAATTCAAAGTGAAAATGTGGAAGAAAGAGAAAAAATGAAAGAAGTTATACAAAATGAAATAAGTGAAAACTATGAAATAACAGTCCCAAGGGAAATAGATATGCAAATAATTGTAACGGATATGAACTTTAAAATGCGAGAAAGTGAATTGGTTGAAAAAATGAAAAAACAAAATGAAATTTTGAAAAACAGTAATATAGAAATAATAAAAATTTTTGAGACAAAAAGATTTAATAGGACAATTTACAATGCTAAAATGAAAATAGATAATGATGCATATACTAGAGTTATGGCAAGTCAAAAAATTAATGTTGGATGGGATAGATGTCGAGTTTTTGATAGAACAAGCATATTACAGTGTTTTAAATGTCAGGGCTATAACCATAAAGCTTCTGAATGCAGAAATGAGGAAATATGTTACAAATGCCACGGAAAACACAAAAGTAGTGAATGTAATAAAGAAATAATAGCTAAGTGTGTAAACTGCATAAAAGAAAATAGAAGGTTAAATTTAGGACTAGAAGAAAATCACTCTACAAATTATAGAGAATGTCCTGTGTACCAAAATAAACTTAATTTAAAAAAGAAAAGAATAGGCATTGAGGCCTAACAATCAAAGCGGATAATAAAGAAAATACATGAAATTTATACGAACATTCAAGGACTTCTAAATAATTTTGTTCAGTTAGAAACAATTGTCGAAATAAATAAACCAGATTTAATAATTCTGTCGGAGACTCATTTGACTGATGCAGTAGATGAATCAGAGTTTCTTATAAGGCAATATAATCATTTCAATATATTATCCAAATCAACAAGAACTGGTGGTGTAACTGTGTATTTCAAAAAGCAATGTAATATACACAAGTTAAGTGAATATGTAAAGGACTCAAAATATTGGATAGGTGCGTACAGAGCAAAGATTGAGAATACAACTTTTGTATTAGCAATAGTGTATAGATCGCCAAGTGCCCAAAAGTCTGAATTTTGCAACGATTTTGAAGAAGTAATAGCAGAGTTATTGGAAGAAAACTGCAATATGGTAATAGTCGGAGATTTTAATATAGATTGGGAAAAAGACTTTTATAAATCTAAAATAGAAAGCGTTCTAAACGATAACGGTCTAAAACAAATAATTAATGAATACACTAGAGTAACAGAAAATTCCAAAACTCTAATAGACTTTGTTATAACGAATAATGAAGGAATTATAGCAAGAACCAATATAAACAATAAAATATCGGATCACGAAACCATAGATATATTTATCGAAAACGAAACTTTTTTAAATGAACAAGTTGAAAAAATAGAAATATTTAAATATAATAGAACCGGTTTTAATAATGAATTAAGTGCAATATTAAGGTGTAATGAAGTTAACAATTTAGACTCTTACGTCCATTATTTTGATAATAGTATAGAAAATACAATAAAAAGATTTACAATTAAAAAGAAAATAAATGGAAAATATAATAATAAATGGTTTAGTAATGATCTTAGGAACATGAAAAGAGAAAAGATTTTTAAATACCAATGTGCAATTAATGAAAATACAAATGAGGCATGGAATGCCTATAAAATTATAAGAAATTTATACAAAGTAAGAATTGAAAACGAAAAAAATAAGTTTATAAATAATAAAATAAACGGTGCAAATAACCAAAAAGAAATGTGGAGAAAAATAAAAGAACTAGTTTTAAGAAACCCCAGACCCGTGATAAAATCTGTGATTTTTAAAAACAATGGCCCATAATCATAGTCAAACACTAAAGTCGGTTCTTTTTAAAATCAACTTTAATATTTAAACCTGTTACTAAATGTTTCTTAACTATAGTGAAAATTAATAATAGTTTTAAGTTGAACCAGCTTTAAGTGGGTGATTAGTATAATGTTTGAAATTTTGCATACAAACTGGTATAAATACTGTATAAGTGGCATCTCTGCACAGCTGATACAATAATAGCGCCAAAAAAGTAAACAAAATATAAATTGTTATTTTGAAAACAACAATTGCAAAAAATTAATCCGGGGAAAATAAACTATTATCTCAATTGAAAATTTAGAAAAGGATCAAAAGAAAAGGGAGCGAGAGGCAAACTGGAGCATCAGCGAAAAGGAGTTTTTGCGAGAGTGAATCAATAACCACCTGTCCAATGGCAATGACACCTCTATGATTAATAACAAACAAATGCTTGGAACGCCATTACAGAGTCAATGGCATCTGCAGTTTTTTTATACATCTTTTGTTTTTGGTTTGTTTTAACTTTGTAACTTTTGATAAATGACAAACAGCTGATAGAGTTAAAGTGATGTTAACTTTGTTAAAAACAACTTCAGCTTGTTTTAAGTATAAAACTGACTTTAGCGGAAAAAGTAAGCTTTTTATCGTCTATAGTAGCTGAAAAGTAGACCTTTTAATAAATGATACATAAAGTATACTTTTTTAATGACTATGATTATGGCCCAATGAATATAAGGATAATTTACAAATAGCGGAAAATTTTAATGATTATTTTATAAGCAGTATTAAGGAAATAAATAACTCAATTGATTATGTGCAATATGAAAATAATATACCTGTGATAAACAGTAGATTCAAATTTCGTGCAATAAATTTAACAGAGTTAAAAAATATATGTAAGGATATTAACAACAAACCGGACTATAATAAAGTAGATAATAAGTTAATATTGGATAATTGGGACATAGTTGGCAATAAAATTCTTAATATAGTAAATAAATCTCTTGAGAGCGGAATAGTTCCTAGCAATTGGAAAGAATCAGTAATATAACCAATTGAAAAAGTTAAAAATACAGTGAATTGTGAAGAATATCGGCCTATAAACAGTCTTAAAACATGTGAAAAAATCATGGAAAAAATTGTTAAAAATCAACTAGAAGAATATATAGAAAAATATAAAATACTGTCAAGATTTCAGTCAGGTTTTAGAAAAAATCACTCATGTGAGACTGCTGTGAATTATGTTATAAATAGATGGAAGTATGTGAAGCAAAATAATAAAATTGTGGCAATTTTTCTTGATTTCAAAAGGGCCTTCGAAACTATTGACCGAGATATTATGATAGAAAAACTTAAAAAATATGGAATAAAAGATAATGAAATAAAATGGTTTCAATCTTATTTAACTAATAGAAGGCAAATAACAAAGGTTAATGGTGTTAGATCAGAAAAAAAAGAAACTGAGTTTGGTGTACCTCAAGGGTCAATTTTGGGAGCTCTGTTATTTATCATATATATAAATGATATTGAAAATAGTGAAATTGTGCTTTATGCAGACGATACTCTGATTTTCGCAGAAGCCCAAACAGAGGATATGTGCTATGAAAAAATAAAAATAGATATGCATAAAATAAATAAATGGCTAAAAATAAACAAACTTAAATTAAATGAAAATAAAACCAAGCTAATGGAATTAAATATGAACAGTGATAAAGAATTCAATATTAATAATGTAATAATTGAAAAGGTAGATAAAATAAAATATCTGGGGTTTATAATAGACAAAGATTTAAAATTCAAAGAACATTTAGAATATATGTGCAAAAAAATTGGAAAAAAGATAGGTTTTTTAAAACGTATAAGAAACAAAATGTCTATTATTACTGCAATAAACATTTATAATACTACGATAAAACCACATTTCGATTACGGATCAACTATAATGTATACATGTTGCACGGATAGTCAAATAAACAGATTACAAAAACTACAAAATAAAGCAATGCGGTCTATACTAAAATTCAATGGTTTTACATCAATCAAATACATGTTAGATAAATTAAGATGGATGAATATAAGCCGAAGAATGGAATATAACACATTAATTTTTATAAGAAAAATGAAGATGGGAGATGCGCCAGAATACTTAAGAGAACAACTAAGTTATGTTGGAGATGTTCAACCGTACAATCTACGAAATAATCATAATTTTAGATTGAAGCAGTCAAATACTGTGAATACGCAACGATCTTTATTTTACAAAGGATTTAGAAATTATAATATGCTGCCAAATTATGTAAAAAATGAAACGAACAATAATATTTTTAGAAAAATGGTAGTTGATTTGATTAAAAATGTTAATGAAATTTGAGCTTAATAAGAAAAGATGATGAATTGTAATTTAATGAAATGTAATGAAAAAGTATTTAAAATACTACTAATAAATAAATAATAAAAAAAAAATAGAAATCAAAGAAGTATATAGTATGTTACTCAGGAACAGGGAAACGAAGGAAACCCCTGCAATCCTCAAGAGTAAATTTCAACGAAGATGTAGGGGAATTAAAAAAAAATATACCTTAAAAACTTATAGTTCACATTCGGACGCACCACATTTTGTTACATTCAAAACTGATGAAGGATTTTTCATAAGATTTTTAATAGATACATGTGCAGACATCTCTATATGTAAGGAAAATTTTGTAAGAAATGAGGAAATAAAAGAATACAATGCTTGCACAATTAGAGGAACAGAAAACAAATCAATTCAAACAATGGGTACTTCAATACTAAAATTAGTATTTCCGGAAGATATAATCAGCCATGAATATATAATACATAAATATGAATACAGAATTCCCAATAGCAACAGATGGTATTCTAGGCAGAAATTTTTTTAACTAAATATTTGGGAAAAATAGATTATGAGACATACACATTAGCTATCATAATAAATGAAACTGAGTACGTTCTACCAATGAGAGCAAATATCAATAAGTTCACAATACCACCGAGAACTGAAATGATACAAGCAATAAATTTACAGATTGAAGAAGATAGCGTAGTATGCGCAAAACTAATCAGTAACAATATTTTTATTGGTAATACAATAATTCCAAAACATGGGACCAAGTACATTAGAATCTTAAATACTTCAGACGAAGAGGTTACAATATCACAATTAGATTTACAAATCAAACGCTTATCACATTACAACATTCTATATAATAAAAAAGAAATTACTAATGATAAACAACAGGATAGATGGGAAAAATTAAGAAAATTACTAAGTATAGATACAGTCGACATTAACGCAAGACAAACAATATAGAAAATATGTAAAGAATTCCAAGATATTTTTCATTTAACAGCAAATAATTTCTATCAACAAAAACTACAAACTGTAGACAATACCCCGGTTTACACACGAAATTATGGATTACCACAGTCACAACAGGAAGAAATCAAAACACAGGTTAACAAATTAATGGAAGAAGATTTGGTTGAACCATCCGTTAGTCCTTATAATTCTACTTTACTTTTGGTCCCGAAGAAAAGTAACAACGACGAAAAGAAATGGAGACTAGTTGTCGATTATCGCCAATTAAATAAAAAATTAGTCAACGACAAATTCCCATTACCTCAACTAGACGATGTATTAGACAAAATAGGAAGAGCAAAATATTTTTCAACACTAGATATGACGAGCTCCTTCCACCAAATGGAATTAGAACCCACATCTAGACCACTTACAGCATTTTCTACAAATAATGGACATTATCAATTTAAAAGATTACCTTTTGGCCTGAAAATATCATCTAATAGTGTTCAAAGAATGTTGACAATAGCGTTAACAGGTCTAGCTTCTAATGCATTTATATACGTAGACTATATAATTGTTTTTGGATGTTCTTTACAACACCATAATGATAATTTAATAAAAGTTTTTCAAAGACTAAAAACCTACAACCTTAAATTAAATCCAAATAAATGTAATTTTCTGAAACCTGAAGTAGTTTACTTAGGACATCTTATTACACACAAAGGAATAATGACAGATCCAAATAAAAGTAAAGCATTTGAAACTTATCCAATTCCGAAGAATTCAGATGATACAAGAAGATTTGTAGCTTTCTGTAATTACTATAGACGTTTTGTTAAAAATTTTGCTCAGATTGCTAAACCTCTCAATGAATTATAAAGAAAAATTAAAAATTTATCTGGTCAGAAAAGTGCCAAAAATCTTTTGAAATGTTAAAATCCATAGTTTCAAATCCACCAATATTACAATATCCAGACTTTAAAAAAGAATTTATTCTAACTACTGATGCATCAGATTACGACTTGGGAGCAGTACTTTCACAAGGTGAAATAAATAGTGATTTACCAATCTCATATGCAAGCCGTTCTCTTAATAAACATGAAATTAACAATCCTGTAATAGAAAAAAAACTCTTAGTTATTCATTGGGGAATCACTCATTTTAGACCATACTTATACGGTAGGAAGTTTAAAGACTGATCACAGACCACTAGTATCATTATTCACCCACAAAAACCCTTCATCAAGACTAACTAGATTTAGATTAGATCTCATGGATTACGATTTCGAGATCATATACAAACAAGGAAAAATAAATACTAATGCCGATGCATTATCAAGAATCAAAATAGATTCCAATGACTTAAAGGAAATGATGCCAAAATCGATAAATATAATGACTAGAAAAATGACTAAAAAATTAAATGGGAAGAAAAGTAATATAGCCAAGGTACTTAATCAAGACAATACAGCAACGAAAGAAGGTGAAAATAATAAGGAAAGAAAAAGTTATTAGACAGAGACTAATAACCTCTTTATGTGGAATAGTATTTCGTTTTCACAAATTAAAGACTACCCAAGGTTAAATTTTGTTATAAATAAAGTAAATAAAAGTATGCCAAAAGTTAAAATTTTTGGTAATCGCGTATCTGGTAATGAAAATGCATACTAGGTTCAGCCTTGCAGAAGTTAACTAGGGTCTTACCGGATAACCAAATATTTACAGTAACGCTAGCGAAAGATGATGTAATATTCAAATATGTACAAGAAAAAAAAAAATTAATTAAAATATATAATAGCATGCAGAATAGAGATAAATGTAGGCAGAAACCTATAGAAATTATATTATTTAAACAACCAGAAAGGATACTGGAAAAGTGTAGACAGGAAGAAATTAAAAAAGTATCATGAAACTCCATATGGCGGTCACGCGGGAGTACGAAGAACAGTCATTAGATTAAAACAGAAATATATGTACATATATGGAAAAATATATATAAAATGATTAAAGATTTTATCAGTCATTGTAAAAGTTGTAAGAAGAATAAAATTATTAGACATACTAATGCACCAATGCAAATTACTAACACACCTACAAGATCATTTCAATTTATACAGTTAGACACTGCAGGTCCTTTAAGAGTATCAAACGGGTATAGATATATACTAACGGCACAATGCGAACTAACAAAGTACATACAGTATTCCCTCGATTTACGTCGTAGAATGTTCCGGAAAAAGGCGACGTAAATCGAAACGACGTAAATCGAATTTCATATTGCTCATACTACAAAGTAGTATGTTTTTAACAAAGAACTTAAAAAAGTTACAGTAATCTTTCAATTTACGTCACAGTTGGTTCTAAAAAAAGGCGACGTAAATCGAATGACAACGCAAATCGAAGTTGAAGGGAACAAAATTTTTGACGACGTTAATCGAGACAACAACGTAAATCGAGGGAATACTGTAGACGCATTCCCAATAGAAACTAAAGAAGCATCTGAAATTGGAAAAATATTAGTAGAAAAATTTATATTAAAATATGGATGTTTTGACACGGTGAAAACAGATAGAGGAACTGAATTTGTAACTTCCACAGCATACCACCATGAGACTTTAGGTAGTATTGAAAGAAATCATAATGTATTAAATGAATATATGCGTTCTTTCACGGAACAATACAATTGGGTTGAATGGATTTCGTACTATACATTCGCGTATAACACAACACCACACACATCCACAGGTTTTTCTCCATTTGAACTTGTATATGGAAGATTAGCGTCAATGCCAACCGAACCCATACAGAACTTATTACAAAAAAATGGCTATTTTAATTCAAAACAACATTAGTTTATGTATAATTGTATATTGAAAATATTGATTTATTACCAAGAACTGGACAATAAATAATTAAAAATGTAATTCTTTCATATTTGGAATATATTAATAACGAATGCCTTCGTTATAAAGAATTTAATCCTTTCATTTACCCCATTCACGCACCCCAAAGTTTATTAAGGGCCAAACTCGTATCTTTCCTAATCCAACTAAATATTAATTATAATTATATACTAACTATAATTATATTATACAGTAACTATTATTATATTATATGAATATGTATAATTAAATTGAAATACTTTGGTGTTTGGGGGAAATGCAATTTTAGAACAAAGGCCCAATTATTAAAAAAATTCTAAGAGAAAAAGTGAATGGAGTTGACTCTATGAATAATTAAATTTTTGGGCAAAAAATATAAGAGAAGAGGTGTTCCACGATTGCCTATAACCCGTATAGGGTACAACAGGGTAGGAATAGAAGTGCCTAATGTTGCCCTAGAAGTTCGGATAGTTGTACCCTTTTTCATATCTTCTCCAAATGCCCGCTTTGAAGATGTCATATTATTTCCAAAATATATCCATCACACCTTCAAATGTTTCTTAAGTAATTTTACATTTCTTCCAAAATTTAAGAAATTTGACTTGTTATATTAATAAAATATTATTACAATAGCTATTATTATCTTTGTAACTTTCCTTGTTTTTATTTAAAAGATAAATATTATATACATATATGTATATATTTTGTGAAGCGTATTTAAAGTATGTATCGGACGTATCTATCATAAATAGTATCTATTCACACACAAATAAACGCTGTTTTTCATCTTGAATAAATTTAAATCAACGTAGCATTGAATGTATGATTGGATCTAATCTGACACTCCTCAATGACGGATGCCCGACTGTTACGAAATTTTAGAAAACAATAGTCAGTCTTCGATTTGCTGAACAAAATCAAACTATGTCATTTACACAGGCATTAGTAAAGCGTTTAATAACGTTTATAGTAAATTATAAATAATCTACCAAATAGATTTCAGAGATGCAAATCAACTGTGCGAATACACACAAGCTTTTAGTTAAGCTTTGTCAATAGAAAGCAAATTGTAATTCATGCATAAGAACAATAGAACAGAAACAGAAATAAAACAACAAAGTAGAAAAAATAAATAAAAAACGAAATCTAAAATCTACAGAAAATATAAATAAACAAATCTTAAGATATACAGACGTCTCATTAACAGGTTAATATCCCAGCAGATTTTTTTGCCCATACATCTTCCAACTGAGACCAATGACAATGTAGATGCGACTAATCCAAAGTTTATATTCAGTTTCCGCTTACATTTACACAGCGATGGCCTAGGCCGTACGATAGGTCCAACTCTACCGACAATGTAAGCGAAGATCGGATGGGTCCAACTCTACCGACAATGTAAGCGAAGGTCGGATGGGTCCAACTCCACCGACATTGTAAGCGAAGGTCGGATGGGTTCAATATTATACTGATTCAAAGGGTACCTAGATATGTCTTAAATTTCTTTTACTGAAGCCGAACATTTCTTTTAATATAAAAAACACTTACTATTTTTAATTTATACTTACTTATTTTATTTTATTTAATTAATTATTTATTTTTAATACCACAATCACGGTTAAACCACTTGTATATTCAAAAACACTTTACAATATGAAATTTTACTTTGAAAGAATAGAAGAAACAAAGAAACACCAAAAAATAAATAACAGGACATCGGCTGAACCAAAACAAACAACAAAACTATATTAACAATATGATGCTACATTACTTAGCCATCCAATTCAGATGCAAGTACGATGGCAACATTTTATTCGATTTTGTCTTGTTCTTTAATTCGTATATGTATTTCATTTTACAATGTAATAGCAATAGGACTCATCCGAATCGGATGCTAGTTGTATGCTCTTAACCAATTTTATTTTATGTTTTCCTATTGACATAATAGTATACATTTGGATGAGTTTTAAATTGTAATAACCTGCGGACTGCTGGGAATCTGCGGACTGCTGGGTAGTTTGACGTTTTTCTTTTTGAGTGAGAGAGAGAGAGAGCGAAAGAGAGTAAGCTTGCTTCGGAACAATTTCAGCTCGAATTGGTTTAATTTAAATTTTTGTTCCGAAACAATCGAACTGTGCTGCCAGCTACTTTAATTTTTTAAGTAAAGTTGAACTGAGCTGCCACATCATATTATATGTACACTTGCACAATGGCTATTAAAAGAAGCAGTTTACGTTTATCCATTTTTTTCACTAAGATTTGTTTTAATTTACAATTTCTTTGTAACACAATACAAAATATGATCACACTCAAGCCAAGAAAACAAAAGAATTGCAATCATCTGCTACTGTGCTGCCTAATTGTAAAACTAACACGCATCGTTTACAAAAATATTTCATATGGTAACCTTGTTTTTACAGAACAATTGTTCGAAGTGGGTGAGTCGTTTTGGAACAAACTCTCAAAAAACTGAACTTGTTTCGGAACAAAATGCTTGCTCCGAAACAATGGGTGAATCCAGCTTTAGAACAACGGCAACCAACATGGGTATGTACTGTGTATTGTGCACCAAGAAGTTTTATTTTGCTTTTTAGGTTATGTTCTTTGATGCAATTAATGATCAAAACGGAAACAGTTTCCATCACAATGACGCAGAGGTCAATTAATACTGGAGAAATTATACTGATTTTCATTTAAAAATCATCTAATTTGAAGGAGTTGAATTCAAATAATTTGCTTATTTGTTCCTCATATTTGCGGTAAAAAAAATTTCTTTCATTGTTAATACGTTTACTGGAGTGTAACTTTTAATTTGGGTGCTGTTTCCGTATTTATTACATTTTATTTTTATTATAAATGAAGATTTGTATGGATTTCTTTCGACGAAGGTATGTAGAAGTGAATTATGTTCTTAATTCCTCAAAGTTATGTGTTTTCTTTGAACTTGGTATTAAATGCGAAGGTAGGTGGGTTGAAGGAGAGGGGACCAACCAAGAGTCTCATGCCTATTGACATACACGTAAGCTTGTTGTGCGCTCACCATTAAGAATACCACCTTACTTTCTATAGGAAGTCTGTATCTTGTACAAACTTCTTCCAGTCCACTCCCTTATAACGAGTTATATCTGGTGTAAAAAGTGCTACATCGTTTCTATGTCTTCATCGCATGCCCTGCTTTCATCGTTTTCCACCATGTCAATATGGTTCAGGTTCCGTGGGTACGGTCATTAGTGTGCTCAGTCCGCCCTTATTTAGTTTAAAAACACTTATGGTTCCCTCCGCATTAGGATCGTCTCAAAGTATTTTTGTAATTCTTCCTATTGCGTTATTATTCCACAATAGTCGATGTGACGTTTCCGCCCACTTCTTCAACTTGGTCTTAAATGCATTACTTTTGTTAATTGCCTTTTTACGCTCCAGGATGGTTTTTGATCCCAAAAACTGTCATTTGACTAACAAAGATATTTAAATCCCTATACGTCAACTGTATTATGATCCGGCAGCCGGTAGCAAAGTTTGATATCCGGTTCTTTTGTATAGAGGTTCAGTCTCGATCTATCTCCTCGTTAATAACAATCCTTGTAGCAAGTAGTCGCCACGAATATCTGTGACATGGTAAAGTCGATCTGGTTATAAAGTTATGCAATTGGTTGTTATTGGGTATCCAATAACATCGCGTCAAGCGAGAGACTGTACGGTGCCCCAACTATATTCTGGTGATTCAATTTGTGGCTCTGGTTGTTGCCATAAGTTCCAGTTGGCTGTTATTCTGCCTTATTTTTCTTTAGTTAATCTTTTGTTCCAACCAAGCAGGTGATTGATCTGCTGTAGCAGATCCTAGGATAACGGTGCTGCCATTTATCGTTGCCTTGAAAAAATGCCTTTCGAGTATGTGCTGTCCTGGTAGAAAACCTAACTAACCGTTAAATTCTATTTTCCCCGCTAGATGACAGCACGAAAAACTTTTTTAAAATTTGAATTCGCTATCCTTTTGTGAAATTAAATTGTGCGCTAAAAATTCTACCTAGTGTTTCTTATATTTTTGTTCACAATGGAAAACTCGCTCCCGCTCACTCACGGTAAAAAAGCTTCAAAGCAAAATTTAATTAATTTAATCGAGAGGGTTTTGTTGAGTTCTGGTAATAAAAATCATCTTATTGAACGGATCAAAAGTTTTAATGAGATGCAATTTCAAAAATCATGAAAATTGTCTTCTCATGGCATGCTACAACTTTTGCTAGCATTTGAAAGTCAAATAGACAACACGCAGTCGTTTGTGTAATAAAAATCTCGTTATGCACCAAGGGCAAAACCACCCATCTGAAACAGCAAATACAGTACGATTATATAACTCATGTCCAAAGTTTTCCACAAACCACCAACGTCCAATTACGTCCATAATGTTCCGTTATCAGAAAACGCAATATTTCCTTATTTTTTCCGTCGTCATCGGAAACAGTATCGTCAATTTACAACTCTTCATATCTACAACAAAATTCTTTCGAAACGACATACTTTCAATCTGGGGTACCAACAGGCAATTATATTCAAGAAATAGAGCAATCCCCAATTTATACAAGGCGAATCAATATGCACGCAATACCAATTTACAGTGCCTACCGTGAGTAATGTAATGTCTGCAACGTTTTTTTCAACACAGCTTGTTTTGATTCCGTGGTGGATGAGTCTTTTAACTCTATACCGTTCGCTAACAGAGTTGAGCTTCTCCATTTGGCTTATGGACGGGACGATCGTTCTGTCATATTTGGTGTACAGCAGAAAATGAAAGGCCCGGCTAAATATTGGGTCGATTCATTTGAGAAGGTATTTATGACTTGGATACAATTTTTTGCTTTAGATTTTCCCTACGTTGATAACGCAGCCGATGTTCATATAAAGGTGACAGCAATGATTCGTCGTATATACGAGATTTCCCAGCAATACTACTACAAAATGTACGCTATTGGTAAAAAGGGAAATCTCAGCGATGCAGCCATAGCAAGACATATCGTCAATGGAACCAACAATTATAATTTGAGGAGGAAAATATCCAATGAATACGTATCTTGCTACCATCTTTTCAATGATATAATCAGTTATTGAAAGTGTAATGAAAAAATATACCCACAATTAATATAACAAAATAAAAGGCGATACCAACGAAACCACAGGCAACTTCGCACAAACAAAAAGAACAACGGAGTTCCCGTTAATAAACTTAAGTGTTATAATTGTTCTAACTACGGTCATTACTCAATCTGGTGTCGGGAACATCAAAAAAGGCCTCGTGAAATTTACGGCCGAACTTCGAATAAAGCGGCAGATTGTAGAACAGGGCAATATAAATTCGTAAATGTAAACAAAATTACACACGAAACACCAAAATCGATGGAGGGGAGGTCTTTCTAAGGATGTCAAGATAAACAATGTGTCCACCGAAGCTTTTATAGATTCTGGCTGTGATCGTTCGTCTGTAGAATGTGATATTACTTTGAAACACATCTGTAAAACGAAAGTCTTTGAAAAATAAATTAAAGTAATATAGAGTTTTTTTATTTTGGAGGTTAAGATAATGTGCTAATCGGTCGAGATCTGCTGTGTTTCGGAGAAAAAGCGATCAATTATAAAAGGCGACAAATGCTGGTTGAATCTCTCAAAAGATATAAATGAATTAGGAAAATGCAATTTAGTGCAGAGGGGGATAATATTAGCCACCGAGCTTTCGCTATGCACGACGCAATACATGATACCTTTTGCGAAACGTCCTATAGTGGCAAATACAATAAACCAACTTTTCGAAAGTTTTATCATTAGCAAATCAAAATAGAAAAGAAAAATAGTGAACATAGTTTATATGTGGACTACCGTCAATTATAAAACGCCATAAAATATGCCAGGGATGGGTGAACAATTCGCTAAACTTTCTGGAAATTGTTATTTACCACCAAATTGAAGAAGAGTCATCTAAAAGGTTCACCGTCACTACCAATGCAATAGGATTCCTTTTAGTTTAGTTAGTGTTTCAGGCCGTGAAGAACCATGTTTAGGAGTTTATAAATCCGGGTAAGGTATTAGCGACGTGACGTCATCCCCACTAAATCGGTGAAAATGGGCATACATTTTTGGGGTACTTGAGAACGGAATAACGCTTAGAGTCGAGAAATCAACGGTATTATCAATTTCAATATCTCGGAGGTGCAACGGTTTTTATGTCTGCATTTTACCGTAAATTTGTGGAAAGCTACTAATTTATCTCAAGACTTCTTACGAATCTTCTACGTAAAAGTGATTTGGAAAAATTCAAACGGACCAAGCTCAGGAACGGTCATTTAGAAGACTAATCCTATTTCCATGCAACAGGCCTGTACTGCGAATATATAATTTATCACGCAACACGAGAAGCTTACGCGCGCAAGTAGTTTAGGGTTGGCTGGTGTCCTTCTGCAAAACACATGAACATGAATTCTTAGGTTTCGTCATGTGTGGGTAGCGCTGACTGGGTATTGGTAATTCAGCTTAAGGACGAGGATCTTATGAATATCATCAAAAGGACAAAAGGAATTCGAACTCCAGATTTAAACGGTGTATGTACTGAAGAACAACCGCTTATATCGTAAAACACAACAATGAGCGAAACTCGTTTTTCCCATTGGGCAGGTTATAAGTAATTTGAATTATGGTGATTTGAAACTGGTGCCTTCTTTTCGTTAAATTTATGTCGAAATATGCAGTTATCAAGACCTTGAGAAATAAAAAATCTTTTCCTGCAATAAATTGTTTAAGATAGTTGGCAAGCTATTTTGGTTTACCTAAACATCTGATCTCAGACCGTGGCACGGAGTATACCTCTAAGATTTTCGAACAACTGTATTCTACATATTATAAATGACAACCAAACCTTTTTGTCATGTTTACCTACTACCATAGAGGATCCAAAAGACTGGAACCTAAGCCAATAGACGTAATAAAAAATCGCCTTGTATAAACGGTTATATGATTAAATGAGAAGAGGCAAATGGCTATCGACAATATCGAACGGGAAAGGCAACAATGGAAGAAAAGATTTGCGGAGAAACATAGCCGGCCCACCATATATGATGAGGGTAATTTGGTGCTTATTGGAAGCGATAAGCAAGCAAATATCGCTGACCCTATATTCAAAAGCGCTTAATTGGAAAGGACTGATACTTAATTGAGAACATACCTGTCGTTCAGATAACGGCGCTTAAGTTATGTTCGGTGTTTAGTTCTGACAGAATGTAAAGATGGTTCAGCGCCCGAACTCGATGATATCTTCTGATATTATATCCATATATATTGTTACGAAAATGGAAATGGTGTTATTAAAATAATAAACAAAAACAACACAATGGACTTGATCATGTATAAAATGATAAACAAAAGCTCCAAAAACAAAATAAAGGACTTGTTCACGTGATCAACGAGTAAGTAAAAATATAGCAACAAAAACAATGGACTTGTTTACAAGATCGATGAAAAAACGAAAATAATAGCAACAACAAAATGCAGCGAACAAAGAAGTAAAGAAGCAAAAACAAAGTGCAGTATAAAAAAGGGATAGCGGATAGACAAATACACAAGCAACAACTACTCTGCCTGGAGGAATGTAAATAAGATACACAAACAACAAGTTGTTTACATTTTCAGATATTTCTCGAAGACATTCTCCTTCAAGTGCATTCATCAGGCTGCTGACCCTTGTGATATAAAAGGCAAGACAGAGCAAGCAACGATGATTCAGTTAGAATTCGGTCAGTCGTGTGTGAGACACGTCAGTCTTGTGTGAAGATCTCCGTATAGTGCTTATAAAAAGGTTGTAAGCAGAGAGAGAGATAATAACGAACAATTGTTATTGCGTACGCGGAAGAGAATCGTGGTTTGAAGTTCTAACGAACGAGTGTGTAAAGAAAGAATAACAAAACTAAAGTAAATTGTTATTGTGTAAATCAATTTCAAAAGGTGGCACACGGAATTGTGCGAATAATAAAGAATTGATTTAAAATTAAACACATATTTATTTTTATTTTATTTGCAATCTACGAACTCATATTTTTAACGTTTTTAAAAAGGTAAAAACGTAACAATATATTTTTCTAAAGAGAGAAAGTGACTACGCTTATCTACATTTTTCTCATCTTCTGATGGTGATAGTAAAAAATAGTAAATACAACAAAGATAGCGGTCCAGAGAAGGAAATTTCTTGTAAAGATGAAAAAACAACGGAGAAATAGGCATGCTTTTAAATTTACTGGCAAAGTTAGATTAAAATTGAACATTCCTGTTGTGTCACATAGAAAACATTGTTTATTTTTTTTGGAAATATTGTTGTATAACAAATTGACAGGTCACAGTCATCGACTAACGTCTGCATTAAACGGTCGACTTTCTTTCAATTCGTTGCGATTCAGTTCTGCGTTATTGTTTAATTCTTTTTCTAATATACAGTGATCAACATTAATTTTCCGGCAGTGATTTTAAATTATTTTCACGATATCGCGTAGTTAATATATCCGGTCCGCCCAATTTGGGGGACAACCGCTTTTCTTTATTAGCGGATTCCCCTCGCGCAAAAAAGAAACGTACGCACCAGAATATTTTGGAAGCTTTCCCTGAATTGCCAAACACCCAAAAACCTGATCCGAAATACGTTGTAATATCGGCAACATCTGGTAATAAAACATTACAGCAATTTTCTTGTTTCTCGGTTTACCGATCTTTAAAATTAATTTGCTCGGATATTCTGACTGTATCAGAACTAAGGGATGGCAATCTGTTGCTCCTAATAGGCAACAAATCTAATGCTGAAAAACTAATTAAATACAAAATTCTACCTGGGATCTGTAATATATCCTGCAAATATCACTCCAATCTGAATTCCTCTAAAGGTACTGTTTATGGGCCCTATTTAAACAACGTTCCAGAATCTGAGATTGTATCAGAACTTAGCTCCCAAGGTGTTACTGATGTTTATAAATACCAAAGGAAGAATGATGAAGGTGTCTTTAAACCAGTGAAGGGCAAACACATACTATCATAGTTTTGGTTGTGTTGGTAAAGCAGCGGAGAACAAAATTCAACGTAATTTTTGAGAATCGTACACTGGGAAAATAAAAAAAAAAGAAAAAAAATTGGTTTATTGTGTTGCGTTATGTTAGGTGCGGTTTTAAATATTTTTTGTTTTTTGATTAAAGCATATGTTTATTGTTTTCAAATGTTTATAAATTATAGTTTAATTTTTAATTCGGTTAATATTTTATCTAATAGGGACCTTAACATTGAATTTTTTCTTTATATTTTCTATTTATAATAGGAACTATGTATATGGCACACAAGAAGTTTCAAGTATGTCCCAAAAGATTAAGAGAAGTCATAAATAACAAAGGAGGAGCTTCTTCGTACTAAATTTTAAAGTTATTTATAATATTTTCTGCTTTTAATTGCAATAATTTTAAATTCCTATCATTCCCTTTAATGTTGTCGAAAAATCCGTGGCTAGCCTCGTAATTTCTTTTTATAAAAAAAAAGAATTACGACATAAAGTGCGATAACACACAATACATTGTGCATTACCATCCATATTCTCTATACAAAAGAAATTATATTCCCAAATTTCATCAAACATTTTGCTGTGTGTATTTGCAAAAGACAATAAATCATTCAAAAAAGTTGCGTAGCGAGATCTCGCTTCATCAAGTGCTAAACGTCAACTGAATTGATTTTGTTCTCCGACATCAACACAAAACAACAAACACACGATCATTATAAGAAACCACACAAGTAAGCTTATAGTGTACGTGTGTCAACAGAGCGTCAGCAGAAATTTCTTTGCCTATCACATGTGATACGAAATTTCAAATGTGCCCTTCACTGCTTTAAACCAAGTGGGGTTCTCCTACTAACCTTCGATCGCTATTCAACACCAGAAAAACTAGATATCTCCTGGCATAAAGTGAAAGTTCGCCAATATTTTCCTAATCCTATGCGCTGTAAAACTTGTCAATTACTCGGGCACACGAAAAAATGGTGCAAAAACAACCCATTGTGTGAAAACTGTGGTCTACCCCCTCATACCCCTGACAATTGTACACGGACTTTTTGCATAAACTGTTCTGACGAACACCCGTCTTCTTCCAAAGAATGTAAAATTTACAAACAACAAAAAGAAATTTTAAAAATAAAAACAAAAGAAAAATGTACCTTGAAAGTCGCTAAAGAAAAATATCAGTCGCTAAAATTAAGTGAACCACAAATTGAAACATATTCTGATGTCTTAAACAACAAAATCAACAAAAAGTCTAACACAAATAACAATTCTCCTAGCAACAGCTCCGCAATAGTCAACATTGAAGAAAATAAGTCAACAAAACAAACAATTCCCCAAAAATATAACAGTACTGAAACAAAAAAAAAATACAATTGATAACTCATTTACTTCTGCAAAACAACAAACAAACCTACTAAACACATCAACAAATAAAAATAACAATTTAAAAACTTTGCCTACAATAACAACTCGCTCTATGACCAAATCTTTAGCTAGTACATCAACAACAAATACTTCAAAAAATAAAGAAACACACAGCACAAAACAAAGCAAAAACCTCGCTTTGCCTAAGACAACAATAACAACAGCAATCAACAATTCTTTTATTGAACAAAGAGAACTAAAAGAAATAATGTCAGTAGACGACGAATAATTAGTCCTCTACTATTAAAATGAATTTTAAAATTCTTCAATGGAATATTAATGGTCTAATTAATAATTATCACGAACTACAACTAATAATCAAAGACCATCACCCGGACATTATATCTATCCAAGAAACTCATATACCATCCACCATTACTAATAATATAATATACCCTAAACAATACAATGGTTTTTTTCATAATTTAGCCAGTAACAATACTGCTAAACAAGGTATTGCAATTTTAATAAAAAAATCAATACCCCATAAATTACTATACACAGATCCAAATATAGCTTCCATTGCAATCGAAATAGATATTGGTTTAAAATTTAATTTTGTTAACACCTATATTCCACCACATCAACCCATCTCTGCAAATAATTTGAAACATGCCTTAAACAAAATTAATCCCCCCCTGTTCTTTACTGGTGATCTTAACTCTTGGAGTACACTCTGGGGTTCAAGAGTTACTAACTCACGTGGTAAAATTTTGGAAAATTTAATTTTAAGTGAAGATCTCATAATTCTTAATAATGGCAAACCTACGCATCTATCCACTCACAACACATTTACACATGTCGACATTTCTTTATGTTCGCCACAGATTGCCCCCTTCTGCTCTTGGGATACTCTTGATGATTTACATGGTAGTGATCACTATCCTATCATAATTAATGTAGCAAAAAACTTTAACATTCCTTCTTATGCTAGGAAGCCAAAATATAAAATAGAATCTGCAAACTGGTTTTTATATCAAAGTTATTGTAAAGAAAACATACCAAAAATCAATAACTTTATGAATGTTAATCATCAAGCAGCTTTAATCACTAAAGCTATCAAAGCAGCAGCAAATGTCAGCATTCCCCAAACTAACAACAAAAGTCCAGCACGTAGTGTTGCCTGGTGGAATCGGGAGTTAGAATCATTAAGAAATCTCAAACAAGATCAATTCCATATTTTTAAAAGGAACAGAAATGATATTAACCTAATACTCTATAAAAAGTATAATGCTATGTTTAAAAGAGCCGTAAAACTTAGTAAAGCTGCTTGCATGCAAAAGTTCACATCTAACATCAACCCTTCCTCTTCGCCTAAACGAATTTGGAATGATATAAAGCTTCTTACCGGTGGCTTAAGTACGCAGTCTATCAAATATCTAAAATCGGGATCAAATATGCTTTCTTCTCCAGCTGATATCGCCAATTGTTTTGCTAAACACTGGTCTATACTGTCAGAAGACTCCAATTTTTCACCAAATTTTCATAAGCAAAAATCAGATGTTTGTATTCTTACCTACAATCCAAATTTTTCCAACACAAGTGCTAACAAAATCGAACTCCCTATTAATATGATTGAACTTGAAGACGCATTACATCTAGCCAAAGGCAAAACTCCTGGTGATGATCGCATATCGTATCCGATGTTAAAAAACCTATCGAAATGCTCAAAAATTCAGCTCCTCAATATTTACAACAACATCTTTTCATCCAACGTTTATCCCCAAGCTTGGAAAGTAGCAACTGTAATTCCGATTCCTAAGCCAAAAAACGATCATACGGCTCTCACTGGCTACCGACCCATATCCCTATTACCTTGTATCAGTAAAACATTGGAAAAAATAATATCTAGAAGACTAATGTGGTTTTTAAAGGCTAATAATCTCATATTTCCTAATCAAGTAGTGGTGCTTTTTATAATTGCCTTTAATCAGCTCAGCAAAATTATTTCCTCTCATAAACAGATAGAACATGCTATCTATGCAGATGATGCATTTATCTTCACAAAAATAAAGGATAATAATAAAGTTAAAGACGCCTTCACAAATATTCTGAGGGATATTGATAACTGGAGTCTCATATCAGGTGCCAAACTTTCTATTGAAAAATGCAGTCTTTTACATATCTGTAATAAAAGGAACTGCAACTTATTTGACGTCGAATACAAAAATATAAAAATTAAACGTGTAAACCACCTACGCATTCTTGGTATCATCTTCGACAAGAGTTTCACTTTTAAAGAACATTGCTTAGAACTCAGGAAAAACCTCAACACCAGATTGAACATAATGAAGTTCCTGACCTCCAAGAATTGTAATTGGAAAGAGACCATTCACATTTGCTGACCATTCGCAAATTCATTGCTTTTGCATTGCTTTTACTCGACAATAATAAAAATGTGCATTGCTGTTAATCTACTCACTCCTTATTACTGTTTGCTATTTTACATTCTCTTTTTGTTATGTCGTTATACATCAAGCAACGAAATAATTCAATGCCACATGAAAAAACTCAAAACATTCACACCATTCGTCCAGTATTCGTTAACATTCACACCATTCGTCCAGTATTCGTTGCTTTGAGTGAATGAATCGATATACATAGTAGTTTCATTTCTACAACAATAAAACACATATTCTTATCAGTGTTCGAAAAAATACATTTTACATTTTTTCGGTGGATTCCTCTCAGCAGATTTCGGGCAAAAACTCTGGAAGCGAAACAAAGTATCTTATAATGTAATCATTAGGCATTTCAGGTACTGCTGATATTTTCGGTGGATTCCTCTCAGCAGATTTCGGGCAAAAACTCTTAGAGCTAACTCTGAGAGCGAAACAAAGTATCTTATTATGTAACCCTTTGAAATATCAGCGGTACCTGAAATGTCTAATGATGACTCATACTACAAATCTATAAGAACTTCGGCAAAAAAATATCAACGCCGTTCGTTTGAAAAAGGGATAAAAGTTGCAGCTCTAAGAGTTTTTGCCCGAAATCTGCTGAGAGGAATCCACCGAAAATATCAGCAGTACCTGAAATGCCTAATGATGACTCATACTACAAATCTATAAGAACTTCGGCAAAAAAATATCAACGTCGTTCGTTTGAAAAAGGGATAAAAGTCGCGGCGACTTGACGAATGAGTCATCATTAGACATTTCAGGTACCGCTAATATTTCAAAGGGTTACATAATAAGATACTTTGTTTCGCTCTCAGAATTTTTGTGACCAGTAACTACATTTTCTTGCCCATCAATAGTCTAAAAAATATATGTGCAACTGTGAGCTCTGATTCTTCAACTATTGCAAAACTAAAGAAAAACATTTTAGTCGAGATTGATAGAAAATGGGTTCCTAATATTGGAATCTATCAATACGCTGCTTGTTTTTTATATCCACCAACAAATCGTATCTTACCAGAAGAGGAACTAAACAGAGTAAAAAACTTTTGTGTTTCACGAATTTTAAATAGTCCAGACAGTTTACCTTCTTCAACCTGTACAATACAAAGTCAAATTTCTGATAACCCAGCTCAAAGTGATTTTGAATTATTTTTTTCGGATATCATAAACAACACAAGTCTTACTGTAGAAGAAAGCGTTACTGATGAAGTCAATCGATATTCCTTTTGTCATGTAAATATTGATGTACACTTCAACGTTTTGGAATGGTGGGATCATCACATTACAGAATACCCAAGATTGTCGAAGATAGCAAAAAAAGTTTTGAGTATTCCTGCCAGTAGTGCTGAGTCCGAAAGAGTTTTTTCAATGGCGGGTAATATTATTACCGAAAAGAGAAATCGATTGGGTTCTAATTCAGTAAATAATATATTATTTTTAAATTCTATTTATAAATTAGAGTTTAGCTAGTTAATTAATCCCTTATCTGTCACATTGTAACAAAGATCTCATGAAATTAATTTCTTGTTTTTTTTTTTAGTAAATTTAAGTCTAATAGATTTTTTTTTTGTTTTTTTATGAAAAATATATGTTTAAGTTTCATTAATTTGTGTTATTTTACATAATTGAAATATTTTTTTAATAATTGAAATATGAAAATAAAATTTAATTTATTAAAATTAAATTGTTTTATTATTAATAATGTAATAAATATTTACTTAGTTGGTTAGGTTAAAAAAACACATCTAAATGCCATGGTTTATGTTTTTCCAAAATATTTTAATTTTGTAACTAATTATTATAAAAAAAGAAAAATTTTCATTTAATGGTATATTCCAACCATAAAAACAGCGAAAATGTGTTGAGTTAACTTTTTGTTAGTATGTACAAGCTATGCAATCAGCATTGAAACCATTCATACCAATCGTTAACCATTCGTACCAATCGTTAAGTATTCGTTGCTTTTGGGAGTATTTGTTTACATTTGTAGAAGACATGCAATGCAAGCATCATTATTCGTTACACTCCGTTTTGTGAATGATGACATGTATTGCTTTACGGAATTGATGTATATTGTCAACATGAGATTCGTTTTTTGTGATTGTATTCAAAATCTGAAATTAACCAATCAAACCGTTCTCTGATACATATCTCCACAATGGTTAATATAACTCGTTCTATCCTTCTAGCTAAAATAGATTATGCTCTTCCTATTTATGGTTGGTGTGCTCCATCACATATAAAATTAATTAAGGCACCATATCATGCTGCCGCTCGTCGGAGCATTGGAGCTTTCCCTACAAGCCCAATTATCAATATTTTAACTGAAGCCGGTCTACAGTCCATTGAGGACCGCACTGTTTCCCTAACCTACAAACTTATCCCAAAGCTTCTTATCAGTAGAAATAAAGTTTTATATCGAGAGGTATTAAAAGCACTCAAATATAAAAGAAGTAACAGAATAGAATCAATCATTGGTAGATGTTGTAAATTATCACAAAACCTCGATTTACAAATTAACCCTATATTCTCTAAACAACAGTCGGAACCACCTTGGCTATTGGATGAATCTTCTTGTATAAGATCTATGATTAATCTCACGAAAGCTAACACCCCACCCACGGTTTATAAACAAACATTTAGTTGCCTAGTCGACCATTTCTCTAAAAATAAATGGAACTTCTTATTCACGGATGGGTCTAAATCATCTGTCCATACTACTTTCGCAGCTATTCATAAAAATGGCGACCTTATTGAAACCGGACACATAAACAACTACTGTTCTAACTTTACTGCTGAAGCTTTAGCTATATTGAAGGCTGTTAAATATGCTGAATATCAAAAATCAAAATCTATTATATGCACTGATAGTCTTTCTTCTATTCAAGCTATTTGGAATACTAATTATGATTCACAGTTAATCAACGAAATCAGAAACTATTTAATACAAAATTCAAATAGAATCAAGCTTTTATGGGTCCCATCGCATGTAGGTATTCTCGGAAACGAACTTGCAGATGCCGCTGCTGCTGATGCTAAAAACCGACCTCTTTTTAAATATTCCACATGGGAAAATAAGGATATATGCAATGTTATTTCATCATTTTTAAACAATCTTCACGATAGTAATTGGTCGAACTATCTCCACTCCTACAAAAATGTCAACCCCCTTGGTAGGAAACCAAGTTACCCGAAAACTTGCAAGAAAAATGTTACTACAACTTTTGTTCGTCTGAGATTAGGCCACTGCAAATTCTCTCACAAACATCTTCTAAACAAAACATCTCCTCCTCTCTGCTCAACATGCAATAGAAATACTACCGTAACCCATATTTTAGACGAGTGTCCAGCTTTTAACTCCTCTCGGATTAATATTTTTGGAACTAAAAGACCTTCCAGCTTCTTAACTCAAGTCTGTGATAACAACATAAATTTAATTTTTAAATTCATTTTAGAAAATAGTCTACTAAGCCTTATATAATTTAATTTTATTTTTCGGAATCGATGGCCTATGTTGCTAGTATTCCCTCCTTTTAATTAGTTACAACAATTGTATTTTGTAATTAATAAATGAATAAATAAATAAATAAATATAAAATAAAATTGACAGGTGTGTTAGTTGAACTGACTAATTATATGCTAATGAATTTTAAAAAATTCAACTTTTGAAGAATATTCGAAACTGTGAATTCGTGGTACCCAACATAGTAATAAAATCATATCGTAAGGAATTGCAAAAAAACATGTTTTTCAAACCCAAAGTGTATCATAACCCTTTTTTTATATTATATAGTACATTAATCTTTTCGCTGAAATTTTTTATTTTAATAACCTTAAATAAGAGACAATGTTATTTAGAGTAAATTTAACAAGATTTTGGTGATGTATGCAAAAGAACTTAAACCGTTCTGTGTCTATATACTTTTTACAATGAACACTGTTAATAGTTCTGTTTAAATCTATAGTATCAAATATCGTGAATAAAGCGATAAAATTTCTCAGTTTTATTTATGTTTTTGTTGAAAACTTGAGCTTAAATAATTTAAAATAAAAAACCAAAAATCGCTCGGAGTATGATTATTTTTCATATGGTATTTTTATTACTATATATTTTATAATTTATTTTTTACTAGTGCAAGTTTGATAAAATTTTCGGTTTAAAACATAGTCTTCGGTTTGTTTCATTTTTAATTGCAAGTAGCAAAGAAATAATAGAATTGAGTAAAAAATAAGTAATTTAGAAGAATTCCTCATTAATTTACATATTTACTTTTCATATCTCCTGTCTTAGTCTGTTGTTATATCTGGCGAATCAGGTGCTGGAAAAACTGAAACGACAAAATTTATTCTGCAATACCTTTGCTCTGTTACATCGGATGTTTCAACTTGGATACAACAGCAAATTTTAGAGGCGAACACTATTCTGGAAGCTTTTGGTATGTACAGTACAATATATATTTAAATACATACATATATTTTTGAAATGAGTAAATTTAGTGCAAACTAAAAACTCATCTGAAATTTACATTACATGCTTTATTTTTTTTTTTCATATTATTTATTGAATCTTTCAATTAAAAATTGAAATAACAATAAATAAGTGACCAACTCTTATGCTATGTTCGCACGGCAACAATTTATCGTAATTCGCTTTCTCATTAGTAATTCAACATCCAATTATGTGCTAAATTACGTAATTCGCCATACAAAATTTTGTGAGCGAATTATGTACTCAAATTGTATGTAATCCAATTTCTATTACCCTGTGAATTACTTAAAAATCAATGTAATCTCTAAATTTTATCGTATTTTTGCCAATACCAACTGTCAAAGCACAAAAAATATAAACAAATAAATATTGTAAACAATAAACAATAATGGAATCCAAAAAAACATTAAAAAAAAGTATTATTTATTAGAAAGTTATTCGAAAAATTGGCGCAGGAAGCCACTATGTGTGTAGAAAACCTGTTGAAAAGCATTTGTAGCTTTGTTTTCCATTATTAACACAATTTTACAGCATATAATTTAGCAATAAAAAGAAAAAGAGAAGAAGAACGGTCAAAGAGAATTACAAAGTTGCCGTGTGAACATGATAATTCATATAAGTAATTCAAAACAGAGGGCGAAGTAATTCGAAGGCTCGTGCGAACGTAGCATTAAAATTAAGAAATTTGTTTATGCCAGCCGGTAACAGGGGAATACGTTTAGCTATCATCGTTATTTTTATTTTTTTTTGCGTAGAGATGAGGGATGGAACGTACGTGTATTCTTGGCGAATGTTGCCACGTAAATTTCAGTAAAAATTGATTTTTACTGATTACTGAAAAATTAGTTACAAAAATGAAATCTAAATTTCATTACCAGTAAACATTTACTGAATACTGAAAAGCTTAATGCATTAGAATTATAATGCAGTATGCCCATGTATGCTTGTTACTACTACACTCGGTTGTAAAGGGAGCTTTTTCAAGCGTATTGTTAAAAATTTAGCAATCTTTGTTATCATAGGTAGCTCATTTTGAAATCCTTTTATACACTTATTCAGTGCTGCTGTAATCACATGTAGTAACGCTGTAAAATTTTGTCTATAAAAGATGCAGGCAGATCTTAACATTTTTAGGTATAAGTTTGCATTCAAACTTCAGTTGCGACTTTCTGAAATCGGCGAATAAATTTCAAAAAGTTTTAACTGAATTTGAGCTAGTCAGACGTCTATCATGTCATGTTACTCGTCGTAATTTTCCCGAACTTTAACCAAGGATCAAGCGTTCCCGAAATTGCCAAGACCTTTCGTGAGGATTCTCATGAATGCAAAGAAAAAGAAAGGTGTCATTGGCAAACGCAGAAGCGTATGAACACTCAATGGCGGATCCGAAGTATATAAACTTCTCTTCTGTACATTGACCGATCTATTTTTTTTTAAGCAGTTCATCGGTTGTGACAGTATAGATTGCATTTTCGTCTTATTCGTGTCAGACATTTGGTTATGTTGTTCATAAATCTGCATCAATTTATCCATAGAAGCTTCACTTACTTACTTAATTGGCCATAACAACCCGATTAACGGATTTCGGCCTGCCGCAATACATCCTTCCAGGCGCCTCTGCTTCTTGCGCGCCTACGCCAGTTGGTCACACCAATCGATGACAGGGCTTCCTCGATTTGGTCCTTCCAACGGATACAAAGGTCGTACTCTTCGGCGACTTCCGCAGATCCCCGCATCAAATACCCGTCTCGCCGGAGCATCCTCCTCCATTCGAACGACATGGCCGAGCCAGCGCAGCCGCTGGATGTTAATACGCTGTACAACGTCTATGTCGTTGAGGAGCTCATACAGCTCACTGTTGAATCGGATGCGGAAATCATCGCCAACTCGCACTGGACCGAAGATCTTACGTAGGACTTTTCTCTCGAATACTCTCAAGGCTGCTGCATCAGTTCTTAATAGGGTCCATGCTTCTGCGCCATAAAGAAGCACAGGTAGGATGAGCGTCTTGTAGAGTATTAGCTTTGCCTTACGAGAGAGGTCTCTGCTACTCAATTGCCTATTGAGACCATAGTAGCACCTGTTGGCAAGAGTAATCCTGCGCTTGATCTCCAGACTGACATCATTTTCGGTGGTAACGCGGAGCCAAGATAAATGAATTCCTTGACTGTATCAAAAGTATAGTTATCGGCCGTAATTTGAGACTCAATACGCCGCACGGCTCTACTTGTCGATAACATATACTTTGTTTTGCCCTCATTTACTGCCAGACCCATCTTCTTAGACTCGCGTTCAATAGCACTAAAGGCAGCAGTGACATCTCGCTTGGTACGCCCTATGATGTCGATGTCGTCAGCGTACGCAAGCAACTGGACACTTTTTTGAAAAATAGTGCCATTGCGATGCACTCCCGCCTTTCGCAGAACACTCTCCATGACGAAGTTGAAGAGGTCGCATGATAAGGGATCGCCTTGTCTGAAACCTCGCACGGTATCAAAAGGTTCGGAGAGGTCCATTCCAACTTGACGGAGCTGCAGGAATTGCTCAACGTCATTCTGCATAGCCTTATCAGCTTCGCAGGTATACCGAGCTCAGACATTGCGGCAAAAACACGATCCCTTATGGGGCTATCGAAAGCAGTCTTATAGTCGACAAAAAGATGGTGTGTGTCGACTTGATTTTCGTGGGTCTTCTCCAGGATTTGGCGTAGTGTGAAGATCTGGTCGATGGTGGACTTGCCAGGTCTGAAGCCGCACTGATAAGGTCCAATCAGTGTTTTGACGAGTGGCTTCAGTCGTTCACACAATACGCCTGTAAGAACCTTATATGCGATAGGGAGAAGGCTTATACCCCTGTAGTTGGCGCATATCGTAGGGTCTCCCTTTTTCAGGACAGGGCAGAGGACACTGAGGTTCCAATCGTTGGGCATACTTTCATCTAGCCATATTTTGTAGATGAGCTGGTGCATGCGCCCTACCAACTCATTACATCCGGTCTTAAACAATTCAGCGGGGAGGCCATCAGGACCTGCCGCTTTGTTGTTTTTAAGACGCATAATCGCGACTTTAACCTCTTCATGGCTAGGCGGCGGGATCTCCACGCCGTCATCATCGATTGGGTTCGGAACATCATCTCTAGAGGCGGTATTGATGTCGTCATCGCCTTGCAGCAGAGTAGAGAAGTGTTTCCTCCACAACCTCAGCACCCCCTGCGGATCTGTAACCAGGTTTCCATCCTCATCCTTGCAGGAAGACGCTCCGGGCTTATACCCCTCGGTCAGACGCTTAACCTTTTGATAAAATTTTCGAGCGTCATTCCTACATCTGTACATCTCGACTTCCTCACGCTCACGCGTTTCCTGCTCCCTCTTCTTGCGTCTGAAAAGGCGTCTCGCATTCCTTCTCCTCTCTCTGTAGTTTTCGACAATGGCTTGCGTAGCGGCCGACTGCAACGTTTTCTTGTACGCGGCGTTTTTCGCTGCAGCTGCCTCGCGACACTCCTCATCGTACCATTGATTTCGTTGGGGTGGGCGCTCGAAACCAAGGACTGTTTCCGCAGTATTGCGCAAGGAGTGGGAGATGTTGGCCCACACTCCGCCAATGTCGTTGAGATTAGATGGGGAACGACGGAGCTTATCCGAGAGTTGATCGGAGAACGCCTCAGCTGTCCTTTGTGATCGCAGCTTCTTAACGTCCAGCTTTCGCAATGCACTAGAGCGCGCAGTCCTCGAGGCGCAAATGCGCAATCGAAACTTGGCTGCGACAAGGTAGTGGTCCGAGTCGATGTTTGGACCTCTGAATGTGCGCACATCTAGTACACTGGATACGTGTCTTCCGTCAATCACAATATGATCCATCTGGTTGGATGTTGATCAATCGAGGGACATCCAAGTGGCCTTGTGAATGTCGAGATGCTGAAACTTGGTGCTACATACTACCATATTACGCGCCGCGGCGAAATCGATCAGCCTCATACCATTGGAGGTAGTG
Organism: Sarcophaga caerulescens; assembly: GCA_927399465.1. Lineage (NCBI taxonomy): Eukaryota > Metazoa > Arthropoda > Insecta > Diptera > Sarcophagidae > Sarcophaga > Sarcophaga caerulescens. The sequence goes on along the minus strand of OV656872.1, from coordinate 89,641,240 downwards.
TTCGCGTGGAGGCTGAACTGTCCGACAGTGGGGCCAAAGATACCTTCCCGCCCGACCTTCGCATTAAAATCCCCGAGGACGATTTTGGCGTCATGGGCCGGGCACTTATCGTATACGTCCTCGAGTTTAGCGTAGAAGGCATCCTTAACCACATCGTCCTTATCTTCCGTCGGGGCGTGAGCACAAATTAGGCTGATGTTGTAGAATTTTGCCTTGATGCGGATTGTGGCTATTCTTTCGTTCACTGGCGTGAACCCAGAGACAAGGTGACGAAGTCTCTTATTAACCACAAATCCGCATCCGAATTCGTGCTTATCAACATGGCAGCTGTAATACACATCGCAAGATGCCAGCCTTTTGCATCCTTGCCCTATCCATCGCATTTCCTGTATGGCAGTGATGTCAGTCCTACATTTCATGAGGGCATCCGCCAGTTGGGCGGAAGCGCCTACCCTGTAAAGGGTGCGGACGTTCTATGTGCCTATTCTTAAATCGTTGTCCTTGAAACGTTTGCCGTGGTCGTCAACTTTAGAGGGGATCTTTTTACGGTTTGTTGTTGTGGTTTTCATTGGATGAAGTTTTTATGTGGTGGGTTCCAAGCCTAACGCACAACCCGAATTTAACGTCCAGGGGATTGGACTTCGCTGCACGCATTAGTTAACATCTAGCGGGTGCTAGAATGCCATCCAGGAGGGGCCACGAGGAGGCTGCGTGTCAACTTGAATACAGCAAGGCAAGGATCGTCCTGGTGGTCGCCATGTTGGCCACAGTCAGTAACTTTACCTTGTTTGCATGCATTCCATCCCTCCCATCCCTCCCTTCAATTATTATATAATGCTTAGGGCCATTATTACAACTTGCCGTTAAACTTGGGTTTAGTTAAAGGTACCTTTAGCTAAAGGGAACTGTAAAGTTATCTTTAACTGATTTTCGTTATTACAACTTACTGATAAAATAAAATTAAAATATGGCAGTGCCGGAGCAAAGTCGATAAAGCTGCTCAATTAAACAAGTTTTTTATAACGCGGTGGCAACAGCGGAATACGTTTTTTTAAGCTATTATCTTTTTGGCAACACTGGTTTAAACAGCTCACGCACGTTTCATGTTTTGTTTCACTGTCAAACATCTTCAGTTTGGTCTATAATTTAACCATGAATCGTCTTACAAACGCACAACGCTTGCAAATCATTTAATTTTATTGTTTGGAAAGTTGGCCGAAGATCCACTTCTTTATCGAAAAATTGTGTTCAGCGACGAAGCTCATTTTTGGCTCAATGGATACGTAAATAAGCAGAATTGTCGATTTTGGAGTGAAGATCAGCCAGAAGCATTGCAAAAGCTATCAATGCATCCAGAAAAAGTCACAGTTTGGTGCGGTTTATGGGCTGGTGGCATCATTGGACCGTACTTATTCAAAGATGCTGCGAATCGTAACGCCTTTAGACTATTTTTTGTGGGGATATGTTAAAGCTCATGTCTATACAGACAAGCCCGCTTCAATTAACGCATTGGAAGAAAACATTGAAACATTTATTCGTGAGATACCGGCCGAAATGTTGGAAAGAGTGTGCCAAAATTGGACTAAGCGGATGGACCATTTTAGGCGCAGTCGCGGTCAACATTTGCATGAAATAATCTTCAAACATTAAATTATATGGACCGTACTATCGATTCAAATAAAGATTTCATGATTTTTCTGAATTTTATGTTTTTTTTTTTGAAAAATTTTCCTATAGCTCTTAAAAAATCACCCTATATATGCTCATTTTATTTAAATTTGAAGTTGCCATATCGAAAATAGTATATGATATGGCAAGTTCAAACATAAAGTGACCTTTAACATTTAAAGGTAGGATGATCTTCCCTTTAGCTTAACGATCACTTCTATCTTATTGGCTCTATCTTATTGCCCGTTAAAATCCTCCCTTTAGTTAACGGCAAGTTGTAATAATGGCCCTTAGTATGTTAGTTTGCGGGCACTTGATTTTTAGGTGGCATGACATAATGTCCATGGATATTTAAATCTAAGCAATTTATTTGAACCACTTTACATTCCACATAAGCTGGACGAACATTTATCACACGACATGTTATTCTAATAATTCTTACTCACCTTTGCCATTCACTCTGTTTTTCAAAATAATTCATAAAAGTGTTAAGGCAATCCTGTTTTCTTTTTGACATTTCCAAAATTTCGCTTTTAAGGCATAAGAACATTTCTTGTATATATTTGGAAACGATTGACCAATGGAAGGCTACACACAGCGAGCTTGCAGTACGTTTTGGTGTGATGGTCAAACATTGAACGGGAATGATCGTTTATAGTCTTGCTGTCGCAAATTTCACTGCCTCAATAAGTTTATTTTCTTTTTACAGTTTCTTATACATATTATAATACTTTTTCGCAGACGACTATACGACTATACTATACTATACACCTGTACCTAGGTTTACGCGGAACTCGGATTACGCGGTTTCGAATTTACGCGGCTTTTAAAATGAAGAAAAAAATTTTTTTTACTTATATTCTACTCAAACTGAAACTAATTCAACCATTGCACAATCTAATGAGATGACTTTATCCAGTGATGAGTCGGAAATCATAGAAATTCGTAAAAAAAAGACTTGTTGTTGAAAATGATAACGATTAAGTTAGCTTAAAAATTTTATGTTTTGTGTAATGAGATACATAGTATATGTATGTGTATTTTTTAATGGAATAAATGTTTATGTTTTTTACTTAAATCATACTTTAATAAATTATTAACAGTATGAAACTATATTTTTTTCAATGAAAAAGCTTTTTTACAGTACATATTCGCTTTACGCGGTTTTTCCATACAAAAATGTAAATTTCGATTTACGCGAATTGGCCAGGAACGTATCTACCGCATAAATCGAGGTACAGGTGAATATAGGCCTTTAGAACTTTTCAGATGATGGGTATAGAAGCTCAATTTATTTTTTTCAAATTCTGTGATAATTTTGCGGAAATTATTTACCTGTATTTTGACTATATGACTTTTGCACATTGCATCGAAATATCGTAAAACCAATTTTCTCGTTGTCTAAATTTCTTAATTAAAGGGTTTAATTTATTTTCTTTAAAATAAATTGGAGGAGGTTTAATAGATTTAAAGGTCATAATTAGTTCATTAACCTCATAGTAAAACAAACAATCGAAGCAATTTGTGAAGTCTTAAGACTTCGACGTCGTTTCAGCACTGTTTATACCTATCAGAATCTTTTGTTTTTAATCAGTGTTATACTGCAATTTGATCTTTGTATTTATATTTACGCCTGCAGTATTAGATAATGAATACCGTATATAGTTTTTCTACCCATAGAAAAGGTTTTTGATTAATTTGTCTTTTTGGCACACTTACGCTTAGATTTATGCTTGAGTATTTATTTGTTTCTACTGTTACCGCCTGTTGCAGCATTTTTTGTTTTGATTTCGTTATTATTTTTTTATATCATTATCATTATTAATCCTTCCGTTATAATAAACGCCTAGTAAACAAGAATTATACAGTTTTATTAAATAAAATTGGTGTATGGATGGACTGAAAGAGAGGATACCAACCAAGAGCATTATGCTTATCGACATACACCTAATCCATCATGTAGGCTTGTTGTGCGCTTACTATTAGGAATGCCACATTATTTTCTACAGAAAATCTGTATGTTGTACAAGTTATGTCTGGTAGAGTGTCAACCCAAAAGTACTTACATCTCGATCTATCGATGATTGCAAGTTAAATAATAGAAGTTATTTATTTCTGTTCGGAATTATTTACTTAAGCCTGTTCGTCCCGAATAGCGGGTATATTATTGCCATTACTGATTTTTGGCAATTTGCTGATGTATGCGACTTCATTTTAAATCTCGAGTTGTAATGTTATTCAACCTTCTGATGACTTTATGCGGTGAATTGCAGTGGGTCTTTAACTCGGAAGATAAATCCTCCTTTTATATGTGGGCTTCTCAGCAAAACCAGTTTGCTTATTTGAATCCTTTAGACTTGACTGCTCGATCACATCTGGTTTTCATTATGGTTTTTTAAGTTTTTACGATCCTCTGGACAGTGGAACCCTTCATCCGTTGGTGGTATGTGCTTAACACCAGACCAGCCTGTCATCTGTCCCGTCGTCGATTAAATCTTTCTACCCCTCCTTTTCTGGTAACTATTGTGTAAAATCGAAATTTAAAAAACAGATAAAGAAGGTATACTACCACCGAAACAAAATAAAAATAAAAATAATTTCACCTCCTTGCAGATTTTGAAGGCAGTCGACTCTCTTTTTTCTCTGAAGCGGAAAACCCAGAACATGCGTCAGCTGCAACAGTTACGATAGAAAACTCCTCAATTACGTTGGTTTCGAGTTTTATAACCTTTTCTGTGACGTCTTCAACTCTTTTTGTAACATAATCAACACTCTTTTCAACGCCTTTAACTTCAGCTGCAACTACTTCAACTTCTTTTGCAACGCCTTTGATTTTCGTCTCAACTCCTTCTGCTATATTATAAATTTCTTTAAGTTTTGTTGTTGGATTTTTTATCTTTGTTTTGTTTTGTTTCCTTCTCGTAAATTCCTATATATTTGTTAGTGTAAATTTATGTACCGCACGAAGTGTTGTTGTCCATTAGTATTGTTTACTTACTGACTTTCTAAATTGGTCATTATAACCCTTTAGTTAGGATTAGGACCTAGAGTTTTGAGAAATTTTACGCGGGTATTTTATTTACTTTCAGAGTTTTTGCCAGAAGATTGGTGAAAAGGAGTCGTCCAAGAAATATTTTTTCATATTTCGTTTTGTTCGAGATGTCTGAGCTGAGCTTTGAATGAACCTGTGAGTTAGCACAAGAATTTTTTAAGAACCCTTCAATTTAACTTATTTCGATCAATGTAAAATTCAAAACTATGTTATCTATCAAATGAGTACCAAGATATGTAACATGTGATTACAGCGCCACTACTTCTGTATTTATTCGAAAAGTTTCCATTTAATTGCGCTAATTTCGTTCAATCTGAAATTTCAAATTCAACCGTGTATCAAGGTAAGTGTCAAGATATGTATGTAATAATAGATTACAGCGGCACTACTTGTTTATTTATTCGAATGAAAAGATAACGATTTTTTAACACTTTTGTGTTTATTCGAATTAATTCTTATAAGATACAACAGATGCATATTCCAGTTAACAGCCAATGCTAAAATTAAGCGTATCGTTGAATACCGTACCACTGGAGAAAAGGTTTCATTGTAGTCTACTCCAAATCTTTAGCTACAACCTTTAGCCACAAGCCTTGCTTTGAAACGATCTACCTCTTCACACTCACTCATTCCGTTTTATTGCGTACACCTACTTAGAATTTATAGCTTTAGCTCCTTTAAGCAAATCACCTAGCGACCAAGTACCATTTCTGTTGTGTGACTTCATTTCTGAAAGGATTGCCTCATACCACGCATTGTTGTTTGGACTACCCATTGCTTTTTCTACTGTTGTTGGTATTTTGTACTCCACCATATTATTTAATGCTTGTTGCTTTCGTGGTCTACCCGGCTTACCTCTCTTATAATTTTTGGTCTGCCACGACTTGATGTAATCTCCTTCGGAATATGGTTTTCCATTTCATTTTCCGAATTAACCTCTTCGGGCGTCTCAAAGCCAAGGAAATTACCGCCGTCATCAAAATCCAACTCTTCGATAGATGTTTTCATGACTCGTGCCAACTTTTAAAATTGGTTTCTTCTCAACATTATCTACAACTTGCTGTTGTTCCTGAACACTGAAGCTGAACTGTTCATCAGTCCTGTTATCAAATGTACTTTCATCGAAGATTACATCGCGACATTCTATTATTTTTTGGTTATTTTTATCGTATATGCGATAAGCCTTAGCCACTTGAGAATAACCAACCATTACGAAACTTTGGCCTTTAGCCTCGAATTTTCTTGTGCCAGTTTTATTTAACGATACTGCATGCGCACTGAATATCTTTAAATGTTGAACGTTTGGCTTTCTTGGAAACCACACTTCATAGGGTGTTCGATCACCTAATATTTTAGTTGGACATCTGTTTCGTAAATATGCCGCAGTATTTACTGCCTCTGCCCACAAACTCTGCTGCACACCACTATGAACGATCATTGATCGTGCCATTTCCACTATTGTCCGATTGGCTCGTTCGGCTACGCCATTTTGTTGGGGGGTGTATGGGACGGTGAGTTGTCTTGCAATACCTTCGTTTTCTAAAAATTCGTTAAATTCTTTGCTACGAACTCACGTCCATTGTCGGTTCTAATTGCTTTAATTTTCTAGCCGGTTTTTTTCTCCACATGGTTCTTGAATATTTTGAACGTTTTCAATACATCGCAAATACCCGTCTGGAATAGTCGTTTATGAACGTGGTCTTAGTTTCCTTCGGAAAGGGGGCAACATGGATGTTACTTAGCATGCATGTTCTACATTGGTCCGTATTAGAATTTTTCGGCAATTTCATTCCTAATACCATTGAGTTCTTTGATATGTCACATAACGTCATATAATTAAGATGCCCAAATCTACTGTGCCATAGCTGTTTCGAATTATCTGCTGCAAATACACTTTCAAATTTTCCCATTGCCAGGAAAAGATTATCTTGCTTCACAGCTTTAAGCCATAAGAACGTTCCCAGCGAATTTTTTTGCCCATACATCTTCCAACTGAGAGCAATGACAATGTAGATGCGACTAATCCAAAGTCTATACATATTCAGTTTCCACTTACGTTTACACAGCGATGGCCTAGGCCGTATGATAGGTCCAACTCTACCGACAATGTAAGCGAAGGTCGGATGGGTCCAACTCTACCGACAATGTAAGCGAAGGTCGGATGGGTCCAACTCCACCGACATTGTAAGCGAAGGTCGTATGGGTCCAATATTATACTGATTCAAAGGGTACCTAGATATGTCTTAAATTTCTTTTACTGAAGCCGAAGATTTCTTTTAATATAAAAAAACACACAACAACACTTACTATTTTTAATTTATACTTACTTATTTTATTTAATTAATTATTTATTTTTAATACCACAATCACGGTTAAACCACTTGCATATTCAAAAACACTTTACAATATGAAATTTTACTTTGAAAGAATAGAAAAAACAAAGAAACACCAAAAAATAAATAACGAAACATCGGCTGAACCAAAACAAACAACAAAACTATATTAACAATACAGTAAAATCTTTTTTTGCACGGTAGATACGTTCCTAAGAAATTCGTGTAAATCAAAATCGTGTAAAAAAATACACGGTTAATGTGTAAATTTGGAAATATGTTCCACAACCATAAAAAATCGTGTAAAATGAAAAAAATTCAAATATTTCCATTCCAAACTCCATTAATAAAACAAAACAATTCATATTTATTATTAATAAGGGCACTGTAAAAACGAAATTAAATAAAATTGGTTTTTGCAATAACAACCTAACACTATGTTACCTTTTGAAAAGTTATTAACGATTCCTATTATATAATTTGAAGCTGTCACCATTTTATCCTAATATATATTATAAATCTTTCTGTAAGTCTGTTTTTTTGTTTGTTGGTTTGTTTGTTAACCAATCACGTCTGAACGCCTGGACCGATTTTATTGAAATTTGGGATATAGATCGAGCTTTTGTCGGTGCAGGTTATAGGCTATAAATCTTTTTAAAATTTTGACCAAAAGGGGAGAAAAAATGGGACAAAGGGAGAAAAAATGGGGAAAAATTAGTACTTTTATGCATAAATGCTGTATTTTATCTGTTTTATAGGTAATTTTTTACGATTTAGCTTGGTTAAGTTTCCCAAATAGCTATTGGAGGTGTTCCGTTTCTAAAGTTGAACCAAAAGGGGTCCATAAAGGGGGAAAGGGGCCAAAAACGGGCAAATTGAGTGCATAGCCAATCACGCCTGAACGCCTGGACCGATTTTCTTGAAATTTGGGATATAGATCAAGCTTTTGTCGTTGCAGGTTATAGGCTATAAATCTTTTCAAAATTTTGACCAAAAGGGGAGAAAAAATGGGACAAAGGGAGAAAAAATGGGCAAAAATTAGTACTTTTATGCATAAATGCTGTATTTTATCTGTTTTATAGATAATTTTTTACGATTTAGCTTGGTTAAGTTTCCCAAATAGCTATTGGAGGTGTTCCGTTTCTAAAGTTGAACCAAAAGGGGTCCACAAAGGGGGAAAGGGACCAAAAACGGGCAAATTGAGTGCATAGCCAATCACGCCTGAACGCCTGGACCGATTTTCTTGAAATTTGGGATATAGATCGAGCTTTTGTCGGTGCAGGATCTAGGCTATAAATCTTTTCAAAATTTTGACCCAAATGGGAAAAAATGGGACAAAGGGAGAAAAAATGGGCAAAAATTAGTACTTTTATGCATAAATGCTGTATTTTATCTGTTTTATAGGTAATTTTTTGCGATTTAGCTTGGTTAAGTTTCCCAAATAGCTATTGGAGGTGTTCCGTTTCTAAAGTTGAACCAAAAGGGGTCCAAAAACAGGGAAAGGGGCCAAAAACGGGCAAATTGAGTGCATAGCCCATCACGCCTGAATGCCTGGACCGATTTTCTTGAAATTTGGGATATAGATCGAGCTTTTGTCGGTGCAGGTTCTAGGCTATAAATCTTTTCAAAATTTTGACCCAAATGGGAAAAAATGGGACAAAGGGAGAAAAAATGGGCAAAAATTAGTACTTTTATGTATAAATGCTGTATTTTATCTGTTTTAAAGGTAATTTTTTACGATTTAGCTTGGTTAAGTTTCCCAAATAGCTATTGGAGGTGTTCCGTTTCTAAAGTTGAACCAAAAGGGGTCCAAGAAGGGGAAAAGGGGCCAAAAACGGGCAAATTGAGTTCATAGCCAATCACACTTGAACGCCTGGACCGATTTTCTTGAAAATTGGGATATAGATCGAGCTTTTGTCGGTGCAGGTTATAGGCTATAAATCTTTTTAAAATTTTGACCAAAAGGGGAGAAAAAATGGGACAAAGGGAGAAAATATGGGGAAAAATTAGTACTTTTATGCATAAATGCTGTATTTTATCTGTTTTATAGGTAATTTTTTACGATTTAGCTTGGTTAAGTTTCCCAAATAGCTATTGGAGGTGTTCCGTTTCTAAAGTTGAACCAAAAGGGGTCCAAAAAGGGGGAAAGGGGCCAAAAACGGGCAAATTGAGTGCATAGCCAATCACGCCTGAACGCCTGGACCGATTTTCTTGAAATTTGGGATATAGATCGAGCTTTTGTCGGTGCAGGTTATAGGCAATAAAACTATTCAAAATTTTGACCCAAAGGGGAAAAAATGGGACAAAGGGAGAAAAAATGCGCAAAAATTAGTACTTTTATGCATAAATGCTGTATTTTATCTGTTTTAAAGGTAATTTTTTGCGATTTAGCTTGGTTAAGTTTCCCAAATAGCTATTGGAGGTGTTCCGTTTCTAAAGTTGGACCAAAAGGGGTCCAAAAAGGGAGAAAGGGGCGAATAACGGGCAAATTGAGTGCATTTATATTTAGGACTTAGAGTATTCAAAAAACTGGGTTGTTTGTTAAACCGGTTTCCGAATAATTTGAAAAATTGCATTTTTTTAAGAAACCGGTTTCGAAACCGATAAACCGGTTTTTTATTTATTGTTATTTTTAATGCAAAAATGACCCAATAATATATTTTTTTTAATTTTTTAAACTAATCCAAACTACATAACCCGCGCAACGCCGGGTAGAATCTGCTAGTAAAAAATATAAACTTAAACATTAACTTTAAGCAGTTTGAAATTATATATTGCGTCATCAATAAACTGATATGTTAAATAAAAAGGGTATTTCCCTTAAAGTAAACATGCTGTGTAGTAGAGTTGCCATAATGATGTTATCCTGTAAGATACTGTAAAAAATCATGAAAAAATTATAATTTTTTTTTTGAATTCGTATTAAATTTTTTTTTTGGAATTCGTGTTAAACCAAAAAAAACGTGTAAAAAAATTAAAATTTTCTTCTTGACGAACCGTGTTATTTCAAAATCGTGTAAAAAAGACCATGTAAAAAAGATTTTACTGTATGATGCTACATTACTTAGCCATCCAATTCAGATGCAAGTACGATGGCAACATTTTATTCGATTTTGTCTTGTTCTTTAATTCGTATATGTATTTCATTTTACAATGTAATAGCAATAGGACTCATCCGAATCGGATGCTAGTTGTATGCTCTTAACCAATTTTATTTTATGTTTTCCTATTGACATAATAGTATACATTTGGATGAGTTTTAAATTGTAATAACCTGCGGACTGCTGGATTGTATTATTGCAGACGTTGGATCAAATATGACACGTAAACCCTTTTCAACAACACGGCTTACTGATAGAAAATTCCTATATAATTCTGGAGACAAAAGAACATTTTTGAATTTAATCAGACGTCAGGACCCATGTCCCTCAGGGGAAGAACATCTTCGGCTTTTTACACACATTGGACACGAACATCAACAATGTTGGTTAAAAAGAGCTTAAAAACGCATTCAGTTGCTTGTCAGCTTTCAGTGAAGCTGGTTCTCGTCGCTTCTTTTTGAAATTTTTTTGTATATTAATTATACACCCAAGGTAGGTAGGTAGAGGTGGCTGCCCATCCAAGAAAAATTTTTAGATGGACTCACTTAGGCCGCATTGGGCCCCACAGTTATTCACTATCCCCTAGTTTCGGATCCACTCGGAGCTCCTGATGAAGCGATTCAAGTTGCCAATGTCAATCCTTGACAGTTCCTCCAGATCATCCATGTAGTAAATGTAATCAGTTTTATCGCACTGACAATCTCGGCTCGGCTTTCAGCGCTCACTCTGTTCGCACCCTAATGCAATGATCCGAAATAACACCGACAACTACACTGAGCGCGCCTCTTTGGAGTTTAAGTAGACGCATTGTGCGCCCCTCATCCAGCCTTGGCCAGATTTTACGAGCCGTTCTACCTGTGTCCGAGGCCGCCCACCTGTCGTTGACGGAATCGACGATCGCATTGTCAATTATGAGCTTGCAGGTCCTCATAGGGAAGCCCAAATTCGAGAACTTATCGGCGAGTTCGATGTTCGTGCCCCGCCTGGCAAGTTCATCAGCTCTGCAGTTACTCGGAATACCACTGTGCCACGGCACCCATACGATATGGATATCATAACGTTCCGCTATCTTGTCGAAATATCTGCCCTACACCGTCTTGGAGTTCATTACGTTAGAACTTAGAGCCTTGGTAGCCGCCTGGCTATCAGAAAGTATTGTGACGTTCCGCTTGGAGACATTTCCGTCCCCAATAATTCTCGCCGCAGCCTGTATTGCCACCACCTCTGCCTGAAAGACACTGCAGTGGTCTGCCAGTCTTATAGACTGGGCTATTCCAACCGATTCCTAAAAAATTCCACTGCCAACAGCTCCATTCAGCTTCGAACCGTCGGTGTAGATTTGTACGGAGTCCCTTAACAGGTGGGTCACACCACTCTTCCAGACCCCGTTGTCCGGAACCGATGTCTTGAATCTCCTCGTGAAGTCGTACCGCGGTGTCATGTAGTCACTGCTCCCGACAGCTCCAACTTCCCTCAGGATCTTTGCGTGGTCACTATCCGAGTCGTGCCACTGTCCAGTCGCCCAGAGACCTTTATTTATTTTAGCAGCCACTCCCCTACAGAAAAGGTCAAGCGGAAAGAGGCCCAAAATTATCTCCAGTGCCGACGTAGGTGTAGTGCGCAAGGCACCACTAATGATAATATAGGCGGATCTCTGCAGTCGCTGTATTAGTTTCGAATTAGTCTTCCTATCAAGGGATTCCCACCAAACTAGGCATCCATAGGTCAAGATAGATCTGACCACCGCTGTGTAGATCCAGTGAGTCATCTTAGGTCCTAGGCCCCATTTCCTCCCCAACACTCTGTTACAAGCATACAGGGCAATGGAAGCCTTTTTGATTCTGTTAATGATGTTCGATTTCCAAGACAGCTTCCTATCCAGGATGAGTCCTAGAAAGTGTACCTCCTGTTTGAGTTTCAGTTCCGTCCCATACACCCAAAGAAAAATTAAATTAAAATGTGGTCCCCACAAAATTTTCATACATTATTATGTATGTATGTATCTTTACATAATGATATTTTCTGCCTGGTGAAATATTGCCATCCTTTACAATGGGAAAAATTCACAGTTTTTCTTTGAATTTTTAAGTTAAATATGTCTATTATTTCGAAGAGTAATAAAAAGGATCAAAAAGCACAATAATTACTAACAATTTTCCTCTGGATTATACACATGCCTCTCACAAATACACTCACACTTTTATCATGTTCTCTTTGTGCCGACGTCTGATTTAATAGATAAACCGTTATTATTTTAAATTTTTACATCACCTATTGCTATAGCGACAATTTGTTTGTCGCCAGCCAACGAAATCTGTTCATCACGTTCCACGAAATTCGTGAACATTTCTCTACTACAAAACATGTGCCCAGTCGCACCACTGTCAACGCACCATTCACTTTGTTTTGCATTTTTTATTTGACTTGCGTGTAGTAACTGTACTTGTTTTTTCTTCTTCTCACATGTGCTTGCAAAATGTCCCGTTTGACCGCAGTTAAAACATTTTCCTTTGAATTTGTTTTTATTTCCTTTCCATCTTTTTGTTGTTTACTCTTTTTTCTTTGAATTGATTTCATTGCGAATGCTTGTTGCATATTCAAATTTGATGCAGCTTCTTCTCTCTCATTTTCCTCTTTGTGTTTGCTACCCTCTTCTAAAACTTTTTGCTTAACGGTTGATAACGATGGCAGGTTGTCCCGTGTCTCAATAACAACAACAAAATGTTCGAAATCAGAAGGCAAACTGGATAGCAACATAATTACCAGTAACTCATCTTGGATGACAATGCCGGTTTCAGCAAGTTTTTCTACTAATCCTGTGAACTCATTGACATACTATTTACTTACATTACTACCCTCTGATAGCGTTAGGTTCAATAGCTTTTTGTATAAAGACACCTTTTGGATTGGGCGTTTAGGCTTATGCGTTTCTTCAAGGCGCAACCATGCCTCGTTGGATTTTACTTATTAAATTAAGAAAATTATAATTTAACTAAATCGGGCACTTGTAAATTAATGATCACACACGAAAACCAAACTTTACCAAAAAAGAAAGACCGACCGAAATTAATTGTAATATTCAACTACATAACATACATAATTGGTCATTACAACCCTTCAGTCAGGATTACGACCTAACTTCTCACACCACTTATGTTGTGTGCGTCAATTTTATACATGACAGGCGGGACCTACAGTTTAAAGTCGACTCCGAACGATAGATTTTTGAGAAACTTTTTAATGGCAATTTTATTTACTCTCATGGTGTTTTCTTTTCTACAAATAAAATGTCACCCTCTTACAAGGTGCATTAAAAATATTGCTGACCAACCCTGTTATAAAGTAATTTTTTAATTGAGAAGAACTTAACACAAATATTTAAAAAGGGTATGCCTTGTGTTTACCACGGCTGTTGAATATGTTGAAATAAATTCAGTAATTCTTCTTCATCAGATGAATCTAATAACTGATTTATTTAAATTTTCGCATATTAAAATAGATGCACAATATCCATATTTATATATTTAAAAAAAAAAAAAAAGATTTTATATTTAAAAATATGTTGTATTTTTTGATTTGTTTTCAATAAAATATGTAAATATGAAAAAGATGTTGCCAGATCGCTAATTTTTTGAGCGCTTTTTTTTATAACCAAAAATTTTTTTTAACACTGTTCTAACACTGAATGCAATTTTTTTTATATTACTGACCATGTATCTTTAATAATGTAATGTTTCCTTAAGGTTACTCCACAAAACAATGAAAAAATTAACTTCAAAATTGGATAACGATACCAGGCGACTTTTTTTAAATTTCATCTGGTAGCTCTATAAATAAACAAAAGTCATCTGATTTACAGGGCATTATCAGCACTCTCGATTTATACAGGGCATAAAATGCAATGCCCTCCACCATTGGAAAGTGCGAATTATTTAGAATAAAACATACCACCCTTTTAGAGGGCGAAACATTTTTAAGAAACAAACACAAAATTGCATTTTTTTAAATAAAATGCACATTTTTTGGTAGAAAAGAAAACACCATCAGAGTTTTTACCAGAAATCTGCTGAGAGGTAGTCGCCGAATAAATATTTTCGTTTTGATGTCTGACCTGAGATTTGAACTCGGGCCTTACGTCTAATAAGCCAACACACTACCTACTAGACTACGGCGACTGCCAATATTCAACTAACTTTATTATTTTAATATTTACTTAACTCTAGATTTTGCATATACTTAATCGTAACTGTGTAATTAAATTCAGCAATTCCGTTGCTTATTTATTTGTACAATTACTATATGTTCATTGACCTTATATCTAATTTAATATTAGAGGCGTTCATATATTATTTATAAATAACATAAAATTTATTGTTATATGAATGTATATAAGAATATTAACAAATAAAATAAATGTAAAAATATAATGACCCAACACTTCATGTCATATTTCTTCTTGTCCAGGCTTAAAGAAATATTTCTGTTATAGATAATCAATTTTTCTTTTTAATTTTATTTCTTTTAGGAAATGCCAAAACTATACGTAATGACAACAGTTCCCGTTTCGGAAAATTTATGCAAGTGTGTTTCGATTCGAAGCATTGCATTAAAGGATGTGTAATACAAGATTATTTATTGGAACAATCTCGTATAACATTTCAAAGTATCGGGGAACGTAATTATCACGTTTTGTATCAACTAGTTGCGCAAGGAGTGCGTAGTCCTGAAACAATGCAGGCATTTCACCTAAAACCGCCATCGTTCTACCGATATTTGAACGCATCTGGTAACAATAAAGTTGACATTGAGAATGAATCAAAAAAATTTGAAGCTCTTACAATGGCATTTACCGTATTACAAATTTCTCAGCAATCTATTGATGGAGTATTTAAAGTTTTAAGTGCAATATTATGGTTAGGAAATTTGGAATTTTGTGATGTCGATGGCGAAAAATGTGATATTGAATCGAAGGATAAAGAAATCTGTGAAATAATATCTAATCTATTGGGCCTTAATTACAGCGACATATTGCAAGTTTTATTACATAGGCAAATAAATGTGAGGGGAAATATTACTGAAATACCACACAAACTTCAAGAGGTTAGTATCTTCTGTTTAAGGACAACAACATTAGTTACACAATATAATTTTACAGGCTCGAGAAAACAGACATGCTATGGCTAAAGCACTATATTCGAAAACATTTGCGTGGCTGGTATCAAAAATTAATATTTGTACGAATCCAGGACAGGATGGGCAGCGTTTCCTGGGTGTTCTCGACATTTTCGGATTTGAAAATTTTTCAAAGAATTCATTTGAACAATTATGTATTAATTACACAAACGAAAAACTTCATAAATTTTTTAACCATTACGTTTTCGCTTTAGAACAAGAAATAGTAAGTAATAACTTTATATATGTTAATAACTTATGTCATTGAAATCATCAATTGTGATTTTTATTCTAAAAATCCTACCTATAATATACTTATAGAATATACTGAACTCAAAGTTGTTTACTTCAGTTTCCTACACTACTTCAGTTTCCTAGTACCTAGAGTATTTACATATATTATACATATATATGTATGTATATATTAAAGGTCTGCCACGAATAACTTTATTGTTTCATTTGTACAACTTGTTGTTGGAAAAAGAGATTACTCTCTTAGTGAATTTCATTGATTTAAAAAACAAAAACACAACTCAAAAACTTCAATCAATTGATAAAAAAAAACAACAAAATTCATGTCAGTAGAACTTGAAGCTAGGGATCATATACGTATGCTTTCTACTTCTTCATATACTTTTGTTTTATTTACATTCCAACATTAATGTAAAATATTATCTAGTTTATTTTAACTTCATTGGTTACAAGAGCAGACCTCTACTCTGAAATAAAATATCTTGAAATGTGTGCTTGTAATTAGATAAGAATTAAATTTTCCTTAAATAATTAAAACAATTGCATGTATACATTATTATTATGATAAAATATAATTTATATAATCTAAATCGCAAATAATTTTATTAATTTTCAAGTAAGTAAGCTTACCTTCATATTTTCCATTTTTCTATTTTTTAATTTGTAAGCAAAAGAACACATAGACTGAAGAGAGAGCAGACGCTAACAGTCTTGTTTCACAATATAGATTTATTCTTTGCCAAACTTCATGTAGTATTTGAAGAACTCATTGGTATTTGTAGTACTACGTGAAGTTTAATGGATGCATTATACTCGGTATGTTTGATGTCGGTATTTTCATATGTATAAGAAAGAAAGCTGAACATATATTTGTATGCAGTGAACATAGTCAAACAACAACAAGAAGTTATTCGGTAATATCGTTGTTCTCGAAAAAACAATTTTTTCCCTCCTTCGGATATTTTGGATACGTGTTCGTGTATGCTTTTTTAAGTCAAATACATTTGATTTGGCCTATCGAGGCCATTCGCCGTTTCATTGCCAAGGTCTGGTCCAAAGAACATTAAAAACACTGCGCTGACGAAAAAGCCGTGATCTACAACAGACCGACGCAATGGCCCTTAGGGCAGCCTGACTGTCAACAAAGATGAGATTACGCATCTGACGTGGGCCTACTAGCCACGGCCAGTCATCCTTTAACTTAAAGTGAAATTCAAGATCAAGATCCTTACAGAAAACCCCAGCACCTGTGACTTCACCTAACTTTGACCCATCTGTGAAGATGGGTATACCTCGCTGCCCCTGGAGTACCACACCATTCCGTAGTGCCCTATCCGGTATGAGTATCCTTAAGCCAGGCAGAAGCAGCCTCATGCGCAATATAGTCGGTAGCTTTTTCCAAAGGTCCGTACTTCCAATTAGAATTTCGGAGAGTCCTATCGAGTGCTGTTTCCAGCAGCCCGATTCAATCACACACAGCTTGACACACAAATCAAGCGGAATCAAGCAGAGCATAGTAACAAGAGCAGCCTAAGGACAACTCTTCCTCACTCCAGTGATACAAAAGGAGGCCATACGCTGAACCTTATCCAAGATTTTTCGTTGGCGAGTCTTATCCAAGGCCTTCCACCAAACAACGCAACCATAAGTAATAACCAGTCTAACAATAGCTAGATTTATCCAGCGAATGACCCCAACTCTTACCTATGGAGTTCCTATACTGGTAAAGAGCATTCAGTCACTTCTTCGTTCTTTCCTCGGTGTACAGCTTGCTGTCCAGAACAACACCGAGATACTTGACTTCAGAAGACAACAGAAGCTCCCTATCACCTAACCTTGGTAATCTGAAGGTTTCAATTTTGTATTTAGGCGAGATCAAAACAAGGTCTGTTTTATTGGGATTTATACCCAGACCACAGTTTGGAGCCCAAGAGTATAAAATCCCAAGCGCAGACTCCATCAGTTCCGCCAGTGTTGACAAAAATTTACCACCTACCAGAATAACCACATCATCGACATATGCCACAAGTTTAAAGCCCCTACTTTCTAGACGCCTTAAACCAACATTAGCCACCAGGACCGAGAGAGGTAATAGGTCGATAAGTCTCTCCACAGCTTTCAAAAGAAAGAATGAGAGCGATATCGGTCTATAATCCTTAGGGTCGATGCGATTGGGTTTACCGGCTTTCGGTATAAACACCACAAGTACATCTTTCGAATAGTTAGGTATATTACACCACCGAAGACACTCTCTATACACGTCCAGCAGGTATTCGTATAATATATCACCAGCATGCTGAAGCAGAGCCGGAAAGATACTATCCGGACCAGGAGACTTAAAAGGCTCAAAGCTACTTATAGCCCATTTGACCCTATCCCTGGTAATGATTTTCTCCAAGTCGGGCGTTATGCCACCATTACAGATAGGATCAGCAACTTCTAACGGAAAGCTATCCGGATCCACACAATTGGGAAAACGAGAACCCTAGGGTTTCTTTTCTCGTGGCTGTCCACGCGCCATCGTTCATTTGGACGAAGCCTAAGATTTTGGGATCCTCATACAACATCCAGGTGGTTCTTTCTGAGCGCTTAATTTCCCTTTTATAATCATTAAAACTGGATGTGTATCATATATATATATATAGGAGACACTCAACTCCGTCAAAGATGTTATATACGCACCGTGTTTAATACATGTTCCAGAGAGTGATATAGTACAGGAGATGAAGGACCAAGGTGTGATTGATATTTACAAATCCACCAGACCCACCGATGATGGAAAAACTCGTGCTCCAACTGGCAAAATGATAGTGACTCGATTTATACCGTTTACCCTCAACTGTTGACGTTGCTTGGTATAAGTGTAAAGTTGAACACTACATTCCCAACCCGATGAGGTGTATTATTTTATTATGCCGAGCGACGAGGAGCCTCTTGATGAGGTTGCTTTGGACCTAGTTAAGACGTGACCAACTAAACCCAACACAAGTACCAATATTATATCTTCATGATGGATTTCGTGCTATTGCAATGGAATATACGTGGACTTGTAAATAACTACCTTGTGCTTCAATTACTAATTAGGGACTTACTGACTTACACGGGAGCGACCACTTTCCAATAAAAATTTCTCCAAAAATCTCGCATAAAAACTGTTCTAAAGCAAATACAAAGCGATTTTTAGTACACCTCGCTGATTGGCCCAATTATTCGTGTAAAGTTGATAATGAATTGTCCAAAAGCCCCATATCCTTCCAGAGCAAAAAAGATGCTGCGAAAATAACCAAAAGTAGACCGGATCCCAGTTCCTTGGTGGAATCCAACTTTGCAAAGCCTTCGCAATTAGAAAATCAAAAAATTAAAAAAATTTAAATCTGAACCGAATCAAGAAAACCTCTTAGCATACAAGAAACAAAATGCTAAATTTAGATACGAAATAAAAAAGGCCAAAATTGCATCCTTTGAAAACTTCACCAAAACAATCAACAGGGAAACAACAACAGCAAATATATGGAACAAAATTAATAAAGTCGCAAGAAGGCACTCCCATACTTCCATAAAAGCTGTACACACACAAAATGAAACTTTAATTGACCCACTGCCAATCAGTAATCATTTCGGGACAGAATGGGAAAGTATTCTTCTGACGAAAACTTCTCACTCTTATACCGAACATCCCAGAACGTATCGAACATAACTGTGGAAAGCACTAAAGACAAAGAGACCTTATTTTTGGAAGAATCCATAACTATGGTGGAGTTTAAGAGCTGCTTGAATAAAGTTAAATCCACATCACCAGGACACGATAGGATTTCTTATCCTATGATACGAAATACTTCATATTAAAGCCAAACAAGATTACTAGATATCTACAACATTATTTTCAGTAGCGGAATCATACCTCACTCATGAAAGCTTGCCGTTATCGTACCAATTCCCAAAAATAAAAACTCAACTTCTGTAGGAGATTTCCGGCCAATATCTTTGTTACCTTGTTTATCCAAAATTATGGTAGCGCATCATAGCCTCTAGACTAGCATGGTTCATGTCCAAGAAAAAATTAATCGCAATAGAACAAGTTGGCTTCAAAGCCAATAAGGGTTGTGATGACGCCTTATTACACATTGACTATTATATAACTAAAGCTCTTTCTGCAAAGAATCATGTAAACATTTTATCAATTGACTTTGAGAAAGCTTTTGATAGAATAGGCCTTTTACACATCCTCAAATCTTGGTCGGTAGGTCTTCAATTATGTCAAGTCATTTTTATCACATAGACAATTCAAAATTAGAATTGAATTATTCAAAATTCTTTAACCTCAATAACGGCATTCCTCAGGGTTCTCCCCTCTCAGTGATATTGCTCCAGATTGCATTTAATGAAATAAGCAAAATTGTAAACAAACACAAATTTGTGGATCACCGCCTATACGCAGTTCTACTTGACATCTATAAATGGACTGAATATTCTGGTGCTAAAATTTCGATCCAAAAAACAAATAAATTCAATATTTGCAGAAAAAACCTTTGTGACTCCATTTCTTATAGAATTAAAATGAATAACCATGACATTGAAAACGTAAAAAAATTGAAAATCTTAGGCTAACTTTCTCATCAAATTACACCTGGAAAGATCACCTAGTTGCATTGAAGAACTCATTAATAGCCACAGTCAACATAATTAGATACTTAACAAACAAGACTCTTGCTCACATCAATACTCTTCCTTACCTCACCAAAACTCTAGTTAACTCAGTTATAGACCAGGACATTAAATCCAACCTAAACTCTAAACGCCCTAAAAGATTTAAATCGGCAATTGCTGAGTCGCTCGAAATGTCTTCTGTTTTTAAGATACCACTAACAACACCAAAAAACAATTAAACAAAGCTCCATGAAAATTCGACCTAAATTGTCTTAATAAAAATAAGACTGCTATCTTAACAGATAGTCTATCAGTTCTAAAAGCCAGAAGTAGCCCATTTAATAACAAATGGATAATAATATCACATATTAGAAATTCGCTAACAGGGAATGAAAATATAATAAAATTACAATACATACCTAGCCATATTGGAATCGCTGGTAATGAAGCCGGCGATTCAGCAGCCAAATACGCGTCTTCTGCACCAATCATAATGGATGGTACTATAGAAAAAATTGATATTCGACGTCACATCGAAAGCTATCTTAAGCTCAAATTCAAAGGAACTCCCATTACACATTACCAATATTCAACAATAAATCCGCAGTACAAACCTCCGATATACCCCACAAACATCTCAAAAAATAAAATCAAAACATTTTCAAGACTGCGTCTAGGACATACCAACTTCTCACATGATTGGTTACTAAAAACATCAACTCCTCGACCTATCTGCACAGAATGTAAATACAATTTAACTATCAAACATGTTCTATCAGATTGCCCAGTTTTTGAAGCCCAAAGGAATAAAATACTCTCAAATGCATCAGCCATTGATCTTCTTAAAGAACCAAAATATATACAGTGACTTCCACAACTGTTCATAAAAATACAAAATTATTTTTTTTTTTTCGAATTATAAATATTTGAAGTAACTTAAAAATTTTATTCATATTCATATCAAATAATATACAAAACACATTAAAATATGGAGTAGGATCCCTCATGATATGGGGTTGTTTTCAGGGTGAAAAATTAGGAATACTTAGGCAAATAAAAGGTATAATGAAAGCAGAGCATTCTATAGGCATTTTAAGGGACTCATATCTGCCTAGTCTGGAAATTTTTGGTTGTGAACCAGGCGATACGGTATTTATGCAAGATAATGACCCAAAACACAAGGCCAAGGTGACCATGAAATGGCTAAAGGATCATAATATTAGGTGCTTAGATTGGAACCCACAATCCCCGGATTTAAATCCGATCAAAAATTTATTGAATATTTTGAAAAAAAAAAATTATTATGAGAAATCCAGTGCCACAAAACCTTGAAGAGCTATGAGCGGCGGTTAATGAGGAATGGAGCAAAATAGAATCATCTATTTTAACAAATTCAAATAATAGTATGCCAAAAAGGATGCAGCTTGTCATAAAAGCAAAAGGTGGCCATATTAAATATTAAAATATCCTTTAAAATGTACATACATGTTTAAGTTACAAAACTGTTCATAAAATATTTTATATGTTTCTTACTATATTTTGAAGCAAATGTTATTTAGTTTAATTTTTTATTATTTATTTTATTATATAACATGTAACAAGTTTAAAACACAATGAATAAAATTTTTAAGTTACTACAAATATTTATAATTCGAAAAAAATAATAATTTTGTATTTTTATGAACAGTTGTGGAAGTCACTGTATGTAACTTTATTTAAGCAACTAAATTAAAAATTTAAGCAAATGCAATAATTTTATGGTAGCTGCCGTCTGGTTCCGGGCCTTGGCTGTCTGGTAGCAGCGGGAATGGGAGGTTTATTTCGGTCGGTTGCCGGACTGCGGTGGTTCGGATTTGGATGCGGCAGGTGCGATAACAATCCTCCCATTTTATTGTACAAATATGTAAATATAACTTTAGTAATAAGCATATACAAATATTTATCAACCAGAGCTGATGGCCCAAGTAGCTAATGCTTTTAATTGTATTTAATTTCAGAATTGATTCTGTTGATTAAGTTTAAGAAATAAATAAATAATATATATATACATATATCAGTCAACATTCTCACCCGCATGAAGTTCTGCATTCCATCAGGCTAAGGGGACAAGTTTCTCTGTAACAAGACAACAAAATGTCCGTCAAAGATCCAATTCGATCATTGATGCCAGGATTGGAATGACCTCTGCTCCGCAGCTTTCTCAAATTGGATCCATTTGGTTCTTCTTGCATTCCTAAAAGGCTCTTGAAAGCCACTACATAGATTAAAACTGAAGTTCATCAACTAGTGATCCGAAAAAGAATACTCATCTGAAACCCTCCAGTCCTTAATCATAGACCTATCCATGATAGAGAGCGTAATGTCAATTACAGCTTCCCTAACACGATTTTAATGATCCCTACTTTTTCGGACGTTTTGAACCGGAGGGAGGCACCGCGTCAGATATATTTCTTTTCATGTGATTTCCCTTGCGGGAAACCTGCATGGAAGACAGAGCTGTCGATGTACCCTTCTAACCTTACGCCCTTCTTGGATTAGCGATAGTTTCTACTGTAATGATAATGTGTCATGCGTAATTCTAAATTCCTATAGATTAAGAATTGGGTCTGTCAAATTTTTGTCTTCCCTTTTGCAGTATCCTTTCTGGGTGTTTAAACAATATATTTTCTATATGTTTTTGCCTCCATTTATCTCTATTCTGCATGCTATTATATATTTTAATTAATTTTTCTTCATGTACATATTTGAATATTATGTCATCCTTCGCTACTGTAAATATTTGGTTATCCCGTAAAATCTTATGGTGATTTCTTTTCTGGCATAAATGTTGCCTTTATTCTGCCTTTTTGCCTTTTTTTGTTCGTTTCTGAAAAAATGCAATTTAATAAATTAATAACATGTTCTTTTCTAAAAATTTTGCCATAAAACCCAAAAAATATGCTGCATTTTTGACCCTCAATTTAATCAAAAGGTTGGAAGGGCAGCATTATTAAAACAGCTGTTCTTGTTATTGTCTTGAAAAAAAAAATATTTGTTTTAAAAGTGTTGAAATGGAAGCAAAAAATATTATTTTGGAAAATTTGTTGGAATCCTCTTCATCGTTAGATGAATAGGTCATGTATCCATTATTATTAGAACGAAACTACTTGCGGCGAGTTAAAAATTTTGTTCTTTAATATTTGATTTGAATTGCGCCAGGTTCTAGTAACAAATTTATAAACAAACAACAGCTGACTATAGGTGTTGATAATTTTATTTTTGTAAAAGCAGAATTAGTTTTAAAATCGCTAAAAAAATTTGATTTTATTTTAGCGATATGAAATTTAGTAGTCGAGGACTACAAAGAAACATATACATATGTATTATTATCTCAACAAAAAAGGTTTGAGATGAGTTAACTTAAAAATTAACATTTTTTAAAATTGTAATAAGAAGATTGTTTATAAATACTTTTAAATGGAATTTGGTTATGATCTTTTGTAATGAAAATATTTGAAAATTATATTTTTGATTTGATTTTTAGCAATATAGAAAAATTCGTAAAAATTTACTAAATAGTTAATAACATATTGTGCCATCTAAAGCGATTTGAAAACATTGGCATTTACATAAACATTAAATTTTACATAAAAAATTTTAATTTGTATGACCCCCCTCGGTAAAAATATTATTTTTTTTTTTTATTTAAAACATTTTTTGTAAAATTAGCTTTTTAAAAATAAAAAAATAATTTTATTGGAAATTATTTGGATAATTAAAAAAAAAATTTTTTAATTTTCTATAGAATGATTAGTTTTAAAATCGTTAACTAAGTAAACAAAAACGCTAAATTGGTATAAAACTATAAAAATTATTACATAAAGGGCAATGATTTTTGTTCTTTTATAATCGTTTAAAATGTAACACATTATGAGGGTTCGTGTAACCTCCAATAAGTGCTACAAAATATGTAGGCAACATTTTTTTTTTACCAGAAAAGAAATCACCTTTAGTTAACTTCTGCAACACTGAACCTAGAGGTTCCGCCAAATTTTTTTTTTTTTTATTTGAAAGTACAATCCTTCCGGTTAATAATGGAAAATAATTTCATTCAAATGGCTGCCTTGGCTGGCCATGCAGTAGCCTACACGATCGGTCCAATTTTTAAGCATATTATCGATTGTGTGCAGCTGTATTTCACCAATGGCTTCACGAATATTGCCCTTTAAAGCGTCAATTGTCTCTGGCTTGTCGGCGTAACACTTATCTTTGACGGCACCCCACAAATAATAGTCCAACGGTGTCAAATCGCAGGTCCGAGGTGGCCCGGGTTTCCTGTGCCCCTAATGCGACAATTTTGCTTGTTTACATACCCGCCAAGATCAAAATGAGCTTCATCTGAAAAGATGATTGATGAAGAAGAGTCGATCGCAGGCTCACTTAGCGAAGCGAAAACGCATAATCATTTATTTTCCATTATTAACCGGAAGGATTGTACTTTCAAATAAAAAAAGAAATTTGAGAAAATATTCAATAGTTTTCTTTAAATCATTTTCAAAAAAAAAAAAAATTATTTGGCGGACCCTTTATATTCGAGTATGCATTTTCATTACCTTTTAGTGTTCTCAATAAAAGTCCTTTTTGTTATTTTTATAACTTAACTTAAAGTTTATTTGTCGATCAATATATACTAATTATTTTTGTAAGTAAAATTACATGGTACACTGAAAAACTAATGACGCCGTTAAAATATACGTTCCATCAAAGAATATGGAAATAAAAAATGCGCATCATGTAGAAGTAAAATTTCTTATGGCGGGATGTACCAGTAACACCCGCTCTCACCAAAATCTCTTTTAAAAATCATTTCTTGATGAGGGAGCAAGGCACATCTAACAGGTAACCGTAAGTGTACAACAAGTCCAACAATGCAAAAACAACAGGCATTTTGTTTTTGTTAAAGCGTACGCGTAATGTCAAAAAAATTAACCCTCAAACCTCTATAGGAAATTAATAAAAGCAATTAAAAAAACTAAATACATTTTATATATTGAAATTTCTTTTGATTTTTATGTCATGCTTAATTACGCAATAGTGGGGCACCTATAAATTAAAAAAAAATTATTCCATGCAGTCAATAACATTTCCACTTTATCTAAAGAACATGTTTTTATATGGCCATCGATAAAAATGGCAGATGCTAACGTTATTTGTTATTGGTCATAGTTTTGGCACTTAGTTGGAGAGACCGAAATCTTTTTTTGGGTAATTCATCAGCCTCGTCTAAATAAATATAAATATAGTAAATCTAGGTTGTAGTTTAAAAGATACATGGATTTAGTGTTAAAGGCTTAAATATTATTAATCATCTTGCAACAATTTTAATAAAATTGGCTTTGAAATAGTAATCCTGAAGAATTTCTAGAGTGCGTATCGTTAAGGATACATCCGGTACATATGAGGGTTTATAAATGCGAAAATGATTATCGAAACAAAACAAACAAAAAAACAACAAAATTTTGACATTTAAAAACGCGTCAGCTGTTGACATAGGTTTACCTGTTAGATTTGCCTTGTGAGGGAGGGAAGACAGGAGAAGAATAAACACAAACAAAGAGCGTAACAATGTGTTGCTCTCATCGTACGTATGCATATGCGTATGTACGATTATGTATGTATGATCGTTGTTATTGTTTGACCAAAGACTATAAATATGTAAAGATGTTGCACACAGTGTATTTAAAATTGACAAAATTTTGTGCTTCTTTCTTATGAAAGCTGAATCGTCGTTCTCACTCTCATGTTAACTGAGAGAAAGAAAACAAAAAAGGCTCAGTACACTTATTGTACTCAGAGAACTTATTATACTTAGAGAACGTATTGTTTTTTTCTCTAAGCAATTTATTCTCATATGCGTGTATACGTGTGTGCATGTATGTCATCGTTTACCATTTCATAGCACAATTGTGCGGATAGAACTCACACGCATTCTTGTGTTTTTTGATTTAGTTGTCGATCAGACTGCGACAAGAACACATGTGCGGCGGATGCTTTACCATTTTTTTCAGAATGACACTCAAAAAATATTGTATGTTAAAAGATGCTTTTGATAATATTCAATGCCTTATATATTTTGTCGCATAGTATAATTTTTTTTAAATGCTTTAGAATGCTTGCTTTTTCTCTATTAATAAAAAATGGTTTATTATTTTTTTATTTTTATTTATCTAAAAACATGGTCTAATTTTTAAGCCAACGATGGATACCTTTACGATCTTTTAATAAAAAATGGATTTTTTTATTTTATTTTTACTTATCTAAAATTATTAAGCCAAAGATAGATAGCTTTACATACAAAATCAAAATAACGTATATTACAAACACTTTTCTATGGCTGTAAATAAATCAATTCTCTCAATTTATTTTCTCTCTCTTACTCACTAATACATAACCAAAAAATTTTTGGTAAACCCTGATGTATGTATACATACATTGCCAAATAAAATAATAAACAAACTGAAAGATTTTTTGTTTTCACAAAATGTATGTGCAAATAGCCTGTGGAAAACAAATATTACCGTTTGTTTTATTGTAGGGTAAGAATATGTGTTTTATTGTTGTAGAAATGAAATTATATCGATTCGCACCGAATTATAATGTTATTTTTTAGACTATTCAATTATGTATGTATGTATTTACCATATGTGTCTATTTTTGTATAGAATGAAGTTGTAATAAAACGAATGCTTTTTTTGTTTAGTATTTATTAAATTTATTTATCATTTTAATGGTTCAAAATTTTAACTTTTTCCATACTGGATAATTTGAATTTGTATGTTTCCCATGTGGAATGCTTCCGTAGTAAAACAACAATTAGTAAATTACGCATCTCCATTCTGTGTTTATAACATTCGTTATTTTCATCAAACCAAGGAATAAATTGTATTTTTTGTATTTTTTGGCCAACTACAAATGTTTTTTTGTTTTTTATAGATTTATTTTCTAAAAAAATATTTTCGAAGACTTATATGAATTTTGCAAACTTCAAAAAATAAATCAGATGGAGCGCACAAACTACCAAAGTCGGAATCTTTTATATAATTTTTTGCATGAACGAACATTTCTGAAGGATATGACAAAATTTGCGCTGGTTTGATTATATCCACACGACATTTAACGCAAGATATTCGTTGAGCTATGTAACCAACAAAATATCGACTTGATGTTAATTCAATTGGCACTTTGTTGGATGTAAAACAATCGGTGCCTTCATTAAAATATTCTTTATTTTCATCGTATGTATATATCTGCGACATCTATATCAGGGTTATGTGTACTTTCTGATATATTTCCAGTCCTATCAATATCTTCTAAAAATATGATTTATGATTTTAATTATATATTATATTTATTAAACGTTTTGTTTGAGCATGCACTACAATTTTTAAATTCACACTTTTTATAAAACAATTTTTCAGTTTTTCAGTTTCAAATGTCCACACAAAATGTGGATTTTTTATTTCGGTGCGAATCGATATAATTTCATTTCTACAACAATAAAACACATATTCTTACCCTACAATAAAACAAACGGTAATATTTCTTTTCCACAGGCTATTTGCACATACATTTTGTGAAAACAAGACATCTTTCAGTTTGTTTATTATTTTATTTGGCAATGTACAAGCACACACGTATACACGCATATGAGAATAAATTAGAGAAGAGAACAATACGTTCTCTGAGTATAATAATTTCTCTGAGTACAATAAGTGGCAGTAGCCGTACTGCCATCGACAAATTTGGCACTGGCCAAGGCAAATCTAAATCTGCCTTGGCACTGGCAGTGCAACATCTTCATATATTTACAGCAGGGTTTACCAAAAATTTTTTGGTTATGTATTAGTGAGTAAGAGAGAGAAAATAAATTGAGAGAATTGATTTATTTACAGCCATAGAAAAGTGTTTGTAATATACGTTATTTTGATTTTCATTTTATCAACTTACATATGTAAAGCTATCTATCTTTGGCTTAATAATTTTAGATAAATAAAAATAAAATAAAAAAATCCATTTTTTATTAAAAGATCGTAAAGGTATCCAACTTTGGCATAAAAATTAGACCATGTTTTTAGATAAATAAAAATAAAAAAAATAATAAACCATTTTTTATTAATAGAGAAAAAGCAAGCATTCTAAAGCATTTAAAAAAATTATACTATGCGACAAAATATATAAGGCATTGAATATTATCAAAAGCATCTTTTAACATACAATATTTTTTGAGTGTCATTCTGAAAAAAATGGTAAAGCATCCGCCGCACATGTGTTCTTGTCGCAGTCTGATCGACAACTAAATCAAAAAACACAAGAATGCGTGTGAGTTCTCTCCGCACAATTGTGCTATGAAATGGTAAACGATGATTTATAGTCTTTGATCTCATCGCGATGAGAGCAAAGAATGAGAGCAACGCATTGTTACGCTCTTCGTTTCTGTTTACTTCCCTCCTATCTTTTTCCCCCCGCGTCATGAAATATTTTTGAAAAATATTCCGAAATATGTTAAGATGCACATTCTTTATACTTTATTTTCTTTGGTTCCATTCAAACATGTGTCAGTGTATTAATGACACTACAACCTGATACTATTACGTGATTCCTAAAAATTTAAATTTTTGGCATTCTTTTATTTACTTTATCTATAACAAATTTTAATCTTGGTTAGCCTTTAATTTGTGAAAATGAAATGCCGTTCCACGTGTCACGACTTTTTCTTTCCTTATTATTCTCATCTTTGTTCGTTGCAGTATTGTCTTGTTTACTTTTCTTAAAATTGTTATTCAGTTATTTTTCAGTAGTTTTTCTAGTTATTATATTTATCGATTTTTGGCATCATTTCATTAAGTCGTTGGAATCTATTTTGATTCTTGATAATGTATCGCCATTAGTATGTATTTATTTTTTCTTGTTTGTATATGATCTCGAAATTGTAATCCATGAGATCTAATCTAATTCTAGTTAGTCTTGATGAAGGGTTTATCTGAGTGAACAACGAATCTTCTAATGAATGTTTATTAAGAAGCGACTTGCAAATGATATTGGTAAATTACTATTTATTTCACCTTGTAAAAGTACTGCTCCCAAATCTGATGCGGTGGATTTGTAACTATGGATTTTAACATTTCAAAAGACTTTTGACACTTCTTTCACCAGTTAAAATTTTTGATTTTTCTTTAGTAATTACAGAAAGCTACAAATCTTCTTGTATCGTCTGCATGCATTGGAATTGGATAAGTTTCAAGTGCTTTACTTTTATTTGGATCTGTCATTATTCCTTTGTCTATAATAAGATGTCCTAAGTAAACAACTTCAAGTTTCAGAAAATTACATTTATTCGGATTCAATTTGAGGTTGTGGTTTTTTAATTTTTGAAATACTTTCATTAAATTATTATTATGATGCTGCAAATAACAGCCAAACAGAATTATATCATTTACATATATAAAAGCATTTAAATCTAAACCTGTTAATGCTATTATTTAAAAGCTATTAGACGATATTTTCAGGCTAAAAGGTAATCTTTTAAATTGATAATGTCCATTATTTGTAGAAAATGTTGTAAGTAATCTAGATGTGGGTTCTAATTCTCTTTGGTGGAAAAAGCTCGTCATGTCTAATGTTGAAAAATATTTTGCTCTTCCTATCTTGTCTAATAAATCATCCAACTGAGGTAATGGACATTTTTCATTGACTAATTTTTTATTTAATTGATAATCGACAACTAGCCTCCACTTCTTTTCATCGTTGTCACGTTTCTGCAGAATTATAAGGACAGATGGATGGTTAAACTAAATCTTCTTTTATCAATTTATGAACTTATGTTTTGAAATCATCCTGTAATTTATAATTTCGAGTGTAAACTGTGGTATTGTCTACAGTTTGTAGTTTTTGTTGATAAAAATTATTTACTGTTAAACGATCTGCTTCTAAATGAAAAATATCCTGGAATTCTCTTCATATTTTCTTTATTTTTTTCTGTGATGTCGGCAGTATCTATCAGCCATGTCACAGAACGCAATTCCGATCGAAGGTGGTTTCAATTCCGAAAGTCGAGTCTTTAGAAAACGAAAAATTTCTTCGGAATGAAACCACTTCAAATTTTCAAAGTGGTTTTGATATTTTTGGTGATTTATTAAAGAAAAATATTAATAAAACTTAGTCAAACTGAAAGACAAAATGGTATATTTTATTATTACATAGGTTTTCTAAGTATTTAGTTAATATTTATGCTTTTTTTATTGATATTAAGTAGTATTATTAATACTTTTAAATTAAAAAAGTTATACTATGTAAAATATAAGCTCTAATTATTGCTCTTTATAAAAATTACACTTTTTCGCCTAAAAACATTAATATTAGTTTCATTTCTAACATCAAATGGCAACTTATTGTACAGATTTAGTCCTTTATAAAATAGCGATTTTTGGCTTGCAGTGGTGTTAGCTTGTTGAATCCTGAAGTCCATGACGTTTCTCAAACTGTTTGGTTGAACCTCCCCAACATAACATAGTTGTTCTGTTAGATAGTCTGGTCCATCTCCTATCTTCATTTTTTGAATAAAATATATGGTGTTAACTTGTAGTCTTTCTTTTACATTCAACCATTTCAAAGTATCTAGCATCCATCTTGTTGATGTTAATCTATTCACCTTAAGTATTGCACGCATTGCCTTATTTTGTAACTTCTGTAGTCTTATTATTTGTTGATCAGAACAGCATGAATATAATATTGTCGATCCATATTCGAAGTGTGGTTTAATTATTGTATTGTAGATATTTATTGATGTTATAATTGACATTTTACTTATGCGTTTGAAAAATCCTATTTTCTTCCCGATTTTCCTACAAATAAACTCAATATGATCATTAAATTTTAATTCTTTATCTATTATGAAACCCAAGTACGGTCCTGTTCGTAAATGCAACATTGCGCTGCAAATATGATTATTTTGCGCTAACGTTGCCAATCACATGTTGCAGATGCTTCTTTTTGCTGATTTATTTGTTTGCATTTACGAACGAACAAACACCGCAGAAATGGAAAAATTATTAATAAATTTGATTTTTGAACTGGACGATAAAACAAATGACAAAATGATGTTAAATGCACAAAAAAGAAGACATTTAAGGAAGAAAAAAAGAAACTTTCTGTTTAAACTCTCATTCTTTCTCTCTCACTCATTTAATGCATCAGCCATTTTTATGATTAGTGTTTTGTGTTTATTTGCTCATAATATGATTTAATGTTGCATTTACGAACATGTGACAGCTGCAGTGCTGCCAAGGTTTGCATTTATGAACACGATGCTCATAACATGCAGCGCAATGATGCATTTCCGAACAGGCCCTACCTTATCGAATTAACTTTCTCTATTGTTACATTATTTATTTTAAATATTATATTATTGTCCATATTGATCTCTAACAATTTAGTCTTATTCTCATTCAGTTTCAGCTTGTCCATCATTAACCATTTATTTATATTCTCCATATCCTTTAATAAATTCTCGTGACATAAATTATCAGTTTCATCATTAGTAAAAATTAAAGTATCGTCCGCATATAATACTATCTCACACCTTTCCAAGACTTTTTCCATGTCGTTAATGTAAATAATAAATAACAGCGCTCCTAATATTGATCCTTGTGGTACTCCGTATTTATTTTCAATTGGACTAGATTCTTTGTTATTAACTCTTGTAATTTGTTTACGGTTCGTCAAATATGACCTAAACCACATCAGCTCTTCTTCCTCTATTCCATACTTCATTAATTTTTGCAGCAAGATATCCCTATCAATTGTTTCAAATGCTCGTTCGAAGTCCGGAAAAATTGCCAGAATCTTATTATTTTTCATATTTTTCCATCTACTCACAACATATTTAACAGTAGTTTCACATGAAAACTTCTTTCTGGAACCCGACTGATATTTTGACAATAATTTATTTTCCTCCATGTATTTTTCCAACTGCTGCTTAACCACAGTTTATAAAACTTTTTCAAATGTTTTCAATGAGTTTATCGGGCGAAATTCTTCACATTTATTGGTACAGACAAACCTCGATATAACGAAACTGAAGGTGATCACAAAATACTTCGTTATAGCTACTTTTTCGTTATAAATATGTATCAGTAAAACCTTGGTATAACGAAATTAGAAGATATACGAATAAAATTCGTTATAACTATAGTTTTTTCGTTATATAAATGGCTTTTGAATCAGTATTTCGCTATGTAGAGGCTTTGCAATGGCACTTGCAAACGCATTTAGACTTTGTTGTTTTTGAAACGGGACTAACATTACTCAAAATTAAATTTTTTTATATTCTCACTTCGTTATATAGAGGCTTTTGAAAGAATACTTCGCTACATAGAGGCTTTGCATAGCCGGAACTGATTTAGCTTTATTATTAATTCGTTGTATAAAGGCTTTGGTACGAATTATTCGCTATATAGAGGTTTTATGGCTCAGTATTTCTACGTTATAGCTATAGTGCATTTTTGTATGAAAAACTTTGCAGTAAAGAGGTTTTTTCAAGGGACTCAGAAAATAATTCCTTATATTGAGTTTTTCGTTATAACAAGGTTCGTTATATCGAAGTTTTACTGTATTTTTAATTTTCTCAATAGGCGTTACCATTGACTCTTTCCAATTATCAGGAAAAATTCCCGTTTTCAGGGATTCATTTATTATTTTAAGCAATATGCCACCTACTAAATCCCAGTTATCCAATATCAAATTGTTCGATATTCTCTTATAATCATTTCTCCTCTTAATATTTCTACATATATCTTCTAATTCTAATAACGAAATTGCACGGAATTTAAATCTACGGTCTATCACAGGTATTTGATTCTTATATTATACGTCATCGATGGAGCATCTTATTTCCTTAATACTATTTACGAAGTATTTATTAAAATTATCAGCTATTTCAGATTTAATATTATATTCTATATTATTAAATATCACAGACTTTATCACAGTTTTGGGAGTTTTTAGGACTAGTTACTTTATTTTCTGCCACATTTCCCTTTGGTTGTTGGTATTCGCGATTTTATTGCTTGTAAACTTATTTTTCTCATATTCAATTTTAACTTTATACAGGTATCCCTCCTACAACACGGTCGATAGGTTCCTATAATATGACGTGTTATGTGAAACCGTGCTATAGGAGACTAGAAGCTGGTACAAAAACAGCGGTTAAGTTCCAACAAAATATTTTAATGCCACAGAAGAAACTTTATTTCTATTAAAAATAACAAAATAAATAAAAATCCAACTAAATATATAAAAAACAAACATAAATCCACGTAAATACATAAAAAACAAACAAAAATCGGGATAAATATATATGAATGTATATTATGAATTTAGTTTAGTAATTTTCTTCATCATATATTCAATTAAATGGGAACGTTTTTTCGGCTGAATAATATCATCTTCACTTTTTAAACTTGCATTTATATTTTGTTCACCTGCTGCTGCACCGTCCAAGGTTGTTGTAAATTTCTTGATATGGTGATAGGCAATTTTGTAATTCCCTTTTGAATTTTCGGCTTCTTTCAGCACAAGGGTCTACATCCAAGAAAAATAATTCCTATTTTTTGGCCAAGTCTAATCCTTCCTGTAATTTTTAGTGTCAAATTATTAACTTATTATCTTCATCAGAGCTAGAATTGATTTCATTCATTTGGGGTTCGGATGCTATTTCTACCAAATCTGTTACCTCAAATTCTTGTTCCACTTATAAGTCTTGCACATCTTCAATAGCTATATCCACAAACCCTTCTCCTCCGATCGACCTAGCAAGTTCTAACATGCCACCAATTTCATTTTCTCCTGATTCATGCACGTTTTCTATCTCAACTACTGCTGGCCATATCTTTTTCCAACATCTATTTAATGTTGTAATTTTCAGTTCTTTCAGCGATAAGGATATGATATCGATGCAGTCTTTAATTGAAAATTGCTTCCAAGCTTCCTTTACATCAATAGATTTTGAATCAGTTATGTCTAAAATCCATTGTAATGATCTTCTTATGTAATAAGTCTTAAAGGTATAAATGCATATTATAATTTTCTTAAAAAAAAAAAGAAAAATAGTGTTGTAGAAGTACCGTGTTATAAGAGGTTTTCGGAAATTTTTTTAATCGTGTTAGAGTGAAATCGTGTTGTGGGATACCGTGTTGTAGGAGGGATACCTGTATATGTTTCTTATGAATTTATAGCTATTCCACGCCGATTCTGTATTTTCAAATAAAGCTTTTTGATATTTTGTAATTTTCTCCCTTTTCAACATTCTAAGTTCGTTGCTAAACCATTTATTATTATCGTTTTCGCGCACTATTCTTTTCACTATAAATTTATTGTTTGTTTGTTCAAATTTAGTATCAAAATTATAAACGTATTCATTTATTTATTTATTTAAGTAAATGGACAAATTCATTACTGACTAATAACAAAAATAGGTACGAATAAAATTAAATACAATTACAAACAGTTTCTTCAAAAATAACGTAATTATTACAATAATAATAGGAAAAGTTAAGAATTGAGAAAAACGATAATATTCCGTTTTATAACGCAAGAATTTAAAGAGAAATCAACAAAGTCTGACAAATAATTAAATTGACGGCAAATTCTAGTTAATGGAGCAGCAACAGCATAATTAGTTCTGCAGAATTGAATATAAATAAGATTATAACAGCGGAAGTTACGACAAGGAATATTGAATTTAACCGATCTTAACAGAAATTCACAGCAAATATTACCATTGATCAGGTTAAACATAAAGAATATATTTAACATCGTTCGACGGCTCTTAAGGGTAGGCAGTTTTATTAATGCCAGTCTGCTAGTATATGGAGGCATATCCAAATAATTCCATCCAAGGCCACGCAAACAGAAGAGAAGAAATTGTTTCTGCACAGATTCGATGTGTTCACTGTAAACATCATAGTGAGGATCCCATACATATAGCTGTTTTGTAATATAAGGATCAGAAAATTCTTTTGCCCAACATTTTATGAAGCCAAGAGTGCTTCTTGCCTTATTTACAGTCAAAGTGATTAAAGTTTAATTTTGTGTCTAATAGGATCCCAAGATCAATAAAAGAGTCAACATTCTCCAATTGATGACCTCCAAGCAAGTAATTAACCGTGATAAAATTATTTCTTGAGAACCGCATACATTTACATTTTTTAATATTCAGCTCCATCATGTTGTACTCGCACCACAAAAAGAAATTATTGGGATCATTTTGAAGATACATATGCTCGATGAAATTATTAAAGGAGAGAAAAACTTTACATCGTCAACATACATCAAGATATTGGCAAAATTAATTATGTTGGGAAGATCGTTTATAAACAGCGAAAAAAGAAGTGGACCAAGATGGCTGCCCTGAGGAACACCAGATAGCACATAAATATACTTAGATAAGCTATTGTTCACGCATACGGTCTGCTTCTAGCCATCTTAAACTCCTATGATTTACACCCATTAAATCCAATTTAGTTAACAGTAGTTTGTGATTCACTTTATCGAACGCTTTGCTAAAATCCGTAAAAATTATATCAGTTTGCTTCTGTTGAGAAAAGGCCGCATTTACCATGGATGTTAACATAAGCACATTAGTCGTTGTTGAGCAGCCCTTTCGGAAACCATGTTGATGAGGTGATAATAACGATGAAGTATGATGGACCAAAAAATCGGCAATCAGTTTCTCGAACATTTTTGGAATAGCACTCAGTTTTGCAATGCCCCTATAATTTGTAACATCAGACTTATTGCCAGATTTAAAAAGCGGTATAATATACGAGTCCTTCCAAAACACAGGAAAATATCCATAATTAATCGAGGTATTAAACAATATGACTAATGGTGTGATGAATGATTCTGCACATCGATTTAAAATACAACTGATATTTGTTACACCCCATCAGGAATAGGACGAAAAGACATCTTCGAACTTTTCAGGTTTACCAAAATATCGCAGTCACTAAAAGCGGGAAAGGGTAATTATTTGTATCCTTGTAAGCAGAGTTAGAATAAGTACTGGCGAAGAAATCAGCAAACATATCACATATGACATCAACACTTCCGGATTCTTTATCAGCAAATTTCATAAAGGATGGATAACCAGTAGATTTTCTCTTGGAATTTACAAACGTATAGAAAGATCTAGGATTCTTAATAAAATTATTTTTCATTTTATCCATATATGTTTTATATAATAAGTGATTTAGAATGTTATATTCAGACCGGCAAATAGAATATCTTCCATTATCAATAATGGAGCCAGAACTTTTGTATTTCTTGTAGTATTTGTTCTTTTGATTTTTCAGTCGCAACAGTTGTTTCGAATTCCATGGTGGACCAACCAGAGTATATGAAGGTTTTAAGGGAACACAAATTTCAATTATTGAATGCACTTTCTTATAAAAGTTAGAAATCATCAAGTCAATATCAGAATCATTGTTAACAGGAATAGATAAGGTTTCATTCCAACAAGTATTTTTCATCATGTCATTAAATAAATGGTAATTGGTTCGATTAAAACAGTAAACTTTACTCATTTTATAAGGCTTAGCTTTGAAATTAGTTGGAAGGAAAAATTAGTTTTTAAGGTCCGATGATATCGATCCTCAGGCAAAGTTACAGGTTCAGAACGTAAAACACTACAGTGATTAACATCATTAACAAATACAAGATCCAGTATTTTTCCAAAGTCATTACAAACTGAGTTTATTTGATACAGTGATAGTCCAAAAATATCGTTTAGGAATACGTCATGGCAAGTTTTAGTTTTAATCGGAATTAAATAAGGCACATGTTTCCATGCAATTGAGGGTAGATTAAAATCACCCATAACAAAAACAGAATCATCTTTTTCAGCACATTGGACAACAGATGTTATTGCGTCAACATGATCAGAGTAAACAGCATAGTCAGAATCAGGGGGAACATATGAACAAAAGAAGTAGACTTTAGACGTTTTTAATTTTACAACAACATCAACAAATTCAATATTAGAAGTATGGGTTACAAACTGTTCTGATGTATCTATAAATTTGATATTTGTTACACAGAATTTCCGCATTAAAAACACTGTCATTAAGCCAAGTTTCAGTAAAGACAATTACATCATACATAAAATCATGACTATTTACGAAGACTTTAGACAATTTAGTATTTAATCCACGAACATTTTGATATACTATTGATAAACTATGACAGTGAATATTTATATTTTGTAATTTGCGGTGTAGGTAGGTATTCCTTTGTCTCTCAGAGGAAGCATATTCCCGGACATATGTTTTTGCAGGTCAAAAATTAAAATCAAGTATTTTTTCAAAGTATTCGTCCGGAACTGTAATTTTAAAAGACGATATTGTTCTCGGTTGCGAGTATGCAAATTTATCAGTGACATTTGCAGCAGCTTTCGAGTAACTTGAAGTAGGTTGTGAGTTATTAGTTTATGTTATCTATTTCATTAAATTCTATCATTGCACCCAGTTCGTTATTAAATCTGTTTTTATTGTACTTGAATAAGTCTATTTCCGCGTTCCGTATTTTCCGACCATTTCCATTCTCAATAAAAATATCTATACATTCATGATCCGTTATTTTATTGTTTATATTATTTCTTGCCGACACCATTTCATTATTTGTGATTATATAGTCTATTAACGTTTCAGAATTTTTCGTTATTCTAGTAAATTCCTCCATTATTTGTCTTAGCCCGTTATCATTCAATATGCTTTCCAATTTACTTCTATAAAAATCCAATCGCCAATCAATGTTGAAGTCGCCTGCTATTATAATATCATTACTTTTTTCGCACAAGTCCTCTAGAAACTGTTGTAAATCCTCAAAGAATTCCGCTTTACTGTAGCTTGGTATAGATCACCTATAACTATTATAAATGATATGCTTTCACATTTCGCCATATATGCGCTAATCCAATGTTTGGAGTCCTTTACGTTTTCCCCAATTGTATTTAATTTCCATTGTTTTTTAAAATACAATGTTACTCCTCCTGTTTTGGGTGAATTGGACATTGTTATGTATTGATCGTACATACTCAATTCCGTCTCACCTTCATTTATTTTTGCCGTTATGTGTGTTTCACATAGCGCTATAAAATCTGGTTTCACGTTTTCCGCAATAATTCCAGCTGAGTAAAATTATTTAAAAGTCCTTGTATATTTGTATATATTCCACGAATTTTCTTTGGTTGTTAAATAGCCAATCCTATTCTCCTTTTTCTTAACATAAGTATATTTTGATAAACCGGACATTCTCTATTAAATGTTGCATGATCCTCATCTAGTCCTAGATTAAGTCTTTTATTTTCCTTCTACAATTAATGCATTTTTTCAATATTTCCTTATTCTATGATTTCCATGGCACTTATAACAGGTATCTCCATTTCTGCACTCCTATGATTTGTGGTTATAACCTTGGCATTTAAAACACTGCAACACATCAGTACCATCGAAAACTCGGCATCTATCCCATCCTATATTAAGCTTTAATCCTGATAAAACTTTTGGATATGATTCATTATCTATTCGCAGTTTCGCATTAAATATTGTTCTATTAAATTTCTTAGATTCATATATCTTGATAAGTTCTATTTTACTGTCCTTCAATATTTTATTTTAATTTTTCAGTTTCTCCGTTATTTCCTTCTCCTGCATTTTAAAATTCATGTCCGTTATTATAATTTGCATACCCACTTCCTTTGGGTTTCAATAGCTTCCTTAATTTTTTCCCTTTCCTCAACATTTTTACTCTTTATTACCAATGTACCATTTCTTCCATTCTCGACGTTTGTTATTTTAAAATTAATTGGGTCCACTTTTTCATTTAAATCCGCCTTCGTTTTTTCAACACTCTGTTTTTCCTTGGGCTTCACAATTAAGGGGACATTTTTTGAGACATCTGGCATCACTACGTTATTAGCAGCTATTTGCGCGTATGACATTTTCTGCTTGACATTCGTATCCTTGACAATTTTCTTTATCTCATTACACATTTTCGTATTGCTCTTCTCAATTGTCTCATACATATCTTTATTCTTGTTTTCAATATTATTTACCGTTCCATAAATGTCCGTGACCTCTTGTACATTTTTGTCACATAGTTTTTGAATTTTGTCTATTTTTTAAACCTTTCATCGTACCGCTTTTCTATTGCCTCCAATAAAGATTTAATTTAATTTTTCCTTAGTGAACTCCCAAATTCATATTTATACTCCTGCAATGCCTGTTTGATTTTTTCGACGCCCTCTTGAATAACACTTAAAACAAGATCAACATTCTGAATGTATTGCAAACAATCATCACAAATAAATCTAACGAAATTGTCCTCTTCCAATATTTTTGCAGAGTATTGATCGATCCCGGCACATTTTTTTTAATAATGAAATACTTTATGACACGCTCCATTGAATTTAATTCCACTTTCACCTCTTATTGATGACTTGCATTTAGTGCATTCAGCCATGCTTTTATTGTTTTTGACAAAAAAAGCCTCAGCTCTGCGAAATTTTTTTGTCTTCTTTATCACTTGATATTTATGATCAAATTTTGTTTTTAAAATAGTCTCTATCTATTTTTTAAATAATTTATTATAAATATTTAATTGATTTTATATAGCTTTGTTAAATTTCCTTGTTTATTTCACCAGGGTTACCAATAACAATACCAAAATTTTTGTATCAGCGCCTTTTTCTTCTTTTGTTTTGGTTCTGCTTTTTATTCACCAATTATGTTTTTTTTTCTGTTGTCATGCACTACGTTGCCATACATTATTTGAAAAGCAGCAATTTTATATTTTGTGGGAATGAACAAAATCGTACGGAATCTGAAGAACCTAAAACAAAATCGATCGTAATTGCATATTCGGAATCAAAACCATTCCGATCGGAATCTGTGACATGCCTGTATGTATATTTAGTAGTTTTCTTAATTTCTCCCGTCTGGTTCTTTGTTTATTATTTGTGGTTTTCTTTTTATACAGAACGTTGTAGTTAGATAACGCAAATCGAGTTGTGATCTCTTTATTTGAAGCATTTAAAATTGTAATATGATTTTTTATATGTTTTGGAATTACTGTATTACTAATGAAAACACTCTTCTATCTGTAAATTTATTGCCCGTTCATTTTTGTTCTAGGTGATATAGTTAATGGTTTAGTTATCGGCAAGTTGTAAGAATGGCCCTAAGTTTCATAATCTATTTTTGTTAAATATTTAGTAAAGAAATTTGATATTGGAAATTCTGTGTTCACGAGTTGATATTCATGGTTTATAATTTGATATGGAAGTAATAGTTTTAATATTGAAGTATGTACCTATTTTTTGTATTGCATTATTTTCTACATATTCCTGTAATTTTGTAAGCTTTGTATTCTTTTATTTCATTATTCCTTATAAAATTTTTCTCACGTAGAGAGATGTCCGTACCTGTAGCTATTAAAAATTTTATGATAAATCCTTGATCAGTTTCGAATGTGTGAACTATAAGTTTTTAAGGCATATTCTTTCGAAATTTTTAATTCCCCTACATCTTGGTTGAAATTTACTCTTTAGGATTGCAGGGGGTTGTTTCGTTTCTCTGTTCTTGAGTGAGATATACTTTTCTTTGGTTTGTGTTTTGATAATTACTATTTCTGAAATACCTACCTCTCTGATTGTTATTGCTATAACCTTTGCTGTTGTAGTTGTTACTCCTTGAGTGTATAGTGGATGTATAATGGTTGTTTTCTTCAGGATTGTTAGTATTTCTATAATAATAACCCTGGTTCCTGTTACTTCTATTATTATTGTAAGTATTAATATTGCTGGCGCTACGTTGCCTTTTATTATCATAAGACCTTTTGTACTTATTGAAATGCATTATTGCATTTGATTGTGGCGTCACATTATTGTTTATTTTAATGATAGTTTCCCTGTTTTGGGAACCTAATTCTGTGATCTGTAATTCATTTAGGCTGGCTATGAGCGATTAAATTTTATTGGCATATTGGATTACCGAACTCTTGCCTTTGTTTGTCTTGCTAAGTCAGTATGTATGGAGGAAAGTGATTTCTTAGGTGTAAGTACCTTTCTGAGGGTGTATTTAAATGATTCTAAATAATTCGGTGTCTCTTCTGACTTTGCTAATTTAGTAGCCAGAACGAATTTGATTAATTTATGAATTTCTATCGTAACTTTGAGTGTTTCGGCATAGAAGTCAATTATGCCTATGAAATTATTGAGTTGGCTGAGATTACCATTGTACTCTGGTAACATTGTACATAATACATATTTTACAACAACAAAACATGTCATTATATAGTTTAAAGTTGTTGTAATTTTGTGGTTTGCAAAAACGCTAAGTCCACAAAACTACGAAAAATATTAATATTATTAATTAATTAATAATAATAATTAACATTAATTAATAATAATAATTAACATTATTAATATTATTATTATTTTGTAAAAATAACTGCGTTTAAACAGTTTACAAATTTTAAAAACTGAAAAAGCCACAATGTTTTTTGTGTCTCCTGTAAAATTTGATAAATGGGACTTAACACATTTGCGAATTATACTAACGATATATATTTTTTTTTCTGTGTAAGTATATTTCTATAAATTAAGAATTGCCTAAGTTTACGAAAAAATAAACAGGTTTGAAGTCTGATTAATTTCTGTTTTTTATTTAGAAAATTTGAGGTTTATATGCCATTCTTATTTTATGTTTTCTATAATACAGTAGTTTTGACTTACCTGCATTTCACTTAAGTGCATTTTGCATTTAAGTGCACAAAATTTGTATTTCGTATATTTATTTTACCAAACCCATATAAATTTCTATTTTAGGA
The DNA here is from genome assembly GCA_927399465.1 of Sarcophaga caerulescens. Lineage (NCBI taxonomy): Eukaryota > Metazoa > Arthropoda > Insecta > Diptera > Sarcophagidae > Sarcophaga > Sarcophaga caerulescens. The sequence goes on along the minus strand of OV656872.1, from coordinate 89,599,094 downwards.
AACTTTTGCTGGTTTTGGTTAAAAAAATTTCATTTAGCTGCCTAATAGATTTCAACTTTTGAACAATAGACTTTTTTTAAAAAAGTCGTATATAATTCTATAAATCAACTTTCGAACATTCACCTTTTTGTCTAAAAAGGTCGAAGTCGACTTTTTGTTTTAACTATACAATCCTACTTTGTAATACCAAAGAATATGGATATAAAGAATGCGCATCATGTAGAAGTAAAATTTCTTATGGCGGGATGTACCAGTAACACCCGCTCTCACCAAAATCTCTTTTAAAAATCATTTCTTGATGAGGGAGGGAAGACAGGAGAAAAATAAACACAAACAAAGAGCGTAACAATGTGTTGCTCTCATCGTACGTATGTATATGCGTATGTACGATTATGTATGTATGATCGTTGTTATTGTTTGACCAAAGACTATAAATATGTAAAGATGTTGCACACAGTGTATTTAAAATTGACAAAATTTTGTGCTTCTTTACGATGAGGGGGTAGGTAACAGGGAAAGCTAAATTGTCGTTCTCACTCTCATGTTAACTGAGAGAAAGAAAACAAAAAAGACTCAGTACACTTATTGTACTCAGAGAACTTATTATACTTAGAGAACGTATTGTTTTTTTTCTCTAAGCAATTTATTCTCATATGCGTGTATACGTGTGTGTATACATACATTGCCAAATAAAATAATAAACAAACTGAAAGAATTTTTGTTTTCACAAAATATATGTGAAAATAGCCTGTGGAAAAATATTACCGTTTGTTTTATTGTAGGGTAAGAATATGTGTTTTATTGTTGTAGAAATGAAATTATATCGATTCGCACCGAATTATAATGTTATTTTTTAGACTATTCAATTATGTATGTACATATTTACCATATGTGTCTATTTTTGTATAGAATGAAGTTGTAATAAAACGAATGCTTTTTTTGTTTAGTATTTATTAAATTTATTTATCATTTTAATGGTTCAAAATTTTAACTTTTTCCATACTGGATAATTTGAATTTGTATGTTTCCCATGTGGAATGCTTCCGTAGTAAAACAACAATTAGTAAATTAAGCATCTCCATTCTGTGTTTATAACATTCGTTATTTTCATCAAACCAAAAGGAATAAATTGTATTTTTTGTGCAACTTACGCATTGGTCAACTACAAATGTTTTTATGTTTTTTATAGATTTATTTTCAAAAAAAATTTTTTCGAAGACATATGAATTTTGCAAACTTCAAAAAATAAATCAGATGGAGCGCACAAACTTCCAAAGTCAGAGTCTTTTATATAATTTTTTGCATGAACGAACATTTCTGAAGGATATGACAAAATTTGCGCTGGTTTAATTATATCCACACGACATTTAACGCAAGGTATTCGTTGAGTTATGTAACCAACAAAATATCGACTTGATGTTAATTCAATTGACACATTGTTGGACGTAAAACAATCGGTGCCTTCATTAAAATATTCTTTATTTTCATCGTATATCATCTATCGTATGGCGACATCTATATCAGGGTATGGGTACTTTCTGATATATTTCCAGTCCTATCAATATCTTCTAAAAATATGATTTTAATTATATATTATATTTATTAAACATTTTGTTTGAGCATGCACTACAATTTTTAAATTCACACCTTTTATAAAACAATTTTTCAGTTTTTCAGTTTCAAATGTCAACACAAAATGTGGATTTTTTATTTCGGTGCGAATCGATATAGTTTCATTTCTACAACAATAAAACACATATTCTTACCCTACAATAAAACAAACGGTAATATTTTTTTCCACAGGCTATTTGCACATACATTTTGTGAAAACAAGACATCTTTCAGTTTGTTTATTATTTTATTTGGCAATGTACAAGCACACACGTATACACGCATATGAGAATAAATTAGAGAAGAGAACAATACGTTCTCTGAGTATAATAAATTCTCTGAGTACAATAAGTGGCAGTAGCCGTACTGCCATCGACAAATTTGGCACTGGCAGTGCAACATCTTCATATATTTATAGTCTTTGATCTCATCGCGATGAGAGCAAAGAATGAGAGCAACGCATTGTTACGCTCTTCGTTTCTGTTTACTTCCCTCCCTTCTATCTTTCCCCCCGCGTCTTGAAATATTTTTGAAAAATATTCCAAAAAATGTTAAGATGCACATTCTTTATACTTTATTTTCTTTGGTAATACATACAACGTAATCAAAACAAAATTAGAAAAATAACGGTTTTCCGTACAAAATAGCTGCTTTTTTGGGCAGTAAAATTAAATGCACTTACCTGCTCATTAATGCTGCCTTTTTGACTTACCTGCACAAAATATCGTGCAAAAGTTGGTTGTGAAGATAAGTCAAAATTACTGTAATCTTGAACAATTTCCCTTACTTATTTTTTATTTATTTATTAAAATTTAGTAAGTACATTAATGTGTACACTAAATATATATAAAGCTATAGCAACTAGGCCTTAAGCTAAAATATTTACAGCAAATGAGTACTTATATGTATGTATCTATATGCATATATAATTTAATATTAAAGATAAAAGGAACAGTTTTATTAATTATAATTCATTATAAAGTTTTGTGTCTTTCAAAAATAAAATTATTTGTTTAATTGAAAGATTACTTGGAGACGACAGTAAAGAAAGGGGATTAGAATTTCCAAAGAACTTAATTCTACAGTTTTCAAATAAAGGGCAGTTAGTAAAAATGTGTGTAATGTTGAGGGGGTAGTTGTTGTTACAACTGCACATAGGAGGATCAGTTTTGTTCATAATGTAATCATGAGTAATCTTCGTATGACCAAGCCTGAGTCTAATAATTTTTGTTAGGTCTCTACGACTAAATTCATTACTAGCTGGAATCCAGTCGTATATATTATTTTTATTAAGATTGATCGTTTTGTACCAGTGATTTGTTAAGTTCCAGAGGGAATAGTTATTATCTATTATTCGTCTTTTAATGTGTTTTCTAATATCGTTAAAATTTTTGTTGGATATTCCTAAAATTGGGGAATTTTGAGCTTGTTTAGCAGTATAGTCTGCGAATTCATTTCCTTTTATAGATGCATGACCTGGTATCCAAATAATAAATGAACTTTGGGAAATATTTAATTAGGGAGTTTCTAATGCTAGAAGCATAATAATCATTATTGTGTAAATTAGAAATAGCTCGTAAAGCCGATAAAGAATCAGTAAATATGGCATATTCTCTACTAGCGTTACAATTTTTAATAGCTTCGTATATGGCTATAATTTCTGCCGAAAATACCGAGGTATGGTTCGGCAGAACGAAAGTACAAACTACCTTCTCCTCTGAGGTGACTGCCAAGGATGTGGCATTTTCCGTTTTGGATCCATCAGTAAATATAAAGGTTCTTTGTTGGTATTTGTTTGATATTTCGCGAAATAATAAATTGTATTGTAATACAGATGTCTCATCTTTCCTGTATCTAGATAAACTTAAATCAATAGAATTAGGATGAAATAGCCATGGGGGATGGGTTATATTGTTATGTTTCGATATTTTGGTAGGAAAGTCATATTCTAATGCTATTCTTATAATTTTTTGTAGTGTCGATAAGTATCTCGGTAATCTTTTCAATTTAAAATAATTTTCCTAAGAGGAGTGTCATAACAAGTAATAATAGGCTTTATCAGTTTTCCAGACTCAAAATGATATAAATTCGCTAAACTCATAACATTTGATTCAAACATAATGTTATTGTTAGGGGTTGTCCGATGTGCGCCAAGTGCACAGCGAATATTCATGTTAACGATAGATCTAATTTTTTTTAGAAAAGTTTTACATGCATTTCCGTAGAGGAATAGCCCATATCTGATTTTAGATATTATCAGCGCTTTAATTACGTTAATAATTACAATAGTATCAGCGTTAAATTTCAATGAATTTAATAATATTGAAGCGTTTGATTAGATCTTTAGTCACGTTGGTAATGTGCGAATTCCATTTCAGAGTTTTATTAAACGTAACACCCAATATCTTTAATTCGCTGACCCGATTCAGTTGAATATTACCAGTAATCATGTTACAGTAACAATTATGTTTTCTACATATATGTATGTAAATATTTACTTTTATCCCCAGATAAAACATCTCCTGATTCCTTGCCCCATTCCAATATGTCATTTATCAAACCACTGATATCTATAGTTGGGTTTTTGTTTTTATTTGACCTTATACAGGGTGGGCCAAAAGTCACGAAGGGGTTTAATCGTTTAATCGTTCTTGGGAATCTCGTGGCTTTAGTTCTTGCACTAACTGCAGCTTGTATGGGAAAATATGTAAAGATTTCCCTTTAATATTCTGCGTAAAGACCGCCGAGACATTTGCAGCTCAGCAGAGCGCCTTCGAGTTGATGTTTCAGGATTCTCAACACTCTCCAGAACGCGTTGAATATTTGCTTCATTAATTACAGAATGTGGTCTTCCGCTTCGTGGAAGATCCCTTACTGAGCCTTGTTCCTGAAAACGTGTCACTAATTGATTCGGATGGTGAATTCCGCACATTAAAATGATCACGATAGTCTCGTTGAGTTTGAATTATTGATCGATGATGTTCAAAATAAAGTTCTATGATTTTGGTTCGCTGGATAACGTTGTAACCTTCCATAATTAATCTCCCAGATTTATTTTACAAGTCCTAAAAAGAAAAATAAAAAAAAAATTAAATTAGAAAAGTTATTAATTTTTCAAATCCCTTCGCGACTTTTGCCCCACCCTGTAGTTATATTAAAATCATCAGCATAAGCACAAAAACTTATATTATTATGCAAAGATATTATATTGCATAGTTTATTGTATGCAATTAGAAAAAGCACAACCGAGAGTGGAGATCCTTGGGGAATTCCGTTATGTAAACCAAAGGTTTGAGAATTGTACTTTGCAACACGAACAATAATTTTCCTATTTGTTAAGAAGTTTTTAACATAATTAATAATTTTGGGTCCAAATTTCCATGAAATAAGTTGATCAATAACTGTGTGAATTCCAATTTTGTCGTAAGCCTTTTCAAAATCAAGTGAAACTATTGTAAGGTGATTTTTTGTTGAGAGGCTGTTAACAGCCAGATATTCAAGAAAAAGAAGGGCATCAACTGTAGATTTACCTTTTCTAAACCCCATTTGATTACTATTCAGGAGGTTACTGGATGATATTACCCACCATATTCTGTTTGCAATAATCCTGTCCATTACCTTTCCGATGCATGAATTGAGTGAAATAGGCCTGTAAGATTTTGTCAACGTCTTGTCACTATCTGGTTTTAAATCGGAATAATTAAAGTAGTTTTGTATTGTTGGGGAATATATGAATTAAAAATCGCGTTATAAAGGTTTAGAATTCTAAATTTGACGACATCTGGAGAATTTTTCATCATCGCATACGAAACTCTATCTAAACCTGGCGATTTCCCTTTAAGTCTATTCAATGTAGAATTGAACTCAATTTCGTTTATATCCTGTGCTATTAGATTAGCTTTCACATTTGGGGAGATGTTAGATAAGTTAATTTCTAAATTGTATTTTTTAGTTCGGAATTCTATTGGAAAATTACCATCAGAGGAATTAGCAGACCAAAAACTGGCTAATTCATTAGCTATATCGGGTTTCTTTATTAGCCTATTATAGGGGGGTTTCATAGATTGTACACAATGTATGTTAAAGGAAGTTTTATAACCAGAAAGTCTTCTAATATTGTTCCAAATTCTTTTGGGAGGGGTAGAGCTATGGATCTCTGAAGTGAAGTTATATAAAGATTTCGATTTCGATGCTTTAATTTCTCTCTTAAGTCGTGCTTTCGCTCTTTTATAATTTATCATATTGATATTATTAATATCTCTATTGAGTTTATTAAACAATTTGTTCTTTTCTTGTTTTAAAAGAGTTAGTTGGGGATTCCACCATGGGACTGGAGTACGGCTAGTTAGTGACTTTGATTGTGGTATAGATTCGTTCGATGATTGAATAATAATTTTCCTAATATTTGCAGCTTCTCTATTAACATTGATATCGATCGGTCTATTGGATTCGTATAAAGAGCAGTGTCTTCTATAAAGTTCCCAATTAGCCAGATCAGTTTTAAAGCGGGGTTTGACTGAGTGAAAACAATCAATGTCATTTTTAAATAACGATATTATGATTGGAAAGTGATCACTTCCCCAAAGGTCATTCTCTTTATTCCAATTGGAATGTAAAAACAAATCAGGGGTACAAAACGTCAAATCAATGTGTGTCAAAGTGTTTTGTGTCGAGAAATGTATAGGAGAATTGTTATTTAACAAAATAAAATTATTGTTATTTAAAAAATTGTTTAAAATAGACCCTCTTTTATTGTTTCTACTAGAGCCCCAATTCTGGTGACAGCTATTAAAGTCGCCTGTTATTATTGTGGGGGAATGACATCCACTAAAAACATTCTGGAGATTGCTGTAACTGAAATCAGCTGTCGGAGATATATATGCTGATAAGATCTTAAACTTAATTTTGGAATGTATTTCTAAACCAATTACTTCAAAATCGTTATTTAGAGATATAGGTGAATGTTGGATGGAGTTATGGACGAGGAGAGATACACCTCCAAATGAATTCGAATTATTATAATTGTACATTGTAAAATTTATAGGTACTGGGATATTATTATTATTATTGTTTATGTGAGATTCTTGAATTGAAATTATTTTTATATCATGTTTTTTTATAAGTGTCTGCAATTCATTATAATTTACATTGTAGCCTCTTATGTTCCATTGCAAAATATTTAAGCTATACATAATCATAAATAAAGTTAAAAATTAAATAATAATGATATAGAAAGCAAAAAACACTTTAGTTTAAATAAAGTACAATAATATAAGCACAGTAGCGCCAAAGGTGAGGGAGAGACAGGAAAAAACAGGGGCTTCAGCATTAATTCGCAGTATCTTTTACGATAATGTGAAAATGCATCAACCCACTATCAAATTTCAAATCCCAGCCCCAACCGCACGCCACTATGCCGACAGTACAGTACATAATACACAAAATATTACATATTATTCATTATCTTGAGATAAAGATCCAGCTGATTCGAAGTCATTCAGCCTTATTTCGGTTCTCGTATTCGAGCTGCGAATAAGTCGATTTTATGTAATGGTACTATGTTTGTCGAATACCTTAAAAATGCAACCCTATCAAAACTTCTATTACAATTTGTTTACCGCCATAGTCGAATTTAATTGTCAAAAGTTAAAAAAATTGTCGATTATTTTATACGACAGCAAATATTTTAGAATAATGAAAGCAACAAAATCGTTTTTTAAATTTATTATACACATACAACAGATTTTAATAACAAATAATTTTTAGAATAAAAATCACTACACAGAAGCAGTTCGAGATGATGGTAGAACTGTTGGAACAAAAACCACAGTTGGCACAATCCTACCACAGCGGCTTACAAAAAGTGGACACAAAGGAAGAATGGAAGGAAATTTCAAATAAACTCAACTGCTTAGGACCACCTTTTCGAACGGGTCCCAGTTTTTTTTGTAAAAATGTTCTTTTATGTGCAATTTTTCTTGTTCACTCATGTGAAAGGAAATCCAGCTAAAGCACAGTTCGTTATGCATTGCATTAATGCATTCTTTAAAAACTTTGCTCACTGAAGACTGGGAGAGCCCTACGTTATAGTCGTTACCAGCTCCCTTCTGGTAGCTACCTTCGGCAAGTATGCGCATCGTTGCCGCTAATTTGAGTACGTTGAGCACTGATTTTTGATCGCTTTGCTTCTTCTAATTGGGGAGAAATTTTGTCCAAAACATATTTAAATGCTGGTTTGCTAAGCCTAAAGTAACTGACAAATCTGTAAAGGAACACGGATTACCCTTTTAGTATACTATATTGAACTAAGCATATACTTACTTTGAGTTTGGCATCGAAAATATATCTGATTTTTGCCGTATTTGCCTCCTTAATAAATTCATCTCCGCCACAGTGTACTCCTCTTCTTCATCAGAAGATGAAAACACGGCTAAACTTAACATTTTTTATTTAATTTGAAAGTTAAACTTTAAAAACTTGAATTCTTTTATACTTGTTTCCAATAATTTATTTTTTGACAGTTTATAGCATGCTTCATAATATCAAAAATTTTAAAAAAATTTGCACGCCCTGTAGTATTCAATCTCTTACAAAATAGCTAAAAGTCGAAAAATTTACGTAGTACCATTAAGTATGTAATTCGACGAGGAATTCCACTTAAGTCGATATACAAATTCGACAACCGTAATAAGGCTGATTATCTTTAATTCTAGATTTTAGTTGTTTTTCTTTACTTGCAGACTTTACATTATTTTTCCTTTTTAATGTTTGTTTGTTTCTTTTTGATGTATTTATCGGTAAGAGAGTAACAATTTTGGGTTTAAGAGAGCGTTGTTCTAATTCAGTATTTGTCCTTGTTGTTGTTTCAATACCACTGTAATCGATTAATTCTCTTGGTGTTTCAGTAAGAGTATTTTCAATGTTATTAGAGGTGGATATGGAGTTATTAAGAGATGAAGTTGACTTAACTATTGAGGAGAATGTATGTTGAGAGTTTTGGTGACGTGCTTTATAAGTTTCTACGGCTTTCTTTCTATCTACTTTTTCAAGAGTAACAATTGCCTGAATTTCTTTTTCTCTTAAAAATACTGGACAGATCTTTTCTAGTGCATTGTGTTTGCTGCTTTCATTGTTGTTGTTAATACAATTTACACATGTTATAGGATTGTTACAAATTTCGTCGTCTTCTTCAAGGTGGAAATCTTGTGCGCAGTTGGGACAAACTTTATTATTCCTACAAGAGTTTGTTGTATGTCCAAATCGTAAACACTTACGGCATCTTAGTGGGTAGGGGATGTAGGGGCGCAATATAACTTTTTCATAGCCGATGTTTATGTATTCTGGTAAGGTAAGGGTGGCAAGGGTGACAATTATAAGGCCAGTCTCAATCAAGTCATTTCCAAATTTTTTTAATATTTTTTAACCTCATAAATATTTTGACTTTTTAGCTCAATTAAAATTTCATTTTCATCTATGCCTCTTAGGTCATTTGAATATATGACACCTTTTGAGAAATTAAGGCTAGAATGTTCACGAACTTCTACTCGTATAGTTGGGGAAAGTGAAGTTAGGGTAATGAGTTTAGATGCTTGTAAAGTGTTTTTTGTTTTAATTAGCACCGAACCATCACGTATTTTTTTACACATTTCCACTTCACTACTGCAGATGCCGTCAATAACCTTTTTTATAAGAAAAGGGGAAACATTCACGAGTGTATCGCCTGTTACATTTTTGGAGCTTGACCGCACATTATCGTCAATGACCTTGGTTCTACTCATAACAAGGTATTTAGGGCCGCTAGTATCTATTGTTAACTTCTTTGTCACATCAATTGTAAATAAGGGTTGATTGAAATGGATCAACCGATCCGGAGGGTCGCCGGAACTTTTTTCCCCCATTAGATCACTAGTTAATTTTTTTTTTAGTCTTTTATAACTTTTTTTTAAATATTTAAAATAAATAAGAATAAGAAGATCACTGAATAGATTGTAAATATGTTATTTTTTTTTTTGTTTTGTTTCTTGCTTTGTTTTGATTCACCGAAAAAAAGCCAATCGAAGTGAGGTTAAGCACAGAACACGTCTAATCGCGCTCACTGACAGATTGAAAACTGACCCCTTACTTATTCTATCTTTATTTTATTTCTATTTGCAATACTAATTATTTGTTTACATTTCGGTGACCCACAATAATATCAATAGTAATATCGTATTGAAGTCGCCGTAGTCTAGTAGGTAGTGTGTTGTCTTATTAGATGTAAAGTATCGTATCCCTGGTCAGGCCTCAAAACGAAATATGAAAAAAAATATTTCTTCGGCGATTTCCTCTCAGCAGATTTCTGGCAAAAACTCTGAGAGTAAAATAAACCTGCCATGAAAAAGTTTCTCAAAAAACTGTCGTTCGTAGTCGACGTTAAACTGTAGGTCCCGCCACTCACGTATAAAATTAACACACACAACATGAGTGGTGTGAGAAGCTAGGCCGTAATCCTGACTGAAGGGTTGTAATTAGGGTTCCCACCTTTTTTTTGGAAATTAAAGTACATTGGCTATTGAAGCTTAAGAAAAAAAGTACATAGTATAAAAACAAAGTACAATTTATTTTACTTTATTGTTATGTATTTTTTGTATTATGTATATATTTTTTTATTGCTTCTCGCAAGTTTTCTTAAATAATTATCATTCCTAAACAGTTGCACAGCATCTTTACAGTCTATATTTAAATTAAAGTAAATAATTAACTCTTTTTTATCAGATTCAGTGACGCTTTGTTTCTTTCGTTTCGCCATTTGTTCTTCATTACAGAAAAGATCCTCTCTGTAAATGCTGACGTGTCAGGAATAGAAAGTAAAAATGAAATTACTTTATAAAAATTTGATAATTTGTTATCAGTCTTATTAAAGACTAGCTGCCGTTTACTTGCAGTAGGTAATTCCGCAAAACCTTCAGAACTATGTCTCTGGTCATAAAGTTTGTTTAACAACGCAATTTCTTCATACAGGCCATCCATATTTATATTAAGTTTTTGCAGATTTAAATTTTCGGTTATGTTAACAATATTGTCAAAATCAACATTACTTTTTAAATTTATATTGCTTATTACGAATAACCAGTTTGTGTTTTTAAAATCAAACCATTTATTCAGGTACTGTAAGGCTTTATCAATAAATAATGAAAAATTCGTCTGAATTTCGTTAGTCAGTTCCGGTGAAGACAACAGTTTATTTTTTTTTTGCTTGTTTCATATCCAAAGAAGAGATCGTGTTATCTTTGTAATAGTAAATCTCTCAAATTTACCATTATTCCATGAACATCTAAAATTGTTATGCAATTGCCTTCTAGACGTTTTGAAGCTTTGTTAAATACATTTAACATGTGACTGCAAAAATGTAAATAAATTTCTATCATATCATTCTCAGTGTTGTTGAGTATCAACAAATTTTGTAAAATCATTAGACAGTTACGAGTATCTAAGCTAAGAAAATAACTTCTAATAGGTGACCAATTTAATAGTAATGTTTCAATGCATGGAAAGAGAGAGCCATCTTGTTCCCACATGGCGTTTTACTTCATGGAAATCTCCATCTACATGGTCTTAAAAAGAAGCGCCACAATAAAAAATATAACTTGAATCTATTTTAAATTTTGGAAAAATCAAATCATGCGAAATAAAGTATTTTCGTGTACTTTATTGTTCTCATAAAGTATACAGTAAAATTACTCGAAATAACGTACAATACTTTATTATAAAGTACGGGTGGCAAGCCTAGTTGTAATGGCCAATTATGTATGTATGTATGTAATATCGTATTCATTTGCAATGCATTTCTAGTGACCCATATTAAGCAACACGAGCCACTTGACATCGCATATTCTGCATATTACACTTCTACTTTGTGAAGTCACTTTGTAATTATACTCTATACTTAGTTTTGGAATTTTGCAGATTAATTTGGACGACTCTCAGCATCGTCATGAGAATCAACCATTGTCGCATCGGCACCCTCTTCGTCCGATAACGGAGAGGATACACCTGCGTCAATATTAATGCTGTCAAAGAATTCTCCAACCAGCACTGAAATGGATATTTTACCTGTCGAGGAGCTTCGTAAAGAGTGGCTGCACTCTCTCCTGCATTCGCCATCTTCAACAATAGGGTTCCAGCCGTAATGCTCCTAGGCGGGATCCGATGAGATGGGGTCCGACGGGGGCTGTAAGACTGCTCGAGAGTCCGATTTATAGACCCTGAGCTCGATTGAGCCGAAGCCGTAGTTTATCATGCCCCTTCGGGCGTTGATAAGCGTGAGAGACTCCACTGGTCAGCAACTTTGGGCACCCTCCAATTATCGGTTGCTGGTCTTGAGGATCCTCTGAATGGATTCGGGGTCCGGTGGGGATTCTCGCTCTCGATCGGGTTCTATACGCCCTGATGGGGACAGGTGCTCAGAGCCAGACCGGGTACTAATCGGGAGTCTTCTCAAACAAACCTACAACATCAACTTAACGGCGACGGACGGGAAGGGGGGTTTTAACCCTGGTTTGGAGCCGTTTACACTGTGGGTTTCACCCCGGTGCTACCGCGCATACGCAACTAGGTCCAGAAAGCTACAGCCACCAGCTCAGGACAGTCATTTCAGAAACATGAGGTATGAAAGAAAATATACGTGGTGTGACATCGATCCGAAACAGTCTTCCCACGATATTAGGGTAACCTTTAGTCATGGACTCCAACTCACTCTGGGTCACAGAGGGAATCGAAGTACACTAAGTAAGATTGTTACTACCCACTGGGGGTGAGGGTAACGGACTATGTATGTTTTCTAAAATTTTAAAAATTATTAAATTAATCTCCGCATTCATAAAAAATATTTCTGGTTAACGAGCTTATAAAACGAATTGGCATAGAAAATATGATTAATCTTCCTTTCACAATTCAATTTTACTTTTTAAAAATACATGGATTGTTTTTTATTTTTTGATTGTTCGTTTCTCTTCACTAAGTATTTTAAGCTGTTATTTAATTATTTGGTCAATTCAAACAAGCCGTTGTATCGTTGTATTGAGTGTATTGGTGGACGATTATACAACAGTGTAGGCTTGTTGTTGATAATTTTCATGTAAAAATCCGATACACTTATACACATTTTTTCATATGTTTTTAAAAGTAGTATTGGTTTCATGCTATAAAATGGTGTGAATGAAAAAAATGTGAATATGTTTTTAAAAAGTTGTGTTGGTTTCGTGCTATCAAATTGTTTGAATGCCAAAAAATACATTTGGAATACGAAATACACAATACAGCATAGCATTGAGCGTTCACAAACAACCAAGTGTATTCAATACAACATACACGATACAAAGTCGTGTGAATTGGCCAATTGTTTTATGTTGTATTGGCATCTCCAATCTGATTTTAGTATAAACACATATACAGGCATGTCACAAATTCCGATCGGAATGGTTTTGATTCCGAATATGCAATTCCGATCGATTTTGTTTTAGGTTCTTCAGATTCCGAACGATTTTGTTCATTCCCAAAAATTATAAAATTGCTGCTTTTCAAATAAAGTATGGCAACGTAGTGCATGACAACAGAAAAACAAAACATAATTGGCGAATAAAGAGCAGAACCAAAACAAAAGAAGTAAAAGGCGCTGATACAAAAATTTTAATTGAAATAAAAAAATATTAAAAATTTTATATGAAAAATGCCCCTTTACCCCTTAAAAAAATATATGCTAATAATACAAAAAAATTTCAATAAATCTGCACTTACATACATTTTTATAAAACTGAATTAAATGCAATGTAAAAAAATTTTTGTATTTTCTCTTGTCCTTCGTTTGTGTTGCCACCGCTTAAATTTGTTCTACTTAATAAATTTTTGTTCTCAAAAATAAGTGGTTTGCTTAAAAAAATAACGTGGTAATATTTCGATGAAAAAATATATCACTTTGTTTTATTTTTCTCAGCAAGTTTAAAAAATTTAATTTCTTAAGCATAAATAAATACTTAGAAAACCTGCGTAATAATACAACACACCATTTTGTCTTTCAGTTTGACTAAGTTTCATTAATATTTTTCTTTAATAAATCACCAAAAATATCAAAACCACTTTGAAAATTTGAAGTGGTTTCATTCCGAAGAAATTTTTCGTTTTTCGTTTTCAGAAGACTCGACTTTCGGAATTGAAACCACTTTCGATCGGAATTGCGTTCTGTGACATGGCTGATAGACGACAGGCAGCAGCTGAAAATTCTGCCAACTGATTTTTCCGCCGTAGGTCGGCTGCTTAAATTCTTTGAAAGCAGAGCAGAGAAAAACAGTTGATAAAAAACCAAAACAATAAACAATAATTTAACTTATGAACACATGTTTCTTAAAAGAAAACATACTTTTCACTATTGAATTTTTACGTACGCAAAAATAAAATCACATATATAAAAAACCACATGTTCACACATATGTATGTATATACAAAAAACAATTCATTTAGCTATAATAACGTTCTATGTATTTTTTCTAAAATTTCAAAAATGATTAAATTAATCTTCGCATCCCAAGAAATTATTCCTTTCACAAAATTATTATTGTATTCATGAAAAATATTTTTGATTAACGGACTTATCAAACGAATTCGCATGCAAAATACGATTAATAAACCTTTTATAATTCAACTAGATGACCCGTGCGAATATTTCGCACCGTTAGTTGTCATTTTTGTAACAAAATGAAAATAATTAATAGAAATTTTATTAAAAGTATAAAAATATTAGAAATCATAATATATCATACATATTTACATACATACATACATATGTTTAAATGCTTTTATAATACTTCTTTGAATACAATGTTAGAGGTAATGACATGATCATCGTTAACTTTTTGCCCGTACGAGTCCTTAATACAAACAAAAATATCTTTAAACGTACGCACTCGAGAAAAAGCCACGTATAACTGCCCATGTGAAAAGACCGGTTCTGGTAAATACAATCATACCTTTTGAAGGGTTTGACCTTGTGCTTTGTTTATCGTCATAGCAAAAGCAACTTTCACAGGGAATTGTTTTCGTGTCATTCGGAAAGGCACAGTTGGATCAGAAGGTGTAAGGTTGATTCGGGGTATGAGTACAGTTTTATCGGTATGAATAATTTTTGCTGATATGATGTGCTCTCCCAATTTTGTTACGATTAGCCTGGTACCATTTATTAACCCCTGTTTAGCATTAAGATTTCTGATTAACATTATAATTGCATTTGTCTTTAAAATCAGTTTATAAGGTGGTGAAGCCGATGGATTTAAAGAGTTTAAAAATTCTGTTGGATACAATTGAGCATTGTCAATTTCCTCCTGTTGAACACAATCTGAACTAAAATAAATTTTTTCCTCTCCAAGTAGCAAATTGGAAACAATGTGTTCATTTATTTTTATACAGTCATCGTTTTTTGGACTTAAAATTGACGTTGAATAAAATTGGGAAATATTTTGTTCATTGATTTCTTTTACGTTCCACGTTATTTTTATTCTTATTTTTCTTAAAACCTTTAAATATCAGCTGACACTATATATATGTATATATTAAAAGACACCGTATTACTACACTTCATAAAAGAAACAATTCCATGACAATAACGACATTACCAAAATGGCTTTTACAACTTTATATATTATGTGGAATAGCATTACAATTAAGCGATCCTGTTTATCGCACTTGATCTAACAACTACTGCAAAGTATTGCCAAAACAGCTTTTTACAACTTAATATGCATATAATATATAACTGACTTAGTAATAAACGGCATTATAGTAAATAGCGGTATTGCGGTATTTTTCGTCATTAGTGTTAGATATAAGCTTTACAATGAGATATCATTCATTAAATTTGATGCGGTGGTATGGGAGATATTTGCAATCGACAAAAAAGTGCTTTAGAAATAATATATATGATGAAGATGATTTTACTTTTTATATACACATGGATTGTTTTTTATTTTTTGATTGTTCGTTTCTCTTCAATAACACATATATTTTAAGCTGTTTTTTAACTATTATTTTACGTTGTATTGGCTTCCCTAATCTGCTTTTAGCTGCTCACAAAAATATAAATTTGTCTAAGTTGGACAGAAACAGCTTAGGTTGTTGTCCTGGATTTTTATGTTCTGCCGTCAATATAATCGTTTTTTATAAACTTAGCAGCTTTCTGTCATCTGTCGTCTATGTGTTTTTATCAGAGATTAGCAATGAATCGTTTTTTCGCTACTCATAAGTACTCATGAAATTTTGAGTATGAGTGAGTCAACAGTATTGTAATTCAACATTCGTACTCGCTACAACATTGATTTATAAGTACAGGTTGCAATGAGTATGAGTAAAACGTTGATATCAAAGGCTGACTTCATAAACGCAGTTTGCAATGTAACATTACAATGCATGGTGTTCATAAAAGCAGTAAAATTTGTTTTGGCAATGCCTCATGTTCATTATTGCATGACAATGCTTTTCAGTGCGCATTATTTGTCAATTTCGTGCATGGTTTTTATTTGTGATTCTTTGTAAACATTTACATTTATTGGCGGCATACATTTTGTGATAGAAATGGCAGATTTGTGGTAATTAATTTTTTTTTTATATTGTAAGTACAAATGAAAGAACAATTATTGCTCAATTTCCAAATTGTTATTTGTAATGCTTTTTGTAGCGTTATTCCAATACGTCCAGTGGTACGTGAATGCCACCAGAGTTTAATCGGAACCTGCAACTTCTTAAAATTTCAAATATTAATTAGTTTTATCAAAATATACCCTTTGGTAATATATTTGAAATGAACTTTTCTTCATTCGAAAATGAGAATAAAACACATCGTTCTCCATGCTTGCAATAATTTTACAAAAATTTAGAGTTTTAGGAATTTTTCTCTTTGAATCTTGGCTAGTTAATAATGCTAGTGTTGCATTGCAAACTGCGTTTATGAAGTCAGCCAAACTCATAACATTCGAAATATGTTTGATTCATACGCCTACTCATTCAGATTCATAAATTTAGAAAAATATTTATAATACTCATAAATGTTTCGAGTGATTCGAATCATTCATCAAAATTTAGTCTTAGCTGTTGTTGCATTTACAAAAAAAGAAGAAAGCAAAGACAAAGACAGCAAGCAAAGCAAACACACAACCTTCTAGTGAGTATTGTGGTGCTCGTA
This sequence comes from Sarcophaga caerulescens, assembly GCA_927399465.1. NCBI lineage: Eukaryota > Metazoa > Arthropoda > Insecta > Diptera > Sarcophagidae > Sarcophaga > Sarcophaga caerulescens. Next base: position 89,582,278 of record OV656872.1, on the reverse strand, counting down.
CGCGAATCATACTTATTTTGTGCTTCGTGTATATGTAGAGTCATGGAGAGTCGAAATCAACAACATCATGCGTATTGTTAAGTATGAGTACTTCAAACTTTGAATATGAGTAGTATGAGTATGATATTAAAATAAGTATGAATGCGTATAAATATCAGAAATTATAAGTATGACTCGAATCTACTCATCGTTTTGAATACTCATTGCTGATCTCTGGTTTATACCTTTATATGAAGACGATTATATTAACGATAGAACAGAAAAAGCCAAGACAACAATCTAAGCTGTTTCTGCCCAATTTGGAAAAATTTTTCTGAGAAAACCATATACATACATACATAGTAGATGCTGCCACTACCATATGAAATCGTAATTAAATAAAATGTCTCTTTTCTCATCTATTAATGAAAAGAAAAGAACAATTCTATATTTATAGAATAAAAATTAACCCCTGTATTCATAAAAAATAAAATTGATTTATAAAAGGTTTGTTAATAATATTTTGTATGAAATTTTGTTTTATGAGCCTGTTAAACGAAATATTTTTTATAATAAATTTGTAAAAGCAATAATTTGACATGGGGCGGATCTCTATTTACACAGTTATTAATTGTTGATATATTATTATAATTATTAATTTGAGATTGTTGAAATTTTGAGAAAAAAAATGCATTATCCATTACATAAAATGTTTTTGTATGTATACGCTAAAGAAACTGATTTAATTTTATGACTTTTGTATAGGGTTCGGGAAGCGATATTGATAAATTAATAGCTCCAATGCCTCGCAGATGAGCTGCTGGTTTACAAAATATAGGATATTGAGATACTAATTGTTAAGATATTGTTGAATGTTATGGCAACCTTACAACGTGAATGTTTCTATTCCTTTTGTTCCCTTTTTGCTTTATTAGTTCTTGCGTATCAGTTTTTATTTTATTCCTTTCTTAAACATCGTTTTTTTGAGTTTAAATAAATAATAATTTCAAAGAACAACAGGTTATGGGCCCAGACGGCGTAACCAAAAATTAGTGTAAGGAAAGGAAAGAGGAAAAACGGAAAATTGAAGTGGAGACCAAAATGAACAAATTTCAAATTGAAAAGTTAGATGATTCTAACTGATCTTACTGATCCACAGCGGTTTTTGTAACATAGTGTCAGGAAAGGTAAAAAGGAATCACTAGCGGGTGAGCCGGAAAAAATCAAATGGGATACGGAGGATGAGAAGGCGCTTGCGACGATCATTTGGAGCATGCAACCATCGCAACTTGGCTACATTAAAAATGCCACAACTTCCTCTGAAGCCTGGCAAAAACTGCAAGTTACATACCAGCCCAAGGGACCAATACAAAAAGTCTCATTGCATAAACGTTTATTGATTCATTTACCGAAATAATTGAAAAATTGGCAGAAGCAGGTATTGAAATGTAGGAAAAGCTTGTATCCATTATGCTCTTGTGCAGCCTCTCAAAAGACTTCGAGAATTTTGTAATTGCGATTAAGACGCGTAATTTTCTCAAACAGAAACTTCTAGAAGAAGCTGAAAGGCGAAAAGAAAGAATAGAAGAAGCGGCAGAGTACAGTCAATAACAAGCATTGTCTTTGGTTACAAAAACAAAATCTTTATTCTCAGAAAAAGAAGCAGATAAGAGAATAAAATCGAATGTTTGCAATGACAGAAGTATTTTCACAAGGAACGAATAGCTTTGGCAGGCAGAAGATTTATATCAGCAGCAGGAAAAGGTGATGTATATTTAAAATTAAACAATATGAGTATTACGTTCGAAGATGTACTATATTCTTCAGAGTTGTGGGCCAATTTTATTTCTGTTCTAGAGTCGTCGACCACAGAATATACACAGAAGGGAAACGAAAATTTGACGTTTACGAAAATTATCTGAAAGAGACAGCAAATATTACCAACAAGTTTTCTGTCTCTGTCTAAAAATAACTCTGTTTTGTTTATGTTTTGTTATTTTTCGGGGTGGGTTTTTATTATTGGCGCGTTATAAAGAAAAAGTGTGTGGTGTTCAAACTGGAATGAACTGTTTTATTGGGGAAACGTAATACGGAACTAATGTATTTGGTGACACCTTTCATCGATTGTCACTAACTTAGTATTTAACCAATTTGGGGGTATATTCACAAATTCCTGAAACAAAAAGTTATGAGTATATATTTTGTTATATTTTTCTTTTTACTTATCTTTTACATACGTAACTTATTTCATTGTGAAGAGAAATTGCTAAGAGTTCGATTAATAATAAAAAAATTACCCAATTTAAACTTTTTCATTCAAGAAATTAATAAATACTGATAATATACACAAAGTTCTGCAAGAAAAAAATTTTATGAGCAATATGTCTTATTTGATCTTGATATATTTAGCTTCTTACTTACCTTTTGCACAAGAAATTATATTCATTGCGACCAAAGACCACATACATTTCGATTAATAATTAAATATTTGAGAATCTTTTAACTTTTCATTGAAGAAATTAAAAAATATCCCAAATTTTCCCTTTTTTAACACAAAATCAATGTTTGTTTACATTTAATTTTTCAACTTTATCCGCCAGTTTTCAGTCTGTATATCTGTTGCTTCTAACACATTGCTTTGCAAAACTTATAATTCATTTTTTTTCTCCCTCTAACTATTTTCGTAAAATTATGTTATGAGAGTTTGTCAAACGTCATTGCTTTCCCTTCTGTGTCGTCGACAGAGGCATCACAGTCAAGTTTGATGCGAACACAGCAACAGCTAGAAGGCAAGATGGTACGATTGTATTTCGTTCTAAAAGAGAGGGGAATCTTTTTTTTGTATGCAGAACAACGAATTCGCTATTTAACATGAAGCATACCAATGAACTATGGCACAATAGTTTGAACTACAAGAGTTTGAACAACCTAAAACTCAATAAGTTGATGTCGCTAAATATTTTATTACCTTCTCTGATGATAAGTCGAAGCTAATATTTGTTTATTTTATAAAGGCAAAAATGAAGCAATTGGCAAATTTAAGCAATTTAAGCTGCAGGTAGAAAATGGAACTGGACGCAAAATTGTTACATTACGAACAGACAACGGTAGAGAGTATGTATGTCAACAAAGAGTTTGAAACATTTCTACAACAATAAGGTACACAGCGTCAGTTGACGGTGCCGTACACGCCTCAACAGAAAGGCGTAGCAGAGCGTTGTAACCGAACTCTTGTTGAAATGAGTCGGTCTATGATGTTTCATGCTGGTGTGCCGAAGAGTCTGTGGGCAGAAGCAGTAAACACAGCTGCTTACATTCGCAATAGATGCCCAACAAGAGCAAATGACTTTAAAACGCCATATTAGATATGGTATGTCAGACAACCTACTGTTAAACTCATGCGTACATTTGGTTCATTTGCGGTTGCATTGGACAAAACGGAGAAGTCAAAAATAAAGGAGAAACAAGAGAAAACGTATTTGCAGAAGAAAATCGAGAGGACGTGTTTGACACTGTCGATGAAGACAGCCCATTTGATGATGATCGTGAATATAAGCCAAAATTAACTAGAAAAGGCAAGCCAAAAATTATAAGGGGTGGTAAATCTGGAAGGCCATGTAAGCAATACCGCTGTTATAATCTTATTTATATTCCATTCTGCAGAACTAATTATGCTGTTGCTGATCCGTTTACTAGAATTTGCCGTCAACTTAATTATTTGTCAGACTTTGTTGATTTTTCTTTAAATTCTTGTGTTATAAAACGGAATATTATTGTTTTTCTCAATTCGTAACTTTTTATATTTTTATTGTAATAATTAATTGTATTTTTGAAACTGTTAGTGATTGTATTCAATTTTTTTTTCGTACCTATTTTTGTTAGTCAGAAAGGAATTTGTCCATTGACTTAAATAAATAAATAAATAGTATGGTCGAAATGAAAATACCTAAAACTGCAGAAGAGACAATGTCAGGTAATGAAAGAAACCTTTGGCCGGATGCGATGAAAGCAGAATACTCATCTTCAGAAAAACAATACCTGGACATTAATAAATTTGCCTGAAGGCCATAAAGCTATATCCTGCAAATGGGTGTTTGCTTTAAAAAGGACAGACAAGGTAATGTTGAACGTCACAATGCACGATTAGTGGCAAAAGGGTGCAGCCAACGGTACGGAATTGATTATATGGAGACCTTTTTCCCCGTTATTAGATATTCGACGTTAAGAGTTTTATTGGCATTGGCTGAATGGCGATTTCCACGAGGTAATCTACATAAAGCAGCCACAATATTTTGAAGTCAAGGAAAATTTCAACAAAGTTTTGCGGCTTAACAAATCAATTTACGGATGGAAGCAGTCAGGAAGGGGGTGGAGCACTAAACTAGATACAGTTTTGAGAAAAATCAACTTTATACCATCTGAAGCTGACCTCTGCCTATACAATTTTACATTACATCATTTCTTAGGTATCGAAATAGACCGGTGTGGTGAAACAGGACCAATAAGTTTCGGTCATAATACATAATCAATTTACTGAAAAAGTATGAAATGAGTGAGTGCAAAACGCTTTCAATACCACTGGATGCAGGATACCAGCCGCATTGTATTGAAAACTGTGACAAGGTTGATCAACAGCTTTATCAATCTGTGGTAGGTGAGTTGATGTATCTGACAATAACAACACGGCCAGACATTCTTCATTTAATTACCAAATTAGCCCAACGAAATTCTGATCCTCACCGAGAGCACTTGCAGGCGTTGAAACAAGGCTATGTTTTGATAAGAGGCTACGTAGATGCTGAGTGGGCTGTTGATGTCACAGACCGAAAATCTTATAAAGGAGTTATGGGAGTCTCGAAAGCAACAATCAACTGCACTAAGCAGTACGGAGGCGGTGTATTTGCGGCGTTTACTGCGAGAATTGTACTACTCCGATGGCAAACCAGCAGTTTTGTACATCGACAATCAAGGTGCCGAGAAGTTAGCTTCTAATCCTGTTTACCACAAAAGAAACAAGCATGTTGATATACGGTATTACCATATAAGAGAGGTCGTTAAATCTAATGAAATTATTTTGAACTACTGTCCGACTGATAGATTGGTGGCCGATATATTAAAGAAAAATTTACCTAGAGTTAAGCACAATAACTGGATGAATTTAATGAATAAGAAATAATTTAATGTAAAGATACATCCACGTTGAGGGGGCGTGTTGAGTGATATGACAACCTTGCAACGTGAATGTTTCTATTTCTTTTGTTCCATTTTTGCTTTATTAGTTCTTGCGTATCACTTTTTATTTTATTCCTTTGTTAGCCTTTGAAGTATAAACATTGTTTTTTTGAGTTTAAATAAATAATAATTTTAAAGAACAACAAATATGTAAGAAACTAAAATTTTTTAATATTCAATTTTTTTCAATGATTTTTTTTTAATAAATTGATAGGACCTTAAAGATTTGAGATAGATATCTTTAAAAATTCCCAGGCATGTTTTTTACCAGATTGCTATGAAGATGTTAAAATATTAAGTTAGTTACTTTATGCCTCGTACACATTGTTCATTTTTTTGTTGACATTTTGTTTAGTCATATTTGAATTGAATGCAACATTTGTATTGCCGTTCACATTATGTTTTTCGATAACATACAATTTTATTGTGTCAATGTGACAGCAATGTGTGTCATCCCTTAAAGATGGCAATAAGTCAAAACCGTCTACATTGAAGAAAAATATTGTAAAAAAGGCATTTCACTTCGTTTGTTCGAGCTATTGAGAATAAAAACTAAAAATGAATCATAAAGTTATTCAATTGGCAATTATAATAAAGAAATTAAAACAATCAAAAAAAAGAAAAAAAAGACAAAGAAAGTGGTGGATAAGACCTGGACTGAATATGCGGACAACCAAGGGATTTTATAGCACTCTTCATTCAAGCCTACGGGTGCAGGATGAAGGTTGGTTTAAAAATTTTGTGCGCATGAGGGTAGAAAATTTTGATTATCTTGTCGAAAAATTAACTCCATATATTAAAAGACAAGACACAACATTCCGAAAGGCAATATCTGTTGGTGAGAGGTTGGCAGTAACTCTTCGTTACTTGGCCACAGGTGACAGCTTCGCATCTTTGATGTGTCTTTTTTTGCTGGGTAAAGCGACCGTAGCTAAGATTATCAAAGAGACTTGCAAAGCTCTTTATGAATGCCTTAAAGACGGCTATATGAAAATGCCCACCAGTACAGAAGAGTGGCTAAATGTTGTAAAAGCTTTTGAGGAACGCTGGAATTTTCCAAATTGTTGTGGGGCATTGGATGGTAAGCATGTGCGGATTCAAGCTCCACCGAATTCCGGCTCTGAGTATTTTTGCCTAGTCTGGTTAGCGTTGGTAGATGCAGAATATAAATTCTTATATGTGGACGTTGGAGCATTTGGTCGTGAATCGGATGGAGGTGTTTTTTCGAGGTAAATTGTTTTAAATAATATGTATATTGTTTCCTATATTCATATTCACACCCAATTTTAAGATCTTCGCTTTCATCTGCGCTTGCAGAGAACACTCTCAACTTTCCAGCACCAAAATTATTGCCTGACGGAAGTGAATTAGTTCCATTCGTAACAGTTGCAGATGACGCATTTCCTTTGAAAACATATTTGCAAAAGCCATATTCTCATCGTGATCAGATTATGGCGCACAAAATATTCAACTATAGACTTTCAAGGGCAAGAAACGTTGTTGAAAACGCTTTTGGTATATGTGCAGCGCGTTTTCGTATTTTACGGAGACCGATGAATGTAAAAGTTACCCTCATTAAGGACATTTTGTTAGCAATTTGCGTTTTACATAATTATCTTATAACAAGCAAATCTGGATACGTCACTGCACTTGACTTAAATACTGATGTTAATGGAATTCAGTGTAGAGGAAACTGGTGCAATGAAATCAGTTCTCAAGAAGTGCTTGCTTCTGTAGAACCAACTACATGTATCGGTAGGCCGACTGACAATGCATTGCGCGTGCGAGAACTGTTGACCGAATACTTCATGACGCCGGAAGGAGAGCTGCCATGGCAGTACAACAGATCAATTTTAAATTAAGAGACAAATTCGTTTTTTGTATTTGATTCCATTAATTTTAATTTCTATATCCTTTTCAAATAAATACATACTTTATGTATATTTCGATTGCTTAATATAGAAAGGTCGTATCTTTTTTTTTTTTCAAAATCGGGGTTATTCTGGTAGACAAAACCCCCATACACATCCTCTAAAAAATTCAGCTTCCTATGTTGACGAATAGTTGACTTACAGTATTTAAAAGAAAAAGCACTAACTCAGTTTTTTGCATGGCTGTGCAAGCTGTTAAATTAGTGCCTCAATTACACGCAAGTGCTGCATATTTTAAAATGAAATTGATTGAATTCCTCATTTATTTTTAATAAAAAGTGCTTTTAAACGTTTTTTTTTATAACATTTTTGTTTTAGATTTTATTAAGTTTTCTTTATAAAAAAATAAAAATGAAATAAAATCAATTTTCTGACGATATAAATAACTTTAAGGATTTCTCCTCAAACAAGGAAATCAACTTTAGAACTTCAAATTTAAATTCCTTGGATAATTGAGGATACTTTTTGGCAAACTCTCTACCACTTGATGCCACCAAATTGCCAACAGCATCGCATGGGTCACTGTTTGTGCATTTCCTCATTACTTCTACTGCTTCCTCTAGTATATCATCATATTGTACTTCCTTTCCATCTTTTTTAGTGCACTTCCCATTTCGGGCTCGTCATTTGATGTATCTTCAGATTCTGTGAATTGCTAAAGAAAATCTTTAATTACTGGCACTAAAATAAACATTATTGAAATTATCTTACTGTGAAGTTTGATACTGTATTGGAAGATATCTTTAGCGAAGGTTCCAAAAACTGCAGTGCTTTGTAGTACGGATTTTTTGCAATTATCGACGAAGTACTTGCTGCTGCTTGACCACTCTTTGTATTAATAAGTTTGCTGTGTGTGGCCTTAAATATGTATACAAAGAACATTTAGATTTTGTATATTATTTTAACTGAAAAAAATACTACATACCCGATATGAGCCGCGGATGCTGTTCCATTTGGCTGTAATTTCAGCGCGTGACAGCCCTATTTCCTCAGAAATTTCAGCCCATGCAGTTTCTTTTGCATTTCTGTCCCTATAAGTGGGCGAGAGAAAATTCCAAACAGCCTCACGCGACTCCACGAGTTCAATTAATTTATTGGTCATTTCATGCGTCCACGACGCTTGAATCTTCCTCACTCGCTTTTGGCAATTTTCCATATCCCGTATTTTTTAAATTTTTTGTTCTTGTTTAAAATTTTATACAATAAAATGACAACAAGTTGTCATTAAGTTTTTGTAGCTGCAATGTTGCTATGATATTGTGACTACAGTACACATAAGGCTAGCAATTAATTAACAATCCAATGCCACACATCGAAAAATATCGAAATTGACAGGAATTGCGAACAGTACACATTATTATATTTGCTTGCGATGTCACAAAATGGCACAATGTGTACTCGGCATTAGTTGGTGCTATTGGTATAGAATGTATATGCGGTTTTTATATAAAAGATTTTATTTTGAATACGCAAAAACTTAATAGTAACAAGACTGAAAAATATGTTTTCTTTAAAAACAGCAGTTAATAATTTAGAATGTTTATTGGTTTGGTTTTGTACCAAAGAAAGAATTTGAGCAACGGACATTACTGTAGAAAAAGCAATATGTTTACACCTTAACATTTACATTACAATTTGATATTTTAGTCAAACTTGACTTTGTTATAATCTAAAACAAATTGTTATAACAATGTATAGTAATACTTGGGTTTCTATGCTCAATAAGTCCATAACCTCTTTCTGTGCTATTGAAATTACAACAGCAACACTTTATAAATTACACACTGTTATAAATATTATATACAAGTAAAGTTCGTTAGACTAGCCTGCAAAACTTTACAAGTTTATGAATCACCAGCAAATTAAATTCAAAAATAAAGCAAAATCAAATTTACCTTGTTTAAATTGCTGTAAAGTAAACGATCAAAATCCAGCACGAAGGACCGTTGACACTTCTTCTAATTTGAAATTTCAGGCCACCAAAATTCCAGCAAATTTTACAGTAAAACAAAACACTTTCTTATTTATATAGAGTTTTTGTTGTTCACTTTTTAAAGATCCTTATAAATAAATCAAACGAATAATAAGAAATATAAAAGTCCCAAATTATATTGCAATGTTAATCCATAGAAAGCTTAAATATAATTATATAGCGCCGTCTGTTGATTATTTGGCCTCTTCCAATAGTTCGGTTACATCGCCGGGGTTGGGAATTACAAATCTCTATACATTTTGGATTTATTCCTAACTAGCTTGTTTCATCTAGTATTTCTATGTTATTCTTGTATACATAATGGTAAATTATTGCCAAAATTTTAAGTAAATAGATTGTAGAGATTTTCGGTCAATAACAAATACATTTACTAATGTTTTTGATTATATTGTTACGCGGACAAAAACGAACTAAACAAAAATAAGCAAGACAACAACAAAACTTACATGTGATACTGTAAACAGAAATTAAACAAATACTTAAGAAATTACGAGAAAGCAACAAAACAAAGATCAAAAATGCAACGACAACTCTTAAATAAAGATTGCGTAGTTGCCATGCTCTCACGATTAGTCAGTGGGAGTTGAAACGTGAGTCTGTAACTGAGAGTTGTTCTATGCGTTGTGGTATTGATTAATTATAAATTATTTTACTTGAATGAATAAATAAAAAAAATGTAAGCATAATATATAATTTTAAATAATTTTTATTTTTTCTAGTACAGGCAAGAAGAAATTATATATTCACACGTGGAATTTACCGATAATTCATTGTGCTTGGAACTGATTGAACGACCACCTAGATGTATATTTAAATTGTTAACCGAACAGTGTCATATGCCTAAAGGTTCAGATATGGCGTATTTGAATAATATGCACGTTGAATTTGAGTACAATCCGTACTATATTAAAGGAGCTGATCGTCGACATTGGGAAACTGAATTTGGGATAAAACACTACGCAGGATGTGTTATTTACACTGCCGAAGGATTTGTCGATAAAAATCGAGATGTCCAACAGGATGTATTATTTGATTATATGAGTCGGAGTGAAAACGTGTTTATAAAGGAGTTGTCTTCTTATCAGGTAGGTGTAACGAAAACTTTAAATTATTTTTACCCCCCATAATAGACTAAGCTAATTGCTTAATTTTTGAGATCTCGATTTGAAAAATGAAAATCTTAAACTCGGTTTCAAACTGCCAGGATAGACTGAAGCGATCTCGTTAATTTTGCTTGTACTAAATGTTAAACAAAAAGAAAATATTGTTGAATTTAAATTAAATATTCAAAAAAACTAATCAGGTTTTTCCCGATTTTAATTACAAGTATGCAATGTGAAAATTAATTTTAATTTCTAAATGCTTGGGCCTGTTCGTAAATGCAACATTGCGCTGCAAATATGATTATTTTGCGCTAACGTTGCCAATCACATGTTGCAGATGCTTCTTTTTGCTGATTTATTTGTTTGCATTTACGAACGAACAAACACCGCAGAAATGGAAAAATTATTAATAAATTTGATTTTTGAACTGGACGATAAAACAAATGACAAAATGATGTTAAATGCACAAAAAAGAAGACATTTAAGGAAGAAAAAAAGAAACTTTCTGTTAAAACTCTCATTCTCTCTCTCACTCATTTTATGCATCAGCCATTTTTATGATTAGTGTTTTGTGTTTATTTGCTCATAATATGATTTAATGTTGCATTTACGAACATGTGACAGCTGCAGTGCTGCCAAGGTTTGCATTTATGAACACGATGCTCATAACATGCAGCGCAATGATGCATTTACGAACAGGCCCCTTATTTTAGTTGTTTACTTATGAAATTCCGATTTGTGCAAACAACTGCAGAAAAATAAAATATCAAAAAGCAAGAACATGATTCGGTTTTTAGATCATGTCAAATGATCGGTTTTAGATCATGTCATACAAACGGTGTACGTTTTTTAAACGCAGCATTTGTCTGAAGATGGTATTACTGAACGTTAAGTTTTTGCATTTATTTTAATTATAATTGAAATTCTATTCAAGTTCAAAATGTTTTGTTTAATATTGAACACACTGGTTTTAGAACAAAATTATTCAAAATTTATCATAAAAAAACATCTAGTTTTATTATAATTATTGTCCTATTGGCTAAGAAATTCATAAAAAAGAAACTCATGTAACCTTCGCATATTTTATCCTAGCTTACTTTCTCATATTTTATCCTAACTTACTTTCTCATATTTCTGTTATAATAAAAGAAACCAAAAAAAAACACATTTTTTTGTTACATTTGGTACTTAATTTTCTATAAATTTTTTTATGCGATCATACGTATACACGGCACTCATTACAATTTGTTTCCTTATCTAAAAAATACAGTTTTGTGTTTAAAAACATTATTTTTTATGCATAAGGTCACTCCATAGTTCTGAATATCGTCTTTCCTGACGGAAGGTATGGACTTTCGGAAAAAGCCACTGATTAAATTGTGCCTGAGGCTATGTTCCTACCTGGTTTAAGGATACTTATACCGGATAGGGCACAATCGAATGGTAGGGTACTCCAGGGGCAGAGTGGTATACCCATCTTCACAGATGGGTCTAAGTTAGGTGGATGTACAGGTGCTGGGGTTTTCTGTAGGGAGCTAGGTCTTGAACTCCACTTCAGGTTGAATGATGACTGCAGCGTTTTTCAGGCGGAGATTTTCGCGATACTGAAGGCTATTGAGGCCATTGCTGGTGGCCCATCTTCGGAATCTTACATGATCTTCGTTGACAGTCAGGCTGCCCTTAGGGCCATTGCGTCGGTCTGGTGCAAATCACGGCTTGTTCGCGAGTGCAAAGAGTCGTTGAGGACTTTTGGACCAACGGGTCATAGCGGAATACTGGTCAATGAGACGGCGGATGCCCTCGCTAGGTTAGGTTCGCTTTCAGGGGGCGATTTAATAGTTGGCCCTGACCACCCATGCTGCCACCTCTACGGCCTCATCAATGGATGGGTCAGGGAGGAAGAGCAGAGGCGTTGTTGGAACGGATCGGGTTGTTCTGTTTCTAGATGTCTATGGCCTGCTGTGGACAGTAAGAGAACAGATTGACTGCTGGGCTTGGTTAAGGCCAGCTTAAGGTTGGTTGTCGGTTTTATCACGGGGCACTGCGAGATTATGTCGCTGACGGGGATCTGGAACAGATCCCAGCCGGAATATTGCAGGGCATGTTGCGATAAGGAGTTGGAGACTATCGAACACCTCCTCTGTGACTGCCCAGCCCTTGGTAGGTTGAGGAACCTTGGCAGGGCCTTCTTTGAGAGCTTGAATTCTGTGTCGAGAGCCGACATGAAGGCTCTCCACAGATTCATTAGTAGCTTGGGCTGGTTGAGAGGCGCTAGGGCTTCATGAGTGTAGTCGCGCTCTCCCCCCTTACCTACATACCCTCCTTTCATCCTATTCCCTCTATTTCCTTCCCTCTCTAAGGACGTTGTACAATGGGTCAATTCGACCTCCGGGTACTGTAGTTGTCTTAACTGACAAGTACACGTCCTCTAACCTAACCTATGTATAACTGTTTCAAACCAATCAGCACCTTTACAGTAACTGTGTTAAAAACACGAATTACAATTTTTTCATACACAATTTTGGGTGGTAGTTACTTCATTGTACATTTACTTATGTTTTACAATCTGTGAAATGCTGTAAAAATAAATAAAATTATTATTTTAAAATAAACGAGAATAATTATTGTAAATTTGGGTGGTTTAGGGCCATTCTTACAACTTGCCGTTTACTAAAGGGAAGATTTTAACGGGCAGATAACTTGATTTTCATTATGTATTATGAGTACATAGTAATAATGTAATAAAATAAAAGTGACCTTTAAGCTAAATGGAAGATCATCCTACCTTTAACTTTTAAAGTTCACTTTATCTTTGAACTTGCAATATGGCAACTTTAAATATAAACATGAAAAATAAACGTCAATATATTAATAGTTTTTCAAATCAAAATGGATATTGACGTATTCATTTTAATTATTTTAAAACAAAAAAGACAAAAATAAAAAGGCTAAACCTCAACACACAAATTTTATAAACAAACTGCATAACTGCATAAGCATAACAAATAAGAAGGCCCGTCGTTGCCACTGCGTTAAAAAAAAATTGTTTAATTGAGCAGTGTCATCATTGCTCCGGCACTTCCATATTTTTGAAAAAGTTAACTTTATTTTATCTGTAGGTAGTAATAACGAAAAGAAGTTAAAGGTGACTTTAAAGTTCACTTTACCTAAAGTTACCTTTAACTAAACCGAACTTTAACGGCAAGTTGTAATAATGGCCCTTAATATCTAAACATATCAGACACTTATCTTTACTGACATTCGCTTATTGAGTTTTATTAAAACATGAGTTAATCTGAACTAAAATTATATATAAAAAGCAATTTTGTTTTTAAATTTCCGTCACATATCTATTCTTTTATAAATTAAAAATAAAAAAAAATAAACACTTTAAATTAAATGATTTATTTAGGTTATATCATAATGACCATAACATAAATTATATAGAAAGACGGATTCTTTTAAGAAATTTCATTGACTTGGGTGTCAGATAAAAAGATCATGTTGTTGGAGTATCGGCAATTAAAAAATGTAGTGAATTTGACAGAATTCATTTGAAATTTTCGTATGTTATGTTCATAAATTCTTTGTAAGATTGTTGTCCGATGTATGAGATAGGAATGTAATTTTGAGCCATCACAGTGTGGATTATTCTCCCAAAATCTTGGCAAAAATACAAAGTTTGGTGACGAAATTTTGTAAAATAAACGATTATATCGTATATAAACCTTCTCACTGATCGTATTTGGATAGAAAAATAATTTTTTGTTGAGAAAGAAAAATAAAAAAAGAGATAAATTGAATTTTAGAATTGAAGTGTCAGAAGCATTGCCTTTTCAATATGCTCGTAGCCTGGTCGTTAAGACACATTAGATCACGATAAAATTTACAAGAGCATAATTACACCTTTGAAAAGTTAATAATTACATCTTTGAAAAGTATTCCAATAGTACCTAAAAAATAAAAAACTTAAAATAATGGTTACTTAATTACTTAATAAATATTTACTTAAATTTAAATACTAACAACTTGTACATCTTCATCAGATATGCAAATATGGATTTAATATGAAATAAGCATATAAAATGTCTACATGAATAATTATTCAAGTTTAATTGTACCCAGTACTTCTAAAAGCAAACCCGAATTGTCCCCTTTCCCCCTATTGTTAAAATTTTTGTTTAATACACTAGAGCCCCGACTTGCGTCGATCCGATTTGCGTCGTTTCGAATTGCGTCGCTTTTTAAAAATTGACAAAACTCAGCTTGCATTGTTGCAATTTCAACTCGCGTCGATTAAATTTGCGTCGTTTCGTCCCCGATTGGCGTCGATTCGATTTGCGTCGTTTGAATTCCAACTTGCGTCGTTTAAATTTCGATTTGTGACGCTACATAAGTTTAATTTTTTTCTTGCAGCATTGAGTACTACCATTTTAGTATTTGTATTGTGGAACATATTTAGAATTTTGTTTGTATTTTAAAATTCTTGCAACTTCTGTTTATTGTTTTGTTATTTCTTTATAATAATTAAAAAACATTTGTTGTACTAAATAAAATAATGAAAAATGTTTTCATTATTCATTCATTTTGCTTTCCTTTGAATTCTTGGTCCCAATAAATTAAATTTCGATGCATTTGTATAGAAAAAGTTGATTCGATTTGCGTCGTTTTGATTTGCGTCGCAATTCTCCGGTCCCCATCAACGACGCATGTCGGGGCTCTAGTGTATCTTTATAATTTCATGAGTTTTTTATAACCGGGAACCAGCATGCGCTTCGCTCTTCCTTCCCAAGAACTTCTGCCAGAGAAATAGTTTTTAGACGTAACGAAGTGTTAATAATAAGCCTAAGAAGACCATCCTCTCTGACTGCTAATGTGCACGATCACAAATGCCTTAGTCGAAATCTTGAATAGCAGGATTTTAATTGTGCAATCATCTGAACACAGATAAGCGCAAGAAGAACCATGGTCAATATAAAGCAATCAATAGAAAAGCGAACAGCTTTGTATTTCATATTTTTAGACTTGGATAGTCTCCCAACTAGAAGTCTACATTTAATTCATTCGTTCCCAGTGAATGCAATTTAATATAGTGATCGTGTTTACTGCAGAATATTCACTATGTACACAAGTTAAATGAGAGAGAGAAACTTCAATCAACAACGTTTCATTCTCTTAAACATGAATGTTCGCATAGTGCTATAAACACATTCGAGGCACCGTGTGCTGTGCTGCAATTGTTGCTTTAACCAAGCAGCATGCGTTATAACTATTTTAAAGGCGGCGGCGCCATAGTATAAGTAAAATAAAAAAAAATTTTAGTGTTCGTTGATTCTTTATCAACGGTGTTATAGTTATATTATATGTGGCAAAACTGATACGATCTAGCGGGGACAACATGTACATATTGGCAACCTGTAAAAACAACAGCTGATTAATTTGAAGTATTCTTTGGTATTTTGAGTTACATAATATACTCTGTGAATTGAAGTGTTTCATTTGTTAATAAAATAATCTATTATTGAAAATATTAGTTTTATTGGAGTATTACATTGGCGACGAGCCTAGGATAACGTTAAAGTGTGAAATAGAAAAAGCTTAATGCTCTAAACTGCATTGTGGAGTTTGGCTGTGGGCCGCCGACTGAAACTGCAAAATAATTATTGAGCTTTATAAAGTAACGAGGAATATTGTATTAAATTGCACATTAAATTGTGGGAGTGAAAGCACATTCAATTGTGTAATTGGTGGCACATTCAATTGTGCAATTGACGACACATTCAATTGTGGAATTGGCGGCACATTCAATTGTGCTTGAGTATGTGAATAAAGCACATTAAATTGTGTAGCTTTTATCAAAAAGAAAAGCAATAATTAAAATAAATTCTGTTTTGTAGGTAATTGACTGCAGATCGTGAGTTTTTTTATGGAATAACAATGTCCGGGATAAAGCCATTTCTCTGTGATGTTATCGAAAAGTCGCTTTTGCGCGGAGAATGGGAAAAATGGTTTCGGTCATTTAAACTGTATCTGGCATCAGAGAAAATTGTCGATTCCGTTAAAAAGAAGAACAAGCTACTTCATTTGGGCGAACTCAATTACAGGAGGTTGTATATAGTGTCCCTGGGGCGTTGATTGAATCTAGTGAAGGAAGTAACGTCGACGTATATGATGTTCTGGTGGCCAAGTTAGATGAATACTTTTCACCTAAGAGAAATTCGACATTTGAAAGACACCTATACAGAAATCTAACGCCACCTGATGGGGAAACATTTAGCAAATTTTTATTGCGCTTAAGACAACAGGTTACGAAGGGTTCCTTTGGATCGACAAAATCGGAGATAGAAGAAATTTGTATCAAAGATAAAATAATATATTCTTGGGCCCCCGTAGAATTAAACAAGATATTGTTGGAGAAAGAGCAAAGCCTAAATGATGTTATTGAAGCTTGTCAAGTTTTTGAACAAGTTAATAAAAATTCTCAAAGTATGTTGTCTGGAGTGGATGAAGAGTCTGTTAACAAAATTTCTTCTGGGAAACGTTTCTCTTAAAAAGCTGATACAGAATGCAACTTCATGAATTGTCCGGCGCGGAACGCCAAATGCAACAAATGCTCCCTTATTGGGCACTTTGCTATTAAATGCAAAACTAAAAATAATAAAAGAAGACTGACCGATGACGAGGGGAATGGTGGAAAACGTCGAATACTAGGCCAACAAAAATACGTTGCATACAAAATGACAATAGATCTGATGATGATGACGCATTACGCGAATTTGACTGTTTCAAAATTGACGATAACTGCGAAGGTGAAGAAATTATAAAAGCGTGCATTGGAGGACGAGCTATCTTAATGGTGATTGACTCCGGCTCGCGTTTCTATCTGGGGAGTGAAAAAGATTGGACTGCATTGAAAAGTTGTAAAGCAATCATGTGGAATATACGATCGAATTCATCAAAGCAATTTAAAGCATATGCGTCAAACCAAACTTTTAGTGTAATTTGTGTATTTGATGCCCAATTTCAACAGGAAAAGGCCCCGAAACTGTTGCTACGCCTTGGTTTAAATGTTAACCAGATTGAAGATGTAAATCCGTTCGCCAAAATGAAAAACATACAAGTGAAATTATCGAAAGATGCTTCAGTGAAACCGGTACAGCAACCACTTCGACGTATACCGATTGCAGTTGAGGACAAAGTGGCAGCTAAGTTGGATTAAACTGTTCGTTTAGACATAATAGAACCTGTCTATGGGCCAAGTCCCTGGATATCACCAGTTGTGATCGTATTTAAGGGAAATGGCGAAATAAGATTATGTATTGATATGCGACGAGCCATTTTAAGAGAAAATTATCCGTTACCTACATTTGACTCTTTTATGACAAAGTTGAGAGGAGCAAAACATTTTTCTAGATTTGATCTTAAAAGCCCTTATCAACAGCTGGAACTACATGAGAGCAGTCGTGAAATAACTACTTTTATTACACACAAGGGGAGATTAAGAGATTAATGTTCGGAGTAAATTCGGCTCCTGAAATATTTCAACGTACGCTTGAAAGCCTGTTAGCACCCTGTAATAACTGCCTAAATTATATAGATGATGTTATCGTATTTGGTAGCACCGAAAAGGAACATGACGAGGCAGTCAAGAAAGATTTTAAGGACAACAACCTGGTTCTTAATGAAAGCAAATGTATTTGGAAGACTCAAAAATTTAAGTTTTTAGGCCATGTTCTTTCTCAAAATGGTTTCACGGCAGACTCAGACAAAATTAAGGTGACCGCAGACTTTCGAACTCCAAACTCTAAAGAGGAGGTTAGAAGTTTTCTGCGTTTCGTCACCTATGTTGGAAAATTTATACCTGATTTGGCAGATATTATAGAACCACTGAGGATTCTGTTGGAGACAGACATTAAATTTGTGTGGGGTCCCGATCAGGAGAATGCATTTCAACATCTCAAAACACAGTTGTCTAACATTCCAATTTGTCCCAAAGAGGAGAACTCGAGTGGTAGCAGACGCTAGTCATGTGGCCTTACGGGCAGTTTTACTTCAATTCGTTGCAAACGGTGATCCAAAAATAATCACCCTTATTCTGGTTGTCGTCGTCTTGCGTCGACAGTTTAAAATTGGTATTCTGTTTGTCGTTATTGACAGTTATAGATGACTGTCGGACACACATTTGGTATTCTGTGAGTCAATACGCCGTCGATATTGTGTTGTGTCGACTCTGATTTTATCGACATCATTTTTGGTAACGACGACGACGACGACAACCAGAATAAGGGTGAATATCTTTTGCGAGTAAGAGTTTGTCACAAGTGGAGAAAAGATACTCGCAGACTGAAAAGGAGAGTTTTGCGCTTGTCTGGTCGGTGGAGACATTTTACTATTATCTAGTAGGACTAAGTGACAGATCACAAGCCACTCGAGGCAATTTTTAAACCGGCCTCCGGCTCGAATTGAACGGTGGTTATTGCGTTTGCAATCATTTAAATTTAAAATAATCTATCGGTCAGGAAAGGAAAATATAGCAGATTCTGTATTAAGACTTTGCAAAATCTCCGAGAACACATCTTTTGATCGAAACTGTGAGGACAACATTTTCCACATTGTATAAAGTTCAATACCACAGGCTGTTGGAATTACTGTCATAGCTGACAAAAGTGCAAAGGACGAAGAAATCTCTAATGTCATAGCCCATATCAACAATGATTCGTGGGATTCAGATAAATGAAGTAAATATTATCCATTTCGTTTTGAGCTATCTGCAATTGGCAACATTCTTCTAAGAGGCGCACGCATTGTAATACCTAAGTTGGTACGAGAAAAAATACTTCAACTTGCACATGAGGGTCACCCCGGTGAGTCAGCAATGAAACGCCGACTAAGAGCTGAAGTGTGGTGGCCGCTAATAGACAGAGATGCGGAAAATTTTGTTAAGAACTGTCGGGACTGTTTATTTGTTTCTCGAATATCGACTCCTGATCCGATACAAAGACATGTATTTCCGAATGGCCCTTGGCAATGTGTAGCTACGGATTTGTTGGGACCTCTACCCAACAACGAATATGTCTTGGTTTTAATAGATTATTATTCCCGGTATCAGGAAGTGGTTTTCTTGCGAAATATTACTTCTGAGAAAATCATCAAAGCCATGGAGGAGATATTTTGCAGTCTTGGGTATCCGAAATCTCTAAGAACAGATAACGGGCGACAATACATAAGTACTTATTTTGAAACTTTTTGTAAAATGAACAACATCATACATATCACCACACTACCTTATAAGTCTCTGGTCAAACGGTTAAAAATTGCCAGTGCTAACAAAAGCAATTATAAACAAAAATTACGAAAGTTTATTCTAACGTACAACGTAACACCTCACGGCACTATGGAGTCGGCCCCATCTAAGCTTATGTTTAAGTATTCAAGATATAACCGAAGATATGATTGATTCGTCAGCGAGAGATTTAATCTGTATAAACAAAAAGGGAAAGAAAGAGGCGACAGAAGACGCAAAGCTAAACGTTGGAGATAAAGTGTTGCTCAAAAATGTTATATTTCCACATAAACTAACAAAAAAAAATTTAATGTGACGGTGTACAAGGTAATAGGTAGAAATGGAAATGAAGTGGAAATAACGGCCAATGGAAAAACATACAAAAGAAATATAAGCCATGTTAAGAAGATACCAAATTTAGCGATCCAAGAAAATACAACACTAGAAGACACTATTTCTTTGCAGGACACATCTTCGACATCAACTAATACGTCAACAGCAGTTTCTTCAGAGGAGACATCAACCGATGAGCCAAGGGACGCCATAATGAAGTTGAAATTGAAAAAAATAGGAGGGATGTGGCAACACTGATATGATCTAGTGGAGACAACATGTACATATTGGCAACCTGTAAAAACAACAGCTGATCTTTGGTATTTTGAGTTACATAATATACTCTGTGAATTGAAGTGTTTCATTTGTTAATAAAACAATCTATTATTGAAAATATTATAGTTTTCTTGGAGTATTACATTATATTAGTTATATTGTATTTATCGTATTTCTAAAACATCTTTTTAATGAGTCGTATTGTATTTACAGCACTGCCTCGTTCATTGCCGTCAGCAAAATTAGAAATTATCCTACAGGCAGGCACCTTTACATTACACGTTTTCTAATGTTAAAGATTCATTTGTATTACTTACAAAGACAGCGGCAACTCAAGAGGATTGAATTCATCCCTTATTTGTCTTCTGGAAATACGTTGGCTGTTTTGTTGTTGTTTTTCTAAACTACCAATTTCCTCCACAAGGATACACATGATGGCACTATTCATTTTTATTTTCTTGTATAGGGTGATTTTTTAAGAGCTATAGGAAAATGTTAAAAAAAAAACACTTAAAATTCAGAAAAATGCATGAATTCTTTATTTGAATCGATAGTACGGTCCATATAATTTAATGTTTGAAGATTATTTCATGCAAATGTTTGTGGCTTGACGGCAGCTACATTTCACTCTAAGACGATTTTTTAATTCTACGTCATATCCTATGCGCGACTTCTGATATCTCGGATCCTTCTCCAAAATCAGTAATTGTGGCTATGCAGGAATAAAGAGCATTTAATTATATAAAATATTCGCTTTTAAAATGCTCACTTTTGTGCATTAACAGCTATTTTACAGATATTTTAAAATGTTCAAAATTTCCCTAAGGTCGTATGTTATTCGGTGCTATTTCAAAAATTAAATTGGACGTAATTTCCAATGGATCAATATTGGCCCACTGATAGACAAAAAATACCTGACTTAATCGATCTTGCAGTAGTAAACAATATTCCCAGAGAAATGGTGCAAGTAGAGTCTTTATTAGTTTTATCGCCTGATCATATGTCTTCAATTGTAATGTTGTATAACAATAAGACGTCTCCGGATAGAAACATATCTAACATAAAAAGTGGTCGAGCGGATTGGTCAGTACCCATTTGTCGGAAAATATATCTTTAAAGACCATCGATGTCTTCAATGAAACAATTTAGAATTTTAAAAAATGTTAACGTAAAGGACTGAATCAGATTCAGCAGACTTTATTAGCTGATAGAAAAAGGCCTGTGATGCTTAAGGTCTGTTTACGGGACCTGAATGGCAATTGGGCTAGAAATGAAATGATGTCGAAGATTTATTTGTTAATCACTTAAAAAATATTTTTAATCCCAATGCATCTACCGAAAGAATTGAACTTCCATCCATCATTCTTGAAAATTTCCATGATTTGAGATTCGTGACTCGGGATATTGAGAAGGCTATTAACAGTCTAACCCCAAATAAAGCTCCTGGTATTGACAAGATAACCAACAAAATGATTCTGGAATTACCTAGCAGGGGATTAAAACGATTCTACTTATATTCAATGATATTACTCGTCTTAACGCTATTAATCATCACTTATTACAATTATACTAAAGCCAGGTGAGGATCATACCCAGATTTACTCTTATAGTCAATAAGCCTTCTACCTAATTTGCCAAAATTATTCGAAAAAGTATTGAAACTTACACCTTTATCAAATGCAAGTGTTATATTCCAGATCATTAATTTGGTTTTGGAGTTTTCAACAAACTCGTAGGCTAGTAAAGGTAATAAAAAAACCTGCTCTCTTTATAGATATTTCGAAAACCTTTGATAAAGTGTGGCTTCAAGGCGTAATATAAAAATTTAAAAAAAAATTTTCCAGCAAATATACATGAGCTATTAGTGGGCTATTGACAGAAAATTTGTGGTCAAAGAAGGACATTTTTAAAGCTCCTCCCATCGAATCAATGCCGGTGTTCCAGTATTTTGGGTTCTGATTTATACTTCTGACATACCAACAAGTACTTATATTCATACAAGTACGTATATACATATATATATTTATAAGTGTACATGAAAGTGCACACACCTAACTTTTACTTTGCGTAAAGAATCGTGTCCTGCTACTTCAATCAATGACCAAATTATACCGCGGCATTCGTATGTGAAATACTTAGATTTTCATCTCGATGGGTGCTTAACGTGGAAATATCACATAAGTAGATGCAAAACTGATAAAATTGAAAACGACCTAAATCAATTGGCTAATTGGCAGAAATCCAACTCTAAGACTTCTTCTTTATAATTCTATATTGAAACCGATATGATGCTATGGAATTCAGTTGCGGAGTTCTGCCTCATCTTCCAATTTGGGTAAAATTCAAAGATCGCAAAATAATATTTTACGCATGTTAACTTTTTTTCCATGGTATATCTGCTTATTCATGGTATATCAAGTTTTAAAATTTACACAAGGACCTCAACGCACCGTTGGTTGAAATGGAAATGGAAAGACATGCCGAAAAATATTTAAAGACGCTCAACACTCATTCAAATCTGCAAATTTATCTAGCACTGGTTAGATTTATTTAATTAAGTTAATTTATTGAATTGTATATTAGGTAGTTAGAATAAATAAAGGTTGAACAAAAAAATTTCTGTTATTTGCAAACCACTCCAATTCTCCTACGAAGGGTTGATCCTTGTTGTTAATAGTCATGAAAAATACTTTACTGTCGTCGCACCTTAAGGTTTTTGATGCCTAAAATGGGAATTAAATCGTGGGAGCTTTCCTGGTTGCTTATTTTAACTTTTTTTGGTTTATTTCGCTTAAAGAAGATAAATCCATAAAAAAAATTGTGTCCTGAAATGCATAAGGGCCTAACAACCAAAAAAAAAATCAAATCTGATGTACTGTTTCAAAATATATGTTCTGACAAAATTTTATAATCCTACTCTCAAAGATTATCTACCAACCACATAAAATTAGAATTGTACATAGAAATTTTAATACATTAATAATTAGATTAAATCATTTTGAGTATCAAACAAGTTTTCATTTTATTTGGTTTTTTCCTCTCCTGTAAAATTTGTGTAAAAAAATTTCCTGTAAAAAGTGTTGTTAAGCTCTTCTGTATTTTGGGAAACGATATGTTACTAGAATTTTTTTGAAGGTACTCTTTTTATAATATAAGTTATCATTCTTACTAGATGTATAAATTCTATTTTATTTGCTAAAATAAAACAAACATAAATATTAAAACAGCAATATTTATTTGTTATAACATACATTGATTGATTGTCTGATTGTAATAAGAATCACTATCATCATCACTGACATCGACATCATCATAAAACATCCACTGCATTGTGTTGCTTTTCATTAAGAATAGGTAATTAATAGATAACAATTATATAGGTGCACAAATATATTTTCATTTTTTTAATCAGGTGCAAGAAAGTGCAAAAAATTATTTTCTATTATTTCACAAGGTGCCTTAGGTCTAAGGTTTAGGTAAACAAATATTTGGTACTCAAGAATTTCATTTTCCAATTAATTCCCATTTTAGGCATCAAAAACCACAATGTGCGTCGTTAAGGAAAAACACATGAATATAAAGTCATTTGAAGTCTTAGATTTGGGTTTAGGTTAGAGAGACAATTGAGACAAGAACGGTACCCTGAGGTTAAATTGAGCCATTGTACAAACGCTCTAAAGGAAAGAGGATAATATGGGAGATAGGGAAAGGGAGAATAAGGAAGCGGAGGAATTACACAGACTAACAAACACACAAGAGAGCGCGACTACACTGTTGAAGTCCTAGCACTTCTCAACCAGCTCAAACTAATAATGAATCTATGGAGAGCCTTGATGTCGGCCCTCGACACAGTATTTAAACCCTCAAATAAGCCCCTGCCAAGGTTCTTCAACCTCAACCTACTAAGGGCTGGACAGTTACAGAGGAGGTGTTCGATAGTCTCCAACTCCTCATCATCACGACATACCCTGCAATAGTCAGGCTGGGATCTGTTCCAGTTCCTTGTCAGCGATCTAATCTCGCAGTGCCCCGTAATAAACCCAATAACTAACCTTAAACTGGCCTTACCCAAGCCCAGCAGCCATCCTGTTCTTACACTGTCTATAACAAGCCATAGACACCTAGGATAACAACCAGATTCATTCCCCCAACGCCCGTGATCTTCTCCCCTGATCCATCCATTGATGAGGTCGTAGAGGTGGCAGATTGGGGGATCAGGACCAACTATCAAATCGCCTTCAGAAAGTGAACCTAATTTAGCGAGAGCATCTGCCGTCTCACTACGGTCTGGTCCAAAAGTCATTAACGATTCCTTGAACTCGTGTACGAGCCGTGATTTGCACCAGACCGACACAATGGCCCTTAGGGCAGCCTGACTGTCAACGAAAATCATATAAGATTCCGAATCCGAAGGAGGCCTACCAGCTATGGTCTCAACAGCCTTCGAGATCTCTGCCTGAAACACGCTACAGTCATCCTTTAACCCGAAGTAAAGTTCAAGACCGAGTTCTCTATAGAAAATCCTAGCACCTATACCTCCACCTAACTTCGACCCATTTGTGAAGGTGGGTATGCCTTTCTGCCCCTAGAGTACCCCACCATTATATATAGTGACCTATCCGGTATAAGTATCCTTAAACCAGGCAGGAACATAGCCTCAGGCAAAATATAGCCGGAAAGACGTCGTTCAGAATTCCGGAGTTTCCTATCTAGCGCTGTTTCCTGCAACCCGATTCCCTCAGACGTAAGGCACTATGCGCTGCACACTGCTTGACATACACATCAAGCGGAGTCAGGTAGAGCAGAGTCTCAAGGGCAGCCTGAGGACAACTCTTCATCACTCCAGCGATACTCAAGGAGGCAATTCGCTAAACCTTATCCAAAATTTTCCGTTGGAAACCCTTATCCAAGGCACTTCACCAAACAATACAGGTCTAACAATCGCCAGATATATGCAGCGAATAGCCCTAGGCGGAAGATCCCAGCTCTAAGCTATGGAGTTCCTATAATGAAGGTTTAAATTTTGTACTTAAGCGAGAACAATGTAAGCATGTTGCGAACTACTCAATGTTGAGTTTATTAAACTAAAATAAATGTATACAATATTCTAATAATGAAAATTATGTAAAAAGTGGTTCGAGTGCTGAAGTACAAAGTAATTTTTCATTCTTGTCAACACCCTACCTGAATTCACAAAATCAGTATACATCAACAATTCAATTAAAAATAATAATAATAATTCTAAATTTAAAAACAATATGCTAGTAAACACCAAATTTAGTTATTAGATATTCAAGCTTTTGAGGAGTAACAGCTTTCGTAAATACATCTGCAATCATCTCATTCGTGCATAAGTATTCTAAAACAACTTCCTTCATGTTAATTTTCTGGCGAATAAATTTGGCCGTGTTTTGTTCTTGGCGAGTAATTATTATTTAGGGCAACTTGTAGGGCACGCTTATTGTCACAATATATTCACATACTTTTACAACTGTTGCGATTAAGTTCGGCTTCCAGACGTTTTAACCAAATTGATTCTTGGATAGCAGCAGTTTATGACACGAACTCGGCTTCCCACGAGGACAATGCCACTGTCTTTTGTTTCTTCGTTGACCATAAAATTGCACCGGATTGATAGACGAATACATAATCATTAGTTGATTGACGGTTGTCAATATCACCAGTTCAATCAGCACCGCAGAAGCCTTTTATTTCTGCACCGGTTTGTTTTCTATAAATAATACCTTTGTCAATCGTTCCTTTTAAATACCTCATTATGCGTTCAACTGCTTCCCAGTGGGCTTTATTAGGATTGGTACCAAATCGTAACAAATATCAGGCCGAGAGATTTGAGCTGATATAGGGAATTCGTGATATTTCCCGCTTTGCAGCTTTATCTTTAGGGCACATACGCACAGATAATTTTTGATTATAATCCATTGGGGTTGAAGTACCATTACACTCACTCATAGCAAATCGTGACAAGATATTTATAATGTATTGCGACTGACTAATCTTAATAGTATCCATTTCTCTCGTTATCTTCATACGCAAAACTGATGACAACTCTCCCATGTCCTTCATTTTGGATTTAACTTTCATTTCAGACTTTCGATTGTTGTCATATTATTAGAAAATATTAAAATATCGTCGACATAAAAAGCTACGTACAACATTTGACCATCATTCACATTGTAATAAACGCATTGATCTGCTTCACTTCTTGGTAGACCCATCTTTAAGAACTCCTCGTTAATAGTCTCATTCCAAACGCGACCTGATTGCTTAAGACCATAAATTGATTTTTTCAACAAACATACTTTATCAGAGCCATCACCAAACATTTCCGGCTGTTCCATATAAATGGTTTCCTTCAAGGTACCATTCAAATACGCACTCACTGCATCCGTTTGATGTGTATGCATATCATATTTAACTGCCATCGCCAACAGATATCGAATGGAATCATATCGTATAACATGTGAAAGTGTTTCGTTATAATCAATTCCTTTACGTTGGGAGAAACCCTTGCATACCAACCTTGCTTTCCAACGTTCAACACTGCCATGTTCGTCTCGTTTAGTCCTTCACACAAATTGGATCATCGGAAACGAACTGCATTGCACAAAAGTTCTGTGCATGTCGTGTTTTGTTAGCAATACGATTGGATTGACGTAGGTTTGTCTCCGTGGGAATGCTTCTGGCGTCGTATGGATTCAAAGTCCATTCATCATCATCCTCACCGGGTGGTAGCAAAGGCGATGACCACCCATCGGAATCAAAATAATCACCATCGTCATCATCTGATTCATTTTCTGTGGATAAATACACAACAACAATTTCAGATGTTAATTCAACCACGTTCCTGCCTTCCCCTGAATTAATTCTGGGTAATAAAAATCGCTCTCGATGTTTACGCTCACTTTCGTAGCCCTCAGGAACACTACATCACGGCTTATTATTATACCCTTGGTCTCCGGATCGAATAATCGGTAGGCTTTTCTTTCAGAACTATAGCCCATCATTATATTTACATTCTTTAGATTTTTTTTTATCAAGTTTACGACGTCCGAAGATCGCAGCCTTTTTTTTACCATCACCAGTCAGGGAGTTGACAACTACCCACGAGCTGGTGTTCAATCCGTCATTTTGTTTCCCAATAAGTTCAGGTATGCTATTCACTTGGCTTAAAGTTGACGGGACCCGTACCGTCACTATTGGACGCAGAGGTATGTCCAATCGAGCACCGGGCCAGAGTTCACCAAGGCGCTTCATTGCTTCCACAAGGAACTTTGCAGTTCCCTCGTTTTCGCAGTCCACTACCTTGATGCCTTTGGACCAACCGATGGAGGATATGCCGGCACAGCTTTCCTCCATCATAAGCTCGATGAGCCTTTCTTCAATTAGTTCCCATCTTTCAGGTGAGATTTTGTCATCTAAATCTGACCTGTCGATGAAAGCCAATTGAAGGGAAGAGTTAGTTCCCAGGCTTCCCCTCCTGGACGCCTTGAGCCGGAGAGAGGCACCTCGTCAGATCTACTTCTCTTCATGTGATTTCTTTTTCATGTGAAGCCCGCATGGACGACTGAGCTGTCGCAGTGCCCTCCTTCGCCTCCAACCTTGCACGCTTCTTTTGTGATAAAGGATTAGCGATAGTTTTTACCTTTATCCATATAAGAAGGAACACCGACACCTTTACTCTTCGCTGGAGGTTTAAGGACTCGAGAAGTCTTATTTACCCTAGTTGGGAGTAAGGGTGCAGAACCTTCTAAACCCTTGCTTGCGGCTTTAGAAGTAGAAACGATTGGGTCTACTCAACGGTCTTTATGCCAGAATCAGCGGCTCGTAAGAGGACACCGCACGGGTATTTGGTTTCATTCCGTGAAAGAGTGTCTCTGTGTCGAGCCAGCATCTTCTGCTCCTTGACAGAGAGAGAATCCACATCACAACTTGCAAATTTGTCCAAGACAGGAGAGGAGAATTCCTCTGCTTATGCAAAGCGGAACGTTTCCGCCCAGGTTTACCCACCTTGCGCTTTTGCCCGAATCAGTAGCTGATTGGTAGCTATTGTAGCTATTGGGTTTGAAGCGTCCTTTCTAACAACTGAATTTCTCAATGGGGAGATCACCTCTCAGTAGCAATCGGGATACGAGTGAAGGGGAGCCTTTCGATGATTGTACTATCACCGTCTTCATCCCATAGTGGGGAGACAGAGTCTGACTCCATGCACATATCTTCCGTCGAAGTAGGGATCGCCGAAGCAGTCGCTTCACTAAAGGACTCTTCCACAGTTGTCACTTGGGGCGAAATTCAGGACGATCTCATTGTTGTTTTCAACAATGCTCGCCTGAATTCGCGGAATGAGATGGGACGGGTCTTATCCAGTTTCAAAAGCCAGGTCGTCATCACAGTTTATCATGTTCAAGTTCTTGTTTATTCGTTCGTCCTCCATGTAAATCCCACAACTGAGGGGGAAAGGAGGTCGATCATGCCATAGCCCCCTCTAACATGATAGAAAACCTATTATTGACTGAGGCGCCCAGGTATCAGTGAGACTCCGTTATAATACAGTCGGATTATACCCATGTTCAGTTCGGAAACAGTCCTCTCACGATATTGGGGAACCTTTAGTTATGCACCACATCCCCAAACAGGTTGAGGATAGGTACAGTTAAGCCCCCACATCGCGACAAGATTGTTACCCAGGTGGGGGACAAATAAATGAAAAATATAAATATGGCTCTAGAAATCTTAAAACAAGATTGTTCCATAATCGACAAGGAAACAATATCTAATACGAAAACAATCAGAAAATATACAGAAAATTAAACGATGGATGGGAAAATAGTAACTAAACCCTCCACAAATAGGCTGCTCGATCCCAATGGTGAGACTAAAATCATCACTTCTCCATGTAACGAAAGGTTCGTTTCTGTCTCAACCAAAAGGAAGAGTAGTGTTGCATATATTATGAAAACAGCAAATTAACAAAATCGTTAGAAATGTCAAACATAATTAAAAATAAAAATTTTCATTCTAACAACAAACAAATTTCAGAATCTGAAAATAAATTAAATACATTAAGGGCTATTATTACAATTTGCCGTTAAATAAATGGAGGCTTTTAACGGGCAGATAATTTGTTTTTCATTATTATAAGTGGACAATAAGGTAGAAGTGAGCGTTAAACTAAAGAGAAGATTATCCTACCCGTAACTTTTAAAGTGAAATTTATGCCTGAACTTTGCCATATTATATATTATTTTCAATATGGCAACTTCAAATATAAACCAAATGAGCAACAAAAAAAGAAGCTCGTTGTTACCACTGGGTTTAAAAAAAAACTTGTTTAATTTAGTAAATGTTATCGACACTGTTCCGGCACTCCCATATTTTTGAAAAATTTAACTTAATTTTATCTGTAGGTTGTAATAACGAAAAAAGTTAAAGGTGACTTTAAAGTTCACTTTAGCTAAAGTTACCTTTTACTGAACCCAACTTTAACTGCAAGTTGTATTAATGGCCCTAAATAAATTAACCGTCACGTGTTTTATTATAGCATAGTCAATAGAGTAACGCTCCAACCAAGTCTATACTGTCAACTTTCATTCTTGTATACAGATTTAGGATGCTCGGCAGCCTTATAAGAAAAGTCAAACTGAATTATATAATTTTTTTTTAAGTAGGCAAAAATCTTTAGGATAAAAATAATACCTTAGAAATAGATGTATACGGTATAACACAATACTGTGTTGTATTTGTAAACTATAATTTCTGTTCATTTTCATTGACTTCTATAAAATTGAGTCTTAACGATAGAAGCATATTTTTGTGGGTTTTAGGCTGACAGGATTTATTATTTTGTTATTTGGTTTAATAATTTCTTGATTGTATATGAATATGTTATTTTTAATTAACGAATTACTGCTGATTCTTAAAGTATGGGGATGATATTAGCGTGTTTTTTTTTCTTTTTAATAAAAAAAAATAATTCAAATCAAACTATCCACTGACATAGAAGATACTGATGAACAGTTTTGCGAAATGTGTAGATTTATCTCTTTTATGGAGTTTTTTGAAGTACTATAAAAAGTCTTTTTTATTTAAAAATTAACAGCTTTTTCAAATCGTGGCAGTTTTTTCAATTTTATTCGAATTACTCCAATGAAGAATTTATTAACAATGCGATTAGCAAACAAATAAGCCCTTATAATAATGCACAATCACACTAAGCTCAGTTATTATTATACATCTTAACTCAATTACCACCACTACTTCTTTCTTTCATTCGCAATCACTTTTACTTGTCTTCGCTATATTATTATACCAAAGAAAATAAAGTATAAAGAATGTGCATTTGAACATATTTTGGAATATTTTTCAAAAATATTTCATGACGCGGGGGGAAAGATAGGAGGGATGGAAACAGAAACGAAGAGCGTAACAATGCGTTGCTCTCATCGCGATGAGATCAAAGACTATAAATATATGAAGATGTTGCACTGCCATACATTGTACTGCCAGTTCCAAATTTGTTGATGGCAGTACGGCTACTGCTACTTATTGTACTCAGAGAACTTATTATACTCAGAGAACGTATTGTTCTCTTCTCTAAGCAATTTATTCTCATATGCGTGTATACGTGTGTACTTGTACATTGCCAAATAAAATAATAAACAAACTGAAAGATGTCGATGTCTTGTTTTCACAAAATGTATGTGCAAATAGCCTGTGGAAAAGAAATATTACCGTTTGTTTTATTGTAGGGTAAGAATATGTGTTTTATTGTTGTAGAAATGAAACTATATCGATTCGCACCGAAATAAAAAAATCCATATTTTGTGTTGACATTTGAAACTGAAAAATTGTTTTATAAAAAGTGTGAATTTAAAAATTGTAGTGCATGCTCAAACAAAACGTTTAATAAATATAATATATAATTAAAATCATAAATCATATTTTTAGAAGATATTGATAGGACTGGAAATATATCAGAAAGTACCCATACCCCTGATATAGATGTCGCAGATATATACTATGAAAATAAAGAATATTTTAATGAAGGCACCGATTGTTTTACGTCCAACAATGTGCCAATTGAATTAACATCAAGTCGATATTTTGTTGATTACATAGCTCAACGAATATCTTGCGTTAAATTTCGTGTGGATATAATCAAACCAGCACAAATTTTGTCATATCCTTCGTTCATTCAAAAAATTATATAAAAGATACCGACTTTGGAAGTTTGTGCGCTCCATCTGATTTATTTTTTGAAGTTTGCAAAATTCATATGTCTTCGAAAAATTTTTTTTAGAAAATAAATCTATAAAAAACATAAAAACATTTGTAGTTGACCAATGCGTAAGTTGCACAAAAAATACAATTTATTCCTTTTGGTTTGATAAAAATAGCGAATGTTGTAAACACAGAATGGAGATGCTTAATTTACTAATTGTTGTTTTACTACGGAAGCATTCCACATGGGAAACACACAAATTCAAATTATCCAGTATGGAAAAAGCTAAAATTTTGAACCATTAAAATGATAAATAAATTTAATAAATACTAAACAAAAAAACATTCGTTTTATTACAACTTCATTCTATACAAAAATAGACACATATGGTAAATCCATACATACATAATTGAATAGTCTAAAAAATAACATTATAATTCGGTGCGAATCGATATAATTTCATTTCTACAACAATAAAACACATATTCTTACCCTACAATAAAACAAACGGTAATATTTGTTTTCCACAGGCTATTTGCACACACATTTTGTGAAAACAAAAAATCTTTCGGTTTGTTTATTATTTTATTTGGCAATGTATGTATACATACATGCACACACGTATACACGCATATGAGAATAAATTGCTTAGAGAAGAGAACCATACGTTCTCTAAGTATAATAAGTTCTCTGAGTACAATAAGTGTACTGAGTCTTTTTTGTTTTCTTTCTCTCAGTTAACATGAGAGTGAGAACGACGATTTAACTTTCCCTTTTACCTACCCCCCTCATCATAAAGAAGCAGAAAATTTTGTCAATTTTAAATACACTGTGTGCAACATCTTTACATATTTATAGTCTTTGGTCAAACAATAAAAACGATCATACATACATAATCTACATACACATACGTACGATGAGAGCAACACATTGTTACGCTCTTTGTTTGTGTTTATTTTTCTTCTGTCTTCCCTCCCTCATCAAGAAATGATTTTTAAAAAAGATTTTGGTGAGAGCGGGTCTTACTGGTACATCCCGCCATAAGAAATTTTACTTCTACATAATGCGCATGGCAAAATCATTTACTAGGTGGGATTATCTAAACAGCTGATAGCATTTCAATTGTCAAAATTTTGTTGTTTTTTTGTGTTTTGTTTCGATAATTATTTTCTCATTTATAAACCCTCATTTGTACCGGATGTGTCCTTAATGATACGCACTCTAGAAATTTTTCAGGATTACTATTTCAAAGCCAATTTTATTAAAATTTTTGCAAGATGATTAATAATATTTAAGCCTTTAACACTAAATCCATATATCTTTTAAACTACAACCTAGATTTACTATATTTATATTTATTTAGACGAGAGTGATGAATTGCTCAAAAAAAGATTTCGGTCTCTCCAACTAGGTGCCTAAACTATGAGCAATAACAAATAACGTTTGCATCTGCCATTTTTCTCGATGGCCATATAAAAACATGTTATTTACATAAAGTGGAAATGTTATTGACTGCATGGAATAATTTTTTTTTTTTAATTTATAGTTGCCCCACTTTGGCGTAATTAAGCATGACATAAAAATCAAAAGAAATTTCAATATATAAAATTTATCTCTGACCCAAAAAAATGTTCTCATTGTAATGTTTTTTTTTATCTATTCCACATATTTTGATTCAATGTCCAATTTCTAAAATTGGCGAACACCTTGAGGAGATTTTGAATTGTACAACGTGTGTCAACTTACAATCAATCAGAGTCAGTCTTCGGAAACATGGTATCACTGATGTTTAGTTAAGTCTAATATTCCAGAATTATTTTTTTTGTAAATACATATTATTTTTAATTTAATCCTTTTATATAAATGTATATATGTATATAAGAGAGTAACTACTTTAAATGTGCGCATATGGTCTAGTAACCCGGCGCCTTTTGTATATTTTATAAATTTATTTATAAGATATATTTTAATAAATAAATATAAAATTTATTTATTTTTTTTAATTGCTTTTATCAATTTCCTATGGAGGTTTGAGGGTTAATCTTTTTGACATTCCGCGTGTACTTTAACAACTTTTTTTTTCATTTTTCTTCCTATTGTCATTCTTCAGTCAGCTGTTTCTGACAACCGAAGCAGTTTTTACAAAAACAAAATGCCTGTTGTTTTTGCATTGTTGTACTTGTTGTAGACATAAGGTCACCTATTGAATGAATACGCCTAGATAATGCGCATTCTTTATATCCATATTCTTTGCTAATATATTGTTACGCATATCGAAACGACCTAATATCGTTGAACCAAAGACTATATAATTATAAAGATAGCACACTGCCGTACATTGTGTTTCCATTGCAAAAATCTGCATGGGATTTATCATAAATCCCATATAAGAGAGAAAATCATTTATAGTCTCTCTGAAAGATAAAAAGAGAGACGAATTTTGCGAAAAAGAGAATAAGCTATAACAAGCAGACGTACACATGCATATCGCACACCCAGTTCGTAAGTGACACAACTCAAAATTTGTATTTTTCGAGTTTATGTATTAATACGTGTAGTTTTAATTTTTGAGTTGTGCCACTTTTGAACTGAGTGTGTGATATGTTTGTATGCATATATGTGTAGTCTACTCATAAGTTCTTTTTGTGTTTTGTTTCTTTTTAATACTTTTTAAACTACATAATATTTGTAGTAAACAAGAAAATGAATTTTATAAAAGATGATATTTATGTAGGGTAAAGAATATGTGTTTTATTTGTGTACAAAATAAAAATTAATCGACTCGCACCGAAATGCTGATTTCTTATAAATAACAAAAATTTTAACAAGCATTTATTATAATATAGAAATTTTTACAAA
The DNA here is from genome assembly GCA_927399465.1 of Sarcophaga caerulescens. NCBI lineage: Eukaryota > Metazoa > Arthropoda > Insecta > Diptera > Sarcophagidae > Sarcophaga > Sarcophaga caerulescens. The sequence continues at coordinate 89,548,050 of OV656872.1, read as the reverse complement.
GAAATAAGCAATAAAGAATAAATAAAGGTTATTTAAATTAATTTTTAATGATTTAAAATTTTGACTTTCTCAGCACTCGATAATTTATAGTTTTGAGTCTGCCATGAAGAATGCTTACGAAGTAATGTTAGCACAAGAAGATTCAGCATCTCTAATCTATGTTTATAGCATACGTCATTCTCCTCATACCAAAAGGAATATGTTGTATTTTTGGTGCATTGTATGCATTGTTCGACAATAGTTTTCTTAATATTTCGTATGCTTTTGTCTTTTGTGAATATTTTTTCAAATACTTTTATTTGTATCTTGCATATTTCAAAAAACAAATCGGATGGTCCACACAAACTTCCAAAATCTGATTCTTCATTGTAATTTTTCGCATGTATATACATTTCGGAGGGGTATGTCAATATTTGGGTGGGTTTAATTATATCCAATCGACATTTTTGGCAAGATATTCGTTGCGCTATGTACCCAGCGAAATAACGGCTTGACGTTAATTCAATTGGTACAGTAACGGAATTAAAACTATCGCTGTTTTCGTAAAAATATTCTTCATTACCTTCATAGATATTAAGAGCGTTCTCTGCGGAGGTTTGTTGACATCCGGATATGCTGGCATCTTTTGAAAGATCCTCTAAAATTGTTTGAAAATTTATAGGCAACATAACCGCATCATCTTTTTCACAATTAGATAAGGTATTAAACTGAGTTATTTTTAAAGATAACAGCTTGGCCATGGTAATGTTGAATTCATGAACTGAAGGGTTTTTACAGTGTCCACCTTTTGCGCGAAGGTACGAAAATAGGTTCTCTAATGGATCTTGATTAAAGTGACTGGTTAAAATAAAAAGCATGTCATCTTCTTGAAACATTTCTTCTGATAGAGACATTATACCCCTGGTGGTTTGAATAAGTCCATTAATGGAAAAAATTTTGCTGCCCAAATACGAAACTTGACTTATGTAGCTTAATAAATCCTTTAGAGTTTCCCAAACATTATTGTTCCGTTGTAATCCACTCCATAATGGGTTGGGGTCTTTGAAAACCTTGCTATTTAAGCAATCAAAATATTTGTTCAGCTTTTTAATAAATGCACAAGTTGAAGCAGCAGCTTCCACTGTATTTCGTGTAAATTGGCGGTTTTCATTTGCAGAATGAATTGAGTGACTCAAAGTTTGAACAGCTATGTTTACACGCATTTTCTCAAAATTCGTGGGATTAATATGACTTACTGTCAATTTTGTCATTTTTGTGGTTTTTCCGTGCTCTAATTCGAAAATTTCTCGGATTACATCAAACCGAGCTATTCCATCAGGTGTTTTGAAATCTGCTTTGAGAAAGGCATTTCTAATAGACTTGAAAATATGGGGCACATCGTACAGTAAGTAGATATTATTACTGTTGTATGAAAAATAAGGTTTTTCTGAGGATGCACCCAAAAGCTCATAGCACTTTCTGTTGTTGGGGCCTTGGTCACAAGTTACTGCGCGCACATTGAGTCCTATTTTGGTTACAATATCCAAATTAGACAGGAGTAACTGCTTTAGAATATCCCCTTTTACTGAGGTAGCTGTCACGACGTAATTTAAAAGGAATTTCCAATTCTTCAAGATTCCTCTTAACATAAAAACACAAATTTGTGTACCGACTTCATTTTTGCGCTCATATCCAAGATCTACCACTCCATCTATAACATCTGCAGAGTTATTATATGTAAAATTACGCCGGATAGATACTTCATCAAAAATTAGGATACATTGTTTTTCTGCATGCTGCATTTTACGAACTGCTGCTTCCAGTGCATTATATATGCATAAATTATTGCCAGGCTGCAAATTCTTAATATCGCTCCATCTGCTTAGGGAAGAAAGGCTTGGAAGGTTCAGTTTTAAAGTATTTCTTAAAAATAAATACGTAGAGGTGGATCTATAATAAATACTTTCAGCCAAGTTTCTCTCCTGATCTTCCCATCGAGCATTTGATTTTCTGTTTTGCTTTATGAACATTTTACAAAGCGTTTTTTCATGTGGGTTAATATGCAACTCATCAATTTCGCTTTCAATGGACTTCTTTAATTGTAACTTTTTTTCCATTACCGTAACTCTTTTCTTCAGAGACTCATTTTTTGACCTTAAATCACGAATAGTTAGCATTTTTGTATTAAGCTTTTTAATTATATTGTAGTATTTTTTTCTGTAAAGTGCTTCATTTTTTAAATTTTTTTCACAATTTGTACATAAAGGTGAAGGCGATTTTGATCCTCTACGCGTTTGTGGCGGAGATCTGAAAAGTTGCAAATCATTTTCAGAATAGACTTCGATTCCTTCTACACTCATGTCCTCGTTATTTTCAGCTAAGTATAAACTTGGCACGGCACCTCGCCTCAAAAATTTCTTCCCAATAAGCTCTGATGAGAAGTGCTTATCACACAAAAACAATAAAGAAGAATTTGCAATAAATTGTTCGTCAAAGTTGCATTTTTCTGCCCACTTTTTAAACAACGGTGAGTCCATTTTTGGAAAACGAAATAGCTTTACGTTAGGAGAACTTCTTTTAGATCTGAGGCAATGGGGTAGACTGCATTTGTTGCCAGCTTTTCGTGAGACCGATGAATTTGAATCCTAAAGTACAAACATATATGTACATATATGTATACGAAACTTTTAATGTGCACATGTAATTAAAAATAATTTTCTTACCATTTTAAAGTTGTAATCTTCTTTGTAGCCAGGACACTAATGGCGAAATTTCGAAATCGCGGCGACTTTTATCCCTTTTTCAAACGAACGACATTGATATTTTTTTGCTGAAGTTCTTATAGATTTGTAGTATGAGTCATCATTAGACATTTCAGGTACCGCTGATATTTCAAAGAGTAAAATTTTTTCGGCGGATTCCTCTCAGCAGATTTCAGGCGACTTTTATCCCGTTTTCAAACGAACGACATTGATATTTTTTTGCTGAAGTTCTTATAGATTTGTAGTATGAGTCATCATTAGACATTTCAGGTACCGCTGATATTTCAAAGGGTAAAATTTTTTCGGCGGATTCCTCTCAGCAGATTTCAGGCGACTTTTATCCCGTTTTCAAACGAACGACATTGATATTTTTTTGCTGAAGTTCTTATAGATTTGTAGTATGAGTCATCATTATACATTTCAGGTACCGCTGATATTTCAAAGGGTAAAATTTTTTCGGCGGATTCCTCTCAGTAGATTTCAGGCAAAAACTCTGAGAGCTAATAAAATAGACCTTCTTAACCAATTTGCGAAACAAAGTATCTTATAATGTAATGACATTTTCTACCTAATGAATTTTTTCCTTGCCTTTGCAATGAGAAAAATTCACAGTTTTTTCTTTGTATTTTTAAGCGAAATATGTCTATTATTCCCAAAGAATAAAAAAATTTGGCATATAAATTTCATACAATGGGCATCATAAATTCGGTGTGAATCAATTTATTTTCGTTTTCACAAAAACAAAACAAATGTGATTTTCCCTACACTCACCTACGAAGTCATCTTGTTTCTTTCTATTTTTCAATCTCACATTTAATAGAAAGAACAATCTCTCTTTTTAAAAAATTATGAAAATAAACCACAGCTTTTATTAAAAAAAATAACATAAACAGTAAGAATAACAACAACAATAATATCAAATACTTTATCTTGCAAGAGAGCAAAATAAAAGTGCTATCGCTCTCCCACGTTATTTGTTATCTACAAAAAATTTATCTTTGCAAAAATGAGAAAAAGAGCAAATTTTTTTCCCTTCCCTTGCCACTTGTCCCCCGCATCATTAAGCTGTACAAAATTTGTGTTAAACCAAAATGTACTGAGTGCAACATCTTTATATTATATAGTCTTTGGTTGAACATTAACGATAAACAAAAGCTACAAATACATACAAAGACCATGAGGCAATGCGTACACAATACACACGACACAAAACACATTAACAAATGCATCGAACATCTTTTAAATAAACCAGCAACAACAAGCATGAGGGATAGACAAGTAAGCAAAGGCAAAAACAAACAACGTAGTCGCAAAAGAATTCTCGAGAATGCGAAACCCCGAACATTCCACTTCGAGAACCATCATCAGACTGAAGACGTTCGCATATAAAAGAGCAAGACAAGGCAAGCAACCAGTCAGTAAGACACTCAGTACACAAGAATGATAAACTAAAGATTACGCCTTGTGCATTTTATATTGCAGGGCTGCCAACTTCCACGTAATGCACACATTTTTCAGAAGAAATGTAAATTTTCTCATATAAAAAAGACTTGGTAACCTTTAAAATAGCGCAACTACGTCATCTAAAGGCCCCTGGACACGGTCAAATAAATTCGTCAAATAATGCATAAGTGTGAGTGTCGTGCGATTGAAGTTAAAAAGGAGACGTTCAAATAAATTCGTCAATCATCATTTGCATTTTGATTTTGTAGTGTTCGTTTCGTAAAATGTTTTCATCGGATGACACACAAAATATAAAATATACACACAAAATATATATGTACACACAAAATATATACATACAAAATATAAAATATGCACTCACAAAATATATACACACAAAATATACATTCACAATAAAACAAAATATTTCTTTGTTTGCTATTACATTATTCACAATAAAAAAATATTTGTTTGTTTATCCGCGCATGGATGATGTGTTCATTACGACGATATCGAAGCAAATGAGATATTGCTTGTCAATCAGAATTGGAGACGATCAAATAAAAATTCGTCAAATGAAAAAATCAAAATGTTTTGATTTTCATCAATCAAAGCCGACAACATATACGTATATAACGACAACACGCACACATATAAGACGTTGATGGTTTTATTTGATCGTGTCCAGAGGCCTTTAGTTTATCATTCTTGGTGCATAAAAGCAATCAGATATATGTACATATAAACAGTCATCATATACATATTTTGTTTATAACACACACGACAACTAGTATACACATTTTGTTCATGAAAGAAATGTGTTAAAAAATGTATTTTAATGTATTTTCCTCTTAAATTAGTAATAAACTTTATTATGAAATATGTTTCTATTAATATTTTTGTAATGCAAAAAGAAAAATACGAAAATAGTAATGCACTATTTAAACATATTTATCGAAACCATTCACAATAGTATATAATTTGGCATGCCAAGTTTAAAAACTGCTGACATTTTCCAACACTGCATGAGACGCATAGAAAAGTAGAAAGTAATCCTACTATGCATTCTATGCGTTTTCTTCTGTAACTTGTCACAAACAATTACATTGATTCTACTTTTTAAAATTTATTGTTTTGGCGATTTATCGCTAAATTTTTTTAAAATTTAGCTATTTTCTAGCTAGTTTTTAGTCGACTTTAGCGATATTTTTTGGAAAAAAGTTGGCAACAGTGATAATAGCGAACAAGCAATTATTGTTGTATCGGTTAAGTGTGAACAGTGGCACAAAGGTAGTATGAAAAATAAAGAAAGTTTTATTAAAATAAAACACATTTGTTTTTACTTGGTTTGCAATTAACGAACTCATATTCTAAACGTTTTTAAAAAGGTAAAAACGTAACAATATATATGTATATTGTTTTAAAGGCCCATCCCTCCCCTTTCTAAGAAAGGACGTAGGTTCAGAAATGTTTGTGTAATCAATAAATTTGTGAAATAAAACAAGTTTTGAAGGTGCGAGAAATATAAGAAAAAGTATTGTTACGCAGATCGAAACGACCTAATATCGTTTCACACAAAAACAAAAGCTACAACAACAAGAGACAATGCGTACACAATACACACGACACAAATACACATTAACACATACAGCGAACTTATTATAAGTAAACCAGCTACAACAAGTATGAGAGAAAAAGGGACAGACAAGTATGCAAATGCAACAACAAATAATGTAGTCGCAAAAGAAATTGCGAGAATGCGAAACCGCGAACAATCTTCTTCAAGAACGTTCGATGTACTGTTTGTGTTAGACTATAAAAGGGCAAGACAAACCAGGCAACCAGTCAGTAAAAATGGAGTCAGTCTTGTGTGAAGTTGCGTGTGAATGAAAACGGTCGTGGTTTGAATAGCGAATAGTTGTGTGTGAATAATAGCGAACAAGCAATTATTGTTGTATCGGTTAAGTGTGAACAGTGGAACAAAAGTAGTGCGAACAATAAAGATAGTTTAATTAAAATAAAACACATATTTGTTTTTTACTTGGTTTGCAATCAACGAACTCATAATTAAACGTTTTTAAAAATGTAAAAACGTAACAATTGGTGTCAGAAGTGGGATTCCAAAATCCAAGAGTGAAAATAAATAAAAAAAAATAATAAAAAGAAATAAATAAATAAAATGAAACTATCCGAACTAAGAGTGGACCGGCTTAAACGAGAGTTGGGTAAACTGGAGCTGCCAACAACGGGCACAAAGAATGAACTGCAGAAGCGGTTAAGAGAACAACTACAGCTTCAGGGCATCGACATCGAATCCTACGAGTTTTAGGATGAAGAGGAACGAGAGTCATAGGCCCCTGCAGCACCTAGCGGTATAGACATAAAGGTGGACAATTTGGAAAAGGCCGTCGACGGAAAACTCGTAATGATGGAGGAAAAGATCATCAACCTCCAGAGCCAGCGACCGGAATCAGTGCGAGTCGTATCTGAAAGTACCAGCAGGATAAATACACCTTGCTTTGATGGAACCTCACCCCTATTCGTCTTCAAATTCCAATTTGAGACAGTAGCCAGCAGAAACGGATGGGACGATATAGAGAAGGCCTTGGAACTAATTTTGGCGTTAAAAGGTGTAGCAGCCGAGATACTAGAGACCATGCCAGCCAGCAGTAGAAACAACTATAACGACCTAATGGTGGCGATGAGTGAGCACAAACGAGAGCTGTACCGCATGGAGTTGAGATGCCGGGCGCAAAAGGCAAACGAGTCATTACAAGCTTCTGCCATGGAGGTTGAGAGGTTGGTGCAGCTTACATACCCAGGAGAAAACCACCCCTTGATAGACAACATTAAGACCGAGGCGTTTGTCAATAGTATACGCGACCCTGACATTAAACTAGCGGTATGTTCTACGCAGAAGACAACCTTTGCAGAGACCGTGGCCTTCGCACTTGCCCAGGAGATCGCTCGCACGATTTCAAGACCACAAGTAAGCAAAGTGCGGAAAATGGAAGTCGTGGAGGAGGAAGAATGCAGTTTTAATAAATTTAAAGAGATGTTGAAGCAAGTTTTGGAAGAAACCGGACGAAAGGCTAAACTTAAATGCTTCAACTGTGGAAAAGGTGGTCATTTCCAAAGAAACTGCAAAGTACCACGCAAGAAGTCAATATCCATCTCACCAAAAAAACGACGTGCCATTGCTACACATAAGGTTTCTAATGAACACAACGTTGAAATGGGCATATCCAAGAAAAGCCGTGGAACACATGTGGATAGCAATGAAAGTGAAGATGTAAAAGCTAGAAAAGGACACAAGAAAATGGAAGACAATGATCCCGAACTATTGCCATTAACAAAACGAAGAGACCTAAAACATGGGAATGCTGTTGCTCTCTCACGCCGGCCCTGTAAATTGGAGCGTAAGCATTGTGTTAAGGCTGAGAAGAAGGAATCCATCGTTGCTGTCCGGCGAATCCAGATTGAGGCCAATGAAGACTGGTCCGAGGCACAAAGGAGTGACCCAATACTGGCAACGATAATAGCAGCTAAGGAAGATTACAAACGACCTACCAGAAATGATATATCCGGAGAAGGTCCTCTTAAAAAAGCATATTGGGCACTATGGGACAGTTTATGGTTGATAAACGGATGCTTATATAGACGTTGGGAAAGCGCTGATGGCAAGACCTTATCCAACCTGTTAGTAGTGTCTTCCTCCAAGACAAAAGAAGTATTAAAGGAGTCCCATAATGGAGCTAACGGAGGACATCTTGGAGCGACAAAGACGCTGGAAAGGCTAAAACGACGTTTTTATTGGGTTGGATGTCATCAAGCAGTGGCGGATTGGATAGCGAACTGTACCCAGTGCATTGCAGATAAAGGTCCCGTAAGAAGAGGTCGAGGTCAGCTGCAACCATACAACTCAGGCGCGCCTTTGGAGAGGATAGCGTTAGTCCGCGATAGAATGAAAGCCAGGTATGATCGTGCGGCGAACACGGAGGCTTTTCATGAAGGACAACTGGTACTATTCTGCAATCCAACGCGGAAGAAGGGATCATTCCCCAACGTACAAAGTAGCTGGGATGGACCGTATAAAATAATTAAACGGTTAAACGATGTCGTGTACAGGATACAGAAAGCTGGTAGCCCCCGGACAAAAATGAAGGTCGTGCACAAAGAGCGACTGGTAAAATATGGGAGAAGAGATAATGAGCCTATTCGGGACGAACAGGCCTAAGTGGGCGGCAGTGTTACGCAGATCGAAACGACCTAATATCGTTTCATACAAAAACAAAAGCTACAAGAGACAATGCGTACACAATACACACGACACAAATACACATTAACACATACAGCGAACTTATTATAAGTAAACCAGCTACAACAAGTATGAGAGAAAAAGGGACAGACAAGTATGCAAACGCAACAACAAATAATGTAGTCGCAAAAGAAATTGCGAGAATGCGAAACCTCGAACATTCTTCTTCAAGAACGTTCGATGTAATGTTCGTGTTAGACTATAAAAGGGCAAGACAAACCAGGCAACCAGTCAGTAAGAATTGAGTCAGTCTTGTGTGAAGTTGCGTGTGAATAAAAACGGTCGTGGTTTGAATAGCGAATAGTTGTGTGTGAATAATAGCGAACAAGCAATTATTTTTGTATCGGTTAAGTGTGAACAGTGGCACAAAAGTAGTGCGAACAATAAAGAGAGTTTAATTAAAATAAAACACATATTTGTTTTTTACTTGGTTTGCAATCAACGAACTCATAATTAAACGTTTTTAAAAAGGTAAAAACGTAACAGTATTTTTGAGTTCTATTCAACAAAACTCACAACCTACACTATGTCATTAGCTGGGTGCATTTCATAGTGTTATCAATTATCAATTTTGTGAAAATATTTCTTTCTGTTTGCGATCGGTGAGATAGATAGGGCTACCATTTTTAGTAAGGGTGTGGGAGATATGAGAGCTAAATTAAAGTAAATTAATGTAGATGCACAGGGACTTTAGATTTAGTTACAGAGGTGTTTGTTAAATCATTTTGAGTTAGATTCTTCAGATAGACATGAGTCAGATCTGCAGACGGTATTTCTGGGACGAGCATGGCTACCGATGTAGCCATGACGTAGAGAGTGTTTTGCTTACATTAATCAGTCGATCGAATTTGAGAAGTGGCAGCGATTGTGAGTTGGACACCGTTGCAAAAGATAAAAAAAATTTATGAGAAAGTTCGACTCAATCTTTGTTCTTCAAATAGGGGAGAGGAGTCTGTAACTATGATGAAGAAGGTGGATAAAATCGAGAAAGGCAAAAGACAAATCCGGCGGTAAATATCATATGGCTAAAGAGTGAAGCAGCCGTAGTCTAGTAGGTAGTGTGTTGGCTTATTAGACGTGAGGCCACAGTTCAAACCTAGGTCAGATACAGCGTTGCTAGATTTTTTTTTTAAACTATTTCTGGGAAAAAAAAACATTTTTAAAGGAAATTCCGGAGCCCGGTGCCCTCTGTTGGTGTTTTTTTCGTTTTTTGTCGGGGACTAATAAAATACACAATATTTTATTTAAAAATGTAAATATTTCCTGTTTTAATACTGAATTTATTGAAAAAAATTTTAAATTCAATTTTGTCGAAAAAACTTGTTTTGTTAGAAAAAAAATTTAATGAAAACTTTTTCGCATCTCCAAAAACTTGAAAAAAATGGAAAAACTTGGCAAATGGCAACGCTGGTCAGATATCAAAACGAAATATGAAGAAAAAACTCTGAGAGTAAATAAAATTGCTATGAAAAGTTTTTCAAACTTCTGTTGTTCAGAGTCGACTTTAAGCTGTAGGTCCCGCCACTCATGTATAAAATTAACGCATACAACATAAGTGATGAGAGAAACTAGATCAGGGTTTACCAAAAATTTTTTGGTTATGTATTAGTGAGTAAGAGAGAGAAAATAAATTGAGAGAATTGATTTATTTACAGCCATAGAAAAGTGTTTGTAATATACGTTATTTTGATTTTCATTTTATCAACTTACATATGTAAAGCTATCTATCTTTGGCTTAATAATTTTAGAAAAATAAAAATAAAATAAAAAAATCCATTTTTTTTATTAAAAGATCGTTAAGGTATCCAACTTTGGCTTAAAAATTAGACCATGTTTTTAGATAAATAAAAATAAAAAAAAAATAATAAACCATTTTTTATTAATAGAGAAAAAGGAAGCATTCTAAAGCATTTAAAAAAAATTATACTATGCGACAAAATATATAAGGCATTGAATATTATCAATAGCATCTTTTAACATACAATATTTTTTGAGTGTCATTCTGAAAAAAATGGTAAAGCATCCGCCGCACATGTGTTCTTGTCGCAGTCTGATCGACAACTAAATCAAAAAACACAAGAATGCGTGTGAGTTCTCTCAGCACAATTGTGCTATGAAATGGTAAACGATGAACTAGATCGTAATACTGACTGAAGGGTTGTAATGACCAATTATGTATGTATGTAAAGAGTGCTCCGAGAAGCAGATAGAATGTTTTAAATATGAACGTTTTGGACATCGGTCATTTGAATGCAAATTTGAAAACCCAGAGAGAAGCTACGTCAAAATTGAAACCGATCAAGCGAATATAGTGAGGAACGGTTCTGGGTTAATTTTTAAGGATGTTTTAATATAGGGTAGACCTTTATCGGCTCTGATCGATACTGGTTGTGACATATGTTTGATGAGATTGGACGCTTTATTCATTATTGGTGAAGTAAGTCGGGTTCCCGAAAAACTGAAATTGAGCGGCATCGACGATAGCGAAATATACACTATCGGCCATTTCCATTGCTTAGTAGAGATTGATGGTTTAGAATTCGGAACTACGTTCTACGTTGTTGGGGAGGGTCCATTTGAAACAATTTAATGCTCGAAAGTTCACTATCCATTCTTTGATATATTCATAGCAAATTTTATAAAAAATTTTAACTTCTTTTAAAAAATCATTTTTTATTCCGGGATTGGAATCTTCCAAAACGGTCTTTTTATTCTTTAGAATTAGTGGTAAAAATCCATCATTAAATCTTGATTTACATTGCAGTATGAAATCGTTTAATATAATACAAACTTCTGCTGCTGAAATTTTATCTCCTTCAATTTGTAGGGTAATTTTATGAAAGAATTTCTCAAAATTGTAGAACATTTGTCAACGCTTAAATAATATGAACGCAGTGGATCATATAACTGCAAAACGCGTTCTAATGCTGGAGTTAAAGCAAGCCATCTAACTTTGGAATAACCAAGCAGTTTTTTGTATTGAACACCAGCCTCCACAAAATTCTTTCAAACTTGCTACCCGCACTGTAAACCGATTGAAATATAAATATATGTATATTTGTAAAAATTACTTACACATCTATTGACATTGAACTTGATGGCATTTGACCATTAGCAATACAATTTGACCATTAGCATTACCATTGAGCATTACAACCACCAATTCCCAAAATATTTCGTTTCAGAAGATCTTGTAATTTTGTGTACACATTATTGACACATTTTAAGGGTGCGTCCTCCAAAATTAATATTTGTGTTATCAGCCGAGAGCGCCAAAATTTTCTTGTTCAAATTGTTGTCTGTTATAACTCGTAATATGTGATTAGACAAAATGTCTGATGTTTCTCCATCGATTGATTCCAAATTTAAGATCTTAATTTGAATACCGTTCCTAATATCGAAATACTTTACTAAATTTCGATAAAGTTTTATTTTATTGTGATTCGATGCGTCTGATAGAATAGATATAGTATATGACACAGAATCCAAATTTTCTGATAGCATTTTCTTGCAGTATTCATTAAATACGCTGGTTACGATAGACTTACAGTTTGTTTGCAGATTGTGCATTTAACCAAGAGTTTATGTTCTCATTCAGTAAGAGAGAGAGAGAGAGAGAAAAAAATTCCCAGTTTTTATTTGTATTCTTAAGCGCAATATGTCTATTATTCCTAAAGGACAATAAATGGCATCAAAAACCACAACGCGATCTCTAAAAATACTGAATGAACTCTCGCGTACACTAAAAATGTTAGTGTACTCAAAAAAAGTTCACTAAAACCCAATTTTTTTCGTTGTTTACTGATTTTTTTGTACTCCTTTGCATAGTTCAGATAGGTTATTAGGATGTTCTGGTACACAAGAAGACAATAATGTTACTCTGTGCTCTTTTATCATCTTTTTTTTATTAAATTTTCGTTCCGGAACAATATCTTGTTCGGACCAATATCTTTCAATAGGAATTATTTCTTTTAATCCTCTCATGCCCGAATTAAAATGCGCTTGGCTAAAATTTTTTTGAGTAGACATATAAGATAGAGTTGACCTCAATATCAACTGACAAAAATTTCAATGTCTTAGGTGTCCTGGTTAAAGAGCTACAGGATGTTGCGTATATGCAACATTGAGCAATGGTGTTATAAATTTCAATACAAGTTGATTTTTTTTTCAAATGCCGTTTATTTCAATTTATGTATGGAAGGATACAAAACAATATTTTTGAGGATTGGAGCGCAAGTGCACATTGCATCTTCTGCATTTACAGCTTGGAAACCCATAGCCTACATCTGCCCCTTGTTCCCCATTCCGGCCAATGATTATAACCATCAAATCGTAGGGATTTTGCAGACTGTGCTCTTTTATAGGGGATTGATTCAGAACCCGTAGAAGGAGCTCGTGATGACGGGGTCGATGGAGAAGTTGAAAAAGGAGTGATGATGGACGACCTCTCTTTTTTGCGACAACTATAGTTTGACTTGTACAATTCAAGCATCATGTCCGCAAGATCAACTCCTCCCATGTGCTTCTACTATACCTGGACGAGGTATAGTTATAAACTTCTTGTCTTTGCGGCACCATCTCTTGCATTCACTCATCTTGCATTCACTTATTATCATCTTCTTCTTATTCATTTTCCTCGTCAGCCGAATCATCCCAATCTAATTTGGCAAATTTTTCAATTTCAGACTGAGTCAGACCTTTTGGGCGCATCTTAGAATGTACAAAATACAAATAAGTTTTTATTTTTCGAAACTTGCCATAATAGACCAATGTTGCATATACGCAACACTACATTTAAAAAATTGTTACAGACAAGCTAAATAATATTTTCATGCCGGGTTTATTTTAAATTACTCACCTACCTTTCATTATTTAGTTCTGAACTTGGTTTTAGGATGACTTAATTATATTAATGTTTTTTTAACACTTTTTTTGCAAAATGAATTTGTCAACTTTGCTCTCGGGAGAATAGCTACTAACTGAACACTTGCACAATTGACTACCAACCAATTAGCTGTAAGCTTAAACAACACATGAGGCTATATTTTTGCGAAAGAATCATAAAAAATATATAAAATTGCGGAAGTTAGATGCTCATAAACACAATGTTGCATATACGCAACATCGGGCATGAGAGGGTTAAATCTTCTGGGTATTTTTTGCGCAATAACATCGAAGCTATCCGATTCTGCTTTTAAGTTAACGTTATGTAAATTATAGCGTAACTTTAACTTTTTGAGTCAATCTTGGCTTGCTATAAAAGATTGCATTTTGAGATAATCCATCGGACGTTTTTCTACAGTAAAGAATCAAAAATACTTTTAGTCTTGTGCTGAATAATAATCTTTTCATATGGTCCAAAAAGCTAAATATTGTTGTTTAGGCCCCGATTATGGTTCACAACACATAAATGTTGTGTTGTAACAGAGACAACACAACATTTATTTCTTTCTTGATTATGGTTTACAATATCTAGATGTTGTATATGTCACAGGGTTGTTCTTCAATGTTAGTATACTTTTCCTTTCAATAGAAAACAAAAATTAGCTTTTAATAATTCACTTTGTAATTCAGCCTTTTTTATTCTTATTTCTAGCATTTTTTATTTATTTGATAATTTTTATACGAGTCTTCTCAAGGCGTTTTAACGTAAGCAATATCTCCTGTTGGTTCTTTTTAATATTTTTAAACGCTCATCCTCCATCTTGTTTTTTTAAATTTTGTGGCTTTTCGGAAACTGCTGTTTCCATCGGTAAGTGCTAGTTGAAGGCCTTTCAATATCGCATGACGATTCCACCTCATCTGAATCGACTTGAAGTTGCAATCCCATTGTAGATCCATTTGGATTTACTTGCGATTGCATAGACACCAACTCTACGTTGCTCTGCTCCAATGGGGTCAAGTTAATTTCCGTCGACGGACCACCACCAGTAGCTTGAAAGTTTCTTTTCAAATTGGCTTTATAATGAGTCCATACCTGTAACCAAATCAAACCATTTTTATGTTATACTTTAAAAAATTTACATTTTATCTACTAACCCTTTACCATTCTTTTGCAACTCTAATGGGTGGACCCAAGCCATTTAGCTCCAATGAAAAATTCTCCCATGTCTCTTTGTGTTGAGTCTTACTGAAGCTATTAAGTAAAAGCTTAGGTAGGATTTTAAGAAAAAGTATAGGATTTTAAGAAAGAACTTAGCAAATATTTATTTGAAAATCTGATATTTTGTAGTGGATTCGGAAAATTATTTTTTCTCCTTTTTTTATATGAGTAAATTTTTAATTTTTAAATTAAATTTTTACACAAATGTAGTTTAAATGCCAATTTGTCTCGAAGATATCTAAGAGACACTGAGGCAATACTTAATTCAGTTTGTAATAACATTTTCTTTAGATAAAAAATACCTGATAGATTATGCGCAAATAGGACTTTTAGTGCAGACTTTGGAAAACAATTTTCAATCAACACCTTAAAGTTTGGATGTAGTTCTTCAAGAAATATGTATTGCGGTATTAAAACTCAGTATTAAGAAGCAGTTACTATTTCAAAAACAGTTGAAATATTTCGATAAAGATAAAGTGCAGTAAAGGACTCACCTCGCTTTCAGACTTTTCACGAATTGCGTACTTGTTAGGGTCGTTGGTTAAAGTCTGTTATCTTCAAAATATATCAAATATTTAATTAGAGATTTATTTAAATACCAATTTCTTTTGAATAAAACTTACAATTCTCGAATCAACAGAAAATAATTGATTCTAAAAAGTTAAAATCATAACAAGTTTTTGTTTTTATGGTTATCTGAACAAATTTTTTGTTAAGAAAAAGTTGTTTATGTCTGATAGTCCAAAGTTCCCATCCTTGGCGACATAAACAGGATTGTATAAAAGATGGCAAATTGGCAATAGAGGGCGCTGCAGTATGTAATTAAGCTTTTTGATATTGTAATATTATTGTTGTTTTTTGCCATTAAATTTTTGTTTTGTTTAATACTTTATCATTCTTACTTGTAGCATCCATAGGGATGCAATTAATTTGTTTAAAAATTTGCTTATAATTTGTGCAATAATTGTTTAATTGGGAAATTTAATTTAAACATAATAACATTTTGTGAAAACTAAGAAAATTAAAATTTGTTAAAGAAAAAATATGTTTTGTGAAAAAATAAAAGAAAGTGCATATTTTGTTGAACAAAATAAGATAAAAATAAGAAAAATAACATAATATACATTTTTGAGGAAAAAAAACCCAAAATCTACCAAAGCTGATTTTACTCTTTTTTTATGTGAAAAGTTTATGAGCCGACAATAATAAAGGAAAGTGTATTGTTCTTTGTGTATATTATCGTGTCGGAACGATTTTAATTGGTGTTCATATTTTATTTAGTGTTCGAAAATTTGCAGCAGTTTGGGATTAGTTCTTATTTTTTGTGCCCTTCTCCCTCCCCCACATACAGTCCACGAATCGAATAAAAGTTATTAACCATTTACTCCCAATACTGCTACTTGTATACTGATTTTAATACTTTGCTTGATAAAGGAGAAAACTATCTTATAAAATGGATAACTTTACTTTTAATATCTATTACCTTTTTTAAATTAATTCACATGACTTTGTATCGTGTATGTTGTATAGAATACATTTTTTGTTTGTGAACGCACAGTGTTATGCTGTATTGTGTATTTAGTATTCCAAACGTCAGAAAGCAATAAGAAGAAGAAGAATATCAGTATTCCTAAATTGGTTTTCAAGCAACAAAATTAAATATACTACGGAAAGAAATTAATTTATTAATTATTTGTTCGAACAATATAATTTTGAAATGTTAATGGCTGACTCAAGAAATAACAATCATATACTCGTAGAAATAATTTAAATTTTCATTCTTCTTCATAATTTTTGGCACGAAACCAATACAACGTTTTAAAAACATATGAAGAAAGTGTATCGGATTTTTATATGAAAATTATCAACAACAAGCATGCACAACAGTAAAGTTGTATATTCGCCAGACAATACACTCAATACAGCGATACAAGGGCTTGTGTGAATTGCCAAAATATATTTGCTAATTTTATTTTTTTAGTATTTCGTAGTTAGTTGTACTTGAGGGCCTAATATGATAACTTAGCATTTTTCATAGTTAGTCGGTTGCGTGTTATAATTAGAACAGCTGAGTTTATAAGTTTTTGTTTTTTAGTTATTGTTCGTATTTTTTTATGTTTATAGTGCTTGTGTATTACTTACCCAGCATATTTTGGAATGCAGAGTAATAAATGAATCTTGGTTTTTTCAGAAGATTTTCCAAATTTAAAAATTTCGGAGTCACTTTATGTTTCAAACAGGATAAAATTAACAACGAACATCATAGAAGAACTTCCTATGAAGGTCTCACGTCTTGAAAAACTAATTACTTGCTTAACTGCAAAAAAAAAAAAAAATGGTTTCTGCTGTTGCATATGTATATCATATTGCTTGTTCTTACGCAAAATTACGATATTGTTTTTATTAAATACATACTTACGTTTTATTCCTATATTCTTGAAAATTATAGTTTTATCGATCATTGGCTAATCGAAATTTTAAAGTAAATAATACTTAATTGGATGACAATAAAAATAATTTATTTTTTAGGAAACTCTTAATAACGCTTCTACAACAATGCAAAGAGGAACTTCAAAAGCAAAAATAACTGTTAGTGATAGCTTCAGGCAACAGTTGCAATCTTTAATTGATGTCTTGCAGAACACAAAACCATGGTAAGTTGAGAAATGTGTAAATCGTTTTCATATTCTTGTAAGTAAAAACTAATTGATTTTCCTATCGGATTTAGCTTTAAAAAGTGTAAACGATTTGTGTATACATAGAAAACAGTGAAAAAAACTGATATCCATTTTATGTTCACATTAGTCTTCTTTGTAAGTTCTCCTGGTGTTAGCTGGTTTTTTCATTCACTTTCCATTCGTGATATTTAACCGTAATTCCAATTCAATTTCATTTTCTTCTTGCTATTTTATTCTGATTTAAGTTTCTTCAGATCAAATCTGTAAGTTAGTGTTGTTAACAATTTAAACCAAAAGATTCGTATGATTTTCCGCATTGAGTGGTTAACAATTACTTGGAGAGGATTAATGTCGGATAACACAAGATTTCCACAAAATTCACAGATTCGATTCATTCGTGAACACTTCAATTTTCGATAAAAAAAAAAAACTGTTCAGCTGTTGAGCATATAAAATTTGTCATGAAAAAGTTTCTCAAAAATCTGTCGTTCGGAATCGAATTTAAACTGTAGGTCCCGCCACTCATGTATAAAAAAATTAACGCATATAACATAAGTGGTGTGAGAAGTTAGGTCGTAATCCTGACTGAAGGGTTGTGGTGGCCAATCATGTATGTGTATGTATGTAAGAGGTTCCCCATTAAAAAGTGTTTATTTTTTTTTAAATAAGGACCAGTCTAATATATGTATATCTCCAATCGCAAATAATGTCCGACATTGACAAAAATTGTTTTTGTATTCTTGATAACATGTTTGCTTAGCTCACTAGGTTCGTTTTCCCCACCATTTTATTTTTATACAATGTTGCCCGATTTATTGAGGTTTACATTTGGAGAAAAAACTTAATCTCTCAACTTAATTATCTATGATGAGGAAACATCTTTTTTTCGTTTTTATTTTTAATTCGTAGGTCTGCCTTCGTCTTTGTTTTAATTTTGCTCTAAAGTTTTCAATTATATTAACTAACAATCTCTGTTAACATAACGTTCACTGTAAAAAAAAAAAGAAAATAACTTTCTTAGCTAACTTCGCACACATTTGAAAACTTTCTATCACAGAATAAGTTATTAGACTTTTCGATTTTTATAGCAACATTTCTTCTGTATTATTAAAATTTAAAAAAAACTGTGGGATTTTAAAACTTCGAAATCTGGAATTGCATTACTTGATGAACGCTTAAAAAGCTTAGTTATGCGACCGTAACTGAATGTAACCGCAACCCTAAAGGTACGGTCACATCTAAAAAATATTTGCCACAAAACGTAAAATATTTGTTTGCCATAATGTGACCACAAAATAATTTTGCGTGGCAAACAGAAAAATCCTCCATTTTGGGCAAATAAAATTATTTGCCGGCAAACAAAAATGTTTGTAATGTGACCACCCTGTGGCAAATATTTTCATGCTCTTTGGCAAATATTTGTTTGCTCTTACATATTTTTTGTAAGGGCAAACAGTGGCAAATAACAGCTGTTTAAGGCTGTGTTGCCTACTAGCAAAACTAAAACATCACAAAAATCGCAAAAAAATGTATGAAATCAAATTTGAAGAAAATAAATAATTTATTTTATGGAAACCTTTTTATTCGTTGTAGATGTATTCATTATATACGTATAAATATTTGCGTGCCTGCATATACAGAGATACATTCAGAGTCTGAAATTTAAATACATGTTAATGTATATATCAATTGTTATACCTTTCTAGATCAAAGCTATTCAGGGGTTGTAATGATTTTTCAGTAAAATGGTAATTTTTTTAAATCACATTAAAGAAAAAGATCTCTGAAACGACCTAACTCTTCAGTACATAAAAATAAAGAGTTCTTGTTTTTGTTATAGAAAATTTTTCATTTTTATTGAAATGATTTTGATTTTTTCTCCAAATTATCACGACAAATTTTGTTCCTGAAAATAAGCAGGTTAAAATATTCAAAGTACAATGTTATGAATGAAACTTTTGAAGTGGACTGTACGAGTCATTATAATGGAGAATTGTAATTCAACGCAGCAACATAATTCCAATTTTCCTTTTACACAAGTATAGTACATTTTGGAATTCAATCATTTTGGAGGATAAATTTTCAACCAAAGTGACAATAAAATCTTTCTCAAAAATATCTATAAATAATTTTCAAATTAGACCTAAAAGAAATGATTCAATTTATATATATTCGATTTCCAATTTTTGGATTTAACATATATTTTAAGTTATGTACATCATTTCAGCGATTTTCAAATATGGTGATTGGCTGGAAAAATGTAAACATTTGTTTATGTTAAATTTATTGTAATTAAAAACATAATTTTTCTGTTTTTTTCTTTTTTATGCGCTGAACCCATTTCAAAGCCATAGTCGTCTTTCTTTTTTTCCCTTCGCAAAATATCACAGAAGCTCCGCAACACAAAACGAAAAAATATTCACCTTCTATTACGTGTGAAAATGTGTACAGTAGTTCCCGCTTATTTCATTCCCGGTTATTTGATTTGCCCGCTTATTTGCTTTAAAAAATTAGCAATGAAGTTTTTCCGTATAAGATATACTGAAAAACTCTCGTTTAATTGAGTTTCGGTTAATTGCGTTACCCTTTTAATTGAATCACAAATTCCCTCTTTCTTGATAAATGTATACAAAAATACCCGGTTAATTGGCCTCTTTCCTAAAATATGGTAATGTGAATATTGTGTAAAAGTTTTGTAACTCTTCCCCCATATGTTTTAATTTGTTTACATATTTTAACCATTTAACGTTTCGTGAAGAATTGCATTTGATGAAATATGACACCATTTTAAGTCGAAGTAATGTTTTGAAACTCAGACGTCATTAATGTGCGCTCTTTTATCAGTAATCAGAAAGTTTGAGCTTTTTGGAATCTGACTACATTACAATAAAGAGAGAACGCAAAATTTTAATTGCTTTTAACATTTATTTTTTTATTTTTTTGCATGTAGCAACATAGAAGAAAATATTTTAGAATTCTCTTTTGATGGCGAACAACAACAAAAATTCGAAAATTATTTTTCCTTTGATGATAGTTTTCCATGCTGTGGACAACTTACGGATGCGGAAGTCATAAATGAAGTGGTGAACGATTTAACTTCGGACTCTTTGTCCGAAGAAGAGGACGACATAAGAGAAGTCAGCAATCTTCTTTCAACTAAAGATGTTTTGATTTGTCTGAACAACCTTCGTGATTTTTTTCTTGCCCAAAAATCTTTTTTCACATGAACTCGATAGCATAGAAAAATATACTATTGAACAATTTTGCAAACAACAGGTTCAAGCTATAATAACCGATTTTTTTAAGCCTATCTAGATACAGCATAAAACTACAAACATGTACCTATGTATATACATATGTATTAAAGGTCTGCACAAATGTATTTGACTTCAAAAAGTACATAAGAACTAGCATACATGTACACTTATCCGAAGTATCCGAAGAAGAAAAGTACTCTTTTTTGAGAACAACAAAATTATCGAATAACTTCTTGTTGTTATTTGACTGCGTTCGCTTCATACAAATACATGTTCAACTTTCCTTCTTACTCGAAAATACCGGCACAAAACATGTCGAGTACAACGAGTACCACCAAACTTCACGTAGTACTTCAAATACCAATGAGTACTGCAAATACCACAAAGAAGTTTGGCAAAGAAAAGATCTACACCAAAGACCAAGATGTATTTATACAAGGTGAGAGCGTTAGACCAGCTGATGTAAATAATATTGTCAAAATTTTTTTGTTTTTTGTGTATTTTGTTTTGATAAACAATTTCGTTTTTTCTTATTGTGTCAGAAGTTTGTATATTTTTCTTCTTTTTCTTTTCCTTTTGTACAAGCAACAAAATAAAAACTATAAAAATATTATAATTGTGTTTATGTTATTTCCCTCGTTAGGTTTTCAGTTATTCTTTCTTTACAAATAAACAAAATAATTTTCTTTTCTATTAAATTAACAATTTGAATTACTTATTGATTGTAATAAGCGGAGCGGAAAGATCTCTCCGAATCCCTTTTGAATGTTTCATGCATCTTTGTAATATCCTCTAATTTACTGCCAATAGATGAAGTACTTTGTTCAATCCATTGCAGAGAACTCATATGTGCATTTAATATTTTGCCAATTTGTATAATGAGATCCGAATTATCCTGGCATTTATTTGACTCATTCAAATTATCTATAATTTCTTTAAGGTCTTCGTACATTTGTTTCAATTGTGTATCCAAGTTTTCCACCATCAAATATGTCTGTGAACGTTCAACAGGCAAGGATGAAGTAGTTGTGGTTGGTGCAGTCCCTAGCGCAGCGGAAGAAGTAGATGTGCTAGCTGCTGGGGTTGCAAAAGCAGAAAAGCCGCTGTTGTTACTGTTGTGGCACTGGAAACAGTTGATGTTGCTGTAGGAGTTACACCAAAGCCAATACCTGTGGCTGAGGGTTGAGCGGTGGTAGCCGAAGCTGTTAACCCAAAAGTAGGTGCAGCTGTTGCGGCCGCAGAACTTGTAGTCGCAGGTGTAGCTGCCGTCGCTCCAAACCCAAATTCTAAGGGTTTTGTACCAGCATCACCTCCTCCTGTGGCGCCAAATGTAAAACCACCCTGTTTTGATTCCTCTCGTATTTCGGATACTGGTAGGCGGTCAGTCAGTCTCCATCGTATGTATTGTAGAATTATTCACAATTTCGTTGTTTTGTTTTCCCTTACAAATAATGAATCATAGAAACTATATTGCTTTAGTTTAGTTGGCCACGGGACAACGTAAACGTTGCTTGATTGTTTTAAATTTTAGCTGAGTACGAAGTTATTTAATAGATTGTTGAAGGATTGAGTAGAAGTTATAAATTATATTATAATACTATGCCCGAGTGGTAAATTTATTTTTTATTTTTTCTTCCCATCGTCATTCTTTAGTCAGCTGTTTTTGACAAGATGATCAACTCGCAACAACAAAAAATGCCTGTTGTTTTTGTATTGTTGTACTTATTGTAATACTTATCCCACCTTGTATAAATACATCTTGACCAAAGACTATAAATATGTAAAGATGTTGCACACAGTGTAAAAAGTAACATGTACTCAGAGAATTTATTATACTCAGAGAACGTATTGTAATCTTCTTTAAGCAATTTATTCTCATATGCGTGTATACTTGTGTGCATGTATGTATACATGCATTGCCAAATAAAATAATAAACAAACTGAAAGATGTCTTGTTTTCGCAAAATGTATGTGCAAATAGCCTGTGGAAAACAAATATTACCGTTTGTTTTATTGTAGGATAAGAATATGTGTTTTATTGTTCTAGAAATGAAATTATATCGATTCGATCCGAATTATAATGTTATTTTTTAGGCTGTTCAATTATGTATGTATGTATTTATGTATGTACATATGTATTTTTCGAAAGCAAGAAATCTTATTTCTGAGAAGAGGTCTGCTCTTGGAACTAACGGAGCTACAATAAACAAAATAATGTTTTTACACTCTAATATGAATAAAACAAAAATATACGAAGAAATAGAAAGAATAGAAAGTGATCTCTAGTTTTGAGTTTTATGGACTGTTTTTTTTACGTTTTAGTAATTTTAAGTGATTTTTTTGTTATTTTAATTGTTTTTAGTTCATTGAAAATAAAGAATTTTTTAAATCAAAAAGCGAAAAAAAAAATATTTTTCAAAAAAATTTACTATATTCGATTTCTATTTTTTATTTCAATGATTAATAAATATATGCCTAACGTGTCGTTTGTTCATACACATAAGCATTTATATATAAAAAAAACATCAGTTATGTGGTGTTTTATGCTGCGAGTATTTGAAGTACCACATGAAGTGAACATAATTTTTGGAGTACTTGGTTTTGCGGATATATTTTTCAATGAGTACTCTTTTTACGGAACATAAGCAGCTTCGGATAAATACTTACTCGTATTTGTCTTGCACATATTCTCTTCTCTTCACTGCTTGAGCTGTTAGAGAGAGAGTAAGTACTCTATTTATCCGACAACGAGTTGCACACATGAAGCAAAAAAGTTATTCGTTGCAGACCTCTATTATATAGCATTTTCTTCACAGTCTGTATTGACCTTTCAGCCAAACCATTCGACTTCGGAAGATAAGGACTTGATGTCCTATGAGTTATACCCCAATCATTACAAAATTCCGAGAAACCCCTTGAATTAAAAGGGGGTCCATTATCGGAGATCAGAATCTGAGGAATGCCATGTCTGGCAAATATAGATTTTAATTTGTCTATGATATTAACACCAGAATACCCACACTCAAAAAAAGAATCAAGCCATCCGGGCTTGAATCAATCCATATCGGTCACAATAGTACGGTAAGTACGGTTTGGCTTGAATCAAGTACAAAAGAGTTGAATCAAGCCCGAATCAGCCAAGTACAAAAGTATTGATTTTAGCGCGATTTAAGCCTTTTTGGGATCAAAGTGATCTCATCATGTATTTGGTTTAAGCATATTTTTTCTTGATTTAAGATCGAATTCGTACTTGATTCAAGAGAATCAGAAGTTGAAGTAATCCTTAAGCGCACTTGTTTCAATAATTATAAAGTTAAGCTAGATTTCGTACTTGAATTAACTTATAAATGGGATAGAATTGAGGCAAATCGTACTTTATTCGAGCACAATGAACTTGATTTAAGCCCTAAATTGTACTTGATTTAAGCCTAAATTTATCCAAAAACGAGCTTTTTTCAAGAATTTTGAACTTGATTTAAGCTCGACCTCGTACTTGATTTAATCCTAAAATTGATTGATTTGAAAAAAATGCAAGTCATCTACCCAAAAGAAATGCAAGTCATCGACCGGAATAATCCAAGTCATCTACCAAAGAAATGCAACTTGCGAAAAATACGACATTTTGTTGGATATATATTATATAAATACACATGAACTAAATGAGAATTATTAAAATTTTTACTTTTGAACTTAAAAACCCACAATTCCATAACTCAAATAACAAAGAACTCAAAATAACACTTTTTTAAATAGATTTGAGCTTTTTATTGTTGATTTTAGTAATATAAGGTTTAGTTTTTCACATCAATCCCGTTTTTTGCTTGGTTTAAGCAAACAATAGCCAAAACGGGCTTAAAATTTCAAGCACG
This sequence comes from Sarcophaga caerulescens, assembly GCA_927399465.1. Lineage (NCBI taxonomy): Eukaryota > Metazoa > Arthropoda > Insecta > Diptera > Sarcophagidae > Sarcophaga > Sarcophaga caerulescens. The sequence goes on along the minus strand of OV656872.1, from coordinate 89,523,641 downwards.
TTTTTTGGCTAAAATTGAGAATAGAAAAGTTGATTTTAGCACGCCGTTTTTCTTTCTGTGCACTGCTTAAAATTTCAAAATATTTAGAATAATAATGGACAACAATAACATAATATTTTCCCCTAAATTCAAATATATCACAGCCGACCTTAAACCATGGTATGTTATAAATTTCGTGTGGTAATATTCTAATATTGGGTTTTGAATTCCTATACTTAAGACAAATTTCACAATTCGATACAATATCAGCAATTTCATTACATATACATATTGGGCCAAAAAACGGTTTTTCTAGCTAAACTTTGACACCTTTGTATACCCATGTCCCTCATGTAGGCAATTTAAAATCGTATGACGCAAATTCTTGGTATTAAAATCTGACACCCCTTCAAAATAAGGCCATCCAAAATCGTGAACTCATCCTTAAATTTATAGTATGGCATGACCTCAGAATCAACCTGTCCCACCGACTTTGGCTAGCCATTTTGAATATAACCCTTGATCCTTGAGAAAATATGGTCCTTATTCACATGTTCCCTTATAACCTCTATATTAGAAAATGGTATCTCCATGAAGGATCTAACAAAATTACAGTGAAGTTCCAATTCCTCGTCCAATTCGGGTAAAATATTATTCAAAGGGCATCTTGATAAAGTGTCAGCTATGTACAAATATTTCCCAGGCTTATAACTCACAACTAAATCATATGCCTGTAATATGAGCATAAATCGTTGGAGTCTTGGGAGTATACTGTACAAAGGCTTATTAAAAATCGTTACCAACGGTTTGTGATCAGTTTCGACATAAATCCTTGTCCCATAAGTATACTGATGAAATCTTGTACATCCGAAAAGAATTGCAAAAAGTTCCTTCTCAATCTGTGCGTAATTAGTCTGTGCTGTAGTTAAAGAAGCAGAAGCATAGGCTATAGGATTTCTATCATGTAGTATTGCAGCTCCAACTGCATATTTGGTCGCATCAACAGTCAATTTTAATTCTCTACTGGGGTCAAAATAAGTCAAAACTGGATGCCTGGTAATTTCCTCCTTCAAATTATTGAATTCCCAAAATTTATTGAATATCCAAAACCTCGTTCCAATGCCAATCAATGTCCTTTTTCAACAGTTGCCTTAAATTTACATTCTTCAATGACAAATTTTCAATAAAAGCTCCCAAATAATTTACCATGCCCAAAAACCGTTGTAACTCCTGTACGTTCCTCGGTACAGGCATTCCCAAAATTGCCTCTATTTTCTCCTCATCAGGCTTGACACCACCTCTACCAAATACATGACCTATAAACTTTATTTCCTCAAGCATGAATCTAGATTTCGAATCTTTAAATTTCAAACCGACATTCTTAGCTCTCTCAAGCAAAGTATTCAAAATTCTATCATGTTCATCAAAAGTCATCGCATATATCAAAAAATCGTCAATATAAATTATCAAGCCATTAATATCCCCGAACAGCCGTACCATTTCACCATGAACAATTTCGGGCGCAGCATTAATACCAAAAGGTAAACGTAAAAATCGGTAGCGACCAAAAGGCGTATTAAAAGTGCACAATCTTGAAGAGTCCTCATCAAGTGGCACCATCCAAAATCCACTGTTTGCATCAAGTGTGCTGAAATATCTTGACCCACTTAGCTTTGCCTTGCAATCATCTATATTAGGAAAAGGAAAACGGGCCCTGACTATAGCCTTATTCAAATTCCGTGGATCAAGGCACAGTCTTATTCTACCGTTTGGTTTTGATACCAAAACAATAAAATTAACCCATTCTGTCGGTTCATCAATTTTAGCAATAACTCCCAATTTCGCCATCCTATCTAACTCACCTTTCAATGCACCATGTAACGCAAACGGAATTTTCCTTGGTACATCAACAACAGGTTTAACATTATCCCTCAACACTAATCTACCTACATTTATTCCCCAACATACCTAAGCCATTAAAAGTATCTGAATATTTTTCAAGTATGCTCTCAAATGACAACTTGTTAATATTCTTTATTAAGTCCATTTGCCTTGCCAGGTCTAAACCAAAAATATTCTTACATTTTAAATTTACAATATAAAAAGTATTAATAAAAATTTTATTATTAAAATCTAATTTAATATTAACTTTACCCTTTACTGGAAGTTTTTCTCTGCTAAATGTGAGTATATTGGTTTTAGTTAACTGTAGATTTTTACCGCCTAGACGTAATTCTTTAGCGCTTTGTTCCGATAATATGTTTGTGTCAGCACCCGTGTCCACTTGGAATTCCACATTCTTATTATTTATTTTTACTAGTATAACCCATCCTCTTTTGCTAGTTGTGATTTTTTCTTGTTTATTCTGCTTATAATATGCTGTTGGTTGTTGTTGATAGATATGTATGTAACTTTCTAATTTGTAGTTCTTTAATTCGATTTTCATAAGAATTTAAATTGTTATTTTTAAGCGATAGTGATCCAACAAAAAGGTCTTCAGGTTCACCTTCTTCACAAACCATGTTTTTGCAAAATGTCCTCTTTTTGCACATACATGGCAATTTTCGTGCCGGACATTTTGTTTTATGTGTTTGTCCACATTTATTGCAATTATTTTATTATTCTTATTTAGGGCCATTATTACAACTTGCCGTTAACTAAAGGGAGGATTTTAACGGGCAGATAAATTGTTTTTCATTATTATGAGTACCCAATAAGATAGAAGTGATCGTTAAGTTAAATTGAAGATCATCCTACCTTTAACATTTAAAGGTCACTTTATGTTTGAACTTGCCATATCATATACTATTTTCGATATGGCAACTTCAAATTTAAACAAAATGAACATATACAACAAATAAAACAAAGCCCCTCGTTGCCACTGCGTTAAAAAAAACTTTTTTAATTGAGCAGTTTTATCGACATTGCTCTAGCAGTGCCATTTTTTTGAAAATGTTAAATTTATTTTATCCGTAAGTTGTAATAACGAAAATTAGTTAAAGGTAACTTTACAGTCCCCTTTAGCTAAAGGTACCTTTAACTAAACCCAAGTTTAACGGCAAGTTATAATAATGGCCCTTAGTGCATTTATATATATTTGACTACCGTGATTGGTTTGTATTAACTTAGATGCATTTTCTTTTGCAGCTTCAATATTTCTGGCATTCACTTAATAACTATTTTGCCTTCACTTAATAATCTCTCTTTTATGTGATGAAAATTAGGTAACATACCCCATATGAAAATATCTTTAACGAGACTCTCTCGTAGCGTACCAAATTCACAAGAAAGTCTTAAATTCTTTAAAGCTATAACGTAGGCTTCCAACGTTTCGTCTGTGGCTTGCTTTCTGGTAAAAAATTTGTGCCTTTCCATAGCTACGTTTAATTTTGGTACAAAATATGCATCGAAATGGTTTATCAAAACATCATACTCTACAGAGTCATAGTCTACATTAAAAGAATTGGCAATTTGAATACACTCTGAACCCATGTAGTGCAACAATAATGCAACTTTTCTTTTATCCTTTTCAGCCTCCAGATTTGTTGCTCGAAGAAACATTATAAATTGAGCTTTCCAGTTATTCCACTCGTTGGCAATATTTGTGGCTTTAAGGTTAACTTTTGCAATGCCGCCATTTTGAAATTCGAACATTTTGTACTTCTTTTTTTTTTTTTAATTTGTAGATTGATTTTATTATTTTAAACACGACTTTATATTTTTCAATTTTACTTAATATATTTACACCTGACACCATGTAGTACTCTTGTTTTAGACAAACGACTTCTTTGACTCTCATTTATTGAGTGACTCGTATATTTCATTTTATTCTAGTTTTTCTTGGTTACAGGGTGCATCTTATAAACTACTGTCATTGTCTACACTGAACATAATAATTGTACAACAGATACCTCCTACAAGGCGGGCAGTATCCTTTCACCAAATTGGAGCAGAAATATTTTTAACTACGACGGCCTCAAAAATAAAATAAAAAAGGAAATCATTGTGAAAAAATCATAATTGCACTAGAAAAAATATTAGGCAAGTACACGAAGTATGAAGATCTATAGATTTAGAGGTTGGATTTAGAGATAAAACACAATTAGAGTTTGACGATTTTTTCTATACAAAATGACATAAAAAATCGTCGGCAAAAGCAGTCGTGGGATAGCATCTATTTTGACAGCTTTTTTCTAACTCTCTCAATGGAATGGAACAACATAACCCCGAAATTTATGTAAGTCCAATCTCGTGCAGTTGATGCCTCGCCGTTTGGAAGCAATAATAAAAGTAAAGGTTTTGGTTGCAAGTGTTAAAGCTGTGTCTTTTATTTGACTGTCCAATTACATGAAATTCGTTAATATTGTTTTCCTCTTTCGTTTTAAAAATAATTTAAATAAAAACTTCCAAGTATGTATTACATACATAACTGGTCATTACAACCCTTCAGTCACGATTATTGACCTAGTTTCTCACACCACTTATGTTGTGTGTGTTAATTTTATACATAAGTGGCGGGACCTACAGTTTAAAGTCGACTCCGAACGACAGATTTTTTTTAAAAACTTTTCATGGCAATTTTATTTACTCTCAGAGTTTTTGCCAGAAATCTGCTGAGAGGAAATCGCCGAAGATATACTTTTTTGTATTTTGTTTGATGTCTGGCCTGGGGCTCGAACCCTGGCTTTACGTCTAATAAGCCAACACACTACCTACTAGACTACGGCGACTTCAAGTATGTATTATTAGGGTGGCCCTTAAAATTAAAAGTCAGATTTTCTCCAGTCTCACCCCCCAGTTTGGTGAATATTGGCAAAAAAAATGATATTGTCAAAGTTTTAGATCAATCGGTTGGGGTTAAGACGTGCCTCAAGGCCGATGAAATTTAGGGGAAACCCTAAAATTTAAGTTTCATGACTTATAACTTCAAAAATTTTAACTTTATTGAAAAATGTTGTAACAGGAAGATGTTTCCTGTAAAGTTTTACACATTTTTTACCTTGACAACATTTCTCTAATTCCCAATGTTTAGAAAATAAATTGGAAAGAAATAAATAAAGTAGTCATATTCCAAGATTTTATAAGCGTACACCTCATTGAAATATTTTTTTAAATGTTTATATTTTAATTAAAAATATGTTTAGACAATGTATATACATGTACTTACTTTACTTACTTACTTACTTAACTGACTGTTAACAACAAGATTAACGGATTTCTGTCTGATTCCTTCCATATTTCCTTGACTACATCGAAACTATAGTTATCGGCCGTAATCTGAGATGCAATACGCCGCATATCCCTACTTGTCGATAACATATACTTCGTTTTGCCCTCATTTATATACATGTAGAAAATTATATTAATGTGATGTTTTTGTAACACAGGCTATTTCACTTGCCTGCCTGTTTGCATGGAAAACACAAAGAAAAACACTCAATTTTGTATGTGTTTCCCTTATAAACAGGCAGGCAATTGAAATAGGCTGTGTTACAAAAACATCACATAAATGTTTAAACTGTGTTAAATAATTCACTTTTTAGGCTGTAATCTTGTACAGCTTGTAAAATATGTATACTGTTTCTGATGCTCATATTTCGTAAGAATCGAATTATAATCCTTTATCAACTTAACACCTCTTTCCGCTGCGTCATTGATAACATTTAATAAGCAAAGAATATTCTACATTTTCAGGATTGAGACACCATAAATGATTTAGTAATTTTTTAGAGCAACCTGCGCTATATCCTTGTCAATGATTTTAAAATTGTATATTTGCTGTAGTAACATGAAATAACTATAGGGCGTCATAATTGCAGGAGTAGACGAAAACCAAGCTTCTATATATATAGTTATTATAAAGATACATATTTGTCGCAAATTACTTTCTTCTTGTTTTGTCAATTTAAATTCTTCTCGGAATAAAAATATCTTTATGTATAAATAGCTTTCGCCATCCATCTCGCATGGTGAACAGCACCAGGTGCATTAAACATTATTGCTTTAGAATTGTGTTTCTTAGGATGCTGTCCTAAAAACACAAAAGTGTAGTCATCTCCTGATAGTTTTGTTTCGAGCGTAGACTGAGCAAAACGACTGATTGAATCACTAACATGAGATTTTGTTCTACCGTCATCTATTCAAAATCGAAATTTGTTTAACTTTAAATTTGGCCACACTTTTTAATTCTTTCGAAAAGGACGACATTTAGACAGCAGTTTTTATTCATTTTTGCTTCAAACACGCTTCTCAAAATTATTTCATGTAAATGATTTCCACATGGTAGTCATAAGAGCGGCTTTTGTAAAAGATTTTCCATTATAGTACACGTTCCATTTATACGACTAGTGTTTACAGCTGTTGTATCAAAAACAATAGCGTTCGTGTTATCTTGAATGCCCCTTTCTTGAATGGCATTACACACAGCTGATGCACGTTCTCATCCAGTTCCACTTTTCAAAGCAGGAACTTGGAGCAATTTTTCAGTGTGCCCGCAAGATATAATAATTGGAAACCTAACCACATTTTCACTTAAAGTTAACTCTGGTAATAGTTTGCCGTCCCAATGTAAAAACATAACATTCAAACATTCAGTGCCACGTCGTACGTTTCCGTACGACACCTATTTCGTCGTGGGGTGCCATGTCGTACGTTTCCGTACGACAGTGATTGTTTTTACTTAGAGTCTGTATTTCGTTTGTATACGACACAGAGTGAAATTTAATGTGATTTTTAAATAAAGAATCCTTTACTGAACATTTTTGTAAAAGCATTCGTGCATTGCCACGTCGTACAGAAATGTACGACACAAAAAAGCCTGTATAGAGTAAAAAGCATGGGGCAGAATGGACCAAGGAGACCTCAGAATAGTCACTAATACACTCAGTTAACAAAAAAATGTTTGGCTTCTTGGAAAGGTTTTCGTCAAAACCGCTTGTCACTCAATGTGTTAAAGATACTAATGTCGATGTTTTTTTCAACTCTAACATATGATTGTGTCGTATTTTTTCTCGGGCTGCTCGAATAGAATTTTTATTAATTGTAAAGTTTTGAGCGTCAAGCTCTAATGCCTCAATAACTGTAATGACAATATATACAGATTTTCAGTTACTAATCATGCACGCATACAAGGCAAGGGCTACAAATTAGTATAGCCCTGAACATCTATGGATTTTTTAAAATATTGCCTCTATTTTGTTCAATATAGGGTTAAGAAAAAAGTTGTCAAGAGGAAAAATATTTATTTGATACTTTACAAGAAACATCTTCCTCTTACAACATTTTTCAATAAAATTAATATTTTTGAAGTTATAAGTCATGAAACTTAAATTTTATGGTTTCCCCAAAATTTCATCGGTCTTGAGGCACGTCTTAACCCCAACCGATTGAACTGAAACTTTGACAATATCATTTTTTTGCCAATATTCACCAAACTGGGGGGTGAGACTAGAAAAATTTCGACAAAAAAAATATTCCATATAGCTAAGGGTCACCCTAATGTATTATACATTGTTTATCTTTAAATACGCATCAAAATTATTTTGAAATATTTCCATTGAAGTAGAAAAATAGGCATTTGAAAAACCTCGTACCTAGTGTCCAATTATATGTTTGACCCACTGTATATTGTGCCGAAAAACCTCCTCAGATGTGGTGAAGTAAAAACATATCCTTCGTCGATAGATTATTATTATGTATTATAAAAACAATAACATCGGGAGTTAGCAATCTAAGTTTTATTGAATGAGTGATGAAAAAGTAAGACTATCTAGACATTTACATGCAGAATGGAAGTCGTAGTGTAGAGAAATTTGCATAACCAGAACTGAGTGTTTCGACAAGACAATGATCTAAAATTGTAAAGGCATTATTGGTATATAGTATCCCAATCCTTCATAACCCAATTGAGCAGCTGAAGGAATACCTTGATAAAGAAGTAAAACAATAATAATTCAAGCAAGGACTGGCGTTGCAATATGAATTGAATAAAATAACCTCAGAATTAGTCTACAACCCTAAATGCCTAGGGAACTAGAAAAGGAAGGCTAACAAAAGATTAAATGTTTTTTAAGTCTTATATTGTTTTAATTCTTGAAGTTTCGTGTGGTTATTATAATAAACTAAACCGTTTTTGAGTTACGCGAATATATGTTGTGCAACCTCCTCCATTTTCGAAATAACGGTATATTTCGAAAACAAGAGCTAACCTAAAAAACGGTTAGCACCACTGGATTCAGCGTACCCGAATTAGGTTAACCCGCCAGGTGCCCCGCTTGTCACAAAAAAAAGTGTCAAATTCTAGCACATAATAATTATTATTCTTTAATTCTTTCACACATTCTGTCAAATATATTGGACATTTGACAATATTTTTTACGTGATGTAGCGCTGATAATAATAAAAGTTTTTACAGTTAATACCGTTATTAAGAGAGTGTTTGCTATAATTTGTGAATGCATGTTTAGCCTTCTAATTTATTATTACTTTTTGTTGAAGTAAATACATAGTTTTGTCACTGCTTTTACGTTATCGTCATAAAACATTGGCAGATGACAATTTAAAATTTTAGATGAGACTGAGTTGCAAAATCTGACGGTTCCAGAAAACTCTTATGAAGACTCAAAACGCATTTAAATTCATTTTACTACAAAAATCAATATTGTGTGGACCAAAAGGCTCATGCTATATCATGAACTTGTAGCATTTATTTCACCTAATAGTAGTAATGTTTTAGAAAAGCCATTTCAACATTCCCAAAAATATTTCGATAAAGAATTTTTTGACAAAACCGCATTTTAAACAAATTGATATGCTGGTCACCAATCTTTCAAACCATTTATCGCAAATGCAATGTGTATAATTTTTGGTCTCCATGTTATGATGAATTATTTGAACTTTCCTCGAAAGTATGTAAAGGTTGGGCCATTTACAAGTTTAAATTCAAAAACGGTTTGAAATTTTGCCAATTTTTTTTTGTTGTGAAGTACAATTGTTCCGGTTAGAAATGGAATATTATTTTTTTCTAGTGTATGGGGTCGAATCTCGTCAATGACATCACGAATGTTGGCCTTCAAATGTTCTGGTTGTCGCAGCTTCTTGGCGGCGGTCAAACGTCTGACGTAATAAATCGATTGTGGCAAGTTGCACCATCCTGTTGAAACCAAACATCGTTCATCATTAACATGAAGAGCGGGTACAAACAAATCGGTTCTCATTTTGCGATGATGTCTTCATTGACCTTAATGAGTGTGTTAGCTTCTGTAAGACCACGTGTGAGTTCTCTGAGCTCCAAATACGGCAATTTTGCTTATTAACTTACCCACCAAGATGAAAATGATTTTTTGCGAAAATCGACATCATCGTGCAGTTTCTCGTTGATGGGCCAACGAATTGAAAACGAAGGCGCTTCAATTCTTGAATCAATTGAACTTTGTAAGACGTCAAACCGGAATCTTTTGGAATCTTTGATATAAAAGCTATTAAACAAAAGGAAATTTTGCTTTATTTGCAGAAAAATGGAAAACTAATAAAATTTAACCGATATTATTATTGAAAATTTTAATTATTTATATTTTTAGTTCCGAGGAAGATTTCACATTTAACATACAAAAATTAATAATACGGACTAGACTGGATATGGAGTCGGTCAGTATTGTGGGGAAAAATTTTATTAAAAATTAAAGAAATCAAATCGGTCTTTGAAATGACAAAGGAACAAATAAGCCGGACATTTTTGTATTTTCAAACCACATATATTGTACAAAACACTCTATTAACCCACCGTCTAAATTTTCAATAATATCTGTTATTGTTAATTTTGATAAACTTTTGCAGAACGTTCTAAAAAGCAAATTCTGTTTAGTTTTTGTGCAGTAGCAAAGCATTTGCAACAGCTGATCACGCATTAGCAACAAAACTTGGGATTACTGCCGCAGTCGTGAACAAATTTGCTGAATTTACGAACGCACCCAAAGCTACAAATGCTTTTCAACTGGTTTTCTACACACATAGTGGCTTCCTGCGCTAATTTTTCGAATAACTTTCTAATAAATAATACTTTTTTTTAATATTTTTTTGGATTCCATTATTGTTTACAATATTTATTTGTTTATATTTTTTGTGCTTTGACAGCTGGTGATGGCAAAAATACGATAAAATTTAGAGATTACATTGATTTTTAAGTAATTCACAGGGTAATAGAAATTGAATTACATACAATTTGGGTAATTCGCTCACAAAATTTTGTATGACGAATTACGTAATTCAACACATAATTGGAGGTTGAATTACGAATGAGAGAGCTAATTACGAAAAATTGCTGCCGTGTGAACATAGCATAAATCGTAAATCTGTTCATTACGTTCAGTGGAGATAATATACTGAATTTTGTGACAGAATAGAATGATATAAGTATAACCAGATTAGAAATAAGGACAGTATTTATAAAGTCAGACCCATAATTAAACAAGTTCGTAGCAGGCTTCATCAATTGAACTTAGAAGAAAACCTTTGCATCGACGAGTAAGTAATTACATTCATATAAGAGGAAAATCTTTTCGATGGAAGATTAAAGTGTTTTTTTCTTTTTTTGTGCGGTAAAAGTGGAATGCCCTATGATTGTATATTGTATACAAAGGTTCTACAACGAAATTAAACCAAATTTTAGTAATGACACATAGGAAGTGAATTAGCTATTGCACTAGAATTGGAAATGCATATTCCAATGAATTCTCAGGGCCATAAATTATATATCCTTCCCTTCACTTCAACTATTCCTTTCCCGATTCAACACTCACCTTTGCCGGATCAGAAGGTTTTAAGTCAGCCTGGCCTGAAGGTTCTGCTGCATAATTTTTTAGTGAGAACAGAAAGGCTATTTTACTATAATTTCTTGTAAATACATTTATAAATTTTTAACCTGAATTTTCTAAATGTTTTGACAAAAAAATAGTAAACCTAGCTCCGAAATTTGTTGGGGTTTGTTCATCCGATATGGTAAAAAGGTGGGATAAAAATTCTGAAATCGTCTTGTGCGTTTATGCAATGAAAATATGGGTGGAGTGGACATCCTCGATCAAATGCTTTAGAACCACAGAATTAACATTAGCACTTCGAAATGGGCTAAGCGTGTAATAATGCACATTATTGATTTGGCGCTCACTGCTTCTTGTATGGAGTACTATAATGCACATGAAGAAAATGGTGTTTCGCAAAAGAGTGTACTAGGTAAATACTAAAAAAAGTTTAAACAATCTGGTTGTTATATCGATTATGTAAGATATTCTATTACCCGTGCGGAATACACAATACTTAATAAATCATGTTACGTTAAAATAATCATGTTATAATGATTCCATTGAGTATCCCTTTAAAATAAATACAAATTCCACTGTGTCAACATCTTTAATCAACGTTCCTGCTATTTCTATGGAATTAAGAAAACTGAAGTTCTCCTATAACTTTGGGCCTGATAACATTCCTAGTAGCATTTTAATTAATTGCGCCGACGCCATAGCTGTTCCACTATCATACTTATTTAACAAATCGATTAAATGTGGTTATTTTCCTAACGTTTGGAAGGATTCATTCATTATTCCGTTGTTCAAATCAGGAAATAAATCCGATGTTACAAATTATCGTGGTATTGCAAAACTGAGCATAATTCCAAAACTATTTGAAAAAATGATTACTGATGATTTATGTTATCAAGTTTCTACCTTGCTATCTCCTTATCAGCACGGTTTCAGAAAGAAGTGTTCTACAACAACAAACCTGCTTCATCTTTCAACAGTTGTTTATCGAGGATTTTTTCATCAACAACAAACAGACGTTATCTACACGGATTTCAGCAAGGCTTTTGATAAAGTCAATCATGTACTTTTGAGGAGGAAACTTTATTTAATGGGTTTTACTGATCTTAGTTTAAAATGGATTTACTCATATTTAACCAACAGAAAACAAACCGTACTTTTCAAAAACTGCAGCTCCAGAAGTATTGAAGTCCTTTCTGGTGTACCACAGGGTAGTCATCTTGGATCGCTTCTGTTTTCAGTGTTTATTAACGACTTACCTGATATTATTTACTATTCCAACATCCTAATGTGCGCTGATGACGTAAAAATTTTCCTAAGTTATCGCCAAATTTCCGATCAAAAACTTCTTCAAAAAGACCTAAATTCGTTTCATTTATGGTGTAATTTAAATTTAATGCAGCTTAATCTCAAAAAATGTAAATACATGAGATTTGTAAGAAAGAATCCGATTCCTGCAAACTATGCATTTGATGGATATGAGCTTATAGATAACTTCCTGGATCTAGGAGTTCTATTTGATCCCAAACTAAATTTTATTCCGCACATAGCTATGACAGTAAATAAAGCTAGGAGTGTACTTCGTTTTATAAAACGGTGGGCAAAAGAATTTAACGATCCTTATGTTACTAAGTCGCTCTACACATCTCTTGTAAGGCCTATACTCGAGTATGGATCCATAATATGGGATCCTCTATATAAAAAATATTCCGACGTCATCGAATCTGTACAAAAGCAATTTCTGTTGTTTTGTCTCCGGGGACTGAATTTTAATCCCACAAGTTTACCATCTTATTCTGCCAGACTAGCATTAATCAAATTTCCGACACTTAAAAGCCGCAGAACTATGTTAAATATCTCATTCATATTCAATGTAATTACTGGTGATATTGGCTCCAGTTTTTTATTTCATAACATCTCATTTAATGTTCCTCAACGTCCGTCACGTCATTTTTCCCCATTATCAATTCAATTTTTTAGATCCAACTATGCTGGTGCTGATCCAATAAGGAGAATGTGTTATGAATTTAATAAATTGTATATGATAATTGATTTTTCATTATCAAATAATGTTATAAAAAATAATGTAATTAATTATTTAAATTCTTAGTTTTTTAGTATTTTAATATTGTAATGTTACTTAATTGCCTGCAAGGTGCATTTCCATAGGCAAAATAAATAAAAAAATAAATAAGTAGGTGCTCTGAATTATCGAGCTCAAGCAGCAATCCTATTAGTCAAGTTAGAGAAAACAGAGAATTAGATTTACGTACCTCGTAAAGGCAGACTGTATTGAATCTCTACATTTCCAGGGGAAATTGTCTTACTGTAAGAAATAAGAACTGAATAACTTTATCCAATATATTGGACATTTCTTAGCAATCAGGTGAGACAAATTATCTATAATTAAAAAAAAAAAAAACAAACTTCAGATTCTAAATCACCAACCTTAAATTGGCTTAGTCAATTTTTTAGAATTTTTTCTGAACTATTTTTCTTCAATGTCTGAAAACAACTTAATATATGCAATTTATGAAAATAAAAATAACCCAGAAAAATCTACATATTAAACAAACAAAAAATAACCAAATTTGTTTTGGTCTGTTTGGCATTCACCTCAGTAAGCGCAGGGCGTGAAAATTCACATAGATGCTAAGTTAATTGGCTATTCGATAGAAACTCATGTCTGAAGTTGGATTACAAAGTTCTACTGAAGAATTCGCTGTGAAATCAATACGCCGTTTAAAGACTAAAAAAATATTGAGTAGTACATTAAAAACTCGAATATTCACAAGGATCTAATCGTGGTATCGGTCAAAGGAGAGATTAAAAATACTTGAAAAAGCTGCTACTCCCAAATTGACACATTCGTCAAAAAATGAGAAACACTGTAACTCTTATCTCTACACAAGATTAGACGTTGTCTAGAGATATAAAATAATACTAATAACTGAATTTACTCTTGGTGTTGACCATGTATCAATATTTATTTTTTTTATTATTGTTAAGAACGATTATTTCAGAGTAATTAAAAACATGAATTTTATGCAATAACTTTTTAAATTGGTTTTAAAAACAAAATTAAATTTGTTTCTGTTTTATTTCTAATTAAAGGTACGTGAGATGTATAAAACCAAATGCTGAAAAGATGCCAAATAAATACAATGAAGAACTGGTGTTGGACCAATTAAAATACTTAGGAATGTTAGATATAATTCGGATACGCAGAGAAGGTTTTCCAATACATTTGACATTTGATGACTTTATAATAAAATACAGAAGTTTAATACGAGATAAGAAAACAGTACCTACTAAATCACATATAGAAACTATTCTAAGTCAGCTAAATGTACCTCAGTCTGACTGGCAAATTGGTAAATCAAAAGTTTTTTTACGATCGAAAGCTTATGAGCCTTTAGAAGATACAAGAACTCATTTAGTTCATTCTAACGCATTAATAATTCAGAAAAATTGGAAACGCTATATTCAAGTAAAAACTTATAATAACATTCGACATTCAGCCTTGAAAATACAGCATGCTTATAGAGGATGGAAAATGCGAATTCAATTTTTAAGAATGCGCCGAGCGGCTGTGGTAATACAAAGTCATTTACGTGGAGTTTACGCAAGGGAGGTATGTAAAAATATGTAGAAACAGTTTCCTATATAAATTTTATCACTTGCTCTTTATTAAACATAATACATATTCTCTAATATATAAAATTCTCGTGTCACGGTGTTAGTGGTTCAACTCTTCCGAAATGGATCGACCGATTTTCATGAAATTTTATGTGCATATCGGGTAGGTCTGAGAATCGGACAACATCTATTTTTCATATCCCTAAATATTAAGAGGGCGTGGCAAATCTTTAAAATTGAATATTTAGGTACATATTGATCGTACACGAAAAAAATTTGGTGGGTAAGTTCGTAGAGTCGATATCGGCAAACTCACCAAAAATGGGCGTGGCAACCCTCCCAATTCAAGTGATACCTATCACTCTTAAACTACTGAACCGATTTTAACCATTCTTTTTTTGTTCGAAAGCTTATCAGGTTTAGATGGTTTAAAAAAAATTCGATATAGCAAAAAGTAGGCGTGGCAACCTTTAAAATTGAATATTTAGGGACATAGTGACCGTAGACGAATGCAATTTGGTGGGTAAGTTCGTAGAGTCGATATCGCCAAACTCACCAAAAATGGGCGTGACGACCCTCCCCCTTTAAAAGATACCTATAAGTCGGCTAATTCGATGGTTTATAACTACTTATGAACATATATAACATGTATGTCTGTTAGTTTTTGTTTTGGAGCGAGTACAACAACTACAACTTCGTCATCGCTACCCATGATTCGGACCTCTTATTGTTATTCTTTGTATGCCTCACCTTAATAACGTACCGACTTCGATTAAATTTTGAACTAGAGAGATAGATCCACACACTTATAGTAAGTTAGTCATTTTTATATAACTGTTTTATGCAGCATATTACAATAAATATATAATGTGAACTGTTTTGGGCAATAAAAAAAATCAATTTTGGGCGGGACGAAGTTCGCCGGGTCAGCTAGTATACTATATAAATAAAACAAGTTGTACTCAGGGCATGTTTAATAATGTAATTTAATTTTTCATGGCAATTAAATTGAATAATAAAATTTTGTGTAACTAAGTAATTACGTTACTTTTGGGCCTAATTACACTTTAATTCGCAGTTTTAGTTACACATTTATCACTCATATCCTAACAAATTTCAATAAGGCTATTAGATACAAAATTTATACATTAATAAAGTTATCGGTCAAATATATTCGGATATATTTTCGGAATTCTAATTCAAAAATTTTATTGAATTAAACTAGATTCGTAATTACAGCAGCTTTCAAACCTTCAAATTACACATATGTTATGAGAGTATTGCTGTGCTTAAGGCAGTGTTCGAAAAAATACTCTAAAGTACGCAACGTTTATATACTGTACTGAATTTCGTGGGTAAAGAACACAAACACATTCACTACAACGAGAGCAAAACTTTTCGTTTCTATTTTAATGTTTGTGAACATGTACGCAAACTCTAACATAACGTGCTGAACAGAGTTCAGAAACACTATTTTTTAGTGTTTGTGTACAAATTACACTAAAAAGATCAGTACACAACGAAAAAAATTGTGTTTTAGTGAACTTTTTTTGAGTACACTAACATTTTTAGTGTACGCGAGAGTTCATTCAGTATTTTTAGAGATCGCGTTGTGGTTTTTGATGCCATTTATTATTCTTTAGGAATAATAAACATATTTCGCTTAAGAATACAAATAAAAACTGGCCATTTTTCTCTCTCTCTCTTTCTCTTACTGAATGAGAACATAAACTCTCACATGCACTAAAAATGTTAGTGTACTCAAAAAAGTTCACTAAAACCCAATTTTTTTCGTTGTGTACTGATCTTTTTAGTGTAATTTGTACACAAACACTAAAAAATAGTGTTTGTGAACTCTGTTCAGTACGTTATGTTAGAGTTTGCGTTCATTTGTTGTGTACATGTTGTGTACGTAATGTGTTTGCGTACGAGTTCACAAACACTTACATGAAAGTTAAAAGTATTTTATCAGTTACGTACACAATGGTTAGTGTACAGTATTTTTTCGAACACTGGCTTAAGGTAACTCAATTGTTAAAAACGACACATGTACAGTAGCGAGAAAAAAAATGCAACTCGATGCCATATTATGTTCAATGTTATTTGCAGAATGTTGTTTATTTACAGAATTGTTGTGAATATCTTTGTTTTGGTGGCCACGAATATAATTTAACCTATCAGAGCCAAATAAGTTAAACTTTGATTCGTCGCTCCACAAAACTTTGGCTCACTGCTCTTTTGACCAATGCAGATACCGTCTAGCAAAGTCAAGCCATTTTTTCTTATTAACCTTTCTTATAAGTGACTTCTTGGCTTGTCTTGTAGCTAATAAATTTGCCTCTCTTAATCGGTTTCTGGCTGTGTGGACGCCAATAGAAACCCCTAATTGCTCGTTTGCATTATTAGTAACATCTACTACCGTTTTCTGAGGGTCAACTTTTACTATTTTTACCATTTGACGGTCTTGGCGGGCAGTAGATTTACGAGGTCGACCACTTCTTGGCTTTCTTTCCGCGTTATTTGTTTGACGATATCGCGATGAAATCCGACAAACCGTTGATTTGTTGATATTAAATTGATGAGCACCTTCATTCATTCATTGCTTTTTTCCAAAGCCCTTATAAGGCAAATTTGCTCTCTGCTGACAGCTGTTTCTATTTTAAAATTCACAATTTGTCATTAAACTTTTGTTTTAATTGCTCCAGTTGACCTAGTTTTACCTTTTATACATTGCATTTCATTTTTTCGCTAGATTTGTTCACTTTTTTTATAAATCTAAAAAAATTAAATAGAAAGAGAAGGAAACAACGCTTACTGATGCTTTTTAATAAAATTTTGAAATCAACGAATAAAAAAAACAACAGTGGAGTGGAATTGGATACCATTATAAGTTTCGAGCCTCGATTGAATATCATATGACATAGCGTTGCATTTTTTTTCTCGCTACTGTATGTATAATTTGTAATTGGCATATTCATAATTATTGTATTACTTTGCATATATTCTTTTTTTTACTTATTAGCGTAAATATTCATTATTATTATTAGTGTTGTTGGAATTTAAAATTAATTTATCGCTTAATTGACATTACTTTTTCTTCTTCCTTATTCCTTTTTCCCTTTATATAATAATTACAAAAATATGGTAACACTCATTTCATTCCTTTTATATATTCAATCTGTAAACCACGCGTCTTTTACTTTCGCATAAATTGGAATATTCTCGAAGTAAGTTCAACAGATTATGGGCCCAGTATAGCTATGGAGAAACTAATAGAAATTGAGAAGCTAACTGGGAGGGAGAACTACCACCAGTGGAAATTTGCGGTAGAACACGCCATGAAGCTGCAGGGCTATTGGAAGGCAGTAGAAGGCACGGAGGAGAAACCTGAAATAATGGAAAAGGCTACATCAAGGTTGGTGTTGTACATTTCATCAAGTCTGAATGTACATATACAGGACGTAACAACAGCAAAGGAAATTTGGGAACAATTGAAAACCACATATGATGATTCTGGATTAACGCGCCGGTGTGGTTTACTAAGAAAGTTAACGACGACACAATTGGTTAACTGTGATAGTATTAGTGAATAAGTGAATACTATAATAGACACCGCGCAGAAGTTAAACCAAATTGGTATGAAAGTGAATGAAGAGTGGGTTGGAAGTCTTCTATTAAGTGGTTTGCCGGAGCATTTTTCACCCATGATTATGGTTATCGAGAACAGTGGTACTAAAATTACAGGGGACATCATAAAGACCAAATTATTGCAGGATTGTGATATGTACAAAAATTATTCATCGGCTGAATCAGCGTTTTATGGAAAATTCAAGAATAAAAAGCCAGTAGAGAAAAATAAAAGGGTAATCTGTTTCAAGTGCAAGAGAGAAGGTCATATTGCTAAATTCTGCAAGGCGTCAAAGAAAAAACAAAATGGCGATAACCAAGAAAAAACATTAGCAGCAAGTCTAGCAGTGAAGTTTGACGTCAACGACAACAGTTGGCTGATCGATTCTGGTTCGACTGCACACATGGTAAAGAGCAAAGATGTTTTTATAACATTTAAGAAGTTTGAAAAAGAAGATTGTGTAATCGTTGCCAACAACCACAGCCTTAAAGTTACTGGTATGGCTAACATTCGTATTAAACAGAAAATAAACTGCAAAATGGAGTATGTAACTATAGAGGACGTTTTGTACGCACCCGACATTTGTGCAAACTTAATTTCGGTTAGTCAGCTAACGAAAAAGGGGTTTATGGTGACCTTTGATGAGGAAAGGTGTATCATAAAAAGGGACAATATAATTTTTTCGGAAGCGTTTTTGGATGGAGGTAGGTTTAAACTCAATGTTACACCACAACATAGAAATCATGCAGCGGTTAGTAAGGAGGTTTGGCATAAACGTTTGGGTCATCCTGGTGACAAAAATCTACGATCAAATGAATCTTCAGATGTTAATTATGTTGATGGTAGTGGGCCAAATATTTGTACATCATGTTTACAAGGAAAACAATCGCAAAAACCGTATAAATCATCAAAGACAAAAACATCTGAAATTTTACAACTTGTGCACACAGACGTTTGTGGGCCGATGGAACAAAAGTCAATCGGCGGTGCTGTATACTTCATACTGTTTCTTGATGATTTTTCGCGGAAAGTTTTTGTGTACATGATGAAGAACAAATCAGAAGCACCAAAAATGTTTCGAAACTTTAAGAATGTGGTCGAAAATCAGACGGGTAGGAAACTAAAGATACTTCGTTCAGATAATGGCTTAGAATATTGCAACGCACACTTTATTTAATGAAAAGTTGAGCGGAAAACTGAAGAATTTTGGCATGAGACAGTTAAAAACGGATCAATGCGTCTATGTAATGAATGAAGATACAGATAATTTGATAATTATTGCCGTATACGTGGATGATATGATGGTGTTATGGAAAAACGAGGATTCTAAAAATTCCCTAATCACTAGTTTAAAGCATGAATTTAAAATGAAAGATCTTGGTCCAGCTAAACAATTCCTTGGAATGCGGTAAATTTACTAAGTCTTTTTAACAACAATTTTGGAATTCAACACAGGACTGCAGCAAAGCGTATTTTACGTTATCTGAAGGGTACAATTAACTACAAATTGAAGATGGAAAAAGAAGCAAGTTTTGATACAACATGTTTTTGTGGTGCCGACTATGCAGCTGATCCAGATGAGAGAAAATCAGTTAGT
Organism: Sarcophaga caerulescens; assembly: GCA_927399465.1. NCBI lineage: Eukaryota > Metazoa > Arthropoda > Insecta > Diptera > Sarcophagidae > Sarcophaga > Sarcophaga caerulescens. The sequence continues at coordinate 89,503,987 of OV656872.1, read as the reverse complement.
GGATATGTGTTGATTAAAAAAGGTGCTGCTATATCATGGGGCTCTAAAAAGCAGACAACTACTGCGTTATCAACTTGTGAGGCTGAGTATATGGCTATGGGTGTAGCAGTACAAGAAATGCTTTGGTTAAGAGGATTAGAGGAGGAGCTGTTTCGTAATAAGTTGGAACCTACAACATTGTTTTGCGACAATCAGAGTGCGATTCAACTTGCATTAAATGAGTCATACCACCCTAAAACAAAACACATCGATGTAAGACATCACTTTATTAGATACAACATTCTAGCTGAAAATGTATCCTTGAAGTCTAAAAGTTCTGATGAGATGGTAGCCGACATTCTGACTAAACCCCTGGCAAATACTAAGTTAAGCGGCTTTATGGATAGTATGGGCTTAAAGCTTTATTAAATGAATTTTAAGTGATGTTGGAATTTAAAATTAATTTATCGCCTAATTGACATTACTTTTTCTTCTTCCTTATTCCTTTTTCCCTTTATATAATAATTACAAAAATATGGTAACACTGAAATTGTTAAATAAAATTATTTCATTCCTTTTTATATATTCAACCTGTAAACCACGCGTCTTTTACTTTCGCATAAATTGGAATATTCTCGAAGTAAGTTCAACAAGTGTAAATATTCATTCTGTGTTTATTTACAGTTCTTTAGAACATTTTACTTATTCAATTATAGTTAATTTATATCTGTCGACAATTTGCAGAAAAATAACTCGAAAACATTTCAGTAATTTAGTGTTTTTCATATACAGTAGTTTTGACTTACCTGCATTTCACTTAAGTGCATTTTGCATTTAAGTGCACAAAATTTGTATTTCGTATATTTATTTTACCAAACCCATATAAATTAATTTAAGTGCATTCTTCATACCTGCACATTTAAGATACGTGCATAATATTTTAGGAAGCTTTTGCTGGTTTTGGTTAAAAAAAATTTCATTTAGCTGCCTAATAGATTTCAACTTTTGAACAATTGACTTTTTGTTAAAAAAGTCGTATATGATTTTATAAATCGACTTTCGAACATTCACCTTTTTGTCTAAAAAGGTCGAAGTCGACTTTTTGTTTTAACTATACAATTTTTATTCATTAAAATTATTTGCTGTTAGCTGCTTTTTTGGCAGTAAACTTAAATGCACTTACCAGCATTAATGAGCAGGTAAGTGCATTAACGTTAACTGCCTTTTTGACTTACCTGCACTAAATACCGTGCAAAAGTTGGTTGTGCAGGTAAGTCAAAATAACTGTACATTCTTTCGCCTACTAACACAGGGGATAAAAATATAGTCTAGTAGGTAGTATGTTGGCTTATTAGACATGAGACCACGGTTCAAACCTCGGGTCAGACATCTCCAACAAAACGAAATATGAAGACTATTTCTCCGGTAACTTCCGCTCAGCAGATTTCTGGCAAGAACTCTGACAGTAAATGAAATTGCCACGAAACGTCGCACAGAAATCTGTCATCCGGAGTCGACTGTAAGCTGTATGTTCCCCCATTCATGGATAAAATTAACACACATAACATGAATAATGTTAGAAGATTGGTCGTAAACCTGACTAAAGGGTTGTATTGGCCAATTAAGTTAACTACTCGTAAGTGAACATGCATTCGAAGTTAAAATTTGAAAACAAATATTAGAAAGTTTCATTAATAGTACTTAAACTGTGATAAACATAATTACACTGAATTGAAAAAATATTTTGTGTATGTATAGTGTTATTATAAATTAAAAATACAAATTAGCTAATGAAATAGCAAATATAATGATGTGAGAGCAAGGCGATGCTTCGCAGTTAATAATCATCTCCCTCTTCCAGTTCCACCAAACAGAATTAAAAAAAACCATTGATACCGGAATAAATTAATTTATCTAGAAATACAAGTTTTTTTATATCCAACAAATTTTCGAGGGTAATACAGTATTTCCCGGATAAAAGCACTTTCAAAAATGCTTACAAGACGGTGCTTATAAGCGGGTGATTCTTATATCGAAATCTCGCATAGCGGACATCAAATGCATTAATACAAATCTGTGTTAAAATTCCATTTTATTATTTTTTATTAAACAAAAGCAAAAAACAACTCATTTATAAAACAATATAAAAAAAAAAACAAAACAAAAAATCTGTTGGCAAAAAAACATTACATATGTTTATAAATCGTCGTTGAAAATCCAAAAGTACATAACATCAGTTTTTAAAACTTTATAGGAGAAAAAAAAACACGATACGTTATTATTATTATTGATAAGTTACTTTGAATAATGGATATAAAAACGTAATTTTTTACAGTGTTCTAAAATTTTTTAGAGGTATGTAGTTTTGTCTAACAAATCAGAATGAACAAAAGCCACGATTACGATTTTTTGATGGTACGTACTTTTGGGTTTTCAACGACGGTATGTAGATATACTTATGTAAGTCTAAGGAACTGTGATCGATTACATACATACATGTACCGATTATGTTTTTAAGAAAGTGTTGCCATAACAAATTTTAATGCCGCTGAATAATTTTATTGCCATTCAAAATAATTGTGACCGGGTGCATATAAACGAATTTTTTTTAGAGAAAATTTAAATTATGTGGTAAAATTATTTGTGTTTATAAGCGGGGAGTGCTTATAAGCGGGATGCATATATCGAAATATTTTCAGTATATTGTTAAACAAAAATCAAGTTTGCATAAGTTTTGGTGCTATTAAGCGGGGAGTTCTTATATCCGGGGAATACTGTACTAAAAATATGTATATCTGCAGAAATTATTTGATACATGTCAGAATCCCGTAAGACCATCTTATTACGTTGTATGTTTTATTTTAAACACGTGTCTTTTGCACGACATTATCACCACGGCACCAAACTCTTTTAACAGCCTATTATGCAAATATATTTATTAACAAACAGAAACATTGAAAATACAAAAAATATAACAACAAACAACGAAACTCATAATATTAAACAAAAATCATCTCTCCCCCTTGACGATCAAACCGCGCAAATTGCAGAACAAAACATAGTCGAAAACGAAATCATCGACAAACAACACAATACACTTTCACCTCTTTCACAGGCTTCCCAACTAACTAAAGACAAAAAATCTAACTATTTTGCACTACGCTTAAAAACTCTCTTAATTTAAAACAATTGGTCAATTCACACAAGCCGTTGTATTGAGTGTATTGTTGGACGAATATACAACAGTGTGTGCTTGTTGTTGATAATTTTCTGTAAAAATCCGATACACTTATACACATTTTTTTCATATTGTTACGCAAATGGAAACGACCTAATATCATTTCACATAAAAAAGCAATAAGCAAAAGCTACACACAAATACATCGAACTTGTTCCAAGTAAACCCACAAACAACAACAAGTATGAGAGAAAAAGGGATAGACAAGTAAGCAAACGAAACAACAAGCAATGTGTCACGATAGAATTCTCGAGAAGGCGAAACCACGAACGTTCCACTTCAAGAACATTCATCAGACTGATTTCGTCGCATATAAAAAGACAAGACAAAGCAGATAACGAGTCAGTAAGAATTCAGTCAGCGTTGTGTGAAGTTGCATGTGAACAAAACAGTTGTGGTTTGAAGATCGCCGTTGTAAGGATCTAGTGAATAGTTGTGTGATAAGAATAACGAATAAACAGATTATTGTTGTAGTTATTGTTATATACGTGGTACAAGTTCGAACAGTGGCACATAAGATGGTGCGGACAATAAAGAGATTAACTGAAATTAGACACATATTTGTTTTTACTTTGTTTGCAATTAACGAACTCATATTTAAACGTTTTTAAAAAGGTAAAAACGTAACAATATGTTATTAAAAGTTGCATTGGTTTCGTGCTATCGATTTGTGTGAATGAAAAAATGTGTATATGTTTTTAAAAAGTTGTGTTGGTTTCGTGTGATCAAAGTGTTTGAATGCCAAAAACTATCAAGAAGAATAAAAATTCAAAGTGACAACAGAAAGTTTATTAAATCAAAAATAAAAATGGAAAATTATAATGCATATCAAAATGATATTGTTCGTCCAAATAATTAATTAATTTACTTTTTTTGAATTATTTTTCATTTTGTTGCTGCACAATTAATTCACGAATTCTGGTATTCTTCTTATCGCTTTTTGACATTTGGAATACGAAATGTAGGCTCTAGGGTCTAGCAAAAATGAGTTGACGAGCGATTGGAATCAGTGATGTCAGACGATAATTTTAAAAATCCCTATGTTTCTGAAAAAAATCCCTTTTTTTCCCACATGTCCAAATTTTTTTTCCTACTTTAAATTTTACTTTCCCTTCGCTATAAATTTAATGATGTTAATAAAGAAAACACTATTTTTTAAGAAAAGTATTTTATTTACATTAACAATGGTTTGTACATTAATTAGTTCAGGTACAATACAAAAATATATACATATATTTTTTTTAATTTCATAAAAAAAAATATCACAAAAATAAAGCATAAAGTAAAAAAGTTATTTTTTGAAAATAATTATAGAGTTCTTCAGAGATCATTCTTTTAAAATGACTAGCTGTGCACTTAAAGCTAACGCAGTTCATTGTATTAGACTGTAAATGAGATCTAATTATACAAATTGAGTTTAAAATATCGTGACTTATATGATGTTTTCATAACACAAGCTTGTTGACAGGCAGGCAATCTCTACACAGGCAAGTACGTAAGAAAATGAGTTTTTATAACATAATTGCCTGACTTACGTTATTATTACGTCTTGTCAAGTTACATTGTTGCCAAGATATATTTTTATTATACCATTGAATTTTTTTCTTTGTTAATATATAATAAAATATAAATAATAAATGCAAGGCAACCCTGTATTTTGTTTATTATTATTACATTTTTTCTGTTTGTTTATCAAAACAAATTTTTGTTGTTTTCATTGTGTTTTCTTTTTCTGTTTTGGTGAAGTGGTTGTTTTTTCTTCTAGAATTGATGGTGTTATTTTGTATTTTTCTGATGTGTTATTTATTTGTTGGTGCTTCGTGGTTCCAAAGCTATGAGCGGTGGTTCCAAATCTGTGCTTTTTCGGTTATTACATGGAGGTGGCGATTTCGACAGCCCTAAAACAGTGCCACTAGGGGCTGCTGCGGATGACAAGTGGCATATTCTGTCAATCTGTTACTCCAATATCGTTAGAATTATAATGGTACATGGACCACCTCCAGTGCCGTGAAGACATTTGTTGTTTTCGGATATTTTTTTCTTTAGTCCGAGGCAAGGCAACAAATACAACAATGCAAAAACAACCCTCAAACCTCCATAAGAAATTAATAAAAGCAATTAAAAAAACTAAATAAATTTTATATATTGAAATTTCTTTTGATTTTTATGTCATGCTTAATTACGCAATAGTTGGGCACCTATAAATTAAAAAAAAAATATTCTATGCAGTCATGGTCAATGAAATTCATTAAAAACAAATTATTTTTTACAATTTTAAAACAAAAGGCCATACACAATCGCTTTTTTTTGATTGTCTACTTTTGACATCTCTAACAAGTGGAAATGCCATAGGAAAACCAAAAAAAACTCTATTCTTACGTTTCTACTCAAAAAAGACTGCCACATGTGTTATAAAAACCAAATGTTCTCAAATGAACAGATATTTTGAGTCACTTGTGGTATGAAAACAGGCCATTAATTTGTTTCTTTTCTTTGTTCTTACATCTGTAACTACAGAAAATATTCTCTCGGCATCCGCATTGGCGTGTGGCTTTACCACAATATGTTTACCAATTTTGCGAAATACCAAAAGATCACTAAAGTTTTTTGATTTGCACAGATGAGACCAAAATTTCTCCACGTCTAGTTTAGATAAGCTCTGCTTTTCATGCTCGGAGAAATTGTATTCTATTGTCAACCACTCTTGTGTAAGACTGTTTATATCAATATTCACCCTTATTCTTGTTGTCGTCGTCGTCGTTACCAAAAATGATGTCGATAAAATCAGAGTCGACACAACACAATATCGACGGCGTATTGACTCACAGAATACCAAATGTGTGTCGACAGTCATCTATAACTGTCAATAACGACAAACAGAATACCAATTTTAAGCTGTCGACGACGACAACCAGAATAAGGGTGATTAAATTTTTGGCACACTAATTTAAATTAAAAAACATGTTTATTGATGCCACCAATGGCTACTTCTGGGCTTAAAAATTCCATTTCTTTAAAAATTGTATCATTTTTAAAGGTAGTCTTCTTTGGGTTTCCTCTAAGGCAGTTATGTAAAATTGGAGACAGTCGGATTTTATTTGATAGGCACTTTGCTGTGGAAAACTTTTTAATAATTCTTCGCACTCACTTCCAACGTAAAATTCCTCAATTTTCAACGAAACATGTGGCGATCGTACAACGCAATCAAAACTCAATTCAGACTTTTTAATGAAATTTTGACCGAGCTTAAAAAAAGTTTTAATGACTCAAAATGGAGTACATGAGCTAATGATTTTTTTGATTGGAAAGGTGCGTTCATCGAATTATTTGGGAATGTTGAATGTTATTAATTTTTTTTTTTTTTTGATTAATGTGTTAAAAAAAAAAAGACAATTTTAAAAATTCCCTACATATCGCTTAAAATAAAAAATCTCTCCCTTTTTCTCTAAGTTTTAAAATTTTTGAAAATATCCCTACAAAAAGGGAAAATTCCCTACATCTGACATCACTGATTGGGATATGTATATTCAAGAGGAATGTACAAAAAAAATAAGATGGCTGAGGGTTTTTCTTAACGTATGATTTATTTATTGCCTTCTTGGCTGTTACTTATCAACTAACTTTAGAAATTAATAAAAGGTTTTAAGAAAAGTTAAATTCATAAAATACATAACGAAAACCTAATACATACAGTGAATCACAGTGAAAAGAATTTTTTAGTTCCTTATATTGAATACCAAATAAACTTTATTTTAAACAAAAATATTTATTTTATTTTATTCTTTTTTAATAAATATTAACCAAATACTGATTAATTTCATGGTGGGCCATTTTCACTGTGATTCACTGTATGTAAGATTTGTTAACAGTTAAAATTTAGACATGGGGAATTCAAATATACAAAGGAAGTACATGAGATTATAAGTATAAGCGATTGAGAAAAATAAAATAAGAAATTAAGCAAAAAAAGAATAATTCACAATATGTTTACAATACAAAAAAAAAATATGTTGAACACGGTTCAACATCCTCCGGGCTCCTTTAATGACAACTGCATCCCGTCCATCTCTCATGAATCACCCATCCGAATTCAGAGTTTGTATTTGTATTTATTGTGTGCTCGGGGCAGCGTCGGATCGGGGCTATCATATTTTCGCAGCATAAATTGGCGCATTAACGGCAGCCCAATGACTCCGTCGACCTTACGACTATCAAAAAAGTTGGGGTGCGCTTTTGGTTGTTTCAGCAGTGACTCGTCCAAGATGGGCGGTGGAAGCTTAAAAGTGGCCCTGTCTTTGATCTCCAGCTGCCAAGTTGCCACTACGTTCATGGAATCAAATGCCGGAGATACTTGAAACTCTTCTCTGTTCGCTGATTTATGCAGTTCGGGAAATTCTCTGGCTTTAGCCTTCATGAGGAAGCTGCAATTGGTTGAGGCTTGCAGGAGAAAGGTGGCCACCCTGGGAACGTCATTATATATCAAGTTTACCTTAATGAGGGGTGGGATTAAGCCTTTCTCCTGCGTACCGGGAAGATTTAGTGGATTACTTGCTTTTGGGTCCTCTTCAAAACTGGATGCGGCTTGCTCCCTACCTTCCTCATGAAGCATGGTGTGATGTCGAGCTCCACATATTTTACATTTATTTTCAGATTCACACCAGAACCTATCATGGCTTTGTGCAAAACAATTTAGGCAGTAGCCGTGTCGTTTGACGTGGGCTCTCCTTTGGGCTGGGGCCATAACGTGGAACTGCACGCAGTATTTGAGGGGATGATTGCGCCTGCACAATTCACAGCGAGGTTTATTGAGCATTATCTGTAAAGAGAAAACAAAGAAAATGTGCACAATACAAATAGAATATGGTCTGACTTAAATCTCTAAGATCGTGTCGTGGATAAAATTGTAACTTAAGTGATTAGTTTTGCGTACAGGGAGTTTCAATGGGTAATTTGCAAAGTTTTACGATAGGACGTTTAATCAAGCCGTCACTGGTCAGTATTTCGGCAACGCGAACTCTATGATCTGTACCGTAAATAACATTTTTTACCCTACCAAGTCGCCACTCAGTAGCTGGTAGCAGATCCCCTTTAACTAGGACGAAGTCGTTTTCTTTGAGGTTGTCCTTTTCTGTTCTCCATTTGCTTCTACGTTGCAACTCGGTGATGTATTCATTTTTCCAACGACGAGCGAATAATTGTTGTATGGCATTAAGTCGATCCCAGCGTTTCATGAAGGATATGCTCTCCAAAGATTAGATGCTTCTGGACCAGCTATGAGCGGAGCGCCTCTCAGGAAGTGACCTGGAGTCAAAGGAAGAAGTTCGTTGGGGTTTTCAGACAAAGGAGAAATTGGACCATTATTTGCTCCTGTACAGGTTTTGCAGGTTCTGACACACTGTCTAATAAGATTTTTCAACCGCGGAATGTAAAAGCCCTGTCGAACTGCTCTTAACATTACGTGATGTTCCGCGTGAAGTAAAATTTGATGGGTATATCCGATAAGAAGTTTAGCTAGTGACGATTTTTCAGGAATTATGATAGGATGCTGCTCGTTGAAACTTAATCCTGAATTATTGAATCTGCCACCTACGCGTAGTAGTCCATCCCGGTCAAGAAAGTGATTGAGAGAAAGTATACGACTTTTCCGATTTATGGGTTGACTGTTCTTAAGGCATTCATGCTCTAAATAAAAATGAATTTGTTGTGCATTTAAAATTTCAAAATTTTTTACAAATTGTATTTCTTCGAAGGTGATGTGTTTCTGTGTCTCGTATGGACGTTTCAGAAGACGATGGATGAAGCGAAAGCGATAACTTTGAATACTTAGGGCTTTCGGGAATGATGAAAATTCGCTCAAAATATCTTCCTGTTGGGTTTGTAAATGAAAATTTGATATATTTCGGGATTCTAAATCAGTTGGATCAAAAATACGAGGTTTGGGCCAACAGTCACGGGATTGACTTAGTCATGGAGGACCGTGCCACCATAATTTACTTTCCGAAAGTTCCTGTGGAGTGCATCCTCGAGTTCCAAGATCGGCGGGATTCTCATCTGTCTTTACATATCTCCAACGATCAAGCTGGGTGATCTGACTAACACGATTGGCTACGAAAGTTTTCAAAGTATGCGGAGGTTTCTGTAGCCAGCCCAAGACAATCGACGAATCGGTATATAAAAATTGTTCAAAGGGGAATTTAAATCGTCTAATTAAGCTCTTCGTTAAGTTATATAATAGTAATGCTCCACAGAGCTCGAATTTAGGAATGGTTATCTTTTTCAAAGACGCAACTTTAGTTTTCGCAAATAATAAATTACAAAAAAATTTCTCCCTTTGGAGTAGAGACTCTCAAATAAACCGCTGCACAATATGCCCTTTCCGATGCATCACAGAACCCATGAATTTGAGCCTGGCATCGAGGTGAGAAATTTACCCATCTAGCTATTTTAATGGTTGAAATTTGTGGCAGATTAGTTGAAAACGCGTTCCATGTTTCCAATATCTTTGGTTGTATATCTTCATCCCAATCCGATTTGAATTCCCATAGCTCCTGCATAATAAGTTTAGCTACAATAATAATGGGTCCTAACCAGCCTAGAGGGTCAAATAACTTAGCTATGGTCGATAAAATTTGTCGTTTAGTAGTGGACGGTGAAACTCCTATTGTTTCTGGTACGTAGTAAAATATGTCTTTCTTGGCATTCCAACGTATACCTAAGGTCTTTAATGAGCTAGAGTTCTCAAATTTCAAAAATCTTCTTCCAGAAGATCTTCCAGGGAGAAATTTTCCAAAAGAGCATGGTGATCTTCTTCAAGGGAAAACCGCTTTAGAAAGTTGATTTTGTTTTTCTTGAGCGTCTTCCAGATTATATCCTCTTGATAAAACGTCATCTACGTAGATCTCCTCCTTAAGAATTGAAGTGGATAATGGGTGTGTCTGGGTTCAGGACCTGACAAATACCATCCGAAGTGGGATTCCCTTGCCTCTAACGTGTTCTCGATGTTCGATTTTATACCACTTAGGTTGATGAAGGGTAAATAATCTCTTCCTATAATAAGATCTATTGGACCAGGTTTGTAAAAATAAGGATCTGCTAAATCTAAAGCCTTAATATCTGGAAGATTGGTTTTCTGTATGGGACAACTTGGTAGAAAATGAGCTAATTTTGGAACGATAATCGCTTTAAATGTGATTGAGAAATCGCACCTTTTTGTTCGCAAGGTAAGACTGCATATTCCTTTTGACCTTCCTACCACCGTTCCTCCTAGACCAGAAATCCTAGTATGATATGCTTCCACAGGAATTGATAGTTGTTGCTGAACTTTTGAGGATCCCCGCATCGAGTAGCGCCCGAACAGTAAATAGCTCGCCTGCTTGTTGTATGTAGATTAGAGCTGTAGGTAGAATTGTTGTGCGTCCATGTGGAAGAGAATCTAGATCAACAGATATTGACTTTGCTTTCTCTTTTCTAATTACATGGGTGTTGTATGAAACTGTTTCCCCATTTCGTGGAAAAGCTTCCTTAAGTGTTCGAGAGTTTCCTTCCTCTACATGGAGTAATGTATGATGTTTCCTTTTGCAACGAAAACAAAGAACTTTACTGGGACATTTAGTTTTAAAATGATTAGGAGAAAAACAATTGGAACAATATTTGTTAACATACACAAAATTTATTCTGTCTTTTACGGATAATTCTAAAAATTGTTTACATTGTTTCAATGGGTGATTTTCGTTACATTTTTTACAATTCAATTTCACCCTACTTCCGTCCGCTTGGGAGTGAAATGTGTTTGACCTTGACCCTGAATTTTCCTTCCAACTTGGCTTCTTCATATCGAACACAGTTTCCAACATCTCGATTCTTCCTTTGAGAAAATTGCTCATGTCTTTCCATGAGGGCATCTCTTTGTGATTGTTGAGAGACTTTTCCCACGCCCGTAAGGTATTTTCCGGCAACTTTGAAGAGCAAATATAAGTTAAGATAGGGTCCCACGAAGAAACGTTGATGTGACAAGTTTTCAAAATGGCTATTTTTTCATCTATGGTGTCTACAATTAATCGTATGGATCTTGAGGATTCGTTATGAGCAGTTTGGATTGACAGAATGTGGTTTATCTGTTGGTTGACCAAAATTCTTTGGGTTCTCAAACCGACTCTGAAGCGCTTCCCAAGCTAACTCAAAATTTTGTCCAACCAAATCAAATCTTTTTCCGATTTGGTAGGCCTCCCCTCTTACTTCACTACGCTTTGATCCGTTATCGATTTGTTCGCCATCCTATCCATGAGCTTCGCTTTCAAATTTTGATACATGTCTGCTGCTGCTTCGTACTGTAGGGAGACTCCATCCTGGAAGTCGTCACTAACCTCACTTTTCTCGTCCATTACAAATGCCTCATAGCTTTCCATAAGCCTGCCCCACCGTCTCTCCAACTCCTCCTGTTTCACATGAAGAAACGTTGGAGTTTGATCCTCCTCGCTCACATTCTCGAATTCCGTACACAACGCCGTTAGTTGGTGTATGTCAAATTTACATCTTCCTTTTACCGACATTGTGGAAAAAACGTAAAACTATAAGATGTATCGATTTCGTTTTATAAAAAATTGTGTACTAAATTCCCACGCGGAGTGTAAGTAATTTAGCGATTTTGAAAGAGTGACTAACACAATAATAAATTACAAAAAAATTCAAATTTCAAAAAAGTTCACCTCTTTTTAAATTGGGCGAATAAATTTTAAAATCGTTTACCGAAAATTTGAAAGAGACGAAGAAAAAAAATGACAATTTCAAATGAAAGAAAATTATGTGTAATGAATATAAAAATATTGTCCAACAGCTGACTTACCGTGGTCCTTTGTTTGCCTGTTTTTATTGTTTCACTGTAATGTGTGTTGTTGCAAAAATTTGTTTAAAAAACGTTATGGGTGTTGTTTTAAAAATTTGTTGAAAAAGCGTTATGCGTATTGTAATATTAATTTATTGAAAAAAAATTTTTGTTGAAAAAAAAAGTTTTTTATTTTCTTATTTTTTGATTTATCCTTGTCTTCTTTCTTTTGCAATTTCTTTTTTTTAAAGAAAAATATTTTGTCGGTTTTTTTTTTGTTTTTGAGAAATTTAAAATTTTTTTTATTTCACTGTTTTTATTTTTTGTTCTTTTTTAACTGCTTTTGTTTCAACAAAGTCGTGTGAATTGACTAAATATATCACATCTAAACCTTCAACATCAAAAAAAAAAAAAAAAATTAAAAATGCTAACTCAATACATACTCAATCTAAACAAATAAACGAAATACAAATACCAAAAAAAAAAAAAAAATTAAAAATGCAATCTCATAATTACTGAAGACTTGATATTATTAACTCCAAACTTCAATATCTAAATGTATATACAAATATTTCAGTGAAATATAAAGGGTTATGGAAATTGATGGATGGGATAGGAAATAAATACACTGATCTCGAACTACTAAGTAAAAATTACAAACCTTACATTGTCTGTCCACAGGAAACGCATATCAAAAAATCTGAGCATTCCCGCTACCAAAAAATGTCGCGGCTATTTTCATAATTTTTATGATATTGCTCGCCTGGCAGTAATAAGAAACAATTTACCAATATCTTGTGTCAATATATATCTATCTTTAAAGAGAAGTATTCGAGATAGCTCTTTTTACTTGAAGAAGCCATTTATGATAAAAAAAACCTGTCCATTCTGAATGATGGTTCACCCACACATTTCTCAACTCATAATACCTTTACATGTATTGCTCTATGCTCATCGTCTCTTTTACCCTACTCATCATGGGAAATTGCTGTGGTCACTGCCCTATTCAAACTAAATTTTTCTTTAATTGTAACTGCAATAATTGTCCTTTACAACATCGTTCTATACGCTTCAGTTATTCTCGTGCGAACTGGATAAATTTCAACAAAAAAATTGCGTCGTAAATTGATGAGGTAAATGTTGATGTCAACTTTAATAAGAAAGCTGTCTCTATCCAGCAATTAATTCGTTCTGCATCTAATTCTTCAATTCCTCTTTTTCCTCCAAACATAGAACACAATACCGTGGTGGCACAAAAAACTTGCTAAGCTTCAAAAACTGCTTGGAAACGATTCAAACGATTAATGACAACAGAAAACAATATATTGTATAGAAAGATGAATGCCCAATTCAATAGAGAGAAAAAAGTCACAAAAAATTGTGTTTTGAAGTATTCACAGAAAACATTAATCCAAAAACACCTACAAGAATAATAAGGAAAGATATAAGTAAATTAACAGGTAATTTTGAATCTAAAACAAGGAAGCTATGATATACAATAATCAGTCTTTCTATAAACCAACCGATATGGCCATATGCTACGGAAATTTTCTATCCAACATGTCTTACTTTAATCATAAAATAAAATTAGTTATTACAAGGCATTAAACTTGAGATAATAAATCAAACATGCTAATTTCCTCGAATTACCAAAAAATTTGGAATAACTAAGTTGCTGTTTAAACTAAACGACAGGATCTACACCAGGATCTGATCAAGTCTCATATAACCTTTTAAAAAAATTACCAACATGCAATGACCTGAAACGTATGGCACAACAGACGCTCTTATCTATGTAGATCATCATATCAAAAAATTTATCAACTAGAAACTGTATTTGTGTTCTCTTAATAGATTTCGATAAAGCTTTTGATAAGATCGGCATCCATCTGGTGCTAAATAAATTACATGATTGGAAAATTAGACTAAAAATGTTCAAACTCATTAAAGAATTTCTATAGAACAGAAAATTTAAGACAAAATTAATAACACCATATCCAAAACTTTTCCAACACATAGTGGCATAACGCTGTTGTCCACAACTTTTTTTTAATTGTATTCGAAAACCTGAATGAAACTTTAAATAAACAAAAAATACGGGATTGTTTTTATGCTGATGATTCATATCTTTTAAGCAATGACCCAATATGTATTTAAACAACAACAACATAAAGAATACAGATTACTAATTTAAAAAAAAACTCAAAACCGTTTATCTTTCTGCAGTAAGATAGAGTCTAAGAACTTTCAAAACAACACCAAAATAAAACCTATTAAAGGAAGCTGATATTAACGAAATTACAGATCGGCTAGGGAAAAAATTCAAGCAAATTTCTAAAGTTTTACTGTTAAAGTTTACTTTAAACTTCTTAAAATCAATAATCCAGAATGGCTATTAAATCAAAAAATATTTCTAGATTTGCTGTCGAAATTTAATAAAGAAAGAATTGACAGAGACGTATTCATTTAACTATTCAAAGAATCATGAAGCCATTAATTAATTAATTTTATTAATCAGAGTAAAGGGAAATATCTAATTGCTGCTGACAGTTATGCTATATTTAAAAGTATCCAAAATATTGACACAAAAACCAAGTAGTTAACCTAATGCAACAAGCTATCCTTAAAGCAAAAAACAAAATCAAAATAATATGGGTACTTGGACATATGGATTTATTTTTAGCAGATCGCGAGTCTAAAAATGCTATCAGCTCCGCTCTACAATGCTCCACTCCACAATCAACAAAATCAATCACAAAACACAAAAAGAATAAAATTTATGCAAAAATAAAAAATATTGGGAAACAATATCAACACCGCTATAAAGACGTAAACCCCTAAGGCGAACCAATTTTTCTTCCAACAACAACCAGTAATTACATGAACAAAATTTTCACGAGAATCACACATGGTCATACAAGTTTTAGTCACAGATACTTACTTGACAACCAACATGCAACTTTTCTTACCAACTCTCCTTAACAGTAATCAATGTTATCTACAATTGCATAAATCTATGTACATTGGAATGACTCAAGAAACTCCCGTGCGCTTGATATACATATGGGTTTCTTGATATAAATATATGTATGCATATACATATATGCATACTGTATATATGTATATATTATACTTATATGTATATATATATATTTATATATTTATATTTATATATTTATATTTATATATATATATACTATATATATACAGGAGGACCTTGATTATCCGTGATGGTCGGGACCGGAAGCATTCCGGATAATCGATTTTCCCGGTTAATTGAGTACCAATTTTGGCTAGTTTTTAATAGATATTTTTATTAGTTAATAAATGAATATGTACATACATATTTATATAAGGGGTGATTTTTTAAGAGCTATAGGAAAATTTTTCAAAAAAAAAAACACATAAAATTCATGAAATCTTTATTTGAATCGATAGTACGGTCCATATAATTTAATGTTTGAAGATTATTTCATGCAAATGTTGACCGCGACTGCGCCTCAAATGGCCCATCCGCTTAGTCCAATTTTGGCATACTCTTTCCAACATTTCGGCCGGTATCTCACGAATAAATGCTTCAATGTTGTCTTCCAATGCGTCAATTGAAGCGGGCTTGTCTGTATAGACATGAGCTTTAACATAGCCCCACAAAAAATAGTCTAAAGGCGTTAAATCGCACGATCTAGGCGGCCAATTGCCCGGTCCCGAACGTGAAATAAAATGTTCACCGAACTCGCCTCTCAATAAGTCCATTGTTACGCGTGCTGTGTGGCATGTGGCACCGTCTTGTTGAAACCACACGTCATGCAAGTCATGCTCTTGCATTTTTGGCAAAAAAAAGTTGGATATCATCTCACGGTAGCGCTCACCATTCACGGTCCACGATCCACAAGTACGGTCCAATGATGCCAAATTCAATGATTTGGAAGCGCTGTTCGTTTGTAAGACGATTCATGGTTAAATAATAGACCAAACTGAAGATGTTTGACAGTGAAACAAAACACGAAACGTGCGTGAGCTGTTTAAACCAGTGTTGCCAAAAAGATAATAGCTAAAAAATCACCCTTTATTTAAGTACGAGCCAAAACTTCTTTTAAAATCAGTTTTATAAGTAAAAAAAAAAATAATATCAGAGACTGATATGAGAGACTAATTTGATATGTTCTAAGCACAGAAAATAATTAATATACAAATTGGGATTTTTTTTAAATTTTTAGGTTGCATCTGCTTTACGAGAAATGAGGCGGGTAGACGAAGAAATGAAGAAGAGACAGAAATCGTTACATGAATCTGCAATAAATAACGAGGCATTCCAGGCCTTAGAGGATTGCGAAAGGTATGATTTAGTCATTAGTAAAATATTTTCTGATTACGACTTTCTGTTAATATCTAAATAATGTTATATTATAATTTTACTGAATTCATTTTCATTATTTAGATAATTTTTGAACAGATTGTAAATTTTTTTTATGTTTGTGGTGTATCAGTTATATGTATTTATTATTTATAAATTCTAAAGAAATGGTCTAAATAAAATTTTAAATACATAAAAATGGTGTTACTTTTGAAAAATTACTCGATATGTACTCAAAATATTTTTAATATGCATTTCAGAATTGTACAAGAAGAAATGAAGGCGTTATCACATATGGCAGATCAAATTAATGGCTTACGGGCCAATAACAATCTTTCTCCGTCCAAAAGAAGTCACAGTTCAAATGACAATTTGAATAATGAGTCAGTTGATTTAGATAATTTATTCGCTTTTCTAAGTGATGTAACTTCGACTAATTCTGGAAATCCCATACTAGAAGAGTTAAGCGACAAAATTGATAATCTTGTTCAAGATTTTGATGTGGAAGTGAGTATCGCTCAAATTTTTAACGTCATTTGTAATTAGAAGTTATAAAGTGGTTTATATATTTTTTGAGATAAGATTTAATTTTACTCAAAAGTTAAAGCACAGATGACTGTATTTTTTACAGCAATTTCATTTTCTTTTTTATTTAATTTGAACTTAACCTAGCTTTAAAGTAGAATAGATATAATAAACAAAAATGTGATTGGTTTAATTAAATTTTATCAAAAAATAATCTTCTTGTGGATATTAGAAATAATCTTAAAGTTTATATCGGGTCAGCCATCTAACGTTTTTTTTTTTCAACTAGTGCTTATTTCATGAATGGTAACACTTAGCTCATGTCTGATTTGACAGATAATTAGTTTTATCCTTCCGCTGAACGAATATGGTTGTGTATACGCTTGAACAACGCTGGGAAATATTGCGACATTACTTTGAAAATCATGGTAATGTTGCAGAATGTGTGCGAAAATTGCGTACGGTTTTTGGAAGAAGAGAAGCTCTGTATGTTCGTTATCTTGTGAAAAAAGTTAAAGAAACTGGCATCCTCATCGATAAACCAAAGCGTGAAAAGCCAAAAACAGTGCGTACACCCGAGAATATTGCTGCTGTGGCAGAAAGTGTGCGTGAAGCGCCATCAACATCATTGAGACGAATTTTGCATAAAGACCTTGGTATGACGCCATACAAAGTCCAATTGGTTCAGGAGTTGAAGCCAATTGACCATCCAATGCGTTTTCGCTTCGCTAAGTGGGCCTGCGATCGACTTACAGAAGATGAAGATCATTTTGATCTTGGCGGGTATGTAAACAAGCAAAATTGTCGCATATGGGGCACAGAAAACCCGCACGCATATATTGAAAAGCCGACGCACCCAAAACGAGTCACTGTTTGGTGCGGATTTTGTTCCAGAGGCATAATTGGGCCATTTTTCTTCGAAAATGAGCAAGGAGTGGCCGTTACATTGAATGGCGATCGTTATCGGGCCATGTTGAACGAATTTTTGTTCACAAAAATTGAAGAGGAGGACATTGGCAACATTTGGTTTCAACAGGATGGCGCTACGTGCCACACAGCCGAAGCTACACGATGTTTTGCGCCCTGTTTTTGAAGATCGCATTAACAGCCGCAGAGCTGATGTCGTTTGGCCACCTCGGAGCTGCGATTTGACACCGTTGGACTATTATTTGTGGGGTGCCGTCAAAGATAAGTGTTACGCCGACAAGCCATTGGTGAAATACAGCTGCACACAATCGATAATGTGCTTAAAAATTGGACCGATCGTGTAGGCTACTGCATGGCTAGCCAAGGCAGCCATTTGAATGAAATTATTTTCCATTATTAACCGGAAGGATTGTACTTTCAAATAAAAAAAGAAATTTGAGAGTAGTTTTTTTTTTAAAGCATTTTCAAAAAAAAGTTATTTGGCGGACCCTTTATCTACTATGTGTATGTATATGAACAATCTTAGAAATAAAAAAGAAATTTGAGAAAATATTCAGTAGTTTTTTTTAAAGCATTTTCAAAAAAAAAAGTTATTTGGCGGACCCTTTATCTACTATGTGTATGTATATGAACAAACTTAGAAATAAAAGTTGAATAAAAAAGTTAATAAGGATAATATATGGTCTGTAGGGTGACAAACATCCTCAGATTCCGGGTGTTATTTAACCGCCTCATCAGTTTCCATCCATCCATCACTTATACCTTATCGAACGTCTGCATCTAGCATACGATATTCTTTTTCCGGAAAGTAAGCTTATTTCAATATTCTCAAACTAACTTTCAACAACATGTGAAAATAACAAAATTCAAGTGAGAATCCTAGGCAGTCTGATTCACGCTGCTTACAAGAACTCGGCCTTACACAGACCGCATGAGCAAATTTTGCGTCTCGACTGAAGCCTTGGTAAAGATCCGCAGGGGATACTAAGTTTACGGAGGAAACACTTTTCTAATCTTCTACGAGGCGAAATCCGTTATAGGGTTGTTAATGACCACTTAAGAAGGAGAGAAGACGACTGAGGCCTGCATCTGTACAAAATTTAACTGATCCAGAAACTTAAGGTAAAAGAATTTAGACAACGATATGCATTCGCTAAATGGGTTCAGGAGCTGGCAACTGACCGTAATTCTCATAGAAAAGCCATCCTTTCCGATAAGGCCCATTTCTGGATGAATGAATATGTGGACAAACCAAATTGTCGAATTTGGGACGATACCAATTCTTAGGAGATCCAGAAAAAGACACTCTTTGGTGTGGATTTTGGGCTGGCGATGTAATCGGTCGATGTTCCTTTGGGAACGACGTTGGTTAGTCTATCCAGATTTTCAGAAACTTGTAAGAAAACGGGGTGCATGTAGGGTTGCCAGATCCCGATTCCTGGACATAAAAAAATACTGAGAAATACTGCCTTCATATTTGATTATAATGTCTGTTTGGCACAATTTACACTCTGCCGTGTAATTATCTTTTTTTCTTATCCAATTAGCATATTTTCCATCTATCGCAGAAAGTTGTGAGCCGTCTTTTTGATGGACCAGCTTTTTCATCAATATCCATTTCAAGATTTTCTGCAAATAATTTTTATTATTTTCATGTACAAAAAAACAAAAGCTGTACGTAAAGAAGTTGACTATCGCTCGCAATAATATTTTTTATGACATCAGCTGTTCAAGTGTTGAGACATGTTGTCATTGACGATAGAATAGGAAAATCATAACTTAGTTGTATAACAAATGGACAATCAATGTTGGCTAACATGATTTGAAAAAAAAAAATTATTGCCCAAGTTATTGCAGTGTACTAAAAAAATTTCTATTTAGCTGGACAAATTAAATTTTAGCTTGAAACTGGACAAGTATCAAAAAAGCTGGACAATCCAGCCAGGCTGGCAACCCTAGGTGCATGACTTGCGGCGACATAACGAAATAGGGAAGAAACGTTTCACAGTTTTGACGTGCTATGTCAAAGTCAGTGAAGAACGACCAAAGCATAAAATTGACAATAAAATAGCGCTCAGGAAGTATGGATCCAGCTTTGCTGAACATCCTTTCTGATTCCGTAGAAGTTGCTGGTACACATAAATACCGTATTGCACACAATCTTGTCAGCAACATTTCGTTTCCATTACACTGTAATTATATAAAATTGAAAATTACTAATTAAAATATTTAAGTATAATTATATTACCTTCCAATATTGTAATGGATCACTTTCAATTGAAGAATTTTCATTTTCGAATTATTGCCTAAGGCATATTATTGCATCTACCTGTTTTGTCCTTACCTTGCTGGCAACTTTGCTTCCTAAAAATTTTAAAAGTTCTGGCGGTTCTTGTTGTATATTTTTTGAAGTTGACGGTTCTGCATCATACGAAGATGCATTTTTCTTATTCATGGTACTCAATTCATTTTGCAATGCAAGTGCTCCCTTGTCAGCATTGTTTGAAAATAAAAAACCTTCCTTCTTAAAACGAGGGTCTAGCAATGTTCCAGATCTCGTAATTGTTCGTTCCTCGTACGGAAATAAACGTTTTTTAATTCTTTCAATTAGAAAACTACAGGTCTGTTGACCTTCCAAAGTTGTCAATTTTGTTTTCATTTCATTAAGGGATTGATAAAGACCACAAATTATTGGTATAATTAACGAGATGGTAACGGAAGTGCTGGACGATGTTTGAATTGTAGCTGAATCAAATGGAGTTAATACCTCTTTCAGGTCTTTAATTACTTCAATATCATCTGCCGTTAAAGGTAGCGGAGCTTTTGGTGTAGCCAATAGTACATTGGATATCGAAGTATTTGTGACCAAAATTCTTTCTACCATTCTTAAAGCGCTATTCCATCGTGTGGGTACCTCCTGCAACAAGCTATATGGCTTTTCTTTCCCTTGATCAGCTTTAAATTTTTCGTACGCTACAGTGCTGTGTTTGAAGTATGTCACAATTCTTTTACATTTAACCAAAATAATTTTTATATTATCTTGCGACAAGCTATCTTGAACTATTAGATTAATAGTATGTGCAAAACAGGGGAGATGCCTTTTTTGCAGCAATTCGCATGCTTTTATCATGGTACTGTCATTATCAGTAACAACCGAAGCCACTTTCCCCATAACTCCCCAGCTATCCAATACGGTGCGCAATGAAATTGCGATATTTTCCGCATTGTGATTGGTTGCGACCAAAAGTTTTTTAGTAGACAAAACAGCAGATCGCAAAACGTAATCTTTGGTCAGAAAATGACACGTAACTGTAAGGTAACCCTCATTGGCGCGTGATGTCCAGCAATCCGTTGTAATAGCACAATGTTCAACTTCACCAAGCATTTTTTGAAGCTTCTCTTTTATGCTATTATACAAATTTGCCATCATGACATTTTGTAGAGTGGGTCGTGATGGTAAAACGTACCGAGGATCTAAAATTTTTATAAGTTCGCGAAAACCCTTATCCTCAACTATGCTAAATGGTTGTAAATCGGTGGCAATCATCGTCATCAAAGCTTTGTCAAGACTCTTTTTACGGGCTGAATCCGAACTATACGTGTCAACACTTTTAAAAAAGGATTCAATAGTTTTTGATGGCTTAGAATTTTTGTTAGCACACGGATGAGCTCTTTTTAGATGGTCAAAGAGATTTGATGTGTTGCCGCTTTTCTTATAGACTTTGCCACACGATCTACATGCATGAATTTTGTCATTTAATAGTTCAAAAAAATTCCATACCTCTGACATTCCTTTTCTGGCTTTTTTTGCAATAACTTCTGTGTCAGCTTCGTCGTTACCTTCTTCCGCATTGTCATTACTTGCATCTACATAAGAAAAAAAAATGAAATATATGGAACTACTTAAATTTATATCACTTACTGTTAAATTTTTCAAAATACTTCTCCATACCGTCAACTTCTAATATTTTTCACTTGTTTTATTTAAAAATTTGTTAAATAAATAACTATAATTTTCACAAAATGTAGTGGCGTCACTTGAAATTTGCTGGAAAAAAAAAGTTGAAGCGATATCACGTTTTATACGCCGATATTTTTTTTTTTTTGCCTTGTAGCCGTCGCAAAACTGAAAATTGCCGCTTAAATTGCGATACTATCGCTATCGAAAAAAAACCATCGATAGTCCATTTAAAATAAAACTATCGATACTATCGATGGTTTTGCAGCTCTAGTCAGTCTTTTGCGAAGACGCATTGCGTGTAAGGAGAATAATCGTGGTTTGAAGATATACAGACCTGCCGAACAATACATCAAGTTGTGAACAGTGGCATACAGAATAGTGTGTACAATAGAGAATTTATCTAAAATTTGAATTTATTCACAAATTTTTGTTGTACATCGTATTGCTTTTATTTATTTGGTTTTCTTTACACAATAATTTTAAAATTCACTACACTATTTTATTATTATTTCTAATTTATTAATTTTACAAAGAGAATGGCCTCCAATTCAACATTAATTATTATAATTTCTGGAGCTCTAAATCCTTCCACTACTTGCGATCAAAAACCGAATAAAAAAGTTAATAAAAATAAAAAGGATTTAAAACCAAAAACAACACTAATGTTAAAATATAAAAAAGCTTAATTCTAGTCTGCAACGCACTCTGTTGTCAATTTACCATCGATTAAACCGTCCTGTTTATGTAACCAAGGATGGGAAGTTTGGATCGTCAGACATAAACATGCCGGCGGCCTTGCAGTATTGCAACCAAAAAAGATGACCTCCATCTAATGACTAAAGAAAGGAAAAAAACTTGTATGTTAGTTTCATATTTCAAAACAATAGAAAACCGAAAACTTGACAGTTTGCAGCAGTTCCAACTCTAATTCGCCAAAAAGAAAAAGGTTACAATGGAAAAATATAGTCAGGAATAAGTATCATGGTCTAAGATTGTTTAGCGAATTCTTGAACCTCTACCAAATCGGAACTAGAGCTTCCGACGAACTAGGTCTTCTGCTCTCACGACCATGGAACGAACTAGGTCTACTGGTGGATTATTAGGACGAACGAGGTCCGTTATTTTTCTGGGACGGGTTGTCCTCTTGGATGCTTTAGTTTTCTAATCTAACCTTCCTAGGGACAGACGGACTAGGTCTATTGCCCGGTAAATGGAAGGTTTAACTTCAGCGACCCGTATTCTCACACGTCCATCAGGTATGGTCGTCGCTCAATCAACCTTACAATTTATCGTCTTCGACATCTTCACCTCCCTCAAATACGCTTTTTTGTGCCATTAGCCTAAACATTCTTCTTGACGCCTTCCAAAAAGATGTCAGTGTATACCATCATCATCAGTGTCACCATCAATAAGAATATCAATGTTACGGCTTTTATCGAATTTCAGATCAGCCAACGAAATCCCCGAAAAGACTGCTGATTTCGAAATCTCAACAGTCGAATTAGGCAACATCCCAGTCAATTAAGGTAGTACAAAATCCGTTGCCTTTACTTTAAACATATCGTCCAAAGGCGAAGTAAGGACAAACGAACATTGTCTTTGAACTGTACCCGAAGCTCTGTTCAAACCAGTGATGCCAGGAGATTTTTTCCAAAAATCCCTACGTCAATGAAAAAAAATCCCTTTTTTCCCTATAAAATTCCCTACGCCACTTTTTCCGTTTTTTTTTTTTTCAAAAAATAAGGGCCTGTTCGTAAATGCATCACTGCGCTGCATAATATTGTTAAGAAAATGGAAATGGTGTTATTAAAATAATAATCAAAAGCTCCAAAAACAACACAATGGACTTGATCACGCATAAAATGATAAACAAAAGCTCCAAAAACAAAACAATGCAGTTGTTCACGTGATCAAAGAATTAACAAAAATATAGCAACAACATCAGGATAAAAAAAATATAAGAGATAAAAGATGTAAATAGCCAACAACAAAGTATAGCGATCAAAGAAGTAAACAAACAAAATGCATATAAGACATACAAACAACAAAAATGGAAACAAGTTGTTTACATTTTTGGATTGTTCCCGAAGGCCGTCATCATCCTTCAAGGACATTCATCACACTGTTGATCCAGTGATATAAAAGGCAAGATAAAGCGAGCAACGAGGATTCAGTTAGAATTCAGTCAGTCGTGTATGAAGACACGTGATTCTCGGAGTTCGAGTTAAGTTAGTCGTGTGACGACGTCGCGTTGAATTGAGTGAGAATTCAACCAGTGGTGTGTGAAGATACGAGATCGAGTTATAATTCAGTCAGACTGATGTGCAGACAAGTTGCGTGGAGAAAACAGTTGTTAGTGTTGTGCTTGCAAAAAGGTTGTGAGCAAAGAAGAATAACTAACAAGTGTTGTTGCTTACAAAAAAAGGTTGTAAGCAGAGAAATATCACGAACAAGCACATATTGTGAAAGTTATCATTGTATACGTGGAATAAGTTCGAACAGTGGCACAAAAGTTGTGCAGATAATAAAGAATTGACTTAAAATTAAACACATATTTAATTTTATTTTATTTGCAATCTACGAACTCATATTTTTAACGTTTTTAAGAGATAAAAACGTAACAATATGATTATTTTGTGCTCATACTGCTAATCACATGTTGCTGATGCTTCTTTTTGCTGTTTTATTTCTTTGCGTTTACAAATGAACAAACACTGCAGAAATGGAAAAATTATTAATAAATATGATTTTTGAACTGGACGATGAAACAAATGATAAAATGTTGTTAAATGCGCAAAAAAGTACACATTTAAGGAAGAAAAAAAGAAACTTATTGTTAAAACTCTCATTCTCTCTCTCACACTCATTCAATGCATCAGCCATTTTTATGATTAGTGGTTTGTGTTTATTTGCGCATATTTTGATTTAATGTTGCATTTACGAACATTTGACAACTGCAGTCCAGCCAAGGTTTGCATTTATAAATAAATGTTTATTTTAAATTTGTACATTTTCAATTCAGGTACATAAATTTATTATACAAAAATAACATAAAAACAAATAAAAATAACAAATATTATAAATTAATGAAAAAAAAAATTATTTGTACAATTCTGTATAATTAATTTTTTTTAAATGACTCGATCGATGTGCATTTAAAATTTACACAATTAATTAAATTAGCTTGTAAATGAGATCTTATAATGCAAATAGAATGTAATAACTCATGGCTTAATTTGTTCCTTTTTTTCGTACGTACGTCAGTTACAACAGAAAAAATTCTTTAGCTTCAGCGTTGGCATGTGGCAAACTTAGTAAAATTTGGAAAGATCAAATTGTCATTAAAATTTTTTGATGAACTTTTTTGTCATGAACTTGTATCAACTTGTCATTGTTATTAAAGATGTCACATATTATTTACTTTATATTACAGAGGTATTACCAGATTTACAAAATTACAATGATACACTTAAAAAAATATACACATTTTTTAATTTATATTGGAAGAAAAATAGTTTTTAGATGCTAAAAATTTGAAATTGAAAAAATTCCCTACAATTCGAAAAAACTGAGAAATCTTTCCCTTTTTCCCTACATGTGAAATTTTTTAAAAAACTCCCTACAAAAAGGGAAAAATCCCTACACTTGGCATCACTGGTTCAAACCCGAAACTTTGGCATTTATCCGAACTGTTGCTAATGTTAATATTTTCTGCAACTTTTCCGAAATAAAAGTTGCCTGAGATCCGGAATCTATCAGGGCCCTAGCTTTAAACATCTATCCTCGATGGCAAATACGAACTATGGCTGTCCCTAAAAGAATCTGCCTAGATGTGGCAGGAAAATAGTTCTGCACCTCACTAGCGAGCTCTGCCACACGGCTGGAATTTGTCGTATCTAAAACTTCAAGTTCCCGAGAGGATCCAGACACCTTCCGGTCTCGCAAATTGCAGATTGAACAATTCAAATTTTGCCTGCATAAATTTAACCTATGACCAACCGCGAAACAGTTAATACAAAGGTTGTTGTGCTTTACAACCAAAAATCTTTCCTCAGGTGATAAGTTCAAGAATTTTGGACAAATGTTTACCAAATGATGCCATGAACAACAAAAACAAGTCTCGGTTGATGGCCGAGTAGGCAAAGATCGAACATTCTGTCTCGAACTAGAAAGAGCTTGAGGAGCTGACTTACTAGTCCCACTATTCAGTGGTTCAAAATTACGAAGGTCATATATGGTTTCCAAAGACTGAAACCGCGAAGTCAAAAATTCATCCAATTCTTTCCATTTGGGAATCTCTATTTTGTCCCGAATTGTCTGTTCCCACAGCGACAAAGTCAGTAGGGCAATTTTGTGGAGAAGAGATAGACGAAAATCGGATCCCAATTAGAGATATCAATATCATGCATCCGAAGTGCTGATATAGAATTATTGATATCTCTTTGGATTCCCTTAATCTCGTGAGCCGATTCTAATTTTATTGGTTTCAGTGTAAATAGAATCTTCAATTGAGAGTTCACCAGTATTCTCTTGTTCTTAAACCTATCTCTAAGATTATTTCAGGCATCCTGGAACCCATGGGTTGTCAAAGGTGATTTTTTGACAATTTCGAATGCCTCACCTCGCGTAAATTGTCGCAAATAAAATAATTGCTCAACAGGTGAAATATTGGCACTATTCACATAAACCGCTTTGAACATATCCCAGAAGGATGGCTAAGATTTGTAGTCACCATTAAATGCCTCCATGGTACATGGTGGTAACTGTATGTGGTTTCGAATTCGATTTCCGTTACCTTGGCCCTTTGGACAATGGGTCGAGGACATCTCAGATCGATTGACAAAAGTGAGAGAGCTCACGTATTAGGGAAGCTACACTAATATATCCCAAACGACAATGGCCGAAAAGTTCCCGTGCTGCCTCTCGATCACCTTCTAAGTCCTCCTCATGGAAAAAGCCTCATAAGCGTCCTTTACTTTTGTCCATAGGGGCTTAAATTCCTCCCTATGAATTTCTATAGAGAAGGCCGTATTAGCTTCCTGAGTTGCATTAAATTCCTCTTCAAAATCTAGAAACATTTGGGCAAATGTTTCAAAAGTCAATAATTTCCTTGACTTGGGCATATTAAATTCAAATTCCAAAATTGATTAAATTTACAAGTTAATCAACAAATATAAAATATTTTTCAAGAAACTAAAGAGCGATAACAGAACCACCAAAATTCTGTTTCACTATATGCACCGATAAATGTTTTTAACGAAATTATTACATAATATTGATGTATAACCTAAATAATATATTGCGCCTGAAATATAGTAGCACTACGATCATTTACTGCCTCAGCGAAATCAAATAAAAAGTACAAATAAATAGATTTTTCAACTCGGCCACCTCGGCGTTTAACAACAAAATTAATATAGAAAGGTCCACTAATAAACTGACATATACATATATCTTCAATGTTACGCAATATTCGAAATTGAGCTAAAACGACGAGTTTTCAATGGCAAAGCTCCGATAATCACTTTCGTTTCAAAAATATCAACAAATTATTGTTATAGCAAAATTTAACAAAATTTCAAAATTTCCAGTATAACAATCCAACAAATTCTCAATTTATCAAATTGAATAAACAAATTTAATATACAGTGAGTCAAAAAAGTTTACGTACACCCAATATAGAAGAAAATAAAGCCAAGGTACAAATTACCTCGTAATTAAAATTTAAAAAACTTTGTTATTTTCATTTTTAATTTATTAATTAACATAAAATCAGGCTTTTCGTTTCAGTATCTCTATGCATTAAAAAAACATTAACAAAAAATAACAAAAACTCATTAATTCATACCAAAAAAGTTTACATACACTAGATAGATATTATATAAAAACTTCAAAAATATTAGTGATAAGTAAAATTAATATATTGTAGGACCTCCGTTTGCATCAATTATGGCTCGTAGACGCCGGTGCATGCTTCTGACTAATCTTTTAGTGTCGTCTTGCGTTATTTTTAGCCATTCATTCGTCAAGGCATTTTTTAACGACTCTTTTGATGTTATTTTGTGATTTATTATTCTTTTGTCCAATAAATCCCAGATGTGCTCTATTGGATTTATGTCTGGAGATTGTGGGGGTGTATGCAATATTCAAAATAAGTCGCTCCTCTCTTTGTGAAAGCTTTTTTGGTCGTCCAGATCGTGCTTTTACATTCAAATTTCCATTTCTAAGTAGGAATTTATTATTGTCTCTACACTAGAATGAGACTTTCCTATAATTTTTCCTATTTCCCGCAATGATTTATCTTCCAAATACAATTTTATTATGCTGTACGTAAACTTTTTTGGCGTTTATTTTGGCACCTTTTGGTATTTTTCATAAATATCTTGTTTCTCAGAAAAGTTACAGGAATGAAATATGCAATGTATTTTAAGCATGGTTCTACTGAAAAATTATGAATGCAAAACTACTATCTTTAATCAATACAGTAAGAGAAAATAAGTGAAATAATATTAAGTACAAAGTGTAAGTAAACTTTTTTTGGAACCAAAAATTCCCAATCGAAAATGTAAAGTAAATAAATCAAAATGTTAACAAACGAAACCAATAAACAAAATGTAGCTTTATATACAATTAAAAAGATTGAATTTAAATCGAATGATTAAAAAATTACACTTAGTTATGAGCAGACGTCGGCACCAATAGCCCCCAGGGGCCGAACATCTTCGGCTTTTTACACAAATAGGACACGAACATCAACAATGTTCGTTAAAAAGATGTTGAAAATGCATTCAGTTGTTTGTCAGCTTTCAGTGAAGCAGGTTGTCGTAATTTTTTTTTAATATTTTTGTATTTCAATTATACACCCAAAGAAAAATTAAATTAAAATGTCGTCACCACAAAATTTCCATACATTATTATGTATGTAAATCTTTCCATAATGATATTTTCTGCCTGGTGAAATATTGCCATCATTTACAATGGGAAAAATTCACAGGTTTTTCTTTGAATTTTTAAGTGAAATATGTCTATTATTCCGAAGAGTAATAAATGGCATCAAAAAACACAATAGCTT
Source organism: Sarcophaga caerulescens (assembly GCA_927399465.1). Taxonomy (NCBI): domain Eukaryota; kingdom Metazoa; phylum Arthropoda; class Insecta; order Diptera; family Sarcophagidae; genus Sarcophaga; species Sarcophaga caerulescens. Next base: position 89,475,110 of record OV656872.1, on the reverse strand, counting down.
GTAAACAATATTTGTTCGAACACTGCTTGAAACATTAATTACTAACAATTTTCCTTTGGGTTATGCACATGCCTCTCACAAATACACTCACATTTTATCATGTTCTCTTTGTGCCGACGTCTGGTTATGAGTATCTCTGTCATATTAAAGGATCGTTATTAATGGTAATACACTTTGCTATTCATCCAATGCACTATTACCAATCATAACACAAGTATGGACAAATATCACATTGGGTTGTTGAACTCGATTTGCAACTGTCCATTCCCATCCTAATTTGATCCTTTTATTAAAATTTATTTCCTTATAACCAGACGTCGGCACCAACAGCCCCCGGGGCCAAACATCTTCGGGTTTTTTTTAACAATGTGCTTGTCAGCTTTGAAAGAAGAAGGTTCATGTCGCTTTTTTCAGGTTTGAATTATCCACCCAAAGGAATATTACAGTAGGATTGACTAATATTCAATGAGATTCACTAATAACAATGAGAAATGATCTCATAATTTATCATACCCCCGCGGGCATTGATAAGCGGAAGTGACTCCTCATTCAGGATGATCACCGCCTCGCGGATTAGTAGGATTCACTAATATTCAATGAGATTCACTAATAACAATGAGAAATGATCTCAAATGAGCTCAATTGAGCTAAAGCCATAATTTATCACACCCCCGCGGGCATTAATAAGCGGAAGTGACTCCTCATTCAGGATGATCACCGCCTCGCGGAAGTCACCCACTGGTCAACAACTTTTGGCAGCCTCCAGTTGTCAGTGGGCAGATGGGTGTTGCTGTCCTTGAGGACCTTCAGTATGGCTTTTGGGTCAGATGGTCCAGTCAGGATTCTCGCTTGTTGTATTTTTTGATTTGTTTTTGAAATCTCAAACCTTTTTTTTTTTTTAAATATAAATATGGATATTGCTGCATCTATTTTATTTGCGAAAATTGAAATAAGTCAGTTATTAGATTCATCTTCGTCATCTGATGAAGAAGAATTACTGAATTTATTTCAACATAAATAGTCAATAGCCGCCGTGGTAAACACAGGGCATACCCTTTTTAAATATTTGTGATATGTTCTTCTCAAATAAAAAATTACTTTAGTCAGCAATTTTTTTAATGCACCTTGTAAGAGGGTGACATTTTCTTTGTAGAAAAGAAAACACGATAAGTTGGGCAGAAACAGCTTAAGTTGTTGTCTGCGTTTTTTCCGTTCTGCCACCAACATAAACGCGTGTATTCTAAACTATGTGTTTATATGTACCTTAATGCTATTCGTGGGAAAATATTGATTACATTAGCATTTAGATTCATAATTTTTAATGACGGTATACAACTATACATACATAATTGGTCATTACAACCCATCATTCAAGGTTACGACCTAGCTTTTCACATCACCCAAGTTGTGTGTGTTAATTTTATACATGAGTGGCGGAACCTACTGTTTAAAGTCAACTCCGAACGACATATTGTTGAGAAACTTTTTCATGGCAATTTTATTTACTTTCAGAGTTTTTGCCAGAAATCTGCTGAGAGGAAGACGCCAAAGAAATATATTTTTTTCATATTTTGTTTTGGTTGAGATATCTGACATGGGTTTTGAACAGAGGCCTTATTTCTAATAAGCCAACACACTACCTACTAGACTGCGGCGATGTCAATAAATAAATTAAATGTTTTTCCTTAACATAAAGTGTGTTTTTAGAGTGTAGAGTGTTCTTTTTTAAGGTTTTTAGTTAAGACGTTTTTAAATGCACACCCCATCTACAATGTTCGGTAGCTACATACATAATTGGTCATTACAACCCTTCAGTCAGGATTACGACCTAGCTTCTCACACCAGTTATGTTGTGTGTGTTAATTTTATACATGAATGGCGGAACCTACAGTTTAAAGTCGACTCCGAACGACAGATTTTTGAGTGACTTTTCAAGGCAATATTATTTACTCAGAGTTTTTGTCAGAAATCTGCTGAGAGAAAGTCGCCGAAGAAATATTTCTTCAGATTTCATTTTGATGTCTGACCTGGGGTTTGAATCGTGGCCTTACGTCTAATAAGCCAACACACTAGCTACTAGACTACTCGGTACCTATTATACCGTAAAATAATAGTTGAAGAATCACAAAAATAATCGGAACTAGTTTTAATGCGTTAACTGCCAGAAATATGGGTTAAGCTTCTCGTTTTTTTAACGATGTTTCTCAAACATTCAACAAGGTATGATTCGAAGATCTAATATATAAGCTAATACTAAATTTTGCCTATAATACTGTGATGCTTTTGGAAAGTTGCATACTTGACTGTAAGTTTGGTACCAACGAGGTCGATTGTTTCTCACTCAATAGCTGCCGGAGTGGCACAGGGTAGTTTATTCGTACCAGAGATCAGCAATTAATCGTTTTTTCGCGATTCATAACCACTCATGAAATTTTAAAAATAATTAAACAGTTTTGGGAAAAATTAAAAATCAAATTGTGATTTTAAAAGAATTTATGGCGTTAGTTACATGTTTATGAATTTACAAATATGATATTTTGTGCTCCTACGGCCTACGAAAATCTTCAAAAGAACACAAGACGAGTGTTTTCAGTTAATTTATCCATTTTTCTTGTTTATAAATTAGTAAATTCAAAAGAAATGACACTTAGTACATAAAAACAATCGATAACTAGTATACATATTTTGTTCATGAAAGAAATGTGTTAAAAAATGTATTTTAATCTTAAATTAGTAGTAAACTTTATTATGAAATATGTTTTTATTAATATTTTTATAATGCAAAAATAGTAATGCACTATTCAAACATATTTATATTTATATGATTTGTCATCCCTAAGTTTAAGAAACAGCTGACTTTTTTCGCCGCTGCATGAGTCGCATAGAAAAGTAGGAAGGAAACCTACTTGATGTATTCTATGCGTTTACTTCTGTAACTTGTCACAAACAACTACACTGGTTCTACCTTTTTGGTATACGCATGTAACGCAAGGTCGCATGAAACGGATGGTATGGACTTTCGGCTTTACTATTTTCGCATTTTTCTTTCCCAAAACTGTTCGTGTTTGCTTGTTTGTTGTTTACCACAACAGCTGATCAAAACAAAAAACCAGTCACATAAAACACATTTTGTGTAACTTGTAATAAAAACCGCATAGAATGCAAGAATCGCATGAAACGCATGGTATGGCTTTAAGAACATTTGTGTAGTTATAGAATAAAGGTCTGCACAAATGTATTTGACTTAAAAAAGTACATAAGATCTAGCATACATGTACACTTATCCGAAGTATCCGAAGAAGAAAAGTACTTTTTTTTGATAACTTCTTGTTGTTATTTGACTGCGTTCGCTTCATACAAATACATGTTCAACTTTCCTTCTTACTCGAAAATACCGGCACAAAACATGTCGACTACAATGAGTACCACCAAAGAATATGGATATAAAGAATGCGCATCATGTAGAAGTAAAATTTCTTATGGCGGGATGTACCAGTAAGACCCGCTCTCACCAAAATCTCTTTTAAAAATCATTTCTGGATGAGGGAGGGAAGACAGGAGAAAAATAAACACAAACAAAGAGCGTAACAATGTGTTGCTCTCATCGTACGTATGTATATGCGTATGTACGATTATGTATGTATGATCGTTTTTATTGTTTGACCAAAGACTATAAATATGTAAAGATGTTGCACACAGAGTATTTAAAATTGACAAATTTTTGTGCTTCTTTCTTATGAGGGGGGTAGGTAACAGGGAAAGCTGAATCGTCGTTCTCACTCTCATGTTAACTGAGAGAAAGAAAACAAAAAAGACTCAGTACAGTTATTGTACTCAGAGAACTTATTATACTTAGAGAACGTATTGTTCTTTTCTCTAAGCAATTTATTCTCATATGCGTGTATACGTGTGTGCATGTATGTATACATACATTGCCAAATAAAATAATAAACAAACTGAAAGATCTTTTGTTTTCACAAAATGTATGTGCAAATAGCCTGTGGAAAAAATATTACCGTTTGTTTTATTGTAGGGTAAGAATATGTGTTTTATTGTTGTAGAAATGAAATTATATCGATTCGCACCGAATTATATATTACTATTCAATTATGTATGTATGTATTTACCATATGTGTCTATTTTTGTATAGAATGAAGTTGTAATAAAACGAGTGCTTTTTTTGTTTAGTATTTATTAAATTTATTTATCATTTGAATGGTTCAAAATTTTAACTTTTTCCATACTGGATAATTTGAATTTGTATGTTTCCCATGTGGAATGCTTCCGTAGTAAAACAACAATTAGTAAATTAAGCATCTCCATTCTGTGTTTATAACATTCGTTATTTTCATCAAACCAAGGAATAAATTGTATTTTCTGTGCATTTTTTGGCCAACTACAAATGTTTTTTTGTTTTTTATAGATTTATTTTCTAAAAAAAAATTTTCGAAGACTTATATGAATTTTGCAAACTTCAAAAAATAAATCAGATGGAGCGCACAAACTTCCAAAGTAGGAATCTTTTATATAATTTTTTGCATGAACGAACATTTCTGAAGGATATGACAAAATTTGCGCTGGTTTGATTATATCCACACGACATTTAACGCAAGATATTCGTTGAGCTATGTAACCAACAAAATATCGACTTGATGTTAATTCAATTGGCACATTGTTGGACGTAAAACAATCGGTGCCTTCATTAAAATATTCTTTATTTTCATCGTATATATCTGCGACATCTATATCAGGGGTATGTGTACTTTCTGATATATTTCCAGTCCTATCAATATCTTCTAAAAATATGATTTATGATTTTAATTATATATTATATTTATTAAACGTTTTGTTTGAGCATGCACTACAATTTTTAAATTCACACTTTTTATAAAGCAATTTTTCAGTTTCAAATGTCCACACAAAATGTGGATTTTTTATTTCGGTGCGAATCGATATAGTTTCATTTCTACAACAATAAAACACATATTCTTACCCTACAATAAAACAAACGGTAATATTTCTTTTCCACAGGCTATTTGCACATACATTTTGTGAAAACAAGACATCTTTCAGTTTGTTTATTATTTTATTTGGCAATGCATGTATACATACATGCACACACGTATACACGCATATGAGAATAAATTAGAGAAGAGAACAATACGTTCTCTGAGTATAATAAATTCTCTGAGTACAATAAGTGGCAGTAGCCGTACTGCCATCGACAAATTTGGCACTGGCAGTGCAACATCTTCATATATTTATAGTCTTTGATCTCATCGCGATGAGAGCAAAGAATGAGAGCAACGCATTGTTACGCTCTTCGTTTCTGTTTACTTCCCTCCTATCTTTTTCCCCCCGCGTCAAGAAATATTTTTGAAAAATATTCCAAAATATGTTAAGATGCACATTCTTTATACTTTATTTTCTTTGGTACCACCAAACTTCACGTGGTACTTCAAATACCAATGAGTACTGCAAATACCACAAAGAAGTTTGGCAAAGAAAAGATCTACACCAAAGACTATAAATTTTAAAGGTCTGCACAAATGTATTTGACTTCAAAAAGTACATAAGATCTAGCATACACGTACACTTATCCGAAGAAGAAAAGTACTTTTTTTTGAGAACAACAAATTTATCGAATAACTTCTTGTTGTTATTTGACTGCGTTCGCTTCATACAAATACATGTTCAACTTTCCTTCTTACTCGAAAATACCGGCACAAAACATGTCGAGTACAACGAGTACCACCAAACTTCACGTAGTACTTCAAATACCAATGAGTACTGCAAATACCACAAAGAAGGTTGTCAAAGAAAAGATCTACACCAAAGACTATAAATATGTAAAGATTTTGCACACAGTGTAAAAAGTAACATGTACTCAGAGAACTTATTATACTTAGAGAACGTATTGTTATCTTCTCTAAACAATTTATTCTCATATGCGTGTATACGTGTGTGCATGTATGTATGTATACATGCATTGCCAAATAAAATAATAAACAAACTGAAAGATGTCTTGTTTTCACAAAATGTATGTGCAAATAGCCTGTGGAAAAATATTACCGTTTGTTTTATTGTAGGGTAAGAATATGTGTTTTATTGTTGTAGAAATGAAATTATATCGATTCGCACCGATTTATAATGTTATTTTTTAGACTGTTCAATTATGTATGTATGTATTTTTCGAAGGCAAGAAATCTTATTTCTGAGAAGAGGTCTGCTCTTGGAACTAACGGAGCTATAATAAACAAAATAATGTTTTTACACTCTAATATGAATAAAACAAAAATATACGAAGAAATAGAAAGAATAGAAAGTGATCACTAGTTTTAAGTTTTATGGACATGAATTTTTAGTTTTTTTTTTATTTAAGGATTAATGTTTTTATGTTTTGTTTTTCTTTTTAAATAAATTCACAAATATTTAAGTTTTTAAAGTTCCTTCTATTCTATATATCGTCAACTAAAAGACCAAACAACCTATCATATAAAATTGGTACTATTTGCAACATTGAAACGGAAATTATATATTACGATTAAAATGAAACCAGAAGTATATATCGTTTGAGAAATCTTTGTTTTTCTGAACACAGCTTATGATATGGCGCTTAGGGTATTTTGAATTGTAAAAATCTGAAACCAAACAACCTATCAGCAATACTAATTAGTATGAATAATTAAGCATTCCTTTCAACACATAATTATTATTTACATTAAATAATAACAATTATAGATTTTTTTACTTGTTTAGACAAAAAAGAGAATAGTGTTTGCTTAAATTACACTATGGAACAAAATTAAACTTTTATCATGATTTTTAATGATTTATTTTCCTCTTGTTTAGTACGTCACGGTCTTCTAAAGTAGGGGAATTTGGTAATAGCTTGGTTATTTGTAATATTAGACGTTCAAAATTTTGCACACATATGCTTTATGATATAGTGAATTACATATATTAAACAAAAAAACTCAATTTTGAAAATTTTGCTGATAGGTTGTTTGGTCTTTTAGTTGACGATATGTACATACATATACTTAACTTTATTTGTTACACTTATTACTTCTTACATACTTTTATCATTTTAAATGATCTCTGAAAATATGAAGTATAAACTATGTTTTTTTACGTTTTAGTAATTTTAAGTGATTTTTTTGTTATTTTAATTGTTTTTAGTTCATTGAAAATAAAGAATTTTTTAAATCAAAAAGCGAAAAAAAAAATATTTTCCAAAAAAATTGACTATTTTCGATTTCTATTTTTTTATTTCAATGATTAATAAATATATGCCTAACATGTCGTTTGTTCATACACATAAGCATTTATATATAAAAAAACATCAGTTATGTGGTGTTTTATGCTGCGAGTATTTGAAGTACCACATGAAGTGAACATAATTTTAGGAGTACTTGTTTTTGCGGATATATTTTTCAATGAGTTCTCTTTTTCTCTTCTCTTCACTGCTTGCGCTGTTAGAGAGAGAGTAAGTACTCTATTTATCCGACAACGAGTTGCACACATGAAGCAAAAAAGTTATTCGTTGCAGACCTCTATTATAGAATAAAAACGAAACAGAATACAGAGCAATACATACACACGAACACAACACAATGCAAAGAAATTCGTTTACAAACATTTGGACGAAGTGAGGTGTTCAGAAAAGTGATGAACAGTGTGACCATTTTAGCATTTTTGCAGCTAAATTTAGCATTTTTTATTTTGATTTAGCTGCAAATTTTCGATTTAGCATTTGGCATTTTTTTTACCTTTTTTTTAATAATTTGTTTAGCATTTTCTAGCTTCAATTTTTTTTTCATTTTTACCCCTGTTACAATTAAAATTTGATTGATTGTACATAGTTTAATGTAATGTTTGAAAGTAATGACGCCGATCCTACACTCTTATTCTCAGAATTAAACATTCTTTTAAAAAACTTTCATCTCAAATGGTTTTAAAATCTGAATATTTTGATCCTTTAACTTCATCCTTAGAAAATTTTTATATACCTATACTATATTTTAATTATGAGTTTGAAAATTTTTTAAAAACAAGAACATATATAAATTCTAAAACTGAAAAAGAAATTAGAATAATATGTAGAAATTTATAGCAGAGTTAATACGCCAACTAAGGCAAAGATTACCCAAAAATTTGTTAAGTTTAAAAAATAGTCACTTTTTTGCTATTGATAATAGTTTAAAAATAAATCAAAGTAAATTATTTAAAAATTTCAAAGAAGAAATGATAAATTTTTTAAATGATGAAATTACAACTTAAGAAATGCAATGGCAAAAATTAACTTCATGCGAGTGGGAAAATCAGAAGACAACTATTGAGTTTTGGATACAAGTTTATGAATACAAGAATGCTGTGAATGAAAATCCCTTCAAGGAATTGTCCGATTTTGTTATGAAATTTTTAGTTTTGCCATTTAGTAATGCAGAAGTTGAACGTGTATTTAGCGAAATGAATCTTTTAAAAACTAAAATAAGAAATAGAATGATATTAAATACAATCAATTCACTCCTCTATATAAAATGTGGATTGAAATATTGAATAAATGCTGCCAAAGTTTTCAAATAACTAAAGAATTAATCCAAAAATGTGATACAAATTTATATGATATTATAACAGAGCCCTCAGAAAGTGAAGAATACACTTTTGATGAAGTATTTAATATGTAGCCAAAAGTTGGTATTTTTGTTCAAACTAATTTATTTGTGAAGTACAAATGCTATTAAATAGCAATATAGTTTTGTTTTTTTGACATTTTAGAATATATGTATGTATGTATAAAATACATAAAATGTTACATGAATTAATGGTCGCTTTTGTCCAAAATTGTTTTATGTATTTATATATTATATTTACATATATGTATACATATATGTATAAAGACTGAAAAATATGTATTTTTTAATTTTTGTTTTATAATTTTAGTTTACGATTCTTGAACAGAATAAATAATTTGTTTTTGAGTTCGATTTGGTTTTATTTATATAATCAAACTTAATTTGTGGAAACAGCTGTACAAATAGTGAAGAATTTCTTCATAATATTATTAAAAAAATTTAGCATTTTTTTTGGCATTATTTTGGATAGGATTTAGCTGCAAACATTTTTGAAACCTGGTCACACTGGTGATGAATGTTGTTAAGGTAAAGCAAAATTAAAAAGTATCAATTTGGACTTAATTGGAAAAAGTTATGATATTTGCTTCTTAAGTTTTATGATACAATGAATATTTATTCTTGTAGTATTATAGAATATTATATTTTTGGTTTAATCTGAGTTAATATTTATGGAATTATAGCATATGTATAAGTTACACAGTCGAATACTGTTCCATTCAAAGTGGTCTTTTTTTATATTAAATTTCAATACAATACCTCTCGCTAGAATCGTAAAAAAACACTCTTATAATTCTTAATGCACATTAGCATCATAACAATGTGTATTTAACAGTTTTAAAGATTGTAAAGATTTATTTATAAATAGGAAATTTCCAAAAAGGGTATTTGTGTCACATTGTCACATTGAAAGTGCTAAAAAGGGGAATTCGTAATTTTTTTATGTGGACAATAGAATCATAACGATAAGTATTTATGTCTTAAAAAATATTTTTTTATTATTATTTTAATCAAAAATTAAAGAAAAATCATTATATGCATGCTAAAATTAAAAAGTTTTATATAAATATGCTTCTTGGAAGTACCAAAGAGGCCATTAGTGCCGCAATGCAACTCTACATACAATAGTCCCATCATGTTTAAATGTCACGTAAAAACGTTAAGGAATCTGTTTTAATTCCGTTTTGTCAACGAGACGGTGCATTTCGGTAAGCATTTACATTACTCTTCATATGCTAAAAACGAACTTACGTTACGTTGCGTTACGTAGACGTATCGCTAATTGGGACTTTAAGAATAGTCGAAATAAAGAACATCATAGTGTTGTTAAGTATAAATGTGATGATATTAAGAAAAGCATGAATGAGTATAAGTGTATGAATGAGTCATAATTCGACTCTACTCATGTTTTTGAATCCTCAGTGCTGATCTCTGAATCGCACCCGTGTTATTGTTAATATTGTATACTTCGTACAGGCCGTATATACATATACCTGCATTCCTTTCCACGCATGACAATGCTCAAGAAGCATTTCGGAATCGTTGGGAATACATACGTTCTTCAGCTGGCAAAATGGTTAAAATTCAGGAAAAGTTAAGTGAATAAACAAAAATGTATTCACGAAACATTAAAACGGGAAATATGTTGGCATATAGACGTCTGAATTAAAAATTTCACATCAAGACAAAATTATCCGCAATTAAATTAAAGTTCTTCGAAATTTATTTTCTAATTGGTATAAAGTAGCCGTAGTCTAGTAGGTAGTGTGTTGGCTTATTAAACTGAAGGCCGGAGTTCGAATCCCAGGTCAGACATCAAAACGAAAATATGAAAATATTTCTTCGGCGACTTCCTCTCAGCAGATTTCTGGCAAAAACTCTGAAAGTAAATAAAATTGCCATGAAAAGCTTCTCAAAAAACTGTCGTTCGGAGTCGACTTTAAACTGTAGGTCCCGCCACTCATGTATAAAATTAACGCACACAGCATAAGTGGTGTGAGAAGCTAGGTCGTAATCCTGACTGAAGGGTTGTAATGACCAATTATGTATGTACATATATGTAATTGGTATAAACTCTTGCCTAAAACTAGACTGCAAACTTTTGCTCACTACTAAAACCAATATGGAGTTATGCTGTTCAGTTTTCACACATTGAAAAACTCAAAGGCGACAAAACAAGATTATATTCATGATTGTAGTAGCATATTGAACTTTCGTGGGCACATTCGTAGAAGACCTGCGACACTGCAATTCTCATCTTTGCACATAAAACGTAATACTTCTAAATAAGAGTAACGGCCGAATTTATGCCTGATGCTGATCGGAAAAAATTATATGAATAATAATTGAATAAATGAAAAACAAATAAAATGAATAAAGAGAGATTTGTGTCCTTGAGATTATGTAAATGGTATGTTAATCCTCTACACTGAGTGTTAAAGTAAAAGTAATTGCAGGTCTTCATCAGAACTTTTGGCCCGTTTATTAAAATTTTCAATTCATTTTGAAATGGTGCCAGTCCAAAATATATGTATATTAAGACGATTGGTCTCCAGGATTTATAGTAATCTAAGTGTAAGTAGCTTCTTGACACATCACTAGTGGAAAAAATATTGCTGAAAGCATCAATTGCTGCTCGTGGTCAAATTACAACGTTTTGAAGGTGGCGAACTTTCAATTTTGTTCACTGTACCTTTTGACTTGTGGAGTATTATCTGTTGTTTTATTATCAGTATCAGTTATTTGTGTCTCTAGAGGAAGAGGAGCTAGTAAATAGATTGCTCGCTTAATGACACCAGTAGATGTTTTGATCAGGTCTACCCTGGCAACGCCATTTGGTCGTGTCAGACGGCTATCTTTAATTATGACTATGATTCTAAGTTGCAAATTTTAAAAGTTAGTTTATCATTTGTTGCGCTGTGACTGTTGTGTGTCCAATCATCTACATATAATGCCCGCTGTATTGTCCTTGGAACTTACACGTCGCTACTGTTCGCCTAATATACTTTCTTGGATTGAAGCTAGTCGATGGGCGAAAAATATATAAACATAAGGTTGATATATATTTGATCCATGCTAACAATTATTCCAATCAGTCCAATGAATTGTTTATATGGTACTCTTGTTCAAAGTGTGTTCAACTGTTGGAGCTAAGTGAGCTCATAACTGATCAGCACATAATTCTGGTCTTGTTATGACTTTGTACATTACAAGTATATTATGAATGTTCCATTAGATGTTAGGGTTTGTACTAGGGTTGGCAATCCCGCTCTATATTTTCAATCCCGGGATTTCGGGATTTCATTTACCTAGTCCCGGGATCCCGGGATTTATCCCGGGATTTTAAAAAATTTGTTCTTGAAAGATATTAACATAATATTTCAATAAAATTAATAACATGACACATCCAAAAATAGGTTTATAAGAAAGAATTTATTAAATTATAAGAAAATTAATTTTATTTTTAATTTTACACATTTTTAAATTAATTATAAAGAGTTAATTGTTTTTATAGATATATACCAAAGACTATATAATTATAAAGATAGCACACTGCCGTACATTGTGTTTCCATTGCAAAAATCTGCATGGGATTTATCATAAATCCCATATAAGAGAGAAAATCATTTATAGTCTCTCTGAAAGATAAAAAGGGAGACAAATTTTGCGAAAAAGAGAATAAGCTATAACAAGCAGACGTACACATGCATATCGCACACCCAGTTCGTAAGTGACACAACTCAAAATTTGTATTTTTCGAGTTTATGTATTAATACGTGTAGTTTTAATTTTTGAGTTGTGCCACTTTTGAACTGAGTGTGTGATATGTTTGTATGTATTTATGTGTAGTCTACTCATAAGTTCTTTTTATGTTTTGTTTCTTTTTAATACATACTTTTTAAACCACATAATATTTGTAGTAAACAAGAAAATTAATTTTATAAAAGATGATATTTATGTAGGGTAAAGAATATGTGTTTTATTGGTGTACAAAATAAAAATTAATCGACTCGCACCGAAATGCTGATTTCTTATAAATAACAAAAATTTTAACAAGCATTTATTATAATATAGAAATTTTTACAAAGAAATAAGGAATAAAGAATAAATAAAGGTTATTTAAATTAATTTTTAATGATTTAAAATTTTGACTTTCTCAGCACTCGATGTTCTTATAGATTTGTAGTATGAGTCATCATTAGACATTTCAGGTACCGCTGATATTTCAAAGGGTAAAATTTTTTCGGTGGATTCCTCTCAGCAGATTTCAGGCGACTTTTATCCCGTTTTCAAACGAACGACATTGATATTTTTTGCTGAAGTTCTTATAGATTTGTAGTATGAGCCATCATTAGACATTTCAGGTACTGCTGATATTTCAAAGGGTAAAAGTTTTTCGGCGGATTCCTCTCAGCAGATTTCAGGCAAAAACTCTGAGAGCTAATAAAATAGACCTTCTTAACCAATTTGCGAAACAAAGTATCTTATAGAGGTGTGCACAAGACATATAAAATTGCACAGTATTGCATTTTTCTCAAGACCGAATATTGATTGTAGCTGCAAATATAAATAAGTGTGAAGCAAAGATAGAGAACAAAAAAACAACTGCACACGTAAACCATTGTACAACAGTATAAAAGAGAGTTGTGTGAAGAGTGCAACAAAAAATATTGTACTCTTCATAGAGTCACAACATGCATTTGTTGTTGTTTGTTTTTGTTTTTTAACAACAATGAATAAGAAAGCTCCGAATGTTTTGCTCTCGGGAACCGAACATCTTCTTCGACGCCTGCATTGCCAGTAACTTTTTAAACTTTTTATTTCGGGGAAAAACCTTTTTTATGAGTTTATTGCGAAAGCAAAGAATGTATAGAAACACTTATGTACACATATTTTTCAATATGGCAATACTGAAAATGTAGCTTCAGTAGTAAAATATGCTCTTACAACACAAAGCATAGTTCCGTTACTTCACAGACAAACTAGTGCTGTTGTATACATTGAATAAATGAGAAATACACATTTCAGTGCACTCGTAAAATCAAGAGCAACAGAAAAGAGTACAATACAGTATTGCATTCGGTGAAGGGTGAAGTCTTGTGCACACCTCTAGTATCTTATAATGTAATGACATTTTCTACCTAATGAATTTTTTCCTTGCCTTTGCAATGAGAAAAATTCACAGTTTTTTCTTTGTATTTTTAAGCGAAATATGTCTATTATTCCCAAAGAATAAAAAAATTTGGCATATAAATTTCATACAATGGGCATCAAAAATTCGGTGTGAATCAATTTATTTTCGTTTTCACAAAAACAAAACAAATGTGATTTTCCCTACACTCACCTACGAAGTCATCTTGTTTCTTTCTATTTTTCAATCTCACATTTAATAGAAAGAACAATCTCTCTTTTTAAAAAATTACGAAAATAAACCACAGCTTTTATTAAAAAAAAAAATAACATAAACAGTAAGAATAACAACAACAATAATCAGCGTTGCCACTGAACAAATTTTAATCCTACCCAATTTTTGTCAAAACCTACCAAAATCGTTGAAAACCTACCAGTTTTTTTAAATAATGTAAATATATATATTTTTTTTGAGAAAAAGTATGACTTTTTTATTAAAAAAGTATTACATATAATTGTACATGTATTAATAAGCAACAAAACACAACAATATAATAAAAATAATTTATAAAATTCAATTCTAATAACATTTTTAAACTAAAAAAATACTTTTTGATCCAACCTACCAAAAATCAATTTTACCTACCATCCTACCAAATTAAAAAAATCCTACCAAATTTGGTAGGAAAAGCCCAAAACGGCAACGCTGACAATAATATCAAATACTTTATCTTGCAAGAGAGCAAAATAAAAGTGCTTTCGCTCTCCCACGTTATTTGTTACCTACAAAAAATTTATCTTTGCAAAAAATGAAAAAAAGAGCAAATTTTTTTCCCTTCCCTTGCCACTTGTCCCCCGCATCATTAAGCTGTACAAAATTTGTGTTAAACCAAAATGTACTGAGTGGAACATCTTTATATTATATAGTCTTTGTATATACTCTTTTCTTGTTCAAGTGCGATATGTTATTATTTTTAAAATACGTTCTGAGGAAGCACAGAGCATCCAAAGTTTCATCGCTCAAACGACTTTTTATTTTAGTTGCGAAAAATCCAGCTGCAGAAAAAGCACGTTCAGGCTCTACACTGGCTGGCTTAATAGTCATTAAAAAATCGATTTGATGCCGATTTGGAATATTACAACGCATCTGATGCCTTCCCCACTACTAACCACTTGTTTCAACCAAATTTTGAATTTAGTAACGTGACACAGTATGACGTTGTTGAGAGCATTTTGGCCGTTAAGTCTAACTCCATAGGAAGTGATGGAATTGATCCCAAATTTGTGAAATTAATTTTGCCATATGTTCTACCGTGCATGACTCATTTAATGAATACGATAATTACATCTTCTACTTACCCTGCAATGTGGAAAAGTGCCAAGATAATACCAGTGCCGAAACAAGATAAAACTTACCGACCAATCGCAATATTGTCATACTTATCGAAAATTTTCGAGAAATTAATTTATAAGCAGATGACCCGATACTTATATGACAATGGCGTGCTTTCTGAGAGGCAGTCTGGTTTCAGACCTAATCACAGCTGCATTTCTGCGCTCATTGATGTTTCGGAAGAGTTGCGATTAAGTGCGGATGACAATATGACATCATTTTTGGTTTTACTTGATCATTCTAAGGCTTTTGACACCGTTAATCATACTATTCTCTGCCAAAAGTTGGAACACATGTGCCATTTTTCGAATACTGCTGTCAAGCTAATCTCGTCGTATCTACGTGATAGAAGTCAATTTGTGTATAATGATGGTACTAAATCGGACAATTTTTTAATACCTAGGGGTGTACCACAGGGCTCGATTCTTGGTCCACTTTTATATTCGATATATTCTAATGATCTGCCAACTAAGTTGAAGTTTTGCAAGGTACAAATGTACGCAGATGATGTTCAGTTGTACATTAGTTGCTTGCCATCTGATATTACAAATTGTATAGCGAAAATAAATTGTGATCTGCATAATGTGTTTCAGTGGGCGTCGATTAATGGTCTTTGCCTCAATCCGAGGAAATCAAAAGCTTTAATAATAGGCAAGGTAAACTATACGGCACAGCTTACACCATTACAGATTAATAATACATCTATTGAGACTGTACATAGTGTTAAGAACCTAGAGTTATCTTTAATAACAGCCTTAATTGGTCCAACCATGTGAATTCTATTTGTGGTAAAACGGTTGCCATGTTGCGAAGTCTTTGGCTAACGCAATATTTTACTCCGTTTGATATTCGTATGCTGCTCGCGAAAACATATCTCATCCCCACTCTGCTGTACGGATGTGAACTGTTTTCTAGTTGCGACTCAGTAAGTAGGAACAGGCTCAAGGTCACTTATAACAGTATTGCTCGATATATTTTTGGTCGTACAAGGTACAGTAGGATATCTGAGTCCTCATATAGAATCTATAATACATCTTTTGAAAATTTGTTGAAATGCCGTACTCTGGTGTACCTACATAAAATCATCTATATTAAGAAACCCCATTATTTGTTTGATAGATTAGTTTTTTCAAGATCTAATAGAGGCTTGAGAATTAATAGCGTTAGATACCGCAGGCAGATATCTGAGAGACACTTTTACATCAATGCAATCCGTCTCTGGAATGAACTCCCAAACAACATACAATTACTAAGCAATGCTAAGCATTTCAAGACTGCAATAATTAAATTTTTGAATGAACATAATGCACATACGTAATTAATCAATCATATTTTTTTTAATATAATTATAAATTTTGTTTTTAATAATATTTGTTATGCTAATTTATTTTTAACGTTATTATTTTGTATTTTCTTATATTTTGTTATGCCTATATCCTTAGCAGTACTATTAAATAAGATGATATCTTGTTGTACTGTATTTACGCCTGAATGAATGAATAAATAAATAAATGAATAAATAAAATGAATAAAATTCAAAAAAAAAAAAAAAAAAAAAAAAAAATCGTATGCTCTTTGCAATAAGTCACCACGTGTTCCTCCATTTTCAAACAAGAGCATTTCTCTCTGAATTTTTACAGAAAACGTCTCACATCGAATTGCTATCCTCTATAAATGTGCTTTTTTATAGCTTCATTGAGCTCGTCTGAAATATTTAAAGGTTCTTCAAGAGAACAAGAAAAAGATTCAGATGGAAGCTCAAAAGAATCTGAAACAATTTCGAAAGGTGCCTTATCTGAATCAGAAGGTGTAACTTCTGTCTCAGAAGCTATTAGAAGTGATGTATGTAGCTGGACTCGAAGCATTTAGTCTTTCGAGTAACGCAACTATTAATTTGCGACATTTTATGGAAGAAGGAAGCGTTACGAACTCTGTTTCGGATACGGACTGAACATTTGTTCTACCATTGTGCAGATACTGAAGTACCCCACTGATATCTGTTCTCATTTGTTGCATGCGAAGGATGAGGGCTGAATGTAGTTTTTGACTTATAACATTGTTAGCATCTTTAAGTTTTTTTAACATTAAAGTTATGGCAACATCCGCTGTGAACAGATTAGCATCCCGATGGCAAAGGGCGTCAACTGTTGCTTTAACTGGGAAAAGAGCACTAATGATTGCGGATACCATATTAATCTCATCTTTGGATAAAGCAAAATATTCACTTTCAGGTGGACCTATGTCTATTAATGCCTTTTGTACACAATTTCTTAATAAATAAAGACGTTCCAGCATTAACAAAAAGCTGCTCCACCTAGTTTTACAGTCTTTTATTAGAGTTAGTTGCTTTCCAAATTCAGCCGTAACATAGTTTTGCAAGACATCGTTTTTTGTTGGCGAAGTTTTGTTTCTAATTTCAGAGCAGTTAATACATTGAAACAACAGATTAAAATTCCTGGAAATTCGAATTAGAAAGAGTTCTAATATACAATTTTTTTCATTGCGGCTTAAAAAGTCAAATCCCGGGATTAAGTGCTCAATCCCGGGATTTCGGAATTGTTAAAAACTGCGGGATCCCGGGATTTCGGGACCCCGGGATCCCGTGATTCCCAACACTAGTTTGTACATAGATTGGGGAATCACGTCTTTATTGATAGATCGAGCAATTTTTCAAGTTCTTTAAGATAATTTTGAAAATTTTTCCGGTCTGAATCAAACTATGTATGTCCGCACTGCTTCGTCCCATAAGAGATTCAAAGTTCACAACTCCAGAGAAAACATTTATTCCAGACAACTATAGGTGACAAAAACTCAACCAGGTAGAAAATGCTTGCCAAATCTGAATTGGTTGTCCTGTTGGTAACACCCTTGTTATCCTTTTTTAAATATAACTCTCTGTTAATTTCCTTTATTAAAAGATATTTATGCAATTCTACTTAGATAAACCATTATTGGAATTTTCGCCAATTGCAGTTCATATTTTTTTTGGTAAAACTAGATAATCTTTGTTGGTCATAAAACAAAAATTCAGACTTCGACTTTCATGAATTATAATTGAAGTTTTTCTATATTTTGCAGCTTTATAAATAAATGGTGAAACTGATAAGTATTTGCTGCGTAATATTTTTTGTAAATTTTGAGAAATCACAAATATCATAGTTTAAAATAAATAATCATATGTTTTTCAATAACTCCAAAAATATTGATTATATTAAAAAATTAATAACTTGAAGCTGGCTGACTTAGATTTTTTTTGGCATATATTGTAACAAAATCGAACACGTCATTATTATAGTTATTCAAATACTTAAAATTTTAGAAAAAAAAGTTCTGAAATGCTGATTATTTTTCAAGCTATCAACCATAGCGCTACGAAAAATATAGTGATTAACCAAGGTCAGAAAATATTTTTCCTTTTTTTGCATTGTGTAATTGATATTTTTTTATTTACTAAGTTAGTTTAATATAAATTATAAATAAAACTAAACTGCTACAACAATAAACTAAAGAATTAAGAGCAAATTAAGGGCAAAAAATCGATGGCTTAATATAAGTAGAAAGGTCGTATCTTAAATTTTCAGTACTTTACAAGAGAAGAAAAAAATAAATAATAAAAGTAATAATAAAAATGTTATAAAAATGTTTAAATGCAGTTTTTATTAAAAATAAATGAGGAATTTAATCATAAAATAATTTTTTGAATTTCGGTTGAAATAAAGGAGTAATTTAACTTAAGGCTCTTTGGTATTCAAATCGTTGAAAATTAATGTAGAGATAGGGCTTTTTTTATTGATTTAAGGTGAGAAGAAACAAAGATAATAATAAACGTTTAATGCAAAATTCTAAATCTATTGGGCAATTCACACGACTTTGTATCGTGTATGATGTATTGAATTCACTTGGTTGTTTGTGAACGCTCAATGCTATGCTGTATTGTGTATTTCTTATTCCAAATGTATTTTTTTGGCATTCAAACAATTTGATAGCACGAAACCAACACAACTTTTGAAAAACATATGAAAACATATACACATTTTTTTCATTCACACAATTTGTTAGCACGAAACCAATACAACTTTTAAAAACATATGAAAAATATGTGTATAAGTGTATTGGATTTTTACATGAAAATTATCAACAACAATCATACAATCAAACAATACACTCAATACAACGGCTTGTGTGAATTGCCCATATGTAATAAACAAACATCAGGTAATTGCGTTAGTGTCAGTTCTAATTAAAATTAATCTTAATGTGGAAAATTATCACAAAAATATAGGCAATTTTTTTAGATTTCATAAGTGGTCCCAGTTTTTTTTTATCGTTATATATTATATTATACTCCTAAAACAATTCATGTTTAAATTAACAAAAAATAAAGAAAAATTACATACATACATAAAAAAAACAATGTACTTTTAAATAAAATTAGTTTTTATAAGGCAAATTATTATAGAAGTGGTGGCAATCTATTGGCAGGAATTTTTTTAAATATTGCAAGTGGTCCCACTTTTTTAGATATGAATATTTTTTCTTTATAAAACCGTTCAGGGGAAACATTTTTAATAGCAGAGATCGATGTCTGTGGGAGCAACTCATATTCGTCTGTTAAATTAATTTAAAAATAAATTAGTCCTGACGAATCATAACCCAAGGCTCGTAGCATATTTACTATTGGATTACTAATTCTTCTGCCTAAAAACTGGGATTACATACATAATTGGTCATTACAACCCTTCAGTCAGGATTATTGACCTAGTTTCTCACACCACTTATGTTGTGTGTGTAATTTTATACATAAGTGGCGGGACCTACAGTTTAAAGTCGACTCCGAACGACAGATTTTTTGAGAAACTTTTCATGGCAATTTTATTTACTTTCAGAGTATTTGCCAGAAATCTGCTGAGAGGAAATCGCCGAAGAAATACTTTTTTATTTTGTTTTGATGGCTGGCCTGAGGCTAGAACCCTGGCTTTACGTCTAAAAAGCCAACACTTACCTACTAAACTACGGCGACTTCAGATATTTATAAATATCTTTAAAATTTCTTTACATAAGCAATATTTTTTATCATTCTACACCACTTTTAACTCTTACCAAATCCAATATTGCTATCTCTTTTTAATTATAGAAAGTAGAAAACTGCTTTTAGCCTTTTCGACCTGGTAAAGTCCTCGGTTCTGTATTTTCTGTGATACCACCGCGGCTAATGCAGGTACATAATATGCAAGCATTCAGCTGATTGGGTTTTACTCCCATTATGGAGTGTTTTTAATAATCCAAGTAGGGAGGGGCGGTTTTGTTGTAGAGTTTCACTGACCTTATAACCTGGCTTTTGGTTTTCATTGGATTTTTCTCTTATGAAAAATACAAAAATCGTAAAAATATTGAACTATGTATACAACAAAAAATGTATACGACAAAAAGAAGGATAGTTTAAGAAAAGTTGTTTGTTCTTATGTAAGCCAAAAATATTTTTTGAAGTGAGTTAGGGCTTTTTCTTTTAAGTAATTACTGTAAATCAACTATTCGTCAACATGGGAACCCGAATTTTTCAGAGGATGTGTATGGGGGTTTTGTCTATCAGAATATGTAAAAACCCCGATTATGAAAAAAAACGAGATACGACCTTTCAATATTAAGCCATCGAAATTAAGTTCGGTTGTACTTTATGTATATGCATATACACATGTATGTACATTAAAGACTGAAATAGCACAAATTATTAGCAATATTTTGATAATTTAATGTTTTTCATATATAGTGAGCGTCAAAAGAAAGTGTACAATAAGGATAAAATTCTAACAATCAACAAACTCAACTTTTACCACTTGTAAGGAGAGTGCCCGAAAAAATTTGACAATATTTCGAATTTGTAATTTTTTTATATGTTTCAATTTTAAAAACTGGCAATGTAACAATTTTAAAATACAAATAACGATAATTTAATAATGTATAGTTTTTTTATGTGCACTTTCTTTTGACGCTCACTGTATGTACATTTTTGATCGTATGTAACCGTTCGTCTTACAGGAACAAGAGGTAAGAACAGGAAAGATTGAGCTGGAGTTTGATAATTAATGATTATTTGAAAGTTATTATTTTATTTATGTAAGAGAAGTTAATTGTAATGTTATTTTTGACTAAGTCTTAGTATATTTCCTATTTCGCCATTGCTGTCAGGGTACTAATTTTTTTTCTTAATATTTAGAGTATTCATAAATTATCACGTAATCATATGCGTTTTGCCTTCTGACAGATAATAAATTATTTTCTCTTTTTATTTTGGCAGCTTGGTCACCGTAGTAGCCCTGAACCGGAAGCTCAAATGGTAAAAGTGTTATCAAATAAAATACAATCATCACTACCAGAACCCACAATGCCTCCTCCTCCTCCACCTTTTAATCTTGATGAACGACAAAATTTCGATTTGGCTTCCAACTGTAACGTTTTGAAGGAATCAGACCATAGTAAACCTGAGCCTATTTACGAAGCAGTTTTAGTAAATGAAGCACAAACACCCGATGATAAATTGTTGGAGGAATTTGACAATAGCGATACTAAACCAAATTTGATACGATACAATTCAGCAATTGATATTGACACTGTTAACCAAATAAAGAGTTCATCAAAAAATTCAAATTTACACCAAGTCGTGAAAGAAACTGAAATGCCAACAGATCGTGAACAGAGACGCAAATATCGTGTTGAAAAAAAAATATTAGAAATGCACCAAAAAGCTACTGATTCTCAGAAGGATTCATATAACAATGAAGTTTACTATGATATTATGGAATTTGCTGAACACTATTTTAATACTCACGACAAAACTCCGGAAGGTACAATAATTGCAACTTTGACACGAAAAAACAAAAAAAATTTTGATCAGGTGCCTAAATACGAAATGATAACTTTCTTAAGAGCAGATCGAATACCTACCTCTCACATCCATATGTACGACCCAGAGAATGTTGTTCTTGCATGTAATATATTCCGCGTAAGTATTCTAATACTTATGTAATTAGTTAATATCTAAAGAAGTGCTCTGTATTTAATAATTATAATAAATTAAAATTTTTAATAGTAATCTTAAAGTTGAGTTTAAAAATCTTAAAGTTGAGTTTTGTAAACATACAACATGAATTGCACTTCATATGAAATCACCATTTATTTAAATTTTTAATTTTACATATTTTTACTTTATTTTATCAAACAAACACTTTATGACTAAATTTTTCTGGCAATTGTATGTAAATATTTGAAAATATGCCAAGATTTTTTAAATATAAGGTCTAACGCCTTTGGTAACTAGTATATTTAGTAGCTTTTATTAAATATAGTTAGTTTGGGGTCGTCGCAGTTCAGTGCGTTTAGCTCAGCTCTACCATTTTGAAAAAAATTGTATAAAAAAATATTTGTTTTGATGGCGCACTCTGAGGAGTCTCCTGGCAAAAGCATTGAGAGTAACTAATTACATAGAAAAGAATCGTAAATTCGTTCTTCAAAGGCGAAGATGGTCAGAAATAAACTCATTAATTTTTCGCATTTTGGAAACACTTATTAATTGTGTATGGATATGCCGTCTGTAGTATCTCTATCATTCCACATTGGTGTTAGAAGTGAATTGTACGGTAGAAGTGCAGAATTCAACTTCCGGCCGGAATTAATACCAATTAAGTAAAAAATGTCAAAAGGTTCCAATTTAGATTGAACTAATTTAACTTAAATGTGAAATTTTCGAAGCTAGATGTCTATAGTATATGACATGAGGTTTTATGTGCGACTGGAAAATCACTACTTGGTTACGTTTCCTTTGTAACCCAAATTTTACTATTATTGTTAATTAATGCTAGAAAGCAAAGCTAATTAAATTAACCTTTCAACTTACGGAATTGAATTTATGATAAATTTATGTTTCACAATTTATATCGATTCACAAGTCACCATAGTCTTGTGACCTTAGCATTCTCAATGCAAGACGGTCACAAAATTGTGTTCTGAACCTTTTGCGTTACTTTTAGAAAATAGCCAGAAGTACGCATAAAATAGGCCAATTATGTAAATATGAAAAAAAAAATATTCGGCGATTTCCTCTCAGCAGATTTCTGGCAAAAACTCAGAGAGTAAATAAACCTGCCATGAAAAAGTTTCACAAAAAATCTGTCGTTCGAAGTCGACGTTAAACTGTAGGTCCCGCCACTCACGTATAAAATTAACGCACACAACATGAGTGGTGTGAGAAGTTAGGCCGTAATCCTAACTGAACGGTTGTAATGGCCAATTATTAAATCGTTAGGGGAATTTATATAAAACGTAAATACAGAGAGATGTATAAAAAACTACACCCATACTTCGCTTTGCGTTTTTTCGAAGTTGCGTCGCTGCTAAATTAGTACTAATTTTCACTGTGCGTCATTAGATTTTCGAAGATACGTTGTTTTGGGTTCCAGTTTTTAATTTTTTTTTACATTTTTTTAAATTTCTTTTTTTTCTAAAAGATGACACGACTTTTAATATCTAATTACGCCTTGTTATCAAAACTTGGGAATTCATTTTCTAAGTAAAAATAATACATGTTCAGATCAGGACTCGTTTGCCCTGATGAACGGTCAAAAATAAAAAAGAAAATAGGTACTTATCCTAGTGGTTCACAAGGATAAAATTTTGGTTTTTCACTTTGTCAGGGTGTTGCACCAAGACGAAGTTTCTAAATCAAACAAGTTAATTATTTGAATGTTTGTAGTACACTACTCTTTATTACTGTTAGTTAATGCATTTAGATAAAGTTAATACAATACAAAAAATAATAAGTAATACAAAACTTAAAATGCAAAAATTGAAAAACATATTCCCATATTCAATGCAAAACGCATATTGAGTTACACACTGTCTGGCGCGTGTAGACATAAATATATGATACACTTGCCGACGTATGAATTCTCACGCTTTGCTTGACCAAACTGTGGGAACAAGGAAATTATGAAATATTATTATTTTAATTCAATTTGAGATTCTTTTATTTTGTTGCCAAAATAAAAGAATTCTAAAGAATTAACACATTGCGGCCCCCAGCGGACCATGAATTCTAGTAGGTTAGCATTAATAGCAGGCAATTTATGTTTCACTAAGTTGTCGTATTAAGCTACTGGGTCTAAGGAAATATTCCAGGCTGACCTCGGCGCAGGTTCTGGTACTCCAGGGGGGGATTTAGTTCTTCTCTTCAATAATGTTTTTATCAGAAGGATAATGATGATTGTTAAAATGAGAGCCAGCCCTGTATAACTGACCGTCAAGCCGTGTACCTTATGATCGGCTATTGTTGTTGGTATAGCGTGTAGCTGCGCCTTTACTTCTTCCTGCAATCG
The DNA here is from genome assembly GCA_927399465.1 of Sarcophaga caerulescens. Lineage (NCBI taxonomy): Eukaryota > Metazoa > Arthropoda > Insecta > Diptera > Sarcophagidae > Sarcophaga > Sarcophaga caerulescens. The sequence continues at coordinate 89,450,583 of OV656872.1, read as the reverse complement.
ATTTATGTCTTCAATACTCGAACGATATAGTAAGGATTGTGTCAAGTTATTTTTATTCTGGAGTAATTTTGAGAATGACATTCCGTTTCTAGTATGGGATTGGTACAGACTTGAAGTGATAGTTTGATGCCCGTGGATCGTGATCACATCGTTTTTCATAGTGCACCCTGCTGGGATTGTGAGTATCCCAGTTCCTTGCAAAAGATTGTAACTACTTCTTCCTTTGCACACTGTACTTAATTTGAGTTGTTGTTTGGTTGCCACCAGCCACTGATTCTTTTTATATAATTGGTACCACACGTTGTTGTTGACTATCAACTCTATCTTGCAACTTGAGTCAGTTTCATTATTAAATAGATGTATTTCGCAGCTATATATTGGTGCACCTTTAGAGTATATTGCTTGGGTATTTGAGCATAAGAAGGTGTTGTGTTCGAGGGTATTGCATTCACTGAGCTTAGTACTATCCATGGGAAAATATTCATCACGGTGAGGGTTGAGTGTCATCATTTTTGTGGTCGGGATAATAGCTACTAAGGTATTATTTACTGGTTGTGGAACTGGAGTAAGGTAAAATAGATCATATTCAATTTGATGCGTCAAGGGGATGCGCAATGTACAAATAATGTGCTGGTTTGAAATTGATGCTTGAGCTGTCACAATGGCATATAGGTGGATGATATTCACCACCGGTAGTGTTACATCTGCTGGTAGATTTGCTTTTATATTATCAACTTCAGTAGAAAATTGTTGTGGTGTCAACATAACGGGACTGATTCGACCATGATAAGTATCCGCTAATAAATTAATCATGGACGTGTGCATTAGTTGTAAATTGTATGCTATGACAAACAACTGCATGCTGAGGGACATTATTAGTTGCGATTGATGGTTTGTATTGATATTTGTGAAGTTTCTGAGTCTACTGATTTTAAAATTAAGTTTTTCAAAATTGGCTTGAGTGCGGGCTTCGGTCTGCTTCATAAGATTAAGGGTAGAGTCGAGAAATGATGTTTGGTTCCGCAGAAGACCTTGCAAGTGGGCCTCATTGGTTTTGATGGTGTCGGTCATTTGTTCAGCATATTTTGAATCAAGTAGCCCGAATAAGGAATTCGCCACATTGCCAACGATATCTATTGCCCCGAATTTTTTCCGTTTTGCGAGATTATTTAAACCGGCCTCCATTTCGTCCTTGAAATTGTTAAAATGGTTAATTAATCCGGTACATTGAGTGTTGAGGAATGTTGAATGGTTACAGGCTTCCACCAAAGCAGCTGTTCCGTTAACCAAAAGCTGCAATTCATTATAGAATGGTGCAAATTCAAAGTATATATGCAGCTTCCATTCTGATATGATCGGCTTGATTTGACCAATATGTTCAAAATGTATACCAGGATTACTAGCAATTTGTGTGTAAGTAACATGAGAGCACATTACCAATGGAACGAACAATGCTAAGAGCATTAGCATGCTTGTAGTGGTCAAATTGGAGCGTTTTGGAGGTTGCAAATTTTTATCGTTGTAGTTGGATGCCCTGCTTCTTTTAACGAGTGGCTCAATGTCTAGGTTCTTATTTTCGGCATTAGTTATTGGTGGTTCTAGAGGAAGCGGAGCTAGTGAATGAATTGCTCGCTTAATGACACCGGTAGATGTCTTAATAGCAGCTGTCCTGACGAATCCATCGGGCCCGGGGTATGTTTCGATCACCTTACCGAGCCGCCATGTCATGACAGGTGATGGGCTATCCTTAATTACGACTATGGTGCCAAGTGGCAAATTTTGAGACTTGGTTTGCCACTTGTTCCGCTGCTGAAGTTCATTGAGGTATTCCATCGACCATCGATTCCAAAATTGATGTTTTATTCGAGAGACCAATTCCCATTGTTTTACTAAAGAGGTTGATGTTGATTGTGCTGTTGCGTCAACTTGAGCAGTCAAAGGTTCTCCAATTAAGAAATGGCCAGGAGTTAAGGCCATCTCATCACTAGGATCACTCGACAATGGCGCAATTGGTCTCGAGTTGAGGATCGCTTCAACCTCTATAATTACTGTTTCCATTTCCTCATAGGTCAAGGATGCGTTTTCTATTTCTTTAACCAGAAGCCTTTTGGCGGACTTGACTGCGGCTTCCCATAGTCCACCGAAGTGCGGGGAACGTGGAGGAATGAAATGGAAATTAATGTTTCTATCCGCGCATTCCTGTTGAATTTTTTCTTGAGTTGGTGTAGAAAATAAGGCAGTTGACAATTCTGCTAGTTGATTGCGAGCTCCCACAAAGTTTGTTGCGTTGTCGCAATAAAGATTCTGACAGTGACCTCTACGACTTATAAATCTTTTAAGTGCCCCAATGAAGGCATTGGTTGTAAGGTCCGTTACTAGTTCTAAATGAACTGCCTTCGTCGAAAAACAACAAAAGACCGCAATATACGCCTTTTGGGGTCGTTTTCCTCTGGTTTTAAAATGAACCCATATTGGGCCACAATAGTCCACTCCTGCATTGATGAAGGGTCTTGCTGGAGTCACCCTGGTTTCCGGTAAATTTCCCATTATTTGCCGAAGAAGTTTTGGTTTTGACTTTGCGCAGTGTACACATCGATGGACAGTTTCTCGTGCTAAGTGTTTGCCTTTGATGGGCCAAAAGCGTTGTCTCATGGTTGCAAGGAGTGCTGTAGGACCACAATGTTTGTTTTCCTTGTGTATTGACTCGAATATTAGTCTGCTAATTATGTCATTATACGGCAAGAGCATTGGGTGTTTCGCATCAAAGCTCAACGTAGATGCTTCTAATCTGCCTCCAACTCTTAAGATACCATTTTTATCCAAAAATGGTGCTAGGCTTTTAATTTGCCTTTGCAATTGTTGAATATCTTCCTTGAAATTTGACTGCTGTGTAGTTCGGACAATGATGGCCAGCGCATCGTGGAGCTCGAAAGGTGTAAGAGTTGGCCGGTTTTGTCGATCTGCCTTGATAGTTTTAGCGTTTTTTATGAATCTTAAAACATATCCCATAATTCGTTGAAGCGTTTTAAACGAATTTCGGTGGTTTATACTATGCAACAGGTTTTGACCGTCGACTGATATCAGCAAACTTTTAGGGTTCTGTTTCATTTCACAAACTATTGCTTCAGAAGCTTGACAAAAAGTTGGAGGCCAATGTTTTTCATTTCCATGAAGGAAAAACGGACCGTACATCCATTGCGGTGCTTGTTGTAATTGTTGGGGTTCTAATCCTCTAGATATGATGTCCGCTGGATTATCTTTGGAACTTACATGCCGCCATTGTTCGGGTGTTGTATTATCTTGAATTGAAGCTATTCGATTTGCCACAAATGTATGGAAAGAAGATGACCTGGAGTTTATCCATGTTAACACGATTTTTGAGTCAGTCCAATAGAACGTTGGTACGGTATTCATGTCCAGATCTTGTTTAACTCTTGCAGCTAAGGTAGCACCTAACTGAGCAGCACATAACTCCAGTCTTGGAAGGGTTTGCTGTTTAAGTGGAGCTATACGAGATTTTGCACACAACAAGTATACAATTATAGTTTTATTAGATAAAATCATTCTGACGTAAACTGCTGCCCCATATGCCTTCTCTGATGCATCTGTAAAGACGTGTAGTTGGGTGTTGTTGGGAATCTCACCTTTGAAAACATGCCGAGGAACTTGAAAGCTTTCGAGTTCTTTAAGATTATTTCGAAAATTTCGCCAGCGAGAATCGAATTCTGAAGGAACAGCTTCGTCCCAAGAGAGGTTCAAGGTCCATAACTCCTGGACAAACATTTTGGCCCTGACGACTACAGGTGATAAGAGACCCAACGGATCAAAAATGCGTGCTAAATCTGAGGTGACTGTTCTTTTAGTTACAGCCTTTATTGGTTGAATGTCAACTTTAATCTTAAGTTGATCACATTTGGGTAGCCAAGCTAATCCTAATGTTTTTGTGTACTCAGTCTTATCTGTAGAGAAGTCGAGGCTGACTTCTTGATGGGTTTCGGGAATGTTACTGAGTAGTTGAGTATGGTTAGCGCACCATTTTCGTAAATTAAATCCGTATCCTGCCATGACTTGCTGGAGTTGCCGCTGAGTTTCTAGAGCTATGGTTAAGCTATCAGCTCCACCTAGTCCATCGTCCACATAGAAATTCTTTTCCAAAAAACTTGCTGCTAAGGGATAATGTATCTTGTTGCCATGGCTTATTTCCTTCAAACATTTTATTGCCAGGTATGGTGCTGTTCTGGTTCCATATGTGACGGTGTTCAATTTGAAATAGCTTATTGGTTCAGTGACTTTCTTCCGCCACAGGATTATCTGATATTGTCTGTCTTTGGGATGGATCCATATTTGACGGTACATCTTTTCTATATCGGTAGTGAACACGAAACGCGGTAGCCGAAATCGCAGCAAAATAGTAAACAGCTCACTCTGAAGTGATGGCCCGATGTGCAAAATATCGTTCAATGACCTTCCAGATGATGTTTTCGATGAAGCGTCGAATACCACTCGAAGTTTAGTAGTGCTGCTTTCAGGTCGTAGTACGCAGTGATGAGGAATAAAGTATTTACTCCCTTCTACCTTCTCTATAGCGATCTTGGTCATATGCCCTAAAGCTTCATATTCCTGCATAAATTGTGTATATTGTTCTTTCAATGACGGATCTTTTGATAGTCTGCGTTCCAAGGAGAGAAATCGGTTGAACGCAATGCTGTGTGAGTCTCCTAGTGCAGATGTTTCGACGCAGAATGGAAGTCGTACGACGAATCTTCCGTCTTTGTCACGTGTGGTGTGTTGATTGAAGTGTGCTTCACATTGTGCATCATAAGATGACAATTGTTGTTGTGTGCTTTCAATCTCCTCCAATTTCCAAAATCGTTCAATAGCAATATCCATTTTATCATCTTCAGTCAAGACCCCGCATGTTGCAACTGATAATTGTTGACCAGATACCTTACCTGATACTATCCAGCCTAAGGTTGTATTTTGCAGCACTGGAAGGTTATCAGCCAATTTAATTTGCCCAACAGCGAGCAATTGATGGTAATATTCCGCCCCTAATAGAATATCGATTTTGTCTGACGGTTGAAGGTTGGATCAGCCAAAGACACATTGCTGGGAATTGACCACTTATCAATATGAAGAAGTTGAGCAGGTTGAGGAGCAATTATTTGCGGCAATACAAATGCCTCTAAACGCGCTGAAAAGTTGTTGAGTCGAGATTGAATGATCACGTTGACTCGGTGTTGAACCTTAGTTCGGTTTTTTCCAATACCATTAGCCTTAACCTTTAACAACGCGGTTCCTAACAGGACATAGGATTTTTTGTGTGCATAACTAACTGCTATGTCTTCGCCTTCTAAGAATGGAGTGGTAACAAGGGATGTCGTCTGTTCCGTTGAAGTTTCGCGGTCTACTTTGGTTAAAGAAGCTAATTTGTTGGATGTACCTTGTTTTGTGCGTATTTGTGACGTTTGTTCTAAATGAACTAAGGTGTGGTGCCTTTTTCCACACTTTTGGCAGCGGCCTAAAATGGTACATTTTTTGGCTGAGTGATTGCTATTGAAACAGTTGACACATAATTTCTGTTTCTGCACAAGGTTGAGCCGTTTTGTAGGGCTGAGTAGCATGAAATCCTTGCAGCGATATAACGGATGAGAATCCCGCTTACACATGAAGCATCGGGCGAGCTCATGTGTTGCAAGTGCGCAAGTTTTGTTATTGTTGGGAGACGTTCGCTCCTTATATCCCATTGCCTCAAGAGTGTGGAAATAGTTCACAAGGAAAGTGAGGAATTGGTTGATCGATTGTAACTCTTTGGGGTTAGAGATAGATTGTTCATACTGAGTATGAACTGTTTTGTCTAGTTTTTTGACTAAGACATGTAATAGGAGTGGATCCCATGACGTAATCTGGAGTCCCATATTGGAGAGAGCTGCCAGGCACTCCTTTGTTGTATCGTGCATCCGCTTAATGCTACTCAATGTGCAAGCTCCGGCTGGCTGATCGAGCAGCCTTTGAATTGCCGTAGCCACCATAACACGTTTGTTGTTGTAGCTGTCCTCAAGTAACCGCCATGCCGCTTGGTAATTTTCTTCAGTTATAGGAAGATGGTTGATGAGTTTTGCTGCTTCGCCAATCACGTTCGTCTTAAGATACCACATTTTATGAGCGTCAGACATCTGCTGTTCATTGACAATCCTTTTAAATAAGTCTGAAAATGATGACCACTTCATGTAATCGCCTTCAAATTTAGTGATGGTGGCCGTAGGCAAGGGTAATGTATTTTGCCTCGTCAATGCTTCTTTGGCTGAATGGGATAATTTTTTGTTGGCACTTGTGAGCTGGATGATTGCTGACTGGGCATTCTGCTCGAGGCGAACATATCTCTTTGAGTCGTAACCAGCTCGGTCTGGATCGGGATATTTGTCCAACACTTCATCATTAAGATGTTCTAATTGCTGCCATAGCTGGGAGATTGTGGCCCTTTTTATATCATAATAAGATTCTTCTTGACCTGGTTCCAGATGAAGATCTTCTAGTTGTCGGGAAAGTGCCGCCATTTTGCCAAGAGAACGGCTGATAAGACCATCGTGCCCACCAGTTCCACTTGCTGGTGACTTGCTTCTGGGCTGAAGGAGTCCTTTGTCGTCTGATGCTTGTTTTTGGGTTTCAAGCTCACGTTCCATTAACGAGATATATTTGAACGAATGGTCTTGAATTGTGGAATAATAGTCTGATGTGAAATACTCATCGGATTTGTCGAGGTCCTTTAGACTCCGCAACTTATTATCCAAGTCGTCAAACTCAGCCCATGCTTCCTGAAGATGCTTCAGTCGGTCTTGGTAATAGACTAAGGTTTTGCGGCTGCTGGAGTCCTTGTTGAAATTTCTGATTATGGTGGCAATATTTTCGCCAGTCTCTTTGAGCTGGCGGAGAAGAACCGAAGATTGCTCCATTTTTAGAGAACGTCCTGTCACGGTCGCCAAATATGTTCAGATCAGGACTCGTTTGCCCTGATGAACGGTCAAAAATAAAAAAGAAAATAGGTACTTATCCTAGTGGTTCACAAGGATAAAATTTTGGTTTTTCACTTTGTCAGGGTGTTGCACCAAGACGAAGTTTCTAAATCAAACAAGTTAATTATTTGAATGTTTGTAGTACACTACTCTTTATTACTGTTAGTTAATGCATTTATATAAAGTTAATACAATACAAAAAATAATACAAAAAATAATAAGTAATACAAAACTTAAAATGCAAAAATTGAAAAACATATTCCCACAGGTTGCTCAATGCAAAACGCATATTGAGTTACACACTGTCTGGCGCGTGTAGACATAAATATATGATACACTTGCCGACGTATGAATTCTCACGCTTTGCTTGACCAAACTGTGGGAACAAGGAAATTATGAAATATTATTATTTTAATTCAATTTGAGATTCTTTTATTTTGTTGCCAAAATAAAAGAATTCTAAAGAATTAACAATACAGTTTTATTTTCACCTTGTTTTTCTAATTTTAGAGTTCAGTTCCAATTAGTGTGTTATGAATTAAGTGACTTTTTATTTTATTTCAATTAATTTTTTGTTTGTTTTTTGTAAATATACATATGTATAATAAAATTTTATATTATTTTTGTTTTTTAAATGTTTACTTTGTTCAATTTTCTTTTTGAAAAGTAGTATTTTCGAAACCCTGGAACCTACCTTTACATGGTTTGCTATAGAAAATCATAATTCGCTTTGCGTCATTTCAATTTGCGTCGAGTTTTTTTGGAACGTGACCACGACGCAAAGTCAGGAATGGGTGTACTTCAAAAAAATGTTTTCAGCTGTTACCAGGAATTCATCTACTGATGTTTTAAGTTTTATAGTTCATTCGCATTCTTAGTCTTAAAGTGAAAGAACATTTCTTAAATATAACGCATTGTTATAATATAATAAAAATAAACAGAAAACGGAACAAAAACAATTGTGACAGGTGACAAAAAACAACTAAATTGAGTTAGAATAAAAGAACAGATAATTCTTAAATAATAACACGGTACGACAGTGCAAATACACCCAGCTAATAACATAGTGTAGATTGAGAGTTTTTCTTGAAATGGTAACTCCGGTTTATTAGCAATACAACACATTAATTACAACAAAATACAACATTAATTTAAAATCAAACGGCGTTTTTCTAAAAGAACGAAAGGGTATCTTACAGCAGGTTACGGGCCCAGAGAACGAAAATAGTTTATAATTGGATTTTTAAATAACAGTACACCATGAGTAGCTCACTACATATTTAATGTTGAAAAATTGGACGAGTCCAATTATGATTCCTGGAAGATTCAGATAAAAAGCGTACTGATACATCAGGAGCTGTGGGAATTGGTGTCAGATGGCGTCAAACCAGAAGATGATGAGGCAAAGCTTGCAAAAGATGAAATATAATACTTAGTATTACACCGATGCAAATTGGGCACATAAAAAATTGTACTACATCAAAAGATGCTTGGAATACTCTTAGTAAGGTTCATCGTCCCAACTCTATTTAAAAAATTATTGGATATGCGTATGACCGACAGTGAATGTATGGAGCGATATGTTTGCAATTTTTCTTCTGTTGTGGAAAAATTGGCAGAGACAGGAGTTGTACTCCGGGAAGAGCTATTTGTTAGTATGCTTCTTGCAAGCCATGAGTCATTAGTCGTTGCTTTGAAATCACGTGATGAACTTCCCTCTTTAATATTTATATAAAGGTGAAATTAATAGAAGGTGAGAGAAAAAAAGTTAATAGTAACGGAGAAGCAACTGTACAAGCATTATGTACTGTACGAAATTATGGCACGCGAAGGTAACGGTACAAAAAATAAATTTCCTCACAGCAACAGCAGTACAAATAACAGTGCCAAATTTAACAACAACAACAATATTAAGAATGTACGCTGTTACAATTGCAGACGAAAGGGTCATTATCCTGCAAACTGCAGAGAGCAAAAGAGAGATAAACAAAATGATCAAAAAGTACAACAAAACAACAACAATAAAAGCTCGTTATTTTCAACGTAAGCATCAGTCATTTGCATGTAAAGCAGGGATTACCGTTTCATAGCGCAATTGCGCTGAGAGAATTCACACACATTGCTTATGTTCTTTTACTTAGTCGTCGATCAGACTGCGACAAGCACACATATCAGCGGATGCTACAATATTTTTTTTTCAAGTTTACACTCAGAAAATGTTTTATGTTAAAAAATGCTTTCTTTAAAATTCAAAGTCTTATATGTTCTTAAAACACATTTTGATTGTTTTAATAGTTATGTAAATAATTTAGATGATATGGAAAGAGAACAACTTTTTTATAGACATAAAGCAATATTTTGGAAAAATTAAAACGTTGGTTATTAGCAGGAGAGGAAATTTATGAACCAAAATTAGTATCCAGGATATATCTAAAAACATTACCTAATTATTAAGTCAAAGATGTGTAACTTTATGTATGTTGATGAGATGGAAATCAAAATATCGTATAATACTAACATTTTTCTATGACTGTTAAGCCGAAAGTCCATACCATCCGTTTCATGCGACCTTGCGTTACATACTTATGCCAAAAAAGTAGAATCAGTGTAGTTGTCTGTGACAGAGGAAAACGCATAGAATGCATCAAGTTGGTTTACTTTCTACTTTTCTATGCGACTCATGCATTGCTGGAAAAAATCAGCGCTTTTTAAACTTGGCATGCCAAATTATATACTATTGTGAATGGTTTCGATAAATATGTTTGAATAGTGCATTACTATTTTCGCATTTTTCTTTTTGCATTATAAAAATATTAATAAAAATATACTTCATAATAAAATTTACTCCTAATTTAAGATTAAAATACATTTTTTAACACATTTCTTTTATGAACAAAATATGTATACTAGTTGTCGATTGTTTTTATGTACTGTTATCTCTTTTGAATTTATTAATTTGTAAACAAGAAAAATGGAGGATAAATTAACTGAAAACACTCGTCTTGTGTTCTTTTGAGGATTTTCGTAGGCCTTAATAGCACAAGATATCATATATGTATACAAATTCATAAACATGTAACTAACGCCATAAATTCTTTTAAAATCACAATAGCGCAGTTCACAATCTTGGGCATTTAGATGGTAAATTTATACCATTGTAAATATTTGCCATTAATTGTGAACGGTTTTTTTGTCTAACTTTGCAACACTTATTGCAAACTTCTCAAATGAAAAGACAAGCCATATATTCATTAATGTTTTCTTAAATGTTGTCATTTTATATTTAAATAAAACACAATTTTTGTATTCGGCTATTCTCTTTTAATTCGTTTTTTATGTTGTACGTTTCCATTTTTTTGTGACTTTATTTTTCAATGTTTTTATTTTTATGATCAGCTGTTCATTTGCTTAAGTATGGCAAATGTAAACTACGGTTTTGAGTGTGGCATATTTGCCAAACCGTGGCAAGGGTATTTCTGTGTATTTTGTTAGTGTATGGCAAAAAAATACCCAACATTTGCAAATGCCATGATGCTAGACCATTTGCCCAAGATTGTGAACTGCCCTAATTTGATTTTCTATTTTTCCCAAAAGTGTTCTTGTTTGTTGTTTACCACAACAGCTGATCAAAACAAAACCCCAGTCGCATAAAACGCATTGTGTGTAACTTGCAATAAAAACCGCACAGAATGCAAGAATCGCATGAAACGCATGGTATGGACTTTCGGCTTAAGCCCCAGTTATGCATCCGTAACGGAACGTAACCGCAACAGTAAGAAACAGCTGATCGTTTTTGTTATGTATATAGCAATACGAATGGTTATAGAAATGTAATGTAACGTAACCGGAAAGTAAGAATCTGTAAAAAATAGAATTTTCTTACATATTTACGTGACATCTGTTTAGCAGTGTTAACAACATGTCAATATAAAAAACCACCAAAACTGAAAATTGAAATTATAAACAGAATTTACATTTGGTACGTGTGTTATGTTTGTCTGTATGTGGTATTCTCTTTAAATTAAACTCCACATATTATAAAAATCCAAATTATAATATAGTTCATTATTAATTTTTATAATTTAAAATAAAAATAAACACTATTTTACTATTACATTAAGTAGGTGGTGTTTATTATTATTATTTTAATTTAATTTGCATTTAACTTTTACTAGAGAAGATAAAAATGTTTTAACATTCGTACAAATTTGGTTTCCGAAGTACCTGATCTGTTTCTGTAGGATAAACAATTTCACTTGCTCGTCTATTTATATGCAAAATATAAACAAAATCACTAAATTTTGTGTTTGTGTTTCCCTCAACAAACAAACACAAACTAAATTGAGTGTGTTTGTGTGAAAGTGAAATTGTTTGGCGTACAGAAACAGTACATAAAACTTTTAATAAGTATGTACCTTTAAATAAATAAAAAATCGTTAAATTGAACCTAAAAAGTCTGTAGTGATAACACTGGTTAATAGCTGAATTAAAGCAAAACAAAAGGCGCCATATTGAAAGTGATAAAAGAGTAAAAACAAAGATTTTAAAATCTGAAATTAATATTAAATTTGTATAAAAAACAATAATAAAATAAAAACTCAAACCCAAAAACATGACTTCTATATCCATATCTGAATTTTTGTCTTTTAGTTTTTGCAATTTTTATTTCTTTATTTGTTTTTCTTTATTTTTTTTTTTTGTTTTGTTTACATAGAAACATATGACACGTTTTTACGATCTATAATTGCACTTACATGTTTACGTTCCGTACACGTTACATTACGTTACTGTTACATTCCGTTACGGTAGCATAACTAGGGCTTTAAGCTCTCAACTTATTTTCTCTCTCTTAATCACTAATACCAAAGAATATGGATATAAAGAATGCGCATCATGTAGAAGTAAAATTTCTTATGGCGGGTTGTAGGCGTACGGCCCGCTCTCACCAAAATTTGTTTAAAATTACTACCCGCACAATTGTGCAGAGAGAACTCACACGCATTCTTGTGTTATTTGATTTAGTTGTCGATCAGACTGCGACAAGAACACATGTGTAGCGGATGCGTTATCATTTTATTTCAGAATAACACTCAAAAAATATTTTATGTTAAAAATGTTCTATGTCATTAGCTGGCCGTATTTAATTTTTTTATTTTTTCTTCTAATAAAAAATGGGTTTTTTTATTTTTGTTTATCTAAAAAAACTAGGTATAATTTTTAAGCCAAAGATGGATAGCTTTATGTTCTTTTAATAAAAAAAATGGATTTTTTATTTTATCTTTATTTATCTAAAATTATTAAGATAGATAGCTTTACATATGTATGTTGATGAAATGAAAATCAAGTATCGTATATTATTGACAGTTTTCTATGGCTGTAAATAAATAAATTCTCTCAACTTATTTTCTCTCTCTTGCTCACTAATCACAACCAGTGTTGCCGTTTAACTATTTTTAACCAATATTTCCGGATTTGGTTATTTATTTTTCTTATAAAAAGAGCTTTTGTTTGTAGAAATGAATTAATTTGTAAGACTAAAATTTTAGTTTGTTATTTTTTGTTTCTTTTCTTACTATGTTGTATTAATTATAATTTATATTTGAAAAAATAAAATAAAAAAACTGTGAATTTAATTTTGGTTAATTTTTTCTTATTTGGTAATTTTTTCACAAATGTTGGTTGCAATATTTTTTTTCGTGGCAACACTGACCAGAATAAGTGATTTCAGAAAATTTAATAAAAAAGTGGTCAAATAACAAAAACGCACGATGAGAGCAACGCATTGTTACGCTCTTCGTTTCCTTCCCTTCTATCTTTCCCCCCGCGTCATGAAATATTTTTGAAAAATATTCCAAAAAATGTTAAGATGCACATTCTTTATACTTTATTTTCTTTGCTTACACACAACTGGCATCGAAAATACACATATGAAAAAAAATTACACACAAAAATCTATTTTTACAAATATTGCATATTGCGTACATATATTATGTAATCATTACAATTATATATTCATATACATAATTAAAATAATATACTCGTACATATAACATTTCCAACTTTTATTTTAAAACATAAAACAAAAGACATGTAATTGCATACACTTGTGGAATCTCACTTTGCAACATTTTTCATTTTTGTAAAAATTAAAAAGATTTTAGAAAAATGGAAACAAAAACAACTAATATTTATTAATTTCATATGCTTAATAATTAATTAACAACAAAAACTTAAATAGTTATTCATTATAAAAAATGTTTTAGTACGGAGTTGATATCAGACTTAAAATTTAAGTGGACACATAATTAAGTTATCTGAAAAAAATATTGAAAATTTAATTTAATTGCTTTATTTTTCACCCAAACTATTTTGAACCTTTAATATTTTGTGGGGTACCGTTTTTGGCGTATTATTACAGTACAACTTTGTGGTATTGAGTTGATTAAATTGTGACACTGCTCAGGACTAATGTTATTCCATTATGCCTGGATAAGGTGCCAAAGTGCCTTTTTGCTGCTAAGTGTTTTGGCTGCAACTGCTCGTTTTACGACCCCCCAAAGATTTTCAATAGGGTTCAGATCGGGACTTTGAGCTGGCCAATCAAGAACCCTTATTTTTTTAGTCAGGATGAGTAAAGCTGACCCATTCCACACATCTACTCAGATTAGATCGTGCATTGAGTTGGAACACGCTGTTAAAATATCGGCAAGGACCGTAAGAAGACGCTTGACTGAAAATAATCTCCATGGACGTATTGCGAGAAGAAAACCTAATGTGTCCAAAAGAAATTTTCAGTAACGCTTGTGGTTTGCCAAAACCCACCTCCATAAAGACGAAAAATATTGGAAATTAGTCGTACGATGGCAGACCCTATGTAAGACGTCCTGTCAATACACAATTATACCAAAAGTATACCAAAAAAGCCGTAAAGCATGGAGGTTCTTCAGTAATGGTTTGGGGTTGTTTTACATCATCCGGCTATGGTCCAGGGAACAATTTGACTAAAGATTATGAGGACGAATTACCACTAGCGTTGATATTTCAGCATGATAACGGCCCGAACCATACATCTCGGGTAGTTAAAGCTTGGTCTGCTGAGGAAAAAATAAGGGTTCGGTTTGTGAAACATAATTTGTATGAAAATTTGTTTCATAAGCTCTTCATAATAAAAAATGTTTGTTATAAATATTGCTGTAAGACTTATAATCGTGTTTGTAAAATAAAACCTAATTCTTGTTGAACATAATCGAATTCAAAGAAAAAAAATTATAATATAGTATTGAAAATATATTTTAGAAAAAGTTCTCCATTGAGACTTGTTAATATACATTATATATTTTTTTTTTTTCATTTTATAGGAGTTGGGCAAATACATGCGAGGCGAGTTGAATGCTGAGAGGGAGTTGCAGGCAATCCAATACATAATAGGACTTGGAATTGAAAGGGAAGAACTTCGGGATGAAATATTTATACAATGCATTCGGCAGACAACTAAAAATCCCAATTTAGAATGGACTGACCGGTTATGGCTACTATTGTGCTTAGCAATTGTTGCTTTTCAACCAAGTAAACTTCTGTTTAGGTATGTAAATTTACTTATTTAATAACATATAGTGGTGTTTTATAAAATAATGCCAACCCTGTTCTATGGGGGCAATCGTACCCAATGTTTTAAGTAAACCTGCAAAATTCGAAAAACTTAAATTTAGGGCAAGAGCTTCCGCCTCTCATCTTAAGAGTACATTACTGACATAGTATGTGAAAGTTGTTCTCTTTGTTGTTCTGAAATGCATAGCTCTTGCAGAAGTAATGTCTTCTTATTGGGTATCGACCTTCGCTCAAAGGAAAAAAGATATTCTTCATTGTATGAAGTCCTTTGTCCTGAAACTCATAAAATGCTTACATTTTGAATTATTGAGTCTTACAGCTCAGACTTATGGTTCAGTAAACTGTCGGGCGGAACTACTTAAGAATAGAAAAAAAGACCTAAGTTGCAGTGGAGCAAGTGAAAGGTACCAATGCTCAAGTAAAGGTTAACTTGCTGAGTAGGAGAGATACTACTGTATCTAGGTCTAAAAATACTTAAATGTTGTTAAAATTCTTTTTATTAATATTGATAATTTTATTAATATTGACGTTATTGGCCTTGTTTTATTTTGTATCCGTTAGCTCTGCTTGTCAGTTTTTACATGTTCCTCAAATATCTCTCGTCCTTTGACGGGCTACCCAAACCGTTTCTCTCTGTTAATTACTGCTTCTATTGCAGCACACCGCCTACATTGTTAGAAAAATTGGTTGACAAATAATTTTAGCTAAATTAGAAACAAGGACTGCTGATGAGTCAGAAGCTGATAATGTTGAAGTAAGTTTATTCAACGGAACCCCAAAACATTTAGGATAGTCAGATTGTCTTCGAAAATATGAATAAAAGCAAGACTCAACATTGCGGTACTATTAATTTATTAATGACAAAATGCTAGCTAGTACGGACAAATGCAAGCTTTCTGCAAAACATGCTATGCATATTAGCACTGTAATTGCTACAGCCATTCTGTATAAAGTAATAGAGGTTTCCGCTACTTCTGTAGTAATCAATTTGAAAGATCTGGTATTACCATACATTGAACTACTATTTGTACACTGCGAAGAGATTACCCTGCAGGAAAAGTTAAACGGATTGGCGATAAATTAAATTTGTTTAATTCTGTGCACTGGGACGACAATGAGAAAAATAAAATATATATAAAAACTCCCTCATCCTTGGTCAAAGAGGGATTGAAGTCCGTTCTAAGTTTAAGTACTCTTTCTGCTAATTATAACTGTGTAAATGCTGACGGACTCATCTGCCTGCACAATAGTAATTTTTCCTGCCATTCGGGAGAGTCGAATTGTAAAAATGGATTATTTGTAGACAATCAAGTAAAAAAATGAAATTCGATGTATCGTAGAAAATAGTGATTCCATTTTTAAATTTCTTTTCTACACTTCTTATTTATATTCGTTTTCTTCTTCACTATCGATATCCAGCTTTTAGATAATTTTCTTTTGACTTCTTTCATTAAAAAATTGAAAACCATAAGTATTGCTTTAGTTTTAACTAAAATGTGGTGGAAACTTCTTTGCTAAAATAAAAAAACAGCTTTTTGTGTAAGATCATGGCATTGTTTCTACGCTCTACACTAAGAAAATTAAATCGTAAAATCAAAGAAAATACACTTTGTTGCAAAGACTTTTATTGGTCAGATTGTGCCCAAAGACAAAACATCTTTACCGGAAAGGCGTAAAGATCTTTAGATTCCCTTGAAATATATACTTAAAATCAAAGACTTAAAATCTTGTGGCAAGGATGTATGTCTTTGGAAACACACGAAAAAAGTCCTTAAAGTAAGGAAAAAGTATTTTGGCACAAAGACTTTAATTCGTTAGTCTTAAGACTTGAATTTTTGATTTTAAGTACAATTTTCATTGCAACAAAGACGTAATTTTAACATTATTACAAAGAAACGCAATTAAATTTAACGAAATAATTCTTTGAAATACTAAAGACTGATATGTAGAAACAAAGGTAATTTTCTTTGAAATCTGCTATAGAAATGTTTTAAAAAATTAAAATTTTTCTGTAAAATTAAATATTTAATCAAACCAAACACAGCATTTTTATAAAATATTTTTATTTTAGTTTAATGTAATAAAAAAAAAATAGTTCATATACAGTATAACTTTACTTAGAGTTATAATACATTTTTTTTTTAAGTTTAATACAATAAAAATAAAAAATACTGCACTGCATCATCAGTCTCAAGCCTAATATTTTTTGTTGACGTTTTTAATGGCTTTCGCTTGTACATGGAATTGAAGTACCTGTCATATATTTTTCCAGATGATTTTTTTTCATTTTGTCTGGGTAAATAGTAAGTTGATTCAACTTCAGTTGGGAATAATGCCACTATGGACACTATGGAGTATTAAGTAATCGACAATAATTCGTGAAATTGCCGACTGATCTTGTTCGTTTAGGTTGATTTTTGATTCATATTTTTGTAGCACATCTTGTCCAGCAACTGATGTTGAAAGCACTTCTTTTAAATCAAATGTTGACTCACAATCATTTTGCAACCAATCAGAAATTGTTGAGCTGCTATTTGTCACTGTCTTGTCGCTACCGCAGCAAGATATTGCATCAAACTGAAGAAAAACAGAAAAAATTATTATTACGCCACGAAAGTTAACAAATAAATAATTAATAAACTATCACCCTGTACTTACATTATTTTGTAAACGCCACTTTTGTAAGTGGTAGCGAAATATAATTTTGCGGTTTATGTCACATCGGTTTATGAAAATTTCATTAATGTCACAGGATCGCATCATTTTTAATACATTGATCGAAGAAATACCGCTTTCCGAAAAAATTTTGATTCCTTCATCATCGATGCCCCACTCACGGAGTAAACTTTCAAGTTCAGCTTCCATTTCTTGACAAAGGTCAAGCGCTGCCACGACGATTGAGCGTTTTTTTATTTTATTTTTTTATATTGTTATTATAATATAATTAAAAAAAACACAACACTTCAATTTATATTAAAATTACATATTAAATCACTTGACAGAAAAAAAGACAAAGACAATGCGCACATGCACAATTGAGCGTTCCTATCGACTGACTTACAATTAATGACAACCACGAAAACAATTCTTTTTATTTTTTTCATATATTGTAATCAATCGGCTACACTTGTTTCGTTATGCATTCGTATACAAATTTAACTTTGAAGACTAAATTCTTTAAAGATAAAGACTTTATCTTTATTTTTTTTAACCGCTCTTGTTTACCGTTATAAGCAAACATGTGTGAACATTTTCACTTATGCATTGAAGAAAAAATTCTTTGAAGTTACAGACTTTGTCTTTGTAGCAAGGATGCTTAGCTTTAAAAAAACAAAGAAAAGTCTTTAATTTTAAATACGTTTTCAATCCCTTATTAGCAAAGAAATTAATCGTTGTGGCAAGTATTTTATCTTTACGGAAAAGATAATTTCTTTGATTAAGCTTCAAAGAATTTTAGTCGTTTGTGTTGAAGACGCACCATTTGCTTGTTTAAAGAATAAATCATTGATGCAACGATTTTGTCCTTCTAACAAAGATATTTTCGATACAATTTTACAAAGACATTTTTTCTTTGATTTTAAAGCTTTTAATTTTCTCAGTGTAATAGTATTTACATATAACACTATGTTCAGACATGCACTTTTATTGAGTCAATGTTCGGTTTATTGATTACAATATCTTAAGTGTTTAGACATAACAATATACGCAGTTCAGCTGCTTATTCAATATTCATTTCACATCTGGTAAACAAAACAGCTGGTTGTTTCAACAACATTGTTTTTGTTTTGTTCGTTGTTTTTTTTTTTTTTTTTTTTTTTTTTGTCGTTGTTGATATTTGAGTTGTCAAATATCAATAGAAAGCGTTCGGAAAATTGTAATATGCTCACTGAACGTATAAAGACAGAATTAAAGCATTGAAGATAATATCGGTAATAAAATAATTGTTAGAATTAAAATTGTATTTTACGTAATAAATTATATTTTTCTACATATATATAATATAAAAGGCATCAAAAACAAAACTAAATGTTTGTTTTTTTATAATATTGTGGACTTATGTATGTTCCCAATAGACATCAGAAGTCACCGTCAATTGGGACGAAAAGTGAAGGCAGTGTTAATGACAAAAAACCTTATTTCTTATCATATCATATTCGAAATTAACAAACATACAAATTAACAAAAAAAAATGTTTGTCCACTCAATCTCCATCCATGAGCGTCCATATCACACTTTTGAGCTGTAGTAATAATTTTTACCGATCAAACAAAACCAGAGTAATGTTAACATACCAAATCATTATTTGTCTTCTCGTGTTCAAATTAATAGTATAGATTATCAAAAATTGAATACCAATTATTTTCTCGTCAATTAGATATGTATTTTACGCTTTTATGTCGTCACTTTGATGTTTTACCTTGGATGGTGACTGCGTCACGTTTCCCATAATGTTAATTTTACCTTAAAATAACAATATCTTTTTTACAATAAATTTAAAGGTATTCATTTTTCAAAGTAAGATTTTTTTAATTAAAAAATAATTTAGAAATATAAAAAATGCAAAAATAAAAGCGAGATTGATGAAACTAAAGTTAAATAAATTCTTTTAACCTTTTAACGACCATAAGGATGCATATGTCCCAAACCGAAAAAATTTTAGTAACTATAAGCCGGGTATGTGTTATATTAATTTTATTTATTTCTACAGATGCATACTTAAATTTTCTAAATACACATAGCAGGTTGTATTCAGTTATTCTTTATACATATATGGTCACTTGAAGTTTACAATTTTATGCGCGTGAGATTATAATATTTTGTAAGTGGTTTAGTATGTAAATTTCGTATTTCATCATACCGGGTTATCCATTTCGTGGTTTCAAAAGTAAACGTAAATAAAACACATATAAAATATTTTGTTCATGATATTTCTTTTTTATTGTAAAGTTTGAACGTTGACATTATGTGTGAAACACTACATCATTTAAATGACCTCCACGCGAAGTGTTGCAAGCCTTGATTCTTTTGAGGTAATTTTCGACCACTTTTTGACACATGTTGGGCGGTATCTCAGCCATAACTTGACGAATGTTGGTTTTTAAGTGCTCAAGAGTTGCAGGTTTATCTGCATAAACACGGTCTTTCGCGTAGTCCCACAAAAAAAGTCGAATGGTGTCAAATCGCATGATCTTGGTGGCCAGTTGATATCGCCGCAACGAGAAATTACGCGGCCAGGAAATGTCTCTTGCAATAAAGCCATATTCGCTCGAGTTGTGTGGCATGTGGCAGCGTCTTGTTGAAACCACATATTCTCCAAGTCGTATTCTTCAATAGCAGGCAAAAAAAAGTCGGTTATCATATGACCATAACGCTCCGAATTGACGGTGACAGCCGTTCCATCGTCGTTTTCGAAGAAGTAAGGTCCAATCACACCTTCGGACCAAAGAGCACACCAAACAGTGACTTTTTCTGGATGTAATGGCCTCTCTTCAATTACTTGAGGATTCTCAGAACCCCAAATACGACAATTTTGTTTATTAACATACCCACCGAGTGTGAAATGTGCTTCATCGCTGAAGAAAATTTTGTTCGAAAAATTGCCGTCCACCGCCTGGTGTTCAAGCACCCATTCCACGTATCTACGACATTGTGAATGGTCAGCTGTGATAGTTAAGCGATCCATTTTCGTCAATGTCAGACTTTCAACTGAAAAGAAAAAAATTGGTAAGTTGTGAAGTTCGACAGATGTCGAATTCCAGTCCCATACTTTTGAAACCACGAAATGGATAGCCCTTTATATACAATAATTAATTTATTGTTAGGTATGTGTATTTTCTTATATTAATAAATATAAAAAGTTATTAGTATTGAATAGTTCAATAATTTATTGTAGACACTAAGGGACACCGAAGTCCTTATGGTCCGTAACGGAAATTTTCTTCAAACATACAGAGGATATGATTCCTTGCTATTGTCATCTTTTATTTACTTTTGGTATTGTAGATTAGCTTCGCAGAGAACGTGAAGTTCTTAAAATCACCGCAAATGAAATTTAGCGTATACAGATGGGAGGTTATCGTGACGATGAAGATAGATGAAACAAAGGTTTTTGACACAAGACGATTACCAAGCGCATCTGATGTTAAAATTAAAGTAATGATATTCTAGCAGCAAAATTCGCTCAAGTTTTCGACTTTTGTAATTAAGCGCGTCCTGTATCGATTAACCTGTTGCTAAATGGGACCAGAACATACATTCCTAATGTTTTTCCAGTTTCAGATTTATTCCTTTGATAACTGACTACTGTTATAGAAATCAAAAAATTTTAAGTAATACTCACTTCGAATACTCAAGACCAATTAAAATTCAATTCTTTTGCAAAACATTATTTACCCAAAACACATAAACTAAAATTATATGTATGTAACGGTCTCATAAATATGTAAAAAATTCATATTTAGATATTAATAAAAAAAGATTGATTCGTATCATTTACTCTCAGGACAGTGGTAAACAAAACAGCTGGTTGTTTCAACATTGTTTTTTTTTTTTTTTTTTTTTTTTTTTTTTTTTTGTTGTTGACATTTGAGTTGTCAAATATCAATAGAAAGTGTTCGGAAAATTGTAATATGCTCACTGAACGTGCACTATTTTAAGTTTTACTCAATATTATAACAATTTGCGTTTTAATTGCGCAATAATTAATTGAAACTTTATATAAAATAATGAGCTCAATAATGGCGTTTATTGCGATTTACGCAATAAAAGTGCCTGTCTGAACATAGTATAATTAGCACATGCGAAAGAGTAAATTAAAGGAATATAAGGAATAACAAATTAACTCAAATAAAAGTTGGTAAACCACTTAATTACAGTGTGTTATAAAAATAAGAGATGTATAATATATGGTCAATTCACACAAGCCGTTGTATCGTTGTATTGAGTGTATTGTTGGACGAATATACAACAGTGTATGCTTGTTGTTGATAATTTTCATCTAAAAATTCGATACACTTATACACATTTTTTTTCATATGTTTTTTAAAGTTGTATGGGTTTCATGCTATGAAATTGTGTGAATGAAAAAAATGTGTATATGTTTTCATATGTTTTTAAAAAGTTGTGTTGGTTTCGTGCTATCAATGGGCTTCTTCTCCTTGGGGTTTGAAAATGGAGTAAACATAATTTAGTTATAGGTCGTTTAAATGTTTTTTGTTTGGACAAAATTGTTGCAACTCTTACGCGTCCATCCGTAACAGGATGAATTTCTTTAACTCTTCCAAGACACCATTGTCCTGGGGCACATCTGTCGTCTTTAATGAGAACAAGGTCTCCAAATTTTATATTGCGTTGGTCGTTAAACCATTTTGGGCGAGAATGCAAACTGTTTAGATATTCAGAATACCATCTCTTCCAAAATGATTCATACTTTCAATGGCTTTTCATCTTGGTAACTGTTGAGGATTTGTGTCCAGTAAACTTTCTTCTTGTACACAAACGGTAGGCTCGCCAATGAGAAAGTAGGCAGGAATCAGTGCGTCGTTATCGGTTGGATCAATAGAAAGAGGGTAGAGTGGGCGTCAATTAAAACATCTTTCAATCTGATAGTGTTTTCACACCAAAATTTAAAACCTGATTTTAACATTAAAACCATAATCACCAGATTTTGCGTTCACACTGCAAGTTTTCTTAAATCTGGTTTTAAATTCATGACATTTATGACTGCGCAACAGCTGTTTTTGTTTTGATTTTGTATTTTTTGTCTATTTATGTTTTGTTAGTTTTCGGGGTGGCATTTTATTATTTTATTTTGGTAGAAGTTGATGATATTTTGGTAGAATAATAAAATAATTTTGAAAGAAGATGAACCATTTTATTTCGAAAACGTAATTCGGAACTATTGTATTTGGTGACACCTTTCATCGATCGTCAATAACTTAGTATTTAACCAATTTAGAGGTATATTCACAAATTCCTAAAACAAAAATTTATGAGTACGAGTATATATTTTGTTATATTTTTCTTTCTACTTACCTTTTGCACACGGAACTTTTTTCATTGTGAAGGGAAATTGCTTATAGTTCGATTAGTAATGAAAAAATTACCGAATTTTAACTTTTTCATTCAAGAAATTAATAAATACTGGTAATATACACAAAGTTCTGCGAGAAAAATTTTGTGAGCAATATGTCTTATTTCATCTTGATATATTTAGCTTCTTACTTACCTTTTGCACAAGAAACTATATTCATTGTAACCAAAAACCACACACATTTCGATTAATAATTAAATATTTACAAATTTTTAAAATATTAAAAATTATTCCAAATTTTCCCTTTTTTAACACAAAATAAATGTTTATTTACATTTATTTATTTATTTACAGCTGTTTTTGTTTTTATTTTGTTTTTTTTTTTCAGCTGTTTTCAACATTTCTATGTTGGTAGCTCTGATTTAGTACATCGAAAACAATGTTGTATTTCATAAAACCTACTTAAAACCAATTCAAACAAGGTTTTAAGATGGTTTTAACACAATAATTTTGTATGGTAAAACCAGGTTTTATTTATGGTTTTAACGTTAAAACCAACTTTTGCGTTAAAACCACTCAGTGTGAAAACACTATGACATAGCAAAGTGGAAAGCTCTTCATAACTCAAAACACGATCAGTCATTATACGTTTTAAGTGATATTTGACCGATTTAACACCGGCCTCCCACAATACTCCAAAATGAGGAGAGGCTGGTGAAATGAAATGCCAATTGGTTCCGCTAACGAGTTTCTCCAAGTTCCTCTGGCAATGAAGATTGGCATCGATGATGAAGTACTTGCAGTTCTAACTACAAAGTTAGTTCCACAGTCCGAGTACAAGCTCCTCTCCGAGGCTGCAGCCAAAAATCCATTAGTACTTAAATCCGATACGGTTTCTAAATGTATGCCATTTTTTGTTTGTTTTTTTTTTTGTTTTGGGCCGGAGGTGGGAATCTTCGAAAGATACTTTTGTTCCAACAAAAGCATGCACGATTCACCATCACTGGTGCCTACGTACTAAACCCACCCCCTACATTTTTCAACCACTCTCCCTCCGCGGGACTGACGTAAGGTATTACTTCGCGGAGGGCTGGTTAGCCTTAAAGCTTTATCACTTTATCTCAAATTTCGCCTTCGTTCCTCCAACTTTCGGAGTTCCATCATTACTTCGGCCATTTTCTGGCTGTATTGGCTCCATAGAATAATAGAATTAAACAGCTCCTCCATAAGCCGGTTTCGTCCTAAACTCGTTTCTCCGGGCCATCTAAATCTTGGGCAGCATGTTAGAATATGCTCCGCATGTTCCTCCTCATCTACACAGTTTGGTCATATAGGGGAAGTATCATGTCCAAATCTGCGCAGGTACTTCCTGAAACATCCATGACCAGTTAGGAACTGGGTCACGTAGTAGTTCAGGTCGCAATGTTGTTCTCCATCCAAGGGGTTATATCAGGGACAAGGTGAAATGTCCATCTTCCCTTTAAACTGTTCTCCCATCGTGACTGCCATTTGTGCATCGGAGTCCTTCGTTCCTCCGCTTTTATAGCTGCTGTCTGTCCTGGAAACTCGAGACGGCGAAAGTATATCCGCCTCATCGCATCCGCCAATATGTCTATCGGTATTGTCTTTGCCAATACCAGTACCGCTTCCTCAGACACTGTCCTGAAGCCACTTATCTGTCTAATCGCGCTTAGACGATACACCGAGGACAGTTTCCTTCTTGTCGTCCCCACGGAGAGTGCTTCCGACCATATCGGGCAAGCATATAATATTATCGACGTTACAACCCTCGACGTTAATATTATCTACGTTACAACATTCTCGTCGGTGCTCCCTGGGTTACAGATGCCTTTTCGCCGATGTATTTCACGTGCTCCTTGAAGTTCAGCCTGTCGTCGATAATCACTCCCATGTATTTTATCGCCCTCTTCGATCCGATCTTAGTGTCTCCAACAGTCACTTCCATCTTCTTTACTATCCTCCGGCCACTTATCAAGACGGCCTCCGCTTTATGTGCTGCAAGTGTCAAACCTGCCTCATCAAGCCATGCTCCAACTTTTTGAATCGCTATGTTCGTCTTCTCCGCTACTTACCTAACCGTCTTAGCGACCGAGGCTATGGCAATGCCATCTGCAAAGCCCACAATTGTAGTCCCGTCTGGCAATTGCAGTCGAAGTATACCGTCGTACATAATGTTCCACAGTAGTGGCCCAAGTACAGAGCCCTGCGGGACACCCGCCGTCACTGCGTATTCCTTTTCTCCATCATCTGTTAGGTATATTACCTACCTGTCCTGAAAGTAATCATTCAGAATCTCCATTGAGTATGGCGGCGTAGACATGTTGAAAAGGGCTCTCATAATCCGCCCCCAGTTCGCCGAGTCAAACGCGTTCCTAACGTCAAGTGTGACAACCGCACAGTATTCCTTGGTGCCAAATCTCCATCTTTCGCCCTCTATTGCGTCTCTTGCAATGTCGACCTTATCGCGTCAACCGTGGACCGTTCCTTCCTAAATCCATATTGCAGGTCCGAGAGAGCTCCCCTTGTCTCGGCCCATGTCAGTAGTCAATTGAATATTATCCTCTCCAGTGTTTTCCCCATCGTGTCAAGTAAGCAGATGGGACGGTACGACGATGGTTCACGTGGATTTTTGCCAGGTTTTGGGATGAGAACCAATTTCTGCTTCTTGCATCTACGTGGAAAAACACCTTCGACGAAACACCTGTGGAACACATTGGCGAACATATCCGGTCTATGCCGGATAGCCACCTTAAGTGCCCCATTCGGGATTCCATCTGACCTCGGTGTTTTCCTATCTCCTATTTTAGTATTTAGGTATGGTAAGAGCCCGATGTATGCCCTTTGTCACCATACATATTGTTACGCAAGAACAAACGAAACGACCTAATATCGTTTAACAATAAAAACAATAAGCAAAAGCCACAAAAACAAAGACCATGATCATGAAAGAGATAGAAAACGCAAGCACAACGAACAAGAGGCAATGTGTACACAATACACATTAACAAATACATCGAACATCTTCTAAATAAACCAGCAACAATAAACAATGTAGTCGCAAAAGAATTCTCGAGAAGGCGAGAACGCGAACCTTCCACCTCGAGAACCATCATCAGACTGAAGACGTTCGCATATAAAAGGGCAAGACAAGGCAGGCAGTGAGTCAGTTGTAATTGAGTCAGTCTTGAGTGAAGTTGCGTGTGAACTAAATAGTCGTGTTTGAAGATATCGGTTGCGAGCAATAGTTGTGTGTGAATAATAGCAAGTAATTATTGTTGTATCGGTTAAGTGTGAACAGTGGCACATAAGAAAGTGTGGACAATAAAGAGAGTTTTATTGAAATAAAACACATATTTGTTTTTACTTAGTTTGCAATCAACGAACTCATATTCTAAACGTTTTTAACAATTGGTGTCAGAAGTGGGATTGCAAAATCCAAAAGTGAAAATAAATAATAAATAAAAAGGTAAAAAGAAATAAATAGAACAACATGAAACTCTCCGAATTAAGAGTGGAACGGCTTAAACGAGAGTTGGGTAAACTGGAGCTGCCAACAGCGGGCACAAAGAATGAACTGCAGAGGTGGTTAAGAGAACATCTTCAGCTTCAGGGCATCGACATCGAGTCCTACGAGTTCGAGGATGAGGAGGAACGAGAGATACAGACCCCTGCGACCCCTAGCGGTGTTTAAATAAATTCGATGCTAGCCGCTATGATGGAGAAAATGCAAGTAGCATTTAGAGCAGAAAACCAGAAACTTCTGGCTGATGTACAAGAAGCTTCTAGAGCTGAAAATCAGAAAATGCAAGAAGCGAACAAAAATCTATTTGCTGAGGTAAAACTTCTGGCTGAGGCACAAGAAGCTTCTAGAGCCGAAAACCAAAAACTGCAAGCAGCCATTTTGTCAAAAATTGAAAAGGAGCGTGAAGCAACATCTGGAAAGCTGCAGGAAATACATGAATCGGTCAGCAAGAGAATAACTGGTGTTGAGGAAAGGGTGTTACATATAGAAAAGGCCGTTGACGCGAAAGTGGACAATTTGGAAAAGGCCGTCGACGGAAAACTCGTAATGATGGAGGAAAAGATCATCAACCTCCAGAGCCAGCGACCGGAACCAGTGCGAGTCGTATCTGAAAGTACCAGCAGGATAAAAACACCCTGCTTTGATGGTAGCTCACCCCTATCCGTGTTCAAATTCCAATTTGAGACAGTAGCCAGCAGAAACGGATGGGACGATGGAGAGAAGGCCTTGGAACTAATTTTGGCGTTAAAAGGCGTAGCAGCCGAGATACTAGAGACCATGCCAGCCAGCAGTAGAAACAACTATAACGACTTAATGGTGGCCTTACAGCGGAAATTCGGCGATGAGCACAAACGAGAGCTATACCGCATGGAGTTGAGATGCCGGGCACAAAAACCAAACGAGTCATTACAAGCCTTTGCAATGGAAGTTGAGAGGTTGGTGCAGCTTACTTACCCAGGAGAAAACCACCCGTTGATAGACAACATTATGACCGAGGCGTTTGTCAATGGTATACGCGACCCTGACATTAAACTAGCAGTATGTTCTACGCAGAAGACAACCTTTGCAGAGACCGTGGCCTTCGCACTAGCTCAAGAGACCGCTCGCACAATTTCAAGACCACCAGTTAGCAGAGTGCGAAAAATGGAAGTAGTGGAGGAAGATGAATGCCTTTTAACTAAAGTTGAGGAGATGGTGAAGCAAGCTTAGGAAGAAAACGGACAGAAGGCTAAACTTAAATGCTTCAACTGTGGAAAGGCTGGGCATTTCCAAAGAAACTGTAAAGCGCCACGGAAAAGATCTAGATCCGCCTCACCATCAAGGGATAAGAAACGGGCGAACTACCAACCACCATCACAAGAGTCCCCGTTAAACTAAAACGAGCTAGCACTGAGGGGCAAGTGCCGGCTCCCACAAGCGAGGGCCCCACAATCTCAATATCAGTGATGCAACAGAACAACAGCAATCTTACGGCGGGTGGATACATAAATGGCAGACAACACATCTTCACTATAGACACCGGTGCTACGCAGTCTATCATCAGACCGGATGTCGTGAAGGGGAAGTGTGAGGTACTTAGCAATGTAAGACTTCGGACAGCTACTGGAGAGTCTGCCACCGTCCACGGAAAAACAGAGGCGAAGGTGACGATAGCCAACATCAGCGTAAGCCACGTCTTTATAGTTGCCGATATTGTGGATGAGGTTATCATTGGTGCCGATTTTATCATAGCTCATGGTATCAATTTGAATATGGGGCAACAGATAATGAGTTGGCGAAATGTGGAGATACCTCTTGACGTTGGATACAAGCATCAAGTGCACGCCAGAAGGATAGTTGCAGTCAAACCACTCAAATTACCACCTCAGAGTGAATCATTGACATGGGCGCGTAAGGAGGGAGATTGTGAGGAAAACCGCTTGTGGGTTGTTGAACCAGCAGAAATTCAGACGGACTTGTTATCAGCAAAGGCCCTCGTCAAATCCAACGAACAGAGAATAGTCCCGGTGAGAGTGATAAATCTATCAGTCCATGAAAAAGTCATCAGTAAAAACTCAGAGGTGGGCCAATGTGTTCCAGTAGAGGCGGTAATAAACAGCGAACAATCGCCGCAACCTGCCGTAATGTCAGTCAAGGACCAACAGGAATTTAGTGTAAGTGTGGAGAACTGGGTAGCAGGCTTAGCAGCTCCAGAGAGAAATAAAGCCAAGAAGCTGCTAAAGAGGTATGCATGCGCTTTCGCCACGAACAATAAAAGACAAGGAAGAACAGCTATGGTCAAGCATGAAATTGATACGGGCGAAGCGAGACCAATAAAACAAGCACCCAGAAGCATACCGCTGGCGAAGCGTAATGAGGTCAAAGAGCTAGTCGACGAAATGAGGAGGAGCGGTGTAATCGAACCATCATCGGGTCCGTGGAGCTCACCTGTAGTCTTAGTAAAGAAGAAAGATGGCAGTACAAGATTCTGCGTAGACTACAGGAAGCTGAATGATGTCACCAAAAAGGACAGTTACCCGCTACCGAGAATTGACGACACACTCGACACGCTAGCCGGAACAAAGTGGTTCTCCACATTAGATCTACAAAGCGGGTATTGGCAGGTGGAGATTGCAGAAAACAAGGAGAAAACCGCATTCAGTGCGAACGGCGGCTTATGGCAGTTTAAAGTTATGCCATTTGAACTCTGTAATGCTCCGGCCACATTCGAGCGGCTTATGGAACGTGTACTCAAAGGACTTCACTGGAAGACTTGCCTGGTGTACCTCGACGACATTATAGTGATGGGCAGAACTTTCGACGAACACCTCAAAAACCTGGGAGAAGTTCTGCAGCGAATAACAAGGGCTGGATTAAAATTAAGCGTAAAGAAATGTGCATTGTTCCAAAATAGGTGAAATATTTGGGGCATCTTGTAACAGCAGACGGAATATCTACGGATGAAGATAAAATACGAGCAGTAAAGGACTGGCCTCGCCCCCAGAATCTTCATGAACTACGCAGCTTTTTGGGACTATGCACATATTACAGACGCTTTGTGCCTAACTTTGCTAGCGTGGCTACAAGCTTGCATGAACTCACCAAGAAATCGAAAGCGTATCAATGGGGTGAGTCACAAGAAAAGGCGTTCCAGACATTAAAAGATCTATTGTGTGCTGCACCAGTTTTGGCATATCCTGTCCCAGGAGAAAAATTCATTTTGGACAGTGATGAAAGCGGATATGGTATTGGTGGTGTACTTTCCCAAGTGGTCAATGGTACGGAGAAAGTAGTAGGCTACTATAGTCGCACACTGTCGAAGCCGGAACGAAATTATTGTGTGACCCGACGTGAACTACTTGCAGTGCTGGAGTGCATAAAACATTATCACAAGTACCTGTATGGCCAACATTTCCTGCTAAGGACTGACCATTCCGCCCTGAGATGGCTGCTGCAATTTAAGAACCCTGAAGGACAGTTAGCACGTTGGATTGAGCGCCTCCAGACTTACGACTTCAGCATTGAACACCGAAGAGGCATAAAACATGGTAATGCTGATGCTCTCTCACGCCGACCTTGTAATTTGGAGTGTAAACATTGCGTGAAAGCTGAGAAAAAGGAATCCATCGTCGATATCCGGCTAACGCGGATTGAAGACAACGAAGACTGGTCCCAAGCACAAAGGAGTGACCCAATATTGGCGAAGATAATAGCAGCGAAAGAGGAGGACAAACGACCAACAAGAAATGAGATATCCGCAGAAGGTCCTCTTACAAAATCATATTGGGCACTATGGGACAGCTTAAAGATCATAAATGGGTGCCTATATCGACTTTGGGAAAGCGCTGATGGCAAGACCTCATCCAACTTATTGGTAGTGCCTTCCTCCAAAATGAAATATGTGCTAAAGGAGTTCCATAATGGAGCCAGCGGAGGACATCTTGGAGTGACAAAGACGCTGGAAAAGCTAAAACAACGCTTTTATTGGGTTGGATGTCAGCAAGCAGTGGCGGACTGGATAGCAAACTGTACCCAGTGCATTGCAGCTAAAGGTCCAGTAAGAAGACGTCGAGGTCAGATGCAACAGTATAACTCAGGCGCACCTTTCGAGCGGATAGCGATGGACGTAGCAGGACCTTTTCCAGTCAGCAATGCCGGAAACCGATATGTTCTCGTGGTGATGGACTATTTCAGCAAATGGCCGGAAGTGTATGCCATACCCAATCAAGAGGCGAGCACAATAGTAAGCGTTTTTGTGAACAACTGGGTATGCCGCTACGGAGTTCCAAAGGAGCTACATTCCGATCAAGGAAGAAATTTCGAGTCAGCTGTATTCAAGGAAATGTGTGAAGTATACGGTATTAAGAAGACTCGAACGACACCGCTTCACCCACAGTCTGACGGAATGGTAGAACAGTTTAATCGAATCCTGGAAGAGTACTTGCGGAAAGTAGTGAGCGAGCAACAGAAGGACTGGGACGAACACATTCCGAGGTTTCTACTGGCGTACCGATCTGCAGTCCATGATTCAACATCTAAATCGCCCGCCAAGGTAATTTTTGGGACTGAAATAAAACTGTCCGGTGACTTGGAGTTTGGAGTTAAGCCCGCCACTGGAAAAGAAGAAAGCCTAAATGAACTTCATCAATTTGTGCGCACCCGAATAAAAATGGTCAGCGATAGAATGAAAGCCAGGTATGATCGTGCAGCAAACGCGGAGGGCTTCCATGAGGGACAACTGGTTCTACTATACAACCCAAAGCGGAAGAAGGGATCATCTCCCAAGCTACAAACCAGCTGGGATGGACCGTACAAAATAATTAAACGGTTAAACGATGTCGTTTACAGGATACAGAAAGCTAACAGCCCCCGAACAAAAATGAAGTACACATAGAGCGACTGGCAAAATGTGGGAAGAGATAATGAGCCTATTCGGGACGAACAGGCTTAAGTGGGCGGCAGTGTTACGCAAGAACAAACGAAACGACCTAATATCGTTTAACAATAAAAACAATAAGCAAAAGCCACAAAAACAAAGACCATGATCATGAAAGAGATAGAAAACGCAAGCACAACGAACAAGAGGCAATGTGTACACAATACACATTAACAAATACATCGAACATCTTCTAAATAAACCAGCAACAATAAACAATGTAGTCGCAAAAGAATTCTCGAGAAGGCGAGAACGCGAACCTTCCACCTCGAGAACCATCATCAGACTGAAGACGTTCGCATATAAAAGGGCAAGACAAGGCAGGCAGTGAGTCAGTTGTAATTGAGTCAGTCTTGAGTGAAGTTGCGTGTGAACTAAATAGTCGTGTTTGAATAATAGCAAGCAATTATTGTTGTATCGGTTAAGTGTGAACAATGGCACATAAGAAAGTGTGGACAATAAAGAGAGTTTTATTGAAATAAAACACATATTTGTTTTTACTTAGTTTGCAATCAACGAACTCATATTCTAAACGTTTTTAAAAAGGTAAAAACGTAACAATATGAATACATAAATATAGCCTTTGGATAACACTGCAGATCGTAATGATGAATTTTTTAGAGTAATGGGTCCAACAAAATCTACACCGCAATGTTTAAATGGTCTTGTCATGTTAATACGAACCGAGGGTTGGTTTCCCATAATTTGTTGGGAGGTTTTTGCGTTGTATCTAAAACAGCGAACAAAATTATTAATGATCTCTTTAGCTATTTGATTACCTGCTATAATCCAAAATTTTCGTTTAACGTAAGACATAGTTAAAGTCAGACCTCCATGTAACGTTTTTTGGTGAGAGTCCAGTATAACGAAAGTAGACAATGGATTGTTTTTGCCTAGTAAAATGAAGTGCCAAATCTGCATTTTCCAGTCTTCCACCAACTCTTAGAATGCCTCTGCTATCCATAAAAGGCATTAATTTCAAGATATGTTTATTTTTAACAGTGACGTTAGAATTTAATTTTTTAATTTCGGTGTGGAAATCAATAGACTGGCTGACTTCAACAAGTCTTTCCAATGAAATCTTAATTTCTGAAGTTGTGAGCGGTCCAAATAGCTGAAGTTATTCCCTTTACAGGTATTGTAAAATCGTAAGCAAACTGCACAAATTCTGACTAATTAATTTAGTCTTGAAAACTTTTGAAAAACATAAGGGTATGTTGATTCATTAAAAACGTTGGTTACAATCCATGATTTACGTTCTTCTAATGTTGTTTCCATGTTACAAATATTTTTTGGCCAACATGAGGGTGGTGGCTTCAAAAACTCTGGTCATGCCACCATATACTGTCCTCTACAAGATCTTCGGGTAAAATCCCCTTGAAGCGGAGTCTGCAGGATTATGTGCAGATGGTACATGTCTGCAATGCTGGATATTTGAATGTCGCTGTATCTCCACCACTCGATTTGAAACCTATACATTCCACTGAGAGGGATGTTTTCTAATCCAGCTGAGCACCGCTCCAGTATGTAATATTTTTAACACAAATCTCTGACAGAGATTCTTTCACCATGTTAGTCCATTTTACCAAAAGTGAAGCAGCCCAAAGTTCCAACCTTGGTATAGTTACGGTCTTTACCGCCGTAATCTTAGTTTTTGCTTGTAATACATAAGTATGTGAACAAAAACATTTTTTAAAGAATATATCAGTATGTATACAACTGCAGCATATGCATCATTGGATGAGGGATTATAATTTAATCATCTTTGAATTTTTATTCTTTCAAGACTTTTCAAAGTATTTTGATATTTTAGCCAAGTATTTTTTATATGTTGTGGAACTTCTGAATCCCAATCTAATCCCTCCAACCATAATTTTTGGAAAAGGATTTTAGCCATGATATTGGATGGGGCAAGCCATCCTAATGGATCAAAAAGTTTAGCGGATTCGGAAAGGATTATATGTTTTGTAACTTTATCGGTTAATGGTGCATTTGCTTTAAATGAAAATTTATAAGAATTAGGTATCCACTAAATTCCTAATGTTTTTACCACGTTATAATGGTCAAAATTCAACGATACTGATTTTTCCCTGAATTCTTCAGGTATGTTATGTAAGAGCTCAGTAGAATTACTAATTCATTTCCTAAGATTAAAGTCTCCACTCTCGCAAAATCCTATCCTATGGCGTCTCCACCTGTTGATTATCTGGGGCAGATCATTTTGCAGTGCTGGTCCGGAACATAGTTCTATTAAGGGAAGCTTGACCAGGTAAATGACTACTGCCGTCGAACACAACACGTAATTTAGTTGTAGAACTATTCCCTTTTAAAACTCCATGATAGGGTAAAATGTAAGAATTTTCATGCACATATGCTGGATAACTTCCTACTTTTTTATGTGTCCTAATGATTCATATTCTCGCATAAAATATTTATGTCTTTCACAATATAATGGCTGATTAGCAAAACGATTCTCTAATTGTATTAATCTTTTATACGCGTTGATATGATTATTATTCAAATTAATAAATGACGTACCATTAACAAAAGATTTAAGTGATAAATTTACGATATAACGACTGTTTTTATCAGGTATCGTTGTGTTTACGAAATATAGCTCACATAATCACCCTTATCGTGGTAGTCGTTTATGTGGCGTATTTGAAGCGTTTTTAAAAAACGGTATCGTGGTTGGCAAAAACGTCTCTAAATACGACACTGGTTAAAAATCTATTACAACAACGGTATCGAGGTAGTCGTATTTGCTTGTCAAATATTTCAAAAATAGTCGTAACCATTTTCAGTCACGACGACGAATTCAATAAAATAAAATATACTATAAATGGATGCAAATAAAATGTAAGGCAGAATTACTTTTAGTAAAAATAAATTTACTTATGATTTTTAAAATTCTAGCTTGAAAATTACTACACCAGCACAATTTGCCAAGATGGTTGAATGCATGGAATCAAAACCGTACTTGGCAAAAGGATATCATAAAAGTTTAAGCAAAATAAATATAAGAGAAGAGTGGAGTAGTATTGAAGCAGAAATAAATACCATTGGTCCTCCCATTCGTACAGGGGAAGGATAGTTAAAGGTATGGCAAGATTTTAAATTTAAAATAAAGAAAAAACTCGCACTTAACAAGGCCGAAAGCCATGCAACTGGTGGGGGAACTTATAAACAGCATGTTTTGACACCAGTTGAAGAGGCTGGAACCTTTCGGCCTTAAGCGACCCCTTTTGTGTTGAGCACAATGAAGAAAACAACGAAACTTCCACTTCCTTTGAAATACTTAGCAATGATGAAAACAAGAGACCTCGTTGTCCAAAAAAAACTAATAAAGCTAAAGAGAGTGAGAAATTAAAATTGTTAGAAAAACAAGTTGAATTTCAAAAGGATTTGTGTTTGGGACTTAATGATAAGTTATCTGAAATAGAAAAGTATACCAGGAGAATTTATAAACTAAAAGAAGAAAAATTACAATTAATGAAAAATGAATTCCAAAAAAAGATGAATACAGAAGAGAAATTTTAAAAATCAGAAAATCTGAACTAGAAATTGATCAAAAACGAATTGAACTTGAAATGCTAAAGAAAGATTTATAATCTTTTTACTTACATTTTTTTTTTTGTATTTTGACTATTAAGAGCTTTTTAATTTTTTTTGTATTCCCACTTTTTAAAGAAAAAATATAAGATGTTTTTATGTTCAATAAATGCTGCTATTTTTATTATTTAATTATTCCATATTTTCTTTGTTAGTAAATAAAAACTATATGTGGTTGAGTTCTTGCATTATTCGAACTCTAAGGTTTAAAGCATTTGGGTTTATTGTATCACTATGATCTGGTACCTCTATATACTCTTCAATGCTATCAGCAGACCACTCAATATTATAATGGATGCATATATTATGCAAAGCGGCACAGACAGATATGATTTTTCCTGCGAATTCAGGAGTATAATGAAGTTGTCTTGCTGCTAGCAAACAGCGAAATCTATTTTTTAAAACGCCTATTGTCCTTTCGACAGGATTTCTTTCTTTGGAGCAGTGATGCCAAATGTAGGGTTTTATCCCTTTTGTAGGGGTTTTCTCCAAAAAATTTGAGGCGTAGGGAAAAAAGGACAGTTTTTTTTTTTAAAGCGATTTGTAGGGTTTTTTTTTGTTTGCCAATTTTTTTGTACAAACATTATTAAAGTTTGTTTACTAAACCAAATGCTTAAGCAGAAACCCTATATTTAAATTTAAAACAATCTGGGCATCAGAAAAAAATTAAAGTTTGGCAACAAAGTTTTATAATACAATATTCCCTTTGATAACATCATTGGACTGTGTTGCGATGGCGGCAGTGAATGTGAAGAATTGTTGAAAACTTTTCCAAAAGCCAGTGCTCATCAGGTAAAATCTGATTGTCTACAATTCTACATAACTGCACTTGAAGAAACTCAAAGACGACTGCCACTTAATGACAAATCAATTTTCAAAGAAATGGAATTTTTAAACCCCGAAGTGGCCATTGGAACAAGTAACAAAAGTGTTTATCAATTTAAATTGATATGTGATAAGTATAAAGTTGACTTAAATTTACTTACGCATGAATGGTTAACTTTAGAAAACTATATTCTAATATGAAATATTCTATTCTATATTCTGAATATGAAAAAGAAACATTGTCTAAATTAGATGTTGAAGCATTTTGGTCTAAAATATGTAAAACAAAAAATTTTAATGACAATTTGATATTTCCAAATTTTGCAAAAATTACAAAAATTTTACTAAGTCTTCCACATGCCAACGCTGACGCTGAAAGAATTTTTTCTGTTGTAACTGACGTACGTACGAAAAAAAGGAACAAATTAAGCCATGAGTTGTTAAATTCTATTTGCATTATAAGATCTCATTTACAAGCAAATTTAAATAATTGTGTAAATTTTAAATGCAAATCGAGTCATTTAAAAAAAATGAATTATACAGAATTGTATAAATAAAATAATTCTTTTTCCATTAATTTATATTTATTATTTTTATGTTATTTTTATTTGTTTTTATGTTATTTTTGTATAATAAATCTATGTACCTGAATTTAAAATATACAAATTTAAAATAAACATTTAATTTTTGAAAAAAAAAACGGAAAAAGTGGCGCAGGGAATTTTGTAGGGAAAATTAAAAGTGGGTGTAGGGAAAAAAGGGATTTTTTTCATTGATGTAGGGATTTTTGAAAAAATCTCCTGGCATCACTGCTTTGGAGTGTATTTTGTTAAAATTGCTTTCCGGGGAACCATCCACGGTTGACCGAAATGGTGTTATTAAATATGTATCTAATGGATAACCAGCGTCGCCTACAAATGAAATTTAACATAAAAAACAAAGCAGTCAATATGCAATACAAACACTTACAAAGCAGCCATGTATTTTTGTCCCCGTTCTCATGTTCTTCTTTTAAATACTGTTTTAACTCGCTCACATTCCAGACTAATGAATCATGGCAAGATCCCGGAGAATGTGATTGAATATACCTAATTTGAAGCTCGTGATCACATACCTTTTAGGGGTGAATTAAATTGTTAAACAAATATTTATTTTTATATATGTATGTATATGTACATACAAGCATAACGTTCAAGCTGTAAAAACCTTTTCTATTAAGGTATTTGAAACGTTCGTCAACTGATGGGGGTATTATTGCGACATGAGTCCCGTCAATACAGCCTATGACACCAGGAAATCCAGTTTTTTTAAAAAAATGTTTTTTTATTTCATATTTTTCCTCTGGATTAGTAATAAAAGATATCCAATGAGGACACAATTCATTATACATAGCTTCTATGCATTCATGAAAGGCATCGCTTACAGAAGATTGGCAAAGGTTGACATTTATATCATTCCCAGCTCCTTTTTGATAACTTCCTTCAGCTAGTATTCTTAAAGCAGCAGTTAGCTTGATCACTTTGGACACTCCGGTTTGCTTCCTTGGGGTTTTCAATTTTGGAGAAATCGTCGTTAAAACATATTTGAAGGCCTCTTTGTTAAGCCTAAAATAACTAACAAATCTGGAACAAATTTGCTTAAGAGATCTCTTTTACGAAAAATGTTGTACATATGTTTAAACTCACTTCTTATTAGGCATGGAAAATATATCGCTTTGCTGCCTTAATTTTTTTTTTTAAAATAGCATCTGAAACAGTGATGCCAAGAGATTTTTTCCAAAAATCCCTACGTCAATGAAAAAAAATCCGTTTTTTCCCTACACCCACTTTTAATTTTCCCTACAAAATTCCCTACGCCACTTTTTCCTTTTTTTTCAAAAAATAAATGTTTATTTTAAATTTGTACATTTTCAATTCAGGTACACACATTTATTATACAAAAATAACATAAAAACAAATAAAAATAACAAATATTATAAATTAATGAAAAAAAATTACACGGTGCGACAGTGAAAATACACCCGAGTAACTACATAGTCCACGTTATTCAGTTAGTTGAGTAGAACTCAAAAATACCTTTTTTATATTTCTCGAACCCTCCAAACTTGTTTTATTTGACAAAAACTATTTTTTTTGACGCACAAATTTCTGGATTACTCAAACATTTCTGACTCGATTTCCAAAATTTAAATGGAAAGGGGAGAGATGGACCTTTAAAGTTGTATACATATATCTATTATCCGACTTCATATGCTATGAGATTTGATGAGGTAAATTTGGAAAATTCGAATTTTTTTCATATTTTTTCAAGTTTGTCCATTCATAGTAGCAGCATACATTCATAATTGGTCATTGCAACCCTTCAGTCAGGATTATTGACCTAGTTTCTCACACCACTTATGTTGTGTGTGTTAATTTTATACATGAGTGGCGGGACCTACAGTTTAAAGTCGACTCCGAACGACAGATTTTTTTTGAGAAACTTTTCATGGCAATTTTGTTTACTCTCAGAGTTTTTGCCAGAAATCTGCTGAGAGGAAATCGCCTTAAAAATACTTTTTGTATTTTGTTTTGATGTCTTGCCTGGGGCTCGAACCCTGGCTTTACGTCTAATAAGCCAACACACTACCTACTAGACTACGGCGACTTCTTCACATTCATAGTAGCAAACCTTACTTAAAAAATATGAAATAAGTGATAACATTCTGAAAGTACATTATCTTGTGAAGAGATTGGCACTTCGTTTGATTAAATCGGACAAAAATTACCGAGTCGAGTTATATTTTTCATATATATATTTTTTCAAATGAACTTTTAGTTCAGAAATTTTTAGAATGTTTGATGGATCTTGGTTGTTTATCGGAAAATGTGTCAATTTCACATTTGAGAGACCACCAGAAGTTGGCCAATGTTTGCGCAAAGACAAATAATAATATTTGCAAAAAACACAAATATTAGCCGACTTCTGGAAGTCGTGCAAACGTGAAATTGACACATTTTGTGATAAACAATCAAGATCCATCAAAAATTCTGAAAATTTTTGAACTGCAAGTTCATTTGATAAGATGACATATATAAAAAATATAGCACGACTGTTATACTATTTAAATAATAAATTCGGTAATTTTTGTCCGATTTAATCAAATTATGACTCAGTCTCTTCACAAGAGAACAGACTTTAAGAATATTATCACTTATCCTATATTTTTATATTAAAGTTTGCTACTATGAATGGACAAACTTGAAAAACTATGAAAAAAATTCGAATTTTCCAAGTTTACCCCATCAAATCGCACACCATATTAAGTTGAATAATAGATATAGTTATACCGTTTAAAAGGTCCATCTCTCCCCTCTCCAACAAGATTTATGTTTCGGAAATCGGGCGAGAAATGTTTGAGTAATCCAGAAATTTGTGCGTAAAGTAAAAAAAAACAGTTTTTGTTAAATAAAAAAAGATTGGAGGGTTCGAGAAATATAAAAAAAAAATTTTTGAGATCTACTCAACAAAGCTCACAACCTATGTCATTATCCGGGTGTATTAAATTTTTTTTATTTTGTCGCATATTGTTATTTATACAATTCTGTATAATTTATTTTTTTTAAATGACTCGATGTGCATTTAAAATTTAAACAAAATCTTATAATGCAAATAGAATTTAATAACGCATGGCTTAATTTGTTCCTTTTTTTCGTACGTACGTCAGTTACAACAGAAAAATTATTTCAGCGTCAGCGTTGGCATGTGGCATAGTTAGTAAAATTTTTATAATTTTTGCAAAATTTGGAAAGATCAAATTGTCATTAAAAATTTTTGATGAACTTTTTTGTCATGAACTTGTATCAAATTGTCATTGTTATTAAAGATGCCACATATTTATTTACTTTATATTACAGAGGTATTACCAGATTTACTAAATTACAATGATACACTTAAAAAATACACACATTTTTTAATTTATATTGGAAGAAAAATAGTTTTTAGATGCTAAAAATTTGAAATTGAAAAATTCCCTACAATTCGAGAAAACTAAAAAATCTTTCCCTACATGTGAAGTTTTTGAAAAAAATCTCTACAAAAAGGGAAAAATCCCTACACTTGGCATCACTGATCTGAAACTCAAAATTCTTCTTCATCTTCTTCTGAAGATGAATAAAATGCGGCACTCAACATAATTAAAAAAATATCCAAACAAGAATTAAAAATATTTTTACTAATGTTTATTTATTTGTTTTTAATTTTGTAAAAAACTGTTTTCCTTGACAGTTTTTGTAACAAGCTGCTTCAAAATCAAATAAAATTAAGCAGTCTATTACATTACAGCTCTTTTACAAAATTGACGTAGTCGTAAAGTTTTCACGATACCATTGAGTTTTAAATTCGACTACAAATACGACAGTCGACTAAAAACGCCTACGACAACCACGATAAGGGTGAATGACTCTTGTTCAGTCAATTATCTTTTCACTTCAACCTCCTCCTGTTCCCAAAATAATCTGAGAGCATTGTCCAAGTTGACCATATGAACAGTTATATTAGGAAACGAATGGTTATGAGTAGGACCAGAGAAAACCCAACCGAACAAGCTTCCTTGGAATAGTATGTTGTTAAACTTGAACGAACTACCTGGTATTAGGTTAGGTTAGAGGACGTGTACTTGTCAACTGTGACAAGTAAAGTACCCGGAGGTCGAATTGACCCATTGTACGACGTCCTGGGTTCTCACACCACTCATGTTGTGTGCGTTAACCACCAAAGCTGCACAAGAAATGACAGGGGTATAGTCAGTTGAGCATAATTTAAGAACTACCCATGATTTACAATGATCAATTTTAGTTTCGCCTACACCCTGTACAACACAATTAGATTTGTGTCTTTTAAGACGTAAAAGTTGTGCTGCCCTTTCTGTCTCCAAAGTCCCTTGAGACCCTGGATCCAAAACTGCCCTAAATGGAAATTTACCGTTTTCGCAATCTACTATTAAAGGAATTGTTGAAAGAATG
This sequence comes from Sarcophaga caerulescens, assembly GCA_927399465.1. Taxonomy (NCBI): domain Eukaryota; kingdom Metazoa; phylum Arthropoda; class Insecta; order Diptera; family Sarcophagidae; genus Sarcophaga; species Sarcophaga caerulescens. The sequence continues at coordinate 89,410,031 of OV656872.1, read as the reverse complement.
ACGTTACTAAACAAGTGAACTAGAGGAAACTTGTACATTTGTAGCATCTGAGCCGTTATCATTTGTGGGAGTTAAATTTGAGGAAGGTGAAGTCTCAGAACTATCAGGATTGTTCTGATGCAATATGGTGTGATGTGCCTGTTTACATATATTGCAACGATATGTGGACGTGCAATTATTGTGTTGATGACCACATAAAAGGCAGTTACGACAAATATTGTTGAAATGAAGTCTTGTTTCGATTTAGCTGGAAAAGCAAGAAATTTAAAACATTTCGGATAGCATATGGAGTTTTTTACATAGTAAACACAAAACATGTTGTTTTTGTGTAACTTGATTGGCATAAAAAGAACCTATTTTTGACTTTAACTGATTATCCTTTTAAAAGCGACTAATTTTATTTGAAGTTGGTATATATTCATGTAAAGATTCGAGAGTTCTAAATGTTCTCCCCAAAAATTCGAACATCTCGGTAAGAGTAGGGATTTTTTTTGATGATTTAAGAAATTGTTCCCAATCCCTACGAGTGTCTGCATGACAAGAAGGTAGAGCGAAAGTGCTCGAATATGGAGGAGAAGAAGTAGTCTGTTTAGGAAACGCATCAAGAACTTAACCTTTAAAAAACAGAAATAAATGGAGAACAGTATAAAAACGTTCTTCCTGAATGTAGGGAACGTCCTTAGTATTCAAAGAAGTTTCGCGGATAATAGTTCCAATTTCTTCATGACTTTCTTTAAAATGAAGGCTTATTCCATCTATTTCACTAAAAATACTAGTAAGGTAACCCTTCGGATTGTCGGCTTTTACCATGAACCGCGAATGCAACTTCGTTAGCTGCTCTAAAGAACCACGTTGTTTTTCAATAATTTTGTCTAAATCAGTCATCCTACTGATATACACTATTTAAACAAAATTGTAAAAGGAAAAACTATTTTAAATAATTTAATAAAAAAAGAACTAAAAATGTTAAAATTAAAGGTTAAGCACTAAATTTATTATATTTTTACTAATATATTTTTTTTTTAATTAATTTTAAACTTTATAAAAATCGAACTTTTAATGAGATGTAAAACACTTCACAATTATTCAGATTTTAACACTAATTCTCGGGTTTCGGCACCAAATTTTATGCTATAGAAATTAAAAAAAAAGTAAAAAAAGGGAGGTAGTTTTGTAATTTTTAAAACTATAAAAAAAATTATAAATTTTATTAACTATTAACCGCTCACTTCGAATACTAGAGAACAATTAAAATTCAATTCTTTTGCAAAACATTATTTACCCAAAACACATAAACTAAAATTATATGTATGTAACGGTCTCATAAATATGTAAAAAATTCATATTTTGTAGATATTAATAAAAAAAGATTGATTCCTATTATTTACATACTTTCGCTTATGCATTAAATAATAATTACATATCAGTATTTAATTTTAAAATGATTTACTTGAGCCGGATCTTCTTGAAAATAGTACAGACGCCAATAAAATGATGTATGTTTTTGTATTCGTCAAATTTACAGAGAGTATATATGCCAGCAGTAGAATGTTTAAACGCTAGACTATTGAGGTCAAGGAGGTCACCTCTGTGACAATACCAAACGATCGGTTCTCTGATTCCCCCAAGAATGACTCTTTATTTCAAAAATTCTTTTAGTTGACATGGTTGACATAGTTAGATAACATAGTTGATATAAATGGTATTACAGTGTACATGGTTAACATAGTTGGATAACATAGTTGATATAAATGGTATTACAGTGTAAGTATGTAATTACAGGGACGGCACTACACCTTCCCCTTTTTTTTCATATTTTCATTCATACTTATGTGTGTAGTATATTAATATAACATACTGCTAAATATTATTATTATATGGAACTTATATTTACATATATATTATTATTATATGGAACTTATATTTACATAATTTACATGTGGTAAAACTTAATATAATATGTAATAAAAATATATCCATTTTCTCTCTTAAATTGTTCATTGCCTGCATGTATCCACCTCCTTTCCTCTATAAGGATGGCGAGACAATCAAGTTGATCAGGCTTGATCGCCCCGCAACCCCCATAGTAGATATGTAAAATTATCTTTCATTATGGTGGTTGCATGCATGCACTGAACATCTACATTTGAAATTATCATTTCCTTATCCTATTTTTGTGTACAGTTTTTCTCTGTTTTGTATTTTCATTAAAAATTGTTATATTGACCCCATCTATTTTCTCTACAATATATGGGCCTTCATATACATTATCATGTTTATTATAAGGTAGTTTTTGCAAAAGTACTAAATCATGAATCTGCACTTATTTCCCTTGAGAAAATCTTTCCCCAGGATGCCTTCTGAGGGTATATTAAAATCATCCTCGACCACATGCAATACCTGACTAATCAAGCAATTTGACAAAATCAAATTCGTGCAAATGGTTCCTAGCGTATTTATCGTATTCGATGTTATTCCCTTTAAACTTATAACTTCATTTCTGTTTAAAATAACATTGGCATTCAAACTTGAAATTTTTATCAGCGAAACATCCGCCTGTGTATCAACCAGAAAAGTACAAGATTTTGTCGAGTCCGTGCAACTTAATCTAATGAAATCTGCATAATTTAAATTGAAACTATATACAGATTTCGTTAAAAATGTCTCTCCTATTGTTCGTTTTCCTCCCTCAACAATGATTGTTGAGGGGCTTCCACGTTTAAAGTTCTGACCGAAGCCCTTTGGTTCCTACCGTTCTGATGATAGTTATTTCCATAATTTCTACCTCTGTTTCTATGATAATTGCTTCCCGCATTTCCGCTATTTACGAAATTGTTCCTAGCCACAACGTACCTCCCATTATGAGGAGTTCTGCCTCGTGTGTTAAAACGATGATTATTAGCATGATACCGATCAGATTGATCTCCCTGATATGACGTATTTCTGTATTTGCCTTGAGCTCTTACTGCCAAAATTTGGTGTTCCTTTGCCTCATTTGTTTGCTCGACTACTAATTTTGCTATAACTTCCTTAGGGTCGGTAAATACTGATGAAGCTATTATTGATTTGACCAAGTTAGATCCCGCATTCGAACGACAAACGCCTCAAGAGCCTTGTTTTTAGTAATACCCTCAAAAACTAAAGACCTTTTCAATGAATCCGCCAATTCCTCAGCCTGTTTAGCGAAGTCAGTATAATTGTCATTCTTGACCTTAAGTGCCGCAATCCTACCAGCAATAACTTCTGAATTTTCGGGTTTAATATTATTTTTCAAAGCAGTCTTGATCTGTTCTATTGAAGTCACATTGTCCGGCAATGCTTCTCTAGCCCTTGCCTCTAATTTAGATTTTACAAAACATAAAAAGGTTGAGTTTAAATTCGGATCCGTTAATTCCGATATCAAATCCAATTTATCAAGAAAAGAGTCTAAAGTAAGTGGATTACCATCGTAATTCTCTCTCATTATAGAGGCACACATGGAGATATAGGATCTCTTGGTTTCATTCGTAGCCATGTTGCATTCAATTCCTATTCTATTCTTACCATCAACAACTGAACTACTATCTTCCATCAAAACACCTACGTCTAGCCGTTCTAATAACCTTTCATTTCCCGGAATCTTTACACTATAGTTTAACTTTTTTCAAAATTCTCCTCATCCTCTGTAAAATGTATTAAATTATCCTCAGTATACGATACAATTGAATTGTAATGCTCAATTAGTAGTCTTTGGTATTCGTCAATCTTTGACAAATCTTTCGACAGAGGTCGGCTCTGTAAAACCCGTTTCTTTACATTGGTAAATTCAATGAGTAATTTTTTTGAAATCATCATTAACATAAGTTGGCATTTAACATAATTTTCACTCAATTAAATGGAAACCGTAATGTTTAACAAAATACAAAGTATTATTCGCGAATTTCAGTAGAGTATTATTGAGAAACGCAACTATGCAAATTTAAAACGAAAAGGAAGGAAATATGAATTTGTATTTATCATTTCATAATTAAAATTTTTATAAATATGTATATGAAGTTTTAAAATTATGTTCATATGTTTGTGTATGTTTTGTATTCGTATGTATTTGCATATTAAATGTAGTTTTATATCTAAACGCACATATCGATTCGAATTACAAAATCTATGTAACATGAAGTAAATTCAAAATAAATGTTTAGTAAAATTAATTAGAATAGATTAAAAGCAGAATGAATTTCCTCTTAAGTATTATATATTAAAGTAACTGTAAATCTAAATGTAAATGTAATGAAAAATGCAAATCTAATTTAATGTACTGTAATGTAATGTATTAAAATATATCCATGTATATGTATTGAAACATACATATATATATATATTCACACGTACATCCATACATACATATGTATATATATATATATTAGGAAACCGTTATGTATAGTTCCGCTTTTAATATTAAAAGTATTGTATTTAAGGTTATAATGAACTTAGTGTAATATAACTGTTTAAGATTTAGGTTGTTAAAAAAATTTTTTTTTTTTTTTTTAGTAATTGTAGTATAATTATATCAATAATTAAATAGTTAAATTTGATTTGATTATGATGTTAATGGTTGTAACATATTTACGTGGAAGTTCTGTGAGTAACACCTCTATATTTTTCATCTCACATGTATTGTTGTTCTTCAAGACAATAAATGCTGTTATGCTGATGATCATGTTGATGATGTCGTTGCCTGACCTTCAAATGCCCGCCTTTTAGGACAATTATATTATTCTGCCTTCTGCGCAGTTAGAGTTGTTGTTGTTTTTCCAATTTGATTTTTTTTCCAATACCACTGCTTCAATTTCGGTATTTTTTTTTTTTTATATGATGACGGTGAAAATATATATCTTTAAATTTTATTATAAATTTCACTTGTAGCTTTACTTTTAATTTCCATCAACCAAAAAAATCATAAGTTTTCACAATGATGATTATTTTTTTTTATTTTTCTCTCGCAAATTACCTGGGAGTTCTCTGTTCTGCAGTGTTGCCACCTTGTGTGTAATTACACATATTGTGTGTAATTTTTGATTGTGTGTGTAGCATGTGTGTAATTAACTTCGTGTGTAATTTGTGTGTAATTTTACTTTTTGTTCTACCTTTTACTTTAATCGCTAATTTTTAACAGTCAATTTGTTAACACTCATTTGTTTTGTAAATTTATTGCAATTTCTAACACCAGGTTGCAAAAATAAACACCTACATACATCCTTCTCTTTCTAATTTAAATATGTCATGTAAGGTTAATGTTTAGTCGACGTAGTCTAGCAGGTAGTGTGTTGGCTTATTAGACGTAAAGCCCGAGTTCAACCTCCAGGTTAGACATCAAAACGAAAATATATAAAAAATTTCTTTGGCGACTTCCTCTGAGCAAATTTATGGCAAAAACTCTGAGAGTAAATAAAATTGCCATGAAATTCAATGAAATCTGTCGTTCGAAGTCGACTTTAAAACTGTAGGCCCCGCCACTCATGTATAAAATTAACGCACACAACATAAGTGGTGTGAGAAGCTAGGTCGTAATCCTGACTGAAGGGTTGTAATCAGTGGTGTTGTGCTAATTTTTTTTTACCGGAACGCGTATATATATCGGGTCCGCTATCTAACGTTTTTTTTTTCAACTAGTGCTTATTTCGTGAATGGTAACACTTAGCTCATGTCTGATTTGACAGATAATTAAATTTATCCTTCCGCTGAACGAATATGGCTGTGTATACGCTTGAACAACGCTGGGAAATATTGCGATATTACTTTGAAAATCATGGTAATGTTGCAGAATGTGTGCGAAAATTGCATACGGATTTTGGAAGACCTTGGCGGGTATGTAAACAAGCAAAATTGTCGCATTTGGGGCACAGAAAACCCGCACGCATACATTGAAAAGCCGACGCACCCAAAACGAGTCACTGTTTGGTGCGGATTTTGGCCAAAGGCATAATTGGGCCATTTTTCTTCGCAAATGAGCAAGGAGTGGCCGTTACAGTCAATGGCGATCGTTATCGGGCCATGTTGAACGAATTTTTGTTCACAAAATTTTAAGAGGGAGATATTGGCAATATTTGGTTTCAACAGGACGGCGCTACGTGCCACACAGACGAAGCTACACTCGATGTTTTGCGCCCTGTTTTTGAAGATCGCATTATCAGCCACAGAGCTGATGTCGTTCGGCCACCTCTGAGCTGCGATTTGACACCATTGGACTATTATTTGTGGGGTGCCGTCAAAGATAAGTGTTACGCCGATAAGAAAGAGATAATTGACGCTTTAAAGGACAACATTCGTGAAGCCATTGGTGAAATACAGCTGCACACAATCGATAATGTGCTTAAAAATTGGACCGATTGTGTAGGCTACTGCATGGCCAGCCGAGGCAGCCATTTGAATGAAATTATTTTCCATTATTAACCGAAAGGATTGTACTTTCAAATAAAAAAAGAAATTTGAGAAAATATTCAGTAGTTTTTTTTCAAAGCATTTTCAAAAAAAAAGTTATTTGGCGGACCCATAATTATATGACAGGGCCGATCCTGGGTAGCGGCCCGTTCTGTGCGATCTCATGTCCCAAATTTAACGACGGGGGTGATTTTCCATGATAATTCTGGAGGCGGCGTTTTTTTTTCTTTAGTTCCGGAACGCGTTCCTGTCCAAAAAGGAAGTACCGGAACGATGTTCCGGAGCGTTCCGGCTCGACAACACCACTGGTTGTAATGACCAATTATGTATGCATGTCTATGAAAATATAATTTTAATGTTTACATAATATATGTATGCAATATTTGTAAAAATATAATTTGTTGTGTGCAATTTTTTTTCATATGTGTAATTTCGATGCCAGTTGTGTGTAAATCATAAAGCTGTTGGTGGTAACACTGCTGTTCTGTTAATTTTGTAACTGTACTTGTTAAAAAAAAAGTTTAGTTTACACTGTCACGGTCGCCATGTGACAATACCAAACGATCGGTTCTCTGATTCTCCCAAGAATGACTCTTTATTTCAAAAATTCTTTTAGTTGACATGGTTGACATAGTTAGATAACATAGTTGATATAAATGGTATTACAGTGTACATGGTTGACATAGTTGATATAAATGGTATTACAGTTTAAGTATGTAATTACAGGGACGGCACTACACCTCTAATCCTAATTAAACTGAGCACGCAATGAGATAACTTTAACTATTATTTAGTATGATATCCCTTAAGGTTAAGTAATCTATTTAACATTAAGGGCCATTATTACAACTTGCCGTTAAACTTGGGTTTAGTTAAAGGTACCTTTAGCTAAAGGGAACTGTGAAGTAACCTTTAACTGATTTTCGTTATTACAACTTACAGATAAAATAAAATTAAACAGGCATATCACAGATTCCGATCGGATTGCTTTTGATTCCGAATATGCAATTCCGATCGATTTTTTTTAGGTTCTTCAGATTCCGAACGATTTTGTTCATTCCCAAAAATTATAAAATTGCTGCTTTTCAAATAAAGTATGGAAACGTAGTGTATGAATAAAAAGCAGAACCAAAACAAAAGAAAAAGGCGCTGATACAAAAATTTTAATTGAAATCAAAAAAAGTTTTAAATTTTATATGAAAAATGCCCCTTTACCCCTTAAAAAAATATAAGTTAATAATACAAAAAAATTTCAATAAATCTGTACTTAAATGTTTATAAAACTGAATTAAATGCAACGTTAAAATATTTTTGTATTTTCTTATGTCCATCGTTTGTGTTGCCACCGCTTAAATTTGTTCTATTTAATAAATTTTTGTTCTCAAAAATAAGTGGTTTGTTCAAAAAAAAAAAAAAAAACGTGCCAATACTTCGAAAATATATATCACTTTGTTTTGTTTTTCTCAGCAAGTTTAAAAAATTTAATTTCTTAAGCATATATATTAAGTAAATGCTTAGAAAAATTATGTAATAATAAAACATACCATTTTGTCTTTCAGTTTGACTAAGTTTTATTAATATTTTTCTTTAATAAATCATCAAAAATATCAAAACCACTTTGAAAATTTGAAGTGGTTTCATTCCGAAGAAATTTTTCGTTTTCTAAAGACTCAACTTTCGAAATTGAAACCACTTTCGATCGGAATTGCGTTCTGTGACATGGCTGAAAATATGGCAGTGCCGGAGCAAAGTCGATAAAACTGCTCAATTAAACAAGTTTTTTTTTTTAACGCAGTGGCAACAGCGGACTTCGTTTGTTGTATATGCTCATTTTGTTTAAATTTGAAGTTGCCATATCGAAAATAGTATATGATAGGCGAGTTCAAACATAAAGTGACATTTAAATGTTAACGATCACTTCTATCTTATTGGGTACTCATAATAATGAAAAATAATTTATCTGCCCGTTAAAATCCTCCCTTTAGTTAACGGCAAGTTTTAATAATGGTCCTAAATATAAAAGTTTGTTTGTATCATCTGTTGATATTTGCTGTCATTAAATTTTTCAATTGAGGTTTCTTTGAGATTTAGCGACTAAGCATTCATTTTTCAAAATCATCCCATTAATACTCATTTGAAGTCAAATCGGTACTTTGCAAAGCAGTATTAGTTCTTCACATTAGCAAGAAAGTTTTTAGTAACATTGCTCTGATGGAAGTAATATTCACTACGACTTCTTAATTTGGTTGGGTTGCTGCCCTTGGAATTTTTAAATACACAGTCATATTCATTGTTTTCTCAATAAAATGCAAATTATCCACACTTGGTGCCGATATACATTTCCACAGTACTATATTACCACCACCGTGCTTAACAGCTTCATGGTGGTGATCAAGATCAGGTGAATTATTTGGTTGATGTTATACTACGTGCAGTAAAAGTCGCTCCTCTCCTTTGGACATTTTATGAATTGCGTAGTTTTATAAGACTGTGCACACACTACAGGCGCTCTGTGCCAAATTATGAGAGCTTAGTGGTAACATTAGCTGATGAAAACCAACGATTGCCAAAAGAAGGCGTTCCGAACACTGGAGCAACTGTTGCGCTGAATCTTTTTGTGTTTAAGAGCCATGCGATTGGATGTTGGATAAGCTATTAAAAATCATATGGTATTATAGCTGAACGCTATCAACGCGAAAAAGGAATTATTTCGTAACACATAATGAGCACCTGGATGTGTTTGAGCAAGTTCTGCTGAGGAGCCAGTTCCACACGCAGATGCACATTTCAATTCAAAATACCCGAAGAGCAGCCAGCAGGATGAATTGAGCACTTGGAAAACTAGGAATTTTGCATAGAGCTTAGAGACGGGAAAAGCGCAGTAATGCAGACACACTCCCGCGACGTCCTTTCAGTTTGGAGTATCAACATTGCAAAAAGTCTATTGTTGATGTCCGGCTAACAAGAATAGAATTAAAAGGGGACTGGTGCACAGCACAAAGCAACGATCGGTAATACAGGATCGCTATATAATAACAGCGAATGAAAATGACAGAAGGCTTTCCTCAAAACGAGGTATTTGCTTACATGACGAGTGCTGATTGACGAGTGCTTACATAGCGACTGGGAGACGGCAAAATTACAAACAACCTAATAGCTGTATCGTACTCCAAAACGAAAAAAAAAGTAATGAATACTTTGGAAAAACTAAATCTGAGGTCAATGGGGTGGACGCCAACAAGCTATGACCGATTGAGCAGCGAACGGCGCACAATATATTGCAGCTAAAAATGTATTCGTTAGATAAATTCGTAAAGTATATACAGTGGCTCCCAGCTTATTTTAACCAGCACCTTTAAAAAAAAATTTAATAAGAGTTTATAGAATATGTTTAAAAGAACTGAATAAGAACTGATGTTTGAAGACTGAATAAAAATTAAACAAAAAAGTTTTATTCAGTCTCAAATTTATGGGCAATTTGTGATCAAAACGTCCGCCGACACCAGATTTCGAACATGAATGAAAAAGAAATGGGCAAAAATAACTCCCCAAACCACTAGAAAGTGGAATCAATGCAAAAAAGGCTGAAAGCTGTAATTAAGCAAATAGGAGGTCATACTAAATTTTGAAATTAAAACTATTAGTTAATTAACCATTTTATTGTTTGTTTATAGTAAGTGGTTGAAATAAGCTGTGACTAATTGGGTTCCTATATTTTTGGTTTTTAGTTTGTAAGTTTACATTTGAGACTGAATGAAACTTTTTTTCTTAATTTTTAAACATATTCTATAAACTCTTATTCAATTTTTTTTAATATCTTGTTTCGTTTCGAAATTATACGAGCTTAATTTTTTTTAAAGGTGCTGGTTGAAATAAGCTGGGAACCACTGTATGTATGGAATAGTGTTGTATTATATTTTTAATTTTATTATTAATATTTCCATTGTTATTACTATTTTTTATTATTATTACTATTTTATTGTTATTATAATTTCAGTTTTTACTTCTTTTATAAATTGTAAGCAAAATTCAAGTTTTTAAAAAGTCTTAAGAAGTTAGTTAATGTAAAAAATTTTACCATTTTTCTCCTGAATCCCCTTACCTGAAATAAAAAAAATTTAAATAATTGCATTGCTAAAAAACTGTTATTACAAAAGAATATTAAGAATCGTACTATAAATACTTATTAGGTATTTAATTTTAATAATTTTCTTCATTGCAAATATTACAAATTATTATTTGGTTTTATCTTAAGTAATTTAACCATTTGAAATAAATTTTATTTACTTGAAAAATCAAATAGGGATTAAGATGTGTAGATCCAAACCGCGCTTTTTGTACTAAATAGTTGCACATGAAAAGAAAAAACTCAAAAAATATTGTATTTCCATAATGATTGACGAATTACAAATCAAACTACCGTTGTACACTTCCATTTGTATATTTGTGAGAAAACCCATAATTACTTTAAAAAAAAATTTTATCAATTATTGTTAATCAATTTAAAGTCATTACGTTTAAATGATTAATATTTTCTTTCTATATTTACAGATATTTTGTATCATATATAAAAAAAAGTATGGAAACATTAAATGGTAAACTTCAACAATATGCACAATGGTGTTTTGATAATTGCAAATGCACTAAAGTGTCATCCAGGTTGTTGCCCCCCTCAAGTGTTGAAGTCGCAGTAAGTAAAAACGTTCATTCTGTTTTCATATCGGTTTTAGTATAATACTAAATCATTTAATTATTATTTTATTTAATATTATTCTGAACGAACATTCTCTGCTACAGTATCCTCTATGATTTTTAATTAACAGTAGGTTAGGTTAGGACTTAAATAAACATAAAACTAAACAAGCAAGCTGTATTAATTTCAAAGTTAAGGGCTCAGTCAGTTAGTTAGATGAAGTTATTTTAACGATAAGTAAACAAAAAAAAATTACCACTACACAACCGCTTCCTTCAATTGATACTTTCACAATGATCTCTTATTTATTCCACTTGTTAAAACATGCCCAAAATATTGTTACGTTTTTACATTTTAAAAACGTTTAAAATATAAGCTCGTAGATTGGAAATAAAATAAAAATAAATTTGTGTTTAGCTTTAATTAAAATTCTTTATTATTCGCACAATTCTGTGTGCCACTGTTCACAATTTGACGTAAACAACAACAATTGATTTGTTTGTTATTCCTCTATTTGCACCCTTTGCATAAACAATAACAATTACTAGACAATTGTTTGACAGATCTTTGTAACAGAGATCTTCAAACCACGATTACTCTCCTCACTGCGTGTTCACACATGACTGACTGACATGTAAACATCGTTGTTTACATTTATTATTGTCGAACAATTGTTTATGCAATAACAATTACTAGACAATTGTTCGACAGATCTTTGTAACAGAGATCTTCAAACCACGATTACTCTCCTCACTGCGTGTTCACACATGACTGACTGAACCTCACTAACTCAGTCGCTTGCTTTGCCTTGTCTTTTATATGGCAAAGTAAACAGTCTGATGAATGTTCTTGAAGGCGAACGTCATGACTTCGCCTTCTCGATTGTAAACATCGTTGTTTACATTTATTATTGGAGTGTTGTTACGAAAATGGAAATGGTGTTGTTAAAATAATAAGCAAAAGCTCCAAAAACAACACAATGGAGTTGATCACGCATAAAAACAAAAGCTCCAAAAACAAAACAATGCAGTTGTTCACGTGATCAACGAATGAGTAAGCATATAGCAACAAAAACAACAGTGCTTGTTTACAAGATAGATGAATAAACAAAAAATATAGCAACAACGTCTGCGTATAAAAGAAATATAGCAGAAAGACAAACAAACAAAACAACAACAACTCTGCCTGGACGAAAGTAAATAAGATACACGAACAACAAAAAAAAAATGGAAACGAGTTGTTTACATTTTTGGATTGTTCCCGAAGGTCGTCATCATCCTTCAAGGGCATTCATCACACTGTTGATCCAGTGATATAAAAGGCAAGATAAAGCGAGCAAGGATGATTCAGTTAGAATTCAGTCAGTCGTGTATGAAGACACGTTATTCTCGGAGTTCGAGTGAAGTTAGTCGTGTGACGACGTCGCGTTGAATTAAGTGAGAATTCAACCAGTGGTGTGTGAAGTTACGAGATCGAGTTATAATCCAGTCAGACTTGTGTACAGACAAGTTGCGTGAAGAAAACAGTTGTTAGTGTGGTGCTTACAAAAAAAGGTTGTGAGCAAAGAAGAATAACTAACAAGTGTTGTTGTTGCTTATAAAGAAAAGGTTATAAGCAGAGAAATATCACGAACAAGCACATATTGTGGAAATTATCATTGTATGCGTAGAATAAGTTCGAACAGTGGCACGAAAGTTGTGCAGAAAATAAAGAATTGACTTAAAATTAAACACAGATTTATTTTTATTTTATTTGCAATCTACGAGCTCATATTTTTAACGTTTTTAAAAGGTAAAAACGTAACAGTATGTATATTTTTTTGTTTACTTGTTTACCATTTTTTTTATGTTGGTGCTTGTTGTTATATTAAGCAGTACGATAATTTATGAACAGTTTTGTTTACTGCATTGTTTTGTTTTTGTAGCTTTTGTGTATAATTTTAATGTTAAGCTATGTAAAAGCAAAACACCAGTATCTAGATTTTTCATTTTCGTAACAATATTCTAGCTTAGTATGTATGTATTAATATTCGAGAATGTCAGAAATAGAAATCAAATGCCGATTTTTTAAACCAATGGAAATATTAAAAAAAATAATAAATTTAACCTACATGGAACACTTAGTTTTTGCCTAACAATGTTTAGGGCATTTTAAGCATGGGGGAGTGTCGGTACTGTTATGAAAACATGTTTCCAGTGCAGGAGTAGGGTATGTTCATTATATAGACAAAATATGAAGCAAAGTGTCAATAAGTTAAATATATTGGGCACATTTGTTTCTACCAGGACAACGATCTGAAGCACGTTGCGAAACTGTAGCTTATCCATAATTGTTGAAAATTACGCCAAACGACGGCATAGCCCCCAGATCTCAACATTATTGAGCATGTTTGATAAAAACTTGCCCGTAAGCTCTATAAATCTAGTATCACACAGTGGACCAGTTGAAACAAGGAATAAGGCGAGAATGGAACAACATAACCCCGTAATTTTGTGTCAAGCTCGTGCCGTCGATGCCTCGACGTTTGGAAGCAGTAATAAAAGCAAAAGGTTTTCGTTCCAAGTGTTAAAACCGTGGCTTTTATTGGTTTGACATGAAATTCGTTAATATTGTTTTCTTTTTTGTTTTAAAATCATTTTTAAATAAAAAATGCTTAGTACTATACTCGTACATTGTTTAAAATTTATTTATAAATATATAGTATATATAAATCCGCATCAAAAATTTTTTTGAAATATTTCCATTGAATTGGAAAAGTCGGCATTTGAATAATCTCATACCTAATGTCCAATTATACGTTTAAGCCCCTGTATATAAATGCACAACTTCAATAATACACTACTTCAATAATAGTACGTTAATACATTACTACAATTCGGTCATCCTGATCATGAGATCTCCTGATTTCCTTACTTTTCCCTCCTCGAAACCAAGGGCGTATGTTGGAGGCTGTCCAAGCTTTCTTGTGCGGTATATGTACGGTGACCATCCGTCCACTATTATAGCGGACAGTCCGCTATTTTAAGCTCCTGTCCGCTATTTTTTTGCGTCCGCTATTTGTCCACTATTTTAAAACACGTAACTTCTAAAAAGTATTTATTTCCCAAAATGCCCGCTTTTGTCCACTTTTTTCACTAATTCGATAAAAACGCTTAGTAGTTGTGAAACTATATTCATACTTTTACATTTATACAAAAATTTAAAGATATTTTGGGACATTGGTTAACTTTAATGTCAGCCTTAGGGTGAATAATGGAATTGCTTTTATCCTTGAAAGAGTACTTTCTTTAACAAGAAAAATGCCCAACAACATTGTTTAATTTTTTTAATGATCCTTTTGCTATGTCTTGGTTATTTTTATACACAGTCAAGCTAGTGCCTTATACTGCGTTTAGAAAGTCAACATATTTCAATGCCTGAAGCGGCTATATTAAAAGAATTTAAATCAAAGTTAATAGAACGTCACAATGAAGTATTTTTGTCACTTAATGTACAAAATTCTATTTTAGTTCTTCAGTCAAAGGGACTTGATATAAAAATGTTTAAGGAAAAAGTTAAAAACTTTTACAGAACCTGTATTAGTTACCTGAACCAATGGGATGAATCTTTTAAAGAAATTGAGGGATTTGCTTGGATATTGTTAGATGCAATTCCATCTTAGCCTTTAGTTGAAAAGTCGTTAATAAAGGTAACAGAAATCAGAAATGATTTAATTATAAATAACTAGCTGATACCCGGTGTGCTTCGCTACCCCCCATCGAAATTAAATACATAATAATTAAAAAAATGTATTTATTTGGTAATTAAATTATGCAATTTTTCTTAAAGGTTTCTTCTAATTTCATTTGATGACAATATATTTCTATTTATTTCTTAGTTGTTAAAATTTAATATATAATTTTTTTCTTAAAAAAATAATTCTTATTCTAATGCCTTGGGATACACAATATTTTTGGTTTTTCCCTCTGGTGCATATACATATAAATCTGCGGGTTTTCCTACTTGCGAACATGCGACATAAAGCTGTCCATGTGAGAAACATGGATTTTCTACATTAAGTCCACAAACTTGCAAGGACTGACCTTTTTTTTTTTTTTTTTGGTGAAACCAGCACTCAGGGGATGGCCCCTACTCATGCAGTGCATTGTGCAGGTTTTAGGAAAATGGGTTATAGGAAGGTGGAAGAGAGGGAGTAGTGTTTGTGGACATCTCAAGATGCGAACGGCAAGGAAACGAGTTGCTGCTGGGTGACTATAAAATGGCCAGTGCTATACCTCCACCATTAGACAGTCTACAGCAATCGTCCCCAGAAGCCCGCACCCTTCAGTCCTAGCTTCTCACACTACTCATGTTGTGTGTGTTAATTTTAAATATGAGTGGCGGGACCTACAGTTTAAAGTCGACTCCGAACGACAAATTTATTGAGAAGCTTTTCATGGCAATTTTATTTACTCTCAGAGTTTTTGCCAGAAATCTGCTGAGAGGAAGTTCCCGAAGAAATATTTTCGGTTTAATGTCTGACCTGGGATTCGAACTCGGGCCTTCAGTCTAATAAGCCAACACACTACCTACTAGACCACGGCGACTTCAACTTTATTAATCGTCATTGCAAATGCTAGGCGAAAAGGAAATTGCAGGCGCTTGAAATCGAATGGCATCTCCGATGAGGTCATAGGAATACGTGGCAGCAATACATCAGTTCCCTTAAACTTTCCAGTTATAATGGTCGCCTCGATAAGATTATTCATCATTTTTTTTACTGTTAGTCGAGTGCCATTACAAAGTCGTGGAGGATCAATATTTCTAAGTAAAATAATGGGAACACCGTTTTTTAACTGTAATTCATGAGGTGGAAAGCCTGGTAAATCTAACGAATTTAAAAATTCGACTGGATAATTGACGACATCCTCAATATTTGAAACTGTGTCGATCGATATATAAGTTGTTAGATTCCCATCGATCTTGTTGAGAATATACACAATTTATTAATTCTTTTTTTGATTGTGTCATTCTACAAAAGTTTGATGGAAATTTTATATACTTTGTTATAGGATCCATTGGAATTCTTCCATTACCTAAATCAAGCAATTGTTTGGAAAAATTTGAAGCTGAAGCATCACGTTGCAACTGAACATGCATATTAGTAGTTAATTTTAGAGTGTGAACATGTCGCCAAAGGTATGATGATTATAGACATGCATTTATCTCATCAGCTGGCGTTGATCCCAAAAATTGGAAAATAGCTGGAATACAAAATTGGGGACTCTAGCTGTTATAGTTTTCTAGATATACAGATTTTAATAATTAGTTCATATGGAGTTTGCCACGCCCCTAATGCTTGATCGCCCATTTTTAACAAAAATATTGATATTGAACCTTTAGATATTCGTACAAAATTTGAGCAATCTAACTGTTCTGGTGTTTTAGATATGCAGATTTTAGTATTTACTTCATATGGGTGGTGCCACGCCCGCTTTTGCTGTACTCCCTATTTTTGTCCAAAATATTTATATTTAAACAAAAGTTACTTGTAAAAAATTTGGGGACTGCAACTGTTAAAGTTTTCCAGTTATGCAGATTTTAGTATTCACTTTATATGGAAGGTGCCATGCCCCCTAATGATAGGTCGCCCATTTTTATAAAAAAAAAATCATATTGAACCTAAAGATATTCATACAAAATTTGAGTAGTTTAACTGTTCTGGTGTTCTAGATATGCAGATTTTATAATTTACTTTATATGGGAGGAGTCACGCCCACTTTTGCTAGACCGCCTATTTTTGTCCGAAATATTTATATTTAAACTAAAGTTACTTGTACAAAAATTGGAGACTCTAGCTGTTACAGTTTTTCAGATATACAGATTTTCGTATTTACTTCATATGGGAGGTGCCACACCTACTACTGCTAGTTCGCCCATTTTTTTTCAAAATATTTATATTGAAACTGTAGTTACTTGTACAAAATTTGAGGTATCTTGCTGTTATAGTTTTTCAAATATACCCATTTTGTTATTAGCTTACAATAGTAGGTAATGTAGTATATGTGGGCGTGGCACCTCCCACATTTGTAGCCTATAACTCCTTCCAGACATACAGGAAGATACTGTGAAAATTTCAAGAAAATCGGTTCAGCCGTTTAGCCGTCTATAAAGTTCAAACATACAAACAAACACACATTCATTTTTATATATATAGATAGATAACGGAATTTTCGATACAAAGTGGGTTGAAATGTTAAAATTTTTCGAAACGAAAAACATTGGGTGATTTTTTAAGAGCTATATATATTTTTCAAAAAAAACTCATAAAATTCAGACAAATGCATGAAATCTTTATTTGAATCGATAGTACGGCCCATATAATTTAATGTTTGAAGATTATTTCATGCAAATGTTGACGGCGACTGCGCCTCAAATGGTCCATCCGCTTAGACCAATTTTGGCATACTCTTTCCAACATTTCGGCCGGTATCTCACGAATAAATGCTTCAATGTTGTCTTCCAATGCGTCAATTGAAGCGGGCTTGTCTGTATAGACATGAGCTTCAACATAGCCCCACAAAAAATAGTCTAAAGGTGTTAAATCGCACGATCTAGGCGGCCAATTGACCGGTCCCGAACGAGAAATAAAATGTTCACCGAACTCGCTTCTCAATAAGTCCATTGTTACGCGTGCTGTGTGGTATGTGGCACCGTCTTGTTGAAACCACATGTCATGCAAGTCAAGCTCTTGCATTTTGGGCAAAAAAAGTTGGATATCATCTCACGGTAGCGCTCACCAATCACAGTTACATTACGATTCGTAGCATCTTTGAAGTACGGTCCAATGATGCCACCAGCCCATAAACCGCACCAAACTGTGACTTTTTCTGGATGTATTGGTAGCTTTTGCAATGCTTCTGGCTGATCTTCACTCCAAAATCGACAATTCTGCTTATTTACGTATCCATTGAGCCAAAAATGAGCTTCGTCACTGAACACAATTTTTCGGTAAAGAAGTGGATCTCCGGCCAACTTTCCAAGAGCCCATTCACCAAAAATTCTGCGTTCAGCTGTATTTTTAAAGGCTTCACACCTAAATCTTTCCGCAAAATTTTCCACGTTGTTGAGTAACAGGGGCCCAATTGCTGCGAACGGCGACGAATCTATAATTGATGGTCATCATTAACACTGGCCGATACAGCTACGATATTTTCTTCAGTTCGCACTCTACGTAAGCGTGTTGGTGGTTTAATGTCCAACAATGTAAATTTGGTGCGAAATTTAGTCACAATAGCCCGAATAGCCGCTTCAGTGGGTCGATTAAACTGACCATAAAATGGAAGAAGCGCGCGATGAACTTTCTTAACAGCACGCATTTTGATAATAAAATTCAATGATTTGCAAGCGTTGTTCGTTTGTAAGAAGATTCATGGTTAAATTATAGACCAAACTGAAGATGTTTGACAGTGTAACAAAACACGAAACGTGCGTGAGCTGTTTAAACCAGTGTTGCCAAAAAGATAATAGCTAAAAAATCACCCGATATACAGTGGACCCTCGGTTAACGAACGCCCCGCATAACGAACATTTCGTATAACGAACACTTTTTTATGAAAAAAAGTTTCGCTTAACGAACGAAGTTTCGCATAACGACCAAAAAAAGGGGAAAACCTTAATTGCATGTAAAATTTCTTTCAGTTTATAGCAACGAAACAGGGGAAGTCCCGAATATACATTATTACAAGGTGTGTTACGTGATAATGCTGTGTCTCATTTTCAACAAATTTTGAATCGACGTCAGAAACAAACGACACTAGACAGTTTTTTGTTAAAAGAAAATTAGGTATGCATGTACCCATTATAAAAAAAAATTATTTTCTATTTTCCTTTATCTTTAAGATATATGTAGTGGTTTATTTTTTCCGTTTTAAAAGTTTTGAAGTATTTTTTGTAACTTTCTTTTAAATAAAAGTTCAAATTGAAACATATTACTGTGTAGTTTTTTCGATCTGGAACGGACTAATTTATTTTACATGTATTTATGTATATGGAAATAGTCGTTTTGCTTAACGAACTTTTTGCATAACAAACGAGGTGCTGGAACGAATTAAGTTCGTTAAACGAGGGTCCACTGTATGTATAAATTTAAATTTGTGTATATTATTTGTACCTATTTATGTCTGTATTCTAAAAATCTTTATATAAAATAATTATTATAATAAATGAATTTTTTGTTTTCCAATTTTATATATTTGTCCGCTTTTTGCTCATGGAAATAATGGTCACCGTAGGTATATGGGACTGCTAAAACCATCCACGTTTTCAATCATAAAACGATCGTTTCGTAATACCTGGGATATACGGGATTTTATACGGGTCATTAAAGTTAGTAGTAGAATCGTAATTCCTCTCCAACACATAGTCCTCGTCCTTATAAACTCTTGGTTCCCTGCTCTTGTCATTGATATACTTCTCATTATACTTCTGTACTATCCTCTGCATATCATAGGCCCTAGACCTAATGATATTGTGATCACTTTTCCGCCGAAAACAAGCATCGTAAAGACACTACATAAATAGGCCTATAAACTTACCAAACAACATGACCCTGGGGTGATTATTAATGAATCTATGTTTAAAGTTAAAGTTATGTTATGTTAAAGTTTTGTCCTAAAATATATCTTTTCCATATTAACCAGTTTGGCCAATATTGGACCTGTCAACTTATTAACTCTTTAAACTTGATCATACGTTTGTGGTGATTACATTGCTATCAAAGTATAGACAATCAGCCCAATCATGAATAAAAATTCCGCATGAAATTTCTCTTTCCCCTTCTCTCCTATTATGAATAAAAATTCCGCGTGAAATTTTTTACTTTTCCTTTTTCTCTGTTTTAATCCCATTTTTATCAACCGTGTGAAGGAAGAAATATTAAAAAGGGAAAAAAGTATGTATTCTCAATGTATTTTAGTTTGTATTTTCCCCAAAAAAAAATTCACTTATAAAACACAAGGGAGTTTGATTAAAAATGTAAGTATATTTTTGTACAACTAAACTTAAATAAATAAAAAATATTTGAATGTTCCTGTAGGTCTAAACCAACTAATAAAACTCAAGTTCAACATTTGGTTACATTAATGGAAGCCAATCTGTAACCACTTTGCTCAAAGTCGACTGGCCTAAAGACACATTGAAGTCTTTTCCTACACCAGTCTGGTACCCACCTTCTGCGAAAAAAACGTAAGCTCGCACTTAGCTTTACAATTGGTGAAACTCCAAATTGCTTTTTTGTTGGTTGACTGTGAGTTGGTAACATTTCTAGTAAATACCGAAAGGCCGTAGTACTTTTGAAACCTGTTGCAAAATAAAATTTAAACCAAACACTTTCATTTTTATTTATTTACTTACAAAGACAGCCGCAACTCAAGAAGATTAGATTCATCCCTTAATTGCCTTCTGGAAATACGTTGGCTGTTTTGTTGTTGCTTCTCTAAACTACCAATTTCCTCCAGAAGGATACACATGATGGCACTATTCATTGTTATTTTCTTGTATTATATTAAACTCTTATGTATTTTTTCAAATTGTATTAATTTTATTTAACTTTAATCTTACTTTATTTTCACAAATTGTCAAAAAATTTAATATCAATAAGAAACACAGCTGACTTAAAAATTCGATATTGCCACTTTTCAAAACTTTTACTCCCGCGGAATTTGTAATTAGAGGATTTCTTTGTCGAGAAAAACGTTTTCCGTGAGAAACAAATTCCTTGAGAATATTCGTGATTGGGCTGAATACCTCAGTCAACTATACAAGAAATGTACCAACAAACGACGAGAATGATATAAATAGGAAAAATGAAACAAATAATAATCAAAAACAAGAAAATACCGCCAATTAAAATTTTTAATGTGGATCCCCAGGAATTAATAAATTTTTTGAGAAGTGGAATTAAAATAAAGGAATTTAAAATTAAAGAGATAGCTAATAAAAAAACCATATTATACTAGAGTAATAGCTTATCTAGAAAAAACTAAGGTGAAATTCTTCACATTTACTCCAAAGGAGTTAAAAACCAAAACATACTTATTAAAAGGTCTCAGTCCAGATACTGACCCTGCCACGGTGTTTTAAGAACTATGTAAATTTTAAAATCTAAAATTTATTAAAGTGAGTCAATTTGCAACTAAGAAATCTATTAAAGAAAATTATAAACTCCCCATATTTTTGGTACAAATAAGCTCCGACAGTAAAGTTAATGAACTTAGAAATATCAAGGCTCTCCTCTATCATTGTATAAAATGGGAGGCTTTAAGAAAACCCGAGATCCCGCAGTGTAGGAGATGCCAGAGCTTCTTCCATAGCGCGGCAAATTGTCACCTACCACATAGATGTGTGAAATGTAAAGAATCACACGATATAGGTGATTACGCCTTGAATAATATACCTGAAAATGAAAAGGACAAACTCTTTTGTGCGCTATGTAATAAGTACGGTCACCCAGCCTTTTATAAAGGTTGTGAAAAATATAAAGAGATAAAGGAAAAACTTAAGATAAAAAAACAAAACCTATTCAGAGAAAGATCAAATAATCCGCCATTACTTGCTAAGCCCAACATAAGTTTTGCTGATATGGTATACAATAAACCTATTCCTATTCAGGAAGCTTTAAAGGAACTGAACAACTCAATGTTAAACTTATCCAATCATTATTATTATTATTAATTTACACAGGCAACTGCAGCTTCAATCTGCTAGAATAGATACAATTTTTTCCACATTAGAAATATAAACTTATGACTGGGACTTTAACCAAAACCCTTAATATTATAGAAATTAATGTAAATTCCCTAATTAGATTAAATAGACGATATGACCTTTGTAATTTTAACAATAAATACGTTCCTGATATCGTATTATTAAATGAAACAAAACTTAACGTTAAACACAAAATTCAATTTAAAGACTATTTTATAATTCGCAAGGATAGAATCAACGCTACTATGGGGGGTGGTACAGCCATACTCATCAGAAATTGTATAAAATATAAGGAATACTCTAATAATAGTATCGCCTCCTTTAAATACCTGGAAACATGCATTTTAACTATCCCATTGACGGGTAATAAAACGTTATATATAGTATCTGTGTATTATCCATCTGGCAATAATCATAGTTATTTTAAATCAGAATATGATAAACTTTTCCAATCTCTGAATTTAGATAACCCTAACAACTTCTACTTAATAGCTGGGGACCTTAATTGTAAGCATTCGGATTGGGGCAATACTCAAAATAATCCAAAGGGAATCATACTTAGTGAATGGCTTTTACAGCATGATATGATTTATAGGTGTAAACTCTACGCATCGACTTCACCATCATACCCCCGGTGCAATTCATACCTAGATATATGTCTAGCAGACTCCCGACTATGTATTTATAGATGAAATGATACAATTAATTGTTTGAATACTATTGACTATGACAGTGATCATAATGCGATACAGATTCTCATAATGGCAATCGAGAAAGATCATCCCCTTACTTTTTTTGAAAGTCTTCCTAGTCTGCAATACAACTATAAGGCAACTAATTGGAGAAAGTTTAGTAACAATATTTCGAATAAACTTACTAATTCTGGAACTATTCCGAATGACAGAAACCTGTCGAATGAGGAAATAGATTCACATTTAGGGAAACTTGAAGAAGTTATAAAAACGTCGATAGAGAGAACAGTTCCAAAGTTCGAGCGTTCAGATTATACAACTAGATTAATTACCCCAACCATAAGCAAATTACAGATAGAAAAATCAAAAATTGTCACAATTATAAAAAGACATAATCGTTTAGAATATTTCATGACTCCTACACAACTTCTCATGCTTAGGACTAAGTTAAAGCTAATAAGAAAACTTATCAATGATAATTTTTCAATAGCTGTAAACAAGCAGTTACGTAGAAAATTTGCAAATATTCATGGCAGTAATGTTTCTGACATATTTAAGGAAACTAAGAAACAATTTAGATTCACGGATAATGGAAACATAGATTTGATTCGCATTCCCTCGGATGAACAAATTTTATTGAGAGAAGCCGGAATAAACCCAGTTGTATTAAAAAAAGTTGATAATACTAACAACCTCGTAGTAGACGATTCGGAACAAATTTTAAATATAATTGGCTCCTATCTAGAGTCGGTTCACACTCATAAAGAGATTGATCAATAAAATCTTTTACAGCTAGAAGCTGAAAGATGTTTATCCAGATTTTTAGAAATAAAAACTGAGTATGAAGCTAATCAAGTAAACAACTCAATATTTGATGCAAATAAAAGAGCTAATGAAATAAATGATCCTTATGACGACAACATGTTTTTCACAAAAGAAGGGCTTCTATACATATTTAGAAATTTAAGAGGAAAATTGTCGTCGGGTTTGGACAATATCCCTAATTTAATTCTTAAACAACTTCCTGAGGTTATAATATTTGAATTCTGTACCCTCTTTAATAACATGATAAATAATGCGTATTTTCCTCATGCATGGAAAATCGCTAAAGTGGTTGTTTTTCCTAAGAAGGGCAAAGATAGTCGTAATCTAAGGAACATTTGTGAGATAAGCTTACTTTCAAACATTAGTAAAATTTTTAAAGTAGGAGTCAACAATAATACACTAGAGCCTCGACATGCGTCGTTAATGGGGACCGGAGAATTGGGACGCAAAACGACGCAAATCGAATCAACTTTTTCTACACAAATGCATTGAAATTTAATTTATTGGGACCAAGAATTCAAAGGAAAGCAAAATGAATGAATAATGAAAACATTTTTCATTATTTTATTTAGTTCAACAAATGTTTTTTAATTATTATAAAGAAATAACAAAACAATAAACAGAAGTTGCAAGAATTTTAAAATACAAAAAAAATTCTAAATATGTTCCACAATACAAATACTAAAATGGTAGTACTCAATGCTGCAAGAAAAAAATTAAACGTAAAAAATTAAACGCAAGTTGGGATTCAAACGACGCCAATCGGGGACGAAACGACGCAAATTTAATCGACGCGAGTTGAAATTGCAACAACGCAAGCTGAGTTTTGTCAATTTTTAAAAAGCGACGCAAATCGGATCGACGCAAGTCGGGGCTCTAGTGTATATTAAAATTTTCTGAGAGAGCAGAATTAGTAAATAATAGACAATTTGGTTTTAAATACAAGCATTCAACAGTTCATGCCATTCAAGTTCTTACCTCTGATATCTATTGGAACCTAAACAAATCATTGTGTACAGGAGCCTGCTTAGTAGATTTTGAAAAAGCATTTGATAATATATGGATTCCTGGATTAATATATAAACTAATAAAATATAAATTTCCCATGCATCTGGTGATAGTAATGTTTAATATGTTAAATAACAGGCCCTTTCATGTGAGCAACAAAAATTTGATATCTACTAAAAGATTCGCAATCATAAATGGACTGCAGCAGGGAACGGTGATTTCACCTATACTATTCAATATATATATTCACGATCTATTAAATAAAATAGATAATATAATAGGATTTGCCGATGACATTATAATTTACTATTCTGATAACAATATATATAGGCTAAACGTAAATCTTCAAACACATTTCGATACTTTAGAAAATACTCATATGATTGGAAAATGAAAATTAACACTAGCAAATGTGAAACAATACTTTTCAGACCTCCTGTGGGAAAATGCAATTACAATATAAGAAAATACTGGAACGAATTCTGTATAAAATCAAATGATAATATTGTAATTTCGAACAAGCAAACTGTTAAATA
The DNA here is from genome assembly GCA_927399465.1 of Sarcophaga caerulescens. Taxonomy (NCBI): domain Eukaryota; kingdom Metazoa; phylum Arthropoda; class Insecta; order Diptera; family Sarcophagidae; genus Sarcophaga; species Sarcophaga caerulescens. The sequence goes on along the minus strand of OV656872.1, from coordinate 89,385,114 downwards.
TCTTGGTGTTAATCTCGATAAATTCTTATATTTTAATAAACACATTGATTCCCAAATTCAAAAGCGAAAAAAAAGATTTTTTTATGTACAAAAAATTATTTTTTTCAAACTACATCTACGCAAGAGTGAAAATTATTCTATATCAGTCTTTAATACGGCCTATACTAACATATGGCTGTCAGATATGGTATAATATTTCCCCGTCATATATGGAGAAAATTCGAGTATTTGAAAGGAGATATCTCCGAGCTTGAACATCATTCTATAGATCCCCTAAAAGTAATTATAAATATTATAATTCGAATAAGAAGCTATACAACAGAGCAAAAATATGTAGAATTGATAATTTCATTATTAGTCTTATTAGAAATCACATAATGCGAAGCATAACTTGCACGGAAAATAACCTAATATTAGCCCTATATTACACTAATGAACAGTACATACAAAACTCCTTATGTGGGGGATACGTCCCACCAGAAGCTTTTTATACCTCGATAAACACGGATATATACAAAATGAGAATGGTGTTCCTATATTCTACCACATACATACATATATAGAAGAGCAAGTGACAAGACTATTCTTTGCAAAGAGCTTTCCGCAGAAAATCGTCGGTTTGACACAAATATTTGTATGAAAGACACAGACGTGTCAACTAGAATTAGAAATAAATATTGGTGGCTTACCAAATAAATTTCTCTTCACATTTTACCCCCTTGACTGTAGCTTTTATCTTATCCTTGCAATACAGAAGTAACGTTTTTAAGCATTTTCCGTTACAAATAGATTAAGTATACAGTGTTAAATGTATAGTATTATAATATAATTGAAAGATATTCTAAACTGTAAATTAGTAAATAGTTAATGTACAGGAGATCCCCATCGGGAGACAGTGTTAACAGATATATATAAGTATATTAAGATATCAACTATTTGTTTATTGGTAGTTTAAGTTTCTTAATTTTTTTATTAAATAAACAAAAAAAAAACATGCCCATTTCATCATGATACCTGTATAAAATTAAAATAAATAAATCACCATCCTTTGTCTTCCTACACAGTACATCATCCCTTTTATTCGATGTCATAAGTGAGAGAGTAACAATCAGTCACGATTCTAAAGATCCTACTATGAAGATATATGTGTACAAAATCATTTCAATGCAGAAATTATAGCCAGAGTTTCAAGCTCGAAACTATGACATTTTGACTCTGAGTCCGTCGTTCATTTGGAAAAGTAACAAATTGGATAGAACTTGCCATATGCCCTTATATGCAGCAGCACTGCATCAAAGACTATTGTACAGGCATCACAATGTAGCTCAGTGTTATCATTTGGGTAGTATAATGCCAGCACTGGCGACTTCATCAACTTTCTCTCAAGCACCTCGGGCGCATTTAATTACTTTTCCTCAAACGCCTGGCCCTTATAATTAGAACGTATAACGGTTTCGCAATTATCTCGAAATATTTCACAAAATGTCGAAAATAGCAATAAACTTCCAAAAAACTGTACTGAATGCTGCATATCTAGGACTGGAAAGTCCCGATATCATCAGCCCTATCTATTTTATCCTAAGTATTTAACCGAAATTTGGAGATACTCGCACTTATCATCTCTTAACTCCAAATTATTCTCCACTAGTAGCGTAAAATCTTCCTTCAAAATCTGTAGGTGCTCCTCAACATATCCGTTTGCCACCATTATAACTTCCAAGTAAATTATTCTTTTATCACCTCTAACCATGTCCGAGAAAACCCTGTCCACAAACCTCTGACAAACAGACGGTGCATTCTTCAGACTAAAAGGCATTCTTAAAAATTCTTACTGTCCCAAAGATGTCACAAAAGACATAAACTTAGTAGAATCGGTATGAACACAGACATGGTGAAGTCCATTCTTTAAATATAGCTTCGTACACAATTTCTTTCTCAAAAGATCATCTGTTACGATTTTACGAAAACAATATTCTTTCTCTCACAACTTTTGTTACATACTGTAATCCTTACATTGTAGCATTATATTTTTTATATCATGATAGACATATGTCTTGTCCCGTTACTTATATGATTCCTATCAGAGATCAGAAATGAATCGTTTTTCCGCTACTCATAAGCACTCATGCAATTTTGAGTATGAGTGAATCAACAGAATTGAAATTCAACTACTCTGATTCATTCGTACTCGCTACAGCATTGATTTATAAGTATAGGTTACAATGAGTATGAGTACAACGTTGACATCAAACTCACAACATTCGAAATGTGTTTGATTCATACGCCTACTCATTCTGATTCATAAATTTAGAAAAATACTTATAATCAGTGTTGCCGTTTTTGGTTATTTCTAACCAAAATTGGTTATTTTTTTGCTCAATGTGTAGATGTGTAAATTTTTCCGGTTTTGGTTATTTTTTTTTTCTTATAAAAAGAGCTTTTGTTTTGCTTGTTAAAATTAATTAATTTGTAAGACTAAAATTTTATTTTGTTGTTTTTTGTTTCTTTTTTTACTCTGTTGTATTAAATATAATTTGAAAAAAAAAAAAATAATATAAAAAATGGGAATTTAATTTTGGTTATATTTTTTCTTATTTGGTGATTTTTTTCACAAATGTTGGTAACAAAATTTTTTTTTTCGTGGCAACACTGCTTATAATGCTTATAAGTGATTCGAGTGGCTCGAATCATTCATCAAAATTTACAGCCTTTGTTATTGTTGCATATACAAACAAAGAAGAAAGGAAAGACAAAGACAACAAGCAAAGCATACACAAAATCTTCTTGTGAGTATAGTAGTGTTCGTACGCGAATCATACCTATTTTGTGCTTCGTGTAAATGTTAAGTAGAGACGAGTCGAAGTCAATAACATCATGCGTATTGTTAAGTATGAATACGAGGAGTACTTCCAACTTTGAGTATGAGTAGTATGAGTATCATATTAAAATAAGTATGAATGCGTATAAGTATGACTCGAATCTACTCATCGTTTTGAATACTCGTTGCTGATCTCTGATTCCTATATATAGAGTATTACCAATGGATATATATCTATACCTCTCCATCTTGAATATCTAATTGCATACAATTCTTACCAATAGATAGATATACATATACCTATCCCTCTTTATCTTAAATATCTAAATGCATATTCCATTGAAATTATTTTTTTCATTGATTCATTCATTTTCATGATTTTTTTTTTTATTAGAATTGGTGTAAGCTTTGCATATTTCATGGAAATGTCTTTTTACATTAGAATTGGAGTAGGCTTTGCATATTCCATGGAAATGATCTTTTTACATTAGAATTGGAGTAGGCTTTTGGATATTCCATTGAAATGATTTTTACAAAAGAATTTTAGTAGGCTTTGCATATTCCATTGGAAATGATTTTTTTATTGGAATTGGGGTAGGCTTACTGGATTATGATTTCTGACAGACAAATTAATTACGAAATAAAGCTCAACAAGTGCAGAAGTCTGCAAGAACCTCTGAAAGAAAATTCTTGAATATTAATTAAAATGAAATTTTAAATAAAGTGGAAAAGTACAATAAAAAGTGAAAGAAAAGTGGAAAGAAAAAAAATAATCAGAAGACTACAGGAGATGATTTAATTGTCGTACTGCATCAATTTTCATCACATCATCTGTCCTGGTAAAAATTTATGGTCTACGCATTCCACCATAGCCCAAATATAACTGGACTCCACCTGTTCGTCCACCGAAGTTCTGGAAGCACGTGGATTTCTAAATCAAGTGATATCTTTTTGTGTTATATTTATCAAGAATTCTAATAAGTTTCCTCATTTTTTTTCTTTTTTTTTAAAGAATCTATTGCATTCTAAATTTTATTTAAACTTTAAATTTATTTAAATCTTTAATTATAAAAAGAATTTAAAGCCTAGTTGAGCTGTGTTTAAAATCATTATCAATTGTCTCAAACTTAACCTAAAACAAAAATGTTCAATTTATACCTATACCTATATTAAAAATTAAAACTTAAAAATGATTGATTTAAAATAATTATTTCTTTATAATTTTATTTTTGTATAATTATTTCTATTTGTATTCAAAAAGAATTTTTCCTTTAAAATTGAAAATTATAACGTAAAATATCAATTAAATATGTATTATCAAATATCTATCGCCCATGTTCTGAAAAACGCATATCGCTTAATGTTCGCGTTTTCGATTTGAAAACGCCAAATAGGTGTTCTGACAAACGAAATCGCTAGAAATTTGGCGTTTTCAAATCGCTAATGTATACTGAAGTGATCTGGTGCTTTTTATTTAAACTGTACCTTAAATTAAGTCGTCGTAGTCTAGTAGGTAGTGTGTTGGCTTATTAGACGTAAAGCCAGGGTTCGAGTCCCAGGCCAGACATCAAAACAAAATACAAAAAGTATTTCTTCGTCGATTTCCTCTCAGCAGATTTCTGGCAAAAACTCTGAGAGTAAATAAAATTGCCATGAAAAGTTTCTCAAAAAATCTGTCGTTCGGAATCGACTTTAAACTGTAGGTCCCGCCACTCATGTATAAAATTAACACACACAACATAAGTGGTGTGAGAAACTAGGTCAATAATCCTGACTGAAGGGTTGTAATGACCAATTATGTATGTGTGTACCTTAAATTAACAATAAAATTATACACAATTTAAATTTAATATGTTTTCTTTTTATTTGAATGAAAACTTTTAGCATTCTTTGACGATTTAAATTAAAAATATTAAATAGAAAAATTGGCTTTGAGTTTGGGTATTGTCTGTATCATTTGTTTACTTATCAACTGGCGACTTATGCAAACAGCTGATCAGATTGATCTTCGAAAAAAATTTAATGTAGTGGTGTTAATTTTACAACTAATTATTTGGTTATTTCTTTTTAAACTTTTGATATTAATATTTGCAATTTATTAAATTCACATATCTATATTAAATCGTAAATATGAACCCTTAATAAAAGTTAAAAAATAATTTAAAACATGTATAAAGTACTTTAAAATTTTTATGAGAGCAAAAAAATCATACAAGTTTTTATTTTAAACTGGCTACCCGTGTTAAAAATTACCAATTATTCGTGAGTGCTTATAAGTAACATCTCTAACTGAAAAGAAGCATTTGCCACAATTTTTCTGACATTTCACAAATAAAATACGTAAATTATATATAAATTACGCCTGATATGGATTGTCCAATGGATTGGAAAAGTCCCTTAGTGTTTTTAATTAACATTTCTTTTGCTTTTTGTTTTTTAAAAGCTAATTAAAGCTATATATTTTTTATTTGTTTATGTTTTGTTATGATAAAACATATGTTTTCATTGTTCGAATGCAACTTCGAAAAATGCAAAACGCCAGCAAATCGCTTCGTTCTCAGAACATGCTGAAATGCGTTTTTCAAATCGTAAGCGATTTGAAAACGCTGCGTTTTCCAGAACATGGGCGTATATAATGAATTATTTTTAATTTTAAACCTCTTTGAATATTCGAACCTATTTTGATAATTAATTACAGTAAATATAAATTTTTATTAATTTCTTTTTTTTAATTATTATTAACATTTTTCTTTAAGTGTAATTTTTAAGTATATTTTACTTAACTTTTGCATTTGTAAGATATATGTGTAAACTTTATTAATCGTCTCTAAACAGAATTTAGAAACAACAACAACAACACACATTGACTGCTGGGCCCATCATCTCAATTGCTGTGGATAACCATGATCTGTAAGTGATGATTGTAAAATTTTATTCATATTTCACTTTATAAATTTTACTATTTCATTAAGTAATATAATATATGTAGTCGGTCCGATTCAGTTTTGTTCCTCTATCCGAATTTTTTTTTTGTTTTCTTAAGTTCTTTGTTTTTCAATCCTAATGCATTTAATAATTAATAACTTTAGTTTGCTCTATATAGTTGCGAGTAAAGGTATTATATAACTAATGTTAATTTCATTTCTTTTAATCTATTATAATAAATTTGTTTGATTGTATTACGTAAATATGAATCATTAAATTATTTAATGGAGAAGGATAACCTTGACAAGGATGTGTGCGTATAAGTAGCCTTTGTATTTTTTTTTATGGGACAGATCTAAAATTACGGGTATTCTCTCTGTCATTGGTGTTCAAATGATAAAGGGATGGGAAAAGTGTACCCTACGTTGGCATATTCATCTCGCCATCGTTTCATTTGTTAAAATACTTCTTTGTTTTTTGAAAATATTTTATTCTTTTATTTATTTTTGCACACTCTGGTGACATGTAGAGTGTGTTATATGTTAATGCGTCAAATCGGGTTGAGAACCAACGAAACTTAGTGTAGAGCTAGCGGGTAAACAGATATTCATGTCTCTTAACTTCTGTATTTGAAATTTATACATATGGTATATCGGCCTACATGGGTCTATTATTAAATATGTATATGACGCGTTACATGTAGATGGTCGAACGGTTAAAAAATTAGGACCGCATTACATGGTATGTGACGTGGCGACGCATAACATATATGGCGCCCAACGCAAAGCATTTTTAATAACTTTTATGGTTTAATTGACCTGGATCAATACATTTTCAATTGCAAGACATAGTTTTATCACGAATAAATAATTCTTAAATCTATTTGCGGCAATACGAAGTTGTTGATTCCAGTAAATCATTTAAATGGTTAATTTTTTTTTTGAAGAGTCATAAGACTTTGATTATATATCTTATGACATTCATTAGATTATAAAACAACTTGATGTAATTGTTAATAAGTCTGTAAGGTTATCCAGACGAAGGTATTTTATTTTGCTATTAACATAATTTTTGTTTTGTTAGTGTTAATAAGTCAATAAAATCACCTAGATAGAGGTATCCTATAATATATTGTTATTAACATGATACTTTAATTTCAATCAACAAATTTTGTTTATTAATAAGTCGGTAGAATCACCTATATTTCTCCATTGCTATTAACAGCATGCTTACTTTGTTTGTTGATTAATACATACATTGGCTTTGCTTTACGCTCAACATCTTGTCGCAGTTTATTCTTCCCATATAAAAGAATATATTGTTTTTTCTTATACTCCTAATTATACTTTAAGATTGCTCCACTTAAAACTTTAATTTTAACTTAAGATTTATGCTTAAGAACTCTTTTTATAATTATTTTTCTCGATTATTATTTTTATTTATTTTTTTAATTTGAATATTTTGGTTAATAGATAGTTTATTTTTGCAATGAATGCTAGACATCGTGGTGCTCAAAGTAGCGTTTCTTCATGCAATCGTAATACATAGAAGTTTAGATTCGTCACAGAATAGTATAACGATTGAATTGCAGGACCCTCCCACGACTACAGGTGCTCGTGTTGCACATTCACCAGTGGTGAGAAGGAATTTAGATTCTTCACAGCAAGTACCTCATACTGAAAGTTTTTCCAATCTGACAACTAATATGAATGCCTCGGACACTAACCCAGTGAATAATAATCCGACTTCTTTACCACAAGCTGCTAATGCTTTACCAAGCGCTAATTTGAGTTGTAATTTAGCCAGTGCAAATGGTAATGAAAATAATTCTAATGCTCCGTTTGATGTGCTAATATCATTGATTGGTGTTCAAATGAGAAACGTTAGTGAAATTAGTTTACAGGGTGAAGAAAACCGATTTTGAGTTTATAGATCCCCAAATCGAGGCTCTGAAATTATCGAAACATATCGATAAAGGAGATTATTCGAAAATCAAATGTTGGAATTGTCTATCCTATGGTCATTCTTATATTTATTGTGGAAAGGAAGTTATTAAACCTTTTTGCTTTAAATGTGGTCAGAAGGGATATTTGACACCTTCGTGTCCTAACCAACATAACTTTCAGGGAAACCGACAAACGGGCGAAATGGCTACCGGGGACACTCGTCCATCTCAACAGACCCCGAGTCTAATTTAGAAACTGATTTTAAATCAACTTCTCTTGCTTGTACCGCACGGAAGGATACTGAAACTAAATGGTATGAAGTCACAAAAAAACCAGAAAAAACTTGTCAGTACAAAACTTACAGTAAGCTCAGTTCTTTTCACAAATACCCTTCTAAGAAAATCTTGAAATGTAGAGAACGCTCCAGGAAGCGGAAATATTTTCATAAGCTTGTTGCATCAACAATTTTACCTGGCTCTGATGATCGTCCATTTGTAAAAGTCAAAGTTTTTGATGATTATTTGATAGGTTTATTGGATTCAGGTGCGAATATATCTGTACTTGGAAGAAATTGTTTATAATTTTTAGAAAGGAATACGATTTCCTATAAACCCATTAGGTCAGAATTATCAACTGCTAGTGGTTCTACTCAAGGAGCAATTGGTTACTGTACGTTACCGATTAATTTCAAGAATGTAGCCAAAAATATAGATTTTTATTTAGCGCCTTCTCTTACGCAAAATGCATACTTTGGTACAAATTTCTGGCGACAATTTACATTGGCTCCGGATATTATACCAGCGTTATCTTCAATTGAAGCAAATATATCCAATCCTAATGGGAATTTAAAATTTCATGATCTTAGTCCGCAACAGCAGATTACTTTGGAAAATACAATAAAAGAATTTCCGTCATTCGAAAAGCTCGGATTGGGTTGTACGGACCTTCTCGAACATAACATAGATATTGGTGATGCAGTTCCTATTAAATGCAAGCATTATCCATTATCTCCACCACGACAGGAGGAAGCGTTTGGTGAAATAGAGAGACTTTTAAGTATGGGAGTGATTGAAGAGTCCAATTCACCTTGGTGTTCTCCAGTTGTTTTAGTAAGGAAACCAGGAAAAGTTCGCCTTTGTATAGATTCGCGTAAGCTCAATGCTGTTACGAAAAAGGATTCATATCCTCTACCTCATATAAACGGATTACTCAGTAGATTAAAGGACACTTATTTTATAACCGGTGTTGATCTTAAAGATGCATTTCTTCAAATTAGATTGACAGAATCTTCAAAAGAGAAGACTGCTTTTGTAGTGCCAGGAAAACCATTATATCATTACAAATACATGCCTTTTAGTCTTTGTAATGGTCCTCAGACTATGAGCAGACTAATGGATAAGGTTATACCAAAGAAAATAAAGTATAAAGAATGTGCATCTTAACATTTTTTGGAATATTTTTCAAAAATATTTCATGACGCGGGGGGAAAGATAGGAGGGAAGTAAACAGAAACGAAGAGCGTAACAATGCGTTGCTCTCATTCTTTGCTCTCATCGCGATGAGATCAAAGACTATAAATATATGAAGATGTTGCACTGCCATACATTGTACTGCCAGTGCCAAATTTGTCGATGGCAGTACGGCTACTGCCACTTATTGTACTCAGAGAACTTATTATACTCAGAGAACGTATTGTTCTCTTCTCTAATTTATTCTCATATGCGTGTATACGTGTGTGCTTGTACATTGCCAAATAAAATAATAAACAAACTGAAAATGTCTTGTTTTCACAAAATGTATGTGCAAATAGCCTGTGGAAAACAAATATTAGCGTTTGTTTTATTGTAGGGTAAGAATATGTGTTTTATTGTTGTAGAAATGAAACTATATCGATTCGCACCGAAATAAAAAATCCACATTTTGTGTGGACATTTGAAACTGAAAAATTGTTTTATAAAAAGTGTGAATTTAAAAATTGTAGTGCATGCTCAAACAAAACGTTTAATAAATATAATATATAATTAAAATCATAAATCATATTTTTAGAAGATATTGATAGGACTGGAAATATATCAGAAAGTACACATACCCCTGATATAGATGTCGCAGATATATACTATGAAAATAATGAATATTTTAATGAAGGCACCGATTGTTTTACGTCCAACAATGTGCCAATTGAATTAAAATCAAGTCGATATTTTGTTGGTTACATAGCTCAACGAATATCTTGCGTTAAATGTCGTGTGGATATAATCAAACCAGCGCAAATTTTGTCATATCCTTCAGAAATGTTCGTTTATGCAAAAAATTATGTAAAAGATTCCGACTTTGGAAGTTTGTGCGCTCCATCTGATTTATTTTTTGAAGTTTGCAAAATTCATATAAGTCTTCGAAAAAATTTTTTTAGAAAATAAATCTATAAAAAACAAAAAAACATTTGTAGTTGGCCAAAAAATACAAAAAATGCACAAAAAATACAATTTATTCCTTGGTTTGATGAAAATAACGAATGTTATAAACACAGAATGGAGATGCTTAATTTACTAATTGTTGTTTTACTACGGAAGCATTCCACATGGGAAACATACAAATTCAAATTATCCAGTATGGAAAAAGTTAAAATTTTGAACCGTTAAAATGATAAATAAATTTAATAAATACTAAACAAAAAAAGCATTCGTTTTATTACAAAAACAGACAAAAATAGACACATATGGTAAATACATACATACATAATTGAATAGTAATATATAATTCGGTGCGAATCGATATAATTTCATTTCTACAACAATAAAACACATATTCTTACCCTACAATAAAACAAACGGTAATATTTGTTTTCCACAGGCTATTTGCACATACATTTTGTGAAAACAAAAAATCTTTCAGTTTGTTTATTATTTTATTTGGCAATGTATGTATACATACATGCACACACGTATACACGCATATGAGAATAAATTGCTTAGAGAAAAGAACAATACGTTCTCTAAGTATAATAAGTTCTCTGAGTACAATAAGTGTACTGAGTCTTTTTTGTTTTCTTTCTCTCGGTTAACATGAGAGTGAGAACGACGATTCAGCTTTCCCTGTTAACTACCCCCCTCATAAGAAAGAAGCACAAAATTTTGTGAATTTTAAATACACTGTGTGCAACATCTTTACATATTTATAGTCTTTGGTCAAACAATAAAAACGATCATACATACATAATCGTACATACGCATATACATACGTACGATGAGAGCAACACATTGTTACGCTCTTTGTTTGTGTTTATTTTTCTTCTGTCTTCCCTCCCTCATCAAGAAATAATTTTTAAAAAAGATTTTGGTGAGAGCGGGTCTTACTGGTACATCCCGCCATAAGAAATTTTACTTCTACATGATGCGCATTCTTTATATTCATATTCTTTGGTTCTTTTCTCTTTTAAAAATCATTTCTTGATGAGGGAGGGAAGACAGGAGAAAAATAAACACAAACAAAGAGCGTAACAATGTGTTGCTCTCATCGTACGTATGTATATACGTATGTACGATTATGTATGTATGATCGTTTTTATTGTTTGACCAAAGACTATAAATATGTAAAGATGTTGCACACAGTGTATTTAAAATTGACAAAATTTTGTGCTTCTTTCCTATGAGGGGGGTAGGTAACAGGGAAAGCTGAATCGTCGTTCTCACTCTCTTGTTAACTGAGAGAAAGAAAACAAAAAAGACTCAGTACACTTATTGTACTCAGAGAACTTATTATACTTAGAGAACGTATTGTTCTTTTCTCTAAGCAATTTATTATCATATGCGTGTATACGTGTGTGCATGTATGTATACATGCATTGCCAAATAAAATAATAAACAAACTGAAAGATTTTTTGTTTTCACAAAATGTATGTGCAAATAGCCTGTGGAAAACAAATATTACCGTTTGTTTTATTGTAGGGTAAGAATATGTGTTTTATTGTTGTAGAAATGAAATTATATCGATTCGCACCGAATTATATATTACTATTCAATTATGTATGTATGTATTTACCATATGTGTCTATTTTTGTATAGAATGAAGTTGTAATAAAACGAGTGCTTTTTTTTGTTTAGTATTTATTAAATTTATTTATCATTTTAATGGTTCAAAATTTTAACTTTTTCCATACTGGATAATTTGAATTTGTATGTTTCCCATGTGGAATGCTTCCGTAGTAAAACAACAATTAGTAAATTAAACATCTCCATTCTGTGTTTATAACATTCGTTATTTTCATCAAACCAAGGAATAAATTGTATTTTTTGTGCATTTTTTGGCTAACTACAAATGTTTTTTTGTTTTTTATAGATTTATTTTTTAAAAAAAAATTTTTTCGAAGACTTATATGAATTTTGCAAACTTCAAAAAATAAATCAGATGGAGCGCACAAACTTCCAAAGTCGGAATCTTTTATATAATTTTTTGCATGAACGAACATTTCTGAAGGATATGACAAAATTTGCGCTGGTTTGATTATATCCACACGACATTTAACGCAAGATATTCGTTGAGCTATGTAACCAACAAAATATCGACTTGATGTTAATTCAATTGGCACATTGTTGGACGTAAAACAATCGGTGCCTTCGTTAAAATATTCTTTATTTTCATCGTATATATCTGCGACATCTATATCAGGGGTATGTGTACTTTCTGATATATTTCCAGTCCTATCAATATCTTCTAAAAATATGATTTATGATTTTAATTATATATTATATTTATTAAACGTTTTGTTTGAGCATGCACTACAATTTTTAAATTCACACTTTTTATAAAACAATTTTTCAGTTTCAAATGTCCACACAAAATGTGGATTTTTTATTTCGGTGCGAATCGATATAGTTTCATTTCTACAACAATAAAACACATATTCTTACCCTACAATAAAACAAACGGTAATATTTCTTTTCCACAGGCTATTTGCACATACATTTTGTGAAAACAAGACATCTTTCAGTTTGTTTATTATTTTATTTGGCAATGTACAAGCACACACGTATACACGCATATGAGAATAAATTAGAGAAGAGAACAATACGTTCTCTGAGTATAATAAGTTCTCTGAGTACAATAAGTGGCAGTAGCCGTACTGCCATCGACAAATTTGGCACTGGCAGTGCAACATCTTCATATATTTATAGTCTTTGATCTCATCGCGATGAGAGCAACGCATTGTTACGCTCTTCGTTTCTGTTTACTTCCCTCCTATCTTTCCCCCCGCGTCATGAAATATTTTTGAAAAATATTCCAAAATATGTTAAGATGCACATTCTTTATACTTTATTTTCTTTGGTTATATCTTCCCGTCTGCGAGATAATGTGTTTATTTACTTAGATGATCTTTTGATTTGTAGCTCTGATTTTGAATCTCACATGAAACTTTTAAGTGAAGTAGCAAACTGTCTTCGGCTTGCTAAACTAACAATAAATGTTAGTAAGAGCAAATTCTGCCAAAGAGAAATTCGTTATTTAGGATATATTGTTGGAAATGGTTGTCTAAAGGTTGACCCAGATAAGGTAGCTTCAATCCGAGATTTTACTATACCAAAAACGCCAAAACAGGGGCAAAATCACCGCATTCGATATCGAATGCACATTCGAGTAGACACTATTTTCGATGGCCGCAATTTCTTGGATCATGGTATTCGATCGTAATTTATATTTCCTACTACTATTTTTTACATTGCTGTAGCAAATTCCAATAAGAAAAACGAAGCGAAAAAGGAAAACAAAACAAACAAAAACGAGATTAATGTGCGTGATAAATTCTTAAATTTGCAAAAAAAATATTAAAAAACTTTTTTTGAAGCTTATTTTTGGCCAAATCGGGATGTTCCATCATAAATTGTGCCAGTACCCCTTTTTGTTTCCCATTTACCTTATTTGTATTTGTTTTGGAAGCGTTTTTTCATTATTTATTTGTTTTTGTACTAATTATTGGGCTTTCTTGGCCTTAATGTTCAGTTTCCTAAAAACAATTAAAATTACATTTTTGCACAAATTTTGAGAAAATGTTCGAAAAATGCTTTCATTCTTACTTATTTATTATTTTACTTCGTTGTTTTCAGTTATTTCTTTTGTTTTGTACCAAAAAGCTACTGTTTGTTTGTTTTCGATGACAGTTAACCAATCGTGTACAACAACGAGTAAATACGATACGATAACGATTACCGTGATCCACGTCAACCACATTTCGATAATAAAGTACTCGATTTCGAATGCGGTGATTTGGCCCCAGGTTCGAAGATTTATTGGTATGGCTAATTGGTACAGATCATTCATAAGCAACTTTGCTAAACCATTCATGTTAACAGATGAGGCAAAACTTTCTTTTGAAAAATTAAAAGATGCCTTATCAACCGCTCCTGTTTTTGCTCAGCCTAATTTCAATCGTGAATTTATCATACAATGTGATGCGTCAAAAGTAGGCGTAGGTGGTGTTTTATTTCAGTTAGATGACTTCGGAGAAGAACATCCTATAGCTTTTGTATCTCAGAAATTAAATAAATGCCAACGCAATTACACAGTAACAGAACTCGAATGTATGGCGGCAGTAATCTGTGTAAATCGATTTCGACCATATATCGAAGGACTCCCGTTCCGAATTATAACAGATCACGCTTCCTTAAAATGGTTAATGTCACAAAAAGATCTCAGCGGTAGATTGGCCAGATGGAGTCTTAAGTTTCAGCGTTATGATTTTAAAATAGAACATCGTAAAGGTTCTTTGAATATCGTTCCTGATGTTCTTTCTCGAATGGATATAGAGGAAATTGTTCCAATCGACATAGCACATGATATTGATTTAAACTCTGCAGATTTTCAGAGTGATGAATATAGGAAAATAATAGATTTAGTTTCCAGTAAGAGGGATTGTTTTCCAGATCTTCACTTATCGGATGAGGGTTTGATATACAAACGTATACACTTTAAGCAGAATGGTATCGAAGAAGGGAATTTATGGCGTTTGTGGATACCTAAGTCAATGTCTGGAAAGGTCTTAAAAGCTGCCCATGATACACCCACAGCTTGTCATGGGTGATTTACAAAAACACTTACAAGAGTGCGTCAGAAATATTTCTGGCCAACAATGGTCATTGATGTAAAAGAGTATGTTAATAATTGCGAAACATGTAAAACGATAAAATCTTCAAAGAGAGCTTCAAGACCACCAATGGGTAATCAATTTTTACTAATCAACCTTTTGAGAGATTGTATTGCGACTTTTTGGGACCATACCCTCAAACAAAAATAAAAAATTCTGTTATATTTGTATGTTTGGATCATTTTACAAAATTTATTTTCTTAAAGCCATTAAAAGCGGCAACATCCGCTAGTGTTATTTCCTACTTTCAAAATGATATTTTTCCTACATTTGGCATGCCAAGATTTATTCATAGTGATAATGGCAAACAATTTGTGTCCAAAGAAATGGTTGAATTTTTTGGTTTATATGATATTCAACACATCAAAACTGGTTTCTATGCACCACAATCTAATGCTTCGGAGCGGGTTAATAGAGAGATTTTAACGAAAATTAGGTTCTTTTTAAAGGATCACAAGGATCATAGAGAGTGGGATAAGTTTATTCCTCAAATATTGTCTATTTTGCGCAGTGATTACCATTCGTCCATAAAATGTTCACCTTATTATGCATGCTTTTCTTATTTGCTTATTTCTACTTACAAAATATTGTATAAATTAGGATGTCTATCTGGTGAAGATTGTATGATTTTGGGTAACGCAGATACTCTTCAAAAAGTTGGAAGTACTGTAAGGAAAAATTTGACTTTAGCTCATGAAAAAGCCAGTAAGACGTATAATTTTAGAACTAGGCCGATTCAATATAAAAAGGGTGAAATAGTCTTTAGGAAAAATCATGTTTTAAGCAATATGCCAAAAGCCGTGAATAGGAAATTTCTTCCAAATTTTATTAAATGTAAGATTAAAGAAAAGATAGGTAATAATTTATATGATATAGAAGATCTTAATGGCGTATATATAGGCCGATATCACACGTCCGATCTTAAATCATAGATTTGCCCGGCTATCGTGGGTCGAGCCACACGTATTTTGATAAGTATTTTCATTATAATAACAACTAAAGAATGAACAAGTAAAATCTTTTCCTGTTCGTCATTTCATAGTTAATCAATGAGCGAAGCAGGTTTGATACGATTTTACGAAAACAATATTCTTTCTCTCACAACTTTTGTTACATACTGTAATCCTTACATTGTAGCATTATATTTTTTATATCATGATAGTCATATGTCTTGTCCCGTTACTTATATGATTCCTATATGTAGAGTATTACCAATGGATATATATCTATACCTCTCCATCTTGAATATCTAATTGCATACAATTCTTACCAATAGATAGATATACATATACCTATCCCTCTTTACCTTGAATATCTAAATGCATATTCCATTGAAATTATTTTTTTCATTAATTGGAGTAGGCTTTGCATGTTCCATTAAATGATTTTTTTTTATTAGAATTGGAGTAAGCTTTGCATATTTCATGGAAATGTCTTTTTACATTAGAATTGGAGTAGGCTTTGCATATTCCATGGAAATGATTTTTTTTTACATTAGAATTGGAGTAGGCTTTTGGATATTCCATTGAAATGATTTTTACAAAAGAATTTTAGTAGGCTTTGCATATTCCATTGGAAATGATTTTTTTTTATTGGAATTGGGGTAGGCTTACTGGATTATGATTTCTGGCAGACAAATTAATTACGAAATAAAGCTCAACAAGTGCAGAAGTCTGCATGAACCTCTGAAAGAAAATTTTTGGATATTAATTAAAATGAAATTTTAAATAAAGTGGAAAAGTACAATAAAAAGTGAAAGAAAAGTGGAAAGAAAAAAAAATAATCAGAAGACTACAGGAGATGATTTAATTGTCGTACTGCATCAATTTTCATCACATCATCTGTCCTGGTAAAAATTTATGGTCTACGCATTCCACCATAGCCCAAATATAACTGGACTCCACCTGTTCGTCCACCGAAGTTCTGGAAGCACGTGGATTTCTAAATCAAGTGATATCTTTTTGTGTTATATTTATCAAGAATTCTAATAAGTTTCCTCATTTTTTTTCTTTTTTTTTAAAGAATCTATTGCATTCTAAATTTTATTTAAACTTTAAATTTATTTAAATCTTTAATTATAAAAAGAATTTAAAGCCTAGTTGAGCTGTGTTTAAAATCATTATCAATTGTCTCAAACTTAACCTAAAACAAAAATGTTCAATTTATACCTATACCTATATTAAAAATTAAAACTTAAAAATGATTGATTTAAAATAATTATTTCTTTATAATTTTATTTTTGTATAATTATTTCTATTTGTATTCAAAAAGAATTTTTCCTTTAAAATTGAAAATTATAACGTAAAATATCAATTAAATATGTATTATCAAATATCTATCGCCCATGTTCTGAAAAACGCATATCGCTTAATGTTCGCGTTTTCGATTTGAAAACGCCAAATAGGTGTTCTGACAAACGAAATCGCTAGAAATTTGGCGTTTTCAAATCGCTAATGTATACTGAAGTGATCTGGTGCTTTTTATTTAAACTGTACCTTAAATTAAGTCGTCGTAGTCTAGTAGGTAGTGTGTTGGCTTATTAGACGTAAAGCCAGGGTTCGAGTCCCAGGCCAGACATCAAAACAAAATACAAAAAGTATTTCTTCGTCGATTTCCTCTCAGCAGATTTCTGGCAAAAACTCTGAGAGTAAATAAAATTGCCATGAAAAGTTTCTCAAAAAATCTGTCGTTCGGAATCGACTTTAAACTGTAGGTCCCGCCACTCATGTATAAAATTAACACACACAACATAAGTGGTGTGAGAAACTAGGTCAATAATCCTGACTGAAGGGTTGTAATGACCAATTATGTATGTGTGTACCTTAAATTAACAATAAAATTATACACAATTTAAATTTAATATGTTTTCTTTTTATTTGAATGAAAACTTTTAGCATTCTTTGACGATTTAAATTAAAAATATTAAATAGAAAAATTGGCTTTGAGTTTGGGTATTGTCTGTATCATTTGTTTACTTATCAACTGGCGACTTATGCAAACAGCTGATCAGATTGATCTTCGAAAAAAATTTAATGTAGTGGTGTTAATTTTACAACTAATTATTTGGTTATTTCTTTTTAAACTTTTGATATTAATATTTGCAATTTATTAAATTCACATATCTATATTAAATCGTAAATATAAACCCTTAATAAAAGTTAAAAAATAATTTAAAACATGTATAAAGTACTTTAAAATTTTTATGAGAGCAAAAAAATCATACAAGTTTTTATTTTAAACTGGCTACCCGTGTTAAAAATTACCAATTATTCGTGAGTGCATAAGTAACATCTCTAACTGAAAAGAAGCATTTGCCACAATTTTTCTGACATCTCACAAATAAAATACGTAAATTATATATAAATTACGCCTGATATGGATTGTCCAATGGATTGGAAAAGTCCCTTAGTGTTTTTAATTAACATTTCTTTTGCTTTTTGTTTTTTAAAAGCTAATTAAAGCTATATATTTTTTATTTGTTTATGTTTTGTTATGATAAAACATATGTTTTCATTTTTCGAATGCAACTTCGAAAAATGCAAAACGCCAGCAAATCGCTTCGTTCTCAGAACATGCTGAAATGCGTTTTCCAGAACATGGGCGTATATAATGAATTATTTTTAATTTTAAACCTCTTTGAATATTCGAACCTATTTTGATAATTAATTACAGTAAATATAAATTTTTATTAATTTCTTTTTTTTAATTATTATTAACATTTTTCTTTAAGTGTAATTTTTAAGTATATTTTACTTAACTTTTGCATTTGTAAGATATATGTGTAAACTTTATTAATCGTCTCTAAACAGAATTTAGAAACAACAACACACATTGACTGCTGGGCCCATCATCTCAATTGCTGTGGATAACCATGATCTGTAAGTGATGATTGTAAAATTTTATTCATATTTCACTTTATAAATTTTACTATTTCATTAAGTAATATAATATATGTAGTCGGTCCGATTCAGTTTTGTTCCTCTATCCGAATTTTTTTTTGTTTTCTTTTGTTTTCTTAACTAATGTTAATTTCATTTCTTTTAATCTATTATAATAAATTTGTTTGATTGTATTACGTAAATATGAATCATTAAATTATTTAATGGAGAAGGATAACCTTGACAAGGATGTGTGCGTATAAGTAGCCTTTGTATTTTTTTTTTATGGGACAGACCTACAATTACGGGTATTCTCTCTGTCACTGGTGTTCAAATGATAAAGGGATGGGAAAAGTGTACCCTACGTTGGCATATTCATCTCGCCATTGTTTCATTTGTTAAAATACTTCTTTGTTTTTTAAAAATATTTTATTCTTTTATTTATTTTTGCACACTCTGGTGACATGTAGAGTGCGTTATATGTTAATGCGTCAAATCGGGTTGAGAACCAACGAAACTTAGTGTAGAGCTAGCGGGTAAACAGATATTCATGTCTCTTAACTTCTGTATTTGAAATTTATACATATGGTATATCGGCCTACATTGGTTTATTATTCTTTACCATGGGTCTATTATTCCGTTACCTTATTCCGAACGCGATAGTCAACAAACGTCGTTTTCCTAATCAGTACGAAAGGTGAGATAAATTCCAATTCTCTAGGCCTTATGTATACCCTCGCCTTATTAATCCAATACCTGTAACTCAGATTTTTCCTCATATGATAGCCTCCTGGGACTACAACTAAAAGAGTTATCAATTCAATTTAATTTCGATAAATACCCTAGGTATCGAATGATGTTCAGATGGCACATAGTATTATATAATTTAAGTAACCTACTTTTGCCATAGTGATCGATCCCGTTTTCCACAGCCAAATTTAAATTTTTGACCGTATCTATATCTATAGAGAGTATGACAGAATCCCAGAATAAAACCAAACAATCCCAAAATTCCCTTCCTCCAAAAAATCCCTACCTAATATACACTCAAATGACATTCCCGCTTAGTTCCAAAAAGCATCTAAATTTGCCATACACACTCCCGATTTATTTATTCCAAAAGACGTAGAATTACAACTGAAATATTCATTAATTTCAATCCTATTCGCAGTACTCGACCTCCTTACAAAAATCACTGGATTATCGAAATTGATCAGGCATTCTAGGGAAAAATAACAATAAAAACTGGAGCTCATACAAAACTTAAAATACCTTACATATTCATTCTTATGCAAATATTTAACGGCTGTTTTTCATTTCGAATAGGCTATCACACGATACTCAAGACTTCCACATCCATAGCAGAAATCCACTGGTATATTCGGCTTCTTGCATTCAGCTGCAAAGTTCCAACCTCTGAATTAGTCCGTCGTCGGAACCATCTACCTTGCTAGCCAAAATATTTTTCTCATTGTAACAGCAAAATGTTTGCCATATTCGACGTAGTATTAATTTATTTTCTCAGAGACAACATTTGATTTCGAGTATTACCATGACTGAGCCTTGTCCTTTAACTTGCACATTAAGAGAGCCTTCACTGTACTCTTTTCAACACTACACACACTGACAATGGCTTTAAATTGTGTTATCCATAGTCCCGGCAACAATCCACCATCATAATCCAGTAGCATATCCCTTAACCTGCTTAAGAATGCATGCATATCGGGGCGATCTTTTTTCTCTCTTTTATTTATTATAGTTGTTCAAAGATCCCTTATTATTCTGGCTTATAATATATATTAACCATACATGGGCATACTGCATTATAATTCTAATGCATTAAGCTTTTCAGTATTCAGTAAATGTTTACTGGTAATGAAATTTAGATTGCATTACCAGTAAAATTGTACGGCCGTATCTATAACGAAAAATTAGCCACTGTCTATACATCACACCAGGGATGATAAAGTTGATACTTTGGTATTTTTTTTGATACTTTCTGACGCTCCCAAGTACCTCGGTACCACCGTGATATACTTGATACTTTTTCTTAACTTACCTAAATTTCACTTTCTCAAATGAGAATTAAAAACATTAAAAATGTTTTATAATATTGATCTCTTTAAAATGTACCTCATTTTTATGTACTTAAATAAAATGTTTTGTTTATTTTTGGTTTAAATTTTTATACATATTTTGTTTGTTCGCATGAATTGTTATGTATTATTTGTTTTGTTAAAGCTTGAATAAATTATTTAAAAAAAAAAATTCAAAAATTTTACTTTAATATAATTTGAAAGGAAGGAAAATTTGTGTAAAAATATGAATAATTCAAAATTTGATACTTTTTCAACCCGAAAAGTACTTTTTTAAAACTTTTTTGTTACCATTTCATTGGTGTCATTTATCATCCCTGCATCACACACAACGATCTGCTAACTAGCAGACCGATTAAGCTTAGCCGAGAGTTAGCCAAGAGTTTATTTATAATGCATTTTTATCTGTCAATAAATCGTTTGAAAATCAACTATGAAAAGTGTGATGCATTGCCAACAATTTACAAAAAATCAACTCTGATGTATTTGTTGACATTTCTATTTAAGTTTTTTTCCTCAAATTGTAAAAGGTTTCAAGAAGTACAAAATATGGAAAAACAAGAAAAAAAAATTGTAAAAAGAATAGAATTATTAGATATAAGTATAAAGCAAAAGGATTTAGAAATGAAATATGCAAAACAAGAATTTGAAGAAAAAAAAAGCTTTTAGAACTAAATATCTCACAAATGAGAGAAGAACATCAACTAAAAATAGAAAAATTGAAAATTGAAATAGAGAATTTGAAGAAAAGTGGTTATTTTAATTAAATAGGCTATTTATATTTTTCGGAAGATTGGGGTTATTCATCAACCAATAAAATTTAAAACTTCCCACAAAAAACTTTTATAATCAGCCCAATCATGAATAAAAATTCCGCATGAAATTTCTCTCTTTTCCCTTCTCTCCTATTATGAATACAAATTCCGCGTGAAATTTTTTACTTTCCTTTTTCTCTGTTTTAATCCCATTTTTATCAACCGTGTGAAGGGAGAAATATTAAAAAGGGAAAAAAGTAGGTATTCTCAATGTATTTTAGTTTGTATTTTCCCCAAAAAAAATTCACTTATAAAACAATAGGGAGTTTGATTAAAAATTTTTGTATATTTTTGTACAACTAAATTTAAATAAATAAAAAATATTTAAATGTTCCTGTAGGTCTAAAACAACTAATAAAACTCAAGATCAACATTTGGTTACATGGAAGCCAATCTGTAAGCACTTTGCTCAAAGTCGACTGGCCTAAAGACACATTGAAGTCTTTTCCTACACCAGTCTGGTACCCACCTTCTGCGAAAAAACGTATGCTCGCACTTAGATTTACAATTAGTGAAACTCCAAATTGATTTTTTGTTGGTGGACTGTGAGTTGGTAAAATTTCTATTAAATACCGAAAGGCCGGTTTATTTACTCTGTAGTACTTTTGAAACCTGTTACAAGATAAAATTTAAACCAAACACGTTCATTTTTATTTATTTACTTACAAAGACAGCGGCAACTCAAGAAGATTAGATTTATCCCTTAATTGCCTTCTGGCTGTTTTGTTGTTGCTTCTCTAAACTACCAATTTCCTCCACAAGGATACACATGATGGCACTATTCATTGTTATTTCCTTGTATTATATTAAACTCTTATGTATTTTTTCAAATTGTATTAATTTTATTTAACTTTAATCTTACTTTATTTTCACAAATTGTCAAAAAATTTAATATCAATAAGAAACACAGCTGACTTAAAAATTCGATATTGCCACTTTTCAAAACTTTTACTCCCGCGGAATTTGTAATTAGAGGATTTCTTTCTCGAGAAAAACGTTTTCCGTGAGAAAGAAATTCCTTGAGAATATTCGTGATTGGGCTGAATATGTCTTAGCAAGTCTTTGATCGTTCGTTAGCATGCGTTTAGCGAGTGGATAAGAAATACATTTTAAATAACTCGTATGTTAAATTCATGCAAAATTTTGGTTATAAATACGGCTGTTACTGATTACTGAAAAAAAATCAGTAATCAGTAAATTTTTACTGATAATCAGTAAATTTTTACTGATTACTGAAAAAAAAACAGTATTTAGTAAATTTTACTGGTTACTGAAAAAAAATCCAGTAAGTCAGTAAATTTTTACTGATTACTGAAAAAAATCAGTATCAGTAAAATTTATTAATTACATGTTAGTGGAATTATTTTCTGGAAAAATTGCCTACATTTCAAGGATTCGAATAAAATTTGCTCTGTTCAATAAGCTGAATTATTAACAATTGTTACTTTAAAAGCATTCATTAACTCAAAAAACTTGCAAGAAGAACAAAAAACTAAAATTGTCAACATTTTTTATCGTTGCAAATTATTACAAGTTCTATTTTGAATTATCTTTTGTTTACATTATTGTCTGAACAATTTAAAATCAAAATATTTTACTAATAAAGTTTTCATTTACTATATAGTTTTTGATGATATAAAATAGAAATTTTCCATATTTTTTATTTTCACTCCCTTAGTAGGAAAATAATGAACATACTTAAAAAAAAAAAATTTCAAATACACTAAATTTTTATTAGTGTCCACCGTTAGCTTTTCTGAAGACCAACATTTCAAAATTGGCATCGCTGAGTTTCTGCCTTTTTGAACGATTTACAATTCCAGCGAATGAAAATAATCGCTCTACAGGGGCGGACGAGGGCAATGGGATATTGTATTTAAGAAACAAATTTTTTATTGCAATGTGAGTCTTGAAGCACTTGGTCGTCGTGTCTCGTTCGGCCAGGTAAAGAATGGTTTCTTGTAGATAATTTCCCGATTCACTGGAAACATACGGTACACTAACATCTGTTTGAAAGAAGTAAATAGATTTACAAATACATTAAAACAAATATTTAAATAAAAAATAAGTATAAAAACTATACCATCGCTTTCTTCCCCAAAATCAAGAATTGATTTTTGCGGTTTTTGTGATAAAACACGAGTTTCGGCATCGGGTACTTTACAATATTTTATTACGTAATTAATAAACATTTTCTTAACCTCATCTTCTGATTGCTCTGTTGCAGTTTTTGAAAGTTTTGCGTTCACCGCGCGAAACTGGATGCCTGAAACATCCATCGACTCATCCATTTCGGAGCCTGAATCAGACTCCGCATCACTATCAAATTCATTAATAGCTCCCAAATTCAAGAAAATCAACAAAATTAATATTATGTATATTATTTATTAAATAAGTAATCGTTTACTCAAATCAACTCCAAATTCTTTAAAAGCCTTGATAAAATTTGAACCATTGTCAGTGATGGTACGAGTATAAACAATTTTTTCTACTGGCAGTTTATATTGTTTGTTTATATTACAAATCATTTTTATTAAGCGGTCAAAAGAATGGGTTCCCTTAAATCTTCGGCAAGCCAGTGCTGCAGATTTTCTTTCAAAATTGTTAGCATCTCACCAATGGCAAGTGGATCCAAAGAACGATTTTTTCCCACTTGACCACACATCAGCCGTTGTACATACGTACTCAATTTTCGCCAAGTCATTAGAGAATTTTTCAACATATTTACTTTGGCTCTCAGAAAGTAACCTCGTAATTGTACGCCTGCTAGGAATACTTTTGGCAGGAAATAATCTTTTAAAACTTCGTTCTTCGACAATGGAGAGAGGAGATGCAGTTTCACAAATAAAATTCAGAATGTCGCGGCTAAAAGAACATTTACGACCTGTATTTTGTCTTTTTTCTTCCTTTTTTGATTTGGAAGTATTGAATTTTAGAGAATGTTCATTTTTCAAATGTTTTATAAAATTGGAGCTTACACGCAGAGATCGTCTTACTTTTTTCCCGCAAACTTGACAAATAGCAATTAAACCACACATTTTTTTTGATGAGGAGTTGAATTCATCTACATTTAAAAAAGAAAGAAATATAGTACAGTACAGCTTCGACAGTCCGGACATGCGCCAGTCCGGACACTTCTACATTTCGGACAACTTAAAATTTTTACCTCTGCAATCCGGACAAATTTTTTTATGCAAGAAAAAAATTTAAATTCCCGTTTCTAACTCCCATGTTTTGTTATTCATACTGTTAATTTCCGGGGACTGTATATAGGTGATTATATGTCGGTACACACTATAAAAAAAAGAGCCAAAAAATTAGAAGGCTTTCAATGCCTAACTACATCACAAAACACCAAACACTTATCTTTTTTCCTGGTACTGCAACCAAAAAAGATGTCCTCCATCTAATGAAAAGAAAGAAAATCAAAAGAAAAAACTTTCATATTAGTTTCATATTTCAACAATAGGAAACCAAAACTTGACATCTTGACAGCAGTTCCAACTCTGATCCGTCAGAAAGATGGAATAAGAACTAGGCCGAGATAAGTGTCATGGTCTAAGATTTGGTATCGAATTTTGAGTCTTATTGTCCCTCCACTAAATCGGAACTAGAGCTTCCGACGAACTAGGTCTTCAGCTCTCACGACCATGGGACGAACTAGATCCACTGGTGGTTTATTAGGACGAACGAGGTCCGTTATTTTTCTGGGCTAGAGGACGGGTTGTCCTCCTCGATGCGTCAGTTTTCCAATTTAACCTTCCTAGGGACAGACGGACTAGGTCTATTGCCCGGTAAATGGAAGGTTTAACTTCAGCGGCCCGCATTCTCAGACGTCCACCAGGTATGGTCGTGGCTCAATCAACCCTTCAATTCTTCGCCTCTCCTGGATTTCCTCGGGGTACCATGACATTATGAGCTAAGTTGTTCTTCAAAATATTTAGTCCGTTGGAAGAATTACAAGCTCCCCAATCGGCTTCATATTGTTCCATTATCATTCAAACGTAAATTACCAATGCGACCTAAGCACCATTCAGTAGTAGGCCCTATACCTTCTCTAATTGCTGCTGTTGGCAATCCTAATTTTCTTCTGCAACTTTTCGAAATAAAAGTTGCTTCCGAACCGCCGTCTCTCAGAGCCCTAGCTCTTAATATTTGCCCACGATGACAAATATCCTAAAAGAAACGACCATATGTGGCGGCAAAATTTGCACATCACTACCAAGCTTTGCTACACTACTGGAACTTGTCGCATCTAACACTCCAAGTTCCCGAGAGGATCGAAACACCTCCCAGTGCAGCAAAGTGTGATTTCTCAAATCGCAGATCGAACAATCGAAATTCCGCCTACATTCATTCAACCTGTGACCAACATCGAAACAGTCGATACACGGGTTGTTCCGTTCTACTACCAAAAATCTTTGCCCAAGGTTCAAACGCTCTCGAAACGAACGCTCAAACTTGCAGCTCCAAATCAGCTGCAAATAACTACTCAAACTGTAGTATGGTTTCAAGGGCTACAAAGATTGCCAAAAACAGTCCTACGAATCAACCTGAATAATAAGCTGTGCTTGTATAAACGAAAATTATACCTAGGCACCGACAGGCTCAATTCAGGAAGATTCCCAGCTAACTACCAACAATTTCAGCACACAATTAAAAAACGAAAGTATTTTAAAAATTAAGCAAAAGGTCACCGTGACCACCTTAGCGCCTTACCGAAAAATATGAAAAAAAAGGAATTTACGTCAAATAAAAGATGTTACGTACTTCGCAAAACTAAGCCAACAGGGAGAATTCGCAATGGCAAATAAATCAAAATCAAAAGCGAACAGTAAACAAAATACAAAGGTGAAAAGGTAGTACCGAACAACTACTCGTTTTCACTTTCCATTCCGAATCATACACGTATATTTGTAAATATGTATATATAATATATATATAAATAAGGTTTGCCAACGCTAATTATATTAAATATTAAAACAAATATTAAATTCAAAATTAAATAAAAAATAACAAATTTAAAAAATTCTCAACAATTTCCATTTGTTGATGGAAAATGATTCCAAAAATTAATAAAAGAATAAAAAATTGTACGGAAACCCACAAATAAATTCTATTATGTCATCCCACTTTACTTTATTGCAAATCAAAACATTTCATTCTCTTTGAAATCTGTTGAAAATTTCAGATTTGTCACCAATAAAGTGAATAAAATTTAGTCATGGGTACCTCCTTCGTGTATCCGGTGGATTTGAAGGATTGTTACAAGTGGTAATGTAACTTCCTATTTAGCCACCGCACCATCACCAATTATAACATCACCATTGACTTATAACTGACATCAAATTGGGTGGTTGAACTCGATTACCAATTGTAATCTTGACACCACAATTTGATATCCTAGTCACCTTTGACTTGGTCATAAGCCAAGATACGTTGGTATAACAGTGCATACAAAGAACCCTTTGGTTCTTATATTCGATAAATTTACAAAGTGTGCCACTGCTATCGAAATTAAAACACACCACTTTGTAAATATGTATGCATTGTTATAAATTTTATATAAAAGCAAAGTTTTGTTGTCTAGTCTAACAGAACTTTACTTGTATATAAAATTACCACCAAAAAATTCAAAAAATATAAAAGAAAAAACAAAAACAACTTTACCTTATAATCTCAAGGTTACTTTGATGATGAGATGAAGGTCACTTTAAACATTGTTGGTGTGATGATGTCGCACAACGAAAAAACCAGTTCTAAATCAGGGTATTCTGGACCAAATGTTACCTTATACTTCGGTGGTTAGGTTGTCGCACAACGAAAAAGAAACGAACCCAGTTCCAATATCCGGTTCGAAGGACCAAATGTTAATTTCCGTGGACTGTATATAGGTGATTATATGTCGGGACACACTATAAAAAAAGAGCCAAAAAATTAGAAGGCTTCCAATGCCTAACTACATCACAAAACACCAAACACTTATCTGTTTTCCTGGTTGGCTAAATGGTTTCTCATTCTTCTTTGTGCGAAAACTTTTCCCAATAAAATAAAATCCACACCAAATCCTTCGTTTTTATGGGTATTATATTTATTGTCACAAAATCATAAAAAAATTATTTTTCTTTGGTTTACATGTTTCAAGTTTCAATTTCTTTTGTTTTCACACAAAATGAATTTACTTTTTTTTTTATTTTTATAAATCTTAAAATCTATTGTTTGTGCACACAACATTATCACATAATTTTTTAAACAAATTTTAATTTTTTACAATTATTGCACAATTTTTTAATCTTATTAAAAATGATTAAAAGCAAATGTTTAAAACAAAGTAAATGCATCCTTGTGGATTTTAAAAAGCGAATGAATAAGTATTAAACAAAACAAAATTTTAATGGCAAAAAACAACAATAATATTACAATATCAAAAAGCTTAATTATATACTGCAGCGCCCTCTATTGCCAATTTGTCATCGTTTAAACAATCCTGTTTATGTCGCCAAGGATGAGAAGTTTGGACTATCAGACATAAACACATACTTTTATTTATATTTTGCACTATCATTACTTCAGTTTCGGTACATTCTTTCGCAAGCGTGTTTGTCCAACTTCATACCAAGTGTCAATCATGTCTTTAAATAATAAACGCAAACATAAAACACTTACTTTAAAGGAAAAGTATGATATTTTACAAAGCCTTGATGAAGGAAAAATTATTAGGCAGGTTGCCGAAAAATTCCATGTTCCTAAATCAACAATTTGAGACATAAAAAAATAAAGAGAAGATAAAACAATTTATTTCGAATACCTATAATGGACCCGGTATTGACCCGGTCGTCTGAAGAGGACTTTGTAGAAATGGATGCAAAAACAAAGATATCATTTTCAGTTTGTATTCAGTGGGCTGAAGTCGCCGTAGTCTAGTAGGTAGTGTGTTGGCTTATTAGAAGGAAAGCCCGGGTTCGTATCCCAAGTCAGACATCAAAACGAAATATGAAAAAAAAATATTTCTTCGGCGATTTCCTCTCAGCAGATTTCTGGCAAAAACTCTGAGAGTAAATAAACCTGCCATGAAAAAGTTTCTCAAAAATCTGTTGTTCAGAGTCGACGTTAAACTGTAGGTCCCGCCACTCACGTATAAAATTAACGCACACAACATGAGTGGTGTGAGAAGCTAGGCCGTAGTCCTGACCTAAGGGTTATAATGACAAATTATGTATGTATTCAGTGGGCTGAGGAGTATAATATAGATATGCAGGATATTCTATTGTTGAAGAGGCTAGAGCAAAAAGCACAAATCAACCACCTTAACAAAGTTAGTCAGCACAAAATAATTCGTTTTTTAATAAATCATAGTATGTACATATGTATGTATGTATTTAATTCACCTAGATTGTTTTAATAATTTTCACTACATACTACAGTCCGAACAACTCGATGATCATTTTTCTGTGCATAATGATCTTCAGTCTATAGAAACATAAAAAAGTTCTCAGCTGAGATTTGAACCCGGGACTGTTTTTTACATAAAAATATAAATCAATGTTACTTTGGAAAAATTAATATTTCACACGTTATTAAAGAAAATATTGGGAATAATAAATTTTCCTGAGCTGAGACTTGAACCTGGATACTCAGTTGTTTTTTATGTTTCCTAGTCTAGCTGCTTACTCTATGCTCTATCAATCATTTTGCGAATACTTTTAACTTAAAAATATATATTAACGTTATTTTGAAACAAATAGTTTACACTTTTTTGTGGTACTTTTTTTTATAAAAAAAATTAATTTTAATAAATGATTTTTTTTTTCAAGTTTTAAAAAGTTTAATATCAAATTTTGTTAATACATAATTATTAATTAAATAAAATTTTAAATTTCCGGATTTATAACACACATACATATGTACGTGCTTTAGTTACTTTAGATTTATTTAAATAGTTTGTTAAACAAATTTTATTTTATTGTAACTGTTTAATGTTTGATGTTGTGCTGGTTCAATTGTTTATTGGTCTTTTAATTTTGTTGTTTTTATTTTAAAGAAAAATGCGTTTGGTTTTATTAGTTTTGTAATTTTAATTTATTTCATTTATTAAATTCAATGTTTAGTTCTTATGTGTTTTTTATGTTGTTTGATTTACAAAATTGTTTTGACTGATTTAGATTATGTTTAATTTCAATTGATGTTTGTCTTTATTTTATGTCTGTTCACGCTTTGTTTCATGTTTTACTTCTTTGAAAAAAAAGGGTTGCAATATTTGTTTTTGTTTTATAATTAAAATTCACTTTTTTACTTCTTGTTTATTGTTCTGATCTGTGTCACACTCGTCTTACTGTCGAAGCTAGAGTGTCTTTTTAAGCAAAAGAAGTTTTATGTTAGAGCAATGAAAATGAGAAAAGATTAAGAATAAAAAAGTGATGATAGTACATATGTATGGAAAAGAACCGTTACTATATCTAAAAGGGTGTTGCTTTAATTGGTGTGAACGTTGAACATTCCGGCCCCCATGACTCGGTGAAGTTTACCACAGGTTTTGAACAGGTCCTGTTTGTAGGTTGTGGGTCGGTAAGTTGCAAAGCCTCATGAACTAGTGTATTGTGAAGTTGTTGACAGATATGGCACCATGATGTACGTAAACGTATACCGCAAGAAAATTGCCAATGTTTGGGGCGTTGAAATTGTTGGGATGCCATACCTGTAAGTATAAAGTTAGAACAATATTAGTGTATGTAAATGGTTGGGGGTTATACTAATTTGCAAACAAAACCACAATTTTTGTAATTGGTCTGGTGATAACTCCATTTTTTGTTTTGATGTCGACAACTCTACAGTTCTGGTCAGGTCCAAGATATGTTTTGATGATTCGACCCATTTACCATTCATTGGGTGCCAAGTTGTTGTTTTTGATGACTACCAGATCGTTGATTTTAACATTGTCCCTCTGAATCTTCCATTTATATCTGCGTTGAAGTTCAACCAAGTATTCAGACTTCAATCTTTGGCAAAATGAGTGGTAGATGACCTTCAGGCGTTTCCAGCGGTTGATGAGAATCAGATTTTCACTGCTTACATCTGGTTCAGCCGGGGTCAATAATGCACTACCAATAAGGAAGTGTCCAGGGGTCAATGCATTAAGGTCATTTGAGTCATCGCTAGCAGGACTTAAGGGTCTAGAATTTAGGCACGATTCTATACGAGTAAGAATTGTAGAGAGCCCTTCAAATGTGAATTTCAAGTTCGGTATCATCTTTTTGAGGTGTGTTTTTAATGATTTTACACCGGCTTCCCAAAGGCCGCCCATGTGTGGCGCTCCTGGGGGAATGAACTTCCAGTTAAGATTTTGATGACTAAAATGATGGGTCACTTGATTTTGAAGAGTCTTTATGAATTCTAGACGGTCTTTTCTGAGTAGTTCTGCTGCTCCGACGAAATTTTTCCCATTATCTGAATAAATGAGTGCGGGACATCCACGTCTTCCTATGAAGCGGGAAAATGCTGCTAAGAACGATTGGGTCGATAAATCACTTGCTGCTTCAAGAGGTACAGCTTTTGTGGCGAAGCATACGAATATGCAAATGTACCCTTTTGTGATAAGACACGCTCGGCCTGTGCAATTTTTGATGTCAAAAGGTCCTGCGTAGTCTAATCCAGTTGTAGCAAAGGGTCTTGATAATGTTGTACTTTCTGGTGGTAATGAAGCCATGATTTGATTTTGCGTCTGTTTTTTGTACAAAACACACGTTTTACAATTGTGAATTACGCTTTTGACCAAGGGTTTCAATCTGAATATCCAATATTCTGTGCGTAGAATTCGAATCATTAGTTGGTTTTCTCCATGAAGGGTAATTTTATGTGTAAATTCCACTAAGAGTTGTGATAGCGTCGAGTTATGTGGTAGAAATATTGGGTAGCGTTCATTATAGGTTAATGCAGGTGATTGAGCGAGTCGCCCATTGGCTCTAATAATGCCATGGCGATCCATGAAGGGATTTAAGGTCAAAAGACTGCTGGTGGTTGGTGATATTCTCTGCTTAAGTTTCAGATGTTTGTACTCATCTGGAAAATAATTTTGTTGAGTCCATATGATGAGTCGATGTTTGACGAAATCTATTTCTTCTCGGTTGATTTCTGCTGAAGATACGCGAAGATGGGTTCGGTTGCTTCCAGTATTTCTCCATAATCGTATGACATAAGCGAGCACTCGACAAGCGCGTGATAGGTCTGAAAATCGATTTAATGGGTCTTCGCTTGTTGTGGTTGTAAATGCTTTTACAGTTTTAGCTTCTAAGTTTGTGTCACCTGTTTGTGTTGGTATCGGCCATTGATTTTTAGGCAATTTTAACCAGGAGAGTCCAAACCACCATAGGTTCTGGTTTTCCAGTTCTTGTGGAGTACATCCTCGGCTGGCTACATCTGCTGGGTTATCTTTTGAGTTGATATGCTGCTAATTTTGATTTCAAACCTTATCTAGGATTTCAGAAACACGATTTCCAACGAAAGTGTTCCATGAGCAAGAGGGTTTCTTTAACCAGGACAGCACGATTGTTGAGTCGGTCCAATAATATGCCTTGATATTTTGAATCTGAAGATTTGGTATAATTCCACATGCAAGGTTTGCCAATAATATGGATCCACACAGTTCTAAGCGGGGCAAAGATATTTGTTTAATGGGGTCTTTGAAGCCAGAAGAAATGTGAATACTGAATTTCATGATTGTATTCGAACATAAAGGGCTGCTGAATAGGCTTTTTCTGAAGCGTCACTGAAACCGTGAATTTCCACATTACAATCCGGGCTAAATTGGATCCAACGGAGAATTTTCAATATATTTATTGCGTGGCAGTTTTTTATGAATTTTTGCCACTGTATACAAGTCAAGGGTTTTAGTATGTCATCCCAGTCGACTTTATCTAACCAAATCTGTTGCATAATTAGTTTTGCTTCAACTATTATTGGGGCTATCCATCCACAAGGGTCAAAGAATTTGGCAATTGTAGATAAAACTTCTCTTTTGATGTAGTTTTCTTTTAATTCGACATCTGGTGCTGTAAATCTAAATGAGTCTGAAGAAATGTTCCATTTGATTCCAAGAGTTTTTGTTCCAGTGTTTTCTGACAAATTTGACCAATCGAGAGGTAGAAGATTCTCATTTGGTAGATCTTGTATGACTCGTGGGTCATTTGA
This sequence comes from Sarcophaga caerulescens, assembly GCA_927399465.1. Classification (NCBI taxonomy): domain Eukaryota; kingdom Metazoa; phylum Arthropoda; class Insecta; order Diptera; family Sarcophagidae; genus Sarcophaga; species Sarcophaga caerulescens. Next base: position 89,352,317 of record OV656872.1, on the reverse strand, counting down.
TGTCCATTTCATCAGATCAAATCCAACGGATTTTAAAACTGTTGTAAGTTCTTTTCTCGATTTGATGGCGTCTATTAATGTGTGACCACCTGCTAAAACATCATCATGTTTTGTTATAGAGTTTTTGATGCGAGAGGGTGAGTTGATTTTACATCTTCAGCTAGTTGAAGTAGGGTTCTGATGGCCAGAAACGAGGCGTAGTTGACTCCAAAAGTCACTGTCAGGAGTTCGTAATTCTCTATAGGATCCTTTTCTGTTTGCCGAAATAATATCCTTTGATATTTGGTTTGAGTCGGATCAATGAGTATCTGTCGATACATATTTGTGATATCTGCGTTGTACACAAAATGGAAGAATCTCCACTTCAGTATCAGATGTACTAAGTCCTGTTGAAGTATTGGTCCTGGATGTAATATGTCATTCAGACTCTTCTTGTTTGAAGACGGGCTAGAAGCGTTGAAAACTACTCTAAGTTTCGTTGTCAATCGTTCGGGTTTTATTACTGCATGATGCGGCAGGTAATAATTTGGGTTTGTGTTGATTTCCAGGGGAGAAATTTTCCTCATATGTCCTAACTCGAGGTACTCAACAATTACTTGGTCGTATTGTTTTTTGAGTTCGGGATTCTGGCTAAGCATGCGTTCCATTCTTAAGAACTGTGCCATCGCTATGTTTTTCGAAGTTCCTATTTCTTCGCTATATTTAAAGGGTAGGTACTATATACCTTCCTTTGTCGTTTCTTCGTGTCGTCGACATGAAGTTGTTCTCGCAAAATGTGTCCTCATCTGACCTCAAAACCGGTTTTGGGGTTTCCTCCACCCCCCAAAAGCGTGTGAGGATTCGGTCAAGGGACGTAGTGTTGAGTAGTGACACTGTTGTACTAGGTTGTGTCGTTGTTAAAATTGGTCCCCCCACAATCCAGCCAAATACTGTTTTTTGTGCCAAAAGGGATCCAATAGACCGCATCGGTGTGTCCTTGCTAGAGATGAGCGATATTTTCAAAACTGTGATTTAATCACGGTGATTGATAATTCACTGGTAACTACAGTGATTGAAATTGCCATATGACAGTTACTAATAATGTCGTTCTTTCAAAATTGTTACATACTCAAATTTATTTCATTTTATTTTGAGCGAAGCGGAATTACTATTAGATGATGCTGATTTTTTACTTTTGTCTTTTATACATGAACCTTCTGTGAAACTTAATTGTCAAACTTCATATAAAAAAATTACATTAAAAATAATAACATTGATGACAACACTTTGATTTTGTTTAGTAGTCTTTTCGTAGTATGTATCTAGTTGTCTCTTTCTTACGACTTAATAAAATACGTTATTGTCATTATTGTATTATTGCAATACTGTGATCACAATCACTGTTTTAAAGAACAGTGATTAACAAATCATGTTCACTGAGAACAAAGTTCTTCAAAAATCACTGGATCGCTCATCTCTAGTCCTTGCAATATATTGAGTGGCCCAAGTCGAGGCCTATAAGCAAGTCGATGGGTCTGCTTTGATTGAATTGAGGATCTGCAAGTTCTAATTTAGCAGTCTCATTGAAGTGTTGCGAATATAAAGTATGTGGTGGTAAATTAGATGGTAGAGTCTTCAGGACTGGTGCCCAGACTTCTAATTTAAATTGTGAATCCACCTTGGAGCAAAGATTGAATAAACATGCTTTGGTTGAAGTCTCTGAAACTATTTGACTCAAGCCTGTAACATGAACTAAATTTCGTTTGGTGGGTAAATTTAGTCGATTTTTCAACTTTTCTGACATAAAAGTTGATTGCGAGCCAGGATCGATGATTGCTCTTGCATGGTACTTTTCGCCTCTAGTTTCGATCAGTACAATTGCAGTAAATAACAAGGTCTCTTTCTCATTGGGAGATTGATTGAAATGTTTGCTCTCCTGTAGTGTCAAGGAAGTGAAGGAAGTGGTATGGAGAAGTTTGATGCTGATGTGGACTGTATGTTGGTGTTTTGTGATGCGATGCTCCTCTTGATTGGGTCTCGTCACAATTCTGAACTAAAGTCTGGGTTTCTGATCCCTTATGTAACAAAGTGTTGTGTCTTTGCTTACATAATCTACAACTGAATTTACTTTTACAGTCCTTAACACTGTGGTCAATAGAGAGGCAATTGTAACATGAATTTGTAACTTCTACAATGTGAATTCTGTCGTTAACATTTTTTTCTAAGAACTTGGGGCGAGACCACAGTTGGTGAGACTCCTTACAATATTGGCCGGTGTGTCTGGAGGTGTCCGTAAGGGACAAGCTCGGCCCCAAAGTGGTCGTGCAGCGGGTGCATCCGGAGATCACCCCGGACGTATTCATGCATGAGCTCTATGCTTGGAATTTCAAGCATAGGATGACTCCCGAGGCGTACAGGAAGAGCGTCCGCCTGGTGACTGGTCCATGGAAGCCCACTGGCAACCCTGTGAACGTCGTGCTGGAAGGTAGCGAGGAGGCCATGCAGCTTTTGCTGGACAATGGCCACTGCTACATTAAGTGGTTCAGTTTTTTGGTGCGCCAGCACGACGCTGTTCCAAGCTGCTACAGGTGCCTGGGTTTCGATCATTTGGTAAGAGAGTGCAAGATGAAGGAGGAAGTGTGCCGGCTCTGTGGACAAGCCGGCCACCGAGCTTCTCGCTGCACCAACGATATATACAGCCGAAACTGCGCGCTCAAGAGACTCCCATCAGGGCCAGCGTTCGTATGCCGTGATCTGTGAGCTCGGACAGGCGATACGCACCATGGGAGCAACTTTTGCGCTAGTACAGGAGCCGTATACGTCGGGTGGACTCATTAGAGGGTTGCCGGGTGGTATGCGAGTTTATACGGACAGCGGGGGAAACGCTGCAATAATAGTTAATGATAGGGACCTGGACTGTACCATCGTTAGTAGGAGTCAGTGGGGGGTTTGCCTCTCAGTAGAGGAATTTTTTGGGAGGATACTTTTAGTAAGTATCTATTGTAGGTTTGGGGGGTCTCTTGAGCCTTATCTTGTATATATGGATTCGGTGCTACTCCTTGCGAGTAGCTTTCCTGTAATCCTAGGATTCGATGCAAATGCATGCTCTTCAATGTGGTTCTCAAAAATGGGTAGGAATGCTCCTGCTCGTGAGAACTATCGGCAATGGTCACGAAGTGCCTTGTTGTTCTCAATGATGCTAGTGATCTATATACTTTTGATGGTCCTGGAGGTGTTAGTGACATCGACGTGACAACTGCAAGTGGGGTAGCGAATACTGTTTTTGATTTTAGGTGGAGGGTGTGTGACAACTGGGGCGTGAGTGATCACAATCTCATTGAGATTGTTGTGAACTCTCGCAGATGAACGTGGGGATCGGACCCTGTACGCAGGTGGCGGGATCGATACGCGAACTGGGACAATTACACGGAATTTGTTAGGCACCAGGCTTCGATTATGCCGTTTGATGACTTTAGGACACTTACGATTCGTGACCAAGTAGAACAAATAGATTGGTGGATGTGTTCGGCAAATGATACTCTGCTGGGTAGACGTCGTAAGACTAAGCTTAGCAAGGTAATATGGTGGACAGAGGAGCTGGATGGGATGCGCAGGTCCGTCAGGCGTCTTCGGAGTCATTTCCAGGGCGCCCGTCGTTCAGGTGCCTCTGACCTAGCTTCTCGCGAGGCCAATTTCCGTTCTGATTTAAGACGCTACAAAGACAGATTTGTTAGGGCCAAGGAGGACGATTGGAGGAGTTTCGTACGAGACAATAGGGACGACCCCTGGGGTACGGTTTACCGTATCTGCAGGGGCAAGTTGGCAATTCCACATTGTCTTCTTGGCGAGAATGTACCGACGCTCTACTGGGGGTTCTCTTTCCTAGTGCGGAACCGGTCGGCTACTCTCCTCCCATTAGGGAGATGGTTGATCCTCCAAATCTTGGAAAGCACGGAAGTTGCGGACAGTATTTGCCGAGTCAGAAGTAGGAAATCGCCTGGTGTTGATGGCCTGACTGGAGAGATGTGTAAAAGCATCTAAAAGGCCATGCCTCAACATTTGGAGTCAATCTTTGGAAGGTGTATTAGCGAGGGCCATTTCCCGGATGCTTGGAAGTCTGCCCGCGTTGTGATTCTCCTGAAGTCTCCTGATAGGGTGAGGAGTAATCCTCGCTCTTATCGGGGCATCAGTCTTCTTCCGGTACTTGGAAAAGTATTGGAAAGGATAATGGTGTATCGATTGAAGGAGTGTTACAGCGAGGGTCCTTCTGAGTTTCAGTTTGGTTTTAGGGAAGGCAGAAGTATAGAAGATGCTTGGCTGCATGTCAGGAATAGTGTTGGCGGCTCATCGGCCAAATATGTGTTAGGACTATTTATTGATTTTAAGGGTGCATTTGACTATCTCTCTTGGGATAGAGTTCTTGCAAGGTTAGAAGAAATAGGCTGTAGGGAATTAGAACTTTGGAGGAGTTATTTCCGGGACAGGAAAGCTTGCGTTGTAGGTGCCAGCGACACGGTTTGGAAGGATGTCGTACGTGGTTGTCCGCAGGGTTCCATTTGTGGTCCATTTATTTGGAACCTAATGATGGATCCTCTGTTGAGGCTGCTTGCGCGTTCTTTCAAGGTGTGTGCATATGCGGATGACCTGCTTATCCTCGGCGAGGGTCAGTTTCGTGCTGAACTTGAGATGAGGGGAGGGCAGGCTATGCGTGATGTAAGTGAGTGGGGCGACCGTGCAGGCGTCGAAGTGGCGATGGACATATCTGAGATGAGAGAATCTGAGAGAATGAACTTTTTGGTTCATCTCCCTCTTGTTAGAAGCAAGCTTACTGCCATAGTAGGTAAGATTAGACGCATCCTTAGAAGTGACTGGGGCCTAAGCAGACGTGCTGTCCGTGTCATATATGGAGGGCTTTTCGTTGCCTGTGCAGCGTTTGGTGCTCCTGTATGGTACGAAACGGTTGTCTGTTGTTGGCAGATACAAGGTCTTGTCAGTTCAGAGAGTAGCCATATTAGCATGTATGCCAGTTTGTAGGACCGTTTCGACGGTAGCTCTGCAGGTCTTGTTAGGATTAGCACCCCTTGACTTGGTGGTGATACGACGTGCTATCATCTTCAAAATCAAGAAGGGACTACCACTTTTAGATCATGATTGGGTTTCTGCTTCTGACTTGGTGAATTTGGAGAATAGGGAAATAAAGACACTCTTAGACGAGTGCCTTGTTTCAAGGTGGCGGACCCGATGGACCAATGCAGACGAGGGTAGGGTAACGTATGGATTCATACGTGACGCGGACTTCGTACGTCGACGTCCGGACTTTGGCTTCGGCTTAAGTCTCGGTTTTTTACTTACGGGATATGGCTCACTTAATGCATTTTTGCATAAAAGAGGTCTGTCCGACTCTCCGGGCTGCGTGTGTGGGAGGGGACCTGAGACTGTCGAACACATTATAACAATGTGTTCATACTGTGATGACATTAGGAGTTTAGATAGTATGGGAATAGCCTATACTGAGGAGGGTTGGGATTACAGTAGGGCCTTAGTAGACAGCCGGACTTTTAGTAGGTTGGGCGATTTCGCCCGTGAAGTATTTGTTAGGAGAAATAGGAGGTATAGCGGAGGCAACCCCGAAATGTGATCACCCTTCGTGGTGCTCTCCTTGTCGTGCGCCCCTTGCTCCTTTTGCCGCTTTTGTCTGTCCCCGTGCGCAGATAGACATGCGATCGTTGACAGTTTTGAATCGCTGCTGTTGTTGTCCATATGCCGGTCCAATTTGACCCTCTCCCTTGCTGTTATCATCCCCGTCATTGCCGCCCTTGCCGTCACCGCCGCTGCCAACCCTGCTGCGTTGTTGTGTGACTTCCTGTCTTGTTTGTTTTGTCCATTCCTGGTGTCACACCATGTGGCCAAAGCCTCGTCCGTGAGGACGCTGTTCGATGTCAGTACTGTAAGTGTCGTTCTTTATGTTGATGTATGTTTATTGTTGTTGCTGTGGGCCACCAGTCCCGAACTGTTTGGAGTTCAACTGGTAGTAATCAATCTGATTACGAGGTCTGACCGGAGACTTAATTCTGGTACCACGGGAACCAGGAGCCCCTGGAACCTGTTGGTGTGGCCCCTTTTGGGAGCATCGTGGTGGCTGTGGTTTGGACCCAAATCGCGGGAAGAGTCTAGTTAATGGGTTCGGTGTGGAGTTGCATTTTCAACCGGGTGCCGTGACCCAAAGATCGAAAGGAGTTTTAGATAGGCTCCGCTCCTAACCAAGGGGGAAGTCATGTCCAAATACATGGCTTCGAATTGGTACACAGGGGTAGCATATGTTACATCTGTGGGCGTTGGTAGACGCATTGTATTTCACCCTGTGTTAAGAGCACCATGGGATTAGGTCCACGCGGACAGGTACCCATGTAAAACCCATCGGCGTTGTGCGTTAAGAAAGTGTTGAATTGTTCCCAAGTCGGAACTTTTGTAATTTCCTGAAGTGAATTTTCAAATTCCTTTAAAAGACTCCGAGGGAGCTTTGTTGAGCAAATTTATACCAGAAATGGGTCCCACGTGGCGGTTTCTACACCTAAAGCATTTAACGCCTGAATACATCCGTTAACTGTTCGCTGAAGTTTTTGAATTGATGAGCCTGAGTCTTCAGCTACGTTCGGAAGGTCAAAAAAAATTTTCAATTGTTCATTTACTTGGATCCGATTATTTTCGTATTGGGATACGAGGTTTTTCCAGGCTATGTCGAAACCTTAGTTGGTCAATGGGGCATTTGAAACTATATTCCTATCATCTCCTCCAGTCTTTTGTATTAGATGAAAAAGTTTCTCAATTTTACTAAGTCTAGAATTATTTATGTATAATGCTGTAAAAAGATGGCGGAAAGTAGGCCATGTCACGAAATCTCCATAAAATGTGTCCGTATCGTAAGGTGGTAGCCGCACAAATGAGATGTCATGATTTTCCTGTGGTTGATTTTCAACAGCAGAAATCCGCTCTTCTTTCTTTGGATTCGATAGGGCTTGAATTTCTGCATTAATTGACCCTAAACACGTTTTGTAGGCAGAAAAACCTTTTTTATAACGATTACGAAGCTTATCTTTATCGGTGGGTTTTGCTTTAGAATCTTCTTTTGTGTTCCTACACTCTCCATACGCCCTTTTGACCTGTGACCATAGAGAATCAAGTTCGACCCGAAGTACATCAAAAGAGTGAATGTTGTTTTCGGCCGCACTTTGTGTATACTCTATTTCAAAATCCAAATGTCATTTGTACAATTTACAAATTTATCAAGTGCCATTGTTTAATGATGGGTTAAAATTCAAATCGATAAAAATAAGGGTTAAATTGAGTCAAAAAAAGTCACTGCTAGCGATTTTACAAGAAGAATTATCAAAAATAATAATTAATTTCAAGATTAATTACACTGTGCGACAGTGAAAATACACCCGAGTAACTACATAGTCTACGTTGTTCAGTTAGTTGAGTAGAACTCAAAAATACCTTTTTTATATTTCTCGAACCCTCCAAACTTGTTTTATTTGACAAAAACTGTTTTTTTTTTTTTACTTTACGTACAAATTTCTAGATTACTCAAACATTTTCGACCCGATTTCTAAAATTTAAATCTTGTTAGAAAGGGGAGAGATGGACCTTTAAAGCGGTATACACATATCTATTATTCAACTTAACATGCTATGAGTTTTGACAAGGTAAAATTGGAAAATTCAAATTTTTTTTCATATTTTTCAAGTTTGTCCATTCATAGTAGCAAACTTTAATAAAAAAAATATAGGATAAGTGATAACATTCTTAAAGTCTGTTCTCTTGTGAAGAGATTGAGTCATCATTTGATCAAATCGGACAAAAATTACCGTAGTTATTATTTAAAGAGTCTAACAGTCGAGTGATATTTTTTATGTTTATATGTCATCTCATCAAATGAACTTTTAGTTTAAAAATTTTCAGAATTTTTGATGGATCTTGATTGTTTATCACAAAATGTGTCACTAGATGTTATGATCATATGGTAAAATAAATTTAATTTATCTCGTGAATTGGGGACGACATCAAAGAAATTTTTTGGGGAGTGAAAAGTGATTAAATTTATAAGTTCCGAGTAATTTCCGAATATTTTAAATTAATTTTTACAATTAAATGAATTTGTACAATATTTGAATTTGCACGAATTCGCATAATTTTTCTCGTTTTAAAATCGAGCACACAAATCTAGTCGAAAGTCATTCGAATGTAATTTTATTGTAATACATTAAATAATTATTTTTTGGCGTTTTTAATACAATTGTAACTTAATATAAATGCTATGGGCATTTTAAACCCTTTTTCATTTAAAATATGTTTATTTTTCTGAATTTTACGTTTAAGAATATTTAAAATTTTCAAACATTTTATATTCCCAACAAAAACTTCACTTACTATCATTATGATACATAGTATCATAGAAGTAGTCTAGATAGCCAATTTATCACTTTTAATAAAATGAAGCTGCAACTTGAAAAAATTTGAAATTTGGTTTAATCCAATTTTCAAGTTTACTTCTTTATTTTAAAGATAAACAGGTATACCTATTCATTTTTTATGTCGAAAAAATATTAAAAAAAATGTGAGTTGCTTACTTACTTATGGTGATTTTTTTCTGGTAAAAAATGTTGCCTACATATTTTGTAGCACTTATTGAAGGTTGCACGAACCCTCATAATGTGTTGCATTTTAAACGATTACAAAAGAACAAAAGTCATTGCCCTTTACGCAATTATTTTTGTAGTTTAATACCAATTTAGCGTTTTTTTTACTTAGTTAACGATTTTAAAACTAATAATTGTATAGAAAATGAAAAAATATTTTTTTTAATTATCCAAATAATTTCCAATTAAATTATTTTTTTGTTTTCGGAAAGCTAACATTACATAAAATGTTTTAAATACAAAAAATAACAATATTTTTACCGAGGGCTCCGGGGTCATACAAGTTAAAACTTTTATTTTTATGTAAAATTCAACTTTAGGGCCAATGTTTTCAAATTGCTTTAGTTGGCACAATATGTTACAGAAGTTTTGACTTACCTGCACAACTAACTTTTGCAAGAAATTTTGTGCAGATAAGCCAAAAATGCAGCTAAATTAAATGTTTTACCTGGCGAAATAAAGACACGGTACAAAATTTTTGTGCAGGTAAAGGCAATAGACACGTAAATAAAAGGCAGCTAAATCAAAACTACTGTATTTATTATTTAGTAAATTTTTTCGAATTTCTATATAAAACTAAAAATCAAATCAAAAATATAATTTTTGGAATTTTTTGGGAAATATTTTTATTACAAACGATAATAACCAAACTCCATTTAAAAGTATTTATAAATAATCTTCTTATTACAATTTAAAAAATATTTTAATTTTTATGTTAACACATCTCAAACCTTTTTTGTTGGGATAATAATAATAATAATAATAATCCTCGACTAGTAAATTTCATATCGCTAAAATAAAATAAAAATTTTTTTTAGTGATTTTAAAGCTCATTCTGCTTTTACAAAAATAAAATTATCAACACCTATAGTTAGCTGTTGTTTGTCTATAAATTTGTTACTAGAACTTGGCGCATTACTGATAAATAACATTTTCAGCAAAATTTTAAACTCGCGGCAAGAGTTTCGTTTTAATAATAATGGATACATGTTGTCCATATCTGACGATGAAGAGGATTCCAAAAATTTTTCCAAAATAATATTTTTTGCTACTATTTCACCACTTTTAAAACAAATAATTTTTGTTATTTTTTTCAAAACAATAACAAGAACAGCTGTTTTAAAAGTGCTGCCCTTACAACCCTTTGATTAAATTGAGGGTCAAACATGCAGCATATTTTCTGGATTTTATGGCAAAATTTTTAAAAAAGAACACGTTACTAATTTACACAATTGCATTTTTTTCAGAAAAGAACAGCAAAAGGGCAAAAAGGCAGAATAAAGGCAAAATTTATGCCAGAAAAGAAATCGCCATTAGACGACCGTTATGCATACATTTTTAAATCAATATTATTTAAAAAAAAATCTAGCACTTTACCTATAAAAATGTTGTCAACACTGCCAGATAATATTGCTTAACATGAGGTGTCGTTTTTAATAATAAGCAATGTTTTAATAAATAACAACTTACAGCCTGAAACTGAAAATAAATATAATTTCAATAGGTTTACAAAAAAAACTTAAAATAAAAAATCAAAATATGTATGTAAACAAAAAAATTTAACAGTTACTTTTTGTCAATTTGCCTATTTATTTATATGGGCAATTTCGTGTGAAGTGACCCAATTTTTAAAATCGATGTCTTCCGATTGGATGAAATTTGCACCAAGGTTAGTACTATTGGATAGTAGGCCAGACACAAATTTTCGACTCTATCAGTCAAGAACTGCCGGAGTTAGAGGGGGTCAAAGTTGGAGATTTTGGTCATACAGGGTTTTTTTAAAATGAGTGTAACTTTTCACCTATTGGTCCTAGCAAAAATTTTCCAAAGCATATTAGATAGCTATTTCTTCAATCTTTCCAAAAATTATTTTTTAAAATTTTTTTTTTTTATTTATTTTTTAAAAATTATTTTTTTTTAAATTTTTTTTCAATTTGGGTCCTTTTTTTTGATCAAAAGAAAGCTTATACAATTTCCTTTAAGGCCTTTATAATCGCTTAATGGGATGCGAGTGGGATATCTATCAAAAAAATTATTTTTTAACTCAAGAATAAGATTTTTCAATATTTGGCACATGTACCATTTTCATTTTCCCCCATTTTTTTCGAACTGGAGTTTTTTTTTATTTTTCCTCAAAAGAAAACTTAGACCATTTCCTTTAAGATCTTTGTGGGCACTTAGTAGCAAGAGGCATAACCAAATCCTGTCGGGTTGCCACATGACAATATATTTTAACCCGTATTTTATAACATGTTATTACTGCACGAAACATCTCGGTATATTCCGGATTACGTTTTCCAGAGAGAAATGGTTAAAACTCTGGATAATTAATGTGAATAAACAAAACGTATTTTTTTTTTAAATATATTTTTAGAAATATGCCTTAAATTAATTAAATTATAATTAAACTTTGAAATTGGGCACAATTGAATCTGTTGAAACCCTTCAAAAGAAAAATATTCGACTGAAGATAACAACACAACCTAAAATGTTTTTCCCAAAGTGTTTACGTAATCATTTTCGGATAAATAATAAAGTGGAGCCTCAGCATTAGCACTTGAAATATAGAGAAACGAATAACTTGCAAATTTCACATAAAAGCAAAAATTAAATTACAACTATTCAAAATATTTTTCATAATTAGTAGAAATTTCTACCATTCTGCTTCGAAGACGATGCTGGCAATGCTAATTAATTTGCTAAGTTAATTATATTCTTAAAAACACACAAATTAGTTATAATAAAAATGGACGGGCAGCAGTCACCGAAATCCTAATATATATTATAAATCTTTCTGTAAGTCTGTTTTTTTGTTTGTTTGTTGGTTTGTTTGTTAGCCAATCACGTATGAACGCCTGGACCGATTTTCTTGAAATTTGGGATAAAGATCGAGCCATTATCGGTGCAGGTTATAGGCTATAAATCTTTTCAAAATTTTGACCAAAAGGGGGAAAAAAATGGGGCAAATGGAGAAAAAATGGGCAAAAATTAGTACTTTTATGCATAAATGCTGTATTTTATCTGTTTTATAGGTAATTTTTTACGATTTAGATTGGTTAAGTTTCCCAAATAGCTATTGGAGGTGTTCCATTTCTAAAGTTGAACCAAAAGGGGTCCAAAAAGGGGGAAAGGGGCCAAAAACGGGCAAATTGAGTGTATAGCCAATCACGCCTGAACGCCTGGACCGATTTTCTTGAAATTTGGGATATTGATCGAACTTTTGTCGGTGCAGGTTATAGGCAATAAATCTTTTCAAAATTTTGACCCAAAGGGGAAAAAATGGGTCAAAGGGAAGAAAAAATGGGCAAAAATTAGTACTTTATGCATAAATGCTGTATTTTATCTGTTTTAAAGGTATTTTTTACGATTTAGCTTGGTTAAGTTTCCCAAATAGCTTTTGGAGGTGTTCCGTTTGTAAAGTTGGGCCAAAAAGGGGGAAAGGGGCCAAAAACGGGCAAATTGACTGCATTTATATTTAGGACTTAGAGTATTCAAAAAACTGGGTTGTTTGTTAAACCGGTTTCCGAATAATTTAAAAAATTGGACTTTTGAAGAAACCGGTTTCGAAACCGGTTTTGAAAACCGATAAACCGGTTTTTTATTTATTGTTATTTTTAATGCAAAAATTACCCAATAATAATTTTTTTTAATTTTTTAAACTAATCCAAACTACATAACCCGCGCAACGCCGGGTACAATCTGCTAGTACATACATATTATTAAGCTCAGCACTCGTCAGCGTCGAAAGCCTTATAGACAGACGTCGGCACCAATGCTCTCTAGAGCCAAGCATCTTCGGCTTTTTACACACATAGGACACGAACATCAATAATATTCGTTAAAATGAGCGTAAAAATGCATTCAGTTGTTTGTCAGCTTTCAATGAGGTAGGTTCTGGTCGCTTCTTCTTGAAATTTTTTTGTGTATCTATTATACACCCAAAGAAAAATTAAATTATAATGTGGAATAAAAACTGGGAAACAGAATTTCTTTTTGCTTTAAATATATTGAATGAAGCTGAGTGTTTAGTATGTCGACAAATGATATGAAGAGAGTGTAAATTCTCATTAAAGCGACATTATAGAAATTGTCACACTGAGCTTCATACAATAACGGGCAGCGAATGGGAACTTTTGTTTAAAAAGTTAATGCAGGATTTTAAAGCTAGGAATAATATGAAGTTAATTACGCGAAATGAAAATAAAAGTCCAATTTCTAGCAACCAACAAAGAAAGGCAACATATGCCATAGCTTTAGCATTGGCGAAAAAAGGTCGCCCTTTTGAAGATGGCGAATTTTTTAAAGACATGTGTCAAATAATTTTCCCCTATTTTGGAGAACCAGGGCAAAATATAAACCAAATTGTTAAAGAATTGTCTTTATCGCATTTATGTATTTTGTGGCTAGTTTATGAATTGTTACGTTTTGTTTTCTCGTTTTTAACAAATAAAATTGAATCAAAAAAATTTCACAGCTTTTTCTTTGAATTTTTAATTGAAGTATGTTTATTTTAAATAAATATGTTTATATAAAAAAAAATAAAGTTTAAAATAAAATAAAGTAATAAATGCCATCAAAAACCACAATAGTTCGTAAACAATATTTGCTCGAACATTGCTTGAAACAATAATTACTAACAATTTTGCTCTGGGTTATACCAAAGAAAATAAAGTATAAAGAATGTGCATTTGAACATGTGGCAGCCCCAAGTCTGTCAGCTAGTGAACAGATTGAATCTGGCAACACTTTAGACTTTAAAAGAAAGAGAAAACAAAAGTTAATTCCTCGCGTCGTCTTTGCTGCTACAGTTGTAGAAAATTCATCTCGCACTTAAAATAAAATCTATTGTATCTTTTTAATATAAAATAAATGTAATAATAGTTATAAATAGTTTAAGACTTAGTAACGTGTTTTATTCACTATTAACTATATTGGTGACCCCGTGTTCTGAACAAATTGCAGCAAATACCAAATTTGTGAAATTCTCATGAAAAATATTTTTCGTGGAAGCAGCGCAGTCGCAGATTATTTGAAATTTTAACGTTTTTCAACGCTGCGATCAATTTTTTTCAACGAACAGGCACAATCCTGCTTATGCATTCAAACAGATACAACTTGAGAAGCAAGCAAACTGTTTCAATCGGAAATACTTCATCCAGCAGTGACGAAATTGAATTTTGTGAAACTTCAAGTTTGGAAATGTCTGAAATGGATCATATTATTGCTCAAATGAAGGAACTTCAACGAGAAGTGAATTCACTACGGGAGCAACGTGAGCATCCAAATGAAACAGCGAGATCAAATCTACAAAAGGTGCATATACCCAAATTCAATAAACATAATCCACACCTTTGGTTTGCTCAGGTTGAAATGTCTTTTGCCTTGTGTGACATTACATCGGATACTGACAAGTTTGATTTTGTTTCGGTTCGTCTTGAGGACGACATACTTTTATCTGTTGAGGATTTAATTACCAATCCGCCAGCAAACGACAAATTCAATATACTCAGGGAAAGATTAATTTCAAAATTTGCTGAGTCACCTGAATCCAAATTACGCCGTTTATTACAAGGTGGAGAAACCGTGGGTATGAAACCATCTGAAGTCCTAGCACATATGAAGCGTCTAGCGCCTGGTAAATGCAACGAAGCAATAATCCGTACACTTTTTATTGGTCAGATGCCAGAATCGATTCGTCCACTGTTAAGTATATGGGAGCAAGACGATTTGGACAAATTAGCAAAAACAGCAGATAAAATGCTGGAGGCAAACAACAATATGGTAAGTGCTATATCACACAGTACCTCAAGTAGTGAAACGCAACTTTCGGTGAATGCTATTAACCCTTCAATGGCTGATCTTATTAAATCAATAAATATTTTATCGGATAAGATTGATAAGATGAAAATGCAATCAAATCACAATGATAATCGTCGTAATCGTTCAAGATCTCGAAGTCGTTCACAAACAGGTCAGAATTCTTCCGAATCACAACTTTGCTGGTACCACGTAAAATTTGGAAAAAATGCTAAACGTTGTAAACCAAATTGCCTACATTATAACAACAATTCGGAAAACTAATTGAGCTGTCGTCAATCAACTCAATTGGCGACAGCGACAGCAATAATAGAATAATTTCAGAAAATCGTTTACACATATATGATAACTCAACGAAATCTTATTTTTTAATTGACTCAGGATCGGTGGTCTCAGTTATACCCCCATCATTAGTCAAGGCGAAACTTTTCCCCTCGAAAGTTAAACTTTTGGCAGCGAATCAGAGTGAAATCACAACCTATGGTCACTCGGTTATTAAACTAGACCTAGGGTTACGTCGTGAGTTTAAGTGGCTATTCATTATTGCTGACGTTCAATCATCTATAATTGGTGCTGATTTTTTAATTCATTATAATTTGTTAATTGACCTCAAGAGCAAACGACTAGTAGATGGTACAACCAAACTTTCTAATAATGGTAAAATTCGTAAAACGAAAGATTTTAATATTTCGACAATTTCTTCAAGCACACCATTTGCAGCTTTACTGCAAGAGTATGTCAGTATTACAACAACAACTTTAACCCGAAAGGTCACAGGAGATTCAACCGTCGCACATCATATTGAAACCACTGGTAAGCCTGTAGCAGATCGCCCACGTAGATTATCTGGAGACAAATTAGCAGCCGCAAAAGCAGAAGTAGAATTTTTATTGGAGCAAGGTATATGTCGTATATCTAAAAGCCAATGGGCTAGTCCTATACATATTGTAGCTAAGAAAACGGGTGGTTGGCGTGCATGTGGCGACTATCGAAAATTAAACGCTCAAACAGTTCCAGATCGCTATCCAATAGCTAATATCAACGACTTTGCTGAAAGACTATATGGTAAGTCCATTTTTTCTACCTTAGATCTAGTAAGAGCCTATTACCAAATTCCAATGCTCGAAGAAGACATTGAAAAAACAGCTCTTTGCACCCCGTTTGGTTTAATAGAATTTTTGTATATGCCGTTTGGACTGCGAAACGCCACGCAAACGTTCCAAAGGTTCATGGACTCAGTTCTAAGAGGTTTAGACTTCGTTTATTGTTACATCGACGATATTATCATAATGTCAAGTTCCATCGAAGAACATAACCGCCACCTGCGATTAGTTTTTGATCGTCTTCGTCAACATGGCTTAACAATCAATGTTAAAAAATGTCATTTTGGCCAACAAGAGGTAGAATTTTTGGGTTACACTATCAATAGTAGTGGTTGTCGACCTCCTAAAGATCGTGTTACTGCTATTGAAAATTACGCTAAACCCGAAACGATTTGTGAGCTACGAAGATTTCTAGGTGTCATTAATTACTATCGTCGGTGCATACCACATGCAGCTCAATTACAAGCACCGCTTAACAATTTTCTCACAAATTCTAAGAAAAACGATAAGAGAAAAATACCTTGGACACCAGAAGCCGAAAATGCCTTCGAAGCATGTAAAAAAAGTATAAGTGAGGCTACTATGCTAGCGCATACTGCTCCAAACTCCGAAATGGCACTCATTACGGACGCTTCTGATACAGCTATCGGAGCGGTTCTCGAGCAAAATTTTGATGGTTTATGGAGACCGTTAGGTTTTTTCTCCAGAAAATTGTCAAAGGCGGAAAGCAGCTACAGCACATATGACAGGGAGTTACTTGCAATTTACGATTCCATTAAACATTTTCGTCATATGTTAGAGGCTCGTCATTTCATCATAAAAACCGATCACCGACCGTTGGTTTATGCATTTTCACAGAAGCCAGAGAAAGCTTCCCCCCGACAATTGAGACATTTAGATTTCATATCACAATTTACAACAGAGATAATTCATTTGTCTGGTTCTAAGAATACTGTTGCTGATGCTTTGTCTCGTTTGAACGCAATCTCGATGCCGTCAACAATATCTTACGAGGAACTACAATCATCACAGGAAACAGACGACGAATTGAAAACCTTACTGGAAGGTAACAGTTCGTTGAAACTTCAAATAGTCCACTTCGATTCTTCTTCAATCTATTGTGACGTTTCGACCGGTTATGTACGACCTTACGTTCCTAGTGAACTACGCCAACAAATTTTCAACTCTATACATAACCTATCACATCCTGGTGTTAAAGCTACACTTCAAGAGATCCGAAAGAAATATGTTTGGCCTAGTATGAAAAAGCAAGTTATCAGTTGGGTTCGTACTTGTTTATTTTGTCAAAGAGCAAAGATAACTAAACATAATCGTTTTACACCGAACAAGATAGATGTACCTGATAATCGTTTTGACCACGTCCACTTGGACATTGTAATAATGCCACTAGTACAAGGTTTTAGATACTGCCTTACAATGATCGACAGGTTTTCAAGATGGCCAGAATCAGTCCCCTTGAAAGACATGTCTGCTCAAACCGTTGCAACTGCTTTCTGGACTCATTGGATATCTAGATTCGGATGCCCAAAGACTATAACTACAGACCAAGGTACGCAGTTTGAATCAGCCCTATTCAAGTCATTGACTAATTTCATTGGATCTAAACGAGCTCGAACTACTGCATACCATCCGCAATCAAACGGTATGGTCGAACGATGGCATAGAACATTTAAAACAGCCCTTATGTGCCATCCTAATACTTCATGGATTGATATACTGCCGACAGTATTACTTGGTTTAAGAACCTCCTTCAAAGAGGATATTCAAGCTTCTCCATCGGATTTACTATATGGAGGTCCATTACGTTTACCAAATGAATTTTTTGAGAATACTAACGATACTACTAATCCTGATGAATTTCTTAGAAAACTTCGCAATCATTTTAGTCTTCTACGACCAATACCTACAGCTCATCATAACAAAAGCAAAATGTTTGTTTTGAAAAATATTGATGATTGCACTCATGTATTTCTTCGCACCGATTCAGTCCGAGAACCACTTCAGACGCCTTACACAGGACCTTATGAGGTAGTTCAACGTTTATCCGATCGTTTATATACTATAAAAATTAAGGACAAAGATGTAAACGTCAGCGTCGACCGATTAAAACCAGCCTTTATTATCAATGATACTCAACAAGAAAACTTTCAACACCGAAGATCTCAAGACTCCAAGTCAAAGCAGCATACCACATCACGACAGCTAGAAACTTCAATCAACAATGATTCTGGAGTTAACATTGACGAAAGTGCATCGTTCCCAGCAGTTCCTGACTTAGTCACTGGAGAGGGAGTGGATGTGGCAGCCCCAAGTCTGTCAGCTAGTGAACAGATTGAATCTGGCAACACTTTAGACTTTAAAAGAAAGAGAAAACAAAAGTTAATTCCTCGCGTCGTCTTTGCTGCTACAGTTGTAGAAAATTCATCTCGCACTTAAAATAAAATCTATTGTATCTTTTTAATATAAAATAAATGTAATAATAGTTATAAATAGTTTAAGACTTAGTAACGTGTTTTATTCACTATTAACTATAAACATATTTTGGAATATTTTTCAAAAATATTTCTTGACGCGGGGGGAAAGATAGGAGGGAAGTAAACAGAAACGAAGAGCGTAACAATGCGTTGCTCTCATCGTGCGTTTTTGTTGTTTGACCACTTTTTTTATTAAATTTTCTGAAATCACTTATTCTGGTCAGTGTTGCCACGAAAAAAAATATTGTAACCAACATTTGTGAAAAAAATTACCAAATAAGAAAAAATATAACCAAAATTAAATTCACATTTTTTTTATTTTTTTTTTTTTTCAAATATAAATTATAATTAATACAACATAGTAAGAAAAGAAACAAAAAATAACAAACTAAAATTTTAGTCTTACAAATTAATTCATTTCTACAAACAAAAGCTCTTTTTATAAGAAAAATAAATAACCAAATCCGGAAATTTGGAAAAGTGAGCAAGAGAGAGAAAATAAGTTGAGAGAATTTATTTATTTACAGCCATAGAAAACTGTCAATAATATACGATACTTTGATTTTCATTTCATCAACATACATATGTAAAGCTATCTATCTTAATAATTTTAGATAAATAAAGATAAAATAAAAAATCCATTTTTTTATTAAAAGAACATAAAGCTATCCATCTTTGGCTTAAAAATTATACCTAGTTTTTTTTTAGATAAACAAAAATAAAAAAACTCATTTTTTATTAGAAGAAAAAATAAAAAATTAAATACGGCCAGGTAATGACATAGAACATTTTTAACATAAAATATTTTTGAGTGTTATTCTGAAATAAAATGATAACGCATCCGCTACACACGTGTTGTCGCAGTCTTATCGACAACTAAATCAAATAACACAAGAATGCGTGTGAGTTCTCTCTGCACAATTGTGCGGGTCGTAATGTTAAACAAATTTTGGTGAGAGCGGGTCGTAATGTTACAACCCGCCATAAGAAATTTTACTTCTATATGATGCGCATTCTTTATATCAGGGTTTACCAAAAACTTTTTGGTTATGTATTAGTGAGTAAGAGAGAGAAAATAAATTGAGAGAATTGATTTATTTACAGCCATAGAAAAGTGTTTGTAATATACGTTATTTTGATTTTCATTTTATCAACTTACATATGTAAAGCTTGGCTTAATAATTTTAGATAAATAAAAATAAAATAAAAAAATCCATTTTTTATTAAAAGATCGTCAAGGTATCCGTCTTTGGCTTAAAAATTAGACCATGTTTTTAGATAAATAAAAATAAAAAAAATAATAAACCATTTTTTATTAATAGAGAAAAAGCAAGCATTCCAAAGCATTTAAAAGAAATTATACAATGCGACAAAATATATAAGGCATTGAATATTATCAAAAGCATCTTTTAACATACAATATTTTTTGAGTGTCATTCTGAAAAAAATGGTAAAGCATCCGCCGCACATGTGTTCTTGTCGCAGTCTAATCGACAACTAAATCAAAAAACACAAGAATGCGTGTGAGTTCTCTCCGCACAATTGTGCTATGAAATGGTAATCGTTGCTTTATATCCATATTCTTTGGTTATACACATGCTTCTCACAAATACACTCACATTTTATCATGTTCTCTTTGTGCCGACGTCTGCTTATAGATCAGTAATTTACTGAAAACGATTTGTCTGCGCAAGCAAATACATATTAGTCTTAATTGCAAGTGTACTCATCTTAAATAAGTGTATTGAGCAAAGTCTATACAAAACCATTTTTAGACTGTTAGTTTTACTTTTCTAGTGGGGTGAGTTTGACAACAAATATCAAAATTTCATCAAGCGAAAATGCCATTGACAATATTTTTGAAAGACAAAACTTATAGCTGTATCTAAAAATCGAAAGTACAGTTGAGGTCGGACAGTGCTAAAACGAAGATGGATCGTCGTGTATTACCTTCAAAATGTCCGATTATCAACATGAAGTTTCAATAAATTCTAAGCGTAACGAAAAAATCACAGCAAATTGTCCTCAAATTGTGAACACTGACTATAAAACATCAAACTCAAAAGAAGCTTGAAGCGACAGCAGGGAAGCTGCAGGAAATACATGAGTCGGTCAGCAAAAGAATTACTAATGTCGAGGAAAAGGTGTCACATTTAGAAAAGACCGTTGACACGAAAGTGAATAATTTCTAAAAGACCGTCGACGGAAAACTCGTTATAATGGAGGAGAAGATCACCAACCTCCAGAGCTAGCGACCAGAACCAGTACGAATCATTTCAGAAGGTACCGGCAGGATAAAACCACATTGCTTTGGGTTAGCTCACCCCTATCCGTACTTAAATTTCAATTCGAGACAGTAGCCAGCAGAAACGGATGGGACGATGAAGAGAAGGCTTTGGAACTAGTTTTGCCGTTAAAAAGTGTCACAGCCGAGGTTATAGAAACCAAGCTAGCCAGATGTAGAAACAACTGCAACGACTTAATGGTGGTGTTTGAGTCCTTGATTAAATTCCCTACAGGGTGTGCGTTTGCAAAAAAGTTACAAAGGAAACATACAAAAACACAATAAAATTCTTTATTAAAGTACTCATTTAAAATCTATGTAAAAAAATGTAAATTTGGTCACCTAAATCTTTGTGCTGGTAAATTGCAGACAAATATTATTTTGTAAACCTTCCTATACCCGCGCCAAAAAATGAAACACCAATACCCGCGCGTTGGTCTGTGAGACCGACAATGGAAAGTCCTATATCCTTGGTACTATTTCAAAAAAAAATTTTTGATGCAAAAACGAAGCTTATTACGAATAATAAAGCTACCAGTGATATCAACTTACTGGCACTATTTTTTTACAAAAAAAATCCCAATAATAAAAAAATCGGTCTCACAGACCAACGCGCGGGTATAGGAAAGTTAAAATAAATTCATTCTTTTTGCGACCGTCATTGGTAAAACAAGTGTTTTCTTTAATATAGTAAAAGGGTGTTAAAATATTTCACATTGGTGAAATATTAGAGCACAATTAAGTAAGTTTTTCGCTTTGTGCCAGGAAAAAGCTCTTGGCTCAAACAGGTGGCGTTACAGCGTAAATTCGGCGTTGAGCACAATCGAGAACTGTACCGCATAGAGTTAAGGTGCCGAGTGCAAAAGGCTAATGCGTCACTTCAAGCCTTTCCAATAGAGGTCGAGAGATTAATGCAGCTTACATACCCAGGAGAAAACACCCACTGATAGATAATTTTAAAACCGAAGCGTTTGTTAATGGTATGCGCTACCCTGACATCAAACTAGCGGTAAGTTCTATACAGAAGACGACCTTTGCAGAGACCGAGCAAAGTGCGAAAAATGGAAGTCATAGAGGAAGAAGAATGCCTTTTAAATAAATTTAAAGAGATGATGAAGCAAGTTTTGGAAGAAAACGGACAAAAAGCCAAACTTAAATGTTTTAACTATGGAAAGGGCGGTCATTTCCAAAGAAACTGATCCGTCTCACCAACAAGGAATAATAAATAATAAAAAATAAAAAGTGGAGATTGCAGACAAGGACAAGGAGAAAAGTGCACTCAATGCGAACGGCGGCTTATGGCAGTTTAAAGTTATGCCATTTGGGCTCTGTAATGCTCCGTCCACATTCGACCGGCTTATGAAACGTGTACTGAAGAAGACTTGCCTAGTGTACCTCGATGACATAAAAGTGATGGGCAGAACTTTCAACGAGGACATCAAGAACCTGGCAACGAATATCAATGGCTGGTCTAAAATTAAGCGTAAAGAAATGTGCATTCTTCCAAAAATAGGCGAAATATTTGAGGCATCTTGTTACAGCAAATGACATATCCAGGAATGAAGATAAAATATGAGCAGTAAAGGACTGGCTTCGGCCCCAGAATCTTCATGAATTACGCAGTTTTTTGGGATTATGCACATACAGCATTACCCCGCTAAACGCTGCTCCGCTTAACACTGTTTCAGTATTACGCGGTAGTATTGGGATTCCCCTAAATCTCACACTGTATTGATACTTGTTGTATATGTGTGCAAATGAAACGGCCATGCACCAACCAAAAGTAGTGCACTATATAGAGACGGTGTATACTATGCATCTTTTTCAACGCTCTCTTGTTAGTCTGTCCAGAATAAAGATTCCATCTGTATTTTCCGAAGTCGCAATGTATTTACATACATATGTACGTGTCAAGTTGCCTCGTTTAACGCTGTTTCGTTTAGCGCTGGGACTTATTGGAACGTATCCCCCGCGTTAAGCGGGGCCTTACTGTACTACAGAAGCTTTGTGCGTGACTTAGAAAGACCTAAGAAATCAAAAGTGTAAAGACCTTAAAGATCTATTGTGTGCTGCACCAGTTTTGGCGTATCCAGTCCCAGGTGAAAAATTCATTTTAGACAGTGTTCCCAAGTGTTCAATTGTACAGAGAAAGTCGTAGGCTACTATAGTCGCAAGCTGTCAAAGCCTGAACAGAACTATTGTGTGACCCAACGTGAGCTACTTGCAGTGCTGAAGTGCATAAAACAGTACCATAAGTACCTGTATGGCCAACATTTCCTGCTAAGGACTGATCATTCCGCACTGAGATGGCTGCTGCAATTCAAGAACCCTGAAGGACGGTGAGCACGTTGGATTGAGCGCCTACAGCCTTACGATTTCAGCATTGAACACCGAAGAGGCATAAAACATGGGAATGCTGATGCTCTCTCACGCCTGTTATTTGGAGTGTAAACTTTGCGTGAAAGCTGAGAAGAAGGAATCCGTTATCGATATCCGGCTAACGCAGATCGATGCTAACGAAGACTGGTCTGAAGCACAAAGAAGTTACCCAATTTTGGCGAAAATTAGAAGGTCCTCTTACAAAAGCATATTGGGCACAATGGAATAGTTTAAAACTGATAAACGAGTGCTTATATCGACATTGGGAAAGCGCTGATGGCAGGAGCTTATCCAGATTAATAGTAGCATCTTCCTCCAGAATGAAGAAAGTCTTAAATGAGTTCCATAATGTCGAGGTCAGCTGCAACAATATAATTCGGGCGTACCTTTCGAGAGGATAGCAAGCCCTTTCCCTGCAACAGTGCAAGGACAAAATTAAACAAAATACAGAAACAACAATAACGTAAACAATATGTTTACATTTATAGAGATTTCGAGAAGGCGAAGTCATTCTCCTTCGAGAGCATTCATCAGACTGTTTACCCTGCGATATAAGAGGCAGGACAAAGCAGGCATCGGAGTCAGTAAAAATTCAATCAGTCTTGTGTAAAGACGCGTTACGTGTGAAGAGAATAATCGTGGTTTGAAGATTTCCGCTATAAAAATTTGGCGAACAGTTGTTAGTGTTTACGCAAAATGTAAAGAGTAATAACAAACAAAGTAAATTGTTGTTGTTTACATCAAGTTGTAACAGTGGCACACAGAATTGTGCGAACAATAAAGAATTTATCTAAAACTAAACGCAAATTTATTTTTTATTTTATTTGCAATCTACGAACTCATATATTAAACGTTTTTAAAAGGGTGAAAACGTAACAATATTTTTATGCGAATTTGTGTGATAAGCCCGTTAATCAAAAATATTTGATATGAATACAATAATAAATTTGTAAAAGGAATAATTTCTCGCTATGCTGAGGTACATTTATAAATAAATTAATTGGATTACATATTATAAAAAATCCTAATATATATTATAAATCTTTCTGTAAGTCTGTTTTTTTGTTTGTTTGTTGGTTTGTTTGTTAGCCAATCACGCCTGAACGCCTGGACCGATTTTCTTGAAATTTGGGATATAGATCGAGCCACTGCCGGTGCAGGTTATAGGCTATAAATCTTTTCAAAATTTTGACCAAAAGGGGAAAAAAAATGGGACAAAGGGAGAAAAAATGGGCAAAAATTAGTACTTTTATGCATAAAATCTGTATTTTATCTGTTTTATAGGTAATTTTTTACGATTTAGCTTGGTTAAGTTTCCCAAATAGCTATTGGAGGTGTTCCGTTTCAAAAGTTGAACCAAAAGGGGTCCAAAAAGGGGGAAAGGGGCCAAAAACGGGCAAATTGAGTGTATAGCCAATCACGCCTGAACGCCTGGACCGATTTTCTTGAAATTTGGGATATTGATCGAACTTTTGTCGGTGCAGGTTATAGGCAATAAATCTTTTCAAAATTTTGACCCAAAGGGGGAAAAAATGGGTCAAAGGGGAGAAAAAATGGGCAAAAATTAGTACTTCATGCATAAATGCTGTATTTTATCTGTTTTATAGGTAATTTTTTACGATTTAGCTTGGTTAAGTTTCCCAAATAGCTATTGGAGGTGTTACGTTTCAAAAGTTGAACCAAAAGGGGTCCAAAAATGGGGAAAGGGGCGAAAAACGGGCAGATTGAGTGCATTTATATTTAGGACTTAGAGTATTCAAAAAAATGGGTTGTTTGTTAAATCGGTTTCCGAATAATTTGAAAAATTGCATTTTTTAAGAAACCGGTTTTGAAACCGATAAACCGGTTTTTTATTTATTGTTATTTTTAATGCAAAAATTACCCAATAATATTTTTTAATTTTTTAAACTAATCCAAACTACATAAACCGCGCAACGCCGGGTACAATCTGCTAGAAATTTAATAATTTTTATGGAATTTTTGAAATTTTGGTACACTTGCATAGTGCATTAGTAAAGCAAAATGAAATGTTTTTGTATATGTATACACATGTGTATGCATATGCGATTTAATTTTTGCGTACATAAAAAACCTCGATAGTGCCACCGCTGATCCTTTTTTGGGCAGCTGTTTTTTTCTGCTCTGCTTTCAATGAATTAAACAGCCTACATTATGGCAGTATTAACTGCCGAGCTGCTGTATGTCGTCTATATGTTTATACCTTTAGGCAAATTTCTATATTTGGTAAATGCAGATTAATGATGACAATAAACAGGCATGTCACAGATTCCGATCAGAATGGTTTTGATTCCGAATATGCAATTCCGATCGATTTTGTTTTAGGTTCTTCAGATTCCGAACGATTTTGTTCATTCCCAAAAATTATAAAATTGCTGCTTTTCAAATAAAGTATGGCAACGTAGTGCATGACAACAGAAAAAAAAAACATAATTGGTGAATAAAAAACAGAACCAAAACAAAAGAACAAAAAGGCGCTGATACAAAAATTTTAATTGAAATCAAAAAAAAATTAAAAATTTTATATGAAAAATGCCCCTTTACCCCTTAAAAAAATATAAGTTAATAATACAAAAAAATTTCAATAAATCTGTACATACATTTTTATAAAACTGAATTAAATTCAACGTAAAAATATTTTTGTATTTTCTTTTGTCCATCGTTTGTGTTGCCACCGCTTAAATTTGTTCTACTTAATAAATTTTTGTTCTCAAAAATAAGTGGTTTGCTCAAAAAAATAACGTGGCAATACTTCGATGGAAAAATATGTCACTTTGTTTTGTTTTTCTCAGCAAGTTTACAAAATTTAATTTCTTAAGCATAAATATTAAGTAAATACTTAGAAAACCTATGTAATAATAAAACATACCATTTTGTCTTTCAGTTTGACTAAGTTTTATTAATATTTTTCTTTAATAAATCATCAAAAATATCAAAACCACTTTGAAAATTTGAAGTGGTTTCATTCCGAAGAAATTTTTCGTTTTCTAAAGACTCGACTTTCGGAATTGAAACCACTTTCGATCGGAATTGCGTTCTGGGACATGGCTGAAAATATGAAATCATAATTAAATTACAGCTTAATATTCTGTTTTATTTAAGAGAAAAGAACAATTCTAGTATATTTATAGACTAAAAAATATTCCCCGTATTCATAACGAATAATATTTTTTTAACCATAAACAACTAACATTTAATATTGCATAAAATTCTTAGATACTAGTACCTACATATGTACATATTATTTTGGCATTTAACAATAAGATAGGACAAACATTTATGTTCAGCTAACATTAACTAAATGATATTTTTTAAGTAAATCTCTGCAATCACTTTTGCAAAGTGTATTTGGAACATTTTACTTTATATTTGGGTATCAAACTAAATTTTTCTTTTGTTTTTTTCCGAATTATTTCTAATTTTTTTTTTATTTTTTTTTTGATGTGTAAATGTCTGTAGTTTTTACATATTATTATTATTAACAAAGAAAAATGTACAACAAAACAAAAATGTAAAACAATTTATGTATAAATGAATGTAATTTTAGGCAATGAGACGTCTTGGAACGATTGTCTGTCGTTTTTTCTTTTTGGATGGACGCACAAAGGCAATTGATGTTCATCCTACAGATTCGGCAGGGGATGCGGTGTTGAAGTTAGCGGAAAAACTGAATTTGTGCAATACTGAAGGTTGGGCTATTTTTCAGTCTCGTCCTAGCGGAGAAGAACATATTAAGTCATTTGATTACTTATATGATGTAATTGCTGCTTGGGAATCCAAACAGATTAAATTGCAGTCAAACCACATAGCCCCAAGACGTCTAACAAATGGATCAACTTCAGGGGAAAATCGCTTTGTATTTAAAAAAAGACTATTTAAGTCCACTCGAGAATTATCCCAAGATCCAGTGGAAGTTAACTTGCTTTATGCGCAAGCTGTATACAGCGTAGTAAAGGTATGTGATATTATTTAACTCAACTCATACTTATTAATAAAAAAAATACACACATATTATAATGACATATTTTTTCACAATTGTAATATTATGCACGATGGATAATTTTTTTATATTTGTAAAATTTCTTTTTGGCAATCAATTGTTTGTCAAAACGCGTATTTTTGCCAAATTAAGCAAATTAACAAAAAAAGTTTAATAAAATATTCGTATTTGTTTCTTAAAAACGAAAATAAATATGTGAATTTACCTTATAATTATGGAACAAAAATTACACAACAGTAATACACACACACAATTACAACCCTTCAGTTAGGATTACGACCTTGCTTCTCATAGCTCTTATGTTGTGTGTGTTAATTTTATATATGTATGGGTGACAGGATTTACAGTTTAAAGTCGACTGTGAACGACAGATTTTTGTGAAACTTTTCTTGGCAATATTATTTAATCAGTGTTTTTGCAAAAAACCTACTGAAAGGAAGCCACCGAAGGAATATTTTTCATATTTCTGTTTGTTGAAGATGTCTGACCTGGAGTTTGAACCGTGACATCACGTCCAAAAATCCAACAAACTAACTACTAGACAACGGCGGTGTCAGCAACAATAATAATGATGTATAAATATTTTAAATATACCTTCAAAAGAAACCTAATCGATCAAATTAATAGTTTTGGGGTCATTATTACAACTTGCCTTTAACTAAAGCTAAAGAGAAAATCATGCTGCCTAGAACTTTTAAAGTTAAATTTATGTTTGAACTTGCTATATATATATATATATATATATATATATATATATATATATATATATATATATATATATTATATATAATTTTCAATATTTAAACTTCAAATGTAAAAAAAAAACATGGCAAAAGGGATAACCCATCGTTGCCATTGCGTTTTTAAAGAATTTGCTACGAATTGTTGTTGGACTAATTGCAATAAAAATCCCAGCAGAAATAACATCAGAGCATTTGAAGAGGTCATTTTTTGCCAATACGATTATCCGTCTATTTGTTTCTGTGCTGGTTTTCTTAGGTCTGCCACGAGATTCTGCCTTGTTTTTTTTGCTAAAAGAATTTTGCACAAAGTGTAAAGACCTTCCTAAGTTCTTCGATATCACTCTATAATAAAAAATAGTTCTCGCTGCGTTTTCGAGGGTATTTTTACAGTTAACGTTTCTTTAATATTTTAGAATAAGGTGAATCTATTATTTTGAGCAGATGTGTATATATACATATATAGATGTAAATAATCACTTATATATACATATATTTATTACTATTGATTTTCATATGCCAATCCATAGCATAATTCACGACAATATTGAACAATATTGAATTGTTTTGAAGTTCTTGGTTTTTTTTTTTTTTTTAATTTTACCATCAGAATGGAAAACGATTATATCGTCAGCAAATCCAATGCTATTATCTATTTTATTGAGAAGATCATGTATATATAAGTTATAGAGAATTGGGGAGTTAACCGTGCCGATCTAACCGATCGATCTAATATCGTTTCGCATAAGAGCAATAAACAAAAGCTACCACCCAGCGGATTTTTTTGCCCTTACATCTTCCAACTGAGACCAATGACAATGTAGATGCGACTAATCCAAAGTCTATATTCAGTTTCCACTTACATTTACACAGCGATGGCCTAGGCCGTACGATAGGTCCAACTCTACCGACAATGTAAGCGAAGGTCGGATGGGTCCAACTCCACCGACATTATAAGCGAAGGTCGGATGGATCCAATATTATACTGATTCAAAGGGTACCTATATATGTCTAAAATTTCTGTTACTGAAGCCGAACATTTCTTTTAATATAAAAAACACACAACAACACTTACTATTTTTAATTTATACTTACTTATTTTATTTAATTAATTATTTATTTTTAATACCACAATCACGGTTAAACCACTTGTATATTCAAAAGCACTTTACAATATGAAATTTTACTTTGAAAGAATAGAAAAAACAAAGAAACACCAAAAAAAAAAAAACAAAACTATATTAACAATATGATGCTACATTACTTAGCCATCCAATTCAGATGCAAGTTCGATGGCAACATTTTATTCGATTTTGTCTTGTTCTTCAATCCGTATATGTATTTCATTTTACAATGTAATAGCAATAGGACTCATCCGAATGAGCCAATTCACACTAGCACATTTTTTAGTCGCACAATTTTTGTTTCTTTTCAATTCACGCGGGATGAATATTACTTTGGCATGAATGTATACCTATAGACAGCTTTGTATGTATTAATGTTTTTGCATTCATTTGATGTTTTAAAAATGTGCGTGTATTAGTTTTGTGCTGGTGATGTGGGATTGTAGCTGGTGGAAACTTTACGCCACCGAAAAACCATTCTCTTCACCCCTCTTGCCCATAAACTATCATTTTACGCCAGCACAAATGTTCTAGTGTGAATTAACTCAATCGGATGTTAGTTGTATGCTCTTAACCAATTTTATTTTATGTTTTCATATTGACATAATAGTATACATTTGGATGAGTTTTAAATTGTAATAACCTGTAATAACAGTCCCACCGCTTGGTGCAGCTACACTAACACACATGTACAGTAGAGAGAAAAAAAATGCAACGCTATGTTGTATGATATTGTTACGTTTTTACCTTTTTAAAAACGTTTATATATGAGTTCGTTAATTACAAACCAAGTAAAAACAAATATGTGTTTTATTTCAATAAAACTCTCTTTATTTATCACACTACATTTGCGCCACTGTTCACACTTAATCGATACAACAATAATTGCTGGTTCACTATTTTTCACACACAACTATTCGCTATACTGCTCACAACGGATATCTTCGAACCACGACTTTTTATTTCGCACGCAACTTGTCTTCACACCGCGACTGATTAGTTAACACGCAACTTCACGCAAGACTGTCTCAATTCTAACTGACTGGTTGGTTGCCTGGTTTGTCTTGCCCTTTTATAGTCTAACACGAACAGTACATCGAACGTTCTTGAAGAAGAACGTTCGCAGCTTCGCGCTCTCGAAAACTCTATGCCGACCAGCGTTACCACAAAGAAAAATTTTTCCCTACCAATATTCTTTCCAAAACCTACCAAAATTATTCCAATCCTACCAAAATTTGAATTTAAATAATTATAGATTATTCAGTATGAAATTAACGTTTTATTGCTAAAATTAACAAAAGAACTTCATATATATCACATTTAATTGGGGTATTCACACGGTCGTCATAAAGTCATGTATCATAAAATAATAACACGAAAAAATATGACTGCTGTGAGCAACTCTCATAAGTTAGTGTGCTATTTCAAATTTGAATCAGCTGATAAAAGAAAAATACAATTATAAAAAATTACAAATATTTTTCATTAAAAATGCCAAAAACAAGTCATAAAACTGAAATAATAGCCGGTTTGTGCGAAAAATACATATTGGATATAATTATGGTTTATTCAAGTAAATAAGAAAGAAATAATTACATGTTTACATTTAAATAAATCTTTTTCAAGGTGATGATGACGATGAAGAACAAATAAATGAAATGTTCTTAACAAACGTCCATAGTTTGCTCACTAATCGCAGAAGCATCCACCTTGGAGTTCCAAAATTCAATAAGTGGAACCAAAACGTGTTAAAAATGTTTGACGACAGCCGGTTTAATCAAATGATTAGGGTTCTGCCAGAGGAATTTGTGCATATACTGAACTTGATTAAAGACGATGATGTGTTTAACACAAGTCCAAAAACAGCACAGCCTCCAATTGATGTGCAGTTAAAAATCGTACTTTTTCTGTTGGGATCCTCTGGCGGTGGACTTTCAACACGAAAAGTAGCTACCCTCTTTGGAGTGGGTGACGGAGGCACTATGCAAAAGGTCACAAAACGTGTTTTTAAAGCAATTTTAAATTTGAAAGAAAAATTCTTAAGCTTGCCTAATGCAGAAGAACGACAACAAATTTTGTTCACAACTAAAGACGAAATGCCTGGTTGCGTAGGGTATATAGACGGCTCTGAAATAAAATTATCTGAAGCACCTGTCAAAGACCACGAGTTACGACACGAAAACGTCAATATGCCGTTAAAGTTCAAGCAGTTTGTGACTACAAATTACGAATAAGATAACTAACAATAGGTTATCCAGGTAGCGTACATGACGCAAAAATTTTTTTAAACCCTCCACTAGCAAAACACCTTGAACGATTTTTGTCGCCAACGCAATGGGTTGCTGGTGATAGCGGTTATCTCCTAAAGTCATTTTTGTTGACGTCTTTTAGAGGAAACAGCATCGAACATTCCAAAGCTGAAAGGGATCTCTACAACGAACACTTTCCAAATATCGAGTTCGCATTGAGAATTGCTTTGGTATTTTAAAGGAGAAATTTAATAGTTTAAAAGAACTTAAATTGCGAATGAAATCAAATGAGAATAAAATAAAATGCTACAACTGGATCATGGTTGAAATATGAAAATAATAGCGTAATACTTAGAGCACATATAAACTTACCTCCAATAAGTAATACTCGAACCAGTTTGCTTCATTTTATACAAAACCAAAATATTTAATTTTTTCATTATGACAAAACAATAAACACATTACAAAAGGTGCTATTATTTTAGGACTTTTTTTCTTTGAAGCACAACAACAATTTTTTTAAACTATCATAAAACTTTAGCATTTTATGACAATAAGACTTGACAGCACACCGTGTGAATACCCCAATAGTGTATAAAATTAAAGCTAAAAACATAACAAATACATCTTTAACACAAAACTAACATAAATAATTTGTTTAAAAATGTTTAATATACTAAATATAGTATATTATATAACATACATACACAATTGGACATTACAACCCTTCAGTCAGGATTTCGACCTAGCTTCTCACACCACTTATGTTGTGTGCGTCAATTTTATACATGAGTGGCGGGACCTACAGTTTAAAGCACAGGTATACAGATACGTCACGGTTTTGACGTTTAACCCTCACTTAGAAAGGGACAGCAAATATTACCAAAAAAGTATTTCTGTCCCTCTCTGACTGCTTGTCTGTTTTGTTTATGTTTTTCTTAGATTTCGGGGTGGATTTTTATTATTATATTTTGGTAGAAATTTTTGGTATTTTTGTAGAATATTAGAATAATTTTGAAAGGAGATGAACCGTTTTATTAGGGAAACGTAATTCGGAATTAATGTATTTTTTATGACAGCTTTCATCGGTCGTCACTGACTTAGTATTTAACCAATTTAAAGGTATATTCACAAATTCCTGAAACAAAAAGTTTTGAGTATATATTTTGTTATATTTTTATTTTTACTTACCTTTTGCACACGGAACTTTTTCAGTGTGAAGGGAAAATGCTAAGAATTCGATTAATAATGAAAAAATTACCGAATTTTATCTTTTTCATTCAAGAAATTAATAAATACTAGTAATATACACAAAGTTCTAAAAGAGCAAATTTTTATAAGCAATATGTCTTATTTCATCTTGATGTATTTAACTGCTTACTTACCTTTTGCACAAGAATCTATATTCATTCTGACCAAAAACCAGTCACATTTCGATTAATATTTAAATATTTAAGAACTTTTAAGATTTTCATTGAAGAAATTAAAAAATATTCCAAATTTGCCCTTTTTTAACACAAAATAAATGTTTATTTACATTTAATTTTTCCACTTTATCCGCCAGTTTTCACTCTGTATATCTGTTGCTTCTAACACATTTGCTTTGCAAAAACTTTTAACATTTTTTTTCTCCCTCTACGAGGAAGGTTAAAATTGCTGATTTAAGCGTTTTTCAAACGTCATAATTGTCGCCACTGGTTACACTGTGGTTTAAAGTCGACTCCGAACGACAGATTTTTGAGAAGCTCTTCAAGGCAATTTTATTTACTCTCAGAGTTTTTGCCAGAAATCTGATGAGAGGCAGTCGCCGAAGAAATATTTAGTTTTTCATATTTCGTTTTGATGCCTGTCCTGGGATACGAACCCGAGCTTTATGTCTAATAAGCCAACACACTACCTACTAGACTACGGCGGTAGGATCATTGAGATCTTTTTTTGCAGACCACACATAATGCGGTTCAGACTTGCATGTAACTTCTTTACATATCATTATGTTGTTTATTGTGCTTTCATCTAACTTATTTCTTAGTTTTGTTTTTATTAAACTTAATTGTAAAAATTTTCGTTCTGCAGTTGCAGAACTATGTGGAAGAGAAAGCAAATTAAAAATAAAATTACATAAATCACCATAATAAAATTCATTTAAACCATTTTTAAATGTGCTTACATTGTCCCAAAATTCACATAATGTAATATCTAAGGATTTATCACTTAGTCGAAGTAAGTTCCATTGCATTACGATTTTATCTGATTCACAATCCACTAAATTCTTAAATTTCAGTATCAAGGGCAATATATTTATTTTTTCTTAGGGAAGAACATTTCTGCGTGTTATTATTTGTAGTAATTTTACATCTTCTCTTCCAAAGTCAAATCTTATTTTAATTTGGTTTAAATATTCTATGTAAACTATATCTTCCTGATCCAAATTATTTTCCAAAAATACTTCGGCTTTTGTATCTACAAAACTTTATTTGTATCTACATTGTTATTTTTGTCAAGAAAATTAACGTCAAGGGATTCGCTTTTATTTAAAAAATTACTCATAATTAATAGAAAATTTGATTTAATATTCGTATAAAGGTATTACTTAAACATTTTATTTTCTTTTTTAGACCTAAAAATAAATAATACTCCCTCTTAACTTTAAATCTTACAGATATTAATTCTATTTTCCTACCAAAAAAATAAATGAAATTTGAACAAACCAACCAAACTACCAATCGTAGCGTTTTTAAATAAAAACTACCAATTTTGGTCCAATTGGACCCAAACGGCAACGCTGATGGCGACTGCATTACTTGTTGTTGCGTATGCTTACTTGTCCATCCCTTTTGCTCTCATGCTTGTTGTTGTTGGTTTATTTGGAAGATGTTCGATGTATTTGTTAGTGTGTATTTGTGTATTGTATACACATTGCCTCTTGTGCGTTCGCTTCCCTGCAGGAGATTAAACTAGTACCTTACTAGTACAAAACTAGTACAAAAACCACCAGTAGTAGTACTCAACTGTCAACTTTTCTATACCATTTTAATGATCAAATTAGCATTGAGTGTGTTTGAAAAATTACTAGTACCATTGGTACTAGTTTCGTACTGGTATATTTGGATATAATTGGGAACCACTTTATTACTAGTTCTTTTGTATGGAAAAAGTTACCAAAA
This sequence comes from Sarcophaga caerulescens, assembly GCA_927399465.1. Classification (NCBI taxonomy): domain Eukaryota; kingdom Metazoa; phylum Arthropoda; class Insecta; order Diptera; family Sarcophagidae; genus Sarcophaga; species Sarcophaga caerulescens. The sequence continues at coordinate 89,318,266 of OV656872.1, read as the reverse complement.
TTGGTAGGTTCCTTTGTTGGTTATATGAAAAATAATAGTTAAAAAATTAGTTTTTCTATAATTATTTATTAAAATATTTACATAGAAAAACTTAAAATAACCATATTTATTTAAATCACAGTTTAAAACAAGATAAAATAGGCCCATTTTTTCAAGGCTGGCTAGACCTTATAAAAAATGTACAATTTTAAATAATATAGTTTAAAATTGTTTAAGTCATAGCCCAGTTGATGATTCATTTTGGTCATTTTTAATCCTCCTGGAAAGCTTTTCTTAAAGCTATATCGGGCTCATCAGAAAATACGGCAATAGCATCTAAATAATCAAATAAACAAGTTACACAAAGAATTTAACATTTAGTACATTTATAAATCGGTAATTAACTCACCTATGAATGCAGTATACAAGCTTTCAAGTCGTTTAAAGCTTTGTTTTCCATGGGTACTATCAAAATTTCATTTAGGTATCGTCCAACATTTCCTTTTAACAAAGATTTCATTCGCCGTAACTGAATTCTTAGTGAGAGCTCTTGGCAATGAATGCTCTTTTTGTCGGCTAAAAACAAACATTAGAAGAAAAGAACGGTTAGTAAAACATATACATTGATTTAAGTCGATTAAATGTACATACCAGTTTAGTAATATTTCAATTTTGCCTCTAAAGGCTGTTGGTCGCAGTCTTTTAGCATTTTTGTGGTAAGCAGCTGTGCAAAAGAGGAAGAAGTTCAAAATCCATACTCCTCTGCACAGGCTGTTATATGTAGAAGACTATGTATATTGAACGAAACACTATTTTCACCAAACACTCTTTTTGATTTTTATTTTTTAATTGATTATTTTTTTAAATTTTAAATTAAAATATTTTTGACGCACTTCAAAACACACAGCACATTGAAATAATATTTATAATAAAATACGGGCTTGCCATATTACTTAGAGAACTTCTCGTTTTGAATGAGTGGCGATTACAGTGGTGTGATATGGCAAGTCTTTAAAAAACAATTAATTCAAATAGAAAATTAGCATTTTGAATCAAAAAATTTTATTTTTCACAATAAAATGGTATGAATGAAAGATTCACAATTTAATTCCAAAAACAGTATGTGAATATTTGTTTTGTTACACAAAAAATTCAATCAGTCTATGAGTGGTGTATTTAAACTACTTCTACTACTAGTATTTTCCTATAAAAACTTAAACCAGCTGTATCAGTACTTGTACTAGTAGCTTCTAGACAATTGACGCTTAAACTCCTGCAGGGTTATGTTGCGTTTGCGTTATCCATCTCCCTCATACTCATACTGATGTCATTGTTGGTTTATGTATGGTTCGATGTACACATGTGTTAGTGTAGCTGGTAGCTTTTGTTTATTGTTTTTATGTGAAACGATATTAGGTCGTTTCGATCTGCGTAACAATATTCAATCGAGGCTCAAAACTTATAACGTTATCCAATTCCACTCCAGTTTTGTTTTTTTTGTTCATTGATTTCTAAATTTTAATAAAAGGTATCATTAAGCGTTGTTTGCTTCTCTTTCTACTTAATTTTTTTCGATTTATAAAAAAGTGAAAAAATTTAGCGAGAAAAAAAATGCAACGCAATGTGGTAAAGGTAAAAGGAGATCAACTAGAGGAATTAAAATAAAAGTTTAATGAAAACTTTGCAAATTGTAAATTTTAAAATAGAAACAGCTGTCAGCAGATAGCAAATTTGCCATTGTAAGGTCTTTGGCAAAAAGAGGCAAATCAATGAATGAAGTTGCTCATCAATTTAATATCAACAAATCAATGGTTTCTCCGATTTCATCGCGATATCGTCAAACAAATATCGTGGACAGAAAGAGGAAGTGGTCGACTTCGTAAATCTACTGCCCGACAAGACCATCAAATGGTAAAAATAGTAAAAGTTGACCATCGGAAAACGGTAGTAGATGTCACTAATTATGCATAAACCAGCAATAACATCAGTATGAGTATGAGAGAGATGGATAACGCAAACGCAACATAAGGGAACGCAACAAGAGGCAATGTGTACACAATACACAAATACATCGAACATCTTCCAAATAAACCAACAACAACAAGCATGAGAGCAAAAGGGATGGACAAGTAAGCTTACGCAACAACAAACAACGTAGTCGCAAAAGAATTCTCGAGAATGCGAAACATCGAACCTTCTACTTCAAGAACGTTCGATGTACTGTTCGTGTTCGACTTCCAAAAAATATCGCTAAATTCGACTAAAAAATAGCTAGAAAATAGCTAAATTTTAAAAAAAATTAAAAATTTAGCGATGAATCGCCAAAACAATAAATTTTAAAATGTTTTTAAAAAAATTTACTTAAAACATAGCTAATTTTTTGGTAATTTTAATATTATGTAAAAAGACAACGATTCATCGCTTAATTCTGAAAAAATACTCGCAATAAATTTAAATTAAATTTTTTTTAAATTATGTACATATATTTAATGTATGGGGCGCTAAAACGTTTTTAATTATTGCAGTACATTTGGTTCTATGAACACGGTTTTTATTGGCATCATCAAAATTGTTTTTACACATATCACTAAGGTGATCAGTAGCATTGTTCGACGTACTTATGTTGACAGACAAATATAGATAAAGCGGCTTCTTTTGCATTTTATCGTTGTCAACAATATTTGCATATGGGGAAAATTCCAATTTTTGCCAACATGCTCCCCTAAGCGATGAGGCTGATTTGTGTTTTTTAGTTTCTGCGTGACTTAATAGGTCGTAAAGTTTTCCAGACAAGGAGCATCTGCAATACTTACAGAATCCTTTTGTTTCGTCTTGAGCCACCCACGTTTTCAATTTTTCGTGATTTAGCCACTCAGGGAGAAATTTTTTGTTATATTTAGGCCCCATTCCTTAAGTTGTTATAGTTTTTGACAATATTATCAAAACCTTACAACTTAATTTTATACTTTAATTTCATTCACTTAAACACTTGTCACAAAAATACAGTAGAAAGAATTCGCTTTATTTGTTTATGTTTTTTTTTTCTTTAAAAACCGTTATTTGAGTGTTAATTTGTAGCAACATAAAAATCGCTAGATTTATAGCTAATAACTAAATCGTATTTTTGGCAACAGTGAAGGGCAAGACAAAGCAGTCAGTAGTAATTCAATCCACAAAACAAACAGAAGGGAATCGAAAGTTTGACGTTTACATAAATAATATGAAAGGGACAGCAAATATTACCAAAAAGTATTTCTGTCCCTGTCTGATTCTTTCTTTTTTTAAGTTTGTTAATTTTTAGGGTGGGTTTTTATTTTCTATTTTGGTAGAAATTGATGATATTTTTGTAGAATAATAGAATAGTTTTGAAAGGAAATGATCGGTTTTATTGAGGAAACGTAATACGGAACTAATGTATTTGGTGACACCTTTCATCGATTGTCACTAACTTAGTATTTAACCAATTTAGAGGTATATTCACAAACTCCTGAAACATAAAGTTATGAGTATATATTTTGTTATATTTTTCTTTTTACTTATCTTTTACAAACGGAACTTGTTTCATTGTGAAGATAAATTGCTAGAGTTCGATTAATAATAAAAAAACTTTTTCATTCAAGAAATTAATAAATACAGGTAACATACACAAAGTTCTGCAAGAAAAAAATTTTATGACCAATATGTCTTATTTGATCTTGATATGTTTAGCTTCTTACTTACCTTTTGCACAAGAAACTATACTCATTGCGACCAAAAACCACATACATTTCGATTAATAATTAAATATTTAAGAATCTTTAAACTTGTCATTGAAGAAATTAAAAAATATTCCAAATTTTCCCTTTTTTAACACAAAATCAATGTTTGTTTACATTTAATTTTTCAACTTTATCCACCAGTTTTCACTCTGTATATCTATTGCTTCTAACACATTTGCTTTGCAAAACTTACATATACAGTAGGACCTTGATTATCCGTGATTCGATTATCCGGCAACATCAATTGTCCGGGATGGAAATAGAAAATTTTTTGCATCGACTTAATTTTATTTTGGATCGACTTAAATTTTTCTGCATCGTTTAACCGTGATTACCTCTGTTAACAGTGATTATAAGCAAAAATTTGTTTCTATTATTTTGGACAAACAAGCGAAAAAGGGGAATTCCCTCTTTAGTACATGAAATACTTATCTACTGTTTTCTGACAAAATTGTTTTTTTTTTATATTTTTGAAACATGTATGTATATAAAATCCTTGAATTATTTAGTTTTTATATAAATATGTACATATTCATTTATTAATTAATAAAAATATCTATTAAAAAACTAGCCAAAATTGGTACTCAATTAACCGGGAAAATCGATTATACAGAATGCTTCCGGTCCCGACCATCACGGAAAATCGAAGTCCCACTGTAATTCATTTTTTTCTCCCTCTAAATATTTATGAAAGATTATGTTATGAGCGTTTGTCAAACGTCACTGCCAAGGCGTATTCATTTAATAAGTGAGAGTATCTAAACAGCTGATAACATTTCGATTGTCAAAATTTTATTGTTTTTTTTAGTATGTATTTTGTTTTGATAATAAATTTCTTGTTTTCTTGTTCTGACTTTTATTTTTACCATTTTTCTTCCTATTGTCATTCTTCACTCAGCTATTTCTGACAATCGAAGGAGATTTTACCATTTTTTTCCATTTTTCTTCCTATTGTCATTCTTCAGTCAGCTGTTTCTGACAATCGAAGTAGTTTTTACAAAAACAAAATGCCTATTGTTTTTGCATTGTTGTACTTGTTGTAGACATAAGGTCACCTATTAATGAATACGCCATGGTCACTGCTTTCCATTCTGTGCATATTCTGTGATTCAATCAGTCTTGTGTGAATTTGCGTGAGAATAAAAACAGTCGTGGTTCGAAGATATCCGTTGAGAGCAGAATAGTTGTGTGTGAATAGTAGCAACCACCCTACCAGAACATAACTAGTCAAATAACTAGTTATTTGACCGTCAAGTATAACTTATAAAGTAGTCACAACTTCCCATCAAGTTATTAAGGGCAATGTGAAAAACTTTACGTAAACATTCGTGTACATGTGATTTTGCTTCTCTGTCTAACATATGAATTCTTTGGACTGTAAAACATATATCTAACCTGCTCACTCTTTCGCTTTTTTTAAGTTACAAATGACTGTTTGACTAGTTACAGCTGACTAGTTATTTAACTAGCCACAGTTGACTAGTAATTTTACTAGTTAAACGACTAGTCATTTTACTAGTTAAACGACTGGTCATTTTACTAGTCATTTGACTAGTCAACTGTGACTAGTCATTTGACTAGTTAAACTTGATGAGTAAATTGACATACTTCGAGGTCTGATTTTTGCGAAAGAAAAATGTTTTTTGTTTTCATATATTTTATTTTATAATTACAAAATGAATTTAAAAAAACATAAAAGAAAATACAAAACATTAAAATAATAATAATACAAAAATAAACACAAAATAATTCAGTAATAAAATAATTCAGTAAAATAATAATAATAATAATAGTTATAATAATAATAATAGTTATAATAATAATAATACTTACTAATAATTCTACATACTAATAATACTACATACTAATAATACTACATACTAATAATACTACATACTAATAATACTACATACTAATAATAATTAAAATTAATAATACATATAATTAAAATTAATAATAATACATATATACAGTGTCACAATTACAGGGATGTGACCAACCTTTCCAATTGAGGGATCCCAACCTTGTTTCTATTTTTGCCTCCTAAGGTACCGCAACTGTTTGAACCTGTTGTGGCTTTTGTCCACTGCCTTCCTCAGATTTTTTTCAAAATCAGGCTTCTGAAAAACATCTAAAAATTAAAAAATAATTGAATGTATGATTATACATGTATATCATATAAAAAAAATACGTACCTCTGAGGAATTTGTCGAAAAGTTTGAGCTTGATGAGGGCGTGCTTCTCACATCGACCATCCCAATTATAGCCCTCCATCAAGCTATCTTTAAATATGGAGCGAGTAACCGTGCCAACATCCTCGGACACTCCTTTTATTTTAAACAAGTACGTTGTCTAGAAATAAAAAATTGTTTTATAAAAACTATTAACAATTGAATTTAATTACTTACCATTGCTTGCGCAAATTCCGTATTTTCCAATTTTCTCTCCAACTCTTCGACTTCGGCAGTGGACTTCAGGGGAAAGGAAGCGGCTACTGCGTCCATCACTTCACTTGAAGTGTCCCCTGTGATGCGGTTTACGGACCCCTCAATTTTTTTAATTGAGATTTTCGCCTCGAAAAGTGACTTGGCTTGCGCCAACATTTCGGGCTTAATCACCATCTGGAAAATAGGCTTGTTATAGTTAATATATTAGGGGGATACTACAGGATACTTACATTTTCTTCAATTGTTTCAAGCTTAGTTGCTATTGCTTGCTGGTTTGCGACAATAGCAGCCTGGTTGTTATTCAGGAGGACCTGAGTATCCATAACAGATTTGATCTTAAAAGATATACTATGTAAAAAAATACTGTAAAAGATTTATTGATGTTTACTTACGCATTCCTCCATTTTATTAAATTGCACCGTCAGTTGATGCATTTGCTCCTGCATCTTCTTCAGGTGATCTAAAACTGAGCTAAGTGTTATCACAAATTATTTTCAGGAATAAATATAATTAAGTTTACCTTCATTTGTTCCTTCCCTTGCCTGAACATTTCCAATTTCATAGGTCTTCTGGGACATCGGTAGTTCTAAAGGGTAAAAATTATGAAAATGTTAATATTAATGTTAGACGCTGTATATCTTTATTCTTACCGCTCTCTTCTTCAAAATATTGAAATAAATTCTCGGAATTCATGTAAAGACAAAAAAATATAATGTATTATTATTTGTTTTTATTTTAGCAATTATTAAAAAATATATATTAGCAATAAAGAGAATCAATTAGGACGAAAACTCATGAAAAAGATGGTGTAAAAGGGGTATGAGAAGAAACTTTCTATCGTGGGGAATACAAAAATATTTCAAATCTATATCTTCTCGCTTAATTTCTATTGTGGAATTGTCTAATTCGCTTGCTATAACTATGCCTAAATCACTATACGACTTAAAGGGTTTGTCAAAAAAGTTTTCAGTTTTTTTGAAAACTTTGCACATATATTTTACACCCTCAGATGATATTTTCGTATCTATAATCTTTATGGGACCTAACTTTCTGCTAAAACAAAAGCTATCTTTGTCTTTTTTATGATTTATTATAAAATCTCCTAATTTAGAAACACTGGCCAAACTTGATTTAATTTGCTGCCTTTCTTCTAGCCTAAGGTATATCTGCTGCAAAATTTTGTTTGGCTTCTTAACTATCTTCTTTATATACTGCATATAATTTTCAAACTTATAAGCTGAAAATGTATCTAAAGGACCATATTGCAAAACGCAATCAACTAAATGGAGCAGTCCATGAACATTAAAACTAACTAATTCCTCACCATATAGTCTGCCAAAGTAATCTACGAAATCTTCTAATACTTTTTGAGAAGTATCTGCCTGTTCTACATAATTTATTTCACTAGATAGAAATCTTATACTACTATGCAATAATAAGAAATGATAATATTGGTCACTACTGACACAATCCTTGAGCAGAAATATACCTGTATAAAGTAAAAATTGCCTAAATTCTGTCGACTTCCAATTACTTATTTCATCTATACTCCTAGGGACACGGCAAAATTCTGTAGGGACATTATTCTTAATAAAATTCATTCTATCATTAATTTTTTTAGAATTACTTTTATTAATTAAAATTTTAAGCAATTTCTTAGTAACTCCTAAATCAACTAAATGCATAGCATCTAAGGGAAACTGGGAAACCATTCCAAATCCTGTCTCTTCTAAAATACTTCGCTTTATTTTAAATTCTTCAATGTGATGTGAAGGGTGAAACCTATCCTGAAATGTTATATCACTTCTTAAGGGACCTACTTTCTTGGAAAAACATACCCTTCTTTCCCTATATATACCTTCCTGGCAACATTTAGAGCAACCACTTTTGCTATTATGAGAAACTACACCAGTAACAAATGCCCTAGCTGGAGAATCACAGATAAATAATCGAATGTTAAATCTCAAAAACTTTTGACTATTGCCTAATCTTATACCAGTTTGTTTCAGTACCATTACTTCTGCACAGAAATCTGCCATAAATCTATCTAAATTTTGTGGCTTTTTAAAACCTGAAAAACATGCTATCATGAACGGACTGGCATTATTATTAAACCCTACAATTGCACCTAAAATGGGCCACAAAACTCTATTAGAACTTTTAAAAAGTTTTAAGCCGTCTACCCCAATATCAATTAAAACTTCCTCTCTATCTCCTAAATAATTAAATGGTACTGATTGAAAATACTTTTGAATGCCTAAATATATAAATTCTCCATCTGGAATGTTGGAAATCTGAATCTCCTTCCTATCTGTGCTCATAAGAGTTTTCGCTGACAAAGGCAAATCCTCAACTCCTACCCTGTTTAAAGTGTGAAGTAAGTCTTCTAAAGCTGTGTGAGATATATTATTCCTAAGGACCCATGACTTAATTTCTTCACGTTTCGTTGAACTACCTATATTTGGCCTAAAGTTAATATTTTCTCCTGTATTTACCCTGTCAGCCTCTACGCTACCAAATGATTCACTATCTATGCTAATAGTTGATTCGGTGTCGTCACTAAGAATTGCCTCAGTCCCTACAGTAACACTTTCTAAAACATCCCTACAATCCTCTTCTCCTACTCCTATTCCACTGGCACCTGCTCCTAATTTATGAATCATTTTAATAGGTACCCTTTTTACACCACCTTCACTTAACTCATGCACTTCCCGAAAATATTTTACATTTTCTTCAAACTTCCTTTTTTCTTTCGAAAGGCAGTTTTGAAAATTTCTTCTTTTCATTTTAACGTTATATATATATAAAAACACTTAAAATTCAATTCAAAATTAAATATTTTCAAAATTTAAAAAAAATAATAATTTATTTCAAAAATGTAAAATAAAAATATATCACAAATATGTACACAATATTAAAAATACCTATGCACTTCACTATTCTTTATAATTTTAAAATTTTTTGATACTTATCTTATCACTTTATATTTAATTGTATTTCGCCAGCCTTTTTTGTATCACACAAAGATCAAAGATTTTTGATACTTATCACTTTATATTTTTTTAATTTAATTAAATTTTATAATTTTTTATATTAAAATTGTGTTATTTCGCAAGCCTTTTTTGTATCACACAAAATCACAATTGAAATTTTCGTCTTAAGACGCTAAAAAATTTTCTTTTAAAAGCCCACTATGATTAAATTTTTCAAATTAATAAATTTACCGTCTATTTGACAGTCAACAGAGATGTATTTTTGATGTATTAAGAAATACAACTCTAAAACATAAAAAGTCAAATAAAAATTACATATATAGTAGTAAGTAAGTCTTGTATGTATTACTTCCGGTTATTTATTTCTTGTAGGGCAAGCAATTATTGTTGTATCAGTTAACTGTGAACAGTGACACAAAAGTAGTGTGTTAATAAAGAGAATTGAATTGAAATAAAACACATATTTGTTTTTACTTTATTTGCAATCAACGAACTCATATTTAAACGTTTTTAAAAAGGTAAAAACGTAACAATATTATATACATATAAGAAATATTAAATGCAAGGGAAATTTGTATTTAACCAGTTTATAAATTAATCCTGCTATCCAAATACTATCGAAAGCTTTTTCGAAATCTATCAGGCAGGCACCTGTGCAAAAGGACTTATTCCAGTTCCAGCAAATATTTAAAGTGAATAAGTGTATTGCATGGATAGTTGAGTGTTTGTGTTTGAATACAAATTGATTATTATTTAAAAATTTTGCTTATATTTGGGATTTGCTATTTTTTGGGTCACTACTATCTTTGTTTTTTTTTCGGCAAGACTATTACTTTGGCTGTTTTCCAAGCGTGAGGGAAGTAAGAATTGTTTAACATGTTGTTAAAAAGTGTGCACTATTCAACTTTCTGGAATATTTTTCAATATAATGATGATAGTTTGCTTCTCAAATTACTAAAAATATATGTGACAGTCTCATTTGTCATGAAGTAGTCCTCAGAAAGGGAATCATTTAACTGATGTACTATTCTGTTAAAATTAAATGTTATCAATGAAGAGCATTGTGTTTCAAAATCATGGGGCTAATTCTCGCAGTCGTGATCGAAATTGCGTTCGAATAGAAAATAATTTCGATAGCGAAAAAATTCTGATGATGTTACTCGATACGAAACAAATCGATTTGTTGCTTAGGTGTTGTGAAACGAGTTAATTATTTCGTTTTACAGCACTGACTAAAATGCAGAAATTGTAAACAAAAAACATGTTTTCTTACAAAAATAAAAGAAATTTAATTAATCCAAGGAAGAAAAGTTTTATTAAAATTGTAATATTTCGTATAATGGATAATATATTTTGGTTTTACTCGTCTTCTTCTGATTCTGAGGAGATAGAAAGCCGTTTTTTCTTTATTATTAGCTGGGGCTGAAGTTTCTTCTGCAGTATCATATTCAAATTCTATAAAAGAAGACATGGTAGGTTCCATTTTGTCTTCTTCATAATCCGATAAACTGCAGGGAGATACGTCAGGGATACTATTTTTTGGTGAAGTTGTTGGGGTAACATTTTCTTTGTCGCAATTCTCTTTTGGGCTGCCTTCTGATGTTTTTTTTTACCCTCAACAGAAACTTCAGTTCCAGCAGCAGACAGTATCTGTTCTTCCATTTGGGAAAGAACTTTTTCCTCATACGGCCCGCCATCCGTTTTCTTTTTTGAAGATTTATTGAATGAAACCTTTTTAACATTTTGCTTTTGGTCAGCATATACCTAAAGACATACATATATTTATACATTTATTATTTAAACTAAAACAAGAGTTTGTTAAACTACCTTGCGCCACATTGGCTTCCTTGCCGGAAGCATTGAGCTTAGCTGTGAGCTGTTCCCATAGCTGATAAGCTCTTGCCTTTCCCTGAGAAGTATTTGGTATAATACTCTTTGCCAATTCTGAATGCTTAACCATGAAATTTCCAAGAATTTCCTTCTGGGTGTAATTAATTTTTAAAAGTTTTGACCTACAAATACTGGAATTAATTTTTTATTCATAAATTATTATAAATTTGTTACTTAAATTTTTTTATATTGTTCTTTACAGCAGAAAAACGTTAATTCGAAAGCTTTAGTGCTTACGAGTAAAAACTCGCAAGATTGCATTCGAATGATCACACGTTATCGAATGCCATCATTAGAAATTTCTATACACTTTACTCGATAACGAATAAGAGAATCCCAAAACTGAAAAAACTCGCAGGTTCGAGTAAAAATTCGTTCGTATACGAATGCGAGAATTAGCCCCCAGCTCTCTCTTCCAGGAAATTATTGAAACAATTCGTAATATCACTTTGTACTCTATTATCAAAGTCAGAAAGTACCAATAATATTAAGTATTTGGTTTTCGTCTCTTAACACAAAGTTGTTATCATCTTTATCTAACAAGTCAGGGTTAACTTCTGAATTTCTAATTAGGATTTCATCATCTTTAGAGATTTTCAAAAGTTTTATATTAAAATTTTTAGACGTTTTAAATTGCTTTTTAGCCTCGCTAAACATTTCAGAGGAATGTGTTTGGACTTAAGTTTTTAAGTTTTTCTTGAAAATGATGGTTCACGTTTATAACAAGGTTATCTTTAATTAACTTTTTAATAAGTTTTAGTTTGGTTTTTAGCAAATTAGGTTCTGATAATGGAAGAATAATTTCGAGTGTATTCGATTTTTTAATAGAAGTTAAAATTTTGCTTTTCTCATGCTGAAGTTTTTTAACAATATGTATTGTTACAAAATAATTCAGTTGAGTTTGATTTTTTATGCTCGGGAACAGATTTCTCGATAGCTTTGGTAATTATATCATTAAGTTTCAAAATATAAAAATCAATTTCAGAATTTTATAAGTTTCTACAATTAGGAATAGAGTCATTTTCATTAAGTTTGTTTGCTGTGATGTTTTTGAACCTTTTCCAATTAGTTTATTTATAATTATACTTTGGAATAGGATTGTCTTTAAAAAATTCTAATGGATGTTCGTTTTCCCCGCATAAAATTTGAATTTGTAATGCGTTATGGTCGCAATAATCAAGAGTTGTTAAGCAATTTAGTGTATCATTATTTCTATATATACCTAGACGTGAGTCAGCCAAACATAGGTCTAAATAGGAACCACATCGAGGATAAGACGGTGTTGTTGAAGCATACAAACTAGTTCTAAATCTAATTTCATTATTAGTTAACCACTCTTTTAACATGTTTCCTTTTGTGTTACTTGAAATATTACCCCAATCCGAATGTTTGCAATTAAGATCGCCTGCTAAAACGTAAAAATTATTTGGATTTTCTAAGTTAAGGTTTTGAAAGAGTTGAAGAAACTCTGTTTTAAAATGGTCACTATTGTTACCCGATGGGTAGTAAGCTGAAATAACGAATAGGAACTGGTTCGACGACAAGGGTATTTTGATAATAGTGGTTTCCAAACATTTAAATGAATTAATTATTTGGTTAGAATAATTAGTATATTTTAGACCATTTTTTTATTACAATTGCAGTTCCACCTCCTCTTTTGGCATCAGTTCTATCTTTTCGAATTATATCATAATCCTTGAATGTGATTGAATGCTTAAAATTGAGTTTAGTGTCATTTAATAGAACTAAATCTGGGTTATATTTATTTATAAAATTAGAGAGATCAAGTCTTCGACTAAGTTCACTTATAGAATTAACATTTACTTCAATAATGTTAAGATTTTTTACAATTGTGTCTACCATTGTTAATAATTAAATCTCCAACATAGAGAAAATTGCATCAATTCTCGATGCCTGGACTTGAAGTTGTTTTTGTAAATTAATCATCTGGTTGGACAAATTTTGCATAGAAATATTGAACTCCTGTAACGCTTGTTGAATTGGATTTTTATTAAAGCTGTTACCACTGCTTTTTAAAACGTCGGCAAAACTTACATTTGCATTGTTATTATTATTGATAAATGAATTTCTTCCTTTTTGACTAAAACTTTGTTTCTTATCTCGAAGTTTCTGTCGAAGTAATTTATATTTCTCGCAGCCTTTGTATGAAGCTGAATGTCCATATTTATTATAGAGAACACAATAGAGTTTCTCCCTTTCGTTTATCGGCACCTGACTAATGGAGCACTTCCCAGCTTCATGTGTTTCATTGTATTTTACACATCGTGTCGGCAAATAGCAATTCGATGCACTATGGAAAAGTTTTGGCAGTTTCTACACTGAGTAATTTCAGGTTTTTTAAGGCTTCCCATCGTACGCAGCGATATAGAATACCTTTAATTGCTTTAAGTTCCTGAATTTTACATCCGTTAGTTATTTGTACTAGAACAATGGGCAATTCTAAACTATTTTCTTTGGACTTTTTTGGTTGATTTGACTAACTTCACAAATTTTAAATTTTCATTTTGATATTTACAAAGTTCATCATAAATTGTATTTACATCAGTGTTAGCGCTAAGGCCTTTTAGAACATAAGTTTTGGTTTTAAAGTCTTTTGGAGTAAATGTAAAGAATTTAGCTTTCGTTTTTTGTAAATAAGCTTTAACACGGTTAAAGTCATTTGTTGATGACATAAATAACGCAGTTTTTTTTATTACTAAATTCTTTTATTTTAAAGTCTTTAATATTTAACCCATTTTTTAGGAATTCAACCAATTCATTTGGATCTAACACATCAAAAATGTTTATTGGTGGTATATTTTTTTTTTTTTTGATTCTTATTTATTTGGATTACGTTATCATTCAAACTGGTTTTTGGATTGTTTCTTATTGAAGTATGATATTGTTACGTTTTTACCTTTTTAAAAACGTTTAGAATATGAGTTCGTTAATTGCAAACCAAGTAAAAACAAATATGTGTTTAGTTTCAATAAAAACTCTCTCTTTCTTTATTGTTCACGCTTTTTATGCCACTCACTGTTCACACTTAACCGATACAACATTAATTGCTTGCTATTATTCACTCGCAACCGATATCTTCCAACACGACTATTTATTGTTCACACGCAACTTCACTCAAGACTGACTCAATTACAACTGACTGGGTGCCTGCCTTGTCTTGCCCTTTTATATGCGAACCTCTTCAGTCTGATGATGGTTCTCGAAGTGGAAGGTTCGCGTTTCGCATTCTCGAGAATTCTATAGCTACTGTATTGTTGTTTGTGTACTTCGTTCTCATTGCTTGTTGTTGTTGGTTTATTTTGAAGATGTTCGATGTATTTGTTAATGTCTATTGTGTACACATTGCTTCTTGTTGTGTTGGCTTATGTTGCGTTTGGGTTATCGATCTCTCTCATACACATACTGATGTTATTGTTGCTTTATCTTTGGTTTGGTGCACATATGTGTCGTGTGTATTGCAGTGTTGCCACCTTGTGTGTAATTACACATATTGTGTGTAATTTTTAATTATGTGTGTAGCATGTGTGTAATTAGTTTCGTGTGTAATTTGTGTGTAATTTTACTTTTTGTTCTACCTTTTTCTTTAATCGCTCATTTTTAACAGGCAATTTGTTAACACTGATTTGTTTTATAAATTTATTGCAATTTCCAACACTAGTTTGCAAAAATAAACACCTACATCCTTCTCGTTCTAATTTAAATACATGTAAAGGCGCCTGGAGACGATCAAATAAATTCATCAATTAATACACAAGTGTGCGTGTGGTGTGCTTGACGTTTAAAAGGAGACGTTTAAATAATTGCGTCAATCATTATTTTAATTTCGTAGTGTTTGTTTGCTTAAATATTTTCTTCGCATGACGATTTATTGCTATTAACATCGTGCAATATTGTAATAATATTCCAGTTTTACATTCCATAGAACTGGTAGACACTGGTATTTCTCAATAAATTGCAAAATATTATTTTTTTCATTTGCCCATTTCTACATGACGGCAATAAAATTATTAGTTTTTATCCACGTATGTGTTGATTACTACAATATCAGAACAAATGAGAAATGCTTGTCAATGGAGACGATCAAATAAAAAGTCATCAAATGAAAAAAATCAAAATTTTTTGATTTTCATCAATCAAAGCCGACAACGTGTAGGTGTGAAAGGACAACACGCTTGCATATAAGGCGTTGATGATTTTATTTGATCGTCTCCAGGCACCTTAAGGCTAATGTTTGATATACATATGCATTTACATGTCTTATGTTTTGCGTTTTAAAATAAAAGTTGGAAATGTTATATGTATATTATTTTAAGTATGTATGTATATGAATATATAATTTTAATGTTTACATAATATATGTATGCAATATTTGTAAAAGTAGAATTTTGTGTGTAATTTTTTTTCATATGTGTAATTTCGATACCAGTTGTGTGTAAGTCATATAGCTGTTGGTGGCAACACTGGTGTATTGTGTACGCATTGCCTCATGGTCTTTGTATGTATTTGTAGCTTTTGTTTATCGTTAATGTTAAACGATATTAGGTCGTTTCGATATGCGTAACAATATGTTGTTGCTGTTTCAATTCGAAAATGTTTCTCAAATTTATCTAAGTATTCTTTATTGCAATCGTCATTGTCCAGAATAGCATAATAATTGTTTTTCAATTGTTTTGATATTGTATTACACTGCATATTGCTTTTTCTTTCATTGTTTTTTTTTTTTGATTTGTTAAGTTGTTATTGTTTTCAACATTTTTTAAATTTGAAGTCGAAGCGACAGGCTCACTCATTACACGTAACGGTTTGTGTGTTTGTTTGTTTGTTTTTTTTTTTCTTTTTTTTTTTATATATATGCATATATATTTTAGAGTCTCTATCTCTCTTTAGTAAAAAAAACAAAAGCTCTTGATCTTACAACAACGTAACTTTTACCAAAGAATATGGATATAAAGAATGCGCATTATGTAGAAGTAAAATTTCTTATGGCGGGATGTACCAGTACGACCCGCTCTCACCAAAATCTTTTTTAAAAACCAATTCTTGATGAGGGAGGGAAGACAGAAGAAAAATAAACACAAACAAAGAGCGTAACAATGTGTTGCTCTCATCGTACGTATGTACACTTATTGTACTCAGAGAACTTATTATCAGCGTTGTCAACTTTGAAATTTCAAAACGCACCAAAATGTAGAAAAAAACGCGATATTTAAAGAAAAAGCACCAAATTTAGAAGTTTTTTTTTAAATATTTATTGAATCAATTTAAAATTAAAAATATAACAATAAGACACTCACAGCTCAAGGTTTAAAAAAATAATAATAAAACTTAACAAAAATAAAATGAATTTTACAAATTCTATACAAAATTTTTTTAAAAGAAAAACTTAACGAAAACGAATAGTATGTATGTATGTTTGTACTCATTTGCACAAGATAATATACATTTTGTATATTTTAATTTTATGAATTCTGTTTTTATAAAGAGATCAACAATTATTAATAATTATGGTATTTATTCCAAGGCATTAAAGCTTATATATTCATCATTAAAGCTTATATTATCGTCATTAAAGCTTATATTTTTATCACTATTATTATTATCTGGCCATAAAACAGATTTCATTTCAAATTCTGATGGTTTATAAACTTCATTACAATTAATGTTGCAATTAACACTGTCAGGAAGTTGGTAAGTTTCACAACAAGAATTCTCCCGTTTTAACCCATTTTTAATGCATTAACAACATTTAAAGACATTCGGTTAATGGTATGTCTGTAAAACTGATTGTAAACATTTTGCATAGTTGAATGAAATGGTACTGAAAGCGTTGTATTTTTTTGTACAAATGTTTTTTGCCGCACTGAAACAAAAAGTTGTGTCGAATTTACTTTGGTGCCACCAAAAATTAAAAAACGCACCAAAATTTAAAGAAAAAACGCACCACTCGCCAACTAAGGAATTTTTCGCACCAAAAATTTAGAAAAAGCACCCAAAATGTCGCGAAACGCGCCAAGTTGACAACGCTGCTTATTATACTTAGAGAACGTATTGCTCTCTTTTCTATGCGTGTATACGTGTGTGCATGTATGTATACATCAACGATTACCATTTCATAGCACAATTGTGCTGAGAGAACTCACACGCATTCTTGTGTTTTTTGATTTAGTTGTCGATCAGACTGCCACAATATAAGCAGTAACGAAACGAAATTTGACAGGAGCATAGGCCAAATTTGAAAGAGACAGCAAATATTACAAAAAAGTATTTCTGTCTCTGTCTAATTCTCTCTGTTTTGTTTATTTATGTTTGTTAATTTTTAGGGTGGGTTTTTATTTTCTATTTTGGTAGAAATTGATGATATTTTTGTAGAATAATAGAATAGTTTTGAAAGGAAATGAACTGTTTTATTGAGGAAACGTTATACGGAACTAATATATTTGGTGACACCTTTCATCGATTGTCACTAACTTAGTATTTAACCAATTTAGAGGTATATTCACAAGCTCCTGAAAAAAAAGTTATGAATATATATTTTGTTATATTTTTCTTTTTACTTATCTTTTACACACGGAACTTATTTCATCTTAAAGAGAAATTGCTAAGAGTTCGATTAATAATAACAAAATTACCGAATTTTAACTTTTTCATTCAAGAAATTAATAAATACTGGTAATACACACAAAGTTCTGCAAGAAAAAAATTTTATGAGGAATGTGTCTTATTTGATCTTGATATATTTAGCTTCTTACTTACCTTTTGCACAAGAAACTATATTCATTGTGACCAAAAACCATACAAATTTCGATTAATGATTAAATATTTACGAATTTTTAAAATTTTCATTGAAGAAATTAAAAAAAATTCTAAATTTTTCCTTTTTTAACACAAAATAAATGTTTATTTACATTTAATTTTTCCACTTTATCCGCCAGTTTTCACTACGTATATCTGTTGCTTCTAACACACTTGCTTCGCACAAACTTTTAACATTTTTTTTCTCCCTCTAGTTTAGCCTATGCATTTATGTTAAGAGCCTTTTTCAAATGTCATTGCTTTCGTTTCTGTTTGTTTTGTGCAGACTGCGACAAGAACACATGTGCGGCGGATGCAGTGTTGCCACCAACAGCTATATGACTTACACACAACTGGTATCGAAATTACACATATGAAAAAAAATTACACACAAAATTCTACTTTTACAAATATTGCATACATATATTATGTAAACATTAAAATTATATATTCATATACATACATACTTAAAATAATATACATATAACATTTCCAACTTTTATTTTAAAACACAAAACATAAGACATGTAAATGCATATGTATATCAAACATTAGCCTTAAGGTGCCTGGAGACGATCAAATAAAATCATCAACGCCTTATATGCAAGCGTGTTGTCCTTTCACACCTACACGTTGTCGGCTTTGATTGATGAAAATCAAAAAATTTTGATTTTTTTCATTTGATGACTTTTTATTTGATCGTCTCCATTGACAAGCATTTCTCATTTGTTCTGATATTGTAGTAATCAACACATACGTGGATAAAAACTAATAATTTTATTGCCGTCATGTAGAAATGGGCAAATGAAAAAAATAATATTTTGCAATTTATTGAGAAATACCAGTGTCTACCAGTTCTATGGAATGTAAAACTGGAATATTATTACAATATTGCACGATGTTAATAGCAATAAATCGTCATGCGAAGAAAATATTTAAGCAAACAAACACTACGAAATTAAAATAATGATTGACGCAATTATTTAAACGTCTCCTTTTAAACGTCAAGCACACCACACGCACACTTGTGTATTAATTGATGAATTTATTTGATCGTCTCCAGGCGCCTTTACATGTATTTAAATTAGAACGAGAAGGATGTAGGTGTTTATTTTTGCAAACTAGTGTTGGAAATTGCAATAAATTTATAAAACAAATCAGTGTTAACAAATTGCCTGTTAAAAATGAGCGATTAAAGAAAAAGGTAGAACAAAAAGTAAAATTACACACAAATTACACACGAAACTAATTACACACATGCTACACACACAATTAAAAATTACACACAATATGTGTAATTACACACAAGGTGGCAACACTGGGCGTATGCTTTACCATTTTTTTCAGAATGACACTCAAAAAATATTGTATGTTAAAAGATGCTTTTGATATTATTCAATGCCTTATATATTTTGTCGCATAGTATAATTTTTTTTAAATGCTTTAGAATGCTTGCTTTTTCTCTATTAATAAAAAATGGTTTATTATTTTTTTATTTTTATTTATTTAAAAACATGGTCTAATTTTTAAGCCAAAGATGGATACCTTTACGATCTTTTAATAAAAAATTGAGTTTTTTATTTTATTTTTATTTATCTAAAATTATTAAGCCAAAGATAGATAGCTTTACATATGTAAGTTGATAAAATGAAAATTAAAATAACGTATATTACAAACACTTTTCTATGGCTGTAAATAAATCAATTCTCTCAATTTATTTTCTCTCTCTTACTCACTAATACATAACCAAAAAATTTTTGGTAAACCCTGGTATACATACATGGCCAAATAAAATAATAAACAAACTGAAAGATGTCTTGTTTTCACAAAATGTATGTGCAAATAGCCTGTGGAAAACAAATATTACCGTTTGTTTTATTGTAGGGTAAGAATATGTGCTTTATTATTGTAGAAATGAAATTATATCGATTCGCACCGAGTTATAATGTTATTTTTTAGACTATTCAATTATGTATGTATGTATTTACCATATGTGTCTATTTTTGTATAGAATGAAGTTGTAATAAAACGAATGCTTTTTTTGTTTAGTATTTATTAAATTTATTTATCATTTTAATGGTTCAAAATTTTAACTTTTTCCATACTGGATAATTTGAATTTGTATGTTTCCCATGTGGAATGCTTCCGTAGTAAAACAACAATTAGTAAATTAAGCATCTACATTCTGTGTTTATAACATTCGTTATTTTCATCAAACCAAAAGGAATAAATTGTATTTTTTGTGCAACTTACGCATTGGTCAACTACAAATGTTTTTATGTTTTTTATAGATTTATTTTCTAAAAAAAAAATTTCGAAGACATATGAATTTTGCAAACTTCAAAAAATAAATCAGATGGAGCGCACAAACTTCCAAAGTCGGAATCTTTTATATAATTTTTTCCATGAACGTACATTTCTGAAGGATATGACAAAATTTGCGCTGGTTTGATTATATTCACACGACATTTAACGCAAGATATTCGTTGAGCTATGTAACCAACAAAATATCGACTTGATGTTAACTCAATTGGCACATTGTTGGACGTAAAACAATCGGTGCCTTCATTAAAATATCCTTTATTTTCATCGTATATATCTGCGACATCTATATCAGGGGTATGGGTACTTTCTGATATATTTCCAGTCCTATCAATATCTTCTAAAAATATGATTTATGATTTTAATTATATGAGCATGCACTACAATTTTTAAATTCACACTTTTTATAAAACAATTTTTCAGTTTTTCAGTTTCAAATGTCAACACAAAATGTGGATTTTTTATTTCGGTGCGAATCGATATAGTTTCATTTCTACAACAATAAAACACATATTCTTACCCTACAATAAAACAAACGGTAATATTTGTTTTCCACAGGCTATTTGCACATACATTTTGTGAAAACAAGACATCTTTCAGTTTGTTTATTATTTTATTTGGCAATGTACAAGCAAACACGTATACACGCATATGAGAATAAATTGCTTAGAGAAGAGAACAATACGTTCTCTGAGTATAATAAGTGGCAGTAGCCGTACTGCCATCGACAAATTTGGCACTGGCAGTACAAAGTATGGCAGTGCAACATCTTCATATATTTATAGTCTTTGATCTCATCGCGATGAGAGCAACGCATTGTTACGCTCTTCGTTTCTATTTCCTTCCCTCCTATCTTTCCCCCCGCGTCGTGAAATATTTTTGAAAAATATTCCAAAATATGTTAAAATGCACATTCTTTATACTTTATTTTCTTTGGTTTTACGCACAAATGTTGTTATTTGAACGAGACATTTTTCTAATCACCGCTAAACGTTCTTTTAATATTACGGACACGATCAAACTCCCATTATTATTATTATTACTAATTCATTATTATTATAAAATTTATTGGTATTATTATTACTGAAAATATTAAAGAAATAAGTAAAATAAAATGAAGGAAATATCCCAACTTTCCCGTCCCATTGAACGACTGGAAGTCTTCAATCGAATGGAAGTGGGCCCAGTTTGTGAATTGGGCGCTTATCGACCTCCACCACTCTGACTTGCCGTCTTTTCCTTCTACTACCTTGTGGACAATTGAGACCTGACCTAACTTCAGGTAGGATGTTGCTGGTCCACTTAGACTTGCTTTACAGACCCAAGATGTAGTCTCCTTACCAGAAAATCTGCTTGAGACAGAGATAAATTAGAGAAAAAGAGAAATGAAGACGAAGCTAAACCTTTGAATTAAAAAGATATATACATATGGGCAATTTCGTGTCTGTGACCCAATTTTTAACACAAATTTTCAGCTCTATCAGCCCTCTGCCGGAGTTAGAGGGGGTCAAAGTTGGACATTTTGGTCATACAGGGTTTTTTAAAATGTGTGTAACTTTTCACCTATTGGTCCTAGCAAAAATTTTCCAAAGAATATTAGATAGCTATTTCTTCAATCTTTCCAAAAATAATTTTTTTAATTTTTAAAAATTTTTTTTTATTTTTTTTAAAAATTAATTTTTTTTTTTCAATTTGGGCCTTTTTTTTTTGCTTAAAAGAAAGCTTATAAAATTTCCTTTAAGGCCTTCATAATCGCTTAATGGGATGCGAGTGGGATATCTATCAAAAAAATTATTTTTTAACTCAAGAATAAGATTTTTCAATATTTGGCACATGTACCATTTTCATTTTCCCCCTATTTTTTTTTCGAAATGGAGTTTTTTTTATTTTTCCTCAAAAGAAAACTTAAACCATTTCCTTTAAGATCTTTGTGGGCACTTAGTAGCAAGAGGCATATCTATAAAAAAAAATATTATAACTCAAAACCAAAGTTTTTAAATTTTACCATATGCACTATATTTTTTTAATGGATGTTTTTTTTTTTGCTCAAAGAAAGCTTAGTTCCTTTCCTTTAAGAGCTTTGTGGTCACTTAATGGGATGCGAGTGGAAAAACTTTAGCATGCGAAACTGAAGCTCTAATAACTCAATTTTATCAGCGAGATGATATGATATTAAAGCCGTAGAAATGCGAAAGTGACCACAATGTTATTGTGCATTCCGAAACAGTTCGAAGTGTTTTGAGAAAGAACGGTTTCCGCAGCCAAGTGCCGAGAAAAAAGCCATTTGTTAGTGAAAACAACAGAAAAAAGCGATTGGAATTTGCCCAACCCAACTGATTTTTGGACGAATGTAATATTTAGTGATGAGAGCAAATATAATTTGTTCGTTTGTGACGGAAAACAAAAAATTTGGCGTAAACCACATGAAGAGCTGCAACCAAAACATCTTATTCCAGCTATGAAGCATGGCGGTGGATCGGTCATGGTTTGGGGCTGCATGTCGGCAAATGGAGTTAGAAAACTGCAATTTGTGGAAACAAATACGGATCGTTATGTATATTTGGACATTCTAAAAAGTTTAAGTGAATCCGCAACTAAATTGGGTCTTAGTGGTGATGGGTATTTCCAACAAGACAACGATCCAAAGCACACCTCGCATATTGGTTGCTATACAACGTTCCAAAACAGCTCCATTCGCCACCCCAATCACCAGACCTTAACCCCGTCGAACATTTGTGGGACGAATTAGAACGCCGCACACGCAAAAAAAAAAATAAGAAACAAAGAGGAGTTAAAGGATTGCTTGTTACAACAGTGGAACCAAATAACGGCCGAAACTAAAAATAAAATTGGTGTTTTCAATGAACAATCGGTTGAAGGCTGTAGTAAATGCAAAAGGAGGCCCAACTAAATACTATAAAAATTGTTTTGGAGTTTAAATAATTATTAATATTAACTTTTTATGTAGCGTACATAATATTATCTGTGCTGTGAAATTTATTTTTTTGTTGTTTTTTTCTTACTTTTAAAGTTTTTTAATATAAAAGTGCTGGAATAAATATTTGTGTTTGAATATAAAAATTTATGTGTATTATTCTTTTTCTATGCTCCCAATTTTAAGAGAAAATCAGAATTTATGAGGAGTACGTATAATTATCTGTGTGACTGTATATATAACAATTTGATTAGTGTAGATATTAGAGTTGTGAAATATAAGCATTATTTATTGGATCAAGGATTCTAAAACAGTATTCGTTATGTTTGGGTAAACTTAGGGACCGGAGATATAGCCAACAAAGCTTATTGTTTTCTTAAAATGAGCAAAATAAAAGTGTTCTATATAAATCGCGCTAAATCAGATTAAAAATGGACTTGTGGAGGAATTGGCTCAGTGTGATGGATAGCCAAAAAAGGCTACGGTCGGGCGTTACTTGAGATAGGTGATATAGCGACAAAGTTAATTGGTTTCCTCAAATGAGCAAAAAGGTGCTCTATATAAAAATGCAAGTCATCGACCAAGAAATGGAAGTTATCGACACAAAAATATGCAAGTCATCAACCAAAAAAATAAAAGTGATCGAACAAAAATTGCAAGCCATCGCCCAAAAAAATGCTACTTTTAAAATTTGATCGAATTTTACCTGATTTATGATAAAACACTTATACACCCATACCTCGCTCGGACTAATAAAGCAAAAGTGTCTCAAATAATAAGCCGAATAGAGTCCTTGGTTTTTGACTGGAACTAGAGATATATGTATACAATATGAAGAATGTATTCCACATCAAGAACACATTGATCAGAACACATTCAACAGATTAATCGTCAAGGGAAATGCAATACTTGTAGTCTATTACCATCCTTTTGCTCTTGTTGATATTGACAATTATCATTGCCGTCGTTGTGAGAAATTACGCTGTTTCAACACATACATATGTAAACTACTGTTGAAAATGAAACCGAATCAATCGAAGTTCTCATTTAGAAACTTAGTCGTCTTGGAGATGCAATTTATTTACAAAAGCATTGCCATCAGAATATTTTTGTTAAAACTGGCCTATGAAGTGGAATATTTTCTCGAGATTTTTTACCTATTGTAGAGTAGATTACTAAATTGTTTAAATATTTGGACCTTCTTTATTTTCGCATCTTAAATGTATTTTAGGTTCTTCCTCCCCAAGGAATCACATCTTTAATTAAGAAATTACTCGTTCCACTTTAAAAGCGTTTAAAAATTTTGTAAGAATAAAGTGATTGAATTTTTAGTAGTTGTTCAATTTCGCAAAAATTAGACTGTTTATTATTATATTACTTTAAAAAGTAGACAATTATTTAAGCAAAACTTATATTGAGTTAGCAATCAATGCTGTACCGTATAAGTACGGTGACCATCATTTCCATGAGAAAAAAGCGGACAAATATATAAAATTGAAAAACAAAAAAATTCATTTATTATAATTAATATTTTATATAAAGATTTTTAAAATACAGACATAAATAGGTACAAATAATATACACAAACTTAAATTTATACATATACATACATATGGATATACTTAAGTGTATAAATTTACTTCTGGTATTGCTCTACAGAATGTATTTTTTTATAGTATTGGGCCTGTTAGATAAAAATGTTTTAAATTCCGAACAGTCTATTTCAAAATTTCATTTTATGGTCAAAAAAGATTCTAAAGTTTCTGGTTCCATTTAGGAGTTTTCGGAAAACCAAATATTGTTAGATTAAGAAAAAAAATATTTATGTTTGTGCGTTGGACGCTGGCAAAGCAAATGAGAAATCTAGTAATTTCAGCATGTTTTTATAAGGAATATTTTTCGTTTCGAAAAATTTGAAAATTTCAACTCACTTTTAATCGGGATTTAATGCTGATTGTTTCCATATTTCTATTTGTTCAGCGTTTGCATAATTTTTAACACAAGTGAATTCATCAATAATTTCGTTATTATTTACAATTAAATCATTTCTGATTTCTGTTACCTTTATTAAAGACTTTTCAACTGAAGACCAAGATGGAATTGCATCTACAACATAGACAAAATATAGAGTTTCCAACTCAATTTCATATACATATAATTCTAGCTAATATAAGCGATTTTATCGAATTAGTGAAAAAAGTGGACAAAAACGGACATTTTGAAAATAAATGCTTTTTAGAAGTTACGTATGGTAAAATAGTGGACAAATAGTGGACGCAAAAAATATAGCGGACAGGAGGTTAAAATAGCGGACTGTCCGCTATAATAGTGGACGGATGGTCACCGTACGTATAAGGCAAGTATAGGAATTCTACTAAACTAAAAAACTTATTATTATACATGTTTAAAAAGTAAAGAAAAATTAAAAAAAAAAAATATATATAAAAGGACCAGTGTTACAACATAAGAGTTACGTATTAGAATTATTTGTTTGTAAATGAGAGTAGTGCTTTATATAAAAATTTTAATTTTTTTTTTTAATTAAAAATTCGTTTCCTTTTATCTACCTAATCCGTTGTGGATTGTTAATTTGGTTTATTATAAATATGGACAGTTAAATGTAGAAAATACGTCAATGCAGTTATTACTGTTGCCAGCGACGACTAGCAACCGGTGAGCTGTAAGTGTATTTTCCTCTAGAACTTAAATGGCATTTACAAAGATAAAAACTGGTTCGATCACTACCATGTAGATCAGCAATTGATATTGCTAGAAACGCATTTAATAATTAAAATTTACGGATACCCACCGTAGAGCACGCGTAGGATTCAGTATTTTTATAAAATAAAAATCCTAATCCTAATATATATTATAAATCTTTCTGTAAGTCTGTTTTTTTGTTTGTTTGTTTGTTTGTTAGCCAATCACGCCTGAACGCCTGGACCGATTTTCTTGAAATTTGGGATATAGATCGAGCTTTTGCCGGTGCAGGTTATAGGCTATAAATCTTTTCGAAATTTTGATCCCAAAGGGGAGAAAAATGGGAAAAAGGGAGAAAAAATGGGCAAAAATTAGTACTTTTATGCATAAATGCTGTATTTTATCTGTTTTAAAGGTATTTTTTTACGATTTAGCTTGGTTAAGTTTCCCAAATAGCTATTGGAGGTGTTCAGTTTATAAAGTCGGACCAAAAGAGGTCCAAAAAGGGGGAAAGGGGCCAAAAACGGGCAAATTGAGTGCATAGCCAATCACGCCTGAACGCCTGGACCGATTTTCTTGAAATTTGGGATATTGATCGAGCTTTTGTCGGTGCAGGTTATAGGCAATAAATCTTTTCAAAATTTTGACCCAAAGGGGGAAAAAATAGGACAAAGGGAGAAAAATGGGCAAAAATTAGTACTTTATGCATAAATGCTGTATTTTATCTGTTTAAAAGTATTTTTTTACGATTTAGCTTGGTTAAGTTTCCCAAATAGCTATTGGAGGTGTTCCGTTTCTAAAGTTGAACCAAAAGGGGTCCAAAAAGGGGGAAAGGGGCCAAAAACGGGCAAATTGAGTGCATTTATATTTAAGACTTAGAATATTCAAAAAACTGGGTTGTTTGTTAAACCGGTTTCCGAATAATTTGAAAAATTGCATTTTTTAAGAAACCGGTTTCAAAACCGGTTTCGAAACCGATAAACCGATAATTTTTTAAACTAATCCAAACTACATAACCCGCGCAACGCCGGGTACAATCTGCTAGTATATATTATAAATCTTTCTGTAAGTCTGTTTTTTTGTTTGTTTGTTAGCCAATCACGCCTGAACGCCTGGACCGATTTTCTTGAAATTTGGGATATAGATCGAGCCATTGCCGGTGCACGTTATAGGCTATAAATCTTTTCAAAATTTTGACCAAAAGGGGAAAAAAAATGGGACAAAGGGAGAAAAAATGGGCAGAAATTAGTACTTTTATGCATAAAATCTGTATTTTATCTTTTTTATAGGTAATTTTTTACGATTTAGCTTGGTTAAGTTTCCCAAATAGCTATTGGAGGTGTTCCGTTTCAAAAGTTGTACCAAAAGGGGTCCAAAAACGGGGAAAGGGGCCAAAAACGGGCAAATTGAGTGTATAGCCAATCACGCCTGAACGCCTGGACCGATTTTCTTGAAATTTGGGATATTGATCGAACTTTTGTCGGTGCAGGTTATAGGCAATAAATATTTTCAAAATTTTGACCCAAAGGGGAAAAAATGGGTCAAAGGGGAGAAAAAATGGGCAAAAATTAGTACTTTATGCATAAATGCTGTATTTTATCTGTTTTAAAGGTATTTTTTTACGATTTAGCTTGGTTAAGTTTCCCAAATAGCTATTGGAGGTGTTCCGTTTCAAAAGTTGAACCAAAAGGAGTCCAAAAATGGGGAAAGGGGCGAAAAACGGGCAAATTGAGTGCATTTATATTTAGGACTTAGAGTATTCAAAAAACTGGGTTGTTTGTTAAACCGGTTTCCGAATAATTTGAAAAATTGCATTTTTTAAGAAACCGGTTTCAAAACCGGTTTCGAAACCGATAAACCGGTTTTTTATTTATTGTTATATTTAATGCAAAAATTACCCAATAATTTTTTTTAATTTTTTAAACTAATCCAAACTACATAACCCGCGCAACGCCGGGTACAATCTGCTAGTTTAGACATAATTTATTGTGCAATTTTCAAGTAAAAAACAACTTTATTAAGGATTTTTATTAAAAATTTCATTAAATATTCGGATTACTCGTCTCTTATGTTTTTGTTAACAGAGTAACAATATTCCAGCATCCATAAGAAATACAAGGAGATTGTTTTTGTGATGTGTGATGTTGTAGAACCCATGTAGCAAGAGGGTTTGAAATTGTAATAACAGTGAGTATGTAAATGTGGTAATTGGTAAAATTTAAAAAATTCTTCACTGCATATTGCTCGGAAAATATAAAGCTAAGAACATGGGATGCTTCTATTTCCAGATATCTCAAACTAGCAGCTAAACTTACAACTTTCATCCAGTCAATGTTTATTAAATTAAATTAATGTTATTAAATATTAAACTTTTAGAAATATATGGACTACTCAATAGAAACTTATATTTGAAGTTGGATGTAATCTTCGCCTGTTTAAATCACTCATAAAAGCTACATAATTTCATGTCATGCAAACTATGCAACACTGCATAGTGGTATATCAAAGACTCGAATATTCGTGTATAGGGGTCTGTCTTTAAATTTAAATAAATCAAAGTGTGTGTGTTATTATTATCTACATTTAAGAGACTTATCAATGTGTTTAATATAACAACACATTAGAAATGAACAATTTTTCATGACTCTAGGGCATTTGAAAAATGTCATGGATTATGTTCGTTTTGAGGACCGCTGTGGTTTCTGGATTGTTCGCATACACTTGCGCCTTAAGAAAACCTCACAAGAAAAAGCCAAACATGGTCAAATCACCAATTCACATCACCTTCAAGTGATTTGCCCTCAAATCGCTCATATTCAATTGGCACGTAGCACCATCTTGTCGAAAGCACCTGCGTTTGGTGTCCAGATCATCCAATTCAGTCTGAATGAAGTTTGTAATTATCGGCCAATAGTGCTCGCCGATGACAATATCGGTTTTTGCAATGTACCTATTATAATGAAATATGCTCTTTAAATTTATAGTTTTATTGGTACTTCTTTGAAATCCGAAATCTTTTTATAAAAGTCAAAGCATGACATACTTTTCAATAAGAATTAAAAAGGAATTATAAAAAAAGGGGGCAAAAATTTTTGGTATCTAGTCATTAAGTAATAATTGTAATTATTTTGTGTAAATACCGCTACAATAATAAAAAATTTAATAAATTTTATAAAAAAAATAAATTAGAATCAATTTAGATTAGCAATAATAAACTTCTCTATTGTATGTCAATTCTGACTGAGCACCCTACTAAACTGTGCTTAGGTTAATTAAAACTGCTACGAACTGGAAGACTAAGAAAAATAAAATATTTCGACAATAGAATCAAAGATTTTGAAAGAAATATGGACCGATGACGCCGCCAGCCTTAAATCTACACCAAGTCCATTGTACGCTCTTGGATTTCATGTGGATTGGTATCGTCTCAATTTCGATCATTTTGTTTCTTCACGTACCCATATATTCAGAAATCAATCCCATCACTTGGATTTCATGTGGATTGGTATCGTCTCAATTTCGATCATTTTGTTTCTTCACGTACCCATATATTCAGAAATCAATCCCATCACTGGAGATGATTTTTCAATGATAATTAAGGTAATATGCCAACTGCTCCAAAGCCCTTTCAATGTACACGCGTCGTTGTCTATAAATTGCAACTAATTTGACAAAGGTAGCTACAACACCATTTGTCAAAGTTCGAAGATTCTTGTTGAAAGACCCCATATACATACATAATGACATTGGTCAAAACAGAAATTGAAAATATTTCGATATATGTATATTGAAAAAACGTCCTATTCAATCTAAATCTCCCGGATCGTAACAATTAGGCTAACATATGCAAACTATCAAAATACATACATACTATCTAAACAACTACGATAGCTGTTTTTGTTTTTTATGTTGGTCGGCCATAAGTATTGCTTTTTTAGATAAGATTAAAAAACATTTATTGTTAGTTTAACATAATTGAATTTTTAATTATTCTGTAGACAATATTGTCATAATAAAAAAATTGGCTAGCTGATAAAAAATGCATACCTATAGCCTAATTGTTACGTTCCGGTATGGATTTTAAACTCTTCCCGAATAATTGTCTTCTAAAAACAATATTGCCCAATATTATACAGCGTCCAAAATAGAAAAAATTCAAAGACTCCAAAGAAATATCTTATAGTTGATTACAGCAACACCCATTTAATTATTAAATTATTATTATTTTTTCAGTATTGGTTTTGCATAGAAAAAACCTTATATTACAACCATAGTTTCAAATTCGTAACACTTTGGACTACCTTAGTCGCATTGACTTGGAACAGATGATTGCTACAATCCTCAGCTTCATATACAAAATATTTAAAGTTAGTTGTATAGATAGAACCAAATACCAAAATTATTTATTCGGGAGTGTCATAGAATCGAATGTTGTCGGTATTGGTTTTAAAAACGACAAAACTTTTGCTTTACTGTCATGAAATCCAATGTTATCGGTTTTATGTTCGAACTAGAGTTATTGTCGGTTTTAGGTGTCAGGGAAACCAATGTTATCGGTTTTGTTATTGGAAACAAACCGATCAGCAATCAGCTGGCGGATTTTGTTTACGCGCGAAGTTTTTTTCTAGAAGTAGGATATTTTTGAAAAATGTAAGTAAATTATTATTTATTTTAAAAATGTATTCAAAATTTTTGTTTATATTGATTTTAAAAAGTGATTTGGAACGTGAAAGGTCCTCTTTTATTGTGTCTAATACCACACAAAAAGCGTCTTTGTTTAGCCGGTAGTATTCTATGAACCTGCAAAGTAACTTTAAATTTGAACGCACATTATAAAAAATATACATACGCTGTCTCAGGCAGCTCAAGCGGATTGCTGCAGTCTCGCCACAGGTATACAGATACGTCACGGTTTTGACGTTTAACCTTCACTTAGAAAGGGACAGCAAATATTACCAAAAAGTATTTCTGTCCCTCTCTGACTGCCTGTCTGTTTTGTTTATGTTTTTTTTAGATTTCGGGGTGGATTTTTATTATTCTATTTTGGTAGAAATTTATGATATTTTTGTAGAATATTAGAATAATTTTGAAAGGAGATGAACCGTTTTATTAGGGAAACGTAATTCGGAATTAATGTATATTTTATGACAGCTTTCATCGGTCGTCACTGACTTAGTATTTAACCAATTTAAAGGTATATTCACAAATTCCTGAAACAAAAAGTTATGAGTATATATTTTGTTATATTTTTATTTTTACTTACCTTTTGCACACGGAACTTTTTCAGTGTGAAGGGAAATTGCTAAGAGTTCGATTAATAATGAAAAAATTACCGAATTTTAACTTTTTCATTCAAGAAATTAATAAATACT
Organism: Sarcophaga caerulescens; assembly: GCA_927399465.1. Lineage (NCBI taxonomy): Eukaryota > Metazoa > Arthropoda > Insecta > Diptera > Sarcophagidae > Sarcophaga > Sarcophaga caerulescens. The sequence continues at coordinate 89,287,057 of OV656872.1, read as the reverse complement.
AGTAATATACACAAAGTTCTAAAAGAAAAAATTTGTATAAGCAATATGTCTTATTTCATCTTGATGTATTTAACTGCTTACTTACCTTTTGCACAAGAAACTATATTCATTCTGACCAAAAACCAGTCACATTTCGATTAATATTTAAATATTTAAGAACTTTTAAGATTTTCATTGAAGAAATTAAAAAATATTCCAAATTTGCCCTTTTTTAACACAAAATAAATGTTTATTTACATTTAATTTTTCCACTTTATCCGCCAGTTGTCACTCTGTATATCTGTTGCTTCTAACACATTTGCTTTGCAAAAACTTTTAACATCTTTTTTCTCCCTCTACGAGGAGGGTTAAAACTGCTGATTTAAGCGTTTTTCGAACGTCATAATTGTCGCCACTGGTTACACTGTGGTCTCGCAATGTTTTTCTTCTCAGTTTTTTTAAACTTTCTTTCTCTAGCAGCAAATATAAAACAATAGCAGTGCTCATTCTATTTATTTCTTTTATTTTTTTTTATTAAAACACTAAAATCCGTAAAATTTTTAACAAACACACTATTTATCATACGAAAAATTAAGTTAAAATTGTAAACAATAATACAAATGTAAACAACAGCTGATTCGAATATCGGTTTTATTTGAGTTCGAAAATAATAAAACCGACTTGGTTTTGTAACACCAAACGAATCCAATATTGGTTTTCAAAAACGACAAAAGGCAAAACCGACTTGGATTCTATGACACCCCTGATTTATTAGAGTTACTTAATAATTTATACAGTACATGTTAAATTCAACATTTTATAAGTAAACGAATTAATTACACAAAATCTAGAAATTAAATTATTAAGTAAAACTACAGTTAAAGCAAGAATAAGAATATAACCACACTCTTGCTAATATTTTCTAATTACTAATTATATTTTTCAACATACATAAATAAAATCTCTCTGTTTTTTTTCTTTAATATATATAGAGCGATGAATTTCCTGTTAGTGAAAAGGTTGCGCTGCAACTTGCTGGTCTGCAAGCCCAAGTTGCTTTAGGAGATCCTTCAAATCAACCAAAACCAGAATATTATATGGATGTAAACAATTTTTTACCGGAAAGAATCGCAAAAACAAGAGAACCAGAATTCTGGGTTCCTATATTAGCACAAGCTCATCGTCAGTATGGGGCATCCAGGAATGAATTAACCGCAAAAGTTCTGTATTTAAGTTGCGTGATGCAATATCCCCTATATGGGACAACCATGTTTAATGTAATATACAAAGGTTTTTGGAGTCACGGAAGCAATATAATTTTTGGAGTCAATTTTGAGGGAATTATGTTTATACAACCAGAAGATAAATTTGTCTTATATCAATTTAAATATATCGACATTGAGTCTATTATGTTAGACCCGAGTGATAGTTTTATAACTTTAACCTTAAATCGACAGTATGTACAAGTTAATAAACCTAATACTAAAGATCCAAATATACCGTTGGAAGCTCAAAGATGTTTTGTTTTTGAAACAACTCAAAAAAACGAAATCGGATCTCTGATAGTATCCTACTATCCGGCGCTTTCAAATTGGATTATGAATAGTTTTGAAATTCCAAAGAAAAGTAAAGGTATCACAAATGAGGATCGAGCTCGTTTATACCAAAATGTTGTAGTTAGCAGAAGACAACTTATTGACATTGACATTTTACGTAAGCCGCAAGAAACTACTGGTGGATTTTTTAGAAATACATTAAGAAGGTTATCTAAACATCGTCTGGATAAGTTACGAGCTGAACAAGGTAATAGTGTTCATGAACACGGCGAAACGTATAAAGGATTCCCTCATTCATATTGGGCGTTTAGCAGGCAACAAATATCACAGAGCTTAAGTAAATTACCGGATCAAGAAGATGCCGTAATGATACAAATCTTCCAAGCAATTTTAACATATTCTGGCTTAGGAATATCAGGTAAGACAAAAGAACTAAACTCTTATTTTCAAATTTAACTTTTTTCAAAATCTTTATAAATATCTTTTTAATTTCGTCTGTTGTCAGTCTTCCATTAGCCTCTGCGTCATACAGTTGAGTTTAGCCTCACTGAATGTATAATTCTTATTGTTTACCATAAAACTTAATATTATGCATAGCGGTACCTACAAATTTTCGTTCGTTCCGGTAATTTTTTGATTATCCGGTAGATAGAGCGCGATAAAATTTGTAAGAGTGTTCCCCGAGTTACCTATAACCGTAAAACCTGACCCAAAATATATTATCCTTTCTGTAATTGGAGACAAAACCACTCAAAATTATTATTACTTTACCGTCCACCGATCGCGAAAACTAGTTTGTCCTAACATTCTCTTTGTGAACTACATGATGGCAATCTTCATCTACATACAGCAAATAAAAAATGCTGAGAAATTACTAGCCGCAAAAAGTTTACCGTATGTTGATGACGTTAACTGCCAACAGAACTCCTTCAAAGGTAAAATCTTTGCGTCTTATTAAACAAAAACTTGATATTTTTTACCTCGTTAGTTCAACCTAGATGACTGCATACATACATAATTGGTCATTACAACCCTTCAGCCAGGATTACGACCTAGCTTCTCACACCACTTATAATTAATTTTATACATATGTACATAAGTGGCGGGACCTACAGTTTAAAGTCGACTCCGAACGACAGATTTTTGAGAAGCTCTTCATGGCAATTTTATTTACTCTCATAGTTTTTGCCAGAAATCTGCTGAGAGGCAGTCGCCGAAGAAATATATTTTTTTTTTCATAATTTCGTTTTGATGTCTGACCTGGGGTTTGAACCGTGGCCTTACGTCTAACACACTAGACTACGGCGACTACCTAAATGACTGCTTTTAGAAAAAGAGGACAACTGCCAAAAATATCCGGACAAAAAATAAAAATAGTCCTTTGTGTGGAGCATGCGCACTTCCTCCTATTGATTACTTACGACTTAAGTTATTCGTTTATCGTAAGAGATTAAAAACCACGTTGTTTATGGGTTTGCTGGATAATTATTACAGTAGTTCCCGCTTAATTGAATCAGCCAAATTGCACAGCTTTTGTTGAATTAACCGGGTAAATCATTTAACCGATACTCGCCTAACTGATTTACTGACGCAATTAAAAGAACTCCGTTTAAATGAATTCTGGGCTCAATAAAGCAGAATTTCTGACGTAAATGTATACGAATTTACGTATACAAAATAACTTAAATGCATCTTTTTTTTTAAAATAACGAATAGTTTATTGAAAGAAAAAAAAATTGTGCATACTTATATATGGTACTGTGTATAAAATAAAAAATGTTTATATTATAATTCAATGATGTTAAACATCGTACAATATTTGTACATTAAGTAAAAAACAGAAACTGAATTAACAAAAAATTATTTCATTACACACTGAGATCCATTTTCATATCACATATACATCATACATACATATGTATATACATAGGTATATGTTTGTAGTTTTATGCTGTATCTAGATTGGCTTAAAAAATCGGTTATTACAGATTGAACCTGTTGTTTGCAAAATTGTTCAATAGTATATTTTTCTATACTATCGAGTTCATGTGAAAAAAGATTTTTGGGCAAGAAAAAATCACGAAGGTTGTTCAGACAAATCAAAACATCTTTAGTTGAAAGATGATTGCTGACTACTCTTATGTCGTCCCCTTCTTTGGACGAAGAGTCCGAAGTTAAATCGTTCACCACTTCATTTATGATTTCCGCATCCGTAAGTTGTCCACAGCATGGAAAACTATCATCAAAGGAAACATAATTTTCGAATTTTTGTTGTTGTTCGCCATCAAAAGAGAATTCTAAAATATTTTCTTCTATGTTGCTACATGCAGAGGAAGAAATAAACTTTGCCTAAAAAAATAAATGTTAAAAGCAATTAAAATTTTGCGTTCTCTTTTTACTGCAATGTAGTCAGATTCCAAAAAGCTCAAACTTTCTGATTACTGATAAAAGAGCGCACCTTAATGACGTCTGTGTTTCAAAACATTACTTCGACTAAAATCCTTCCTAGTAACCTTGTAGTACTTAACTGCAAAGCCAATATGCCAAGGGTGGTTATTACCGTATACATACATATGTATATGAGTTGTTCATTTTCTCTTCTTTCTGCAGAATTATTACAGCCTCTTTGATCTTAAAGTGATACATAGGGTGCGTTCGTAAATTCAGCAAATTTGTGCACGACTGCGGCAGTAATGCCAAGTTTTGTTGCTAATGCGTGATCAGCTGTTGCAAATGCTTTGCTACTGCACAAAAACTAAACAGAATTTGTTTTTAGAACGTTCTGCAAAAGTTAAAAAAATTTTTCAAAATTAACAATAACAAATATTATTGGAAATTTAGACGGTGGGTTAATAGAGTGTTTTGTACCATAGACTTCATCAAATATGTCATAGAATTCCCAGCAAGTGGCGTTTTCTTATTATTTCTAACTTTAATTATTTTATATGTGGTGTGAAAATTCAAAAATTTCCGGCTTATTTGTTCCTTTGTCATTTCAAAGTCCGATTTGATTTCTTTAATTTTTAATAAAACTTTTCCCCACAATAGTGACCGACTCCATATCCAGTCTAGTCCGTATTATTAATTTTTGTATGTTAAATGTGAAATCTTCCTCGGAACTAAAAATATAAATAATTAAAATTTTCTATAACAATATCGGTTAAATTTTATTAGTTTTCCATTTTTCTGCAAATAAAGCAAAATTTTCTTTTGTTTAATAGCTTTTATATCACGAAACTACAATGTTGTCGAAGAAATGGTTTACCGCAAACTATTGCAACTGAAATCTAACTGTTGCTATATTTGCAAAAATTTGCGACAGTACTGCAATTTGTCTGCAAAAAAAAAACGTTCGACGCAAGTCAGTGCTGCCAAGTATTGCATTTTTGAACATTTGATTTTTATTATGCTGCAGGTTGCACAACTACTGCATTTACGAACGTACCCATTGTCTCTAAGTTTTCGCAGGTTAACATTAAATTGTTATTGATTTTGGACTTACTGGTGGTGCGATTTGGACTTCATCCCAGAACGTTGTAGGACTGTCTCTGTAATTTATACCGTTGACGTTAATCTCGCAGACCTTGAAAAAAGGAACGCTGTTCCTTCTGCTATATAAATATTCTTGCTGTAAGTGGAATTAATCAATGTTTTTGGAACATTTGCAAATTGTTACTGAATACAGGAGGTTAAACTCTTATAATGATTCTTTCATTGTTTCCTTATGCTGTGAGGATATGCACTAATATATGCGTTCTATTTTAAGGCATGCCTTGTCAGACTAGTGAACATTATACGGTTGGTATTTTAATATACTACTGTTGTTATAATTAGTCTATCATCCAAGTAATCCACGCTCAGAGCCTCGTTATACTTTAAACAGATTGACTTACAGGTTATATGTACAAAAGTTGTAAATCATTTTCATTCACTCAATAAGTTTCGATATTTGTCAACACAATTGCTTCGGCTGAGTTTGTTAAGTGAGTGTTTAACAATCTACATATATTTTAGTTAATCTGATGTAAATATTGCATTTCTTTCTTATTTAATCCCTCTTAATGCCTCCTATGACATTCTATCGGGTCCGCCATCTAACGTTTTTTTTTTCAACTAGTGCTTATTTCGTGAATGGTAACACTTAGCTCATGTCTGATTTGACAGATAATTAGTTGTATCCTTCCGCTGAACGAATATGGTTGTGCATACGCTTGAACAACAACGCTAAGTGGGCCTGCGATCGACTTACAGAAGATGCCGATTTTGGCAAATAAAATCATCTTTTTAGATGAAGCTCATTTTGATCTTGGCGGGCATGTAAACGAGAAAAATTGTCGCATTTGGGGCACAGAAAACCCGTACGGATACATTGAAAAGCCGACGCACCCAAAACGATTTTGGTCCAGAGGCATAACTGGGCCATTTTTCTTCGAAAATGAGCAAGGAGTGGCCGTTACAGTCAATGGCGATCGTTATCGGGCTATGTTGAACGAATTTTTGTTCACAAAAATTGAATAGGAGGAATGGCGCTACGTACCACACAGCCGAAGCTACACGATGATTTGCGCCTGTTTTTGAAGATCGCATTATCAGTCGCAGAGCTGATGTCGTTTGGCCACCTCGGAGCTGCGATTTGACACCGTTGGACTATTATTTGTGGGGTGCCGTCAAAGAGAAGTGTTACGCCGACAAGCCAGAGACAATTGACGCTTTAAAGGACAATATTCGTGAAGCCATTGGTGAAATACAGCTGTACACAATCGATAATGTGCTTAAAAATTGGACCGATCGTGTAGGCTACTGCATGGCCAGCCGAGGCAGCCATTTGAATGAAATTATTTTCCATTATTAACCGGAAGGATTGTACTTTCAAAAAAAAAAAAAAAAAATTTGAGAAAATATTCATTTGTTTTTTTTTTAAGCATTTTCAAAACAAAAAAAGTTATTTGGCGGACCCTTTATTTACTTATAATTTTATTTTTTCTTGTTCTTGTTGTAAGTTTATCTTTTGTGAATCCTGAGCGTGTTGATTTTATTGCAGTTTGATTGAGTTATTTTGAAGCTCATTGAGTTTTAAAATTGTTATTTTAATAGAGTCAGTCAAAGTCCCTTAATTTTAGAATGTCTTCTGGATTTGCGAGATTTTCCTAACATTTACATCATATTCATCAAATTACTGTAACTATGTATTAATCATTTTGGCGGGTCTAAGATTTAGTTCGATTACAGCTTGATGTTGGATCTCTAACAGTGTGGTGTGATTTTATTTCTCTTACATTCCTTCCTCCCAGTCATTAGTTGAAAAATTTTCAGGTTTTTGCCTCTTTAAGTTTATATTAAGTCTGTTATTAATCTAATTTTCTAATTTTTTCTTAATGGAAGGATAAAGAACTTGTTGAAATTCGTTGAGTTTCTGCAAATAGTAATGTCATTGTCAAATAGTCATGGTCATTGTACTTTGTCTTTGTCAAATTTGTAAGTCAGTCCGTGAAAAAGTTCATCTTTTGTTAGTTTTATTGCTGAGTGTATAGCATTATAGATAGTAGGTAATTGTTGTTTCTGATAAAATTTCTTCACGAACTTGTTCTACTTTTGGGCCTTATTGTTTTGCTATTATGATTCTATAGATTTATGTAATTGTTGAGTGCATTCTTTCTAATGGCCTATTACCACTAGTCTGTTAGAATGATGTTATATGTATATAAGTTTATATGTAAGTTTCTGACTGCAGAAGTATTTTAAGATATTACTTGTGAATCCTGCATCCTGATGGCAAACTATCTGTTCAGGGATGTCATATTGTCTGAGGCAGGTTTGTCATACCTTTGTACCACCAGTCTTGTTTTGTTTAAGAGAGCGAATATAGCAGCAAATTTAAAAACATATCGAGTAGTGTTAGGGATTGGTTATTATTTATAGAATAAGGGTCTATGTGAAGTATTTCAAGTGGTTTCCCAAGTGCTTCTAGTATTTAACATTTTAATTTTGGTGGTGCTCTGTTATACTTTAACAATTGATATTTCTCGCAGTTGTTAATAGTCTGAGCCCATTACCTCAGGGAAAAAGGGAAAATAATAATGCATTTTGAAGTGAAGAAAGGTTTAATTTATCCCTAAACGATTGTTCTTGTTCATGGTATTCCTTAACAACTTTTTCGATCTTTTGGTTCCCCAATTAATATCATTATTATCAATCATCAATCAATTGCATCGAATTATTTTCTTCTGCAAAAAATGCTTAAAGTATAACTCTTGTACTATTTAAAGGGCCATTATTACAACTTGCCGTTAACTAAAGGGAGGATTTTAACGGGCAGATAAATTGTTTTTCATTATTATGAGTACCCAATAAGCTAGAAGTGATCGTTAAGCTAAAGGGAAGATCATCCTACCTTTAACATTTAAAGGTCACTTTATGTTTGAACTTCCCATATCATATACTATTTTCGATATGGCAACTTCAAATTTAAACAAAATGAGCATATACAACAAAGAAACGAAGTCCGCTGTTGCCACTGCGTTAAAAAAAAACTTGTTTAATTGAGCAGTTTTATCGACTTTGCTCCGGCACTGCCATATTTTAATTTTATTTTATCTGTAAGTTGTAATAACGAAAATCAGTTAAAGGTAACTCTACAGTTCCCTTTAGCTAAAGGTACCTTTAACCAAAGAAAATAAAGTATAAAGAATGTGCATCTTAACATTTTTTGGAATATTTTTCAAAAATATTTCATGACGCGGGGGGAAAGATAGAAGGGAAGGAAACGAAGAGCGTAACAATGCGTTGCTCTCATCGTGCGTTTTTGTTGTTTGACCACTTTTTTATAAAATTTTCTGAAATCACTTATTCTGGTCAGTGTTGCCACGAAAAAAAATATTGCAACCAACATTTGTGAAAAAAATTACCAAATAAGAAAAAATTAACCAAAATTAAATTCACAGTTTTTTTATTTTATTTTTTCAAATATAAATTATAATTAATACAACATAGTAAGAAAAGAAACAAAAAATAACAAACTAAAATTTTAGTCTTACAAATTAATTCATTTCTACAAACAAAAGCTCTTTTTATAAGAAAAATAAATAACCAAATCCGGAAATTTTGGTTAAAAATAGTTAAACGGCAACACTGGTTGTGATTAGTGAGCAAGAGAGAGAAAATAAGTTGAGAGAATTTATTTATTTACAGCCATAGAAAACTGTCAATAATATACGATACTTGATTTTCATTTCATCAACATACATATGTAAAGCTATCTATCTTAATAATTTTAGATAAATAAAGATAAAATAAAAAATCCATTTTTTTTATTAAAAGAACATAAAGCTATCCATCTTTGGCTTAAAAATTATACCTAGTTTTTTTAGATAAACAAAAATAAAAAAACCCATTTTTTATTAGAAGAAAAAATAAAAAAATTAAATACGGCCAGCTAATGACATAGAACATTTTTAACATAAAATATTTTTTGAGTGTTATTCTGAAATAAAATGATAACGCATCCGTTACACATGTGTTCTTGTCGCAGTCTGATCGACAACTAAATCAAATAACACAAGAATGCGTGTGAGTTCTCTCTGCACAATTGTGCGGGTAGTAATTTTAAACAAATTTTGGTGAGAGCGGGCCGTACGCCTACAACCCGCCATAAGAAATTGCATTCAATATGCGCATTCTTTATATCCATATTCTTTGCTTTAACTAAACCCAAGTTTAACGGCAAGTTGTAATAATGGCCCTAAAAGTTTTATCGGTATTCTTTGAAGAGTTCAGTCATTATTTTAACTTCAAAGTTTGGTCGCATAATGGTTTTCCGTTGTTTATTTCAAAATATAGTTTCCAGATTATGGATTAGTATCTATTATGTACTATATTTGTATAAGACCACCATTAAATTGAAGTCTTTCAGTGGTTTTTCGAAAATATAGATTTCGTCATCTGGATTCGCATCTGTTGAGTGAATTGTAGTGCCTTTAGTTCCTCGATTTAAGGCGCATGTTTTTGGTTATTAATTATTACTCTATTTAAGACATAAGCGTTTGTATTTGCCTTACCTTTTTTATAGTCGTTAAATTTAATCTCCATCTAATTAGTTTTGCGTTACGTTCTTTTAACCCCATTAGCCATGTTCGTGGACTATTGTCTGTAACTACTTCAAAATTCGGAACAAACTATTTGATTGCGCACACTATTGCCAGTAGTTCTTTCTGTACCACATCACGAACATCATTACATTGATGAGTAAAAGGTTTCGAAAAGTCCGGATACTGGAGTATTGGATTATTCTTTGTATGTTTCGAATATTTATGAATTTCTTATCGTACCCTAAAAATCCCAAAAAGGATTTAATCTCTTTTGGAGTTCTTAGAATGGGAAAGCGTTATTTTTTATAAAATTTTAAAGTTTGTCACGTCACGTCACGAAAAAAATATTATCGTAAGTTCTACCTAATACAATAGGATATATTGCGGTTTAAAATACATATATTACATGTTACATAGATGGAGTCATCAGCAGCTAGTATGGCGGAAAGAGCTCGTCGTTATAGGGAAAGAGTGAAACAAAATCCACTTAAATTCGAAATAAAGCGCAGAATGGATAAAGATCGAGCCAAAAACTATAGAAGAAAAATTTCAGAATTGGCAAAAAATAAAATATTAGAGAACGTATTGAAAAAAATCGAATAAGACAACAAAAGTGGCGCGAAAAAAAGAAAGCTGAAATCCAAAATGTGAAAGAAAATACATCTGCTAGCGACTATAATTGTAAGCAAACAGTGGGGAAGGCACTGAAAAAAGCCGAAAGGGCTTTGCCCCTTAATTCCAAAAAAAGAACACAAATTGTTGATCTATTGTATAAAAAATACGGTACTACAATAGAGGAAAAAGAAAAATGACCATGTTTAATAACAAAAAAACAAATTGGAATAATTAATAATTTTTACGAGCGTGATATAAGTGTTTAAGCTGCAGGACAGAAGGATACCCATATAGTTAACGGAGAAGTCATTACTAAACGTTTCATGCTTCTGACAATTTCACAAGCTTACCAGCTATATAGAGAAGAGTTTAATACTGACTGTGTTGGTAAATCTACATTTTTATCAATTTCGCCCAAAACACATCCAATTGTCTAACAAGATGCCACATAACATGTGCGTATGTATGTATCATGCCAATTTTGGGTTTATTTTAGAGGGCTACACAAAAGTAATAAAATCATTTTCTACTAATTTTCAAAGTTTTTTTAAAATCAGCCTGGTGTAACATCGAAAATGAAAATTGTATGACAAATAATTGTAAAAATTGTGTCAAAGATGTAAAAAATGATTTAATACCTTTAAAATATTTTAAAAATTTGGACGAAAACGTTAAATGGCAATATTGGAGAAAAGTTGATGATTGTATTGTACTAACTTACTCAATAGCTCCTTTATCTGAGCTCATTCATGAGCTAGAGGTACAGTTACCCTCTTTCAAGAGACGTTTTTTTTTTGTTAAACGTGCCCAACAAAATTATTTTCAACTAAAAAAGAACAATATTAAAGTAGGAGACATGGTATTACAAGTAGATTTTGTGGAGAATTATCGTATAGTCTACCAAAATTAAGTTCAGAGTGCGCACTAGTTATCGTCAAGTCACAATTTTTACGTGCGTTGCCTGGTTACCTGATTCAACTAGATCGTTTGCAATAATAAGTGATAAACTTAGCCACAACAAGTTCGACGTTTTTTGTTTTATAACGACACTTGTGCATCAAATAATTGATGAACATGGACAATTTCAAAATATTTACATATTTTCAGACGATGGAGTTGGAGCCGTAGTAAAAAGAAAAGTTTTTAGTATTACAAAAACAAAAAATCTGTCGTTGGAAAATGCTTTATCATTTTTTGAATGTGCTACTGATCATGTTAATGGCGTTCAATTACTTTATTATCAGAGCAAATAGAAAATTTATCTGGACCCTTAATTGAAAGATGGAATGTGGAGTGTTCTAATATAATTGGAATACAAAAAATTCATTTCTTTTCGTATGATGAAAAGTTACAAATAAAGAAAGCTATAACAGCTTTTTCCTCTCGAATTAACATTTTATTTATTTTTTATTTAATTTTGTTACAATGTATACACACTGAATTATTTTAATGTTATGCAAATTAATGAATTAAAGTATCTAATAACATAAAAAAAATATTTTATTTATTAAAATGGGAAAAAAAATAGTAAGAAATATTTGTCACGTCACAAATAAACTGTTGTAAAAAAAACTAAAAAACTTTTTTTAATTTTGAAAGTTGGAAAGTAATCTAGATATATGTACTTCAAATTCCAATAAAAAAAAACAATTATCCAAAAGTTCCGTCTAAATTCGCAGAATTTTACGTTTTAGTAAAAAAAGAAAAAAGGAACTTCTATTTTTGTAACATCACGTCATACACTTTAATTCCTTATATCTTAGCGCCATTGAGTTCGATTTTTCCCTTCTTGATACTAAGTATAAAGCCAGTTATAATATGCATTTAAAATCCTTGTTTTTTATCTCATTAAAACGTACGACTGTCACGTTCGTCACTATGGAAATGCTCATATATAACCCACTCGTTGAATAATAACTAATAAAGAGCAGTGATGCCAAGTGTAGGGATTTTTCCCTTTTTGTAGGGATTTTTTTCAAAAATTTCACATGTAGGGAAAAAGGGAAAGATTTCTTAGTTTTTTCGAATTGTAGGGAATTTTTTCAATTTCAAACTTTTAGCTTCTAAAAACTATTTTTCTTCCAATATAAATTAAAAAATGTATTTTATCATACAATATTCCCTTTGATAACATCATTGGACTGTGTTGCAATGGCGCTAATGTTATGGTCGGACAAAACAATTCGTTCGCATCCAGACTTTTGCTGGATAATCCCGACGTAATAACAATCAAATGTATTTGCCACACTGCATCCATCATAGCAAACAAATCTTGCCTAATGTTGCCAAGAGCCCCAGAGGATTTGGTAAGACAAATAGGAACGTACATTTCCGGCAGTTTTAAAAGCTGTTCTCAGTTGGAGGAGTTCCAAGAAATGAACGAAAAAAAAGGAAAATATTAAGAACATCAACAACCAGGTGGCTGTCTCATCAAAAATGCATCGAAAGAATATTGGATAATTTGCAAGCTCTAGTTGAATATTTTAAATTTGGAATTAAACAGGACAAGTTGAAATCTGCAGATGTTATACTGACTGAACTTACAAATGAGTGTAATAAAGCTTACTTACTTTTTTTGAGATATGTGTTAAATTATTTTAACTCGTTAAATGCACTTTTTCATTCGAAAAAAATGTTGGTTCATGTTTTGCATTCAGAGTCAACAAAATTTTTTTATAAACTTGGCCAAAATTTTATTAAAAAAGAATGTTTGAAAATTTATTGTGTCATAAGGTCACCTCATGTTTCATTGCCAATAGATGATGTCTATGTCGGCAGTGAATGTGAAGAATTGTTGTAAACATTTCCAAAAGCCAGTGCTCATCAAGTAAAATCTGATTGTCTACAATTCTACATAACTGCACTTGAAGAAACGCAAAGAAGACTGCCACTTAATGACAAATCAATTTTCAAAGAAATGGAATTTTTAAATCCCGTAGTGGCCATTGGAAAAAGTAACAAAAGTGTCTATCAATTTAAATTGATATGTTATAAGTATAAAGTTGACTTAAATTTACTAACACATGAACGGGATGGAATGAACTTTAGAATATAGTTTTTCTGAATATGAGAAACAAACATTGTCTAAATTAGATGTTGAAGCATTTTGGTCCAAAATCTGCAAATCAAAAAATTTTAATGACAATTTGATCTTTCCAAATTTTGCAAAAATTATAAAAATTTTATTAAGTTTGCCACATGCCAACGCTGACGCTGAAAGAATTTTTTCTGTTGTAACTGACGTACGTACGAAAAAAAGGAACAAATTAAGCCATGAGTTATTAAATTCTATTTGCATTATAAGATCTCATTTACAAGCTAATTTAATTAATTGTGTAAATTTTAAATGCACATCGAGTCATTTAAAAAAAATTAATTATACAGAATTGTACAAATAATTTTTTTTTATTAATTTATAATATTTGTTATTTGTATGTTATTTTTGTATAATAAATGTATGTACCTGAATTGAAAATGTACAAATTTAAAATAAATATTTATTTAAAAAAAAAAAGGAAAAAGGGGCGTAGGGAATTTTGTAGGGAAAATTAAAAGTGGGTGTAGGGAAAAAAGGGATTTTTTTTCATTGACGTAGGGATTTTTGGAAAAAATCTCCTGGCATCACTGATAAAGAGTGCTCTAAGCACGGTGACACCGTCCATCCGTTGTGGCAATACGACCTAGAAATGCTATTTTTTTTTTAGGAATTCAGACTTATTCGGTTGAACCTTAAGTTTTGTTGAGAAATATGAATTTTATAAGTGGCAAAACGATTGTATAATATTTATATGTTTTACCATTGATTTATATTTAATTCATATTTGGTGACACAGAACTGTATAGCACTCTAAATATTTAGCTTGTAAGTTTTTTGAATCACTCTGAAATAAAGCGTCTAAATAGAAATGTCATCTCGTGTTTTCCTGCGGAAGTAAAGAAATCCTAACATATGTAGGTTATGGGCCTAGAGCACATAGATTAAAAAAGATATATGTATATATAAGAAGATATATATATATGTATATTGAGTGAAAAATGGAATTGTGAAAAAAAAAATTAGTTTGTATCAAATAGATAAACTAGATAAGAAAAACCACGATGTCTGGTGTGTGCTTATGAAGAGTGTATTAATACTTTCAGGCCTGTGGTCAATGGTAAATGGAAGTGAAGTTAAAGAAAATGCTACAGAAAGAAAATGGTTAGAAAGGGATGAGAAGGCCCTGGAAACGATAACGTTGTGTATTCAAGCGGCACAACTTAATCACATTAAAAACTATAAGACATCGTTAGAAGCTTGGAATAGATTGCAGGAAGTGTTTCGCCACCCAAGTGGTCCTGTTAAAAATGTGTACCTATTTAAGCAATTATTAAATGCGCGTATGGGAGATGAGAAAATTTAAAAGTAAAGCTGTGAAGAATGTGAAAAGAAGACGCAAAAAAATGAAAAGACGCAGTTAGCTTTTGCAGCGAAAGTAAAAACACAAAATGCCGAAAGTAGTAAAAAGCAACACTTTAAAAAAAGAACGCAGCAACAAAATAGAAGAAAATGTACAGGCTGTTGTTATATGCAGCGGTGTTCCGGAACATCGTTCCGGTACTTCCTTTTTGGACAGGAACGCGTTCCGGAACTAAAGATGATTTCTGATAACGAGAATTGGAGGACGTTTTAAAAAAAAAATATTAAAAGAATTGCTGATTTTTTTCTAATTTTTGACGAATTTTTATATGTACTTATAAAACAAGGGTTTGAACCGAACCCGAATAAAAACCGGAACGAACCGTCTTGTTTTTCCGAACCGTGAACCGGAGTCCGGAACGTTTTTTTCTTCTGGCCCGGAACTCGACCCGAACCGAAACAAATACGTGAACCCGAACCCGAACTAATTACTACTTAAGAATTTGAGTATTTAAAACCATTTTTAACCCTTTCGGCCGAATTTAAATTTAACTGTTGCTATCAAGAGAATCACTTATTTTTTCCATACAAAAATGAAAACCGGGTATTTCCGCCTTTTTATCGTTAAATCATGGTTTTTAACTGTGGGTCAAATGACGGGAATTCCCGCGATGACGGGATTCACCCCCGTCGTTAAATTTGGGACATGAGACCGCACAGAGCGGCCGCCTACCCAGGATCGGCCCTGTCTATATAATTATATATACGCGTTCCGGTAAAAAAAAATTAGCACAACACCACTGGTTATATGTATTTGTGGTAAGCAAGGACATTTTGCAGCTACCTGTTACTTGAAACTAAGACGAGACAACAAACAAGAAAATAAACAGTTACAATTTACCGTATTGGCGACAGCAGAAAAAAAATACATTAAAAACCACAATGGCGACAGTGCACAACTTCACATATGTCTGGTGATCGAGAATGCTTTACAACAATAAGTGAACACAAAGAACGAATTTTACTTGCTGGAGACAATTAAATCTATTCTGAAGGTATTGGTGATGTAAAAATCATAACAGTCTGTAAGCCGAGCTGTTAATAAGGGTGTTACTGTTAAGTTCGAAAGGAGAAAGCAGAATTCATAGACGAAAATAATGAAGTCGTCTTGGTTGCAAGGAAGCTAAACAACTTGTTCCTATTCGAAGTAAATAGAAAGAACAAAGCTTTTCAAATAAAACGAAGCTACGATATTAAGTGGCACAACAGATATGGACAAATAAATTATAAAAGTCTGCGCCAATTACAACAGAAAGAAATGGCACGAGGTTTAAATCAGGCATGTTTTAAAAATAATACAAATTGTATTACTTGTATAAAAGCCAAAATCCATGTAAGACCTTTTACCAGTAATAATGAAATAAAATCGAAGAACATACTGGATTTAATACATACGCATGTGTGTGGTCCACTCAACACACACGTTATTTTATAACATTCATCGATGATTATTATCTGCGAATATTTGTTTTTTTTTTAAATTTTCAAAATATGGTAGAACGGCAAACGGAAAGAAAAATTAAATGTGTCAGAAGTGACAATGGCGGTGAGTTCTTGAATAAAAGGTTTGATGATAATTTAAAGAACTGTGGAATTAAAAGTCAACAAACCACAACAAAATGGCGTAGCCGTGTGGGCCCACCGTACAGTGCTTGGAATGGCAAGAAGTATGTTAATTCACAGCGGTATGGCAGAAAACTTATGGGGAGATATATTAGAAATCTAGCGGCAACGAAACTGATAGCAGATAAAGCACCATTTGAGTTGTACAGTACTTTTGACTTACCTGCATTTCACTTAAGTGCATTTTGCATTTAAGTGCACAAAATTTGTATTTCGTATATTTATTTTACCAAACCCATATAAATTTCTTAATTTAAGTGCATTCTTCATACCTGCACATTTAAGATACGTGCATAATATTTTAGGAAGCTTTTGCTGGTTTTGGTTAAAAAAATTTCATTTAGCTGCCTAAGGGTGCGAACAGAGTGGACGCTGATGCCTAGCGGAGCCGAGCCGAGCTTATTGACGCTTATTTTCATGCGAGAAGAACATTTGGGTATAACACAGTGAATGCGAGAAATCAGCGCTGAAATTCTGTTTATTGCATGTGTTTTGCTTTTATGTCATTTAGTCTTGTTGTTCACTTGTGTTTATAAAATTGCCGTACACTGTAATGGATTCCTCTGATGAAGAGTATTTTGCTTCTCCTAGTGTGATTAATGCAATTATTAACAGAAAAGAATTTGAAAAACATCTAATTACACTAAAAAGGAATGAATTTGGTGAATTTCATCATTTATATAATGATTTAAGAAAATTTCACTTATTATTTGTTCGATATCCATTTTTTTTATTTGAAACCATAAAAAACACGCCTGCACACTAAAAAGTAAACATCAACAATGCAAACAAGCGCGCAAAACGCTTTGAAACTGTTTTCTCGCACTCATCGGCTTTGATCTCTGCTTTTGGCGGCGTTGTGTTATACACAAGCTTATTTGTATTGACTTATATGTAACCAGTTTTATCGCACTGACAATCTCGGCTCGGCTTTCAGCGCGCACTCTGTACGCACCCTAATAGATTTCAACTTTTGAACAATAGACTTTTTGTTAAAAAAAGTCGTATATGATTCTATAAATCGACTTTCGAACATTCACCTTTTTGTCTAAAAAGGTCGAAGTCGACTTTTTGTTTTAACTATACAATTTTTATTCAATAAAATTATTTGCTGTTAGCTGCTTTTTTGGGCAGTAAACTTAAATGCACTTACCAACATTAATGAGCAGGTAAGTGCATTAACGTTAACTGCCTTTTTGACTTACCTGCACAAAATATCGTGCAAAAGTTGGTTGTGCAGGTAAGTCAAAATTACTGTATACTGTTTTCAAACCTTCAGTTGGATATTTCAAAATATTTGGTTCGACCGCAGTGGCTTTTGAAAAAACATGGTAGAATGAATTTCAATCAAATGGCAAAAGGTTTAAAATGGTTGGTTATTCACTATCGTCGAAGGCGTATCGATTATTGGATCCAGAAACCATAAATGATTTGGAAACACGTATTGCAGATTCGGGTAATGTTGAAAACAATTCCAACGAACAGAACGCTAATGACATGAACAATGAGGAGGAGCCACATAAGCCAACAACTGATAGCGGAAACCAATGGTACTACGAACTGAAAAAAAAGGTTTAAAATACTGTTACCAAGTTCAGTCACAGATGCTTTAAATAGTAAGTATAAAAATGAGTGGAAAAAGGCCATGCAGAAAGAATATCAATCTTTGCTTAAAAACGAAACATGGACACGGACAGAAATACATAGGTTCGAAGTGGGTTTTTAGTATTAAGAATGAAAAAGGCAGTAGAATTAAGAAATTCAAGGCAATACTTGTTGCAAAGCGTTGTGCACAAAAGTATGTTATATACTATAGGGCAACGTTTTAAGAATTAAGAAATTCAAGGCAATACTTGTTGCAAAGTTGTTGTGCACAAAAGTTTGTTATATACTATAGGGCAACGTTTTCACCAGTAATTAGGTACGCAACAATATGCATATTATTAGCATTAGCCGGTGAACATGACTTATATTTAGAACAATTAGATGTTTGTACAACTTATACGACACTGTCTATATGCAGTAATAACCTTAGGGTTTTGTTGATAAACAGCATCCAGAATGTGTTTTTAAACTGCCAAAAGCAATTTATTATTTAAGCAAGCAGGTCGTGAGTGGTATATAAAGCTTGGAGAAGTTTTTCGCTGTATGAATTTTACGCCTTTAGAAATTGAGAAATGTTTATACAAACATAAGAAAAAATTATTTTTATTGCCGTGTATGTAGACGACATTATAATTGCGTATAGGTCGAAAGAGGATGCTTTAAATATTAAGAAGGAAATTTCTAGGTATTTCGATTGTGTCGATTATGGTCAATTAAATTATTTTCTAGGTATAGAATTAGAACGAAATGGTGAACTAGGGGACATTTCTATCTATAAGTAAGTTGTAGTTTTTTTTAATCACTCTGAAATAAAGCGTCTATGGGAAAGGTCATCTTGTGTCATCAATCCTAACAAGATTTGCTTTTCGTAATCTTTCAACAATTTGTTTAAACTTTCCTAAGTAGTCTTGTAATAAAGTTGAATATATGCTTATATCATCGATATATACATATGAGACATACCTTGCTTAAGAATACATAAAGATCGAAGATAGGTTCCAGGTAGTATTTTACGAAAATATTACTTTTTAAAAAGAAAATTGAATAAAGTAAACATTTAAAAACAAAAATATTATCGAGCCGTTTTCGCAAAACGGACGTAAGCGACATGATTTTCGATTTTCGTTTTTTTATTGAAATCGATAATTCAGGTTCATTTACATCATCTCTGAAAAGTTCGTAGCTCTAGATAGAATAGTTACGATTTCACAAGAAAAGCAATTAAGACGTAAGTACACATTATATTTTTGTTTATGAATTTTATAATAACAAAGTGTCGGTTACGTCTAAATTTTCTTTAAAAATACATGAAATTTATAGACAAATTTTGAACAAAGTAACGTTTTAAATTTGTTTGTGTATGAAATGTACAATTGTTTTTAAATTCGTTTAATTATCGCTGTACCATTGCAATTTATGTACTGAAATTTGTAATTTTTATTCATTTATATGAATTTATCCGTTCGTAATTAATACTTAATAACATCAAATTTATATTTCAATCAATTTAACACCTTTAAGATTCTGTTGAAAATGGCGTCACTGATACCAAAGGTAAGAATATATTTTCCAAATTAGCAATATTTGCGAAAATAAATTTTAAAAAAATACATACACAGCTACTTTATATGTAGATTTTTCTTTTGAAATACAATTCTTTGGCTCTATTAGGTAAATTTATTTTATAACAAATATAATTATCATTGGATGCTTTATTTTTTTAGCAACCAATTATAAATCCCTTGGTTCCATATAGCGACTCTAATGACTCTTCTGCGGAAGAGGCATAAATTGAGGAAGAAACTTGTGCGGGAAAGAGGGGGTTACAAAAAGCAAAAACCATTGCCAAAGAGATTGACTAAAATTAAAAACATTAATAATAGTGTTCAGATAAATCCATGCCTAAATAAAAAATGTGGAAACCTATGCTCAGAGAAATTCACTGAGTCTGATAGGATAGAAATAAACGAACATTTTTGGGGGTTCGGAAATAAAATAAGGCAAAGGAGTTGGTTATTATCATGCATTAAACGCAAAAGTGTTAAAAGACGGAGGAGTGGAGATGGAAAAAAAATACATTGCAGCTATGAATATACTATTACGTATAATAATAATTGTTTAAAGTGTGTCAACAATTTTTGCTGAAAACTCTCCATATATCGCAGAAAATGTTGATAAATATAAGGAACGATACAAAGTGCTTAAACGCAAGTAGCAAAAAACCTAGATTCAGGCCTCATAACAAGTCTGATGAGAAAAAAGTAAACATTTTAAAATCGTTTATAAAACAACTACCAGCAGTTCCATCAAATTACTGCAGAAATAAAAGCAATAAGGTTTATCTTCCTCAAGAATTTCGAAACGTAAAAGTGTTATATCAATATTATAAAGAACATCTAAAAATTATAAATCTGTAATCTGACGAATTATCCTTAACAGTTTTTGGTAACATTTTTAAAAATAATTTTCACATTGGCTTTCATTTGCCCAAAAAAGATAAATGTGTTACTTGTGAAAATTATATAAAAATTTGGATATTGAAGCACAAAATACTTTAAGTGAACAACAGAGTTTCAAAATCATATACGAGACAAAGAAAAATCAAAAGAAATCTTTTTAAAGGAACAACAGCTAAGTAAAATAAATTAATCCTTTCTGTGTGCAAGCTTTGATCTCCAAAAAGTTTTAAATACTCCCCATGGAAAGAGCGTAACATTATTCTACTCCAAAAAATATTCATATTGTTACGAAAGTGGAAATGGTGTTGTTAAAATAATAAACAAAAGCTCCAAAAACAACACAATGGACTTGATCACGCATAAAAACAAAAGCTCCAAAAACAAAACAATGCAGTTGTTCACATGATCAACGAATGAGTAAGCATATAGCAACAAAAACAACAGGGCTTGTTTATAAGATCGATGAATAAACAAAAAAAATATAGCAGAAAGACAAACAAACAAAACAACAACAACTCTGCCTGGACGAAAGTAAATAAGATACACGAACAACAAAAATGGAAACAAGTTGTTTACATTTTTGGATTGTTCCCGAAGGTCGTCATCATCCTTCAAGGGCATTCATCACACTAATGATCCAGCGATATAAAAAGGCAAGACAAAGCGAGCAATGATTGAGTTTGGATTTAATCGTGTAAGACGACGTCACGTCGGTGTGAGTTAAATCTATCGAGCTTTAATTCGGTCAGACTTGTGTGCAGACAAGTTGCGTTTGGGAAAACAGTTGTTAGTGTGGTGCTTACAAAAAAAGGTTGCGAGCAAAGAAGAATAACTAACAAGTGTTGTTGCTTATAAAAAAGGTTATAAGCAGAGAAATATAACGAAAAGGAGCACATATTGTGAAAGTTATCGTTGTATAAGTGAAAGAAGTTCGAACAGTGGCACAAGAGTTGTGCCGATAATAAAGAATTGACTTAAAATTAAACACAGATTTATTTTTATTTTATTTGCAATCTACGAACTCATATTTTTAACGTTTTTAAAAGGTAAAAACGTAACAATTGGTGTCAGAAGTGGGATTGCAAAATTTAAAAAATAAAAATAAATCAAGATGAAACTGGCCGAGTTAAGAGTGGAGCGGCTCAAACAAGAATTGGCTAAATTGGCGCTGCCAACAATGGGCACGAAGATTGAACTCCAAAGGCGATTAAGGGAAGAGCTGCTGCATCAGGGCATTGATGTAGACACTTACGACTTCGAAGACGAAGAGGAACGTGAGTTACAGGCTCCTGCAACCACCAGCGGTCTTGACATGAGTTCGGTGCTAGCCGCACTAATGGAACAAATGAAAGTAATGCGGGAAGAGAACAAAAAGCTATTTGAAGCTTCTAGAGCCGAAAATCAGAAAATTCTGGAAGAGTCTCTGTTAAAAATTGAAGACAAACTAGATGCGTATACAGAAACGCTAGATGAAATAATTGAGTCATTCGGCGGAAGAGTTACAAGTGTCGCCGAAGAGGTGTCAAGTTTAGAAGAGGCCGTTGACACGGAAGTAACTAACTTGGAAAAGTCCGTGGAGGGTAAACTCATCATGATGGAGGAGAAGATCCAGCGACCGGAAGGAGTACAAGCCGAATCAGCAGTAGCTGACAGAAATGGATGGGACGATGAAGAGAAGGCCTTGGAACTTAACTTGGTGTTAAAAGGTGCCGCCGCTGAGACTCTAGAAAACATGCCAGCCAGCCGCAGAAACAACTACAGTGATTTAATGGTGGCGTTACAGCGTGAATTTGGCAACGAGCACGAAAGAGAACAGTACCCAATGGAGTTGGGGTGCCGTGCGCAAAAGGGTAATGAGTCATGTCAAGCCTTTGCAATGGAGGACGACAGATTAGTGCAGCCCACATACCAGGGAGGAAACCGTCTACTGGTAGACAATGGTAAGACCGTGGCGTGTGTAAATGGTATACGCGCCGATGATGTCGGATTGGCGGTGTGGACTGCACGAGAGACAGTCCTCGAAGAGATAGTGACCTTCGTACAAGCCCAGGAGGCCCCTCGCACGATTTCTACATCAGAAGTAAACAAAGTGCGAGGAATAGAAGTCGCAGAGGAAAAAGGACGCCTTTTGGATGAACTTAAAAAGTTGTTAAGGCAAGTTGTGGTAGAAGCCGGACGAAAGGTCAAGCTGAGGCGTCTCAACTGTGAAAAGAGCGGACACGTCCCAAAGAAACTGGAACGCGCCACGAGGAAGGTCAAGATCCGACTCACCATCAAATGGGCGGGAGACCAGCCATCATCATCATCAGAGGGACAAGTGCTGGTTTCCTAGAAGCGAGATCCCCACAAGGCCCAGTAAAGCGAAGTCGAGGTCAGCTGCACAATATAAGTCGGGCGCACTTTTGGAGCGGATAACAACAGCAGAACCTTTGTATTGCCAGAAACCGGTATATTCTCGTCGAGACGGATTACTTCAGCTAAATGGCCGGAAGTGTATGCCATACCCAATCAAGAGGCGAACACCGTAGTAAATGTTTTTGTGAACAACTGGGTATGCCGCTATGGGGTTCCGATAGAACTACATTCCGATCAAGGCCGAAATTTCGAGTCAGCTGTATTCAAGGAAATGTGTGAAGTATACGGCATTAAAAAGACTCGAACGACGCCACTTCACCCACAGTCCGACGGAATGGTAGAACGATTTAATCGAACCCTGGAGGAATACTTACGAAAAGTAGTGAGCGAGCAACAGAGAGATTGGGATGAACACATTCCGAGGTTCCTACTGGCGTACCGATCCGCGGTCCATGATTCTATATCTAGATCACCCGCCAAGGTTATTTTTGGGACTGAGTTAAAACTGCCCGGTGACTTGGAGTTTGGTTGTAAGCCCGCCACAGAGAGTGATGACGCACATACTGCAAAACAAGAAAGTTTAAATGAACTTCATGAATTTGTGCGCACCCGTATTAAAATGGTAAGCGATAGCATGAAAGCCAGATATGATCGTGCAGCAAATACCAAGGGCTTCCATGAGGGACAGCTGGTTCTATTTTACAACCCAAATCGGAAGAAAGGGTTGTCTCCCAAGCTACAAACCAGCTGGGAGGGACCTTATGAAATAATTAAAAGGTTAAATGACGTCGTATACAGAATACAAAAAGCCAACAGCCCCCGAGCCAAAATGAAGGTCGTGCACATAGAGCGACTGGCGAAATATGGGAGAGGAAGTAATGAGCCTATTCGGGACGAACAGGCTTAAGTGGGCGGCAGTGTTACGAAAGTGGAAATGGTGCTGTTAAAATAATAAACAAAAGTTCCAAAAACAACACAATGGACTTGATCACGCATAAAAACAAAAGCTCCAAAAACAAAACAATGCAGTTGTTCACATGATCAACGAATGAGTAAGCATATAGCAACAAAAACAACAGGGCTTGTTTATAAGATCGATGAATAAACAAAAAAAATATAGCAGAAAGACAAACAAACAAAACAACAACAACTCTGCCTGGACGAAAGTAAATAAGATACACGAACAACAAAAATGGAAACAAGTTGTTTACATTTTTGGATTGTTCCCGAAGGTCGTCATCATCCTTCAAGGGCATTCATCACACTAATGATCCAGCGATATAAAAAGGCAAGACAAAGCGAGCAATGATTGAGTTTGGATTTAATCGTGTAAGACGACGTCACGTCGGTGTGAGTTAAATCTATCGAGCTTTAATTCGTGCAGACTTGTGTGCAGACAAGTTGCGTTTGGGAAAACAGTTGTTAGTGTGGTGCTTACAAAAAAAGGTTGCGAGCAAAGAAGAATAACTAACAAGTGTTGTTGCTTATAAAAAAGGTTATAAGCAGAGAAATATAACGAAAAGGAGCACATATTGTGAAAGTTATCGTTGTATAAGTGAAAGAAGTTCGAACAGTGGCACAAGAGTTGTGCCGATAATAAAGAATTGACTTAAAATTAAACACAGATTTATTTTTATTTTATTTGCAATCTACGAACTCATATTTTTAACGTTTTTAAAAGGTAAAAACGTAACAATATTATTTATGAAAGTATCTATGAAAATGGTACTAGAAATGGGTACTGCTTTTTGTGGGGGGAATCTGACGGAAAGCGGGGCTGCAATGAAATTTGCACCATTATTTTTCAATATTTAAAGCTAGTCGATGAGAGAAAGACGCACTCTTCTATAAGTATTTACTGTGACAGTTGTCCTAGTCAAAACCGAAATAAAGCTATTCTTGCCACAATAAAATTTTTCCTTGAAAATGACACTTTTATTAAAGATATAAAAATAACGTACTTATTACCCGGCCATTCCCGTTATGCTTTTAGATGAAAGTAATGAAACTCGCAGACTAAAGCGAACAGACGTATTAGATTTGCCTTTTAAAAAATAATTTGTTTTTGTATATATGGGCAATTTCGTGTCAAGTGACCCAATTTTTAAAATCGATGTCTTCCGATTGGATGAAATTTGCACCAAGGTTAGTACTATTGGATAGTTGGCCAGGCACAAATTTTCAGCTCTATCAGTCAAGAACTGCCGGAGTTAGATGGGGTCAAAGTTGGACATTTTGGTTATACAGGGTTTTTTTAAAATGTGTGTAACTTTTCACCTATTGGTCCTAGCAAAAATTTTCATATTAGATAGCTATTTCTTCAATCTTTTCAAAAATAATTTTTTTAATTTTTTAAAATTTTTTTTTTTAATTTTTTTTTTAAATTTTTTTTCAATTTGGGCCCTTTTTTTTTTGCTTAAAAGAAAGCTTAAAAAATTTCCTTTAAGGCCTTCATAATCGCTTAATGGGATGCGAGTGGGATATCTATCAAAAAAATTATTTTTTAACTCAAGAATAAGATTTTTCAATATTTGGCACATGTACCATTTTCATTTTCCCCCATTTTTTTTCGAAATGGAGTTTTTTTTTTATTTTTCCTCAAAAGAAAACTTAGACCATTTCCTTTAAGATCTTTGTAGGCACTTAGTAGCAAGAGGTATATTTATAAAAAAAAATATTTTAACTTAAAACCAAAGTTTTTAAATTTTACCATATGCACAATATTTTTTTGGTAATGGATGTTTTTTTTTTGCTCAAAGAAAGCTTTGTCGGAAGACATCGATTTTAAAAATTGGGTCACTTGACACGAAATTACCCATATGTAAAAATTTAAAATAATAATAATATATATATACAAATGTATATATATGGTTTTAATTAATTATATTGTAAATTGTATATAGCCATGCAGTTCATTGGAGCTGCATTGCTTCTGTAATTTTATGTAATTAAATTTGCTTATTGTCTAAATGTAGATAGATTGCAAATAAAAATTACCCGGCCATACAATGATGCCTGTAGATTCAATTCATAGTACCATTGAATCTTTTATTTGTAAAAGAACGGTATGGGCGCAGTGAATGGTATACCATGATCTCAAATGCGAGAAGAAATCCTGAAGGCTATAAATGCATTACATTGAATTATTTCGACTTTAAAGACTGGAAAAAGTTTTCAGAAATACAGTTTTCTGGTTCAAAAAAAATATCTTTTAAAAATTTGCGAACAGCATATTTTGAAAAGGACACCCTAATATCAAACTGAAATATGGATACTTTGAAGAATCAAGGCGCAACACCAATAAAATAATTAAGGAGCTTTTGCCATTATATAATGACTTCTTGAAAATAAGTTTTAGTAAATACAAAGATTTGAAATTACTTTGTGATAAAAATACGATCCCTAAACAATTTCATAGCGAATATTTAAAACTTAAATATGACAAGAATGTAAATGATGTAAGTATTACCTGAAACTGACCAAGAAGATGTCATTTAATTTTTAATTATTTTTCCAATATATTTACATGTTATTTGTTTGCTTATGTATTTAATAAAGGCATAGAATTGAATATTATACACTTAAATTTGCTCTTATATACAAATTGAATAAAGATATATTCAGAAAACTATTTTTTAAAGCACAGAATTTAGACGTAACCGACATAATTTTATTAATATCATAAAATTTGTAACGGCAAAAAAGACGTAAGCGACAAAAAATCCGGATATATAGTATATATCAAATCAAAACATATTGCATCCTATATCTCAGGTATAATAATGCTTATTAACCGAGTTTTAAAGAAATCCAATGGCCTATTCCGAAGATATTTAAAAAAATGCTCTACTGTAAAATTTTGTTTTTGCCGGTTACGTCTTCTTTGCGAAAACGGCTCGATATGTTGTATTCAAATATGCAAATCACTTGGTCAATTCACACAAGCCGTTGTATTGAGTGTAGTGTTGGACGACTATGCAACAGTGTATGCTTGTTGTTGATAATTTTCACGTAAAAATCCGATACACTTATACACATTTTTTTTTAAATGTTTTTAAAAGTTGTATTGGTTTCGTGCTATCAAATTGTGTGAATGAAAAAAATGTGTATATGTTTTTATATGTTTTTCAAAAGTTGTGTTGGTTTCGTGATATCAAATTGTTTGAATGCCAAAAAAATACATTTGGAATACAAAATACACAATACAGCATAGCTTTGAGAGCGTTCACAAACAACCAAGTGTATTCAATACAACATACACGATACAAAGTCGTGTGAATTACCCAACTGTATTTAGAATTTAAATAAAAATAAATTTCCGTTAAAGTAAGCAGAACAGCTTTTGAATATGAAAGATTGCTTTGCATATAATAGATAAACGTTTTTATAAATAGCAGACATGTTGAAGATTGATTTATTTACGAAGAATGTAATGATTTATTCAGACTAAAACTTTCCAAAAATGTGAACTGAGGCTTGTGTCAGTAGATAACGTTACTATTTCATACTTCGATCTCTAACAGGTGGAACTCTTTAACATTTCATAATTTTTTTATTGAATTTTCCAAATCATATGTAAAATAGAAGGTATGAAATTTGGTTGCGATATGTCGGCATGTTATATTGATTTGACAATCAATATGAGTCACACAGACTCGTGTTAATAAGATTAGGGTTAATAGAACGACAACCAAACTCAGCTTAGTAAACAAACAATAGAAGAACGAAAGTTTCAATAACTAAAGGGTCCGCCAAATAACTTTTTTTTTTTGAAAATGCTTTAAAAAAAAACTACTGAATATTTTCTCAAATATCTTTTTTATTTGAAAGTACAATCCTTCCGGTTAATAATGGAAAATAATTTCATTCAAATGGCTGCCTCGGCTGGCCATGCAGTAGCCTACACGATCGGTCCAATTTTTAAGCACATTATCGATTGTGTACAGCTGTATTTCACCAATGGCTTCACGAATATTGTCCTTTAAAGCGTCAATTGTCTCTGGCTTGTCAGCGTAACACTTCTCTTTGACGGCACCCCACAAATAATAGTCCAACGGTGTCAAATCGCAGCTCCGAGGTGGCCAAACGACATCAGCTCTGCGGCTGATAATGCGATCTTCAAAAACAGGGCGCAAAACATCGAGTGTAGCAGTTATGTTATTTAGTTTTTAAGTAAAACCAATTTATTTATTAATAGTTTTATTTAATGTTTTAACACAATTTTATTTATAATTCTTATTTTAATATTTAACACAATTTTAATAATTTTAATTAACAATTCTTATTATTCTTATTTTGATCTTTTCTGTCCAACCGCCAGATCAATAATCATCCTTTTGTTACTCTGTAACCGATTTTATAGTTGAATGTAAACGAACAAAACCATGCATGCACGATCATGTTTGATTTTGTTTATTATGTCTTCTTGCTAAGTAAACAAGTATGTATGTACATACATTTACTATAAATGCATTTACGGTTGTTATGTAAAATCATAACAAAAGAAAGCAAGATTGTGCATGCTCAATCATGTTTGTTAAAAAAAAAAGAATACGAAAAGAATAATATCAAATAAATGGTACAGTTATACCAAATGTATTAAAAGTTAAAAGATTGTACATGATCAATTAAAACGGTTATTTAAGAAAAGAAAAGGAGTACAGTAAATGGTAAGGTTAAACTAAATATGTACATCAAAAGTTAAATGTACACAGTAATGTAGTAAAAGGAATGTATAATTGTGATCATTAGAACGATCATTATGGGTGTTCGCACACATAACTTGTAGCTTCGGCTGTGTGGCACGTAGCGCCGTCCTGTTGAAACCAAATGTTGCCAATATCCTCCTCTTCAATTTTTGTGAACAATAATTCGTTCAACATGGCCCGATAACGATTGCCATTGACTGCAACGGCCACTCCTTGCTCATTTTAGAAGAAAAATGGCCCAATTATGCCTCTGGACCAAAATCCGCACCAAACAGTGACTCGTTTTGGGTGCGTCGGCTTTTCAATGTATGCGTGCGGGTTTTCTGTGCCCCAAATGCGACAATTTTGTTTGTTTACATACCCGCTAAGATCAAAATGAGCTTCATCTGAAAAGATGATTTTTTTTGCCAAAATCGGCATTTTCTGTAAGTCGATCGCAGGCCCACTTAGCGTTGTTGTTCAAGCGTATACACAACCATATTCGTTCAGCGGAAGGATAAAACTAATTATCTGTCAAATCAGACATGAGCTAAATGTTACCATTCACGAAATAAGCACTAGTTGAAAAAAAAACGTTAGATGGCGGACCCGATATGTATGCATGTGATTTTGTGGATAAAAAAAACATAAAGTAACAGTGGATAGATATAAATATGAATAAATATATTTATATTATCCTTCCTCGCCTCGTAGAAGGATCGAAATCAGAATGTCATCGGACTAAAATTACTTTAAACGATAACGCAAAGACTTAAAGAAAGCCTTGTTATTACAGGAGATTATACAGTCATACATATCACAATTACGATAAAGATTTTCAATTGACAACTGATGATAAACCTATATCTTACTTACTGACACTGACCAAGAAAAATAAATGTTGGGAATCATATGGTCGTTGAGTTCACTAAGGATCTATTTCTACGGATCAGGGAAAGTAGTTATTTATACAGACCACCTACCACTTACTTACGCTCTCAGCAACAACAAATATATCTCTAAAATGAAAAGATGGAAGAGCATCTTTGAAGAATATAATTATGAACTAAAATACAAACCTGATAGGACTAATGTAGTAGCTGACGCCTTGTCCAAAAATCATTTTCAAGTAAACATTCTCCAGAATTAACAGGAACCTTATACTATGACTCAACACAGTGCCCTGAGTTCATCTTATTCCTAGTGTCGAAAATCCAGTGAACGTATTTTAGAATCAATTATTTATAAGCTTTGACGAAATACCCTCATACCCGTTTAAAATAGTTTTCCCATGTTATCATCGACTTTTTATTCTAGAATCAGATTGCGACGAACAGAAATTTGTAGATGTTCTTAAAATATACCCTAATCCTTCGGAGATAAATTGTATTCAAGCTTCCAACACCAATAATGGATAAGATTCAGAACATATATCCAGATCACTTTATAAATTCAAATTATAGTTCGACTCAACTAGAGGTCGAGGATATAATTTCAGGAAATAATTTGAAAAGAACATGCTAGGGCACATCGCAACGAAAGAGAGAATAAAACAGAAATATACAGGTATGTTCTGAAAATCACAAAATTTCAAATCACTTCAAGATTGGCAACTCTGCTTGTAGACTGTCAAAACGTAAAAGTTACTTGCTCTGCAGTGTTTTTATTAATATTCGATTATAGTTAAATTAAACACGGTTAGTAAGTTAAATTATTAATATTTGAATGGTGCTTAGCCGGAAATATTGGAGTTCATCAATTTTATTGGATTTCTACGCTTATTTTCTAAAAGTGTTGCTGTGTGATAAGGTGATGTTTGGTTTTTTGCAAGATTGCTTTTCATCTTATTAATTCTCCGTTACCGCCATATATTTGTTGTTGTTGATATCCAACTAATTAATCTGTTTTTGATTTGGTTAATGCCTAAACGTATGCTGTAAAACTCATGAACAATAAACGTGTTAGACAGTTTTCACCTGAACAACTGGCTAAAACAAAAATTTACAAACAAAATATTACATGTAACCAGTCTCAAGACAATATGGAAAGTAATAATAATTCCCCCGATGTATTCTCATGGAGCAAATTTTGCAGTCTGTTAGATGAGAAACTTAAAGATGTTGCCAAAAAAGACGATGTGTTAACGATAAAATCTGAAATAGACGAGCTTCGGGAGGAAAATGCAAAACTGAGAAATGAAGTTAAAACTCTTTCTTCACGCATTGAACAAATTGATCGAAGAACCCGATCTTCAAATATTGTTGTCAAGGGCCTTATTACGACTAAAATATCAGAAGCCAAAGAGCAGTTTAATGATCTGTGCTCCAATAAACTAGGCGTTAAGGCGGATATAGTTACTGTCCAAGCACTGCCACATTCACACACGTATTTATTTAGTTTGGGATCTTGTCTACAAGCCGTCAATATATTAGCTGCGAAAAATAAATTAAAGGGAGGATCGATTTTTATACAAAAGGACTACACCAAAGATGAACAAGATACGCGTTATAATTTAAGACAGATAAACAAACAAATTACAAAGCTTAATATGAACTTAAAGGTACGTCTTGGAGAATTTTGCTCGTACATCAACAACAGAAAATACACCTGGTTGCTTGGTAAAGTTGTTGCCTCTTCACAAGATGACGCTGAATACATAAAACAACTGTTGATTAAAGCGAACGTCCCCATTGATGTCATTGTCAAAGTAAATAGTACTAAAAATTCTAATACGATAGAATCCAGTAAAGCAAATGGCCAATAGCAGTACAATTTTTGTCGAATCTTATCCTATAATGTTGCTAATCTTGCTAATAGTATCAATTTTGGAAATTTTTTTCCGATGCCAAAAACTCTCAATTCCACGACTTATACTCCCAACTAAATTATTCTTTGTTGCGAATAACTTCTTCTGGACTTACATCTCGGGAGTTAAGTCTACTGATAAGAACAAGAGGGGGACTTTTGGATATAAATGCTAGACCATTCAGAAGTTCCTCAATCGGAATCTGTACTCTTTGCAACTTAGATTCCCCCGAAAATACGCTGCATTTCATTGGTATCTGCCCTGTTTTTAATGAACTCAGAATTAAATTTTTTAACAAAAACCAATTAAGCCAAACTGAAGTGATAAATATTCTCAACGGTGATACTCATAGTTTTAGTTTACTTACTAAATATGTTGAAGTTTGCTTAAAATATAGAAAACTGATTTTGAATGAATTTGCTTAGAGTTAAACTGATATACAGAATGAAAATGAAATGGAAAATATTAATATTTATGTATATAAGTCCACATGTCAATAATATTTATGTTGTTAATAAGTTCAAATTATTTGAATTTTTATGCTGCCTTATTGTTGCCTCTCTGGCTCACAACTATAAGTTAAGCCTATTATAGATCAATTATAATTTTTTATACCAAATTTTATGAAGTTATTTGTTATTGAATTTGTTATTGAATCTATTAAATAAATAAAAAAAATAAAAAATAATTTCAAATCACTTGTGATTTTGAAATCACAATTGTGATTTAAAGGTGTTCTGAAAATCACAAAACTTTTAACTTTTCGATGTGATTTTACCCTTTCGAAAACACAAGAAAACAGCTGATTTTTTGTTTAGATTTGGTGACACTTTTTATGAGTTGAAAATTAGTCAGTGTTTTGGTAAAAATATCAAGGGAAAAATAAACTAAAATTAGCTTTTTTTACAAAAATTAAAAACATTGTAATGCCTGGAGTTTTGTTATTATCAATAATAGAAGAAAAGAAAACAATTAAGAAATGAATGAATGAAAGTCAAAAAATTTAAATTTCGCAAACATAAGAAGTTGGCACAGTTAACTCCGAAGCTGCCACTGTTCGTAATTGCTTATTGTTGATATTTGTTATTACTTTATATGTAGATATTTTTAAAATTAGGCAAACAATTGATAGTTTTTTACTAAATTAAATATTACTTAACAAAAATAATTAAGTTTCATTGGAAATAGTTCATTTATTTAAAAAAACCAAATACATTTGTCTTTAGTAGCAATATTTTGCAAATCTGGCAAGCTCAGGTGTATGTTCGAAGTTCTGAAACAGCTGACAACTAAAAAGTAAATTCAAAATCACAAACCAAATAACAAAATTTCTTGAAATGTGAAGTGTCTTTAATTAAGCTGACCATACGTCCTCTTTTTTAGAGGACAATCATCTATTTTAACTGGCTGTCATCTATAAAATTTATGTCCTCTATCTGTCATCTATTTCTATAATCTGTCATCTTTAGTCATCTAAATTTTTAAAACCTTGATCAATATTCATTTTTGTAAATTAAAACATATTTTATTTTTTCTGTCAAGTCGTATGGAAAATGTCGTGCCGTGCCGTGTTAGTTAGTGCAATGAGTTTTTAAGTTTCGTTATTTTTTTTAAATTAATTTTATATATTTATAAGTAAATCTAAATGTAAGTTTTTATATACATACATACGTATATTATTATTTTTATTTATTTTACATACATACAGAAATTTTTCTGTAAAATATGTAACAAAATGTTGAATTCAAATAAATTGTTTACTTTTTTCTGTATGTCATCTATTTTCTTTTCCAAAATCTTTCCTTTTTTCTTTATGTCATCTATTTTCATTTCCAAAATCTGGTCGCCTTACTTTAATTTTATCATAATTTTATACTTTTTTGATCCAAACTTGTTCATTTTACTATAAAAATTAATAAAGAACATTTTAAGCTATTCATTTATTGTGAAGTTCAACATAAAATGGTCGAAAAAATAAGCAAGTGATTCTAAATCGGCAGCCACTTAGCTCACCGGTTTGAAATCACAAAAAGGGATTTTCAGAACATGCCTGTTTAACGTCAATCTATAAAATATCAAAATATGTGCAGGTTGGCAGACTTAAGTATTTATGATTACTCTAACGCTACTAGGACGACGAGAAGACAGAACAGGACATTTAAGGTTATACGTTCAATGGACCGCGAACAATACAGAGATTCAGTAGACAATCTAGACTCTTTATTAAATACAAGTATTACATACTCTGTGGTCTAGCGGGTTGTGTGTAGGCTTATTAGAGGTTAGGTCACGGTTCAAACCCCAGGTCAGACGTCTGCAACACACTGAAATATGAAAAATATTTCTTCGGTGACTTCCTCTCAGCAGATTTCCGAAAAAAAAGAGTAAATAAAATTGCCAAGAAAATTTTTTAAAAAAATCTGTCGTTCGGAATCGACTTTAACAAGTAAAATTGGAAATTTAGTAGATAATATTATAAAATCTTAAGTTGTGGTACAGAGCATTGCTATTAAAGATAAATAAAAAATAATAACAATCTAATAATATGTAATAAGATAAATTAGTTTAAGAGATGATTATTGTACAACCAAACTAAAACAGGGTAGGGAACTGTTCCCAGGTAAGCAACTAACAACAACCCCTACCGACATTTCTACAACCAAAATAGACAGGCAAGACAGAAGTAGATACTGTCAATAGAAAGGCTTCAGAAATAAAATTACGAAATATTAAACGATTGCAGCTGTTAGAAACTGAAAGAAGGGTACTGACAATATCTGCCACATTGATCACGATTGGTGCTTTTGGAATTGTTGCAGTCATTAAGGTCTGAAGAAGTTTTGTCGTTGAGAAAACTGTTCCGGAAATGATTAAAACACCAGACGCCAAACAAGAAACCGTAAAAAAAAACAGACCATCATATACATTTCAATCAATCATTTTAAACAATCGGGACGATTGTATTAAAGGAGAGAGGAATTAACACAAATTTTTGTTAAAAGAATAAAATATTTCATAATGCTTACAAAGCTGACGTTACGTCTATAATTACACAACATTCCAACCACAACTTAGCTTTGTTTCCACCAATCGTGATGACACCATGTCTGGAAGTTACACGCATGATCGATCGCCAAGTGAACGGAAAACCTTTTGTTAAGTGTTATACTATGTTCAGACATGCACTTTTATTAAATCAATATTCGGTTTATTGAGAACAATATTTTTAGCGTTCAGACATATAATATACGAAAATTTATTTGACAGCTAGTAAACAAAACAGCTGATTGCTTCAACAACATTGCTTTTAATTTAATCGCGCAAATTAGTGCCAAAAATGTTTTTTGAAAAAATGGAAAACAATTTAACATTTAAAAAGGTATTGCTAATGATTAACCGAAACGCCGAGCTGTTGCGGTTAATAGGAACTACTTTTGACTCCAAAGTGGCTTTTCTCAGAAGGATGAGAAAGAAAAATTTGATATGAAACTCAATATAAAATACAAACATTTCTGCTGACCTTCCATTTTTTGTTTGTCGTTGTTTACATTTGAGTTGTCAAATATTAATAGAAAGCGTTCGGAAAAATGTAATCTGCTCACTGAACGTACTTATGACAGTGTTGTATTTAAAGTTTTTTATCAATATTATAACAATTTATGAATTTATTGGCCAATAATTAATTGAAATTTTATATGAAATATTGAAATCAATAATGCCGTTTATTGCGATTTACGCAATAAAGGTGCATGTCTGAACCCAGTATTAGGTTAGTTTTAAGAAAATCTTTACTGTTAATTTTATAATAAATAAATACGGTTGTGCGTTTTAACAAACATTCAAAAATATTGTTTTACAAAATTTTGCATTTTAAAATTTGTAAAATCTATAAACCAACGGAAAATTTCCTACTTTTCAAAGTTTACTATACTCGTAGATTCTAATATATGTACATACTAATTTTAAATTTGAAAGCTTCTGAAAAAATTATTTTTTCATTATTATTAGTTGATTAAAAAGTTTCCGTTGAGTTTTTTTTTGTAAATCTGTGTACATATACTTATGTATGCATGTAATTCTATCTCTTCCTGAGCAGTTTAACTAAATCAACCTGTAGCCAACCAACCATAAGTTACTGAATTTTTTTTCAAAATAAATTCAATGCCGTTTGCTTTTCTTTACGATTGTTCACTGTACTTGATTGTAGTGGTGTCGAATTTTCTCTTTAATAAAAGTAAATTTAATTATTTTTATTGAATTAATTTTTTATTATTTTATATAATACCGAGCCTTAAATGACGTTTCCGATACGATCACGGAATCGTTTGTAAATACAAAATTAGAAACAACCCTGACTACGAACTAACTTGTTACGTTTATTTATGAGCAAATGTTGAACTGGCATTAACTCAATTCGCTATAAGCAGTGAACCTTTTTTAGAATACAAAAGTTTTTAACTTTTGTAATCAGAAATTGTTCTTCAACTTTTCTTGAGAAACTTTTTATCTTCACTTACATTATTATATTATATTATAGGGTCTTCCAACAGGGGCTTTGACAGTTGATGAATGTCATCTTGTTGAAGCTACTTCTATATCAATAAGTTGTCATTCATTCAGTCTGTCTTCACAGATCTCTATTATCGGAAATAGCATTTAGCAACACCTAAAAATTTCGCTCATTTTACGATCGTCATAATCATCCTACGAATAGTACTCTTCGTTATATGGGATTAGGGTTGGCAATCCCGCTCTATATTTTCAATCCCGGGATTTCGGGATTTCATTTACCTAGTCCCGGGATCCCGGGATTTATTCCGGGATTTTAAAAAATTTGTTCTTGAAAGATATTAACATATTATTTCAATAAAATTAATAACATGACACATCCAAAAATAAGTTTATAAGAAAGAATTTATTAAATTATAAGAAAATTAATTTTATTTTTAATTTTACAGATTTTTAAATTAATTATAAAGAGTTAGTTGTTTTTATAGATATATACTCTTTTGTTGATCAAGTGCGATATGTTCTTATTTTTTATTATTTTAAAAATACGTTTTGAGGAAGCACAGAGCATCCAAAGTTTCATCGCTCAAATGACTTCTTATTTTAGTTGCGAAAAATCCAGCTGCATAAAAAGCACGTTCAGACTCTACACTGGCTGGCTTAATAGTCATTAAAAAATCGTATGCTCTTTGCAAAAAGTCACCACGTGTTCCTCCATTTTCAAACAAGAGCATTTCTCTCTGAATTTTTACAGACAACGCCTCACATCGAATTACTATCCTCGGTAAATGTGCTTTTTTTATAGCTTCATTGAGCTCGTCTGAAATATTTAAAGGTTCTTCAAGAGAACAAGAAAGAGATTCAGATGGAAGCTCAGAAGAATCTGAAACAATTTCGAAAGGTGCCTTATCTGAATCAGAAGGTGTAACTTCTGACTCAGAAGCTATTAGAAGTGATGTAGCTGGACTTGAAGCATTTAGTCTTTCGCGTAACTCAACTATTAATTTGCGACATTTTATGGAAGAAGGAACCGTTACGACCTCTCTTTCGGATTCGGACTGAACATTTGTTCTACCATTGTGCAGATACTGAAGTACCCCAATGATATCTGTTCTCCTTTGTTATGGCAACATCGGCTGTGAACAGATTAGCATCCCGACGGCAAAGGGCGTCAACTGTTACTTTAACTGGGACAAGAGCACTAATGATTGCGGATACCATATTAATCTTAGCTTTGGATAAAGCAAAATATTCACCTTCAGGTGGACCTATGCCTATTAATGCCTTTTGTATACAATTTCTTAATAAATAAAGACGTTCCAGCATTAACAAAAGGCTGCTCCACCTAGTTTTACAGTCTTTTATTAGAGTTAGTTGCTTTCCAAATTCAGCCGTAACATACTTTTGCAAGACATCGTTTTTTGTTGGCGATCTTTTAAACATCACTATTAATTTTCACACCTTCTTGATCACTGCACCGCAATTGACCTCAGTAATATCACATTGGTATCCTCCATGTCTATGGCCATAATACAGATCAACCAATTCTTCGTTGCCAGAAAAATTCTCATCCTCGTTACTCTCTGAAAAGTCGTCTTGCTCTTCTTGTTCTTCACCCTCGTGGTATTGCTCATCTGTTTCTCTTTGTAAATCATGCTTTTCATATAGCACGTTAATTACCGCCAGTTGGACACCATGGGCAAAGCATAACTGTTGATTTACAGGTAATAATCTGCCAACTTTTTTCATGACACTTGCACCGTCTGTCATAATACCATCTATATCTTTTCTCAAGTTAAGTCCATATACTGCAAGCTTTTGTTCTAGTAGCCCAATACATCTTAAAAGAAAAAAAATCGCAATTTGAAGTTTTGTTTCTAATTTCAGAGCGGTTAATGCATTGAAACAACAGATTCTAATTTCTGGAAATTCGAATTAGTGAGAGTTCTAATATACGATTTTTTTCATTGCGGCTTAAAAAGTCAAAGCCCGGGATTGAGCACTTAATTTTGAATTTGAATTTTGATTTTGGAATTGTTAAAAACTGCGGGATCCCAACACTATATGGGATATAAATGGATTCACATGAGATCCGAGAGCGTCGAGGACACCTCGAAAAAGTCACTGTTTTATGTGGATTTTGGGTTGGCAGCGTCATCGGTCCATATTTATTTGAGAACGACGTTGACCAAGCCATCACTGTCAACGGCGAGCACTACAAGTCGTCTGTCTACATTGGAAGATCTGGACACGAAGTGAAAGGGTTTCATTATTTTGATTTCAAAATGAAAGATTTGAATTATCGAAGGGCTATAGGAAGAAACATTTTATATTTACTTGTAAAAATTTAAATTCTCTTAATAGAAAGAGAAATATTTCCTTATAGAAAAAACTATCACATATCACTAGTATGACTGAGATATCCTTTATAATATTGTGCGCAATTTTTAAATATTGTCTTTTCGCAAATGTAATTAATTTATTTCTATGCTTTCTAGGTGAAACGGTTCAAAGAGCTGAAGACGAGCACGTGACTGTTGTACAATCTATAATGGATAAATGCATGCGCAAAGAATCGTTAATAAATGAGCTCTATTTACAACTTATAAAACAAACTACTGATCACCCTGATCCTAATTCTAGGGTAAATCTTAGGCATTGGGCTCTTCTTTCGTTAGCGTGCAGTGTAGTACTTCCTCCCGTCAAAACTATACGAAAATACTTAATAAGTCATTTAAAACGATGTGCAAGCGATTATATTACTGAAGAAGGAAAATATGCTAGATTTGCTGAAAAGGTAATTTTTGTTATTTTGTGGCGTAAATTTTATTATGACATTTTATGTTAAAAAGTAAATTAGTAAACTATAGCACACAGAGAACAAATACAATATATGTATCTTTTTTATTATTTATTATTGGGTTCTGGTAATCATCATTAAGACGCTCAAACCTTTGCAGAAAGAACCCATGGTTTTAACTTCAGCTATCCTGAAGCTACTCATATGAAAAATTGGAATGATAGAAACTCAGAAAATTAGCTGAACAGTTTAAGTTTCTGCTCCGAAACGCAGTTCTCATCTGGCAATAAAAATATGATTTTATTATTTATTTGCAGAAAATCTAATTTTTTTTATGCTTACGTCCACACATTTGTGTCAACAAATTTTTGTGATTGTAAGCACCTTCGAGGTAAAGCACGCCGAGTATAAATATCACTTGTTGAGCGAACTATGTGAAGATTACCTACAAGTAACATCCTGTTGATTCTTTAATAAGTTTTAAATATTTTATAAGTTTGCAATTATGGGACACAATATCGCAGGGACTATGACGCCAGACATACCGTCTACAATTTTAGTAGAGATTTAAAGAAGGCCGCTCATTCCTCATTAAGCTGGGTTTGATAGAAATTGCTCTGAAGATTTGGAACTGTTCATTCCTGCGAAGAGCTTGTAGTTAGTGGTAACAGGACGAATGACCTCATAATTAATCTCAAAGAATCCACAAAACAGCTCAAAGATCGCGTAGAATCTCATAGGATGCCATCCTTTAAAAAATTGTGGAAAGTGTGGATTCATTATCATTTTGGAAACAACGCTAAAAATTGTGCGAGAAATAAAGCCGAAAAGGTAACCTATTTTGTTCATCCTCTGGGAATCATCTTTATTCCTAATTCAAGTAGTGACAACGAATTCGCTCTTCTTGTTAAAGTACCGGCAATATCAATAACTATTATTGGGCTCAATCCGGGAAATGCTTCTCGTATAGATAAAGTCAGTAATAAGCCAGTATCCCACATAGCATTCAAAGTTATCCTTTTAATTTTAAATGCTATTTTTTGAAAAAAAAAATGTGGTTTGATTATTACCACCAGCGTGGAAAATTACACTAATTAAGCTAATGGCTTATAACGGTCTCACGAGAGTGAAATTATACAAGCCCACAGGTTTACTACCAACAACAGCAAAGTTTTTTGAAAAACTGTTGATATCTAACTAAATGCTAATTTTTTCGACGTTTGATGACCAATTTGGCGTCCGCATTTTTGTTACCCTTTTACCGTTTCTAAGAATTTCAATTAAAAAAAGGATTTGTTTATTTTTATTTGTTGTTAATTATTTATATTTATAATAAATTCCTGTTTTATTTAAATTAATAACGTAGTCTTATCGAGAACACTGCGTTATTAATTTTATTAAGTGATCCTTTTACTATAAAGGCCAATCACCCAGTGCTTAACACTGTGTTTATACCACAAAACAAACAGAAACGAAAGCAATGACAGTTGAAAAAGGCTCTTAACATAAATGCATAGGCTAAACTAGAGGGAGAAAAAAATGTTAAAAGTTTGTGCGAAGCAAGTGTGTTAGAAGCAACAGATATACGAAATGAAAACTGGCGGATAAAGTGGAAAAATTAAATGTAAATAAACATTTATTTTGTGTTAAAAAAGGGAAAATTTAGAATTTTTTTTAATTTCTTCAATGAAAATTTTAAAAATTCGTAAATATTTAATCATTAATCGAAATTTGTATGGTTTTTGGTCACAATGAATATAGTTTCTTGTGCAAAAGGTAAGTAAGAAGCTAAATATATCAAGATCAAATAAGACATATTCCACATAAAATTTTTTTCTTGCAGAACTTTGTGTGTATTACCAGTATTTATTAATTTCTTGAATGAAAAAGTTAAAATTCGGTAATTTTGTCATTATTAATCGAACTCTTAGCAATTTCTCTTTAAGATGAAACAAGATCCGTGTGTAAAAGATAAGTAAAAAGAAAAATATAACAAAATATATACTCATAACTTTTTTTCAGGAGCTTGTGAATATGCCTCTAAATTGGTTAAATACTAAGTTAGTGACAATCGATGAAAGGTGTCACCAAATACATTAGTTCCGTATTACGTTTCCCCAATAAAAAAGTTCATTTCCTTTCAAAACTATTCTATTATTCTACAAAAATATCATCAATTTCTACCAAAATAGAAAATAAAAACCCACCCTAAAAATTAACAAACATAAATAAACAAAACAGAGAGAATTAGACAGAGACAGAAATACTTTTTGGTAATATTTGCTGTCTCTTTCAAATTTGGCCTATGCTCCTGTCAAATTCGATTCGTTACTGCTTATATTGTGGTTTATACGTTCCGCTTTTTAACACAACACTTCCCCCTTTTTAATTCTGTCTTTCGTTGTCTTTCTATTTAGTTTTAGTGTTGTAATTTGATTTTTTCTTTCCCTACGTCGTAATTTGTTCGATCTTTACAATTCTTGCTTAATGTAACTTGGTTTATGTAATCACGATGTTTTGTTATTGTTTGTTATTCTTTTCCTGACGGTGGTTCTCATGCATTCGAAAAAGTATGGCAGAGTTGTATGCAAATGAATGAATGATAGATAAATTTAATATAAATTTTATCTATTAATATTATACCGTCGTTGGAACCTATATAAGAAACTATTCGTAATTAATGAAGGCGACTTTGTCGGTATCAGCAGTCGATTGAAGTTGATTTGCTGAAGGATGATATATTTAATTTTCACTTCAGACTTCAGCAATTAGTAAGAACATTCACACTTCTATCTTTGCTGGTGACACTTTTTTCATAAACATACATGAAAACCCTCACGTAGCGTCTCGGTACCTACACAAACGAAATATGAAAAAAAAAATATTTCTTCGGCGACTGCCTCTCAGCAGATTTCTGGCAAAAACTATGAGAGTAAATAAAATTGCCATGAAAAGTTTCTCAAAAAATCCGTCGTTCGGAGTCGACTTTAAACTGTAGGTCCCGCCACTTATGTATAAAATTAACGCACACATATATGTATATTTTATAAACCAGCACCTCATCTGCGAGGCATTGGAGCTGTTAATTTATCAATTTCGCTTTCTGAAACATTTTTCCATTCTTTCATTTTATTTATTTCGTTAATACGACTTCTGATCCCGTATTAATTTTCTATCCACCCACAGGATTTGGGACGATGCCGGCCATTTATATATACTAGCATGTTGTTTATAATATTTTGAATCCAGGGCTTAACATGCTTCGATGTAAGTTTTGGATTATCATCTTTCATAAAGCAGGCATTTCATCTTTTCCAAACGGTAGCAGTACAGATTCCAAAATAATTTTTTTTCTCAGATTCTTATGGAAATGTTCAAATATTAAGTCAGTTGCTTCAATTTGTGCTGCTAGTGTATGTATATAAAAACGTTTCATGTAGCTTTAATAGTGGTTTACGTAGTTTTTTTTTTTAATTGCAGTAATTGCAATTAAGTTATTATATTGTTACGCAAGAACAAACGAAACGACCTAATATCGTTTAACAATAAAAACAATAAGCAAAAGCCACAAAAACAAAGACCATGAGCATGAAAGAGATAGAAAACGCAAGCACAACGAACAAGAGGCAATGTGTACACAATACACTCAATTCTCTTTTTATGCGAATCTTTTTTATCCGGTTTTAAAGTTATGCGATTTTTCCTGAGAATCGAATTCTGATTTTTTTTGTACAAGATTTTGAAGTCATGCGTTGTTTTTCTATAGTATTTTGTATGGGATTCCCCTTTTTAAATATTTCTTCTATACAGAGCAAGCAAACAATAGTTACATATGCTCAATTTGTGCCATCAGTTGCGGGTGTTATTAGAAAGTGAAAAAAAATGAATAAATATAAAATTTTTATAAAACTACTAATTAAAGTAATGTGAAATAAATATATTTAATTAAAAATAAAGTAATGTTATGTATTTGATTTGAATTTACCAAAACTTTATACTCTGCTCAAAAATTCTCAGGTATCCTCATTTTTTATTAGTTGATATCGACTTTTTTAAAAAATTTTGGAACGTAACCCTAATTATATACAGTATTCCCCGGATAATTGCCCCACGCTTAATTGCATTTTACGCTTATTTTCC
Source organism: Sarcophaga caerulescens (assembly GCA_927399465.1). Lineage (NCBI taxonomy): Eukaryota > Metazoa > Arthropoda > Insecta > Diptera > Sarcophagidae > Sarcophaga > Sarcophaga caerulescens. The sequence continues at coordinate 89,244,383 of OV656872.1, read as the reverse complement.
TCAGTTTCTAAATCCCCGTTTTTTTCCTACCATTTCCTAATAAAATTCCACGGTTAATTAACTTTCGCTTAATTGCCCTATTCGCTTAATTACCTCAAATATATTTTTCCGTAAAAGAAAATTCCCTTAAAATTTCCCCGTTTAATTACCCAAAGTACTTATTGGCTTAAAACTGCAGCTAAACTCATTTGTGTTTATATAGGCACAAAATGTCCGTTAAGTTTTGTTTCAAACTACCTTTTAATACAACCTTGCAATAAAAGTCTACCAAGTTTCTTTATAAAGTCACCTGCTTATCATATGTATGTACATATGTATTGATGTCAGTGTCTTTACGATTTTGTTTGTTTCAATTACTGTTTTGCAAAATAGAAAAAAAGTGTTTTCCTATTCAGGTGTTAACAGCCAAATAAATATTTAATACATATGTATTGTAAAGAAATGTCTCCACGTAACACAGCCTTGTCAGTAAAGCAAAAGCTTCTAATTATTTCCTTATTTCAAAAAAAAGAAAAAACGAGACATCAGCTTGCTGCAGATTTTAAATGCAACATATCAACAATTAATAGAATAATTAAAAATGAGGCAAGCATTCGCACATTAGCAGAATCAAACAAAAACTTACAAATGAAGCGCTACCGAAGATCTAATCATGCAGATGTTGAAAATGCCCTAACCATATGGTTTAACCAGCTACGCCTGAGCAACGCCACTATTTCTAGCCAAATGCTTATGAATAAAGCAAAGGAATTTGCTATTAAGATGAACTCGGATTTTGAACCAAACAGTGGTTGGTTGTGGAGGTGGCAAAGGAGAGAAAATATTAGATTTTTAAAAATGCATGGAGAGAGTAATGAAAATGACTGTGAAGGTGCCCAAAATTTTATTCAAAGTGCAAATTTTTCCTCAACTCTTCAAAATTATTCTCCTGAAAACATATATAATGCTGATGAAACCGGGCTTTTATACAAACTTTTACCAAATGGGACATTAGCTCGAAAAGGAGACATATCAAAGGGCAATAAATCTCAAAAACAACGTCTTACTCTTCTATTTTTGTGCAATTCTACAGGAACAGACAAAAAAATATTCGCAATTGGCAAATACCGAAAACCGCGGTGCTTTAAAGGAAACAATAATCTTCCAGTGCCATACTTTTCCAACCAAAATGCATGGATGACGAATTCATTATGGATGTCTATTATGGAACAGATTGACAAAGAAATGGCTAAAAGAAATAAGAAAATTGTATTGTTTGTGGACAACGCATCATGTCATAAAATCTCAGGTGATTTACAAAATATAAATGTACAATTCTTACCACCGAATACAACAGCACTGATTCAGCCTCTCGATCAAGGCATAATTCATTCTTTTAAGTCCAATTATCGGCAGATTATTATAAGAAAACAAATAATTGCGTTAGAAAAAGGTCAACAATTACAAAATTTCATAAAATCAATCACTATTTTGGATGCATTGTACTACATTAAGCGAGCTTGGTGGCTTGTCAAAGAAGAGACTATAATAAATTGTTTTCGCAAGGTAAAAATTAATTTAAATTTTGTATATGGACACTTTTTTATATGATTTTAATAAAACTGATTTTTAGGCTGGTTTTTCGACTCACGAACAATTGATAGATGAAGTTCAAGTCTTCAATGATGTAACCGCTGCACCACACAATTTTGAAGAATATATCGCTTGTGATGAGAATTTGCAATGCTATGGGATCCTTACAGATGAAGAAATTGTTGACGGATTGGTGAATAATAACGATGATGATTTATCTGAAGATGAGGTTGTTGCAGTCGAAGAGCCTACAGTACCAAATTTTAAAGAGGCAGTTGTAGCCATTGACATTTTACGTCGGTATTTAAAACATCGCGATTATGAAGCGGACGAGATCGAAAATTTGGAAACTAAAATTTTTAAAACTGAAATGTGTAATATGTCTCAAAGAAAAATAACAGAATATTTTAACTAAACAAAATTTTCTTCATTTTTATAATACAACTGTAAGCTATACACATACATATGTATGTATAAATATATAATATTTTTACGCATTTTTTATATATAGTATTTACTTGCATACGTATTTACTATGTAAGACGTATTTATTATTTCTTTTTACTTTTTTTTTTGTTGAGTTTATGTTTTGTTACTTTTTTATGAACTATGAATTATTATTTAATAAAATAAATAACTTAAAAAGTTTATTGAATTTTTAATTTTCTGTAATTATTTCTTTGCTACATACATATGCACAATATAATTGTATATGTTCTGAAAATTACACCTTTAACGAATTTAAGCGTATTCGTCTAATTACCTCTAAGAGGCAATTAAGCGTATTCGTCTAAATACCTCTTAGATGCAATTAAGCGTATTCTTTTAAATGCTTTCCACGCATAATTGCCCAAAAATTTGGACATTTTTGTCAAGGCAATTATCCGGGGAATACTGTAATGTAATTAATGTCTTTTTTTATATGATTTTTTGGTTTTATGCGTTTTTGAAAATAATGGAACACATTCCTTCTTTTACACTACATTAGTGTATTTTTTTATGCGATTTTTTTTGTGCGGTTAGTTTTGGAACGTATCTACCGCATAAAAAGAGAATTGAGTGTACACAAATACACATTAACAAATACATCGAACATCTTCTAAATAAACCAGCAACAATTAATAATGTAGTCGCAAAAGAATTCTCGAGAAGGCGAGAACGCGAACCTTCTGCTTCTAGAACCATCATCAGACTGAAGACGTTCGCATATAAAAGGGCACGACAAGGCAGGCAGTAAGTCAGTTGTAATTGAGTCAGTCTTGAGTGAAGTTGCGTGTGAACTAAATAGTCGTGTTTGAAGATATCGGTTGTGAGCAATAGTTGTGTGTGAATAATAGCAAGCAATTATTGTTGTATCGGTTAAGTGTGAACAGTTTTTTTTTTTTTTTTTTTGGCGTGTGAGGTAGGGTTCAAAATGCCTTCGCACTTACAGTGACCGTCATCAACTGCGTCGAGTGGTGCTTCCACTAAAACAATCCCTCCGCCTCTTCTGGGGATACTCCCTTCCCGGGACGGCTATCTGCATTACTTCGGGAAGGGCCCAGAACGACGTCCCGTTAGGGACCGTTGTCTACTCTCCCACGTCTGGGTACGCCATATTTGAAGCCAGCTTCATGCTATTGGCTCGTCTTCTCATGTATCATTTCGTTGTATTGTGTCAAGGTCGACCTTCTTCCTGCGGAGTACACATTCAACGTATCTTCTTACAGCGCTCCATTTCGTCTCGCTTTCGAGCATTGCGTCAACAATGTTGTCGGGTGTAAATTCACCAATTTGCTCTATCAACATGTTCTTCTCGTCTTGCCATTTGATGCAATGGAAGAATGTGTGTTCAGCGTCGTCACTCATTTCCTCGCAATAAATGCAGCCAGGATCAATCACCTTGCCCATGCGGTATAGATATTTTCGGAAATAACCATGACCCGAAAGAAACTGGGTCAGAAAATAGTTAATTTCCCCAAAATTTCTCCGTATCCATGTCTCTATAGACGGAATAAGTCTATGAGTCCATCTTCCGCTTGTTTCCTCGCTCCATCTACTTTGCCATCGCCGTAGTGTTTGAGATCTGAGATCTGCGCTACTAATGGCGAGATTTTCTCTCTTTGTTTTCCACGATCTTCTTCGCTCAAATGTCAGTAGATCAATAGGTATCTCACCGACGATCACGAGGACCGCGGCGCCCGATACGGTGCGGTAGGCCGATGCAACTCTTAGTGCTGCTGTTCGTTGCACTGCTGCTAGTACTTTCCGCTTAGATTTAATCTCCAGCGCTTCTCCCCATATCTCGCTTCCATACAGCATTATCGAGTTTGTCGCCGCCATAATCACTTTTCGTTTGGCCTGTGTTGGTCCGCCAATATTTGCCATCAGTCTGCTTAACATGCCCGTTAGTTTCGCTGCCTTGGTAGCTGCATGCTGTATTTGGGCCCAGTAATTAAGTCTACAGTCGAGTCTCAGGCCCAAATATCTGACTGCTCTTTTTGTAACTAGTGACACATCACCTATCTGCATACTTATCTCGAGTGGAATGCGAGCCATTGTCATCAGTATGACCTCAGTCTTGTTTTTTGCGAGCTCTAGACCGTGGTCCTCGAGCCATATCTGAGTCCTTATCATAACCTGGTTCAGTTTTCTCCTTGCATCCTCAACGTCGCGCGCTGAAATGACCGACACTATATCATCCGCGTATCCCACGAGGTATGTGTCCTCTGGCATATCTATACCTAAGATATCGTCGTAGCTCAGGTTCCAGAGATCAGGACCGAGAATGGATCCCTGAGCTGCACCAGACGTAATCTCTACGGCTTTTCGGCCATCGGGTGTATCGTAGAGAAGCTTGCGATCCTTCAAATAGCTGCGTAATATTCTCAGAAGGTATGGAGGAATACGAAATCTTTCACGTAGTGCCTTAATGATATCCTCCCATCGTAGGCTGTTCAAAGCATTCCGCACGTCGAGCGTGGCAAGGACAACAATGCGCTTCGGATAGTAACGTCTAAGTCTTGTCCGTTCAACGCATTCTACTACGTCCGCTATGGCACCAAGCGTTGACCTACCTGGTCGGAAGCCGTATTGCCTGTCCGATAATCCACCAGCTGTCTCAATGGCCGCTGCCAGTCTGCGCTGGAGGAGTTTCTCCAATAATTTACCGGCACTATCCAGCATACAAAGAGGGCGATATGATGATGGATGTGTCGGATCTCCTTTTCCTTTGCTGATCAGAGTTAATTTCTGTAGCTTCCATTGATTAGGGAAGACACCTTGGGCAATGCAGGCATTGTACACTTCAAGAAGTGCATTTGGTCGATTTTCAGCAACTAATTTAAGTACTTCGGCCGGTACTCCGTCTGGTCCAGGAGCCTTGTTTCCTTTGAGACTTTTCGCCGCTGTTGTCAATTCTTCCTCCGTAAAGGGTATTGGTGTGTCAGCTGTCGGAGGTTCACGTTCCTCACGCAGTGGTGGGTGCACGGGGAACAAGTTCCTCACTATATTGTCGACGGCTTCGCCGTCAAGATGCGGCACGGCAGAGTTAGCGCCCAACTTTCTGGTCACAATTTTATAAGCGAGACCCCAGGGGTTCGTGTTCAATTCATTACGGAGCTCCTCCCATTTCGCCTTTTTGGCGGCTATGATTGCCTGTTTCAGTGCCCTTCGGGCCCGTTTGAAATCTTCAGCCTCATGTACTGCATGACCATCTCTTCTAGCTCTAGTGTATCTTCTTCTGCGCTGGAGGCAGGTTCGTCTGAGTTCAGCGATTTCAGGTGTCCACCAATATACAGATTGCCTTCTGGGATGTTGCGATACGCGAGACATTGAAGCGTTGCAACTACGAATTATGCGCTGCATAGTTTCGTTAGCCAGAGTGATAGCATCACTACCGGTTTGTGAAAGTGAGGTCTCATCAAATCTCTCCAAGAATGCCGCGCTATTTAGACTTGCGACGTTCCATTTTCGCGTTCCCCTGGTCCTGGCTGTTGGGATAAGATTCGCTCGTTCCGCGACTCGAAAACTAATGTAGTGGTGGTCACTTCCATTGTAGTCTTCAAGAACTTTCCATTCCGCTATTTTTCTGGCCTGATTTTCAGTTACCAAAGTGATATCTGGCGTGGTATACTCGCATCCTGGCCGCCTAAAAGTTGTGCTGCCAGTATTCATCACTATAAGACCCAACCTTGCCGCCATATCCAGAATGCACCTTCCTCGAGTGTTCGTTGTCCGATCGCCCCATTCAATGGCCTTAGCGTTAAAATCTCCGGCCACTATGAACGGTCCACCAATTGCGAGTACTCTATCCTCAATAAAGCCGACCTTCGTCTTGAATTGCTCTATATCATCATTAGGAGTGAGGTAACAGCTCATTATGGTCAGGAGCCCGGTTCGAAGATATGTATATCCAGAGCCGGCTCCGTGGTCCGTAACTGCAAACCTACCGCTGCGAGGTATCCAAAGTGCAGCCGTGCCTGTTTCGTCTTCAAACCAGGAACCCCTGGCAATCCGACCATATTGCTCGCTGATAATGACTGCATCTATTCCCTTTTCGACAGCTATCTGCCCCAGTAAAGCATCCGCTGTCCGGCTTCTATGCAAATTCGCCTGTAACAATCTCATGATCGTCTAGCCAGCGGACATTTCTTCGATCCTGGTAAGTGATCGGTTCTGTCCCGTTTAGCATCCGTGCAGAGGGCGCACTTTGGGGCCGATCTGCATTCTTTCATCTTATGTCCTGCCTCCCCGCATCTAATGCACATGTCCCTTCTGTCAGGACCAGAGCAGTTTGCCTGAGAGTGACCTGTTTCGAGGCATCGATAACATCTTCTAATATCCTCACAGATTCGCATCTTCGCCCGTATCCATCCGACCTTAACATGTCCGACCTTGATAAGTCTCGCCGCACTTTCAGCCGATAACGTGACAAAAGCTCGAACTTGCTCCCGCACATTTGGCGCAGTAATTCGCGTTTGCAATTGCTCGTTGGGGTCTGCAATCAGTTTCCGAATTGCCGTTTCCACTTCATCTCTGACTGTGAAGGAATCCAAGTCGCGTATCTCGATTGTAGCCTTCTGCTTCAATTCCGCGATTGAGGCTGTTTCCTGTACTGTACTTCTTAGTTGTTGAACAAAATCTGGTTTGACTTTTTCACCTCTGCTGAACTCCAAGAGTATGGCACCAGTCAACGTTCGCCGCACTGCTTTTATCTTGTCAGAGTCTTCGGTCGTTATGTTGCTGCGTAAGTTCTTCAAAACATCCGAGTAAGTGTGACCTTCCGCGAGCTTAATTACCAGCGCATCTGGTTTTGTTCGCCCCAGTTGAGGTCTATCCGACTTCCCGGCTTTAGTTGAAATTCTCCTTGGTTTTTTCTTAGTACGCTTTTTTGTTACTGTTACCCAGTTTTCCTCCTTCTTTTTGGGGGTCTGCTTCTCCTCCTCGCTAGGTTCCTTTGCCCTGGCTTTCTTACTGCTTTCTGCAGCAGCAGGGCTGGTAGCAGCTCGTTTTGAGTTCGCTGTCGTAGGTGTTGGGGCATCTGCTAACTGCTGGGTGGCGGTCTTTTTTCGGAAGTTTGAAATGGTCCTCTCTTCTTCAGCCGCCTTCCAGGTACGTCTGTAACTCAACATAACATCCAAAAGTTCAGCCATCTTGGATATTCCGTTCCTAACGTCCGTGCTTGCGTTCTTCTGACGACGAATAACTCGCTGCATCATGTCCAAAGTCTCCCTACACTGAGACATAGCATCCTCCTCCATTTTCCTCATTTTATCGATCAGCTCCAATCTAGGAGAGCTTACCGCTGTTGATGTACAGGATGTGCCTATTTGTTCTAGGCCAAAGCATCCATCATTCGGCGTTCCGCTAACATGTGGCGTAACATTACCACCATCATCACCTTTATTCAGACCACCCTCTTTCCGTAGGACGGTAGCAACTGGTCGTGTAGCCTGCGGTTGCGAGGTGTCCGATTCTTTCGGTGTATTATCACTCTTTTGTAACTGGATCGTCTGTGTCTTTGTCACAGGCGATCGCCTTATACGTGGGCTGCTCATAAAAGCAACCTCTCCTTGCATCATCTCATCTACTTCGTTTATTCTTTTATTCATTTTCATCTGGGTTCCATCTTCAAGCCGCTATCTCATATCGATTATGCAGTTGTCCTTTAAGACCCCGAGGGTGCCTGTGGTAATCAGTGAGGTCCTCGCGAGGGTTGACGCAAAACCTTATGGGAGTTTGCGTTCAGAGCCAGGTCGGACACTAATTAGGAGTCATCTCAACTAAACCTGCATCACCAACCAAATGGCGACGATAATCGAACGTACTTGAAGCCCTGCCAAGGATTTAACAGAACGGAGGCGTCTGCAACATTAGCCTGAAAGCCATTTCCACCGGATTTCACTCGGAGTACTCAGGTAACAGAATGCTGCAGAACGTCAGCCCGCATGCGTCGTTTTCAAATCGGATCTCCAATCGTAGTCAAGGTCATGCCAAATCGTCAATCTCGCCTTCTCACATTAGCAAGTACCCAGCGGATGCTGAGTACCAGTACCCGGGGAGCGCCTGATCTAAGATACGGAGGCTGTGAGCTGCTTGGCATGTACTTGCAAGGATGCACTGGGCTTTACCAAGCTAAAACCTAACAGTGGCGTTGCCTTGCAGTTGCATACCCGCTCCCCTAAGTGTGAACAGTGGCACATAAGAAAGTGTGGACAATAAAGAGAGTTTAATTAAAATAAGACACATATTTGTTTTTACTTGGTTTGCAATCAACGAACTCATATTTAAACGTTTTTAAAAAGGTAAAAACGTAAAAATATTGTTACGAAAGTGGAAATGGTGTTGTTAAAATAATAAACAAAAGCTCCAAAAACAACACAATGGACTTGATCACGCATAAAATGATAAACAAAAGCTCCAAAAACAAAACAATGCAGTTGTTCACGTGATCAAAGAATAAACAAAAATATAGCAACAACGTCAGCATAAAAAATATAAGAGATAAAAGATGTAAATAGCCAACAACAAAGTATAGCGATCAGAGAAGTAAACAACCAAAAACAAAATGCATATAAGACATACAAACAACAAAAATGGAAACAAGTTGTTTACATCCTTCAAGGGCATTCATCACACTGTTAATCCAGGGATATAGAAGGCAAGATAAAGCGAGCAACGAGGATTCAGTTAGAATTCAGTCGGTCGTGTATGAAGACACGTGATTCTCGGAGTTGGAGTTTGAATTTAATCGTGTAAGACGACGTCACGTTGGTTGTAGTGAGAATTAAATCTATCGAGCTATAATTCGGTCAGACTTGTGTGCAGACAAGTTGCGTTTGAAGAAAACAGTTGTTAGTGTTGTACTTACAAAAAGGTTGTGAGCAAAGAAGAATAACTAACAAGTGTTGTTGCTTACAAAAAGGTGTAAGCAGAGAAATATCACGAACAAGCACATATTGTGAAAGTTATCATTGTATACGAGGAATAAGTTCGAACAGTGGCACAAAAGTAGTGCAGATATTAAAGAATTGACTTAAAATTAAACACATATTTATTTTTATTTTATTTGCAATCTACGAACTCATATTTTTAACGGTTTTTAAAAAGTAAAAACGTAACAATATTATTTTTAAATTGTTTCTTTAGAATATGTAATTCAATTAATAACTTCCTAAATATAGCTCCACATCTTGCCAAATTATTCCTTTTATAAATTTATTTTAAAAAATATTTTTATTTAACAGGCTTATAAAATATAATTCTCATACAAAATAAAGCTTTTTTAAATCAATTTTATTTTTTATGAATACAGGGTTTATTTTTTTTTTCTATAAATATAGAATTGTTGTATGTACTTATGTAAGTTAAATTAAACGGTCATTTAATTATGATTTCATACTGTATTGGTGGTCATCACTAATTTGTATTTAGTTGCTCACAAAAATAAAAACAACAACTTAGGTTGTTGTCTGTTTTTTGTGTTCTGTCGTCTATGTAATATGTAGTCTTTATATAAACACGTGTATTCTAAACTTGGCAGCTTTCTGTCGTCTATGTGTTTCTATGTTAAGTTGGGCAGAAACAGCATAGGTTGTTTCCTTGATTTTTCTGTTATGTCGTTAAAATAATCGTCTTCATGTAAAAACGTATGTATTCTAAACTTGGCGGTTTTCTGTCGTCTATGTGTTTACACCTTAATAAGTTGAATTTACTGAATGTATTGAATGCAGTAAAGCATGTCTCTAATAGCAATATTAGTATTATTAAGTTAAAATTTAGTACCTGTGACAGCTTATTAATTTACTTTTAAAAAATGAGTAAAATTCAGTATCAAAACCTAACATTTCTTGCTTTTATACTTTTATGCTATGTTCGCACGGCAACAATTTATCGTAATTCGCTCTCTCATTAGTAATTCAACATCCAATTATGTGCTAAATTACGTAATTCGCCATACAAAATTTTGTGAGCGAATTACCCAAATTGTATGTAATTCAATTTCTATTACCCTGTGAATTACTTAAAAATCAATGTAATCTCTAAATTTTATCGTATTTTTGCCATCACCAGCTGTCAAAGCACAAAAAATATAAATAAATAAATATTGTAAACAATAAACAATAATGGAATCCAAAAAAACATTAAAAAAAGTATTATTTATTAGAAAGTTATTCGAAAAATTGGCGCAGGAAGCCACTATGTGTGTAGAAAACCTGTTGAAAAGCATTTGTAGCTTTGTTTTCCATTATTAACACAATTTTACAGCAAATAATTTAGCAATAAAAAGAAGAAGAGAAGAAGAACGGTCAAAGAGAATTACAAAGTTGCCGTGTGAACATGATAATTCATATAAGTAATTCAAAACAGAGAGCGAAGTAATTCGAAGGCTCGTGCGAACGTAGCATTATACTATGTATGTCTATTAATTTTCTGACATAAAAATGATAGCTGTAGAATTACAAAATTTTTCGTTGTCCAGAACAATCATTTCTGGCATGCCGAGAGAAAGTAAGAGTTCCCTAAGAGGTTGTTTGACATCTTCAACAGCTCGGGACCTTAAAATTTCCTTAAAATGTGTGTGAGAGATTCAGTAGTAGTGTTGGGTTCATTTATAATGTTCCTGTGATATGTTGGGAACACGACTTCGAACCTATGGGATGCTTGAACTTCTTCATTCTATATAAAAATTGGATTTTTAAAGGCATTTATTGGAGCATCTGTAAACTGTATTAGGTTTTCTGATGAACTATCATCACTGTGTTGAGTTGCAGTCAGAGTATTTATTTGAGGATTGTCATTAGATGGCCTAGATAAAGCGTCGGAAACTACATTAGTACTGTCAGGCTTGTATTGCAATTCATAGTTGATATCTTCGAGAAATACTTTCCATCGTTTTAATTTGAAGTTTAAATTTTTGTTATTCAGTGCGTACGTCAGAAGAAGGTGGTCACTAAAAATTTTTATTTTCGCAGACCCATTGTCAGGGGCTTAGTATTTTGGCGTAGTCCCTGATAAATAGTAGTTTGAAAGTCCAAGCAATGATCTTAGATATTTCAACGTTTTTGGTAGTGGAAAATTCAGAACCCTAAGAATTCTACCTACCGTTTTTTCTGTCGCCTTCATTGAGCGGTATTTGAAGTAACTCACTTTTAGGATCTATTATTATTTTGTCCGAGTTGTGTTGTGTTGGCTCTCACTAGACTACTGTATTGTGTCGTCATTCCATGTTCTTACACCCGTTTATTTTTTCTTTTGTTCCTACCTTTTTTCTTTGTTCACATTTGTTGTCTTTTGCAACCAACTTCACTATTAAACACTCTGTAAACATTTCAATTGCAAAGTGTTGCCGCCGCGTTACTTCGGTATGATCCATACTAATTGTATGGGCATTAGAAATTTTGGTAGCTAAAAAACGCTTGCCTCTCTTATTTAGGGATGGCTGTAAAAGCTGATACCACTCATTCAGACAACTAAAATTTCAATTAACTTTCTTATTATCTCATACGACTTATCTTAAATATTTGACAAGAGCTTTGCAACATTTTTTCCACATTCCTCAACAAATTTTAAACTTTTAAAATTGTAGACACGAAACTCACCTATAACTTCTCCAATTCTTTTATTTATTTGTCAACAGTCTAACTTTCAAATTAAATCTATTTCACTCTTAGAACAATGTCAACATCTTTTGATGTAATTGTCCGTCCAAGTTTCAATTGTTAAGCTGTTAGTTTGTTGATCGTTGTAGCATCTGGAAGAAGATCGTTAATATCTACGCTTTCACCATACATTTCGGATAAAGCATTCAATCTTTTTAGATTTTAAAAAGTGTTGTATTTTTTATTATTTGATTTATTTAGTTTGAGAATTGTTATTTTACATTAAAGATATTTAATTACATATTTTCCCGTCGATGTTATGTAAATATAAAGAAATCCTGTATGTACCGAGGCTCCTCAAATTACGCACAACCCCTCTTAAGTCTGATTTAAGATTTGATTTCATACCTACATACAATTTAATAAATTTCGGGTGTGTGATGTTTTTACATTTGGCATATGTAGAACTATGTATGCTTTTGAAGCCGTATTCATTTTTAGTAAATATCTTCGAGTTCAATCCCTATCGCACCATTTAAATTATTATTATTTTTTATTGCCAAATAATTCTTTTCCGATTCTTTTTTTTTTTTTCATTTATTACAATTCTTTTTTTTTGAGAATATGCAAATGGGACGATTATGGGTCTTGATCGGCTATAATATTTTTTTTTATATATTTAGTATAAGTACATATTTTGTCTTAGATTATGATTTGAAATAATTAAAAAACTGTTATGGTTTGCAATAAAACAACGTTTTTTTAATAGCAATAACAAGTTAATTAGGTTAAAACCAAAAGTGAATGAAAAATTATTTTTACAATTTGACATAAAATATCTATGAATTACAGTTCTTCTATAATTTCAATATGCAAGTAACAACGTAGCAAGCGTTTAATACTATATTTTCCTTTGTTTAAAAAGCTTTATAATCTTTATCCAATTAGGAAGTTGACGGCTTCTTTTAGATCCGGGAACTTCTTAGTTATTCACTGAAGTTGTTGGAATTGAGTCAAACTCTATTCTATCAGAGGTAGAGTGAAATGAAGATTCCTCTTCAAGTTGAATGTGTGTACCTTCACTTTCTTCAGTATTTTGATTACATAATTGGTCATTACAACCCTTCAGTCAGGATTACGACCTAGCTTCTCACACTACTTATATTGTGTGTGTTAATTTATACATGAGTGGCGGGACCTACAGTTTAAAGTCGACTGCGAACGGCAGATGTTTGAGAAACATTTCATGGCAATTTTTATTTACTCTCAGAGTTTTTGCAGAAATCTGCTGAGAGGAAGTCGCCGAAGAAATATTTTAATATTTTCGTTTTCATGTCTAACCTGGGATTTGAACTCGGGCCTTACGTCTAATAAGCCAACACACTACCTACTAGACTACGGCGACTACTCAGTATTTTGATTAAAGATGATTAAGTACAACTAAATTTGAATCTGATTTACAACTCTGACTTATTACTAAAGTGTTGTGAAATCAAACATTTCCAATAATAAATGTGTTGAATTTATTCGATCTTCATTGCCAAACCTTCTGTTAATCTGATATGCATGCGAACGTATAAGACTTTGTTTGTTTTCATCATTTAGTAATACATTGTAGTTAACAGTTCCTATACGTTCAATTATTTCGCCGGTTACCCACATGTATTTATTATCTCAGAAAATTTGAGAATATACTTTTTGTTTTGATTTGAAACTTCTGTCTTTTGCTCCATGTTTTTGTTAAAAATTGTCTCTAAGCAGTATGTATTGGGTGCTGCGGTTTCAATAAGTCCAATATTCCTCTATTTGGAATAAAGTTTTTGAACTGTGCACTTACGAATTGGCTACCATTATCTGAAACAATGGTGTTCGGATTTCCATATCTAGCGAACATTTCTATAAGTTTTTAAATAATAGTTGCTGATGAAATATTTGATATTTCAAAAATTTTTGGCCATTTTGGAAAAGTGTAAAAAATATAATCCATTGCATGGGCCTGTCTATGCGAATGCGTTATACAGGTTTACTTGTTAAAGGCCAGGACTGTAGGATTGTAGAGTATGTTTAACTGGCGCAGAACAAATCACAGCACATTGATGACGGTTTCGTATATAATTAATAATGCCTTCATAAATTCTTGGCCAATAAACATGACTTCTTGCTAGTGATTTCACTCTTTTTTTGCCTGTATGCCGTCTATGAAGATGTTTCAGAACTCAATTTCTAAATTTTAAAGGTATTACAATGCTATTATTATATATTAGACAACCTTGAACTACACTTAATTGCGTTATTGTTGCATAGTACGGCGCAAGTGCGTTTGATGTCCATCCATAATTAAATGCTGATATGACTGATTGTAAGGTTTTATATTTATTTGCTTCTTGTAGAACAAAATTAAATGTTATTGAAAGTGAGCTAAAGTATTCTATTAGCATTTCCGAGCAATCTTCTTTCAATTTAGTACAGGCAATTATGATATCTTCGTCAGGGTTCCATTTTGAATCGATTAGTTTTGATAAAACATCAATACAACCAAATCTTTAGTGTTAACGTACTCGATTTTGAAATCATTCATCATAAGTATTAATGCTCAACGTTGAAGTCTATTTGCGTAAACTGGTATACTAGATTTGCTACCGAAAATTGTTAAAAGGGGCTTATGATCAGTACACATAAATATAAATCTATGAAATTTTTTTTACAGCAAAAATCAACGCAAAGCTCTCTTTTTCAATTTGAGAATATTTTTTTTTTCTTTTGGTGTTAGTGTACGAGAAGCATGGGCAATAACTTTCTCTGACTTATATGGATAAATATGGCAAATGAATGCACCAATGCCCTTACCTGATGCATCTGCTGCAATCTTGATTGGCAGTGACGGATTGAAATGTTTTAACAGCAAATCTGATGGTAATACAGTACTTTTCGCTTATAGTCACAACCCTTAATTGCACACAAATTGAGGACTATATCGCTAAAGTGACTATAAGCAAAATTTTTTTATATGCCACAATGTGCTTAAAAAGAAAATCTCATATATTCAATTTTTGTGAATATAACAAAAAATAAAAATTCATTTTTATTACAAAAATAAATAAAATGTACATGAATTCATTGCATTTAAAAATAATTATTGTTAATATTATTTAAAAAAATCAGTAATTTTAGCCTGTTTTAGCTTGAGGATATTGTTTACAGATGTATCCTCTATTTTTTCGAATAATATAATATATATAAATAATAATTTGTATTTATATCTTGCTCTGAGCAAAAATGTCGCAAAATATCTACTGCATTTAAAATTTCTTTAATCGAAAACCGTTTTTCTTCAACAAAAACTTCTTCATTTGTATCCAAATCAGTTTCCGTTGGATTATTTTCGGCGTTTATTGAGTCTAAAATTTCTTCATCCGACATAGCGCCATGGCAAATTAAGTCATCATCGCAATGTAAATATTCCGGAGAAAGGTTTTCGATTTCGGTAACATCATCAATATACTCATTATGTTCGACAGTAGTATCATTTATTATATAAAAACCAGCCTACAAAAAATTAATTCAGCATAAAAAAAATAAATTTTTATACATATACATAGTAGTGGTTTGTGATTTTGATAAATAATTTTTTAGCATGTGACAATATCGTGAAGTTTTTTCATATAATATGACTTTTAATAACCACGGATAGATGGCATATATGTGAAAAGTTCTTATATCAAAAATGGACTATAAAGTAAACTTTTTGTATGAAATTGATCGGTAGAGACATATAAATCTAATAAAATTGACAATATAACTAATGTGACTATAACAGGTAGTGACTATAAACGAAAACTACTGTATGTGCTTGAAAAGCTTTCTAACATGTAGAATTCCGCTTAAATTTTGTGTTTGAATTCAATAAATTATCAAGTGGAGCTCTTAGATTAATCATTTGATGGATACTTTTACCATAATAATTAACCCATTAGATCCCAACCATCTTTAAAACCAAAAAAAATACTTTATTGTGTTAAAATATATTTTATTATTTAATCCTTAAAATAAAATAAAAAAAAAATTAAATTTTTTTTTGGGAAATATGTTTTTGGGGCGGTACCCCCAATATTTATGCTTACCAAACAACACTTTCCTAAATTTTTTAAATAATTTTTTTTATTAAATTATATTTAATTAATCTGTTTACTTTACTTTTCACTTAAATTCGAAATAAATAAATTAAAATACAAATTAAATACAAAAATTAAAAATACAAAAGATATACATGTATATGCATACCTCGACATGTGATGAGAAGTGCAAAAAATGAGAAAATATAAAAACACTTATAGATAAAAGAGTCTGATAACTTACCGTTATATTTTTTCACTTTCTTTTACTATTCATTAATTCCTTACATTCTCTATTAATGTTATGAAAAAATTTTTTTAATAAAGTCAGTAACTTTCTGTATATAGCGCTATAAAGTCGGTGTACTCAAGCGAGTACAGTGGGAACGAATGGGTTAATTGATCTCAAAAATGATCTTAGTTTTGATACATCTTTTGGAGCTGCTAAATTTAAAACTGTTTCGATTTTGTCAGGATCGGGCCGTAATCCATTTACTGACATTAAGTTTCCAAGGTATTTGACTTCTTTTGCGAAAAATTTGCGTTTTTCAAATTTATTGTAAAAATTGTAGTACGAGTAGTTTTTTAAAACCGTTGTTAACGTTTTCTATGTGTTTTTATACCAATAATTATAACGTCAATGTATGCCGCTGCACCGCCCATACCCGCAAGCATTGTATCTATGATTTGTTGAAAAGCACCTGGAGCTAAATGAATGAAAGTAAATCAACCCTTATGTGTGTTGATTATAAGAAGCTTGGCAGAAAAATCAATTTGAGTGTACAAACAACTGTTAGTCACTTTTCCATACAAGTCTTCTGGGCAATGAAGTGGATATTTGTTAGGTTCTAAGTTATCATTTAACTCAGTTCAATAATCCCCGCAAATGATAATTTAACGATTTGGCTTCCTAATAGATGTGTGCTGACCAATCTGAGAATTGATATTAACTATGACGTATTTGCGCCTGAAAGTTTGAGATATCTTTTTGATTTGAACTACATTCGATTTTGACGAACTTGAACTATTCTTATATTTCTTGTTTTTCCTCTTATATGAAAACTATTTTGTGACGTATTATTACTTTTACCTGTAGATTTGCAGTAACTTTGCTTGTATATATTTGCAGTAATATATTGTATTGACTTTATTTATGTTTAAAAAATGCAAAATCTTCCGTAATGCATGGTGCCACAATTCCAACATGGAGTTTTTTATATCCTTTTGTTGCCATCTTTTTTTAATTTTTTAAAATTTTTTTTTATATTAATGGCATTAATGGACACTGTTGTGCTTTCTTTCACCATGACAGAATCTCGTTTAAGATTTATTAGCCTCTCAGCAATTGTAACCAATTTGTTGATTGTTTGATTATTCATCCTCAATAATTGCTAATGATTTCATACGAACTTCCGTATTTGAATGAGATTGTAGCCCGCAACAGAAACTAGAGATTTAAATTTATCTGAATTCATTTCGGATATTTTAAATTCTTCACATACTTCGTTAATACGATCCGCGTAAGACATTTAATCCTACTGAGATTTTTTACGGTTTGTAGGCATTTGTACCGTAAACTAAACACTAATTCTTCCAAATATACCGTTTAGGATCTTAATTGTTAATTGTCTTAATGTAAGCAGCATATTTTGCGTAAGCAACAGGATTAAGTTTTCTCATCAATGGTCTCACACGAGTTACGTCGTCTAAATTCTTACCATCCACCAGAAATACGTCTTCATGACGTCTATACCACACATTAAACGTGATAGAATTTTTTGGATCAAAATTGAATTCTGCTATACAATTCGATAATTTATCCATTAATTCCTCTTGATTTGTCGAAACACCGAAGAATAATCTTGACAAGATTTTTCCTTGTTTTTGAAGTAATTCAAGAATTTTAGGGTCTATTGCCATTGTCCTCGTCGCCACAATTTTATGTCATGGTTTGCAATAAAACAACGTTTTTTTTAATAACAATAGCAAGTTAATCAGTTTAAAACCAAAACTGAATGAAAAATTATTTTTACAATTTAACATAAAATGTCTATGAATGATAAGTTATTCTATAATTTCAATATAGCAAGTTTTCAACTACAATAAAAACTAATTTAAAAAAGTTTGTTAACAACTTTTGCCTAAAGATATCACTTAAATTCTTAATCATCAATATTATTCTAAATTTAATTTGTTGATTCTAATGATATGTTATGATGTTTGATAATTAACATCTATTAAATGATAATTATTAAAATATTAAATTATTATTAATGCTCTAACTGGTATTCTTGTTTCAGTGTTTCTTTAAAACTCAGGGCACTAGACGAAGACAGTGGCCGCCAAGTCGTGAGGAAATACTATGCACTGTAAATCGGAGGCCCTGCTACTCTAGATTCCATTTCATGGATGGTCAGTTTTATTCAATTGAGTTTCATCCTAGTTCCACCACATTCGAAGTAATGGAACTAATTAAGAAGAAAATTGGTCTACAGGAAAGTGCTAAAGGATACGCGATTTATGAAGTTGTTGGAAATACAGAAAGAAGTTTACTTTCAGAAGAAAAAATAACAGATGTGATGGCGAAATGGGAGAAATACAGGAATGCGTCTCAACAAGTTTCGGTAAGTTTTTTGGTTTAGCTATACCTTAAGTGAATATTTGTTTTTCGAATTTTATTTATTAAAATTTAATTACAAAATATTTTAACATTTTTACGCCGCGAAGCACTATCTTGTTGACGTAGTCTGATAGTATAGTCGTGGCTTTGCTGAACTACTAATGTCGAGCCAATGGGTTCGATTGTTAAGTTAGGAATATTATATTATGAAACAAAAAACTGTGAATTATATGTAATTATATGGTTTGTAATATAATTTGAGTTTGTGAATATATGAGTTTAAATATTCCAATCACCAATGAACTTCGTATTAATTTAAAAAAAATTCAACGAAGGTTTAATACTAGCCATCCATAAAATAGACAATTCAAGTAAAAATAGGATCATTACATGAGTTTTGGTCTTTAAAAAACAATAAATTGTATTCGCCGTCAAGGTAGCACACTACCCAAAAATGGTTAAATTACTTACAAGTATATACATATGTAGGTCAGTTGTTTTCGGTCACAATTGTATAATACTTATTGTTGTATGTATACCTTCATTAACTTATACTGTAAATTAATTATTTTAATTTATTATATTTTAATAAATTTAATTAGCCTCTTTATATACTGAAACGGGCTATTGCAAAATTTTAAAATTTTTTTTTAACTTTTCTTATAATTTATAATTGTATTGACATACTTGTAAAACAATAACTCCTTCAAGAAATATAGTGATTTTAAAAAAAGATAAACCTTTCAACATTAATTAAATTATCAGCCATGTCACAGAACGCAATTCCGATCGAAAGTGGTTTCAATTCCGAAGGTCGAGTCTTTAGAAAACGAAAAACGAAAAATTTCTTCGGAATGAAACCACTTCAAATTTTCAAAGTGGTTTTGATATTTTTGATGATTTATTAAAGAAAAATATTAATAAAACTTAGTCAAACTGAAAGACAAAATGGTATGTTTTATTATTACATAGGTTTTCTAAGTATTTACTTAATATTTATGCTTAAGAAATTAAATTTTGTAAACTTGCTGAGAAAAACAAAACAATGTGATATATTTTTTCATCGAAGTATTTCCACGTTATTTTTTTGAGCAAACCACTTATTTTTGAGAACAAAAATTTATTAAGTAGAACTAATTTAAGCGTGGCAACACAAACGATGAACAAAAGAAAATACAAAAATATTTTTACGTTGCATTTAATTAAGTTTTATAAAAATTTAAGTACAGATTTATTGAAATTTTTTTGTATTATTAACTTATATTTTTTAAGGGGTAAAGGGGCATTTTTCATATAAAATTTAAAACTTTTTTTGATTTCAATTAAAATTTTTGTATCAGCGCCTTTTTCTTTTGTTTTGGTTCTGCTTTTTATTCATGCACTACGTTTCCATACTTTATTTGAAAAGCAGCAAAAAATCGTTCGGAATCTGAAGAACCTAAAACAAAATCGATCGGAATTGCATATTTGGAATCAAAACCAATCCGATCGGAATCTGTGATATTTATTTTTTTTATTTATTTATTTTATTTTATTTTAAAATTTAGCACAACAAGATAGAAATCTTATAAATTAAAGTGCTAATGATTACATACAAACATTAAATTTTAGCATAATGTAATAATTAAATATAAATACAAATTAATCTAATAAAAGAAAATTAAAAAATTAAAAGAAAAAAAATTAAAAAATTGAAAAAGATTACAAATAATTAAAAGCATTAATTTGATTTTACACAATACTTCAACTGGTCATTAACGGAAATATTTCAAAAGTTCAATTTTAAATCGGTTTGCGTTGCTAATTAATTGAATTCTTTTCGGTAATTGGTTCCAAAGTCGAGTGCAATAAATAAAGAACTGACGTTCAGAAAAGGCAGTTTTATATTTTCGTTGAATCAATACTAGTCCTCTAGCCGATCTGCCGAAATTTATTGTACCATACAGGTACGTCGGTTGTGCAGTATAAATTATTTTGTGTAAAAATAGCAAACTTTTAAACTTCAAAAGATTTTCAAAACACATACTGCAAATCTGGTATGAGAACACAGATATGGAATCACGTATTCCTCGATTGAAGATATATCTTGCAATATTATTATAAGCAACCTTCAATTTCCGCAGATCATTTGCATCACAGTTCGCATAATTTCACATCCATATAAAAGGACTGGTATCAAGTAAGTTTTAGCAAGCAGCATTCGTATTTTAAAAGGTGTTGAACATTTTACAGCCCAAAGATTTCTCAACATACCATAAATTTTACCTACCGCAGAAGTAATGTGATTGGACCAGGTCAGTTTATTATTAAAAATTACTCCCAAGTTTTTTGAACAGCTCACAAGTTCTATTTTATTACTATTTATTTTAATTTGAATATCATCAGCAATCTTTCTGTTACTTCTATCTATTAAAATATACTTCGATTTTGAGGGATTGATGCAAAGTCCATTGTTTTTGGCCCAGATATCTATTTTCTGCAAATCAGAGTTTATATTGTTGACACATGCGTTAATTCCGTTTAAGGAACCGCTGTTGTATATTTGGACATCATCTGCATACATATGTATTCTACAATGTTCCAAAGTATCGGGTAAATCATTAATATATAAGCAGAATAATAGGGGTCCAAGCACTGAGCCCTGTGGAACACCTCTATTAACATCAAGGCTTTCAGAATATGTTCCATTATAAGATACAATCTGAGATCGACCTGTGAGATATGAGCGTAATAATCTACAAGCTGTTTCTGAGAAGCAGAAAAGTTTTTCCAGTTTCTTTAATAATATGGAGTGATCAACTGTATCGAAAGCTTTACTATGATCAAGTAAAACTAAAATGCAAATCATATTATTATCAAGATCAGCCCTTAGATTCTCCACTACATCTGTCAAGGCTGTCATACAGCTCCTTCCTTTAGTAAATCCCGATTGAACAGCACATAAAATATTATGATTCCTAACATATTCATTGACCTGCTCACTCATAATATTCTCAATAACTTTAGATAAGAAGGGAAGAATAGATATTGGCCGAAATTCATTGTTCTGTTTAGGTATTGGTGTAATTTTTGATTTTTTCCATTCATCAGGAAATGTTGATTTAGTTAGTACCGTGTTAAACACATGAGTAACATAAGGCAAAAGTTTATACAGCAATATTTCAAAAAACCTGGGATTTAAACCATCTATACCGGTAGCTTTAGATTTTATAGAACGAAAACTGCTCAGAACTTCCAATTGGCTAACGCACCGAAATGTAAACGAATCTTCAATGGATCGTTACTGGTCGATGATGGTATGTTTGCATTTCTAAACATATGGTTTAAGCTATTGACATCAACATCACATGAAGAAATGTTATCTTTTCCAATTCCAATTTTACGAATTTCTTTCCATTTAGAACTGCTATCAATAGCTGACGAAAATCTTCTCTGGTAGTACAATTTTTTTGCGTGTTCTATACTTTTCACAACAGCTTTACGGCAATTTTGAAATAGTGCTCGAAGTTCTGGAGTTTTAAATTTCCTCCATCTAGCATACGCAGTATTACGCTCCTTTATCAGTCTCTTAATATGAGTGGTAAACCAAGGAGTTTGATTCGCTGCTACACGTCTAGTTCTTATGGGTACATTTGCCTCATATAAAAATTCAACATTCTCTTGTAAAAAACGTATTTGATCATTTACATCGTCATATGAATAGATTTGATTCCAGTTTATGTATTCCAGCTGTTGTAACAAGAGATTGTAATCTATACCCTTAAAATCTCTGTATTTATATTCTTCCTGCTGTATATTGATGTGATGATCATAAGTCATAAATAGCAGATCATGATCCGAGAAAACTGATGCCGAAAGCTGGTCATATAGCATAACTTTTGATAAATTGTTTACAAATACCAGATCTATCAAGCTGTTAGTACATCCATGATAATGCGTAGGTATAAGAGTGTTCACGGGAAATAGCCCCAACGAACGCATGGGGTCAATTAAAGTATTATTACATAGTAAATTATTGTTAAAATCACCAAGGATAATAATCTCGTTGTATTCGACAGAAAGATTCTCCAAAATACTTATAAATAAGTCAATTTGTACATCTCTATGGGGTCTGTATACACTTCCAACTAATATTCTCCTTTTCCTCTTTGGGATAATCTCAATAAAGAGGTATTCGACTTCACTGCCAGCTTTTGATTGCATCTTTACAGCACAGTTGATACCACACCTCACAAAGATTGCAACTCCACCACCTCTGGCTTTGCTTTCAATTCCATTTATCATAACCCTTCTGTCCGAACGATATAACTTAAAACCAGGCAAATTATAAACTGAATCAATAATATCAATGGAAAACCAGGTTTCAGAGACACATACTATATCCACTCCAGATGAGGCAAAAATATATCGAAGCTCATCAATTTTATTACAGAGACTTTGAGCATTAATGTGGACTATTTTTAAACCATTTTTCTGCTTGGTCAGAACTCGAATCATATTATGTGCACTCTCCTTAGAACCAAATTTGTTATTTAACGACATCAATTAAAAAAATAAAAAATGTAAATACATAATGGGCAACGCAATGGGACATATATATTATCCGATTAATCATATGCATGTTAACTATATAAAAGTAATTAGAATAAACCAGTTGAATAATAAATAAAACAGTATAAAAACTTTTTAAAAGTATTTTCGTTAAATTTGTAATCCTACTATCAAGAAACAAGTTATTGATTTTAATATTAAAATAAAAAATAAACAATTTTAAAAATACAATGAAATTAAACTTATTCCTCAGAACACGGAAAAAGCTGGTGAAGGTGATCAATTTCATCAATTTGCACAGGATCATCATTCAAATGATATGCCTGGGAACTTCACAGTTCCCTTTAGCTAAAGGTACCTTTAACTAAACCCAAGTTTAACGGCAAGTTGTAATAATGGCCCTTAATGTCAAATAGATTACTTACCCTTAAGGGATATCATACTAAATAATAGTTAAAGTTATCTCATCGCGTGCTCAGTTTAATTAGGATTAGAGGTGACCTCCTTGACCTCAATAGTCTAGCGTTTAAACATTCTACTGCTGGCATATATACTCTCTGTAAATTTGACCAATACAAAAACATACATCATTTTATTGGCGTCTACTATTTTCAAGAAGATCCGGCTCAAGTACATCATTTTAAAATTAAATACTGATATGTAATTATTATTTAATGCATAAGCGAAAGTATGTAAATAATAGGAATCAATCTTTTTTTATTAATATTTATCTACAAAATATGAATTTTTTACATATTTATGAGACCGTTACATACATATAATTTTAGATTATGTGTTTTGGGTAAATAATGTTTTGCAAAAGAATTGAATTTTAATTGTTCTTTAGTATTCGAAGTGAGCGGTTAAGCCTACTTTACACGGTCCCACAAGTAATATGATCTGTCAAAATTTTGTGTAGAAGAGTACGGATGTGATCGTCTAAACCAGAGTTTACCAAAAAATTTTTGGTTATGTATTAGTGAGTAAGAGAGAGAAAATAAATTGAGAGAATTGATTTATTTACAGCCATAGAAAAGTGTTTGTAATATACGCTGTTTTGATTTTCATTTTATCAACTTACATATGTAAAGCTATCTATCTTTGGCTTAATAATTTTAGATAAATAAAAATAAAATAAAAAAATCCATTTTTTATTAAAAGATCGTAAAGGTATCCATCTTTGGCTTAAAAATTAGATTTAAAAAAAATTATACTATGCGACAAAATATATAAGGCATTAAATATTATCAAAAGCATCTTTTAACATACAATATTTTTTGAGTGTCATTCTGAAAAAAATGGTAAAGCATCCGCCGCACATGTGTTCTTGTCGCAGTCTGATCGACAACTAAATCAAAAAACACAAGAATGCGTGTGAGTTCTCTCAGCACAATTGTGCTATGAAATGGTAAACGATGCTATAAATATATGAAGATGTTGCACTGCCAGCAGCGTTGCCGTTTTGGTTATTTTTAACCAAATTTGGTTATTTTTTTTTGTAATGTGTAAATGTGTATTTTTTCTTCATTTTGGTTATTTTTTTATTATGGTTAAAAAAGCAATCACTTCTTTAATTTTATTTGAATATTTGCATTATAAGCTTTGCAATCGTTAGCAAAGTGTTTTAATTCTTTAAGCGTTTTTATTACGTTCAATTGAAATATTAAAAAAATTTTAATACAAATACATAAAAACCTTAATTTATTATTTGTAGTTTAACCCTCTCATTCCCGATGTTGCGTATATGCAACATTGTGTTTATGAGCCTCTAAGTACAGCTATTTTAAATATTTTATTCTGATTCTTTCGCAAAAATATAGCCTCATGTGTTGTTTAAGCTTACAGCTAATTGGTTGGTAGTCAGCTGTGCACGTGCTCACTTAGTAGTTATTCTCCCGAGAGCGAAATTGACAAATTCATTTTGCAAAATAAACCTTATTTAAAAAGTGTTAAAACACATTAATATAATTAAGTCATCCTAAAACCAAGTTCGACAACTAAATAATGAAAGGTAGGTGAGTAATTTAACAAGTTGACTGCCGAATACGAGATAACTCGTAGATTGTGTTCCCTTCTAGGGAGCCAAACTACGAGTTATCTCGTACTCATTAATGTGAAAAAAAATCAAGTTGTCATTCTTGGCTAGTTTTTTGAAAATTGCCGCGGCAGTCAACGTGTTAAAAAAACCCAGCTTGAAAATATTATTTAGTTTGTCTGTAACAATTTTATAAATGTAGTGTTGCGTATATGTGTATTATGTTAAGTTTCGAAAAATAAAAACTTATTTTTGTATTCACATTCTAAGATGCGCCCAAACGGTCTGACACAGGATGAAATTGAAAAATTTGATTGGGATGATTCGGCTGACGAGGAAAATGAAGAAGAAGAAGATGTAAGAAGAGGGTACAACTAGTTTCAAACTATGCAAGTAAGAATGCAAGTGAATGCAAGAGATGGTACCGCAAAGACAAGAAGTTCATAACTATACCTCGTCCAGGTATAGTAGAATGCTACAACAAGCACATGGGAGATGTTGATCTTGCGGACATGATGCTTGAATTGTACAAGTCAAACTATAGTTGTCGCAAAAAAGAGAGGTTATCCATCATCGCTCCTTTTGACAATTTGACAATGAATTCAGGAACTTCATCACCTTCTCCATCGACCCCGTCATCACCAGCTCCTTCTACGGGTTCTGAATCAATTCCCTATAAAAGTGCACATGTTACACAGCCTGCAAAATCATTAGGCGGAATGGGGAACAAGGGGCAGATGTAGACTTTGGAAAGCCTGTAAATGCAGCAGATGCAATGTGCACTTGTGCTCCAATCCTAAAAAAAATTGTTTTGTCCTTGCATACATAAATTGAAATAAACGACATTTGAAAAAAAATCAACTTGTATTTAAATTTATAACACCATTGCCCAATGTTGCCTATACACAACATCCTGTAGCTCTTGAACCAGGACACCTAGGACATTGAAATTTTTGTCAGTTGATATTGAGGTCAACTCTATCTTATGTGTCTACTCAAAAAAATTTTAGCCACTTCCGTTTTAATTCGGGCATGAGAGGTTAACTATACAGAAAAAAATAAAATGTTTGTATTAAATCTTAAATTTGTTAAAAACAAATACATTTATATAAAAAAAAAAATTTTTGGTAATTTTTTTCCTTATTTGGTTATTTTTTATTTTAATTTTGGTTATAAAATTTTTTTGGTCGTGGCAACGCTGACTGCCAGTGCCAAATTTGTCGATGGCAGTACGGCTACTGCCACTTATTGTACTCAGAGAATTTATTATACTCAGAGAACGTATTGTTCTCTTCTCTAATTTATTCTCATATGCGTGTATACGTGTGTGCTTGTACATTGCCAAATAAAATAATAAACAAACTGAAAGATGTCTTGTTTTCACAAAATGTATGTGCAAATAGCCTGTGGAAAAGAAATATTACCGTTTGTTTTATTGTAGGGTAAGAATATGTGTTTTATTGTTGTAGAAATGAAACTATATCTATTCGCACCGAAATAAAAAATCCAAATTTTGTGTGGACATTTGAAACTGAAAAATTGTTTTATAAAAAGTGTGAATTTAAAAATTGTAGTGCATGCTCAAACAAAACGTTTAATAAATATAATATATAATTAAAATCATAAATCATATTTTTAGAAGATATTGATAGGACTGGAAATATATCAGAAAGTACCCATACCCCTGATATAGATGTCGCAGATATATACGATGAAAATAAAGGATATTTTAATGGAGGCACCGATTGTTTTACGTCCAACAATGTGCCAATTGAATTAACATCAAGTCGATATTTTGTTGGTTACATAGCTCAACGAATATCTTGCGTTAAATGTCGTGTGGATATAATCAAACCAGCGCAAATTTTGTCATATCCTTCAGAAATGTTCGTTTATGCAAAAAATTATATAAAAGATTTCGACTTTGGAAGTTTGTACGCTCCATCTGATTTATTTTTTGAAGTTTGCAAAATTCATATAAGTCTTCGAAAAAATTTTTTTAGAAAATAAATCTATAAAAAACAAAAAAAACATTTGTAGTTGGCCAAAAAATAGAAAAAATGCACAAAAAATACAATTTATTCCTTGGTTTGATGAAAATAACGAATGTTATAAACACAGAATAGAGATGCTTAATTTACTAATTGTTGTTTTACTACGGAAGCATTCCACATGGGAAACATACAAATTCAAATTATCCAGTATGGAAAAAGTTAAAATTTTGAACCATTAAAATGATAAATAAATTTAATAAATACTAAACAAAAAAGCACTCGTTTTATTACAACTTCATTCTATACAAAAATAGACACATATGGTAAATACATACATACATAATTGAATAGTAATATATAATTCGGTGCGAATCGATATAATTTCATTTCTACAACAATAAAACACATATTCTTACCCTACAATAAAACAAACGGTAATATTTGTTTTCCACAGGCTATTTGCACATACATTTTGTGAAAACAAAAAATCTTTCAGTTTGTTTATTATTTTATTTGGCAATGTATGTATCCATACATACACACACGTATACACGCATATGAGAATAAATTGCTTAGAGAAAAGAACAATACGTTCTCTAAGTATAATAAGTTCTCTGAGTACAATAAGTGTACTGAGTCTTTTTTGTTTTCTTTCTCTCAGTTAACATGAGAGTGAGAACGACGATTCAGCTTTCCCTGTTACCTACCCCCCTCATAAGAAAGAAGCACAAAATTTTGTCAATTTTAAATACAATAAAAACGATCATACATACATAATCGTACATACTAGAGGTGTGCACAAGACATATAAAATTGCACAGTATTGTATTTTTCCCAAGACCGAATATTGATTGTAGCTGCAAATATAAATAAGTGTGAAGCAAAGATAGAGTACAAAAAAACAACTGCACTCGTAAACCATTGTACAACAGTATAAAAGAGAGTTGTGTGAAGAGTGCAACAAAAAATATTGTACTCTTCATAGAGTCACAACATGCATTTTTAGTTGTTTGTTTTTGTTTTTTTAACAACAATGAATAAGAAAGCTCCGAATGTTTTGCTCTCGAGAACCGAACATCTTCGTCGACGCCACCATTGCCAGTAACTTTTTTAAACTTTTTATTTCGGGGAAAAACCTTTTTTATGAGTTTATGGCGAAAGCAAAGAATGTATAGAAACACTTATGTACACATATTTTTCAATATGGCAATACTGAAAATGTAGCTTCAGTAGTAAAATATGCTCTTACAACACAAAGCATAGTGCTGTTGTATACATTGAATAAATGAGAAATACACATTTCAGTGCACTCGTAAAATCAAGAGCAACAGAAAAGAGTACAATACAGTATTGCATTCGGTGAAGGGTGAAGTCTTGTGCACACCTCTAGTACATACGCATGTACATACGTACGATGAGAGCAACACATTGTTACGCTCTTTGTTTGTGTTTATTTTTCTCCTGTCTTCCCTCCCTCATCAAGAAATGATTTTTAAAAGAGATTTTGGTGAGAGCGGGTCTTACTGGTACATCCCGCCATAAGAAATTTCACTTCTACATGATGCGCATTCTTTATATCCATATTCTTTGGTTATACGCAGACGTCGCACAGTGTCAGATTTTGCAAATTTAGGGGGACTAAACTCAATTTTTTTTGTGTGTTTTTTTGATTAAGTTTAAATGCAGTACGACAGACAACTGTCCAAATAATAAATAAATGCTTAAGAAAGTGAAGGAATGTAAACCAAAACAAGGTAACGGTATTCCGAATGTCGTGTATATTACAAAAAATAAAAATCTTATTTTTTTCTGCCGAGTATTCAATAACTTTGAATCATTATAACTTTTTTGTTTATGGATATTTTTCCATTTTTTTTTTTTTGCTTTTTAAAGGTATTAATCTATTTATTAATAGTAATAAAGCTTTTTGAAATATAAGTGAGGACACATTTTTCTGTGCCGTTTAAAGTAAGTCATTTTATTGTAAGTAAGTTTTGAAATTAACAAATATTTAATGGAATCAAAAATATAGAATACCATTTGATTCCAAGGTTCTGTTGGCACTATATGATAAATTAATATATAACCTATTGGGATTACAAAATATTTTTTGCATCTTTTTGCATACCCCATACACATTTTTTCAAAAGTTCATCATGAACTCGCAAATGTCGAATCAACAAATTTTCGATGTTTGGTGTTCCGCTGCGCCAAATAATAAATATGAGCGGGTCTTTGATTTTATTTTAGGAAATATTAGTAATGGATCCAATCAAACTATTGATCTTAAAAAATTAAAAATTTTTGTTAGTAAAATTTGCCATGATATACTGGAAAAGTGGAGGAAGTCTCAAAGATTAAAATCAAAGTTTTTAAAAATTAACAGTGAGTGGCTCGCATATAAAATTGATTTCTCAGTATACTTGAGTCAACCTTCTATTTCAAAGTCCAGAGGTGGTAGACCAACAAAAAATTTCGTTGACTGTTGTCGAAAAACAAAAACAAGAAAAGCAAAGGAGATTGTGAAAGGGACCACTCCGAATGAGTTGTTAATGGCAGCGGCTGTACAACTACATTCATCTGGTAAGCGATCTTCAGCTGCAATTGTAACTGAGCTTGCAAATGCATCCCCAAAAAGAGGTGTCTCAATAAAAATGTCTAGAATGTCTAATGAAAGGCTAACTACTCTTTCTCCTGACCAGGCCTTAGCAATGATAATTGATACCGATTTATCGACGCATAAATATCGATTAGTAAGACAACATACAAAAGCTGTACATCCCAAGATATATCCATCTTACGATTTAGTATCGAAATCGAAGCGTTTATGTTATCCGAATGGTATAGTTGTCACTGAATTGCTGAATTGTTGGAACGAAAAAAACATATCCAAAAAAGATTTAAAAACGAAATGGGATTACTTGTCGATATGCCAAAACAAAAATCCGGAAATTCTAACGATGGAAACACGGCAAGAAGATTTTTTAGAAACGCCGAGAAAACAGCAGAGATAATTAATATTGACATGGAACTGATAAAACGTTTTCACATTATCCTAGAATGTTTAGCATCAGGATATCCAATAAATTCCACAGCTTTTGAAAAGTTCGCAAAAATTACAAGAAATATATATTTAGAGAAATATTCTTGGTACTTCATGCCAGTGACAGTACACAAAGTCCTCTTCCATGCAAAAGAAATTATAGATAGCAGTATTCTTCCAATAGGCCAGTTATCGGAAGAAGCACAGGAAGCTAGGAATAAAGACAACAGAAGATATCGACTAAATTTTACGAGAAAAACATCTAGAGTTGACTCTAATACTGATTTATTGCATAGACTTTTGATATCATCTGATCCGATAATATGCAGTTTGCGCAAAAATCCGAAAACTAAAAAACACGTTTTAACTCCTGAAGTTTTGGCATTACTTAAAGAGCAGGATATTTATAATGACGACTCTGATGGCTCTGATTTGGAATAAATAATGTAAATTAAATGTTTATGTACTTACCTACTATTGTATTATTCTGTAACAAATATTAAATTAATAAAAAATAAAAATATATTTTTTGACCAGCTATAAATTTTTTTTCAGTGTAGTAAGGCCCGAGTATTTTTAAATATGGGTTTATCCTAATGGGTTTGCCCTAAAAAATCTCCTGGCCATAACTTTCAATCTTTCCTTGGGGCAATCTTAGCATATTTATTCTTACTGTTACATGGGAGGTGGGCGTGTCAGTTGTCCGATTTCGCCCAATTTTTCTAAAAAGATGCGTCTTTTCATTATAATACCAAGTTCAAAAATTTGTGGCTTTACCATTAATAGTTTTTGAAATACAGAGTTTAGTCCCCCTAAATTTGCAAAATCTGACACTGTGCGTCGGCACAAAGAGAACATGATACAAATGTGAGTGTTTTGTGAGAGGCATGTGTTAACCCAGAGGAAAATTGTTAGTAATATTTTCAAGTGTAACCTAATATTTTCAAGTGCAACCAAATAATATGTATATGCATGGAAAATATAAAAAAATTACAGCGCCAAATCCCTAAAGACTGCGTATTTAACTAGACAAATATTTTTCCAAAAATGGAGATAATTTCTCATTGTTATTAGTGAATCTTATTGAATATTAGTGAATCCTACAGTAATATTTTTTTGGGTGTATAATTGAAACCTGAAAAAAAGCGAGATGAACCCTCTTCTTTAGAAGCTGACAAGCAATTGAATGCAATTTTACGCTCTTTTTAACGAACATTGTTGATGTTCGTGTCCCCGGGGGCTATTGGTAAGAACGTAAAATCGTAACGTACGTAGCCTTAAGAACGTTTGTGTAATTATAGAAACGTTAAAAACGGGACATATGTCAACGAAGAATGAAAATAAAAACGAAACAAAACACAAAGCAACACACAAACCAACACAACACAATGCAAAGAAATTGATATACAGACATTTGCACAAAGTCAGCTGTTCAGTCATGAGTGTTGTTAAGATAAAGCAAAATTCAAAAAATTCCAATTGGGTACTTTTATTTGGAAGAAATTATATTTGCTTCTTAGGTTAGAGGACGTGTACTTGTCAGTTAAGACAAGTACAGTACCCGGAGGTCGAATTGATCCATTGTATATTTGCTTCTTAAGTTTTATGTTATTACAAATATTTATTCTTGTAATATCATAGAATATTACATAACATAACATACATAATTGGTCATTACAACCCTTCAGTCAGGATTTCGACCTAGCTTCTCACACCACTTATGTTGTGTGCGTTAATTTTAAGTGCCTCGGCCACGATCAAACAGATTGGATCAAATTTTGCATATGTGTTGGTATGTGTTGTTTGTTTGGCTTAGCACAGCAACGCATCAAATTTAAGCCTTCAAATTTCATTTAAAACATGAAAACATCATATGGTTTTCATCGGAAAAAATTCTTTTATGGCTTTCTGTCATTTTTAGAAAATATTTTTTTAGGTTTTCTCAAAGAACATATGGTTTTTGGTTGGTATTTTCCTTTGTTTTTGTTTTTTTAGTGTCGAGTTTTCTTCTTTTAATATGGCAAATGAGTATTTCATAGCCATTGCCCAGGCGCAGGCAATTAAAAAAAAAAAACAAAAAAAAGGAAACTGCAAAGCGTCTTTGGGTGAAAGAGTGGTTGAAGAAAAGTTATGAATAAACAAGATTTAAAATATAATATAAAGGCAATTAAAACAAATTATTAATGGACTTAATTTTTTCGGCTTATAATTAAAATCATTTTTGTTAAACAAAACAAAGTTCATAAAACTAAAATAAATAAACAATATCATAAAATTCATAAATAAAAACAAAACTAAATAAAAAATATCAAAATATCTACTTCTTTTATAATTTTTTTGCTACACACTTTCGAAAAACCCGCGAAACAAAGAGTGATGTTACCCCTACGAAATCTAGAGAAAAATTTAATTTGAAGTGATTGCCCGCACACACATCAAATTTGCTTCAATTTTCTGCGGAGCAGGTAGCGAAAATCAAAATATTTTGATATTCTTCAAACTCTTCTCAGCCTGTACGTGTGAGGTCAGTTTTCTGTACGTGTGAGTACAGTTTTACCAATTCAATCACAAAAATGGCAATTTGATCGTGGCTATGCTACTTTAAGTGCCTCGGCCACGATCAAACAGATTGGATCAAATTTTGCATATGCGTTGGTAATTTTTGTTTGACTTAGCACAGCAACGCATCAAATTTAAGCCTTCAAATTTCATTTAAAAAAAGTCGTGAAGAAGAAAACATCATATGGTTTTCATCGGAAAAAATTCTTTTATGGTTTTCTGTCTTTTTTAGAAAATATTTTTTTAGGTTTTCTCAAAGAACATATGGTTTTTGGTTGGTATTTTCGTTTGTTTTTTGTTTTTTTAGTGTCGAGTTTTTTTCTTTTAATATGGCAAATGATTATTTCATAGCCATTGCCCAGGCGCAGGCAATTAAAAACAAAAAAAGGAAGCTGCGAAGCATCTTTGGGTGAAAGAGTGGTTGAAGAAAAGGGATGAATTTACGCACAAAAATCTTCTCAATGAACGCATTGTTGTGGAAACTTGTGAAGGAATAAACAAGATTTTAAAATATAATATAAAGGCAATTAAAACAAATTATTAATGGACTTAATTTTTTCGGCTTATAATTAAAATCATTTTTGTTAAACAAAACAAAGTTCTTAAAAAGAAAATAAATAAACAATATCATAAAATTCATAAATAAAAACAAAACTAAATAAAAAATATCAAAATATCTACTTCTTTTATAATTTTTTTGCTACACACTTTCGAAAAACCCGCGAAACAAAGAGTGATGTTACCCCTACGAAATCTAGAGAAAAATTTAATTTGAAGTGATTGCCCGCACACACATCAAATTTGCTTCAATTTTCTGCGGAGCAGGTAGCGAAAATCAAAATATTTTGATATTCTTCAAACTCTTCTCAGCCTGTACGTGTGAGGTCAGTTTTCTGTACGTGTGAGTACAGTTTTACGAATAAAATCACATAAATTCCAATTTGATCCAATCAGTTTGATCGTGGCGGGGCTACTTTATACATGAGTAGTGGGACCTACAGTTAAAGTCGACTCCGAACGACAGATTTTTGAGAAGCTCTTCATGGCAATTTTATTTACTCTCAGAGTTTTTGCCAGAAATCTGCTGAGAGGCAGTCGCCGAAGAAATATTTTTTTTTCATATTTCGTTTTGATGTCTGACCTGGGATACGAACCCGTGCTTTTCGTCTAATAAGCCAACACACTACCTAACCAACACACTAGACTTCGGCGACTACCAATAGAATATTACATATATATTGGCTTAATCTCAGTCAATATTTATGGAATATAAGGATATAAGTACAGTCGAATTTTGTTCTATTCAAAGTGATTTTTTGTTTTTTTTTATTAAATTGCAAAACAACACCTCTAGCTGGAATAGTAATAATAAAAAACACTCTTATAATTATTCACGCATTAGAATCATAGGAATATGCATTTAAAAATTTTAAAGATTAAAAACATTTACATACATATACGTACAAATAGGAAAGTACCAAAAGGGTCATTTGCGTTACATTGCCACTCAAAATACATATTAGCCCAATTCACAATCTCATGTATTTTTGCAATTGTATTTATGCAATTGTAAATATTTCCTATTAATTGTGAACAAATTTTACTGGTTGGATTTGCAACACTCATTGTAAAACACAAATACACAGCTGATTGTCAAAAATAAAAAATAAATAGATATATGATTTTAATTTTATGATATTTGTTAACAATTTATAAAAATGTCTAATGGAAGTTTGAAGGAACAAATATTGGACTCCTTAATAGACGAGGCTGCCGAAGAGATTATGTTCATCGAGGGTATGAACAATTCTATTTAAAATTTCATTAATTTTTATTCTTTTTTTATATTTTGGGTCTCCATTTGCCAACGAAATTTATTATTTTTAATAAATAAATTGTCAGCTGTCAGTTTATTTAAGTGTTGCAAAATGTTGAGTAAATATAAACTATGGTTTTGAGTATTGTTTATTTTATAAACTGTAGCAAGAGTATTTCTTTATATTTTGTTATTGTAGTGTAAAAATATACTATACCATTTTGCAAATGCAATGATGCAAGACCATTTACACGAGATCGTGAATTGGGCTATTATTTATTTATTAGCGCAGTTCACAATCTTGGGCAAATGGTCTAGCATCATGGCATTTGCAAATGTTGGGTATTTTTTTGCACATACACTAACAAAATACACAGAAATACCCTTGCCACTGTATAGCAAATATGCCACACTCAAAACCGTAGTTTATATTTGCCATACTTAAGCAAGTGAACAGCTGATCATAAAAATGTAAACATTGAAAAATAAAGTCACAAAAAAATGGAAACGTACAACATAAATAAACGAATTAAAAGAGTAAAGTCGAATAAAAAATGGACAGAAGGCGAAATAAATAAATATTTAAATATAAAATGACAACATTTAAGAAAACAATAATGAATATATGGCTTGTCTTTTCATTTAAGAAGTTTGCAATAAGTGTTGCAAAGTTAAACAAAAAAAACCGTTCACAATTAATGGCAAATATTTACCATGGTATAAATTTACCATCTAAATCAACGATTACCATTTCATAGCACAATTGTGCTGAGAGAACTCACACGCATTCTTGTGTTTTTTGATTTAGTTGTCGATCAGACTGCGACAAAAACACATGTGCGGCGGATGCTTTACTATTTTTTTCAGAATGACACTCAAAAAATATTGTATGTTAAAAGATGCTTTTGATAATATTTAATGCCTTATATATTTTGTCGCATAGTATAATTTTTTTTAAATCTAATTTTTAAGCCAAAGATGGATACCTTTACGATCTTTTAATAAAAAATGGATTTTTTTTATTTTATTTTTATTTATCTAAAATTATTAAGCCAAAGATAGATAGCTTTACATATGTAAGTTGATAAAATGAAAATCAAAATAACGTATATTACAAACACTTTTCTATGGCTGTAAATAAATCAATTCTCTCAATTTATTTTCTCTCTCTTACTCACTAATATATAACCAAAAAATTTTTG
Organism: Sarcophaga caerulescens; assembly: GCA_927399465.1. Lineage (NCBI taxonomy): Eukaryota > Metazoa > Arthropoda > Insecta > Diptera > Sarcophagidae > Sarcophaga > Sarcophaga caerulescens. The sequence goes on along the minus strand of OV656872.1, from coordinate 89,208,797 downwards.
GTAAACCCTGGTCTAAACCAACAATTACCATTTCATAGCACAATTGTGCAGAGAGAACTCACACGCATTCTTGTGTTTTTTGATTTAGTTGTCGATCAGACTGCGACAAGAACACATGTGCGGCGGATGCATTAGCATTTTATTTCGGAATGACACTCAAAAAATATTTTATGTTAAAAGATACTAATATTCAATGCCTTATATGTATGTTATAAAACATTTAAAGAATGTAGGGAATATGTTCTTAAAAGACATTTTGTATGTTAATATGTAAAAAATGGATTTTTTATTTATCTAAAATTATTGAACCGAACATAAATAGTTTTATGTATGTTGATGAAATGAAAATCAAAATAGCGTATATTACGAACACTTTTTTATGGCTGTAAATAAATAAATTCTCTCACTTATTTTCTCTCTCTTACTCACTAATACATAACCAAAAATTTTTTGGTAACCCTTGATCTAAATGCCCAAGATTGTGAACTGCGCTATTATGTTTCAGAGTTTTCATGATTGTTTATTATGATTGTCATGCGTATAGACAATCATAATCCTAATATATATTATAAATCTTTCTGTAAGTCTGTTTTTTTGTTTGTTTGTTTGTTTGTTTGTTTGTTTGTTTGTTGGTTTGTTTGTTAGCCAATCACGCCTGAACGCCTGGACCGATTTTCTTGAAATTTGGGATATAGATCGAGTCATTGCCGGTGCAGGTTATAGGCTATAAATCTTTTCAAAATTTTGACCAAAAGGGGGAAAAAAATGGGACAAAGGGAGAAAAAATGGGCAAAAATTAGTACTTTTATGCATAAAATCTGTATTTTATCTGTTTTATAGGTAATTTTTTACAATTTAGCTTGGTTAAGTTTCCCAAATAGCTATTGGAGGTGTTCCGTTTCAAAAGTTGAACCAAAAGGGGTTCAAAAAGGGGGAAAGGGGCCAAAAACGGGCAAATTGAGTGTAAAGCCAATCACGCCTGAACGCCTGGACCGATTTTCTTGAAATTTGGGATATTGATCGAACTTTTGTCGGTGCAGGTTAAAGGTAATAAATCTTTTAAAAATTTTGACCCAAAGGGGGAAAAAATGGGTCAAAGGGGAGAAAAAATGGGCAAAAATTAGTACTTTATGTATAAATGCTGTATTTCATCTGTTTTAAAGGTATTTTTTTACGATTTAGCTTGGTTAAGTTTCCCAAATAGCTATTGGAGGTGTTCCGTTTCAAAAGTTGAACCAAAAGGGGTCCAAAAATGGGGAAAGGGGCGAAAAACGGGCAAATTGAGTGTATAGCCAATCACGCCTGAACGCCTGGACCGATTTTCTTGAAATTTGGGATATAGATCGAGCCATTGCCGGTGCAGGTTATAGGCTACAAATCTTTTCAAAATTTTGACCCAAAGGGGGAAAAAATGGGTCAAAGGGGAGAAAAAATGGGCAAAAATGAGTACTTTATGCATAAATGCTGTATTTTATCTGTTTTAAAGGTATTTTTTTACGATTTAACTTGGTTAGGTTTCCCAAATAGCTATTGGAGGTGTTCCGTTTCAAAAGTTGAACCAAAAGGGGTCCAAAAATGGTGAAAGGGGCGAAAAACGGGCAAATTGAGTGCATTTATATTTAGGACTTAGAGTATTCAAAAAACTGGGTTGTTTGTTAAACCGGTTTCCGAATAATTTGAAAAATTGCATTTTTTAAGAAACCGGTTTCAAAACCGCTTTCGAAACCGATAAACCGGTTTTTTATTTATTGTTATTTTTAATGCAAAAATTACCCAATAATTTTTTTTAATTTTTTAAACTAATCCAAACTACATAACCCGCGCAACGCCGGGTACAATCTGCTAGTATGTAATAAATAAAGAAATATCATTTTTTATATACAAATTTAAAAGATTAATATATACGATTAATATAAACTCAAAATACATACATATATATTATTTATTTATTTTTTAAAAAGTTTTTTGTGCACAATAGAAACATAACAATAAGTATTTCCTTATATATTTTTTTTGTAAATATATTTTATTATATACATGTAACAATTTAAAAGTTTTATATAAATAAATAAGAATTAATTTTTTATATGAATAAACAAGAAGGCATTTGTGCCTCAATGCAACTATGCATACAATAGCCCTATCACTCATGTTCAAATGTCACGTAAAAACGTGAAACAATTCTGTTTTATACAGATCGTTTTGCTAACGAGATAGAACGTTCACTATTGTACGTTACGTTCTCTTGCTTTTTGTTACAATTGTGTGCATATGAAGAGCTGATTTCTTTGAGTAAAATGCGATCAGTTCCGTTTACTTAAAGAAGACATTTTTGTCAAAACTTGACGTAAATATGGAAATAGAGTATTTAAGATAAATTAGTCTTGTAAAATACATTAAAGTATAATTAAATAATTTAAGAAATAATATATTACAAAGACAATACAGTGCAGGCATGACACTACAGTGTTGTTTTTGAATTTTATCTTTGTTTATTTTATTTGTTTTTCTAGTTCTTTGTTTTTTATGGAATAAACATTTTAGTCTTTAATGTAAGTGTTTATTCCGATATCGTAACAATATCACCAAGAGTTTTTCGTAATTTATTAAAACGATATTGTAGAATTTTATTTTGATTCGTAAGATTCGATTGTGGCAATGTATCAATTTCTAACAATTTTTATTTTGCAGTTATTTTTTTTTTCACATAAATTTAATTATCGTAAAGTGGTACAAAATGATTAATTCGCAATAATTACCGGCTTATACATAGTCACATGATTGTCCTATAAAATTTAGAAACAGATATTTTATTTCACACTAATTTCAATATAATAATTTTACTTTGTAGCATCTACTTATTTAAATGATGTAAATTTTATTGTCATACAATTTAATTTTTCATAAATGAAACACGGTTTCAAATAGCGCTATATGGGAAAAATTTTTTTTTAAATAAATATTTGCTTGATTTTTTTCAGACAAATAATGCTCTTACTACGAACTGCAGACACCAGCACTACATGTTTTTGTTTAAAAAGCATTTATTTTACGACGACTATATCAATATTGATGATCCTGTGGAGAAAGAACTTTTGTATCATCAAGTTTTGCACTGCCTACGTACCGAAAAATTTCCTATAACTGAAATGGAAGCTATAATGTTGACAGCGCTTCAGGGACAGCTTGAGTTGGGTGATTGTGGAGAAATTCTTAATGATTATAGGGTAATAGCAAGCCATTGTTTGCCACCAAGATTTGTTCCTAATATACCACATGAGGCTGTGGCAATGCACCACCAAAGTCTTCGCGGAATGTCATCATCAGAAGCAAAAAAATCTTTTCTAAATTTAATACAAAGTTGGCCTCTCCATCGCGCAACAATATTTGATGTGATGGTAATAATATTATTGAACAATTATACGTATAATGCTATATATTTTAATAAAAATTTTATTTGTATTTATTTTTAGCAAACGTTTACATCCAATTGGCCTCGTGTTTTATGGTTAGCAGTGGATCAAAATGGAATACATTTGTTAGAGCATCGTTCCCGTAACATTCTCTGCACTCACTACTATGAATCTATCATATCTTACTCTCCGAATATGAATTCATTGATGATTTTTACAGGAACCGAAAGAAAGCAATCAAAAGTTATTTTAAGCACATCCCAGGTAATATTTTTTTGATCTATTTAAAAATTAATAGCAATCTTAGAGCTATTAATATATACAATAAATTAACAACTTTCTGTTTAATCGTTTTAAAAACAACTATTCTTGGCCAAGTTTCTTTCAGGTTTCAGGTTTCTTTATTTAAATTGAAAGAAAGATTGAAAATAAATTAACATTGGCCTATAAAAATTAGTGGTGATTAGTTAATGTTGAATAATAAAGAAATAGCAAACAGCTAAGCGCAGTTGGTAATTAGTTTTAATCAATTAGTAGAAATTGTCGAATAGCCGGGTTCTGTTAACCTAAATGATTAAGATAATTAATGTTAACTATTCTTCTTTCAGCAACTTTTTAAGACGACAATTTGTGTCAAAATAACTTAAAAATATTTAAGTAATTGTGTGATTTTTATACCACTGATGATTCGACTAGTCTGAAATCGTTCTTTTTACAAAAAAAGGGTTAATTATATAGACATTTTTCGGAGATTTGATAATAACAATTTTTTTCTTAAGCGTTTTATTTGTTGAAATAATTCCTTGAATGTTGGATGCATTTACATAAAGTCTTCTATACTATGTTTGTCAGAAGTTTTATGAAATACATATTTACTTTTCCTTTATTTTGTTGTGAATATAAATTAAATTTCAAAAATATGTATATAATAAAAATGATGCCTACTACAGGGAATAAGCTTTTGTGTAGAATAGAGCGAATAGTATCTGTCAGGATTACAACCTAGTTCCTCACACCACTCATGTTGTGTGTGTTAATTTTATTCATGAGTGGCGGGACCTACAGTTTAATTAAATTAAAAGCACGTGATTAAATTTAAAATATGATTATTTTATGCCAATAGTATAATTAAAAATTTCAATATTTCAGTTTTGAAATACTTAGCAGTGCTTAATAACTATATGTTGTTATTTTCTGTGAAGTTTCGGGCGTCTATTAGATCTTGTGAAAATTAATCTATTGTAAATGAAAAAGGGTTATTATTTTATATGTGTAGATATACTAGAGTATAGCATTTTCACAATCATATTTCAAATAGTACCAAAGTCATTTCTATTAACTTTACTTTTACCAGACATCTAACAGGGTGTATGCTGAGACATTTTATGTGCGGTTGTTGAATATGAGAATATGCAATCCTAAAGGTGCTAAGATACTTATGAGGGTCAGCGATGTCAACCGCAGATATATGTTATTTTATATTACTTAACTATTCTAATAACGAATATGATACAAATGCCGCTACATACATATTGTTACGAAAATGGAAATGGTGTTGTTAAAATAATAAGCAAAAGCTCCAAAAACAACACAATGGACTTGATCACACATAAAATGATAAACAAAAGCTCCAAAAACAAAACAATGCAGTTGTTCACGTGATCAACGAATGAGTAAACATATAGCAACAAAAACCACAGGCTTGTTTACAAGTTCGATGAATAAACAAAAATATAGCAACAACGTCCGTGTATAAAAAAATATAGCGGAAAGACAAACAAACAAAACAACAATAACTCTGCCTGGACGAAAGTAAACAAGATACACGAACAACAAAAATGGAAACAAGTTGTTTACATTTTTGGATTGTTCCCGAAGGTCGTCATCATCCTTCAAGGGCATTCATCACACTGTTGATCCAGTGATATAAAAGGCAAGATAAAGCGAGCAACGATGATTCAGTTAGAATTCAGTCAGCCGTGTATGAAGACGCGTTATTCTCGGAGTTCGAGTTTGAATTTAATCGTGTAAGACGACGTCACGTCGGTGTGAGAATTAAATCTATCGAGCTTTAATTCGGTCAGACTTGTGTGCAGACAAGTTGCGTTAGAGAACACAGTTGTTAGTGTAGTGCTTACAAAAAAAAAGGTTGTGAGCAAAAACGAATAACTAATAAGTGTTGTTGCTTACAAGAAGGTTGTAAGCAGAGAAATATAACGAAAAAAAAGCACATATTGTGAAAGTTATCGTTGTATAAGTGGAAAAAGTTCGAACAGTGGCACAAGAGTTGTGCCGATATTAAAGAATTGATTGAAAAATAAACAGAGATTTAGGGTGCGTTCGTAAATTCAGCAAATTAGTGCACGACTGCGGCAGTAATGCCAAGTTTTGTTGCTAATGCGTGATCAGCTGTTGCAAATGCTTTGAAATCGTCCTCGGAACTAAAAATATAAATAATTAAAATTTTCTATAACAATATCTTTTTTTTTTTTTTTTTTTTTTTATTTATTTTAAAAATCGAATCTTCACCTTTGTGAAATAACGATTTGTGTATCAAATCTTAAAGCTAAAAACCGTTAATCAGTCCCGCCAATGCTGGACGTGAAATTGTTATATTGCTGATTTTGATATATATGTTATATTGCTGATTTTGATTGGGTTTCCGGTTTTGCGGATGACTTTATATCAGGTCTGTAGTAACTCTTCTTTTTAATCGGATATGTCTTCCACTACCTAAGATTGCACGACCCAGGGGATTTGGGTGAATTTCAAGCTTACTCAAGTAATTCACAGCATACTTTGCGATTTCGTCCTTAACCAAGGGTACATTTAGATCTTTATGGATGTTTGAATTTTTTAGGTACCAAGGGGCATTTGTTATAGTTCTCAAAATTTTGTTTTGCTGCCGTTGAATGCGTTCAACATTTGTCTTTGAGGCAGTACCCCATAGCTGAGCACCATAGCTCCAGATTGGCTTCAAGATAGAGTTGTAGATAAGGAGCTTGCAATCCAAGTTTAGCACTGAATTTCTTCCAATAAGTCAATTTAACTGGATCATTTTTAGTTTAAGTTGCGTCATTTTGGCTTCTATATGGGGCTTCCAGGTAAGACGGCGGTCAAGATGAATACCTAAGTACTTTACGTCTGCTCGTTGGGGAATTTTTTTATTATTAATGAACACTTCTGGACAAGATTTTTTCCGTAGTGTGAACGTAACGTGGGTACACTTGTTTTCGTTAACCTTCATTCTCCACAACTTCAGCCATGACTCCAACTCTACTACATGGTTTTGAAGATGCCGAGTTGCTTGTTGAGGGTTTTCATTAATGCTTAAAAAAGCTGTATCATCTGCAAAAGTGGAGATATGAACATTTCTACTTGTTGGCATATCGGAAGTATAAATTAGGTATAATATTGGCCCCAAAACACTGCCCTGTGGCACTCCGGCGTTAATGTCATGGGTCTCACTCACATATTCACGTTCTTTAACACGAAATTTTCGTCCGGTTAAATAGCTCAGTAGTAAACGGCTGACGTTTGGTGGCAATTTTTGTTTCAGTTTATGAGCCAGCCCCTCATGCCATACTTTATCAAATGCCTGAGAGACATCGATAAAGAGTGCTGAGCAGTACTTTTTCTCTTCAAAAGCCTTTCTTATAACGTTAACTAAACGATGAGTTTGTTCGATTGTGCTATGCTGTCGTCTAAAACCAAACTGATGGTCTGGAATGCATTCCCCTTCATTAAGCATAGGGATCAACTTTTTAGTGAATGCTTTTTCAAAAAGTTTAGATACATGCGATAACAGACTTATGGGCCTGTACGACTCAACATTTGTGTGATCCTTACCAGGTTTAGGGATCATAATAATCAGTGATAACTTCCATGCTCGAGGATAATATTCTAAGCGGAAAATAGCGTTAAATATAAAAAGAATTAATTTTCGAACTGATCGTGGTAGCTCTTTAATCATTTTGTTGCTAATTTTATCGATTCCGGGCGCCTTTTTAGGATTTAAGTCATCAATGGCCTCTTCTATATCTCGTAAGCAGAATCTTAAATTTGCAGCGGAGCTGAATAGTGGAACAAAGGGCGGCAGTTCTTGTGTAACTTCGGCTATGTTAGGGGAGAATACATGGCTAAGATGATTTGCAAACAGCTTGGCTTTTTCCATCTCGTCTCTTGCCCATTCGCCATTTGGTTTTTTTAACGGTGGCCTATTTATTATCGGTCTTTTTATATTCCTTGCTGCTCTCCAAAGAGAATGATAAGAGTCTGCGGTTGAATCAAGATTTTCAAGATATCTCTTCAGAGAAGCAGTCCTACGTGACTCCAAAAGACTTTGAAGCCTAATTGTGCAGTTTCTTAACTCAGTCTTGATGCTAGGAGATCTATGCCGTTGCCATGCTCGTCGTAGTCTTCTTTTTTCAACTAGAAGCTCTTCAACGTCTGCGAAATATATTCTTTTCTCTTTAATTTCTCGGCGAGGCAGATTTGCATGCTGAGCAGCCTTCTTAATGTTTTCCTCTAGCTTATCTATTGATTGGTCAATATCATGCAGGCTTCTAAGTGGTACGTTCTCTGTACAATGTGTGCTCAAATATTTTTTGTATTTCAACCAGTTTATTCTGCCCGTCTGAATCTCGCATGGATGAGAAACCCGGCTAGGCAACAATACTTGGAGAGTGGTCTGAAGACAATTCATATAACGATTTAACCTTTAGGTTTACTGCAGGTATACCTTTGACTACGCCAAAATCTATTAAGTCTGGGATCTTGCTTCTATCAGCAGGCCAATATGTGGGCTCTCCGGTTGAAATCACACTCAATCCCAATCTGGATATAGCATTGAAAAGAGTACGGCCTTTTGGGTTTGTCAGACGGGATCCCCAGAAAGTGTGCTTGGCATTATAATCACCGGCTGCTATAAAGCGGGATCCTAGTGATTTAAAAAATCGGGAGTATTGCTCTTCAGTAAGTGCATATCTGGGAGGAAAATACACCGATGCGACCGTAAATTTATATTGAAAGTCCTCTATGCACACCGCAGTAGCTTGAAGAAAATCATCGCTAACCTCGTCCAGTAAATAGTGTTTTAGCCGGGACTTAATCAGTATGCCTGAACCTCCGCGTGATCTACCTCTAGGGTCTTTCGTATTATACAAAGAGTAACCATTTATTTTAAAAAGGCTTCTTTCTGTTAGATGTGTCTCAGAAATCAGCATTATATCTATTTGTTGGTTTTTTAAAAAGTAATCTACTTCATTTTTATGTTGGCGGATGCCGTTTGCATTCCAGTAACAAATTTTTAATCCAATCATTTATTTGAAATAGCCTGTAAGATAGTGGATTGCATTTTCAGCATTTCCTGCATCATGGTTGTCATAGTTGTAGTAAATGCGTTTATAGTTTGCACAAGAGACTGTAATGTGGCCTCAAGGTTGTTAAAATTTGGAGCAGAGTATTGAGTTTGGGGCTCCTGATTCATGACTGATAGGTTCGACTTAACCATATTTGCGTATGAGATTCTGTTAGAATTAATAGGACTTATGTGACTTGTGGGCTGAGCAATCTGAGGGAAATTAATATTAGAAATAGCAGGTGGCACTTGGCGTTGGTTATGTAAATCTGATGACCTATTTACCATAGAACGCTTAAAGTGCGTGAACACAGGACAACCTCTGAAATTAGCCGTATGATTGGCACCGCAGTTACTGCATTTTCTTGCGTTGAAGTCAGTCTTTGACTTGTTGCACTGAGCTACTCCGTGGAGCTCGCCACATGCTACGCATACTGTAGGCAACTTACAGTAGGCTTTGGTGTGACCGAATTCCTGACAGTTTATGCATTGTACGGGGCCTACACGCTTATGCGGTTCCTCTACTATAATTCTACGGTGTAATAGGTATTTTAAGCCATAAATGGGATGAGTCTCGTGTTTTTTCAAGGCTATATCCCCGGGTTCCAATTCCACTTTAAACATAGGCTGAGGAAGTTTGTCTCGGTTTTTGATGTTTATTATGTTTTTAATTTTGAAACCTTTTTCCTTTAAAGCATCCTTGATTTCCACAGGATTTACGCTTTGTTCTATGCCTTTAATAACTACTTGAAGGCCTTTGGCGCTTTTAAGCTGATAGGTATAAAATATATCAATATCGGTTAAATTTTATTAGTTTTCCATTTTTCTGCAAATAAAGCAAAATTTTCTTTTGTTTAATAGCTTTTATATCACGAAACTACAATATTGTCGAAAAAATGGTTTACCGCAAACTATTGCAACTGAAATCTAACTGTTGCTATATTTGCAAAAATTTGTGACAGTATTGCATTTTGTCTGCAAAAAAAAAACGTTAGACGCAAGTTAGTGCTGCCAAGTATTGCATTTTTGAACATTTGATTTTTATTATGCTGCAGGTTGCACAACTACTGCATTTACGAACGTACCCTTATTTTTATTTTATTTGCAATCTACGAACTCATATTTTTAACGTTTTTAAAAGGTAAAAACGTAACAATTGGTGTCAGAAGTGGGATTGCAAAAATTAAAAGTAAAAATAAATCAAGATGAAACTCTCCGAGTTAAGAGTGGAGCGGCTCAAACAAGAATTGAGTAAATTAGCGCTGCCAACAATGGGCACGAAGAATGAACTCCAAAGGCGGTTAAGGGAAGAGCTGCAGCATCAGGGCATTGATGTAGACACTTACGACTTCGAAGACGAAGAGGAACGTGAGTTAAAGGCTCCTGCAACCTCCAGCGGTCTTGACATGAGTCCGGTGCTAGCCGCACTAATGGAACAAATGCAAGTAATGCAGGAAGAGAACAAAAAGCAATTTGCTGATTTAATAGAAACTACCAGAGCCGAAAACCAGAAAATACAGGAAGAGAATCGAAAACTATGTGCTGATTTTCAAGAAGCTTCCAGAGCCGAAAATGAAAAACTTCTGAATGAGTGGCGAAAGGATAGGGAACAAAGGATGGAAGAGTCTCTGTTAAAAATTGAAGACAAACTAGGTGCGTATGATGAGAAGCTAGATGAAATGCTGGAGTCATTCGGCGGAAAAGTTACAAGTGTCGCTGAAGAGGTGTCAAGTTTAGAAGAGGCCGTTGACACGGAAGTAAGTAATTCGGAAAAGTCCGTGGAGGGAAAACTTTTTATGATGGAAGAGAAGAGCCAGCGACCGGAAGCAGTACAAGCCGTATCAGAAGGTACCGGAAGGATAGAAGCACCTTGCTTTGATGGTAGCTCAGCCCTATCCGTATTTAAACTCCAATTCGAGGCAGCAGCCAGCAGAAATAGTTGGGACGATGAAGAGAAGGCTTTGGAACTTACCTTGGCGTTAAAGGATGCCGCCGCTGAGATTCTAGAAAACATGCCAGCCAGCCGCAAAAACAACTACAGTGATTTAATGGTGGCGTTACAGCGTGAATTTGGCGACGAGCACGAAAGAGAAATGTACCCTAAGGAGTTAAGGTGCAGTGCGAAAAAGGGTAATGAGTCACTGCAAGCCTTTGCAATGGAGGGCGAGAGATTAGTGCAGCTCACATACCTGGGAGAAAATGGTATACGCGCCGGTGATGTCAAATTGGCGGTATGTTCTGTACAAAAGACAGTCCTCGAAGAGACAGTGACCATCGTACTAGCCCAGGAGACCGCTTGTATGATTTCTACAGCACAAGCGAGAAAACTGCGAGGAGTGGAAATCGCGGAGGAAAAAGGACGCCTATTCGGTAAAATTAAAAAGTTGTTAAGGCAAGTTGTGGCAGAAGCCGGACGAAAGGTCAAGCCGAGGCGTCTCAACTGTGGAAAGAGCGGTCACGTCCGGAAGAAACTGGAACGCGCCACGAGGAAGGTCAAGATCCGATTCACCATCAAACGGGCGGGAGACCAGCCATCATCAGCGGGGCAAGTGCTGGTTTCCTAGAAGCGAGATCCCCACAATGCCCAGTAAAGCTAAGTCGAGGTCAGCTGCACAATATAAGTCGAGCGCACTTTTGGAGCGGATAACAACAGCAGGTCCTTTGTATTGCCAGAAACCGATATGTTCTCGTCGAGACGGATTACTTCAGCTAATGGCCGGAAGTGTATGCCATACCCAATCAAGAGGCGAACACAGTAGAAAAGGTTTTTGTGAGCCACCGGGAATGATGCAATATATATTCAAAAGTTCTATTAAAAGAAATTAATTTTATGTAACCTAAAATTAAATTGTTATTAATTCGCACTTATCTGCAATAAATAATAAATTTTTAACATTCTTATAATCTTTTATGTTAAAATATGAATATATTTGAAATATTTTAATTTACCTCATTACTTTTGTTTAATTACAGGCATTCCAGATTGCAACACTTATCAAAGAATATTCTGAAATTGTAAAGGATAAAAGAATAGTAGCAGAAACTTCATCGTAGTTAACAAATGACTCTGATTTCAAAGGCGACAAAATTGTTAATTTAAGTGCTACATAGTATATTATATACAAATCTCAGTTCAGTCCGCACATTTAAACAATAATAAAATGTTTTTATAATTTCTTTGTACAACTTTTTGTATTATAATTTGTAGGCAATATTAACTATTAGTTCCATAACATAGATAAATTAATTTAAAAAATGTCTGACATTCCAAATGCTTAAATATGTATATTGAAAGTATTATTCAAGAAGTAATAAATTAGAATCGGAATATTCGAAATATTATTATGTATATTATGCAAAACTTATCCGTGTTTATCAGGATTATTGTGACTTATTAATTACTTTTTCTTTTCGTTTTGTTTTTAATAACCAACACTAGTATACAAAGCTTTGTGTTGTACCTAGAAAAGTAGATAATTAATGTGAAAAACATGGAGAAATCCACTACCTTCTTGCAGGTTGAGTAAGATTATATCGTTAGTCTCATTCGCAAATGTGTTAAGTCCCTTTTTTCAAATTTTACAGGAGACACAAAAAACATTGTAGCTTTTTCAGTTTTTAAAATTTCTAAACTGTTTAAACGCAATTATTTTTACAAAATAATAATAATATTAATAACTAATAATTTTAATTATTATTATTAATTAATTAATAATATTAATATTTTTCGTAGTTTTGTGGACTTAGCGTTTTTGCAAACCACAAAATTACAACAACTTTAAATTATATAATGACATGTTTTTTGTTGTAAAATATGTATTATGTATAATGTTACCGTTTTGCATTAAAATCTCAATTTTGGAAAAAAGTGGACTTAGAGTCTTTGCGAATTATACTAACGATATGTATTAAGAGCTGAGTCATAAATTTTAGTTTGTAAAACAATTTCATAAAAATTTCGTTTTATATATACGTTTCGATTAAATTTGATATTTATTTTAATTAATAACATATAAGAATTTATGACAGTGTATAAGAGGTGACATAAAACAAAAATATAATCTTGAGATGATAAATGGTAATTTCAAATATATCAAAATTACAATTTGATATTTGATATTTCCTGCAATATAATATAATATTTATCATTATTTATTATATTATTTTGTGTTAATAGATAGATATACATACGTATATGAATGGTACATTAAATTTCAGTAAAACAATATTTGAAAAATGTAAATCACACACAAAATCGTTATATGGATTTGAAAATTTTAGCATAGTTTAAACCAAATATGCTTTGTTTTGTTATGTCATTTTGCTATTATAAAGATGTTCCATTATGATATCATCGTAGAAAAAATTGATTTACGCAACTTACTCCAATTATTTAACAACGAGTAAGATAGGAACATATAGTAATCAGTAAATCACTATCGATATATGTACATCACCAGGCGATTGCTTCCAACAGAATGTTACAAATTATAGCCTACTTACCGTTTTCCTGCCTGAGATGCAACCACGACCTCAGACATTCTTGTCACAGTCATCAAGATCACCATTTTAAGAATTTTGTAGTGATTGATTATAGGATTATGATCTTTACATTAACTTTAATTAATATTTACTTTAAAATATATGTACATGTACAAAAAAGTCTTGTAATAAAAATATAATATACATATGTAATAATAATCTTCTAGAAAAACTGTATATTTTCTAAAAAAGAAAAGAAACATAAATAGTTTAAGGAGAAAAATTATTATAGACCTTGACGCTAAACAACATTTTTTTACTGCCGCTTTGACAAAAAATTAACACAGATGACCGTGTGAAAATTCAGAAACTTCTAAATTTAAACTACAAACTTGCGAAAAATTCAAACGAACGGGAAACTGTAACCGTTCAAATTCAATTAGTACACCAGTGAAATTATTTGGATGCGTGGTATTAAAAATTTTCTACTTTGGACTTTTCATTTAATATTGTTGCTTAAGTAAATAATTCACTAAGTTTATAAATTTATGAAAGGTAACATTCTTCACAGTTAAAAGAAAAATTTCTAGGTATGTCTAACGTTAAATCCTTGTTTCATATTAAATATTAGAATTTTGACAATTGCTCGGTTTCATTTAGAAATTACAATAATTTACATTTATTACAAGCTTTATCCAGTTTCCATATGCGAAACCTAATCAATATTATGAACGTAATCAAAACATACTCGATGGAAATTTTCTATTGAATGGCTTCGTCTCACTTGTAGCCTAATGTGACCAACTCTCACGCCTTGCTAAACCATCGCTCATACAGATTAGGCCTATTTAAAGATATTTGTTTGTCGACCATTTTGTAAACGTCTTCGTAGCGTCATTGTTAAATAATTTTCCATTTTTAACAAATGCTTTCAATTCAAATCAATTAGTCGTTAAATTGTGCGCGTAATACGTATCCGTAGGCATTTTTCCATACTTGAAAAAAATCTATGATTAAAAATACACCTTTCCAAAACTTGTAAGCCGATTGATCGATACTTGAGTAATAAAATAATAATAAAATAATTTATACATATGTATTGCAGTTCCAAAAACACTTGATTGATTATACGTTGAATTTAATTTTTTTTACCCTTTAACTGTTTAATTTTGTTTCAAAAAACTTTATCTGCCTGCTAGTTATCTTCAGCAAAGACGAGTATATTCAATATAAACAGAGTAAAATATAGGCAATTATGACCAAAACATCAAACGTTGCGAGTTGGTTTTTTTAGAAAATATATATTTTATTTATTTATATTTTTTTTTTTTTTTTTTTTGATAAAAAACAAAGTATCATTTCATTAATTAATCATAAGTAAAAATTAAAATTAATACAACCTATTGTTTATTAAAGTAGATAAGGTTGTCAAACTAAAGAATGTTCTAAAATGTACATTTTTCAAAAGGGGAAAAATTCCAGTACGTGCGAAATATTTTCGTTTCACTCTGATGAGTACACTGGCCAACATCAACAGTAAAAGCGTTAATACTGTAGCATGGTAATAAACACGAGACATTAAGGGTTAGTATATAATGTTTAATGAATTTTATGTTGTTGTAGTAAAATACGTTATTAACAAAAAACCAAATTAAAATGTTATTATCATATTAATGAAAAATAAATGTAATATTTGTTATTATATACATATATTTTTCTAATATTGTGTGCTTGAGTTTAGTATTTATTAGGTGTTCGTCATAATGTTTGATAATTATCTAGTTACTGGAAAAATATAATTTAATATTATTACAATATCGATATTAATTTTATTTATAATTAAAATTTTTATTTATATACTTAAATCTATAACATCATGCATTTGTATTGTATCTTCTCCTTAACTTACTTAAAATGCTTCAGAGAAAAATTGTTCAATAATAAAAAATAAATGCCAAACCAAACTAGTTCAACATTTTCGAATTAGTGCCTATAATTTAATTGATAAACAATATTTTCACCATACAATACTCTATTATTTCAAATACTATTATACTATATATGTACATGTGGACATATGTATGTATATTGTAATAAATATATGTACATATGTATGTATGTTAATAAAACCAACTAGTACTATTTATCGTTCTTACTTTTAATATATTGTATTTTAAAGTACATACATATTAGTAAACAGGAGGGTAAGTAAAATTTTATTGTCCATAAATTAGGACTATGAAGCGAAAGTATGGGTGTGTATATTTTTATGCAGAAAATGTAAAGGGTGATACTAGATTGCTGCAAACTGTTACTGAGCAGTCTTTTATTAAAATAAGAAAAATGGAATTTCATCAAAATTCCGATTTTTCATATAAAATTTTTTATATTCAATTAAGTCTTCAAATTTGGTACATGTACTTTGCAGAATAAAAAAGACTACATGCGAAGTTTCTTAAAAGCTTGTCACGCCGATCGGCCAAATTCAGTTCAATCAAATCTTTCGTATGAAAGCAAACAAAAGGTATTCAGCAATTGGTGGATTTTTTTGCCTAAAATTAAAAAATAAACTCTCCTCCATTTAATTTCAGTAAAAAGGCGGAACAGAAGTCGCCGTTGTCTAGTAGGTAGTGTGTTGGCTTATTAGACGTGAGAGCACGGTTCAAACACCAATTCAGACATCGAAATATGAAAAATACTTCTCGGTGACTTGCTCTAAGCAGATTTCTGGCAAAAATTCGGAGAGTAAATAATAAGTTTCATGAAAAGTTTCTCCAAAAAAAAAAAATCTTTCGTTCAGAGTCGACTTTAAACTGTAGGTCCAGCTATTTATGGATAAAATTAACACACACAATATAAGTAGTGCTAGCTAGGTCGTAATCCTGACAGAGGGGTTCTAATGACCAATTATGTATGTATGTAAAAAGCTGCAAATATATGATGACGACATTTTTCGTCAAAGAAATATTCCATAAATTTATAAGCGCAAACATTTTTATATCGTTGTTATATACTGATTACTTATAATTATGAAGGAAAATTACTCCTTATAATTATGAAGAAAAATTACGCCTTATGAAATGAGTTAAACAAAAGTTTATTCTCCGTACAGTAGGTTAAAATCGATCCCTTTAAAGTACATGTTTTTTTTTTCAATATAATTCCCTGTATTCAATTTAATTCTTAAGAACTATATAACATTTTATGAGAATTTACAATAGTATTACAGCAATTATATCTTAATGGCAATACCTTATAATATACAAATATAATGTTATGTTATCACAGATTAGGGATAAAAAATTAGGAGTTAAAAACCCTTTATTAATTTATATAAAAGTTTAATTTAGAAATTTACTGAATGGGTGACAAAAATAGCATCACTTAAAAGAACTTTCATATTGAAAGTTAAGGTTCTGCCTTTGTCTAGTGTAAATTTCTAATGAGATCATAAGTTGACTGCTGGCATTGATTTTCAAATTCTATCGTCAAATCTGTCATTAGTGCGCTAACGGTTTTTTGGCCGTAGGTATTGTGTAGTCTATCAGTAGAGAATCTCCAGTTCAGATTATGTACATATAATTTTTAGATTTTTGTTTTGTATGATTTGCAGCTTTTTAATGTGGCTTTTTCTATTTTGGGAAACCAGGCTTGGCAGCTATACGTCATTATCGGTCGTATACACATCTTATAGAGCATTATCTTATTTTTTAAATTTAGGGCTGATTTTCTGTTTAGAAGAGGGTACAATGCTCTGCCACATTTTATCGCTTTTACGGTTATGTGGTCAATGTGATCTTTAAAGTTCAGTTTTTTTGTCAAAAATCACTCCTAAGTATTTGACAGAATTCTTTATTTCAACCATATTTCCTTGTATTGTTAAAGAAGAGTTGGCGACACGCTTGGGGGATTTGTTAAATGGGAAAATTATTGCCTGTGTTTTGTCCTGATTTATTTTTATTTTCCATTTAGTGAAGTATTTATCAGCATATGTAATGGATTCCTTAAGCTTCTTAACTATTGCATTAGACACTTTTCCATTACAAATAAAAACACCATCGTCTGCGTAAAGAGTTGCTTCATTTTTTCTTTTA
The DNA here is from genome assembly GCA_927399465.1 of Sarcophaga caerulescens. NCBI lineage: Eukaryota > Metazoa > Arthropoda > Insecta > Diptera > Sarcophagidae > Sarcophaga > Sarcophaga caerulescens. The sequence goes on along the minus strand of OV656872.1, from coordinate 89,191,449 downwards.
ATAGGAATATCTGCAGAAAATATCGAATATAGCGTTGGTGACAAAACAGAGCCTTGAGGGAGTGTTGTATTGAGTATTAGAAAATAACTGAATTTTTATTAAAACTTCAAATAATTCATTACATGACATATTATATAAACTCAGTGACTACTTTGTATAAATAGATTATTCAAGTATTTACAACATTCCCCCTGAATAAACTATTTAAACAATTCCATATATAAAAATTAATTTAAACCAGATTTGGAGCTTAGGGATGTCAGCTTATCAGCACTAACTGCTTTCGTAAGGAAATCAGCTACCATATTTCTAATGTCCACATACTTCAAAATAACATCCTTCTTATCAAGCTTTTCTTTAATAAATTTTACCTTCAGGTCAACATGTTTAGTCCTGTTTGAGAATGAGTTGTTCTGAGCTATATTTATCGCACTTTTGTTATCGCAATAAATTATTATCTGCCCTTGCCATTCTTGAGTCAATTCTCGTTGTAAACGTTGTAACCAAATACACTCCTGAAAGGCTGAGACCATTGACATACATTCTGCCTCTGTTGATGAGAGTGCGACGGTACGTTGCCATCTTGTAGACCAAGATATTGCTCCACCTTGTAATGTAAACAAATATCCTGTGCTGGACCGTCTGTCATCCACGTTACCTGCCCAGTCTGCATCACAGAAACGAACCAGATCACCTTGACCACACTGATATGTAATACCTTTATCCATTGTACCTTTTAGATACCTCATAACTCTTTTAACTGCAGCCCAATGAGTTTTGCCGGGGTTCGTACTAACACGGCTTAACAAATTCACTGCATAACTTATGTCGGGGCGAGTGATTTGCGCTGCGACAGCCTGCATATACGGCACATTTAACATTTCCTTTTTCTCGACTTCATTGGATGGACACATTTCCGATGACAACTTTTGACCAACATCCATAGGTGTAGATACCGCCTTACATTCACTCATAGAGAAACGTTTTAATATTTCCTCAATGTATTTTGTCTGGTCAATTCTAATTGTGCCTTTTTCACAATCACGTGAAATTCTTACACCCAAAACAGAAAAAGCTTCACCAAGATCTTTCATCTTGAAGTTTGTGGCCAAATCATGTTTTAATCGATTGATCAAGTTAATGTCATTACAAAACACCAAGACATCGCCGACGTAAATCGCAACATATAAAATAATTGAACCTTCGATGTGATAATAAACACATTGATCGACATCGCTACGTTGTAAACCAAATTTCAGTAATACCTCATTAAGGTTCTTATTCCACACTCGGCTCGACTGCTTTAAGCCACAGAGCGATTTCTTTAAACAACAAACACGATTACTGCCGTCATCAAAACCTTCTGGCTGAATCATAAAAATTTCCTCCTCTAGGTCTCCATTAAGAAACGCTGATACTGCATCTAGCTGATGAACTATTAGCTTATGTTTCGCTGCCAATGCAAATAAAAAACGTAATGATGTGTATCGCACTACAGGTGCAAACGTCTCCTCGTAGTCGACACCTTTCTGCTGACTACAGCCTTTTGCAACCAGTCTGGCCTTATTACATATCTTGTCACCATTTGCGTTGAACTTTGTTTTAAACACCCACTTGCACTTTATGGGCTTTCTTCCTTGAGGCAAATCAGTCAAATACCATGTATTATTAGCTGTCAGGGATTCCATTTCCATTAAAATTAAAATTAATACAACCTATTGTTTATTAAAGTAGATAAGGTTGTCAAACTAAAGAATGTTCTAAAATGTACATTTTTCAAAAGGGGAAAAATTCCAGTACGTGCGAAATATTTTCGTTTCACTCTGATGAGTACACTGGCCAACATCAACAGTAAAAGCGTTAATACTGTAGCATGGTAATAAACACGAGACATTAAGGGTTAGTATATAATGTTTAATGAATTTTATGTTGTTGTAGTAAAATACGTTATTAACAAAAAACCAAATTAAAATGTTATTATCATATTAATGAAAAATAAATGTAATATTTGTTATTATATACATATATTTTTCTAATATTGTGTGCTTGAGTTTAGTATTTATTAGGTGTTCGTCATAATGTTTGATAATTATCTAGTTACTGGAAAAATATAATTTAATATTATTACAATATCGATATTAATTTTATTTATAATTAAAATTTTTATTTATATACTTAAATCTATAACATCATGCATTTGTATTGTATCTTCTCCTTAACTTACTTAAAATGCTTCAGAGAAAAATTGTTCAATAATAAAAAATAAATGCCAAACCAAACTAGTTCAACATTTTCGAATTAGTGCCTATAATTTAATTGATAAACAATATTTTCACCATACAATACTCTATTATTTCAAATACTATTATACTATATATGTACATGTGGACATATGTATGTATATTGTAATAAATATATGTACATATGTATGTATGTTAATAAAACCAACTAGTACTATTTATCGTTCTTACTTTTAATATATTGTATTTTAAAGTACATACATATTAGTAAACAGGAGGGTAAGTAAAATTTTATTGTCCATAAATTAGGACTATGAAGCGAAAGTATGGGTGTGTATATTTTTATGCAGAAAATGTAAAGGGTGATACTAGATTGCTGCAAACTGTTACTGAGCAGTCTTTTATTAAAATAAGAAAAATGGAATTTCATCAAAATTCCGATTTTTCATATAAAATTTTTTATATTCAATTAAGTCTTCAAATTTGGTACATGTACTTTGCAGAATAAAAAAGACTACATGCGAAGTTTCTTAAAAGCTTGTCACGCCGATCGGCCAAATTCAGTTCAATCAAATCTTTCGTATGAAAGCAAACAAAAGGTATTCAGCAATTGGTGGATTTTTTTGCCTAAAATTAAAAAATAAACTCTCCTCCATTTAATTTCAGTAAAAAGGCGGAACAGAAGTCGCCGTTGTCTAGTAGGTAGTGTGTTGGCTTATTAGACGTGAGAGCACGGTTCAAACACCAATTCAGACATCGAAATATGAAAAATACTTCTCGGTGACTTGCTCTAAGCAGATTTCTGGCAAAAATTCGGAGAGTAAATAATAAGTTTCATGAAAAGTTTCTCCAAAAAAAAAAAATCTTTCGTTCAGAGTCGACTTTAAACTGTAGGTCCAGCCATTTATGGATAAAATTAACACACACAATATAAGTGGTGCTAGCTAGGTCGTAATCCTGACAGAGGGGTTCTAATGACCAATTATGTATGTATGTAAAAAGCTGCAAATATATGATGACGACATTTTTCGTCAAAGAAATATTCCATAAATTTATAAGCGCAAACATTTTTATATCGTTGTTATATACTGATTACTTATAATTATGAAGGAAAATTACTCCTTATAATTATGAAGAAAAATTACGCCTTATGAAATGAGTTAAACAAAAGTTTATTCTCCGTACAGTAGGTTAAAATCGATCCCTTTAAAGTACATGTTTTTTTTTTCAATATAATTCCCTGTATTCAATTTAATTCTTAAGAACTATATAACATTTTATGAGAATTTACAATAGTATTACAGCAATTATATCTTAATGGCAATACCTTATAATATACAAATATAATGTTATGTTATCACAGATTAGGGATAAAAAATTAGGAGTTAAAAACCCTTTATTAATTTATATAAAAGTTTAATTTAGAAATTTACTGAATGGGTGACAAAAATAGCATCACTTAAAAGAACTTTCATATTGAAAGTTAAGGTTCTGCCTTTGTCTAGTGTAGATTTCTAATGAGATCATAAGTTGACTGCTGGCATTGATTTTCAAATTCTATCGTCAAATCTGTCATTAGTGCGCTAACGGTTTTTTGGCCGTAGGTATTGTGTAGTCTATCAGTAGAGAATCTCCAGTTCAGATTATGTACATATAATTTTTAGATTTTTGTTTTGTATGATTTGCAGCTTTTTAATGTGGCTTTTTCTATTTTGGGAAACCAGGCTTGGCAGCTATACGTCATTATCGGTCGTATACACATCTTATAGAGCATTATCTTATTTTTTAAATTTAGGGCTGATTTTCTGTTTAGAAGAGGGTACAATGCTCTGCCACATTTTATCGCTTTTACGGTTATGTGGTCAATGTGATCTTTAAAGTTCAGTTTTTTTGTCAAAAATCACTCCTAAGTATTTGACAGAATTCTTTATTTCAACCATATTTCCTTGTATTGTTAAAGAAGAGTTGGCGACACGCTTGGGGGATTTGTTAAATGGGAAAATTATTGCCTGTGTTTTGTCCTGATTTATTTTTATTTTCCATTTAGTGAAGTATTTATCAGCATATGTAATGGATTCCTTAAGCTTCTTAACTATTGCATTAGACACTTTTCCATTACAAATAAAAACACCATCGTCTGCGTAAAGAGTTGCTTCATTTTTTCTTTTAATAGGAATATCTGCAGAAAATATCGAATATAGCGTTGGTGACAAAACAGAGCCTTGAGGGAGTGTTGTATTGAGTATTAGAAAATAACTGAATTTTTATTAAAACTTCAAATAATTCATTACATGACATATTATATAAACTCAGTGACTACTTTGTATAAATAGATTATTCAAGTATTTACAACATTCCCCCTGAATAAACTATTTAAACAATTCCATATATAAAAATTAATTTAAACCAGATTTGGAGCTTAGGGATGTCAGCTTATCAGCACTAACTGCTTTCGTAAGGAAATCAGCTACCATATTTCTAATGTCCACATACTTCAAAATAACATCCTTCTTATCAAGCTTTTCTTTAATAAATTTTACCTTCAGGTCAACATGTTTAGTCCTGTTTGAGAATGAGTTGTTCTGAGCTATATTTATCGCACTTTTGTTATCGCAATAAATTATTATCTGCCCTTGCCATTCTTGAGTCAATTCTCGTTGTAAATGTTGTAACCAAATACACTCCTGAAAGGCTGAGACCATTGACATACATTCTGCCTCTGTTGATGAGAGTGCGACGGTACGTTGCCATCTTGTAGACCAAGATATTGCTCCACCTTGTAATGTAAACAAATATCCTGTGCTGGACCGTCTGTCATCCACGTTACCTGCCCAGTCTGCATCACAGAAACGAACCAGATCACCTTGACCACACTGATATGTAATACCTTTATCCATTGTACCTTTTAGATACCTCATAACTCTTTTAACTGCAGCCCAATGAGTTTTGCCGGGGTTCGTACTAACACGGCTTAACAAATTCACTGCATAACTTATGTCGGGGCGAGTGATTTGCGCTGCGACAGCCTGCATATACGGCACATTTAACATTTCCTTTTTCTCGACTTCATTGGATGGACACATTTCCGATGACAACTTTTGACCAACATCCATAGGTGTAGATACCGCCTTACATTCACTCATAGAGAAACGTTTTAATATTTCCTCAATGTATTTTGTCTGGTCAATTCTAATTGTGCCTTTTTCACAATCACGTGAAATTCTTACACCCAAAACAGAAAAAGCTTCACCAAGATCTTTCATCTTGAAGTTTGTGGCCAAATCATGTTTTAATCGATTGATCAAGTTAATGTCATTACAAAACACCAAGACATCGCCGACGTAAATCGCAACATATAAAATAATTGAACCTTCGATGTGATAATAAACACATTGATCGACATCGCTACGTTGTAAACCAAATTTCAGTAATACCTCATTAAGGTTCTTATTCCACACTCGGCTCGACTGCTTTAAGCCACAGAGCGATTTCTTTAAACAACAAACACGATTACTGCCGTCATCAAAACCTTCTGGCTGAATCATAAAAATTTCCTCCTCTAGGTCTCCATTAAGAAACGCTGATACTGCATCTAGCTGATGAACTATTAGCTTATGTTTCGCTGCCAATGCAAATAAAAAACGTAATGATGTGTATCGCACTACAGGTGCAAACGTCTCCTCGTAGTCGACACCTTTCTGCTGACTACAGCCTTTTGCAACCAGTCTGGCCTTATTACATATCTTGTCACCATTTGCGTTGAACTTTGTTTTAAACACCCACTTGCACTTTATGGGCTTTCTTCCTTGAGGCAAATCAGTCAAATACCATGTATTATTAGCTGTCAGGGATTCCATTTCAGAAATCATCGCTGCTTTCCACGAATCAGCATTTGAAGATGAAACAGCTTCATCGAAAGTTTCGGGGTCTCCTTGTTCGCCATCACACTTAGTAACACATAAATTATATCGGCGTCGAGGTTTACTTGCAATACGCTCTGAACATCGGACGTTGGGCTTATATTCAGTATCATCGCTGCTCAGTTCATCACCTATGCTGTCACTGCCGCCGGTGGCGCCGTTAATGTCAATTGCGTCTTCATACTAATCACTCTCAAAACCGATGAAGTCTTCCTGTACATCAGTTGGCAATTCTTCATTACCTTCCTCCCCTGAATTGACAACCTCATTTTCATTGCCAATATCAAGTACGGGGGAACTAATATTAGTAGAACTATTTTCAGCGACACATACCTTCCTATCGTTCTCAATGAAAACAACATCTCGACTAATTATAATGTTACGAGTAGCTGGATCTTGCAATCTGTACGCCTTACTTTCATTGCTATACCCCATTAAAATACATTCTATAGATTTTGTATTCAGCTTCGTACGCTTTTGTCTTGGTACATGCACGAAAGCCTTACTTCCAAAAACACGTAAATGTTTAAGGTATGGTTTTCTACCTGAAAACATTTCCTCAGGACATATGTCCTTACCACGGCAAGGTACAAGATTGATCAAATATACTGCTGTCATCGCAGCTTCTGCCCAATAAGCATCATCTAATCCTGCGTCCAACAACATACATCTTACCCGCTCTATAATAGTACGGTTGATGCGTTCTGCCACGCCGTTCTGCTCTGGCGTATATGGTGCTGTTTTCTGATGCTGTACAGTGATGCCAGGAGATTTTTTCCAAAAATCCCTACGTCAATGAAAAAAAATCCCTTTTTTCCCTACACGCACTTTTAAGTTTCCCTACAAAATTCCCTACGCCACTTTTTCCGTTTTTTTTTTTTTAAATAAATATTTATTTTAAATTTGTACATTTTCAATTCAGGTACATACATTTATTATACAAAAATAACATAAAAATATGTAACAAATATTATAAATTAATGAAAAAAAATTATATGTACAATTCTGTATAATTAATTTTTTTTAAATGACTCGATGTGCATTTAAAATTTACACAATTAATTAAATGAGATCTTATAATGCAAATAGAATTTAATAACTCATGGCTTAATTTGTTCCTTTTTTTCGTACGTACGTCAGTTACAACAGAAAAAATTCTTTCAGCGTCAGCGTTGGCATGTGGCAAACATAATAGCGCAGTTCACAATATTGGGCATTTAGATGGTAAATTTATACCATGGTAAATATTTGCCATTAATTGTGAACGGTTTTTCTTGTTTAACTTTGCAACACTTATTGCAAACTTCTTAAATGAAAAGACAAGCCATATATTCATTATTGTTTTCTTAAATGTTGTCATTTTATATTTAAATATTTATTTATTTCGTATTCTGTCCATTTTTTATTCGACTTTACTCTTTTAATTCGTTTATTTATGTTGTACGTTTCCATTTTTTGTGACTTTATTTTTCAATGTTTACATTTTTATGATCAGCTGTTCACTTGCTTAAGTATGGCAAATATAAACTACGGTTTTGAGTGTGGCATATTTGCCATACCGTGGCAAGGGTATTTCTGTGTATTTTGTTAGTGTATGGGCAAAAAAATATCCAACATTTGCAAATGCCATGATGCTAGACCATTTGCCCAAGATTGTGAACTGCGCTAATAAAATTTTTATAATTTTTGCAAAATTTGGAAAGATCAAATTGTCATTAAAATTTTTTGATTTGCAGATTTTGGACCAAAATGCTTCAACATCTAATTTAGACAATGTTTGTTTCTCATATTCAGAAAAACTATATTCTAAAGTTCATTCCATTCCGTTCATGTGTTAGTAAATTTAAGTCAACTTTATACTTATAACATATCAATTTAAATTGATAGACACTTTTGTTACTTTTTCCAATGGCCACTACGGGGTTTAAAAATTCCATTTCTTTGAAAATTGATTTGTCATTAAGTGGCAGTCTTCTTTGCGTTTCTTCAAGTGCAGTTATGTAGAATTGTAGACAATCAGATTTTACCTGATGAGCACTGGCTTTTGGAAATGTTTTCAACAATTCTTCACATTCACTGCCGACATCATCTATTGGCAATGAAACATGAGGTGAACTTATGACACAATAAATTTTCAAACATTCTTTTTTAATAAAATTTTGGCCAAGTTTATAAAAAAATTTTGTTGACTCTGAATGCAAAACATGAACCAACATTTTTTTCGAATGAAAAAGTGCATTTAACGAGTTAAAATAATTTAACACATATCTCAAAAAAGTAAGTAAGCTTTATTACACTCATTTATAAGTTCAGTCAGTATAACATCTGCAGATTTCAACTTGTTCTGTTTAATTGCAAATTTAAAATATTCAACTAGAGCTTGCAAATTATCCAATATTCTTTCGATGCATTTTTGATGAGACAGCCACCTGGTTGTTGATGTTCTTAATATTTTCCTTTTTTTTCGTTCATTTCTTGGAACTCCTCCAACTGAGAACATCTTTTAAAACTGCCGGAAATGTACGTTCCTATTTGTCTTACCAAATCCTCTGGGGCTCTTGGCAAGATTATGCAAGATTTGTTTGCTATGATGGCGGCAGTGTGGCAAATACATTTGATTGTTATTATGTCGGGATTATCCAGCAAAAGTCTGGATGCGAACGAATTGTTTTGTCCGACCATAACATTAGCGCCATTGCAACACAGTCCAATGATGTTATCAAAGGGAATATTGTATGATAAAATACATTTTTTAATTTATATTGGAAGAAAAATAGTTTTTAGAAGCTTAAAATTTGAAATTGAAAAAATTCCCTACAATTCGAAAAAACTAAGAAATCTTTTCCTTTTTCCCTACAAGTGAAATTTTTGAAAAAAATCCCTACAAAAAGGGAAAAATCCCTACACTTGGCATCACTGATGCTGTATACCACAATCTGCCAGGTACTTCTCAAACTTTTTAGTAGTATACTCGGGACCATTATCGGTGCGTAAAATCTTGATTTTGGCATTACATTGATTTTCAGCAAGCTTTTTAAAACGTATAAATTCGTCCAAAACATCTGACTTACGCTTTATTGGCACAACGAATACTTTTCTCGAAAAGTCATCGACAAAGGTCAAAATAAAACGATTTCCAGAAAAAGATTCTGTACTGATAGGACCCATTACATCGGAATGCACGATTTCCAATAGATTTGTTGCACGGTGACCAATATCTATAAACGGCATACGAGTCTGTTTGCCTTTTATGCAAACTTCACATTTTCGGCTTAAATCACCATTAATACACTCTATACCATTAGATGTACCCATCACTTTTCTAAGATTTGAGTCACATATATGCCCAAGCCTTCTGTGCCACAATTTGAAATCGTTTGATGCAATTAAAGCGCTCTCACAGTTTTCAATATTTACGCCGCAATTTAATTTATATAAGTTTTCATAATTCATTCAGTCGCCGTAGTCTAGTAGGTAGTGTGTTGGCTTATTAGACGTAAAAGCCAGGGTTCGAGCCCCAGGCCAGACATCAAAACAAAATACAAAAAGTATTTCTTCGGCGATTTCCTCTCAGCAGATTTCTGGCAAAAACTCTGAGAGTAAATAAAATTGCCATGAAAAGTTTCTCAAAAAATCTGTCGTTCGGAGTCGACTTTAAACTGTAGGTCCCGCCACTCATGTATAAAATTAACACACACAACATAAGTGGTGTGAGAAACTAGGTCAATAATCCTGACTGAAGGGTTGTAATGACTAATTATGTATGTAATTATGTTAGTTTTCATAAACTTCTGCCGTTGCCAACAATTCACCGCGTTTGTCAAAAATCTTGCACTTGTCAGCTTCAAAGAGTACTTTGTTGCCTTTTGACGTCATTTGTCTTACAGACAATAAATTAACGGACATTCCTGGAACATACTCAACGTCTCTAAAAAGTGCATTCGTCTCTTTCTTGCCTGCCTGTAAAACAACGCTTACGTCTCCCGCACACTCGATCAGCATTTTGTCATTGTTTGCAACTACCACATGTTTATCGTCGACTTTCTTTGTATTGTGCAAAATACTTCTTGTGTTTGTCATGTGTGAAGTCGCTCCAGAGTCTATAAACCACTCTCCAATGTTGTTGCTTTTCGCGGAAAATAAACAAGATGATGAAAATAACGAAGTTGCTAACGAACTTTTTTCTTCATATCTCTTTTTCGTTGAATTTGGCTTGGCTTTTTGTGGACAATTTTTGGCTATATGTCCTTCTCTTTAGCACGCATAACATTTGAATTTGCGAGTGTTTTGTTTCTTATTAGAAACCAAGGCTTTTTCCTCCACTTTTCAGCAATCAAATTTAGCGTCTTGAAGCAGCAAATTTTTCACCATGTCAACGGTTAATTTAGATTTGGAGTTCTCTACTGCCATCACGAGTGATGCAAATTCATCCGGCAAGCCGGCTAGCATAAGTGAAGCCACTAACTCATCATCGAGATTCAGTCCACTTTGTTGAACTTTCAGCGACATCATTACCATTTCGCTAACATATTCTTGAACACTGCCAAAGTCCGATAACTTCATCTGAACCAAACGTTTGAGAAGCTCGACTTTTCTAATCAGACCCTTGTCCTCAAAAGCGTTTAAAAATGCGTTCCAAGCATCCTTTGTAGTCTCCGCTGTTGCAATGTGAGCAAAATTTGATGGCTCTATCATGAGCGTGATTTCGGCCAAAGCGCGTTCATTTTTTTCAATATCGTTGACTGTAGGGGTTTCGCCAAGACCTGCAATTATTTTATTTTATTTTTTATTATTTATTTTATTCAAATTATTTGCAGCCATTGTCCAATCAAATTATCCGACAATTAAATTAAAAAATAAACGCACTTAAAAAAAAAATTTTTTTGAAATCGAATTTTCTTTTCAATTTTATTTTTTGTAATTTTTACGTGTCATGAGGCCCATAACCTGTTGTATTGAGTATTAGAAAATAACTGAATTTTTATTAAAACTTCAAATAATTCATTACATGACATATTATATAAACTCAGTGACTACTTTGTATAAATAGATTATTCAAGTATTTACAACAGGGAGACCTGCTACAAGTTCACGTGCTGTTGAGTAGTTGTTTCCTATGCATACTACAAAAGATCTATCTAATAGGAAATGTTTAATTATTTTTTGCAGGTTTAGCGGAAATCTGAATTTGTTAAGTTTGAATATTAGTCCATCGTGCCATACAGTGTCAAAAGCTTTTTCTATATCCAAAAACACAACGCCTGTGCTTTTTCTGCTTGACTTGTTATTTTCTATTAAATTCACTACTATTTTTATTTGGTGATCTGTTGAGTGTTCTTTTCTAAATCCAAATTGCTCTTTAATTATAATATTATTTCTTTCCACATAAGATATAAGACGATGTTGTATAATTTTTTCAAACAATTTGTCTAAGACGCTTAACATGCTTATTGGTCTATAATTATTAGGTAGAGTGTGATTTTTTCCTTGTTTAGGTACCGGTATTGTTTTTGCCTCTTTAAATGGTTTAGGAAAATAGCCATTTACTAAGCAAAAATTAAATAATTTAGCGAGAACTTCAAAAACTCTTTCAGGCATTTTCTTTATAAGTGTACATTGTATCATGTCTAGGCCAGGAGCTTTGTTACTCTTGAATTTCTTTATTATTTCAATTAGTTCAGTGCTATTTGTCAAAAGGACTTCGTTCGTAATTATTTCCCTAATATTTAACTCAGTTAAGCATTTTTCTATATTTTTGTCCATATTTGCAGGGTTGTTTAAAGTTATTGAATGATTTTTTTCAAATTCATTAGCAATTATGTTCACCTTTTCTGTATCATTTGTAATTTCTTTGCCGTTAACAACCAAGTTTTGTATTTTAAAGCATTTTTTTTTTTTTTTTTTGTTAAGAGATTTAGCTATCATCCAGAACTTATTACCCGCTGGTAATTTTGAGATGAATGAACTCCATTGGTTATTTCTGTCCTTGTTAATATGGAAATCGATTAATAATCTCAATTGTTTAATTATTGCCATAATTGTCAGCCGTCTAGTGGGATCATAGCATCTTTGCAACTGACGTTGGTATTTTCTGTGCTCTCGAATCAATCTGAGGCTTAAGACAGATATGCGTTTATGCCAAATTTTATTTTCGACAACAGAAATTTTTTCGCCAGCATTTTTTATAATACCTATCAGCTGATTGAATTTTAATTCTATATTATTGATTGTTATATTGTCCTCAAGTAGGTGATTACGTTCGATTTCTCTGTTAACAAAAGATTTGATTTTGGTCCAATTTGCAAGATGATAAAGATATATTTGAGGTGTTGTAGCCTGAATATTACCATATAAAAAACATGTAAATGGATGGTGGTCAGATGATAATGAATTCGGATGAGTGCTCAGGTTGGAAACGGTGAACAAGAGTTAGACAAAGGTATATCAATTGTTGATGGCGGAGAGGGCGTAGACGTTTGTCTAAAACGTGTGAAATTTTGGGATTGGTAGACGTAGTAATTTGATTGATTTTGGTGGTTATATAAAACATTTCCAGCTGTATTATTAGATAGACAGTTCCAGCTAACGTGCTGAGCATTAAAATCTCCAAATATAAAGAAGTCGTTTGATCTGTTAGTCAGAACATCAAAGTCACTCTTAAAATTGTTAGAATATTTAGGAGAGTATGCAGAAGTTATAACTATAGATCTTCTATTAAGTTCAACAGATATAGATACATTTTCAATAATATCGGTTGTTTCTGTTCCGAACAATTTATGACTTATACAATTTCGAATTGCGATTAAGACTCCCCCGCTCCACGTTTCTCGCTCTCTTCTATAGATTTTATGTCCATTAATACAAAACTTATGATGGCTTTTAAGAAAAGTTTCATTCAATAAAACTATATCAATATTATTTCTTCGAATAAATAATTCCAACTCAGTGATTGCTAGATTTGTTGTTATGCCTTGACCATTCCAGTGCATAACATGAAGCTTATCAAAATATATTGAATTACATATATGACATGTCGTAGCATATTTCCTAATACTCTCAATTTGTCGTATTTATTTTTACATTTCTGAAGAGCATCAATTGCTTTAAAATAAATGTCTAAAAGTTTCTCATTTGATATGTCATCACTATCTTCATTTTGTCTGTTATATTTCGAAATGCCTGAATATACCGCTTTATGGCGATCAGCTGTCTGTAAACGCGGAGTAGAAGTTGGATGTAATTGAGGAAAATCTTCTTCAAAATTTCTAAAAATGGGGGCGCTTTTCTCTGTGAGGATATGAAGCAGAACCAGAGGTCACTCTTTTGCGAATCTTCAGGTAATCCTGTCTACAAGGACATTTGACATCATCAGCTTTGTGGTTCACATTTTTGTAGGCATGTTTACAGGTATGTTTTGAAAATCACTTTTTGTGAAAGTGATTTGAAATCACAAGAAAGGTGTTCTGGATACAAAACTTTTGTAATTTTTGTGATTTCAAACCGGTGAGCTAAGTCGCTGCCGATTTAGAATCACTTGCTTATTTTTTCAACCATTTTATGTTGAACTTCACAATAAATGAATTAAATGAATAGCTTAAAATGTTTTTTTTTATTAATTTTTATAGTAAAATGAACAAGTTTGGATCAAAAAAGTATAAAATTATGATAAATTTAAAGCATTTCACGAAATTTTGTTATTTGGTTTGTGATTTTGAATTTACTTTTTAGTTGTCAGCTGTTTCAGAACTTCGAAAATACATCTGAGCTTGCCAGATTTGCAAAATATTTCTACTAAAGACAAATGTATTTGATTTTTTTAAACAAATGAACTATTTCCAATGAAACTTAATTATTTTTGTTAAGTAATATTTAATTTAGTAAAAAACTATCAATTTTTTGCCTAATTTTAAAAATATCTACATATAAAGTAATAACAAATGGCAACAATAAGCAATTACGAACAGTGGCAGCTTCGGAGTTAACTGTGCCAACTACTTATGTTTGCCAAATTTAAATTTTTTGACTTTCATTCATTTCTTAATTGTTTTCTTTTCAAATCTATTATTGATAATAACAAAACTCCAGGCATTACAATGTTTGTAATTTTTGTAAAAAAAGCTAATTTTAGTTTATTTTTCCCTTGATATTTTTACCAAAACACTGACTAATTTTCAACTCATAAAAAGTGTCACCAAATCTAAACAAAAAATCAGCTGTTTTCTTGTGTTTTCGAAAGGGTAAAATCACATCGAAAAGTTAAAAGTTTTGTGATTTTCAGAACACCTTTAAATCACAATTGTGATTTCAAAATCACAAGTGATTTGAAATTTTGTGATTTTCAGAACATACCTGATAGCAAAGAAAATAAAGTATAAAGAATGTGCATCTTAACATTTTTTGGAATATTTTTCAAAAATATTTCATGACGCGGGGGGAAAGATAGAAGGGAAGGAAACGAAGAGCGTAACAATGCGTTGATCTCATCGTGCGTTTTTGTTGTTTGACCACTTTTTTATTAAATTTTCTGAAATCACTTATTCTGGTCAGTGTAGCCAGAAAAAAAATATTGCAACCAACATTTGTGAAAAAAATTACCAAATAAGAAAAAATTAACCAAAATTAAATTCACAGTTTTTTTATTTTATTTTTTCAAATATAAATTATAATTAATACAACATAGTAAGAAAAGAAACAAAAAATAACAAACTAAAATTTTAGTCTTACAAATTAATTCATTTCTACAAACAAAAGCTCTTTTTATAAGAAAAATAAATAACCAAATCCGGAAATTTTGGTTAAAAATAGTTAAACGGCAACACTGGTTGTGATTAGTGAGCAAGAGAGAGAAAATAAGTTGAGAGAATTTATTTATTTACAGCCATAGAAAACTGTCAATAATATACGATACTTGATTTTCATTTCATCAACATACATATGTAAAGCTATCTATCTTAATAATTTTAGATAAATAAAGATAAAATAAAAAATCCATTTTTTTTTATTAAAAGAACATAAAGCTATCCATCTTTGGCTTAAAAAGTATACCTAGTTTTTTTAGATAAACAAAAATAAAAAACCCATTTTTTATTAGAAGAAAAAATAAAAAAATTAAATACGGCCAGCTAATGACATAGAACATTTTTAACATAAAATATTTTTTGAGTGTTATTCTGAAATAAAATGATAACGCATCCGCTACACATGTGTTCTTGTCGCAGTCTGAGCGACAACTAAATCAAATAACACAAGAATGCGTGTGAGTTTTCTCTGCACAATTGTGCGGGTAGTAATTTTAAACAAATTTTGGTGAGAGCGGGCCGTACGCCTACAACCCGCCATAAGAAATTTTACTTCTACATGATGCGCATTCTTTATATCCATATTCTTTGCTGATAGTTAGAAAATATACAGGTATACATACAAATATGTTATGTAAGCATAACATATTGTTACTTGTCATTTTCAATTTGCTGATTTTAATTTTAGAGATAATTTTCTTCCGACTCTCCACATTCTCTTATCAGTTGATAAGGAGAATTTTCTATGGATTCGTGATATTTAATATTGATTCTTTTTATGAAGTCAATAAATAATACGTTCGTAGCCAGTTTCGTTGTGAAGAAGTTGAGTAGAAAATCTCCAGTGCTTATTGTTTATGATTTTAAGACATTTAGGGCCATTATTACAACTTCCCGTTAAAGTTGGGGTTAGTTAAAGGTACCTTTAGCTAAAGTGAACGGCAAAGTTACCTTTAACTTATTTTCGTTATTACAACTTACAGATAAAATAAAATTAAAATATGGCAGTGCCGGAGCAAAGTCGATAAAACTGCTCAATTAAACAAGTTTTTTTTAACGCAGTGGCAACAGCGGACTTCGTTTTTTTGTTGTATATGCTCATTTTGTTTAAATTTGAAGCTACCATATCGAAAATAGTATATGATATGGCAAGTTCAAACATAAAGTGAGCTTTAAATGTTAAAGGTAGGATGATCTTCCCTTTAGCTTAACGATCACTTCTATCTTATTGGGTACTCATAATAATGAAAAACAATTTATCTGCCCGTTAAAATCCTCCCTTTAGTTAACGGCAAGTTGTAATAATGGCCCTTATTCTGAATTATTTGAAGTTTTTTCAGATGTGTCTTTGCAGCTTTGTACCAAGTGGGACTTGCATATGTGTCAAAATTGGTCTTATTATGCTTTTAAATATTAAATTTTTATTTTTTGTACTGAGTGTTGGCCGTTTGTTGAGTATTGGTCACAATGCTTTCATTGTCTTAAGCGCTTTCTTGCGAATTTCTTCTATATGGTTTCCAAAATTAAGTTTCTTATCTAGACACATACCTAAATATTTAATATTATTTTTAACTGTTATGTTTTCATTTTGAAATTTTAGTTGGCGGTTGGGTAGTCGTTTTGAAGATTTGTTATGAGGGAATATAATAATTTGAGTTTTATTGGTATAAATTTTAATCTTCCATTTGTAAAAGTACTTTCTGCATGCTTCAAAACTTTTTTCCATTTTCTTAAGCAATGCCTTCGTGAGTTTGCTAGACGTTAAAAGAGCGATGTCATCTGCATAGTATGAAACTTTTAAGTATGCCGGAGGAGAAAAATCGGAAGTGTAAATGGAGTATAATATAGGTGACAATATTTAACCTTGAGGTAAACCTGTAGTAAATGACTTGGGAGGAGATAATGTGTTATTAACAGCTACTGAATTGAATTTCTCTCTTAGATATTTGATCTTTATTAAATTCAATCAGATAGATTGCGTCGTCAGCAGTGGAGAGTTTAGTTATTATTTCTTTTGCACTTAAGCATTCTATGTTATGAGAGTATGTATTTAAATTCATCTGTAATAGTTTTGGCATCCATTTGAGGAAGACCAAACAACACTAGTTTAAATTTTTTCTGGCGTCTTTAAGGGTTTTTAAGGCTTCTTCATATAGAGAAACAGTGCTAGATAGTACTTTAGTTCCCACTGACATTCGTTGTAATTTATATTGAGATCCCATTAATTTATATATGGTAGAAAAACCAGTTGTATTGTCTATTATTATTGGAGGAATTTTAATGTTAGAGACTTTAATATCTCTTCTACGCTCATCATGTGTGTCCATGTCAACTGTGTCATCTAGTGGACTAAAGCGGTTACTCAAAGAAGATTGGCTAACTTAGCGTTCATCCATTGATTTGTACAATTTAAATTTCGGATTACATAAATATTACCGAAAATCTTCCTTCTTTTCGTTTTCACGAATTAAATCAATTGTAATAAGTGTAATTAGATGATACTATTATTTTACAAAAGAATGTTCTTTTTATTTTTTGAGAGAAGTGAAACACGTGTATTATCAGCTGATACGCGAACTTTTATTTATTTCACAACAATTCGACACAACCGTTCGTATTGAATGCTCGCACCGAACTGGCTTAAAATGCATGTAGCACACTTAGTTCAAAAGTAACTTAACTAAAAATTTTTTTTTTCGGGTTTATATGCTTAAACTATACACAACACACTTTATAAGAAAAATGTCAGCTTATTATGTTGTCGTTAAAAATGGTCTAAAGCAGCCATGCACAACCTTTTCATCGCTGTGGGCCGCATTAGAAAGTTAATAATTGAATGGGGGCCGCATTAGAAAATTATTAAACTTAAACTCTAGAAACAGTTATTATTACATATATACTTTATTCCAGAAACAAGAAAATTCACATTCAAAATAATTCAAAATATTTTACATCCGGAGTAATATTTGTAGTAGCTACTTTTACCACGGCGTTTAGGTTTTCATTTGTAAGTCGGTTTCTTTGAATTGATTTATTCAACTTCATTATTGAAAAAGTTTGCTCACAAATGTACGTACTTCCGAATAAACTTCCACAAAGCGCTGCATTTTGTCGTAAATGTGGAAAGTTTTCTGTAGGAAGACATCTGTAGAAGTTCATTAAGTCTCCTTCCTTAAATTTGGACTTCAATTCTTCGTTGCATTGAATGTCAATAAGCTCAAGTTGGAGTTTTGATTCAGCATTTTCATGTGATGCTTCAAAAGGATTAGCAAATGTGCTGAACAGTATTTTGTATCGGTCAAAGTCTTCAAATCGTTCATTGAAAGATTGCTGCAGTTGTTGAATATAAATTTCATATTGATTACTGTTCATCTTGTATTTTTTAAATATTTTGTAGCAGTTGGGAAAGTGACAAGTATTATTATTGGTTATTTGGGAATGGAACAATGAAAACTTGATTCGAAAAGCTGATACGTCACCATATAATGTCGTGATTAATTGAGA
The DNA here is from genome assembly GCA_927399465.1 of Sarcophaga caerulescens. NCBI lineage: Eukaryota > Metazoa > Arthropoda > Insecta > Diptera > Sarcophagidae > Sarcophaga > Sarcophaga caerulescens. The sequence goes on along the minus strand of OV656872.1, from coordinate 89,172,987 downwards.
TTTTCCTTGAAGTTTAAGGTTCAGATCATATAAATGGCCGCATATATCTGTTAAAAACGCGAAGTCACATATCCATTTTGAATCTTCCAAATAATCCACTGGCTGACTTTTTTGATTTAAAAACATTTTAATTTCTTCAATAAGGTTAAGGAAACGTTGCAGAACCAACGAACTTCACTATAGTACAAAACATCACCATATTCGCATTCAATTTCATTAAGAAATTCCTTAAATTGTCTGTGATTTAATCCACGTGATCGGCTGAAATTTACTGCTTTCACAACTTTTTTCATAACATGGTCGAAACCCAGATTTTTGCCAATTAAATTTTGTTGGTGTATTATGCAGTGACACTTCATTAAATCCGTATGTATTCCTTTTTGCTTCATATGTTCGGATAAAAGAGTTGTCATACCGATTTTAGGATCAATCATTGAAGGAGCCCCGTCAGTCACTATACCAGAAACCTTTGATATATCCAAATTATGCTTCTGCATGCTAGACAACAATGCCTGCAATAAATCCGATCCTCTTGTTTGATCTTTCATTGGATAGAGTTCAACAAGTTCTTCAAAAATCTCATAATCTGATGTTATACAACGGGCAATTGAGCAATGGAAGTTATATCGGTAGATTCATCAACAGCTAATGAAAACTTGATACAATTTTTGAATATTCTTGAAAATTTAGTCACGATATCAGCAGAAATATCGGTAATACGCCGTTGTATTGTCATTCGGTTTAAACTTAGTGCTTCAAATTTCGAGGTGCATTTTGTACAACATAATTTTTTTGATGCTACGATTAAGCAGTTCTTTACAAAATCACCATCGGTATACGGTCGAGACGATTTTGCTATTAAATTCGCAATATCAAAACTTACTTCAACTGCTTGCTCTGCAGATTCATTGCACTTTTTAAATATATCTTGTTGTGCTTGTAATAATTGGACCATGGAAGTAATTTTTTGTGTTCTTAAAGCACCAGAATACTTTTCATCAAAATCAGAATGTTTACTTTGAAAATGTCTTTTTAAGTTATAATCTTTCGGCACTGCAATTGTTGCTTTATAAATTAAACATATAATGTTTCCTTTATGTTCGATAAAACAAAACTTTTCAGTCCATTGCTCTTGGAAAACTCGTTTTTCATCTTCTAACTTCCGTTTCTTAAGTTGTTTTCATACCGACATATTCAGCCCAATCATGAATGAAAATTCCGCATGAAATTTTTCTCTTTTCCCTTCTCTCCTATTATGAATAAAAAATTCGCGTGAAATTTTTTACTTTTCCTTTTTCTCTGTTTTAATCCCATTTTTATCAACCATGTGAAGGGAGAAATATTAAAAAGGGAAAAAAGTAGGTATTCTCAATGTATATTAGTTTGGTTTTTCCCAAAAAAAAATTCACTTATAAAACACAAGGGAGTTAGCTTAAAAATTTAAGTATATATTTGTACAACTAAATTTAAATAAATAAAAAATATTTAAATGTTCCTGTAGGTCTAAAACAACTAATAAAAGTCATGTTCAACATTTGATTACATTAATGGAAGTCAATCTGTAAGCACTTTGCTCAAAGTCGACTGAAGTCTTTTCCTACACCAGTCTGGTACCCACCTTCTGCGAAAAAACGTAAGTTCGCACTTAGCTTTACAATTGGTGAAACTCCAAATTGCTTTTTTGTTGGTTGACTGTGAGTTGGTAACATTTCTAGTAAATACCGAAAGGCCGGTTTATTTACTCTGTAGTACTTTTTAAACCTGTTTCAAGATAAAATTTAAACCAAACACGTTCATTTTAATTTATTTACTTACAAAGACAGCGGCAACTCAACAAGATTAGTTTCATCCCTTCTTTGTCTTCTGGAAATACGTTGGCTGTTTTGTTGTTGCTTTTCTAAACTACCAATTTCCTCCTCAAGGATACACATGATGGCACTGTTCAGTTTTATTTCCTTGTATTATATTAAAGTCTTATGTATTTTTTTTAATTGTATTAATTTTATTTAACTTTAATTTTACTTTATTTTCACAAATTGTCAAAAATTTAAATTTCAATAAGAAACACAGCTGACTTAAAAATTTGATATTGCCACTTTTTCAAACTTTTACTCCCGCGGAATTTGTAATTAGAGGATTTCTTTCTCGAGAAAAATGTTTTCCGTGAGAAAGAAATTCCTTGAGAATATTCGTGATTGGGCTGATTATTTTTTGGATACACAAATTAAAAAAAAAAAAACTGAGTAAAACTAAACAAACTACAAAGTTACTTTGTCAAAGTACAAACACAAACTGAAAAGTAAGAATAACTCCTACTGCAAATTTCAAATCTCTATAATTCCATGTAAAGAATGTTGTGGTCCATGGCATTCTGAGATTCAAATTTAAACACTTAAACAAGTAAATAGATTGAAACAAGTGAATATGAGAATTAAGGGAATGTATTTCTATAATTTCATAATTAATTATATTTATAAATACTTATTCTTTTATGTTATTTGAAAAACATATTTTTTTTTCTTAGCATAGTAAATAATTTATTATAAAAAAAATATAAAAAAAAAATTATTTTTATTTAAAGATGTAAGCAAATTATAATAGTTTAGGGCCGCAGGAAATGTTAAATAGGGCCGCTTGTGGCCCGCGGGCCGTGGTTTGTGCATGGCTGGTCTAAAGCTTTTGTTTCTAAATATTATTGCGTATTTTAAATTAGTTAATCGAACTCTTTTCGATAAAACTGCATCGTTAGATTTTTAGTTTTTCATATACATACATATTTTATGAAACAGTTGTCAATCCATTTTAATTTAGGCAATAGTTCTAAGAAGTTTATTTTAGTCCAATTTACTGCCTTTTGATAATGATTGTAATTGTCTGGTGGTCTGATTAGATCTATTTTTATCATATTTCTTACCTAATTAAGCACATCTGTCCCACCAGTAGTAAATTGTAGATTTATCATTTTTCTCCGAAATTGTAGTTTTTCTGGTTTACCATTTACTACCTTTAACCCTAACGTGCGGCACAATTCTTTTAGTTAATTGATTTAGTTCTTTATATGATGAATAATTTTATCCAATGATTTTCTATTTGCTAGAGATTCAGTTACTCAGCCACGGGTTAAATCCGATTGAATCAGTGTCACAAGGCCACAAGGTAACACCAAGGCGAGCCTACTAGTAATATATTTTTGTAAGTGTTTATTCCGATATCGTAACAATATCACCAAGAGTTTTTCGTAATTTATTAAAACGATATTGTAGAATTTTATTTTGATTCTTAAGATTCGATTGTTGCAATGTACCAATTTCAAACAATTTTTATTTTGCAGTTATTTTTTTCACATAAATTTAATTATCGTAAAGTGGTACAAAATGATTAATTCGCAATAATTTCCGGCTTATACATAATCACATGATTGTCCTATAAAAATTAGAAACAGATATTTTATTTCACACTAATTTCAATATAATAATTTCACTTTGTAGCATCTACTTATTTAAATGATGTAGATTTTATTGTCATACAATTTAATTTTTCATAAATGAAACACGGTTTCAAATAGCGCTATATGGAAAAAATTTTTTACTAAAATAAATATTTGCTTGATTTTTTTCAGACAAACAATGCTCTTACTACGAACTGCAGACACCAGCACTACATGTTTTTGTTTAAAAAGCATTTATTTTACGACGACTATATCAATATTGATGATCCTGTGGAGAAAGAACTTTTGTATCATCAAGTTTTGCACTGCCTACGTACCGAAAAATTTCCTATAACTGAAATGGAAGCTATAATGTTGACAGCGCTTCAGGGACAGCTTGAGTTGGGTGATTGTGGAGAAATTCTAAATTATTATAGGGTAATAGCAAGCCATTGTTTGCCGCCAAGTTTTGTTCCTAATATAACACATGAGGCTGTGGCAATGTACCACCAAAGTCTTCGCGGAATTTCATCATCAGAAGCAAAAAATTCTTTTCTAAATTTAATACAAAGTTGGCCTCTCCATCGCGCAACAATATTTGATGTGATGGTAATAATATTATTGAACAATTATACGTATAATGCTATATATTTTAATAAAAATTTTACTTGTATTTATTTTTAGCAAACGTTTACATCCAATTGGCCTCGTGTTTTATGATTAGCAGTGGATCAAAATGGAATACATTTGTTAGAGCATCGTTCCCGTAACATTCTCTGCACTCACTACTATGAATCTATCATATCTTACTCTTCGAATATGAATTCATTGGTGATTTTTACAGGAACCGAAAGAAAGCAATCAAAAGTTATTTTAAGCACATCCGAGCTAATATTTTTTTGATCTATTTAAAAATTAATAGCAATCTTAGAGCTATTAATATATACAATAAATTAACAACTTTCTGTTTAATCGTTTTAAAAACAACTATTCTTGGCCAAGTTTCTTTCAGGTTTCAGGTTTCTTTATTTAAATTGAAAGAAAGATTGAAAATAAATTAACATTGGCCTATAAAAATTAGTGGTGATTAGTTAATGTTGAATAATAAAGAAATAGTAAACAGCTAAGCGCAGTTGGTAATTAGTTTTAATCAATTAATAGAAATTGTCGAATAGCCGGGTTCTGTTAACCTAAATGATTAAGATAATTAATGTTAACTTTTCTTCTTTCAGCAACTTTTTAAGACGACAATTTGTGTCAAAATAACTTAAAAATATTTAAGTAATTGTGTGATTTTTATACCACTGATGATTCGACTAGTCTGAAATCGTTCTTTTTACAAAAAAAAAGGGTTAATTATATAGAAATTTTTCGGAGATTTGATAATAACAATTTTTTTCTTAAGCGTTTTATTTGTTGAAATAATTCCTTGAATGTTGGATGCATTTACATAAAGTCTTCTATACTATGTTTGTCAGAAGTTTTATGAAATACATATTTACTTTTCCTTTATTTTGTTGTGAATATAAATTAAATTTCAAAAATATGTATATAATAAAAATGATGCCTACTACAGGGAATAAGCTTTTGTGTAGAATAGAGCGAATAGTATCTGTCAGGATTACGACCTAGTTCCTCACACCACTCATGTTGTGTGTGTTAATTTTATTCATGAGTGGCGGGACCTACAGTTTAATTAAATTAAAAGCACGTGATTAAATTTAAAATATGATTATTTTATGCCAATATTATAATTAAAAATTTCAATATTTCAGTTTTGAAATACTTAGCAGTGCTTAATAACTATATGTTGTTATTTTCTGTGAAGTTTCGGGCGTCTATTAGATCTTGTGAAAATTAATCTATTGTAAATGAAAAAAGGTTATTATTTTATATATGTAGATATACTAGAGTATAGCATTTTCACAATCATATTTCAAATAGTACCAAAGTCATTTCTATTTACTTTACTTCTACCAGACGTCAAACAGGGTGTATGCTGAGACATTTTATGTGCGACTGTTGACTATGAGAATATGTAATCCTAAAGGTGCTAAGATACTTATGTGGGTCAGCGATGTCAACCGCAGATATATGTTATTTTATATTACTTAACTATTCTAATAACACTTTTGTATTAAAAATAATTTGTAATTCTTATATTATGTCCGTAGGAATATTCACATTCTTTGATTGTTTAATAAACGTACTATAAATGAAACTAATTTATACAGTTATTTTGACTTACCTGCACAACCAACTTTTGCACGATATTTTGTGCAGGTAAGTCAAAAAGGCAGTTAACGTTAATGCACTTACCTGCTCATTAATGTTGGTAAGTGCATTTAAGTTTACTGCCCAAAAAAGCAGCTATTTTGTACGGAAAATCGTTATTTTGTTTTGATTACGTTGTATGTATTAGAAAGTAGGATTGTATAGTTAAAACAAAAAGTTGACTTCGACCTTTTTAGACAAAAAGGTGAATGTTCGAAAGTCGATTTATGGAATCATATACGACTTTTTTAACAAAAAGTCAATTGTTCAAAAGTTGAAATCTATTAGGCAGCTAAATGAAATTTTTTGACCAAAACCAGCAAAAGCTTCCTAAAATATTACGCACATATCTTAAATGTGCAGGTATGAAGAATGCACTTAAATTAAGAAATTTATATGGGTTTGGTAAAATAAATATACGAAATACAAATTTTGTGCACTTAAATGCAAAATGCACTTAAGTGAAATGCAGGTAAGTCAAAACTACTGTAGTACATCATGTTTCAAGAAGGTTATGTACGAATATGATACAAATGCCGCTACATACATATATATTCAAAAGTTCTATTAAAAGAAATTAATTTTATGTAACCTAAAATTAAATTGTTATTAATTCGCACTTATCTGCAATAAATAATAATTTTTTAACATTCTTATAATCTTTTATGTTAAAATATGAATATATTTGAAATATTTTAATTTACCTCATTACTTTTGTTTAATTACAGGCATTCCAGATTGCAACACTTATCAAAGAATATTCTGAAATTGTAAAGGATAAAAGAATAGTAGCAGAAACTTCATCGTAGTTAACAAATGACTCTGATTTCAAAGGCGACAAAATTGTTAATTTAAGTGCTACATAGTATATTATATACAAATCTCAGTTCAGTCCGCACATTTAAACAATAATAAAATGTTTTTATAATTTCTTTGTACAACTTTTTGTATTATAATTTGTAGGCAATATTAACTATTAGTTCCATAACATAGATAAATTAATTTAAAAAATGTCTGACATTCCAAATGCTTAAATATGTATATTGAAAGTATTATTCAAGAAGTAATAAATTAAAATCTGAATATTCGAAATATTATTATGTATATTATGCAAAACTTATCCGTGTTTATCAGGATTATTGTGACTTATTAATTACTTTTTATTTTCGTTTTGTTTTTAATAACCAACACTAGTATACAAAGCTTTGTGTTGTATCTAGAAAAGTAGATAATTAATGTGAAAAACATGGAGAAATCCACTACTTTCTTGCAGGTTGAGTAAGATTATATGTATAAAGAGCTGAGTCATAAATTTTAGTTTGTAAAACAATTTCATAAAAATTTCGTTTTATACCTATATACGTTTCGATTAAATTTGATATTTATTTTAATTAATAACATATAAGAATTTATGACAGTGTATAAGAGGTGACACAAAACAAAAATATAATCTTGAGATGATAAATGGTAATTTCAAATATATCAAAATTACAATTTGATATTTCCTGCAATATAATATAATATTTATCATTATTTATTATATTATTTTGTGTTAATAGATAGATATACATACGTATATGAATGGTACATTAAAACGCAGGCAGATTGTTTAACGAACAGTAATGAACTGAAACATAAAAACTTTATTGGACTTTAATAAAAAAAAGAACCGTAAGCAGTTTTCATATATGTATAAGAACAAACAATAATATGTATTTATTGTTTTCAACTTGAAAAAGGATTTTTATAAATATGTATATTTTCAAATATTATATTTTTTTTATAAATATGTATATTTACAATGCATATTACCAAAGAAAATAAAGTATAAAGAATATGCATCTTAACATATTTTGGAATATTTTTCAAAAATATTTCATGACGCGGGGGGAAAGATAGGAGGGAAGTAAACAGAAACGAAGAGCGTAAGAATGCGTTGCTCTCATCGCGATGAGATCAAAGACTATAAATATATGAAGATGTTGCACTGCCAGTGCCAAATTTGTCGATGGCAGTACGGCTACTGCCACTTATTGTACTCAGAGAACTTATTATACCAAAGAAAATAAAGTATAAAGAATGTGCATCTTAACATATTTTGGAATATTTTTCAAAAATATTTCATGACACGGGGGGAAAAAGATAGGAGGGAAGTAAACAGAAACGAAGAGCGTAACAATGCGTTGCTCTCATTCTTTGCTCTCATCGCGATGAGATCAAAAACTATAAATATATGAAGATGTTGCACTGCCAGTGCCAAATTTGTCGATGGCAGTACGGCTACTGCCACTTATTGTACTCAGAGAATTTATTATACTCAGAGAACGTATTGTTCTCTTCTCTAATTTATTCTCATATGCGTGTATACGTGTGTGCTTGTACATTGCCAAATAAAATAATAAACAAACTGAAAGATGTCTTGTTTTCACAAAATGTATGTGCAAATAGCCTGTGGAAAAGGAATATTACCGTTTGTTTTATTGTAGGGTAAGAATATGTGTTTTATTGTTGTAGAAATGAAACTATATCGATTCGCACCGAAATAAAAAATCCACATTTTGTGTGGACATTTGAAACTGAAAAATTGTTTTATAAAAAGTGTGAATTTAAAAATTGTAGTGCATGCTCAAACAAAACGTTTAATAAATATAATATATAATTAAAATCATAAATCATATTTTTAGAAGATATTGATAGGACTGGAAATATATCAGAAAGTACACATACCCCTGATATAGATGTCGCAGATATATACGATGAAAATAAAGAATATTTTAATGAAGGCACCGATTGTTTTACGTCCAACAATGTGCCAATTGAATTAACATCAAGTCGATATTTTGTTGGTTACATAGCTCAACGAATATCTTGCGTTAAATGTCGTGTGGATATAATCAAACCAGCGCAAATTTTGTCATATCCTTCAGAAATGTTCGTTTATGCAAAAAATTATATAAAAGATTCCGACTTTGGAAGTTTGTGCGCTCCATCTGATTTATTTTTTGAAGTTTGCAAAATTCATATAAGTCTTCGAAAAAATTTTTTTTAGAAAATAAATCTATAAAAAACATAAAAACATTTGTAGTTGACCAATGCGTAAGTTGCACAAAAAATACAATTTATTCCTTTTGGTTTGATGAAAATAACGAATGTTATAAACACAGAATGGAGATGCTTAATTTACTAATTGTTGTTTTACTACGGAAGCATTCCACATGGGAAACATAAAAATTCAAATTATCCAGTATGGAAAAAGTTAAAATTTTGAACCATTAAAATGATAAATAAATTTAATAAATAGGTACTAAACAAAAAAAGCATTCGTTTTATTACAACTTCATTCTATACAAAAATAGACACATATGGTAAATACATACATACATAATTGAATAGTAATATATAATTCGGTGCGAATCGATATAATTTCATTTCTACAACAATAAAACACATATTCTTACCCTACAATAAAACAAACGGTAATATTTGTTTTCCACAGGCTATTTGCACATACATTTTGTGAAAACAAAAAATCTTTCAGTTTGTTTATTATTTTATTTGGCAATGTATGTATACATACATGCACACACGTATACACGCATATGAGAATAAATTGCTTAGAGAAAATAACAATACGTTCTCTAAGTATAATAAGTTCTCTGAGTACAATAAGTGTACTGAGTCTTTTTTGTTTTCTTTCTCTCAGTTAACATGAGAGTGAGAACGACGATTCAGCTTTCCCTGTTACCTACCCCCTCATATAAAGAAGCACAAAATTTTGTCAATTTTAAAATTTAAATACACAGTGTGCAACATCTTTACATATTTATAGTCTTTGGTCAAACAATAACAACGATCATACATACATAATCGTACATACCCATATACGTACGTACGATGAGAGCAACACATTGTTACGCTCTTTGTTTGTGTTTATTTTTCTTCTGTCTTCCCTCCCTCATCAAGAAATGATTTTTAAAAGAGATTTTGGTGAGAGCGGGTCTTACTGGTACATCCCGCCATAAGAAATTTTACTTCTACATGATGCGCATTCTTTATATCCATATTCTTTGATTATACTCAGAGAACGTATTGTTCTCTTCTCTAATTTATTCTCATATAAATTTATTTTATTCCAAATAAAATAATAAACAAACTGAAAGATGTCTTGTTTTCACAAAATGTATGTGCAAATAGCCTGCGGAAAACAAATATTACCGTTTGTTTTATTGTAGGGTAAGAATATGTGTTTTATTGTTGTAGAAATAAAACTATATCGATTCGCACCGAAATAAAAAATCCACATTTTGTGTTTTGAAACTGAAAAATAGTTTTATAAAAAGTGTGAATTTAAAAATTGTAGTGCATGCTCAAACAAAACGTTTAATAAATATAATACATAATTAAAATCATAAATCATATTTTTAGAAGATATTGATAGGACTGGAAATATATCAGAAAGTACACATACCCCTGATATAGATGTCGCAGATATATACGATGAAAATAAAGAATATTTTAATGAAGGCACCGATTGTTTTACGTCCAACAATGTGCCAATTGAATTAACATCAAGTCGATATTTTGTTGGTTACATAGCTCAACCAATATCTTGCGTTAAATGTCGTGTGGATATAATCAAACCAGCGCAAATTTTGTCATTATCTTCAGAAATCTTCGTTCATGCAAAAAATTATATAAAAGATTTCGACTTTGGAAGTTTGTGCGCTCCATCTGATTTATTTTTTGAAGTTTGCAAAATTCATATAAGTCTTAGAAAAAATTTTTTTAGAAAATAAATCTATAAAAAACAAAAAAACATTTGTAGTTGGCCAAAAAATGCACAAAAAATACAATTTATTCCTTGGTTTGATGAAAATAACGAATGTTATAAACACAGAATGGAGATGTTTAATTTACTAATTGTTATTTTACTACGGAAGCATTCCACATGGGAAACATACAAATTCAAATTATCCAGTATGGAAAAAGTTAAAATTTTGAACCATTAAAATGATAAATAAATTTAATAAATACTAAACAAAAAAAGCATTCGTTTTATTACAACTTCATTCTATACAAAAATAGACACATATGGTAAATACATACATACATAATTGAATAGTAATATATAATTCGGTGCGAATCGATATAATTTCATTTCTACAACAATAAAACACATATTCTTACCCTACAATAAAACAAATGGTAATTTTTGTTTTCCACAGGCTATTTGCACATACATTTTGTGAATACAAAAAATCTTTCAGTTTGTTTATTATTTTATTTGGCAATGTATGTATACATACATGCACACACGTATCCACGCATATGAGAATAAATTGCTTAGAGAAAAGAACAATACGTTCTCTAAGTATAATAAGTTCTCTGAGTACAATAAGTGTACTGAGTCTTTTTGTTTTCTTTCTCTCAGTTAACATGAGAGTGAGAACGACGATTCAGCTTTCCCTGTTACCTACCCCCCTCATAAGAAAGAAGCACAAAATTTTGTCAATTTTAAATACACTGTGTGCAACATCTTTACATATTTATAGTCTTTGGACAAACAATAATGATGAGAGCAACACATTGTTACGCTCTTTGTTTGTGTTTATTTTTCTTCTGTCTTCCCTCCCTCATCAAGAAACGATTTTTAAAAAAGATTTTGGTGAGAGCGGGTCTTACTGGTACATCCCGCCATAAGAAATTTTACTTCTACATGATGCGCATTCTTTATATCAGGGTTTACCAAAAATTTTTTGGTTATGTATTAGTGAGTAAGAGAGAGAAAATAAATTGAGAGAATTGATTTATTTACAGCAGGGACCGGCAGCACTTGCTATTGGTCAGTTGTTGCGAGAGCGAAAAATAAGAAAAGAGAAAATTTGTACTCTTACATTCACTACAATACAGGCTTGGAAAGTTTAAATTTTTAAATGGTGGTATTTTAATTTAAAATATTAGTTTATTAAATTAAAATTTATAAAATTCGTTTAAACTTCTTTGATTAGATCGATTTAAGAAAGCATTTTAGATTAAAATTTGTTTTTTGAAATATACATATTTCATAGAAAACATACGATGATGTTAAAAACATTAAGTTTTCCATCCCTGCATTAGTAGATCTTCATGTACAAAATCAAGAAACATGCGACAACACAACCTCTTTCAATGAATGCTGAAAAGAGACTGAGTGTGTTTTTAATACTTGTGAGTACGTTGTTTAAATTCGCCTTGCACGCGTGCATAGGAATTGCCGGTCCCTGATTTACAGCCATAGAAAAGTGTTTGTAATATACGTTATTTTGATTTTCATTTTATCAACTTACATATGTAAAGCTATCTATCTTTGGCTTAATAATTTTAGATAAATAAAAATAAAATAAAAAAATCCATTTTTTAGTAAAAGATCGTAAAGGTATCCATCTTTGGCTTAAAAATTAGACCATGTTTTTAGATAAATAAAAATAAAAAAAATAATAAAACATTTTTTATTAATAGAGAAAAAGCAAGCATTCCAAAGCATTTAAAAAAAATATACTATGCGACAAAATATATAAGGCATTGAATATTATCAAAAGCATCTTTTAACATACAATATTTTTTGAGTGTCATTCTGAAAAAAATGGTAAAGCATCCGCCGCACATGTGTTATTGTCGCAGTCTGATCGACAACTAAATCAAAAAACACAAGAATGCGTGTGAGTTCTCTCTGCACAATTGTGCTATGAAATGGTAATCGTTGCTTTATATCCATATTCTTTGATATTACATACTACATTGAACAGTGCCACGTCCCTCACACTAATAATCTAGCACACTACCCACTAGACAACAACAACTACAACAATTTATATCGGCAGGATTTCCTAATACATCGGCTTATATTCAGCGGTTTTGTTTGTCTTATATGGAAAAACCGTGCTAAACGAAAATCACTATAAAAAAGCCCTTTTTGTCAGTTTTTAATATGATGAATAACAAACACATTTTTATAAATTATAGATTTTGTAAAAAATAATTCTGTTATTTGCTCACCTTGAATAAATTTGCGCTATCAATTATATATAAACACTAATTAAAAACAATGATGCCCTTTGTTTTGGTCACAGAATAGCACAGAAACGAAAGCAATGACATTTGAAAAAGGCTCTTAACATAAATGCATAGGCTAAACTAGAGGGAGAAAAATAATGTTAAAAGTTTGTGCGAAGCAAGTGTGTTAGAAGCAACAGATATACGTAGTGAAAACTGGCGGATAAAGTGGAAAAATTAAATGTAAATAAACATTTATTTTGTGTTAAAAAAGGGAAAATTTAGAATTTTTTTTAATTTCTTCAATGAAAATTTTAAAAATTCGTAAATATTTAATCATTAATCGAAATTTGTATGGTTTTTGGTCACAATGAATATAGTTTCTTGTGCAAAAGGTAAGTAAGAAGCTAAATATATCAAGATCAAATAAGACACATTCCTCATAAAATTTTTTTCTTGCAGAACTTTGTGTGTATTACCAGTATTTATTAATTTCTTGAATGAAAAAGTTAAAATTCGGTAATTTTGTCATTATTAATCGAACTCTTAGCAATTTCTCTTTAAGATGAAACAAGTTCCGTGTGTAAAAGATAAGTAAAAAGAAAAATATAACAAAATATATACTCATAACTTTTTTTCAGGAGCTTGTAAATATACCTCTAAATTGGTTAAATACTAAGTTAGTGACAATTGATGAATGGCGTCACCAAATACATTAGTTCCGTATAACGTTTCCTCAATAAAACAGTTCATTTCCTTTCAAAACTATTCTATTATTCTACAAAAATATCATAAATTTCTACCAAAATAGAAAATAAAAACCCACCCTAAAAATTAACAAACATAAATAAACAAAACAGAGAGAATTAGACAGAGACAGAAATACTTTTTTGTAATATTTGCTGTCTCTTTCAAATTTGGCCTATGCTCCTGCCAAATTTCGTTTCGTTACTGCTTATATTGTGGTTTTGGTATTTCAAACAAACTAGCTTATACACACATAAAATTTAGTTTTGATCATAAAACGGGGAGTTCCCATCTTGTCTATTTCCATCATAGATATAGACTACTAAGAATTCGTAACTGTAACATACATTTTTTGTAGTGTTGTATTTTGACAGTAAAACAATGAAAATGTTATTGTAGATATATGCAAATTATAGTTTAGTGTTTATAATTTCGTGTAAATGCAAAATTAATAAATTTCGTGAAAAAAATTTTTATTTTCAAAAACAGTGTAAGATCGAAAACGTGTAAAACGAATACCGTGTAAAACGGGGGATAGGTGTACTGCAGTTTTACAAAGGTATTAACTTTTTTTTCTTGATATTACAAGACAAGATATTTTTTAATTTTCAAAATTTTAATTTAATTTGAATACTAAATATTAGTTATCAAATTCAATTAATTAGTATAGAAATCTATTTCATGCTTATTTAATTCATTTTGTATAATACTTTTAATTTTATTTCTTTTTCATGGTTTCATTAAATTAAAATAAGATTACAATATGCACTTACCAAGTGGATGAGTTACGAGGGATATGGACCTTGTGTATTTTTTACCTGTGTCAGTCACTATTGATACTCTATTGTCTCGGTTCACTACTTCCCGTTTGTACAGAGATTTTTGCTTTGCCTTAATTTGTTTATCACGAACATAAACTACGTTACCACTTTCATATTGCCGTGGGTCGTGCCTTTTCTTATTCATTCTCTGATTTCTCTTATCTTGATCATTTTTTATTCTTTCTCCGATATCATGGAGCAGCTTATTTTCGAAGTTCAAAACATTTTGATAATTTATTCTTTGTCCTCTATTGAAGAAAACATCGCACGGTTTTACTTTTGTTACAGAATGAATGGTGTTATTGTAACGATCAACCGCAATGTAAACCATGTCCTTGGTATTTGCGTTTGTAACTTACTTCTGCAAGCATCTAAAAATTTCTATGATAGTAGAGTGCAGTCTTTCGATTTGACCATTTACTTCGCTCCTCTGAGATGTGTTTGTTATATTTGTACTCCAAAACTTCTGATGTAGTTGGAGACCAGGCGGCTTAAGAATCCTTTTTCGTTGTCTGTAACAATGATTTTAGGAACAGTGAAGTAATGCAGTAATTTCGCAATTTTGTGCCTTAAATGCACTGCTGATTTATTTTTAATGGAAAAGAACTTGGCAAATTTTGAATATTTGTCAACACAACTCAAAAATTTCTGCCCTTGGATTTCGAATATATCCAAATGAAGGATTTCACAAGGGTACTTAGGGGGGGTACGCTTGATTTTTGGATTAAATGGATGTCTATCATATTTGTTCAACCGACATGTTTCGCAAGCCTTAGTGTATTCTTTTATTCTGCTTGTCATTCGAGGGAAATAATATCTTTCTAATATTTGCTGCTTATTTTCGACAGGATTTCTGTGAGCTCTTTTATGCGTTGTTTCTACTATATTGCATATCCTGTCTTCCTTGACAACATCTTCGACTAACCGCTGAGTAATTCTTATTTTGTAATACAGGTAATGCTCGCAATAAACTTCCTGTAGTAGAGCGAGATGATTTTCAGGAATCTTAATTCCATTAATCACTGAAGGATTCAGATGTGATTTTAGAACTCCTACCAAATTTTCCTTTCTTATATTGTGCAAAGTAATATAATGACGGGAATATCCTCTATGGGGATTTTCAAAGCAGTACAGTTCCTTGCCCCCTCTTATAACAAGTTGGTTTTTAAAGACATTTAAAGGGGCTTCAACATGTGGGATAAGATCCGTAGCATCTTGTTCCGCGCTATGCATTGTATCTGAAGATGTACCTACTTCACTCGCTGTTATTGTTCTGGAATTGGCCTCACTGGCCGTATCTGTGGCGGAGTCTTCTCTAGTTGGATCACCTGCCCCAGCATTGGAAAGGATGTTGACTTCAGTCCTTAATCTTGATAATGCGTCTGCAACAATGTTGGATTTACCTGGCTTATAGACTAGCTCGTGGTTATACTCCTCAATCTTAGCTTTCCATCTCTTGAGCTTGGCATTGTAATTCCTGGAGCCCAAAGTAAAGGTTAGAGGTTGATGGTCGGTATAAATGCGATTTTTTTTGCACCGTAAAGATAAGATCTCAAATTATCTAAAGCCCAGGCAATCGCTAACATTTCCTTCTCATTTGTCGCGTAGTTTTCTTCAGTTTTATTAAGAGACCGCGAAATGAAGGATATAGGTCGATCTTTACCATTTTCGCCCTGAGACAATACTGCTCCTATAGCGGAGTCAGACGCATCAGTCGTGAGATTGAATGGTTTATCAAAGTCTGGGAAGGCCAAAACGTCTGCTGAAACTAGAAGTTCTTTTAAATGGGTAAAGGCTTTCATTGCGGCATCGTCGAGCTTAATTTTTACTTTCCTGGATTGGTTTGCCTTTATTTGTGCATTTTCAGCTCTCGTCAGATTGGTTAGAGGTTTGGCAACTTGAGCATAATCCCGTATGATCTTCCGATAGTACGAAGTCATTCCAAGAAAACTTTTCAACTCTTTTAAGTTTTCTGGAGGCATCATGTTCATGATTGCATCAACTTTTTTCATGTCAGGTTTAATACCCCCAGGGGTAATGATGTACCCCAGGAACTCCACGCTAGTTTTCATGAACTTGGTTTTTTCTTGATTCACTTTCAGCCTAGCTTCGCTAAGCTTACCAAAAATCGTATCCACATTTCTCAAATGCTCTTCTTCATTCTTACCGAATACTATTATATCGTCGATATACACGTAGCATATTCTTCCGATATACTCTTTGAGAACGTCATCTATCATGCGCTGAAATATCGCGGGTGCGTTTTTGAGACCAAATGGAAGTCTCAAAAATTCATATTTTGCATTCATCGTGGAGAAGGCTGTTTTAGGAATGTCTCTATCTCTCATGGGAACTTGATGGAACCCAGAGGTCAGATCTATAGTCGTAAAGAACTTAGCAGCTCCTAAACTAGCAAGGGTAGAATTAATATCTGGTATGGGATAGGCATCCGGTATTGTCACAGCGTTCAAACGTTTGAAGTCTATAACCATTCTATATTGCTTCTCGCCATTTGGTTTTGTTTCTTCGGCACAATCCACACTGGAGAGTTGTAGGGACTCTTTGATGGGCGAATAATTCCTCCCGCAAGTAATTCATTCACTTGCCGGTCCACTTCTTCCCGCATACAAGATGGATAGGGATAACTCTTGGTGTAAATTGGCTCGTTAGTTGATGTCCTTATTTCAGATCTTACTTTCGTTCCGGCAACCTCACTATCATCAATTGGCCCAAATAGCGGCTTATATTTCTCAATTAGGTATTGCAATTTATATTTAGTATTTCCAGAAAGATATTTTTCAGTTATCGGATAAACCTGTTTTGAAATCTTTTCAAATAACGGAATTAATTTAATTAAACGAAAAGAGATTAATATCAGATCCACCCCCGAATACTAAGGTACGTTTGTGTGTACGCTGACAATTTCAAAAATTCGGAATCTAGTTGATGCTTAAGAGAAAAGATAAGTGTTGGGACTTAAAACGACAGGATAGGGTAAAAATGACTTGGTTAGGGGGAGAATAAAATAGAGTCTTGGTCCGCGTGTGGTCTAGGGAAGGGTATTCCCCAATAACTTTCTCGTGTTAGGTTTTAATCTTTAGGCTCTGTAGCAATCGGATCTCACATTTTGAGCAAACGAACGAGAAGGACCAAGACTCAAATCAGGCTTAAAAAGAAACGAATTTGACTGAGGTATTTTTCCAGTCACAACCCAACCGAAAACGGTTTGTTGGGCGATCAAAGGGTCTTTGTGAGCCTTTTGAAATCCGGAAAGCATTATCTGGGGGTATACATCTCCACCCAATAGCAAATCCATATGGGCATATTCAAAATCTGTTAACTGGAGATCGGGTGCATCAAAATCAGCATACTTTGCCAACGAGCATGTAGGTAATTGACCAGTGAGCCTTCCAACAACATATGCCTCCGTGGTCAATTTAAACGATGGATCAATGGGAGACCGTAACGAAACATTACAAACTTTTCTAGAGTTTGCTACCACTGCGCCATTAAGGCCCACAATAGTGGCAGCAGGTGCCGAACGGGTTGGAAGATTTAGCTTCCGTTGCAATTTTTGAGAGATGAAAGTAACTTGAGACGCTGGGTCTATCAGAGCTCTCGCAGAAAACATGGCATTATCTAATTCTATGTTAACATTAGCAGTCCCTAATAGAACTGTTGAAGACGGGGTGGACTGTAATCGGGTAGCGAAATTTTGAAAAGATCGAGAAGCAGCGGATGTAAATGGGCCATTATCCATTTCATTTCGCCTTTGCGCAGGAGAAGACCGAGAGATTTCCGGAGAACTATCAGGAGTAGAAGGGTTAGCGGGGTTAGTTCCAAACCTCGGTTCCTCCCGGGGGGAAGATTCGATACGATGAAGTAGCGAATGATGTTTTTGTTTGCAAATATAGCAAACATTTGAGCTCTGGCATCTTTTGAGCTCATGCGAGGCTGCCAAACAATTCGTGCAGCACTTGTGCTTTTTAACGGTTGCCAAACGATCACTAACCGTCATTCTTAAAAAGTCCGAACACAAACGAATAGGATGATTCTCACTGCAAACTGGACATTTTCTCCGGGGTAAGTTAGGGGACACAGTCTCGTAAATTCTGTGTCTTCGGGGATTACTAGGATTGCTCTGATTATTAATCTGAGCAGTACCTTGGGCAAAATTGTGGCTGCCGATAATGTCCGACACGGATTCTAGAGTTCGGTATCGGGCAGTCAGGAACTCATCCATTTTTCTCCACTTGGGTAGGTCTGAGCAAGGGCCTTGAGATTGTTCCCAAAGACCTAAGGTATGTTCGGGGAGTTTGGTGGAGCAGATGTACACAAAGATTATATCCCAATTCCGAGTTTCTATGCCCAGCAACGACAAATTCGTTATACAATCATTAATTGTCCGTTGCAGACTTTTAATGGAAGGGCCAGATTCTTTGGAGATGGAAGGTAGGTTAAAAAGGGTTTTCAATTGAGAATTCACCAAAACGCGTTTATTCTCATACCTATCTATCAGGTTCTGCCACGCCATGTCGAAACCATCATTCGTCATGGGGCAAGTTCGGATATTGTCCCTGGCCTCAGCTTCTGTCTTTTGTAAAAGATAGTACATCCTTTGGATGTTACTAATATGGGGGTTGGTCCCGTAAATGGCCGAAAACATGTCCCTAAACGTCGGCCAAGATGCGTAATCACCAGCAAAAGTTGGGGTGTCACAGGGGGGAAGATGTATCGGGATACTATTAGTAGGGGGGTTCGCCGCCTTGCTCTTAAGGCTATCAGTTAACCCATCAATGACCGAGATGCATTGAAAATATAGCGTATATCCAGACATATACTTGGCCTTCAAGTCCTTAGAAGATACCTTGGTATCGTCGGCACTTTCCAATAAGTCCTCATAAGTGTCCCGAAACGCTTCCCACAAACGGGTTAGTTCCTGACGATTGACACTCAGAGTGTGAACAGAGTGCTCCTCTTTAGGGATAGCTTGAACAAAACTCTCGAAATCGCCTAAGCGATAGTAGTTTTTCGTTAAGTTTCTTAACGCGGCCATTTTATCACGATTGGGACAAAGAAAGGGTTATAAAAAACTCAGAGTAAAAGAAAACGAGAAAATAAGGATGTTCACGAAAAGGGACTACTAAATGTAAGATAGTAACAAACGGAAAATTTCAAAGCGAGAGAAAGAGTTCAAAAAAATCAAAAAAATTCGCGAAAACCAAATCCAAAAAAGTTAGAAAAAGAAAGGATTCAAATCACGATTTAAAATCAACAAAATATTTCGAAAAACGAAAAAAAATATATTCGCGCAAAGGAACACCGATAAAGGAAAAATTTTCGAGTTAAAAAAATGAAAATTGTAAAAGAAAGTTTACTTAAGACAGTAAATCAGTAATTAATTTAAAAAAAATATATAAAAATGTAATAACAATATAGGTATATAAAATATAATAAATATATATATAAAATTCAGTGAAGTGTGTGTAAGAATATACGAAGAATAGTGAAGAGAAGAAAAACACAAACAACACAGAGTGTATTGATCTTGCGTGTTGGTGTTGTTGTATACTTACTTTGTAAACAGCTGAAGATTGCCAGATTAAGGCATTTTGTCGAATATCGTATATTCTTACACCAATATAATAAGCGAATTATAATTTTGACTTATTTTTTGGGTTTGAGACTTTTTATTTGATTTAATTTAAAAAAAATACATATATAATTTAGAATTTCTTTTTCATTTCTTTCCTCTTTCATTTCCAATATATCTTGTTTAAAAAAATATTAATTTTTCAACATTTAGATTTTTAAGGAATTTTGACTTAATTCTTTTTGGAAATTTAAACCATATTCCTTATGAATATGGCGGCGGCACCAAATTGGTATTCCAATACTAGCCTTTTTGTATTTACTTTCATGGTCTAGGAAGGGTCGTGTTGTCCTTTTTAGTTGGCAGCAGATCAACTGCATTCAACCTACTAAGGCACGACTGGCTTCACAACAATATTTTCCTTACCTAATCTCCTTGCATGTTCCCATGTGAATGCAGGCAGTTGCCTAGTGTAACTATCGCACAGGATAAATATTGATAACCGATAATTTTGAATAATTCTGACAAGGAGTTGAATCTTGACGACTCTTAACGAGTACGTCCTCTATATTTTGTCAGAATTATTGTCACCTGGATGATTTTTTATTTCGTTATATTTTTATTATTTATAGGATGTACTGGAGGGTCCCGTAGGAATCGCAGCACATCACTTAATTTATTATTTGGTTATAATGTTCTGGACGATCCCATAGGAATCGCAGAACTTAATATTCTTTCATCCAAGTCAGGATTTTAGGTTCCCGCATTTTTAAAGCGGGTCCCTGCTCGGGCGCCAGTTAAAGCGTTTTCCAAAGGGAACGCTTGAAAATTAAAGTTGGGGCCAACCCTTGGCCCTTGTTATCAAATACAAAAGGATTCTTACCTGAGTCCCAAAAGCAGAAGAAGAACAAATTAATTGTTGTGAATTGTCCACCAGTTCTAGCTTGAATAATAGAAAATAAAATATTATATTTTAAATACATAAAACAAAGGTAACTATGATTTATAATTTCTGAATTTTAACAAGTATAATTGGAACAAGTACATACACTACACTTTGGATAAATGGTATGTCACAAATGGGTAGAGCATGTTAACTTCTGTAATAACAAGTGTCGAAAGAACTATTATTTTCAACCTATTTTCAATTATTAAATTCAAAAACTATAATTAGTCAATAACACTACAGTTTCACATTCAATATTTTCATTCAACGATTTCGTACATACCACTTGCCAATATTCTATAAAATTTGTATTTGCGACGTAGGCTGCTCGTAAATTAAATCAACTTTGTATCGGTTTACGTTTTTATAAACCAAACAATAACAGATTACAGAGTCAGAAAACTAGTTTACGTACAGTTTGGAATTTTAGCTAGAAGTAATTTGGACTTGTTAATCACTCCTTCCTTTTGTACAAGTTACGTAATAACTGTGGCTTACAGAGGTGACCTTGGGATCTTAGTTGATGCTAAGGCAGATCAAGAACATAGTACCTCAAAAAGCAGGAAGCGATTGAGCGCTAGGTGAGCTCTAGAAAGGATGTCCAAGATCCCAATAGACAGCCGCACGCAGCATGAGATGCAATCACTGGCCTGGGCCAAAGAAAAGCTTGATGAGTTAGAGAAAACGCCGGCTACGGATGCAGCTGTCAAAAGACAGCGATCTACTGAAGGCGACGCGCCAGGTGCTAAAAAACCACGCAGCTCGCATCGCACTAATACCTTATACAGTGAGGTGCTAAAAGACAGCATAGAGATGGCGGTTGTAGATCGCTCAGATCCAGACGGCAGTATTACACCGTCCAACTGCAGACTAGTAGAAGATGCCCTTGAGGACGTCTTTCTAGAAGTAATGGAGGAGAATCCGGGACCATTTCCAGTTTACCAAATGTGTGGCTGGCACCAAGGACATGTGAAATTAGTAACGTGTGCCGATAAAAGAGCCCTGGATCTCTTCTCTATTGCCATATCGAGGTTGGGTGAAATTTGGATGGGTGCCAAATAAGAAGTGGTGCCCAAAGATGCCATACCTAGCAGACACAGAACACGCTCTTGGATACCTTTAAATACGAAGGAGCCAGAGAAAGTACTTAGGATTATAAAAATGTACAATCCAAAGTTACCAACACACAATTGGAAAATTGAAAAGCTAGAGGAGCGCCATGGATCTCGCTTTGCCACCATTATAGTCAATCAGGAGTCCCTGAAGCACCTAGCAAATTCCAATGGTGTGGTGGCCTTTGGATTTGGACACATTATCTTAAAGGTATACAAAAAGGATAGCCGATGGAGTCGGGTAACAACGCCCCCAGGGGGACAAGCCACTTGACGAACACATGGGTGTATCAGATGAAGAAGAGAAGAGATAGAAGGAGGATAATAACCTTCCAGCATCCTCAGCACGGATCCATACCCGATCCAGAGTTAGTTCTTTCTTTTCCACTGGATCGGATATAGCATCTGTCTTTGGTATGCTGCTGAGGGAATCTGAACTCCTAGACGAAACTGATCAGAAAGATGATGGCCTGGATACAACGGTAGTGGAGAGGAAAGAGAATGAAACAGACCATGAAATCCAAATAAGTCTCCATCACTCTAAGGCAGCATCGGCTGCACTACTTCTCCGGCTGGCGAACAGAGGAGAAGACATCGTCCTAATCCAAGAACCATGGTCTATGGCCAACAAGGTTTGCGGATTAGGGCTCAAAAATTATAGGCTGATTCACGCCAAATTTATAGGTAGGCCCAGATCCTGTATACTAATTAAAAATAATTTAATAGCATATTTGCTCCCTTCTTTTGGTAATGAAACCTGACTATGGTTGCGACGGAGATAAATGGAAAGCAGTATTGGATCTCCTCCAGCTACATGCCGCATCCAACCGAATATCCACCACCAGATTCAGTAAAAAGACTGGTCACCGAAGCTGAATAAACGGGTTATAGGGTAGGGTTAGTATGAGGGTAAGAGGAGGTAGGGTATATAAATGTAAATAGGATATGGACAAACCTTTTGCGTATTACGTTTATGTATGTATGTGTCTATATGTGAATAATAAATATTATTTACAGGTTTGTATGTTTTGAAACGTTATAAAATATATGTATTTTATTCTTATTTGTATACTATTTCACAATTTGTACTATTCGTATATTAGTTCACAATGTTCACAATGTTTCGGTTTCACAATTTGTATATTTCAATGTTTGGTTTCAATAAATACGTTTTTAATATCAATTCGTTTTATGTTCACTTTTCTTTTTATGCACACAAGTCGGGCTTTTTGGGTTTAGTGTTGTTCGATGATTGTTAATCAACTGACTGATCAAGGATATTAATAAAAATGTTGAAGGTGTTGAAGAATGTGTGCATGTGATGTGTGTTGGTGATGTTATCGTTATTATTTGTTAGAGATGTTTGTGTCGTTAGATTGGAAGTCAGGGTTGGGAATGTGTGATTTTGTTCACTCGTGTGAACATCCTCCCGGGCCGGCAACCTGTGAATAAAAACAATTTATTTAAAGTTGTTCAAAAAACAAGGGGTATGGGTAGTAAATTTTAACTCATGATGTTGGTGTCTTCCCATGGGTTCAAACATCAATTTTGACCTCTAAATGGGACATAACTCTCTGTCGGGTGGAACCTGAAATGAATCTTGTGGTGAGTAATATTAATTGTGAGTGTTCCGGGTAAGAATTTGGGTAGGTAAGGAGTGTTTGGGTGATAAGGGTGAGCAAATTTGATCTTTTCAGACTATCATATTTCCCATTGAAATACTGTGTCTGACAAAGAATTATCAGCCTATCACGGGTAGTTTTGATCTAATTCGCATCAAGTTTAATACTCGGGTGGGTTAATAATCTATTGAGTCTTTCTTTAATAGATTGTGGGTTTTTTCGATCCAGAACTACACTGTCATGTCGAAATTTAATTCTTCGAGTAAATGATGCGTGGTCACAAAATCGATAGACATACGACAATATTCTAATAGCTTTGGACCATTTAGAAAATCTTTCTAAAATGTCCTGGGTAGGGTGAGTGAAGTTCATCGATGGTTTTGGGTATACAATTTTAGCTTCAGCTTGAGTTTCGGAGGGTAGATGTGTTGTTGGCCACTTTGTCGGACATTCCTTCAACCAGATTGGTTTATTCCATAATTCGTCATCCTTCAGTTCGTCTGCATTGCAACCATGACTAGGCTTGCCAGACGTACTGTTTTCAGCAGTACGCGTACTTTTTTTTAGTTTTTGTACTTTTAACTGCATAACCCCTAAAGAAGTACGCAAATGTACTTCTTTTTAGTATCTGTACTTCTTTTTGTACTTTTTTTGTACTTTATTGTACTTTCACCATAATTTTACAGAGGTAAACATGTCCATACAAAAAAAACAAAACATTTTATGAAACGCCCTGTTTAAATTTCTACCATACCATTTTAAGAATCATATACAATACAACTTAGTTATTTTAACCGTTGACGTTTTCTTCTTTATTTCAAAAAAAGTAATTTATAGTTATAAATTTCAATTAATTTTTTGAATAAATAAACAAAGCATTCAATAAATGGTAAGTAATGTAAAAATAAGTTTACTACTTTAAACGGCGGCGATTAATAATATGTTTTTAGTATTAAAAAATAATCAATTTATTAATACTTCTTATTGTTAAATTATTAGAAAGGTTTAGACATTTCAGAAGTAATTTACAATTTTAGCCGTTTAAGGGAGTACATAAATACTATATTTTGAAAAAAAAAAAAAATAATTAAATTAATGTTTTTGAAATGGAGGAGGAATTGATTTCCGATGATACCTTTAGTTCAAGCTTGGATGGAGCACTTGTGGAACACCTTAGCAAACATATCAGGTCTGAACCGGATAGCCGCCTTAAGTGCCCTATTCGGGATTCCATCTGGCCCCGGTGTTTTCCTATCTCCTATTCCATTGCATGCTGCGATTACCTCCTCTCCTGTTACTTCGGGTATGGTATGAGTGGCTTCCGGATCCCTACTTATGAAAGTGTAGGGCTGGCCCCGTGGGAATAATGTACTAATAATCCCCCGTAGCAAAACTGGACAGTCTAGTTTAGGCTGTTCCCGAGCACCGATTCTCTTGCAGACGACCCTATAAGCCGTCCCAAAAGGATTGACGTCAGCTTCTTGGCATATCCGCTGCAAGGATAGTTTCTTGCTCCTCTTAATGGCTCTTCTAAGTTGATGCCTTAGATCCTCATATGAAGCCCGTTCGGCTTCCCATGTCGGTGACGCCAGCCTCTCCAGCATATGTTAGAACTCATCCATTGACCATCTCGGGGGAGCGTAACAGCTGTAGACGAAAACTCCCTTTATACTGACCATAACGAAACCAATGTCCCGCGCACAGGTTTGCTGGAAGGGTAATGAACCACAGATCCATATAGCCGCAGTACTAGATCCGTCCGTGATCCAAGTACTATTCTTCGGAACCCTATAAAGTTCGCTTATGATGGCGACATCAATATTCTCCTCCTTTACCCTCTGGACCAATAGGTCCTGGGCTGCTTCGCAATGGTTCGGATTAATTTGTATTAACCTCATCTCCTAGAACGTGATTTAAGAGCGCACAAAAATTGTGGACACCTTCCGCTCCACGCGATATGGTTGGCAGATTTCGGGTCGTCAACTTTGCAGAACATGCAAAGAGGTTCGCCTTCGCATTTCCTCGCAATATGCCCCTCCTGTCCGCACTTACGGCAAGTTCGCGAGCGGTCAACCTTGCTCGTGCACTGACGGGCCATATGCCCAAACTCCAAGCATCGGAAGCATTTTGTCGGAATGTTCCTCTCGCGAATCCTGCATATGACCCAGCCGATCCTAATTCTACATTCCTTCAGAAGAATCGTTGCAGCGTCTGCGTTAAGGCTTACTATGGCAGTTTGCGTCCCACCATATGCCTTCCTGAGACCAACTATGTCGGTCTCACCGAAGCCCTCAAGACCTGGAACGTTCATAATTGCGTTATATACGTCCTCCTTCTCCTTGATCTCATCAGTGTCCTTTATCTCAATTGTCCTCCTCTCCTTTAGAGTGCGGACAGATGCGCATTCATCTAGGAGCTCTCCAATGGCCCCTCTAAAGTCCTCCGTTCGCTCACCGTTTTTGCCGAGCTGAAGTAATAGCTCTCGTCACGTTTTCCCCTAACTTACAAAGTTTAGGGTCCATTTTAACCCTCTTCAAAATGTCAGCATACGATGTGTCATCCTTCATTGCTATCATGATTGCGTCGGGCTTTGCTTTCCTCTCCTTAGGTTTCTTGCCCCTTCTTTTCTTTTTAGTGACTTTTTGCCACCCTGGTTCTCCAGTTGACTCCTCCGCGTTCACCTGCCTACTCAGAGTCGTCTCAGTAGTCCTCCTCGGCAAAACTTTTGGTGGAGGATTTGGAGTTCTCCTCTTTGCTAGGGGAATCTCAACAGCCTCCTCCTGTCTCCTCTTCCCCTCCTGATTTCTCATCCAAGGCGAAGTTTGTGTAGCAGAGCTGCTGCTACTCTTCTCATTGGTTGTCTGCCCCCTTAGCTCACCTGTTTACAGGTCGTATAGGGTCTTAATGGAATCGATCGCATCCCTCATCGGCTGGTGGATTGATCTCCTTTTTCCATCCTCCATCATATCAATTAAACTTCTAATTTGGTCCCCGATTTGACCAAAAACCCCGCTGGTCGAAGCCGTCGGGTTGCTTCGCGTTGGTTCCGACTCCGATGCCGCCAATCCTGAAGATTCTCCATTCACTGGGGATCTCGGAGTCCTCGTACTCTGGACGAATGGGTTCATTTCCCGATTCCGCACTGGAGATCTCGGAATCCTTGAGCTCTGCCCGAAAGCGTTCAGCTCCAGAGTATTCATATCGTTCGTCGTTTTATTCGTAGGTTTATTTCTATTGTTCATCATTTCATTTGGGCCCCAACTCTCGGCCGATATCCTAATCCATCGTTGTAGTCGTCACAAAAGACCCCGTGGTTATCTATGCATAAGCAAGGAGGCCACGCAAGGGTTGACACGTAACCTCACGGGAATACGTGTTCAGAGCCAGGTCGACGTAAACCAGGAATTCGCATCTAGTCCTACAACACCAACTTAACGGTGATAAATTAGGAACGTACCGACAGACTTGCCATAATTTTAACGGGGCGGGGGCAATGACAGCATTGGTCCGACAGCCATTTCAGCCAGCTTTCACACCGCCTACTAAAGTGCCGGAATACGGCCATCGTTAGCCTATATCACCAATTCAAATCCATTTTCCGGTGTACCATAATTAGAACCTTACCGGGCTCGGTTCTAATGCCCCAATTAAGGGCGCCGCTTCGCTGGAACTGAGGGAACCACGGAGGCGTTACTCTCCTATTTTCCCAACTCTTGAGGGAACCCCCTGTGGGATGATGCCTAGTTAATGGTGGCATCAGTTCGCCATGTCGCAGATAACGTCTTCGGCCATTTGTACCTTTTTGTAGTACGCCTCCGTATCTGCCGCTCTTGGTCGGGGACTGCTTATTGGTTATTCGCAGCTAGCCTACATAGGGTAGGCCGTCCAGTTATCCGCCACCTACTGACCCCCATGGTAGCCTGAAGCTCAGCCCAGCAATGTTGAAGGTGTTGATGAATGTGTATATGTGATGTGTGTTGTGAATGTTGATGTGTGTTATGAATGGTGATGTGTGTTGTGAATGTTGATGTGTGTTGGTGATGTTATTGTTATTATTTGTTAGAGATGTTTGTGTCGTTAGATTGGAAGTCAGGGTTGGGAATGTGTGATTTTGTTCACTCGTGTGAACATCAGTCAAGCGCGCCAAAGTTGGCTTGCTCATTGGATGCGACGCCAAGTCTCTCCATACCATATAAGGCAGCACGGACGTTAATGAACGGGGTGAGTCACTATTTGATTTTATAATCTCAAATGATTAATCGTATGCAACGTGGGTAGCATGCCCACATTTGTGACCAGAAGTAGGAAAGAGGTACTGGATATAACCATTGCCTCGAGAAATACTTCTGATGATGTCAGAGGTTGGAAAGTTTCAGAGGAGCACTCCTTCTCTGACCATATATACATTGAATTCTCTCTAGATGGGGAGACCAAAAGTATAAAGACGGTTAGGAATCCTAGGAACACGAATTGGGATATATATGATCGTCTTGTCAATCTGGGCATGGGTCCACTTACATGCAGTAGAATTAATAGTGTTTTGGAACTAGAAGCTACTGTAGCTGTTTTTACCAAGGTCATAGTAGAGGCTTTTCAGAAAGCATGTCCAAAGAGGGTCAGCAGAGCGGCACGAACCTCCCTGGTGGGACCGGGATCTGGACAGGCTCAGGAAGGAGTCGCGTAGACTTTTTAACGTGGCATTGGGAACAATATAAGGTGTCCCTAGGCGACTACAAGAAGAACTTGAGACGCGCCAAGAGAGATTCGTGGAGAAGCTTCTGTAGTAATATGGAAACTGTCAACGAAACCTCCAGGCTAAGGAAGATTCTCGCAGCACCGGCCTTCGTGTGTACTACAAAAGATGGATGGTTCGTGGACCAACTCGGAAAAGGAAACTTTAGAGCTTCTCGTGAATACGCACTTTCCACTGGGACAAAACTTGGATATGCGGGTGAGAGTCTCGGAAAGTGGTTCACAGGAAGACTAATATTCAATCATATATGTAGAGGCAATCAAATGGGCAATAAATGGATTTAAACCGTTTAAATCCCCGGTACCAGACGGAATATATCCGGCCCTTTTACAACGTCTCAAACTGGATCACATCGCGATACTTAGAGAGATGTTTTCCGCCAGTATTCAGCTAAACCACATACCGTCGGAATGGTGCAAAGTGGGAGTGGTCTTCATACAGAAGGCAGGGAGAAACTCTCACACCACACCTAAGGATTTTAGAGCTATAAGTCTCTCTTCTTTCCTGCTGAAAACCATGGAGAGAGTCATTGATATTGAACTACGCTAGACCCTAGATGGAAATCTTCTATCTAGGCAACAGCATGCATACAATAAGGGAAGGTCTGTTGACGCTGCTTTACATAACCTAACATACGATAAAGGGATCACTGGCACAGAAGGAATATACCTTGGCTGTTTTTCTGGACATAAAAGATGCCTTCAATAACGTGCAATTGGGTGCTATTTCCGGTGCACTGACAAGACTGAATGTACAGGACACTCTGGTGAACTGGATATACAGACCACTATGTGGGAGAACAATCTACCCGACGCTGGGGTGCTCGCTCATCACCAGAGAAGTGGGAAGGGGAACTCCACAGGGTGGAGTACTCTCCCCTCTCCTATGGAACCTTGTAATGAATGAGCTGCTAGTGATGTTGGAAAACGTAGGATGTGGGGCGATTGCCTATGCGGATGACGTTGTTCTCACTATTTCGGGCAGACTTGTCGACACTATCAGAGACAGGATGCAACTTGCTCTAAGAAAGGTTAAGGAGTGGGTATCTAGTCGTGGCTTGGGTGTTAATCCTGGAAAAACGGAGGTCGTATCCTTCACGAGAAGATATAGGCCCCCACCTTTTCGTCCACTGAGATTGTATGGGGCTGAACTTGAACTTAAGGAGGAAGCGCGCTTCTTGGTCCTTATCCTGGATAGGAAACTATCGTGGAAACCAAATATCACTAACAGGCTGAGGAAAGCCTCCATCGCCCTCTACGCCTGCAACAAGGTGTTGGGAAAGAAATGGGGCCAAAGGCCTAGGATGACTCACTGGATCTACACAGTTGTGGTCAGACCTATCCTGACCTACGGATGCCTGATGTAGTGGGAATCCCTGAATAGGACAACGAATTTGAACCTGATACGCGGGTTACAACGATCTGCTTGCATAATTATTAGTGGTGCCCTGCAAACTACTCCTACGATTGCTCTGGAGATAATCTTATACCTTCTACCGCTTGACCTCTACTGCACAGGCGTGGCGGCTGGGGTTAGTAAGCGTCTCTGGGCGACTGGACAGTGGCATACATCGGGCATTGGCCATACAAGAATACTTAGAGAAACTCCGCACAAATTTACACAGATTCCTCCAAACTGGTAGGAGCCGTTGGAATTGATATTTATTCGGAATCAATCGGAATATCCAAGTATATAAGGCTACCGGATCACTGCAGCGTCTTTCTGGCGGAGGTCTCAGCAATTCAGGCTGCGGTGAAAATTATTGTGGACAAAAATGTTCACAGGCGGAAAATCACCATACTTTCCGATAGCCAAGCGGCTATCAAAGCATTGGATTTTAGTGTAATAAACTCCAAGACGGTGTACGACTGTCGCAATGAGGTGGCGATGATGTTTGTATCACATGGGTACCGGGACATAAGGATATTCCCGGCAACTGCAGAGCGAATGAGTTGGCCAGAAAGGGTACGAACATCGAACTCTCTGATGAATTCTCTATGTCCAGATCAGGGCTCGTTTGTCCTGATGAACGGTCAAAAATAAAAAAGAAAATAGTTACTTATCCTAGTGGTTCACAAGGATAAAATTTTGGTTTTTCACTTTGTCAGGGTGTTGCACCAAGACGAAGTTTCTAAATCAAACAAGTTAATTATTTGAATGTTTGTAGTACACTCATTCTTTATTACTGTTAGTTAATGCATTTATATAAAGTTAATCCAATACAAAAAATAATACAAAAAATAATAAGTAATACAAAACTTAAAATGCAAAAAATGAAAAACATATTCCCACAGGTTGCTCAATGCAAAACGCATATTGAGTTACACACTGTCTGGCGCGTGTAGACATAAATATATGATACACTTGCCGACGTATGAATTCTCACGCTTTGCTTGACCAAACTGTGGGAATAAGAAAATTATGAAATATTATTATTTTAATTCAATTTGAGATTCTTTTATTTTGTTGCCAAAATAAAAGAATTCTAAAGAATTAACATATTGCGGCCCCCAGCGGACCATGAATTCTAGTAGGTTAGCATTAATAGCAGGCAATTTATGTTTCACTAAGTTGTCGTATTAAGCTACTGGGTCTAAGGAAATATTCCAGGCTGACCTCGGCGCAGGTTCTGGTACTCCAGGGGGGGATTTATTTCTCCTCTTCAATAATGTTTTTATCAGAAGGATAATGATGATTGTTAAAATGAGAGCCAGCCCTGTATAACTGACCGTCAAGCCGTGTACCTTATGATCGGCTATTGTTGTTGGTATAGCGTGTAGCTGCGCCTTTACTTCTTCCTGCAATCGATTTATGTCTTCAATACTCGAACGATATAGTAAGGATTGTGTCAAGTTATTTTTATTCTGGAGTAATTTTGAGAATGACATTCCGTTGCTAGTATGGGATTGGTACAGACTTGAAATGATAGTTTGATGCCCGTGGATCGTGATCACATCGTTTTTCATAGTGCACCCTGCTGGGATTGTGAGTATCCCAGTTCCTTGCAAAAGATTGTAACTACTTCTTCCTTTGCACACTGTACTTAATTTGAGTTGTTGTTTGGTTGCCACCAGCCACTGATTCTTTTTATATAATTGGTACCACACGTTGTTGTTGACTATCAACTCTATCTTGCAACTTGAGTCAGTTTCATTATTAAATAGATGTATTTCGCAGCTATATATTGGTGCACCTTTAGAGTATATTGCTTGGGTATTTGAGCATAAGAAAGTGTTGTGTTCGAGGGTATTGCATTCACTGAGCTTAGTATTATCCATGGGAAAATATTCATCACGGTGAGGGTTGAGTGCCATCATTTTTGTGGTCGGTATAATAGCTACTAAGGTATTATTTACTGGTTGTGGAACTGGAGTAAGGTAAAATAGATCATATTCAATTTGATGCGTCAAGGGGATGCGCAATGTACAAATAATGTGCTGGTTTGAAATTGATGCTTGAGCTGTCACAATGGCATATAGGTGGATGATATTCACCACCGGTAGTGTTACATCTGCTGGTAGATTTGCTTTTATATTATCAACTTCAGTAGAAAATTGTTGTGGTGTCAACATAACGGGACTGATTCGACCATGATAAGTATCCGCTAATAAATTAATCATGGACGTGTGCATTAGTTGTAAATTGTATGCTATGACAAACAACTGCATGCTGAGGGACAAGATTAGTTGCGATTGATGGTTTGTATTGATATTTGTGAAGTTTCTGAGTCTACCGATTTTAAAATTAAGTTTTTCAAAATTGGCTTGAGTGCGGGCTTCGGTCTGCTTCATAAGATTAAGGGTAGAGTCGAGAAATGATGTTTGGTTCCGCAGAAGACCTTGCAAGTGGGCCTCATTGGTTTTGATGGTGTTAATGGTGTCGGTCATTTGTTCAGCATATTTTGAATCAAGTAGCCCGAATAAGGAGTTCGCCACATTGCCAACGATATCTATTGCCCCGCGTTTTTTTCGTTTTGCGAGATTATTTAAACCGGCCTCCATTTCGTCCTTGAGATTGTTAAAATGGTTAATTAATCCGGTACATTGAGTGTTGAGGAATGTTGAATGGTTACAGGCTTCCACCAAAGCAGCTGTTCCGTTAACCAAAAGCTGCAATTCATTATAGAATGGTGCCAATTCAAAGTATATATGCAGCTTCCATTCTGATATGATCGGCTTGATTTGACCAATATGTTCAAAATGTATACCAGGATTACTAGCAATTTGTGTGTAAGTAACATGAGAGCACATTACCAATGGAACGAACAATGCTAAGAGCATTAGCATGCTTGTAGTGGTCAAATTGTAGCGTTTTGGAGGTTGCAAATTTTTATCGTTGTAGTTGGATGCCCTGCTTCTTTTAACGAGTGGCTCAATGTCTAGGTTGTTATTTTCGGCATTAGTTATTGGTGGTTCTAGAGGAAGCGGAGCTAGTGAATGAATTGCTCGCTTAATGACACCGGTAGATGTCTTAATAGCAGCTGTCCTGACGAATCCATCGGGCCCGGGGTATGTTTCGATCACCTTACCGAGCCGCCATGTCATGACAGGTGATGGGCTATCCTTAATTACGACTATGGTGCCAAGTGGCAAATTTTGAGATTTGGTTTGCCACTTGTTCCGCTGCTGAAGTTCATTGAGGTATTCCATCGACCATCGATTCCAAAATTGATGTTTTATTCGAGAGACCAATTCCCATCGTTTTACTAAAGAGGTTGATGTTGATTGTGCTGTTGCGTCAACTTGAGCAGTCAAAGGTTCTCCAATTAAGAAATGGCCAGGAGTTAAGGCCATCTCATCACTAGGATCACTCGACAATGGTGCAATTGGTCTCGAGTTGAGGATCGCTTCAACCTCTATAATTACTGTTTCCATTTCCTCATAGGTCAAGGATGCGTTTTCTATTTCTTTAACCAGAAGCCTTTTGGCGGACTTGACTGCGGCTTCCCATAGTCCACCGAAGTGCGGGGAACGTGGAGGAATGAAATGGAAATTAATGTTTCTATCCGCGCATTCCTGTTGAATTTTTTCTTGAGCTGGTGTAGAAAATAAGGCAGTTGACAATTCTGCTAGTTGATTGCGAGCTCCCACAAAGTTTGTTGCGTTGTCGCAATAAAGATTCTGACAGTGACCTCTACGACTTATAAATCTTTTAAGTGCCCCAATGAAGGCATTGGTTGTAAGGTCCGTTACTAGTTCTAAATGAACTGCCTTCGTCGAAAAACAACAAAAGACCGCAATATACGCCTTTTGGGGTCGTTTTCCTCTGGTTTTAAAGTGAACCCATATTGGGCCACAATAGTCCACTCCTGCATTGATGAAGGGTCTTGCTGGAGTCACCCTGGTTTCCGGTAAATTTCCCATTATTTGCCGAAGAAGTTTTGGTTTTGACTTTGCGCAGTGTACACATCGATGGACAGTTTCTCGTGCTAAGTGTTTGCCTTTGATGGGCCAAAAGCGTTGTCTCACGGTTGCAAGGAGTGCTGTAGGACCACAATGTTTGTTTTCCTTGTGTATTGACTCGAATATTAGTCTGCTAATTATGTCATTATACGGCAAGAGCATTGGGTGTTTCGCATCAAAGCTCAACGTAGATGCTTCTAATCTGCCTCCAACTCTTAAGATACCATTTTTATCCAAAAATGGTGCTAGGCTTTTAATTTGGCTTGATGCTTTGAGTTCTTTTTGCCTTTGCAATTGTTGAATATCTTCCTTGAAATTTGACTGCTGTGTAGTTCGGACAATGATGCCCAGCGCATCGTGGAGCTCGAAAGGTGTAAGAGTTGGCCGGTTTTGTCGATCTGCCTTGATAGTTTTAGCGTTTTTTATGAATCTTAAAACATATCCCATAATTCGTTGAAGCGTTTTAAACGAATTTCGGTGGTTTATACTATGCAACAGGTTTTGACCGTCGACTGATATCAGCAAACTTTTAGGGTTCTGTTTCATTTCACAAACTATTGCTTCAGAAGCTTGACAAAAAGTTGGAGGCCAATGTTTTTCATTTCCATGAAGGAAAAACGGACCGTACATCCATTGCGGTGCTTGTTGTAATTGTTGGGGTTCTAATCCTCTAGATATGATGTCCGCTGGATTATCTTTGGAACTTACATGCCGCCATTGTTCGGGTGTTGTATTATCTTGAATTGAAGCTATTCGATTTGCCACAAATGTATGGAAAGAAGATGACCTGGAGTTTATCCATGTTAACACGATTTTTGAGTCAGTCCAATAGAACGTTGGTACGGTATTCATGTCCAGATCTTGTTTAACTCTTGCAGCTAAGGTGGCACCTAATTGAGCAGCACATAACTCCAGTCTTGGAAGGGTTTGCTGTTTAAGTGGAGCTATACGAGATTTTGCACACAACAAGTATACAATTATAGTTTTATTAGATAAAATCATTCTGACATAAACTGCTGCCCCATATGCCTTCTCTGATGCATCTGTAAAGACGTGTAGTTGGGTATTGTTGGGAATCTCACCCTTGAAAACATGCCGATGAACTTGAAAGCTTTCGAGTTCTTTAAGATTATTTCGAAAATTTCGCCAGCGAGAATCGAATTCTGAAGGAACAGCTTCGTCCCAAGAGAGGTTAAAGGTCCATAACTCCTGGACAAACATTTTGGCCCTGACGACTACAGGTGATAAGAGACCCAACGGATCAAAAATGCGTGCTAAATCTGAGGTGACTGTTCTTTTAGTTACAGCCTTTATTGGTTGAATGTCAACTTTAATCTTAAGTTGATCACATTTGGGTAGCCAAGCTAATCCTAATGTTTTTGTGTACTCGGTCTTATCTGTAGAGAAGTCGAGGCTGACTTCTTGATGGGTTTCGGGAATGTTACTGAGTAGTTGAGTATGGTTAGCGCACCATTTTCGTAAATTAAATCCGTATCCTGCCATGACTTGCTGGAGTTGCCGCTGAGTTTCTAGAGCTATGGTTAAGCTATCAGCTCCACCTAGTCCATCGTCCACATAGAAATTCTTTTCCAAAAAACTTGCTGCTAAGGGATAATGTATCTTGTTGTCATGGCTTATTTCCTTCAAACATTTTATTGCGAGGTATGGGGCTGGTCTGGTTCCATATGTGACGGTGTTCAATTTGAAATAGCTTATTGGTTCAGTGACATTCTTCCGCCACAGGATTATCTGATATTGCCTGTCTTTAGGATGGATCCATATTTGACGGTACATCTTTTCTATATCGGTAGTGAACACGAAACGCGGTAGCCGAAATCGCAGCAAAATAGTAAACAGCTCACTCTGAAGTGATGGCCCGATGTGCAAAATATCGTTCAATGACCTTCCAGATGATGTTTTCGATGAAGCGTCGAATACCACTCGAAGCTTAGTAGTGCTGCTTTCAGGTCGTAGTACGCAGTGATGAGGAATAAAGTATTTACTCCCTTCTACCTTCTCTATAGCGATCTTGGTCATATGCCCTAAAGCTTCATATTCCTGCATAAATTGTGTATATTGTTCTTTCAATGACGGATCTTTTGATAGTCTGCGTTCCAAGGAGAGAAATCGGTTGAACGCAATGCTGTGTGAGTCTCCTAATGCAGATGTTTCGGCGCAGAATGGAAGTCGTACGACGAATCTTCCGTCTTTGTCACGTGTGGTGTGTTGATTGAAGTGTGCTTCACATTGTGCATCATAAGGTGACAATTGTTGTTGTGTGCTTTCAATCTCCTCCAATTTCCAAAATCGTTCAATAGCGATATCCATTTTATCATCTTCAGTCAAGACCCCGCATGTTGCAACTGATAATTGTTGGCCAGATACCTTACCTGATACTATCCAGCCTAAGGTTGTATTTTGCAGCACTGGAAGGTTATCAGCCAATTTAATTTGCCCAATAGCGAGCAATTGATGGTAATATTCCGCCCCTAATAGAATATCGATTTTGTCTGGACGGTTAAAGGTTGGGTCAGCCAAAGTCACATTGCTGGGAATTGACCACTTATCAATATGAAGAAGTTGAGAAGGTTGAGGAGCAATTATTTGCGGCAATACAAATGCCTCTAAACGCGCTGAAAAGTTGTTGAGTCGAGATTGAATGATAACGTTGACTCGGTGTTGAACCTTAGTTCGGTTTTTTCCAATACCATTGATTGATATGGATGTAGCCCTTGGTGGGAGTCCTAACCGTGCCACTAATCGTTCGGTTATTAGGTTGACTTGTGATCCTGAGTCCAGGATTGCTCTGCATTCGGTTTCCAAACCATTAGCCTTAACCTTTAACAACGCGGTTCCTAACAGGACATAGGATTTTTTGTGTGCATAACTAACTGCTATGTCTTCGCCTTCTAAGAATGGAGTGGTAACAAGGGATGTCGCCTGTTCCGTTGAAGTTTCGCGGTCTACTTTGGTTAAAGAAGCTAATTTGTTGGATGTACCTTGTTTTGTGCGTATTTGTGACGTTTGTTCTAAATGAACTAAGGTGTGGTGCCTTTTTCCACACTTTTGGCAGCGGCCTAAAATGGTACATTTTTTGGCTGAGTGGTTGCTATTGAAACAGTTGACACATAATTTCTGTTTCTGCACAAGGTTGAGCCGTTTTGTAGGGCTGAGTAGCATGAAATCCTTGCAGCGATATAACGGATGAGAATCCCGCTTACACATGAAGCATCGGGCGAGCTCATGTGTTGCAAGTGCGCAAGTTTTGTTATTGTTGGGAGACGTTCGCTCCTTATATCCCATTGCCTCAAGAGTGTGGAAATAGTTCTCGAGGAAAGTGAGGAATTGGTTGATCGATTGTAACTCTTTGGGGTTAGAGATAGATTGTTCATACTGAGTATGAACTGTTTTGTCTAGTTTTTTGACTAAGACATGTAATAGGAGTGGATCCCATGACGTAATCTGGAGTCCCATATTGGAGAGAGCTGCCAGGCACTCCTTTGTTGTATCGTGCATCCGCTTAATGCTACTCAATGTGCAAGCTCCGGCTGGCTGATCGAGCAGCCTTTGAATTGCCGTAGCCACCATAACACGTTTGTTGTTGTAGCGGTCCTCAAGTAACCGCCATGCCGCTTGGTAATTTTCTTCAGTTATAGGAAGATGGTTGATGAGTTTTGCTGCTTCGCCAATCACGTTCGTCTTAAGATACCACATTTTATGAGCGTCAGACATCTGCTGTTCATTGACAATCCTTTTAAATAAGTCTGAAAATGATGACCACTTCATGTAATCGCCTTCAAATTTAGTGATGGTGACCGTAGGCAAGGGTAATGTATTTTGCCTCGTCAATGCTTCTTTGGCTGAATGGGATAATTTTTTGTTGGCACTTGTGAGCTGGATGATTGCTGACTGGGCATTCTGCTCAAGGCGAACATATCTCTTTGAGTCGTAACCAGCTCGGTCTGGATCGGGATATTTGTCCAACACTTCATCATTAAGATGTTCTAATTGTTGCCATAGCTGGGAGATTGTGGCCCTTTTTATATCATAATAAGATTCTTCTTGACCTGGTTCCAGTTGAAGATCTTCTAGTTGTCGGGAAAGTGCCGCCATTTTGCCAAGAGAACGGCTGATAAGACCATCGTGCCCACCAGTTCCACTTGCTGGTGACTTGCTTCTGGGCTGAAGGAGTCCTTTGTCGTCTGATGCTTGTTTTTGGGTTTCAAGCTCACGTTCCATTAACGAGATATATTTGAACGAATGGGCTTGAATTGTGGAATAATAGTCTGATGTGAAATACTCATCGGATTTGTCGAGGTCCTTTAGACTCCGCAACTTATTATCCAAGTCGTCAAACTCAGCCCATGCTTCCTGAAGACGCTTCAGTCGGTCTTGGTAATAGACTAAGGTTTTGCGGCTGCTGGAGTCCTTGTTGAAATTTCTGATTATGGTGGCAATATTTTCGCCAGTCTCTTTGAGCTGGCGGAGAAGAACCGAAGATTGCTCCATTTTTAGAGAACGTCCTGTCACGGTCGCCAAATATGTCCAGATCAGGGCTCGTTTGTCCTGATGAACGGTCAAAAATAAAAAAGAAAATAGTTACTTATCCTAGTGGTTCACAAGGATAAAATTTTGGTTTTTCACTTTGTCAGGGTGTTGCACCAAGACGAAGTTTCTAAATCAAACAAGTTAATTATTTGAATGTTTGTAGTACACTCATTCTTTATTACTGTTAGTTAATGCATTTATATAAAGTTAATCCAATACAAAAAATAATACAAAAAATAATAAGTAATACAAAACTTAAAATGCAAAAAATGAAAAACATATTCCCACAGGTTGCTCAATGCAAAACGCATATTGAGTTACACACTGTCTGGCGCGTGTAGACATAAATATATGATACACTTGCCGACGTATGAATTCTCACGCTTTGCTTGACCAAACTGTGGGAATAAGAAAATTATGAAATATTATTATTTTAATTCAATTTGAGATTCTTTTATTTTGTTGCCAAAATAAAAGAATTCTAAAGAATTAACACTCTACATTGAGGATCCTTTTGGGTACCTGCAGACTTATAATTGACAATGCAATCGTAGATCTTGTCAACAGTAGGTCGGCAGCTCCGGACAAGGGCAGAACAGCGCAAAAAATCTGGCCAAGGCTGGATAGGAGACGCACGGCGACTCTGCTTAAACTCCAAAGAAGTAGGCTCAGCACTGTTATCAGGGTTATTACGGAGCATTGTATTATAGGAACGCATGCGAGGCGTATTGGTCTTGGACACCTTGCGAATAATTTCTGCAGAAGCTGTGGAGATGAGGAGGAGGATGAGACTATTCTTCACCTACTGTGCACATGCCCGACACTTGATCAGAGGAGAAAGAGGCACCTGGTTGCCTATTATATGGAGGATCTAGATGAACTGTCATACATGGATATTGGCAGTCTGAGTCGCTTCATCGGAAGCTCCGAGTGGTTCCTGGAATAGGGGAGAATGTGAGACTGTGGTATCACAATGGGCCCTGTGTGCGGCCTCAGTGTGTCCGCTCATGACTCCACCGGGGGGACAGCCACTTCTACCTACCTACCTACCATGAACTGGAGGGTTTCAGATGAGTGTTCTTTCTCTGATCACCAACTGATATCCTTCAGTATTAATCTATCTAGTGGCTTTCATAAGAATCCAAGAAGAACCGACTAGATCAGATATGAGAAGGCTGTGGGGGAGGAACTTAGGGGTCATTGCACTCCTGGCATCAATGATCGAGTTACATCTTTGACGGATATTTTGTTGTCTTGTTATAGAGATGCTTGTCCTCTTACTTATCCGGGTAAGAGGAGCCAGCCAGCCTTGTGGAATGCGGAACTCCGGAGACCAGCTGTTGTACTAGAAGACTCTTTAATAATGCTAAAAGGTCGGGTAAGGATGTTGACTGGTCTGCATATAGATCCAGTTTTAATGATTATAAAAGGGAAATTAAGCGCTCAAAGAGAAAACCACCTGGATGAGTTTCTGCGCGAGTATCGAGGATGTTGCCGAAGTGGCTCGTTTCCGTAGGATGCTGTCTAGGGACCCCACAATCCTAGGCTTCCTCCATAAGAACGATGGCACGTGGACAGCTTCGAGAAAAGAAACCCTAGAGGTTCTATTGAACACTCATTTTCCCAATTGTGTGGATGCAGATAGCTATGCGTTGGGTGTAGCTGATCCCTTCTGTAATGCTGGCATGATGCCCGACTTCGACGATATCATTACCGGGGATAAGGTTAAATGGGCTATAAGTGGCTTTGAGTCTTTTAAGTCGCCTTGTCTGGATGGTATCTTTCCGGCTCTACCTCAGCATGCTGGTGATATATTACACGAATATCTGGTGAACGTGTATAAGGACTGTCTCCGGTGGTGTAATATACCTGAAGGTTGGAAAGATGTGCTTGTGGTGTTTATACCAAAATTATATTTCTTCTTCTATTGAGAATTCACTTAAGAATATACATGCCCCAGATTTTCTGGTGCGGTTTATCACCCACAAGTTGGGTAATAGACTAATCCGATCGAATCTGGGTGGATGTTCTATCGTCAAGTGTGCAACCAGGGGTATTCCGCAGAGGGGGTGCTATCCTCTCTCTTGTGGCTCTTGGTTTCTAATGTTGGCTTCTGCGAAGTAGAGGCTTTAAGCTTGTGGCATACGCCGGTCATGTGGTTGTTCTGGTAGGTGGACAATTTTTGGCGACGCTGGGGGAACTCATGGAGTCTGCTCTTGGAATTTTATCATCTTGGGGGGTTACGAACTATGGTCTGGGTATAAATCCCAATAAGACAGACCTCGTTTTGTTCTCGCGTAGGTACAAAATTAAACCTTCAGGCTGCCGAGGTTAGGTGATAGGGAACTTCCGTTGTCTTCTGAGGTCAAGTGCTTAGGTGTTGTCCTGGACAGCAAGCTATATCTGGTGATTGTTAGACCGGTTATTACTTATGGTTGCGTTGTTTGGTGGTGTGCCTTAGATAAATGTTTTCAACGGAAAATCTTAGATAAGGTTCAGCGGATTGCCTCCTTGAGTATCACTGGAGTGAGGAAGATTTGTCTTCAGACTGCTCTTGACACTATGCTCTGCCTGACTCCGCTTGATTTGTATGTCAAGCGGTGTGCGGCGCGAAGTGCCATACAGCGTTCGATAGGTCACGTCGTCTTTCCTGATGGGAGGTATGGACTTTCGGAAAAATCCACCGACCATATTGTGCCTGAGGCTATGCCTGGTTTAAGAATGCTTATACCAGAAAGGGCACAATGGAATGGTGGGGTACTCCAAGGACAGATAGGTATACCCATCTCCATAGATGGGTCTAAGTTAGGTGGAGGTACAGGTGCTGGGGTTTTCTGTAGGAAACTCGGTCTTAAACTTCTCTTCAGGTTGAATGATGACTGCAGCGTGTTTCAGACGGAGATTTTCGCAATATTGAAGGCTATTGAGGCCATAGCTGGTGGCACCGCTTCAGATTCGGAATCTTACATGATATTCGTTGACAGTCAGGCTGCCCTAAGGGTCATTGCGTCGGAGTGGTGCAAATCACGGCTCGCTCGTGAGTGAAAGGAGTCGTTGAGGGCTTTTGGATCAGACCGTATCCGTCTATGCTGGGTTCCGGGTCATAGCGGAATACTGGGCAATGAGACGGCGGATGCTCTCGCTAGGTTAGGTTCGCTTTCTTAGGACGATTTAATTTAATAGTTGGTCCTGACCCCCCAATCTGCCACCTCTACGGCCTCATCAATGGATATGTCAAGGGGGAACAGCAGAGGCGTTGTGGGAATGGATCGGGTTGTTATATTTCTAGATGTCTATGGCCTGCTATAGACAGTGCAAGAACAGGTTGGCTGCTGAACCTGGATAAGGCCAGTTTAAGATTAGTTATCGGATTTATCACGGGGCATTGCAAGATTAGGTCGCTGACGGGGATCCCATAGTAGATTGTGGTTGAGGACCCTTGGCAGGGGCTTCTTTGAGGGCTTGAATTCTGTGTCGAGAGCCGACATCAAGGCTCTCCACAGATTCATTAGTAGCTTGAGCTGGTTGAGAAGTGCTAGGGATTCATCAGTGTAGTCGCGCTCTCCCTTGTGTTTTGTTTCGTCTGTGTAATTCCTCCGCTTCCCATTCTCCCTTTCCTACTTCCTCTCCTTTTTACTATTCCTCTATTATCCTTCCATTCTAAGGACGTTCCGTAAAATGGGTCAATTTGACCTCCGGGTACTGTACTTTGTCTCAACTGACAAGCATACGTCCTCTAACCTAACCTTCTCACACCAATTATGATGTGTGTGTTAATTTAAGATATGAGTGGCCGGACTTACAGTTTGAAGTCGACTCCGAACAACAGATTTTTGAGAAACTTTTCATGGCAATTTTATTTACTCTCAGAGTTTTTGCCAGAAATCGCCGAAAAACTATCATATTTCGTTTTGTTGGAGATGACTGACCTAGGGTTTGAACCTCAAGTCTTATAAGCCAACACACTACCTACTAGACAAATTTATTTGACATGCGATGTTTGAGGCACTACTTGGTTATGGCAGAGCATGTTTTCTTTGACGTGTTATTTTGTGTTATCGAAAAATTTAACCACTTCTCTAGAGGAAAAATGAGTTTTCACTTCGTGAGGTACCTCATGTGTGTTTAGAAATTAAATATTTATTTATTTATTTATTTCAAGTTAACAATTTCACACAACAAGACGTAGATCTTATAATTATAGTGTGAAAATTACATGAGTGCAAAACAAAAAGTCAAAAAAGTAGTAAATCACAAATAATTAATTAAATAAAGTAATAAAACATAACATAATATTCTAATTAAACGAAAATACATATTAAATATAAGTGAAAAATGTGTCACAATAAAAACTGAATTAAGGTATTTGGGAAGTGAAATATTTGTATAAAAGTTTGGTAAAAGCTTTTAAGACGGGTAGAAAATATATAAAACTGATACTCAGATACGCTACAGTGATATCTCATCGGAATTAGTTTGTTGCCTCTATTCGACCTAGTGAAATGAAGACGCTCGTAAAGATATGATGGCTTCTTGGTATATATTATTTTGTGTAATGTAATTAACTTCTTAATCTTCATAAGGCTTTCTAGAGGCATACCATATAGCAAATTTGAAAAAGAAGAGACGTGATCGTATCTTCGTAGGCCAAAGACGTATCTAACGATATTATTAAAGGACTTTTGCAGTAAATATTTGCTTCGGGAATCATAATTGGCAAAAACTTCACATGCATATAACAATCGTGGCATTAAATAGGTTTCGGCAATCAAAATTCTTATTTTCAAAGGCGTCATGTATTGCGTAGGCCACAAATGGGTAGACCAATCCAAGTTGTTATTGAAAATAACTCCCAAATTTTTTGCAGATGATACACATTCTATTCTCTGGTTATTTAACATAATATCAAAATCGATGTTTAAATGAACGGTTTTTTTATGTATAGCAAGATATTTAGATTTCTGTGGATTAATTAAAAGTTTGTTGGCCGTTGCCCATTTATAGATATTATTAAGATCATGGTTGACTTTAAAAACATTTTCCTCAATGTGCCGTAAAGAGCCTCCGAGATAAATTTGTACATCATCTGCATAAAGGTGTATCTTGTAGTGTTCCAAATAGTCCGGAAGATCATTAATATATAATGAGAATAAAAGCGGTCCCATTATCGATCCCTGGGGAACTCCTTTGGTGACAGCCAAAGGTGATGAGTACTCACCATTAAGACAGACTAGCTGAAAACG
This sequence comes from Sarcophaga caerulescens, assembly GCA_927399465.1. Taxonomy (NCBI): domain Eukaryota; kingdom Metazoa; phylum Arthropoda; class Insecta; order Diptera; family Sarcophagidae; genus Sarcophaga; species Sarcophaga caerulescens. Next base: position 89,129,467 of record OV656872.1, on the reverse strand, counting down.
ATTACTAAGATACGATTTCAGTAAACAACTAGACGTACTGGAGAAGTTAAAGAGTCTTTGCAGTTTCGTAAGAAGAATTTTGTGATCAACCGAATCGAACGCTTTTGAATGATCAAGTAAAACAAGAATATCAATATTGCCATTGCCAATATCGTATCATCAAATATCATCAGCAAAACTCAGCATCATCCGACTTGTACACTGAAAATCGTCAATCTCTATTCGCACGAGTTCTTCGTACAATCGTGATTGAAATAAATTCAATCCCCTAATTAGCCTCCAGATAATTCGTTAACTATATATCTGTGGCAATAAATGATAATAGCTTAAGTCGTCATAAGTGTTGTTTTTTCATTTTATTACATATTCTTATTCTCTTCTTCAAGATCTATCACTCAGCTAAATTTCATGTATAAAATGTCATTATTAATAAAACTACAGGCATTTATATTTTAACTTTACTTAACTTAAACACTATTTATTTTAGGCAAGTCATCGACTACTTGGCAAAGCGTACGGTTGTTTTGGTTTTTGTCTCTCACTTGTTCTTCATTGTACATTTATTGTAAACAAAGTACCGGTTTACCGTTTTCTTAATTTTTTTCTTTTTTCCACTGTTTGGAAGTGTTTAGTTTATACCTTCATTAATTTAATTTTCTAAAGAAAAGTAATTTATCAAATCAGAACACATTAACATAATATTTGAGATGGCTCCGGGGCCACCGGACAAATTTCTAAACAACAGATTCCATCTGTTAGGAGATTTTTCAGATAACCCCTCGAAAAAACAAAGGCTAAACGATTTCCCAGACTTACCCACTCCAAGAAATAGTACTCCTGATCACCCAAAATATATTTTAATCTCCTCAATTGAACCTGAAAAACCATTATCCAAATTCAGCCCTTTTGCTATTAAGAAAGGCGTTGAGTGCATCAGTACAGAATATTCTTCAATTTCTCAACTGAGAGACGGCAACGTGCTCATTCTAGCACGCAACACACGTGCTGCTGAAAAATTTATAAAAACAAATACTTTGGCAAACCTTTGCAAAATATCCTGCAAACTGCACCACACCTTAAATTCTATCAAAGGTGTTATATTTGCACCCTGTTCAAAAGGTGTACCAGAATCTGAGATCATACAAGAGATGAAAAAGCAAGGTGTAACAGACGTGTACAAGTTCACAAAACTATGTGAAGATGGACTAACCAGAAAACCAACAGGAAAAATTGTTCTTACTTTTGACCTGTATCGTTTGCCAGCTACAGTTGATGTAGCTTGGTATAAATGCAAGGTCGATTTCTATTACCCAAACCCGATGTTCTGCAAAAATTACCAGCGTTTAGCCCATACCAAGAAACGTTGCAAGGGTAGCCCTACATGCCCACAATGCAGCCTACCACCTCACGATGCCACTGAATGTATACGCACTTTATACTCAAATTGCTCTGGAAATCACTCCTCAAACAATAAAAACTGTCCACGATTCCTCCAAATGAAGGAAATCCTGAAAATAAAAACTAGCATTGGTGAAGCCCGTCGCAGATACAGAGAAAACAATCCTATTACTTCAGTCAACCAACCAGATCGCGTCTTTTTCTTCCACCGTAAAAAATAACAAAGACGTTAACTCCAAACATAATTTAGAAACATCTCCGTCAATCTCAGACAATCAACCATCAACCTCCAAAAAAATACAGAACCTAGTTAAGTCTAAAACTTTTCACGAGAAACAATCACTAGCTGAAACTTACAACACAACTTCAAAAAAAAACGTTACCTCCATGGAACCATCAAAAATTCCTCCAGTCAAAGATCAATCATCCTTTGACACATTGAAACATACCGTAAATAGCTTCAAAACACCACATGAAAAACAACCATCAACTGAATCTAACATCACAACATCTCTAAAAAAATACACTTCCTCCATAGATACACCAAAACATCCTTCAACCTCTACCCAAAAACCATACACCTCTCCATTGTCTGCAATAACTCAAAAATTATTAAAAGAAAATCAATATTACCTACCATCAGAATCTCCCGACGCTACTACTATGGACTTAGAAAACTAACTCCACGATAAAGACATCTACATCTCATAAACTTCCACACGTTCATCCTAAGTTTTCTTAATATGAACTTTACAATACTACAATGGAATATCAACGGCTTTAGCAATAATTATCTGAATCTTCAACTACTCATGAGAGAAATAGACTCTTGTTTCATTTCGCTGCAAGAAACACATTGTCCCTACAACTTCAACCCCATTCCGCCAAAAAATTACACCGGTTATTTTACCAACTCTCCGGATAATAATACCTCAAAACAAGGTGCTGGAATCTTCATAAAGTCCAAAATTCCTCACACATTAATACCAATTAACTCCACATACCAAACAATTGTCGTTCAAGTTAAATTCACCATTTTATCTCTTTATATCCCACCGAATCAAGATATTTCCTTAAGGGATGTTAGTAATATCATTTCGTCGTTTGATTCACCGTTACTAGTAATTGGAGACTTTAATGGCTGGAATACGCTGTGGGGTTCTGCAAGTAACAGCAACCGAGGCATTATACTTGAGAATATCGTACTACAAACTGGCATTTGCATACTGAATGATGGTAGCCCCACCCATTTCTCCTCGCACAATACCCTAACTAATATAGATGTTTCTTTCTGCTCAACAAGCCTTCTTCCGTTAACATCATGGATTACTCTTGATTTGCATAATAGTGACCATTTCCCAATTAAAATTACGATAAAACTATCAGAGGAAACCCACAATCCAATTAAAACCTGTAAATTTTTGCTTCACCTGGGAAACTGGGAAAAATACGCAGCTAGAGCAGAATCCGAAATTTATACTCGTGTGTCTAATCCACTAATTTCTTCCAGTAACAAAGACGCTGCCAGCATTACTAAGGCAATTCGAACTGCAGCTAATATACACATTCCTCAATCAAAACTGACCATTAAAATGAGAAAACCTCCTGTTCCGTGGTGGAATCCTACACTTGCAATCCTACGAAATCTGAAAAGGAAAAGTTGGCAACTCTTCAAAGCCAACCCCACACTGGACAACCTTTTAAATTACAAAAGACATAACGCTAAATTCCGAAAAGGAATCAAAATTGCCAAACATAAAAGCTTCGAGAGCTTTACCAAAACGATTAACAGAAATACTCCCACATCTATAATATGGAACAAAATCAACAGAATCTCCCGTAATGGCTCTTCTTCCTTTATTAAAGCAATCGATAGCCCGTATGGGACTCTTATCGACCCATCACAGATAGCTAGTTACTTTGCCGAAGCCCGCTTCTTATGGTGTTTTCTTTTCTACAAAGAAAATGTCACTCTCTTACAAGGTGCATTAAAAAAATTTCTGACCAACCCTGTTGTAATGTAATTTTTTATTTGAGAAGAACATAACACAAATATTAAAAAAGGGTACGCCCTGTGTTTACCACTTATTAAGAAAATGAATGAGAAAATGGCAATTTGTTCAAAAGTCGTTCAACGTAAATAATAATATTTAAAATTAATTTAAAAAAAAGTGTTTTGTACTTATTAAATGTTTTATATTTATTAACGTTAAGGTTTTAGATTTAAAAATATGTTGTATTTTTCGATTTGTTTTCAATAAAATATGTAAATATGAGAAAGGTGTTGCCAGATAGCTAAATTTTCGATTTCATTTTTTGAGCGCTGTTTTTTATAACCAAAAAAAATTTTTTTAGCACTGTTCTAACACTGAATGCAATTTCTTTAAATTACTGACCATGTATCTTTAATAATGTAATGTTTCCTTAAGGTTACTCCACAAAACAATGAAAAAATTAACTTCAAAATTGGATAAAGATACCATGCGGCTTTTTTTAAATTTCATCTGGCAGCTCTATAAATAAACAAAAGTCATCTGCTTTACAGGGCATTACCAGCACTCTCGATTTATACAGGGCATAAAATGCAATGCCCTCCACCATTGACAAGTGCGATTTATTTAGAATAAAACATACCACCCTTTTTGAGGGCGAAACATTTTTAAGAAACAAACACAAAATTGCGTTTTGCACATGCAAAATACACATTTTTTGGTAGAAAAGAAAACACCATTAGAACACCCCATCACCATATCCGAACTGAACAACTGCCTGAGTAAAGTTAAAGGTAAAACACCAGGATTTGACCGGATCTCCTACCCAATGATTAAAGCTTTATCACAGACAAGCAAGGCTAAACTACTTCATCTATACAACACCATATTCCTAAGTGGCCACATTCCTCACGCTTGGAAACTTGCCATTGTTGTGCTTATACCGAAAACCAAGAACACGTCTTCTTTCGGTGCATACCGCCCTATATCATTACTTCCGTGCCTATCCAAAATTATTGAACGGATCATAGCAACTAGACTTGCATGGTTTTTAGAAAATAAAAACCTTATAGCTAAGGAGCAAGTTGCTTTCAAAGCAAACAAAGGATGTGACGATGCGTTATTACACTTGGATTATTATATAACAAAAGCACTTTCTGCTAGAAACCACATTACTATTCTATCAATCGACTTTGAGAAAGCATTTGATAGAATCGGCTCTCATGTCGTTTTGAGCATTCTAAAATCTTGGTCGATAGGCCCAAAAATGTTTAACTTTATTAAATCTTTTTTATTGAATAGGCGTTTCAGAGTAAAAATTAATGGCCAGCTATCTAAAACAGTTTCCCTGGAAAACGGCATACCACAGGGGTCACCGCTTTCTGTGATACTATTCCAAATTGCTTTTAATGAAATTAGCAAGATAATTAGTGCTAACCGATTTGTTGATCATTGTACGCCGATGATTTATATATAATGTGCAAAAAAAATAGTAACAACGACTCCAACAGAATCCTACAAAAAGTACTTCTGGATATTAAAAACTGGACCGAATATTCCGGCGCAAAAATTTCCCTTTTAAAAACAAAAAAATTCCATGTCTGCAGAAAGCACAATTGCGATTCATCTTTACACACAACAGTTACTGACGACACTCCAATCCAAAATGTTTCAAAATTAAAAATTCTTGGCCTTACATTTTCGCGAAATTATAACTGGAAAGACCACTATCTGCAAATAAAAAGCCCACTTACTTCACGTGTCAACATAATACCCTATTTGTCCAATAAAAGCTTTGCTCATTTTAATACTTTAATATACCTCACCAGAACTCTAGTTTTGAACAAAATAGACTACGGTCTTTATTTATATGGCAACAGCAGTAAATCAAATATTAACATATTAAAGCCTATTTACCATCAAGCTGTCAGGTCCAGCATCTATGCTTTCCGGACAACTCCCATAGACAACATACTCCATGAAGCCAACCTCCCATCCCTAATCGATAGAATTTACGAAATGAAAGCCAGATTACTACCTAAACTTCTCAATAGTACCAACTCAATCCTCGATAGCGATATCTCCTCTATTATTTCTGCCGCTAACCCTAAACGAATTAAATCTGCAATAGCTTCATCTTTATCATTATGCTCTGATCTAAACATTCCTCACTCCAGATTTAAATACCTCATGAAAACTCCCCCATGGATAACTATTGACTCATGCTTCGATTTGTCACTTGCCAAATATAATAAAAATATGACATCAAAGGCCGTCTTTCTTAATTTACTATCAGAACGTAATAACAACTTGAGAAACAACGGTTGGCGTTTTTTCTACACGGATGGCACTAAGTCCGAAAACAACATTTCAGCTTACGCAGTGGTGGATGATTTCGGTGAAAACCTATTGCTTAGCACTTTACACCAACACTCATCAGTATTCACAGCGGAATCCTGTGCTATTTACCAGGCTATTCGACTAATACAAAGGGACAAGATTAAAACCGTTATATTCTCTGATAGCCTTTCGGTTTTGAAAACAATTTGTAACCCATTCAACAATAAGTGGATAATAATAAATAAAATCAGGGACTCTCTTGTAAAAGACAATTAATAAAAGACTATTATAATGGACAACACGCTTGAAAAAACCGACATTCGCCGTTATATCGCCAATTTCATCAAATTGAAGCTCCATCAAAGGAAAATCACTCATCACCATTATTCTAAAATTAATCCAAACCACATTAACCCAATCTACCCTACTTCCGTCAGCAATCAACAAATACGTACGTTTTCTAAGCTACGCTTATAGGCTTTTTACACTGAGCTTCATCTTTCATCTCTCATCAATTGGCAAGATGACAACATCTTCCCATAAGAAATATACAGAGCAAAAAAGCGTCATCTTTCATCATCTTCACAAGATGTTCCTATCTCATTTTGTTCCACTCATCATCTTTCGATAATTTTAGTGTCATCACTAAAAAAATGACATTTGCTTATATGTATAAAAAAATTAAACGTCACAAATGAGCGGGACTGAACAACGTTAGTAAATTTTTTAATGTATATATAATGAAATAAATATTTTAATAATATTTTTTTAATATTTTATAGCAAAACAAAGCACTCGAATAGTTTGGTCAGTTGTATATTGTTTTAATAATTGATTTTTCTCTTCAAGTGCAATTATTAATCCGATAATTGAAGAATTTTCCATTTTATTTTTTTCCATTAATTATAAGCAGATTTTATGTATTTTAAATGAAAGATGAGAGATGATGCAAATGTAAACAACTTTTTTCATTTTTATCATCTTCCACTCAATCCTCTAAGATGATGTTAAGTGTAAAAAGGCTATTAGGACACACTATTTTCTCTCATCAATGGCTTTTAAACCAACCAGCTCAACCCCCAACGTGCAATCGATGCAACTGCCACCTAACAATAAAACACGTCTTAATTGAATGCCCATTTTACTCAAACCATGGACGTAAACTCTTTGGCAACTTCTCGGGATTTGACCTTCTCAGAGAACCAACCTCCATTAATATCATCAAAATACATGACTTCATTATTAATACCAAATTGAACATTTAATCTTACTGAAATTGTTAAAATTTATGTATATAGTATCTATTTAATAACCTTAATTGTAGCTCATAATTAATCTAATTTGTAACTCGAGCTGATGGCCTTAGCAGCTAGTGCTCTTTATATATATGGGCAATTTCGTGTCGGGACCCAATTTTTAAAATCGATGTCTTCCGATTTGGATGAAATTTGCTATTAAATATTTTGCTAAAATATTTTAACTCAAAACCAAAGATTTTAAATTTTACCATATGCACTATATTTTTTTAAAAATGGATGTTTTTTTTTTGCTCAAAGAAAGCTTAGTTCTTTTCCTTTCCTCGCATCTCTCGCATCCCATTAAGTGACCACAATGCTCGCATCTCATTAAGTGACCACAAAGCTCTTAAAGGAAAAGAACTAAGCTTTCTTGAGCAAAGCTTTCTTTGAGCAAAAAAAAAACATCCATTTTTAAAAAAATATAGTGCATATGGTAAAATTTAAGAACTTTGGTTTTGAGTTAAAATATTTTTTTTTATAGATATGCCTCTTGCTACTAAGTGCCCACAAAGATCTTAAAGGAAATGGTCTAAGTTTTCTTTTGAGGAAAAATAAAAAAAACTCCATTTCGAAAAAAATGGGGGAAAATGAAAATGGTACATGTGCCAAATATTGAAAAATCTTATTCTTGAGTTAAAAAATAATTTTTTTGAATTAAGCCATTATGAAGGCCTTAAAGGAAATTTTATAAGCTTTCTTTTAAGCAAAAAAAAAAAAAAAAGGCCCAAATTGAAAAAAAATTAAAAAAAAAAAAAAAAACAAAAATTTTAAAAAATTAAAAAAATTATTTTTGGAAAGATTGAAGAAATAGCTATCTAATATCCTTTGGAAAACTTTTGCTAGGACCAATAGGTGGAAAGTTACACACATTTTAAAAAACCCTGTATGACCAAAATGTCCAACTTTGACCGCCTCTAACTCCGGCAGTTCTTGACTAATAGGGCTAAAAATTTGTGCCTGGCCAACTATCCAATAGTACTAACCTTGGTGCAAATTTCATCCAAATCGGAAGACATCGATTTTAAAAATTGGGTCACTTGACACGAAATTGCCCATATATATAATCCTTGGACTAATTCCTTGTTTTATATGAATAAATAATAATAATAATATTTTAGGCAAAAACCTTAATATCTCTAAATACGAAATTTCGACTTAAGCTATTATTATTTAATGCCACAGATATTATCTACAACTTCACTTTTTCTCAATGTAAAATGGGACTAAGTAAAAAAACAGTTTTCAAGGCAAGCAAAAATAAAATCGCTAAATTAGTAGGAAATTGCTAGATTATCGTCATTGGCACTGTTGTCAGTGAATTTTTTTAGCACAATAGATATATTTGGTTTGCTTTCTGTAAAAGGAGAAATTATAAGCTACATAATATAAAATGTTTAGTTTTTTTCAAATTGTGTCAACTGCGGTAAAAGTTTGCCACAAAAGTAATATTATATCATATTGCTCTAATTCCAAATACAAAATTTTCTTCTATGCAAATGGAGACGTTCAAATCTTGGAAGAATGGGAATGTACAATATTTAAAATTGAAGATAAAGTAAAATACAGCTGTGTTCCAGAAGGTTGTAATATCTTTATCATACTTTGCGAATATTTGGATAAGTGTGTTCTTAAAGTGTTCAACTTAGCTAAATTTGTGAGAAAAACACCAAGTCTTATTAGCAATACAGTACTTGAAAATATTTCTAATGTTACAACTATTTCGGCTTTTAATCTAATTAATACTGAGCTTTGTATTGCTATTGGTCTTCACAACGGCAATGTTCTCTTTTCTAAATTTACCTTGTCAAGAGAAATTTCATCAAAGACTTTTAAATGTTTAAATGTATGTTCAAAGCCTGTCAAAGGAATTCAATTTTCAAGTAATACAGATGGCGATGTAAATATGTTTGCTTGCTCTGATGATGGAGTTTTTTATTACAAAACCTCGAGCAGTTCAATTTTAAACGAAACTATATTTTCTTTGGATGATATTGTCTCCAATGTTCACTGTTGTACTCTGCAGCCCAAGTATAAGTCAAATAACGAGCAGAACTTCGTCGTTGCTCGGGATGACGGTCTTTACTGTTATTCAACTGAAGGAAGAGGATCATGTTATGCTTTAAATGGAAAAAAAAAATTTGTAGAATGGTTTGGAAAGAAGTATATTCTTGTATTTAATACTGTCGATAGATGGAATTTAGAATATAATGACATATATCAATTGATGATAATTGATATTGATAACAAGATTGTTGTGTTCAACAAAGAACTCTGTAACGTTGTAGGAATACAGGCCACAAACGATATCAATAATTGCTTAATTTTTTTGAGAAACGGTGACATTATGACGTTTAGAGAAAAAGGCATAAGATATAAAATAAAACATCTAATAACGAAAAACTTATACGATGTTGCCCTGAAATTACTTGAAGAGAGTAAAGCAAACACTAACACAGTAGCTGAGGTCTTAGTTAGTTATGGTGATCACCTGCTACACCGAGGAGACATGTTTGGAGCAGTTAATATGTATTCAAAAACTATTGGAACAGTAGCTCCTTTTACGATAGTAAACAAGCTAACTGATTTTCGTTACAATGAATGCCTAATTGAATATTTATCTAAATTAAACGAAACTGAGTTCAAATCATCAGAACATGTAAAACTTTTAAAAAATTGTCGACAACGTGTTGAATTATCTGACAAAGCATTTCATATCTTTGAAATAGCGAAAAATGGATGCGATAAATTATTAGTGCGTTATTCAGCTATAGATCAAGGTGAAAAATATTCATCAATACTGGAACTTCTAGAGCATAATAATAATTTTTTGACTTATTTAAAAACAATTGCTAATGAAGATGTTATAGATTTCTTTTTAGAATATGGCTATTTTTTATTGAATCAATATCCAGACTCTTTAGTAGAGGCAGCAAACTATGCGTCGAAAAATGATTTGTGGGTTGATAATTATAGCTTTCATAAAATAGTATTTCCTTTAATACTTTCAAAGAAAATGTTTGCTATAAATTTCATAGATAATATATGTAAACAATATAAAATGAAATTTTTATATACCATTTGGACAGAATTGGTATTGCAAATGTGGCAACTAGGTAATGTTGACATAGCATTCGTAATTAATTTTTTTGAAACTCATGGGGCGAGTATATCTGTAGATAATGGATTTTTAATTTGCCGAAGTTATGAGTTTTGGCCAGGTATTCGATTGTTGTATGATAAATGCGGCGTTCAGATTTTAAGCATGAAGTGTTTAGCGAAGTGTTTTGAAATGTACCCTGAGTACATAAATGAATTTTCTACAGACTATGATTTTAATTCCACTCAGATGTGGATAAGATCGCTAACTAAAGATAATCTGTTATTAAAATATTCATTCAAACTCGTTATTGAAATATTCAGAAAAGTTTTGCAAACAAGGCCCAACTACATATTAAATATTGTAGGTGGTTTTGTTCTAAGTAGCAACTTTTTTGTATCACATATAAGCGATTTTTTTTTTAGTTATAATATTTTTCAATATTTTAAAAGCTCCGAACTCCACAACAGTGTGTGTCTTTTAGAAGAAAAAGTTTCTAAAACAAAAGCTTTACTGCAAAAATATAACAATCGCCCAATAGAGTTTCGAAGTAGATCCTGTGATATATGTAAACAAATGACAAAACTGCCAATGCTATACTTCCTATGTCAGCATTCATTTCATAAAGAATGTATAAGACAATACAGTAATGCTCTGAAGTGTGTTGTGTGTTCAAATAAAAGAAAGACGGTTTTTACAATAGGGCCACAACCACAAGTTCAAAATATCATGGATAAAATAACTCTACTCCAGGATGTTTCGGAAAAAATGAGAAAAAATATTTTAAATATTAATACTTGTTTAAATATTGAATCTTCAAACAGAAAATCCCTGCATATTTCTAAATCCTTAAACCCATTCGAAAACTGTAGTGTAGAATATGATGATAGTAATAACTTTATTAGTAAGTTCGATAACAATTTAAACCCTTTTAATGTTACATAATAAGTAATTTTTGGTTATAAAAAGTTAATACGAAACTTATGATTTATTTGTAAATTTACATTTAATTTATATGCTAAAGCAAAAAAGTATATTGGCAAAATAAATATTAATTTCAAAGCTAGTCTGAATGTTTTTATTAAACCTGGTAAGAGAAAATTGTAACCATATTGTAAAAATGTATATAAACTGAAAACTTCGTGTGGAGAAATTAAAAGGTGGCTTTATTCTTGTCATCATATAAATTATGTATATCGATGGCTTATATTAAAAAAGTGAAACTTGATTTTTATATTAGATAAAAAACTATAATGCTTTTTACAAAATTTTTTTTGAAGATTGTCAAAATTGTTATAAATTTGTTAGTTGCAATTATAAATTTTGAGGCAAGATGCATCTGACATTTGTCCACCAAAATAAACAAGGAATGCTATTTTGAAAAAATTGAGTTACGCCTTTTTATATTAACCCTTCGATATACAGAAGAATTACTGAAGAATCAGTTTGTTTCATTTAGAATAAAAATCATCATGTTTGTCCTGATTTTGATTGACAATCATATTCCAAAGGTGTTAATCCCACAATATAACGTTAATCCAATTGAAAATGTGAGGGGATTTTATCAATTCAATTCAATTTTTTATTTTCATTAAAAAATTCAATCTTGACAGAATGATGCCAACTAGATGAAAATGCTGCTAAGAACTTAGTTGTATAAAATATATAATATTTAGTTCACTTTTCAATAAACGCGGTTATATTAATTAGCCAAAAATATTTGAGTCCCTTACCAATAAAAAACATTATGAAACACTGAATATTGAATGCTAACAGTTTACGAACTCTGGCGAATGGTTAGTAAAGCAAGGCCTTAAGTGCAAGGATACTTAGAGCCGAGCTAACGGTAGTGATTCATTCACCCATGTTAGAGGGGCCTAAGCTGAGCACGGAACTAAGAACTACCGCTCCGTCTATAAGCGTCTGTGTTTCTAGTTGGGGCAGATAATAGGCAGCAACCAACTGCCCGCTATTTCGTCCGCAACAGAACATTCCATCAGCGCCTGTACTTAGTCAGCAGCTGGTAGTCTGCGAATTTCTCTTAAAGAGCGGCAGTTTTAAGAGCCTGGCAATAGGCATTAAATGCAAACCGTCCACTTCATCATTATGCACAGAAACGAATCACGCCCTAGACCCTACTACTACAGTGTAGGTGTCAGGCTGCAATCATTCGAATGCTACTGAACCACCGGTTAGTGGAGTGTTGGCTGTAGGCCTCTCTATTCGTCATGCGATTAGTGTGACAAACTCAAAAACGGATAATCCGGTAGGCGACTGTAAACTCAACCTAGTACCTGATCTTTCGAAAATGCTAAAAAAGTTCAGATGGGATATAATCCTATGTTTCGGGGACTGGAAAGGAGATAATGTATAAGTCAACTACTAAACAAGTTTTCCAGATACCAACTGTTAAGCAGGACGATCAGACGAAGAATAATTCATAGATCTCTAAAGAATATCCCTCGGCCTCAACGGCATTGAAAGGCATAAAAATCCTTCCAAAAAGGGCCTTCACCACCAGCCATTCCGGAGCAGGTGAAAAACTCCAGTGGGCTAGAAATGTTCTAAGTCCTCCTCTGCTGTAAATGGCCGTCACCTTATACATTACCTAAATGGTGACCGTCAGAGAAGTATACCTGAAACGAAACGTTTCAAAAATATGCCAAAAAGGTCATACAGAGGCGATAATTGACCTCAAAGCGAATGATGGCACTATATCATCCGATTGTAATAAAACGTAGGTAATTTATTTTGTTGATCAAAAAATTTAAAATGTTCTTTATTCTTCTAAAGGCTTACGTAGAGTGATCAAGAAAGTTGGTTAATTCTAATTATACAAAAATGTACAAAAAGATGTAAAAGGAAAGCAATAATAATAGCATTATCAACATATTCGAAATACTTCGCTATTTCTACCACCTCCTCTCGAAGTAGAGAGAGTCATAACATCAATGACCACCATAGTAGGTTGACGTTACCATTCTTTAGCTTCGATCTTATAAAACGATGTCCAACGCAAAAGTTCGCTAAGGTATATAGCTTCTTTGGTAACCTCAGATATTGCCAAATATTCTGATTCCGTACCAGACAGAGAACTGTTCTCTGTTTGCGAACTGCACCAGTCAAGATGAAAGGCAATCTGATATATTAACGTCCCAATCAGCATCAACCATACCATAAAGTGGTTTGATATCATTTCGGTATAATAGTGAATACATAAACACGCGTTTTACGGCCTGCCAATGTTCCTCATTAAACTTCTTGTTAAACTGTCGTAGAAAGTTTACAGCGTATGCTATGTCCGGTCGAGTATTGACTGCTAAATAGATAAGTGAGCCGATTAAGTTCTGCGTGGGGTATTTGTGGATTATGGTCTCATTAACTTCACTTTGTTTTTCAAGTTTACAATTTGATATCATTGGAGTTTGCACAGGTTTACAGTCACTCATGTTGTATCTGGCTAGTATATTATTAAAGTACTTGCTTCGACTCAAGTGCTCTTTTATGTCCTGGTCGAATTCAATTCCTAGATAAAGTTTTACTGATTCAAAATTTTTCATTTTAAAGGCTTCCGTCAGATTTCTGAATCCTGTTGAAAAGAACAGTACTCTTTGCAGCAATCAATTGATCTTCTTGAGAAGATTGACAATTTAGTTCGCGTAATTTTCATGTCAGTTTCTGGTACCGTTTCAACATGGATTGACGAAGTCCATATAACGCTTTCCTGATCATGCATACATGCTGTTCGGAAGCGTTGTATGTATTTAGCCTCTTCTATAACTCTGGATTTTTACGTGGATGAACCAATTGTTCCACCTGCATTTAACTTTTCCAAAATACTTATCAAACTTTCAAGTATTTCCATCAAATTCACCATAAAGGTAGGTAGTAACAACATCTATTTGAAATATCTTAAGGTCCAACTTTGCGGATAAGCAAAGTGGACAGACAGTAATCTAACTGTAATTGATCGAAATACTGGCGAGTATACGTCAGCAAAATCCTCCCCTTGACGTTGTAAGCAACCTTTTGCTACTAGACGTGATTTCCTCTTGTTGTTTTCCTTTCTGAATACGAAATGATTTTAAATAACCTCCTGCTCATTTGGCAGTTCAATAATGTCCTACGTGTTGTTTAGCAGCTGAGCAACATATTCGTGTTCCACGGCTTTAGCCCGCGACTCTCCACAACTTTGTATTATTTCAGTAACCGTAATGAATTCACCGGACAAACACATATTACAGGTTTCAAGACCTTCAAAATCAGGAATCATCATTACTTGCCGAATCTCCTCGACTTGTATTTTGACGTCACGGCTTATAATAACATCGCATTTCCGTGGCGATTACAAACGATAAACTTTTAATTCGCTGGAGTAACCCACTAACACACACTTCTTAAATCATGAATCATATTTATCACTATAATTATCCTTAATGAAGACGTATTCCTCAGCACCAAAGGAAAGGGTACCTTTCCCGTCTATAACTTAAAGTGGTTTTTACCACATAATGATACAACAGACCGTATTAACAGCGTTTGCCAAAAATTTTGGTGGCGTATCATCGTGCTTCAACATAGACCTAGCCATCTCGATTATTGTCCCGTTCTTGCGTTTGACAACACCATTTTGTTGAGGTATGTGAGGAGCATTTAATCTTCGCTGAATGCCCCATTCTTTCAGGTATATCTAAAATATATTTGTTCAACGTTCACATCAGGAAGGAACACCCTGTAAATTAGTTAGCGGTTCTATTTTTCTCTCTTTTATTTTTTTTTTTTCATATCTTTGCTTTGTCTTGAATTCTTCTTAACATTTTTTTTTCTTCCATTACAACTTAACATTAAAATATTTTTTGCATAGACAATCACTCTTGTTTCGATAGTCAAACAAATAACATTAGACATTGATCTTTCTTTTTGAATAAAACATAAATTGTGAATTGTGAACAATCATACAAACAAAAACAGAAACTGTGACTCTTTTTCTCTTTAAATGAAACAAAATTAAAATTACACAACCAACAAAACAAACATAACTTAAATTTAAAATCAAAACGAAACATTGTATAAAATAAAACAATAAAACAAATTTACATTGAATTTGAAATTATAAAAACAATAATGTGTTCTATTTTTACAAAAACAAAAACATAAAAAACGATCCAGCAAACATCCATCATTAAACATTTTTTGGTCACTTCGAACCGAATATAGTGCAGTGTAAATTGTTTTTCACAACAACAAAAAGTCGCTTAAAAAGTAAAAAATATTAAAAAAGCACAAAATAAATAACGGTTTAAAAACAGTTGAATTTTTTATGGAAAAAATAGAATCCACAAGCGAAGTGGAAAGAACGAGAAAAAGATCCAACAACACAACACCAGACACAAACAACAAGAGACCCAGAGTAAAAAGTAGCGGTTCAAAAGAAGACACAACAACAACAAGTAAGTGCAATAGCTCTCTTTTAGAAAATATTTTTTCTTGCTGCTGTTGAATAAAAAAAAATAAAAAGAAAAGGAACAGAACAAAAAAGGGTTACCACCCATACTTTTTTTTATAATTTTCTGGCGAAACAAAATAACTCCATACTAATAATTAAATTTGAATTTAATTATTATTTTTGACATATCTTGTTGTGAAATCGCTAGCAGGGACTTTTTAGACTCAAATTAATCCTTAATTTTTATCGATTTAAATTCTAACCCATAACAATGGCACTTGATAAATTTGTGAATTGTACAAATGACCTGTTGGATTTTGAAATGGACTATACACAAAGTGCGGCCGAGAACAATATTCACTCTCTTGAGGTACTTCGGGTCGAACTTGATTCTATATGGTCACAGGTCAAAAGGACATATGAAGAGTGTAGGGACATAAAAGACGATTCAAAGGAAAAACCCATCGATAAAGATAAGCTTCGTAACCGTTATAAAAAAGTTTTTTCTGCCTACAAAACGTGTTTAGGGTCAATTAATGCGGAAATTCAAGCCCTATCGAATCCAAGGAAGGAAGAGCGGATTTCTGCTGTTGAGAATCAACCACAGGAGAATCATGATATCTCATTTGTGCGGCTACCACCTTGCGATACGGACACATTTTATGGGGATTTCGTGACATGGCCTACCTTCCGCGATCTTTTTACGGCATTATATATAAATAATTCTAGACTTAGCAAAATTGAGAAACTTTTTCATCTGATACAGAAGACTGGAGGAGATGCTAGGAAAATAGTTTCAAATGCCCCATTGACCAACCAGGGCTTCGACATAGCCTGGAAAAATCTTGTAGCCCAATACGAGAATAATCGGATCCAAGTAAATGAACAATTGAAAATTTTATTTGACCTTCCGAACGTAGCTGAAGACTCAGGCTCATCAATTCAAAAACTTCAGCGAACAGTCAATGGATGTATTCAGGCATTAAATGCATTAGGTATAGAAACCGCCACATGGGATCCATTTCTAGTATACATTTGCTCAACAAAGCTCCCTCGAACTCTTTTAAAGGAATTTGAAAATTCACTTCAGGAAATTACAAAAGTTCCGACTTGGGAAAAATTCAACACTTTCTTGACGCACAGTTCTAAGACTCTGGAATCCATAGAGGCCATCACACAACCAAATTCAAAGTCAGAACAATCAAGAAAGGATAATTTGAAATCTAGGCCAAAACGAGTTCACACTTTTCACATAAACACGACCCAAAATGAAACTGGGTCGAAAAATATAAAATTTTTAAATACAAATAGGGCACAGAAACATGACTCAAATTACAAATGCCAACATTGTAAAGAGTCTCATCAATTGTGGTCTTGCCCCAAGTTCTTAGAAAAGAACGTTAACGACAGAATTCACATTGTAAAGGTCACAAATTCATGTTACAATTGCCTCTCTATTGACCACAGTGTTAAGGACTGTAAAAGTAAATTTAGTTGTAGATTATGTAAGCAAAGACACAACACTTTGTTACATAAGGGATCAGAAACCCAAAACTTAGTTCAGAATTGTGACGCGACCCAATCTAGCAGGAGCATCGCGACACAAAACAACAATATACAGTCCACACCAGCATCAAGCTTTTCCATACCAAATATCACATCCTTGACACTGCAAGAGAGCAAACATCTCAATCAATCTCCCAATGAGAAAGAAACCTTGTTATTCACTGCAATTGTACTGATCGAAACTAGAGGCGAAAAGTACCAGGCAAGAGCAATCATTGACCCTGGTTCACAATCAACTTTTATGTCAGAAAAGTTGAAGAACAGACTAAATTTACCCACCAAGAGAAATTTAGTACATGTTACAGGCTTGAGTCAAACAGTTTCAGAGACTTCAACCAAAGCATGTTTATTCAATCTTTGCTCCAAGGTGGATTCACAATTTAAATTAGAAGTCTGGGCACCAGTCTTGAAGACGCTTCCATCTAATTTACCACCACAAACCTTAGATTTGCAACATTTCAATGAGACTGCTAAACTAGAACTTGCAGATCCTCAATTCAATCAGAGCAGACCCATCGACTTGCTTATAGGCCTCGACTTGGGCCACTCAATATATTGCATGGACACACCGATGCGGTCTATTGGATCCCTTTTGGCACAAAAAACAGTATTTGGCTGGAATGTGGGGGGACCAATTTCAACAAAGACACAACCTAGTACAACAGTGTCACTACTCAACACCACGTCCCTTGACCGATTCCTCACACGCTTTTGGGAGGTGGAGGAAACCCCAAAACGGGTTTTGAGGTCAGATGAGGACACATTTTGCGAAAACAATTTCATGTCGACAACACGAAGAAACGACAAAGGAAGGTATATAGTTACCCTACCCTTCAAAAATAGCAAAGAAATAGGAACTTCGAGAAACATAGCGATGGCACAGTTCTTAAGAATGGAACGCATGCTTAGCCAGAAACCCGAACTCAAAAAACAATACGACCAAGTAATTGTTGAGTACCTCGAGTTAGGACATATGAGGAAAATTTCTCCCCTGGAAATCAACACAAACCCAAATTATTACCTGCCGCATCATGCAGTAATAAAACCCGAACGGTTGACAACGAAACTTAGAGTAGTTTTCAACGCTTCTAGCCCATCTTCAAACAAGAAGAGTTTGAATGACATACTATATCCAGGACCCATACTTCAACAGGACTTAGTGCATCTGATACTGAAGTGGAGATTCTTCCGTTTTGTGTACAACGCAGATATCACAAAAATGTATCGACAGATACTCATTGATCCGACTCAAACCAAATATCAAAGGATATTATTTCGGCAAACAGAAAAGGATCCTATTGAGGATTACGAACTCCTGACAGTAACTTTTGGAGTCAACTGCGCCCCGTTTCTGGCCATTAGAACCCTTCTTCAACTAGCAGAAGATGTCAAATCAACTCACCCTCTCGCATCAAAAACTCTACAACAACACATGTACGTGGATGATGTTTTAGCAGGTGGTCACACTGTAATCGACGCCATCAAATCAAGAAAAGAACTTACAACCGTTTTGAAATCTGCTGGATTTGACCTGATGAAATGGACATCAAATGACCCACGAGTCATACAAGATCTACCAAATGAGGCCCTACTACCTCTCGATTGGTTAAATTTGTCAGAAAACACTGGAACAAAAACTCTTGGGATCAAATGGAACATTTCTTCAGACTCATTTACGTTTACAGCACCAGACGTCAAATTAAAAGAAAACTACACAAAAAGAGAAGTTTTATCGACAATTGCCAAATTCTTTGACCCTTGTGGATGGATAGCCCCAATAATAGTAGAAGCAAAATTAATTATGCAACAGATTTGGTTAGATAAGGTCGACTGGGATGACATACTAAAACCCTTGACTTGTCTACAGTGGCAAAAATTCATAAAAAACTGCCCCACAATAAATATATTGAAAATTCCCCGTTGGATCCAATTTAGCATGAATTGTAATGTGGAAATTCACGGTTTCAGCGACGCTTCAGAAAAAGCCTATTCAGCGGCCCTTTATGTTCGAATACAATCAGAAAACTCAGTATTCACATTTCTTCTGGCTTCAAAGACACGTGTAGCTCCCATTAAGCAAATATCTTTGCCCCGCTTAGAACTTTGTGGATCCGTATTATTGGCAAACCTTGCATGTGGAATTATACCAAATCTTCAACTTCAAAATATCAAGACATTTTATTGGACCGATTCAACAATCGTGCTGTCCTGGTTAAAGAAACCTCCTTGCTCATGGAACACTTTCGTTGGAAATCGTGTTTCTGAAATCCTAGATAAGGTTGAAAATCAAAATTGGCAACACATCGATTCAAAAGATAACCCAGCAGATGTAGCCAGCCGAGGATGTAGTCCACAAGAACTGGAAAACCACAACCTATGGTGGTTTGGACCCTCATGGTTAAAATTGCCTAAAAATCAATGGCCGATACCAACACAAACAGGTGACACAAACTTAGAAGCTAAAACTGTAAAAGCATTTACAACCACAATACGCGAAGACCCATTAAATCGATTTTCAGACCTATCACACGCCTTTCGAGTGCTTGCTTATGTCATACGATTATGGAGAAATACTGGAAGCAACAGAACCCATCTTCGCGTATCTTCAGTAGAAATCACACGAGAAGAAATAGATTTCGTCAAACATAGACTCATCATATGGACTCAACAAAATCATTTTCCAGATGAGTACAAACATTTGAAACTCAAACAGAAAATATCCCCACACAGCAGTCTTTTGACCTTAAATCCCTTCATGGATCGCCATGGCATTATTAGAGCCAATGGGCGACTCGCGCAATCACCTGCATTAACCTACAATGAGCGTTACCCAATATTGCTACCTCATAACTCGAAGCTATCACAACTATTAGTTGAATTTACACACAAAATTACCCTTCATGGAGAAAACCAACTAATGATTCGAGTATTACGCACAGAATATTGGATATTCAGATTGAAACCCTTGGTCAAAGGCGTAATTCACAATTGTAAAACGTGTGTTTTGTACAGAAAACAGACGCAAAATCAAATCATGGCTTCATTACCACCAGAACGGACAACATTATCAAGACCCTTTGCTACAACTGGATTAGACTACGCAGGACCTTTTGACATCAAAAATTTCACAGGCCGAGCGTGTCTCATTACAAAAGGGTACATTTGCATATTTGTATGCTTCGCCACAAAAGCTGTACATCTTGAAGCAGCAAGTGATTTATCGACCCAATCGTTCTTAGCAGCATTTTCCCGCTTCATAGGAAGACGTGGATGTCCCGCACTCATTTATTCAGATAATGGGAAAAATTTCGTCGGAGCAGCAGAACTACTCAGAAAAGACCGTCTAGAATTCATAAAGACTCTTCAAAATCAAGTGATCCATCATTTTAGTCGTCAAAACCTAAACTGGAAGTTTATTCCTCCAGGAGCCCCACACATGGGCGGCCTTTGGGAGGCCGGTGTAAAATCATTAAAAACACACCTCAAAAAAATGATACCGAACTTAAAATTCACGTTTGAAGAGCTATCTACAATTCTTACTCGAATAGAATCGTGCCTAAATTCTAGACCCTTAAGTCCTGCTAGCGATGACCCAAATGACCTTAATCCATTAACCCCTGGACACTTCCTTATTGGTAGTGCATTACTGACCCCAGCTGAACCAGATGTAAGCAGTGAAAATCTGACTCTTATCAACCGCTGGAAACGCTTGAAGATCATCTACCACTCATTTTGCCAAAGATGGAAGTCCGAATATTTGCTTGAACTTCAACGCAGATACAAATGGAAGATTCAGAGGGACAATGTTAAAATCAACGACCTGGTAGTCATCAAAAACAACAACTTGCCACCCAATGAATGGCAAATGGGTCGAATCATCAAAACATATCTTGGACCTGACCAGAACTGTAGAGTTGTCGACATCAAAACAAGAAATGGAGTCATCACCAGACCAATTACAAAAATTGTGGTTTTGTTTGCAAACTAGTATAACCCCTGATCATTTACATACACTAATATTGTTCTAACTTTATACTTACAGGTATGGCATCCCAACAATCTCAACGCCCTAAACATTGGCATTTTTCTTGCGGTATACGTTTATGTACATCATGGTGCCATATCTGTCAACAACCTCACAATGAGGATTCAAAACTTACCGACCCACAACCTACAAACAGGACACATTCAAAACCTGTGGTAGATTTCACCGAGGCATGGGGGCCGGAATGTTCAACGTTCACATCAGGAAGGAACACCCTGTAAATTAGTTAGCGGTTCTATTTTTCTCTCTTTTATTTTTTTTTTTTTTCATATCTTTGCTTTGTCTTGAATTCTTCTTAACATTTTTTTTTCTTCCATTACAACTTAACATTAAAATATTTTTTGCATAGACAATCACTCTTGTTTCGATAGTCAAACTAATAACATTAGACATTGATCTTTCTTTTTGAATAAAACATAAATTGTGAATTGTGAACAATCATACAAACAAAAACAGAAACTGTGACTCTTTTTCTCTTTAAATGAAACAAAATTAAAATTACACAACCAACAAAACAAACATAACTTAAATTTAAAATCAAAACGAAACATTGTATAAAATAAAACAATAAAACAAATTTACATTGAATTTGAAATTATAAAAACAATAATGTGTTTTATTTTTACAAAAACAAAAACATAAAAAACGAACCAGCAAACATCCATTATTAAACAATATTATTTGCAACCATTATCTAATTGAAGCTTTTGTAGTTTTCTACCAGTGAAGGTCTCTACACAATTCTTATATTTTCTTATTAACTTCCAAACATCGGACTTCTGCTTAATTACAAAAACTTCGCAGTATCTCTACAACGCGCACCAATTTACTTTTTATCATGTTCCTCAAATCATGTTTGTCTAAATGGCACAATCTACAATGCCATTTATCCATCAAATTGTGCTGCATTGTGATTCCTGAAAAATTCCTGGAACTACGCAAATAGTAAAAGTTGCCGATGCGGTTTGCCGTGTACAGTACTCTTTTATGTAAGCCTTTTCTTTACAGAAGTAAACGTCGTAACCTCCGTAGGTTAATCTTGAAATTGAAAGTAAATTCCCCCTTAAATCTTCTACGTAAAACACCTCTTCAACCTTTGCTATCTCCTTATGACCATTTTTCCTTAAACACACTTTGATATCGCCAACACCTGTTACTTCCGCCATATTACCGTTTGCCAAATTTAGTGATTTCTCCAGCTTCCGAAAATGCATAAATATCTGCTCAATTATGTATTTTGCTACTGTATTCACCAGTATTAATTTTTCATGCATGTTGAAGTCATGGTTGTTTCCGTTGTATTGTGCGACTTATATATATATATATCTTTGCAAACTCTGGCTAAATGCCCCGCCCTACCGCAATTAAAACATAGAAGCTTATTCTTCTCATTTTTCGCATTTGAGTTTTCTCTGTTTTACATTACTATGTTATGTTCTATTCGATCTTCTTTAGCTTTCCTGGCTTGGTCCTCTTTTAATTTTTCACACGCAAATGCCTGAGCTTGGTAGCTCATCTCTTGTCTCCAAAGGTCGAAGTGGAAGCTTTGATTACCAAAGCACACTTGAGCACGCATAGCGGCCCGTTGTGACGCCACAGGTAAGGGCATTCCCTGTACTGACCAACTTCCACCAAACTCATCGAACAGCATCAGTGCTGGAAACCAGTCCGAAAGTTTAATGAACGTAGCTACATCCTTGATGTCAATGAAAGATAACTCAGTTAAGCTGACAAGGAATGGAGAACCAAATAACCTAAATCTGTTCCTGGTCTAAGTTTCTTACGCTACCAACCCCATTGTCCAGTTTAGAACCATCAATGTATCGTGTCAGAGACCCAGTCGTCCCTGATCGGAATTAGAAAATGAAAACTCCTGTCGAAATAATAAAGAATTGTGTCGATTTTGGAAGGGTTGGCAGGCAGCTCAAATTTCCTACACCAGTTTAGCACAATCGGTAGCGCGAAATTTAGTTTGTCAGATAACGTCATAGTGATAGTGTGTGATGAGACTTCATAGTGCTGTTTCCACTGATTTGCCTATGGTGTAGGCGTGTTGGGATACAGCCAAAAGTGTTGGATCAATCGGGGTCCTGATATGAACATCAAGGAAAATTGTTTGTAAAAGAAAGGAACAAAGAATAACTGGTCTATCGTCCTTAGCTTTAGTATGAGA
Source organism: Sarcophaga caerulescens (assembly GCA_927399465.1). NCBI lineage: Eukaryota > Metazoa > Arthropoda > Insecta > Diptera > Sarcophagidae > Sarcophaga > Sarcophaga caerulescens. The sequence goes on along the minus strand of OV656872.1, from coordinate 89,106,113 downwards.
ACCCATCTTTATTGTTACTAACAGAAGAGAGGTTCATTATATTACACTTTTGGTGAGAAGTATAAAAACTTAGTCAGTAATTGGAATGTGTCTGAAGACTGTTCCTTTTCTCACAATTTCACTCGAATCGAATCTAGTGAATGAAAGAGGACTAATTGGTCCACTTATGCTGAGTAGTAAACTACCGATGTGCCCGGTTTTCGACAAGTCCAAATTAGACTCCACTACTAAGCTACTTAGAGAAGTTTTAGCTGAAGCAACGAAATCCTGTAGGAAATCTATCAGAAAAGGAAAGGCTAAGTCCAACGGGTCGAATACTGAAATTGCAGAAAAACGCAAGCTTTGCATGAAACTGCTTAACGAGGCCAAAAGAAACGGTCATTAAGATAAAGAGACGATCCTGGAAGAATTTCTGCAGCAATATAGATTTGATCAAAAAGTCCTACGATAGTCTTCTATAAGGAAATCTGATGGATTCTGGACTAGCAATAGTAAAGATATTTTGGATGTACTCTTCGAGACTCATTTCAGAACAGCTCATTAGATGCGCAGAAAACCTTCCAATCCTTTAAATTCTGATGGTAACATTCCATTGAAGATTATCAGATTTACTATTATCTCATTTCCGGTTAACAAGACGTACAAGATTGTCTTTACTCCCAAGGGAGGTAAAGCAACTCACACAAATGCTAAAGATTTTAGCCCCATCAGCTTTCCCTCATTTCTACTTAAGACGCTTGAGAGAATCTTCGATGTCTATATTAGATCATCCCTCGCTCCAGATATTCTTTCAGCGGCACAACACGCCTACACGGTGAGTAAATCTACCGAAGTTGCTACATTTAGAGAAATCTTTATACTACGAGGAATACACTCTGGCAGCTTTCAGTAATGTCAAACCGGACACCGTGAGACGACTGGATATTTATCCTGCTGTCACCGCTTTTGTGGAAAAACTTGTGACGACAAAAGTCGGGGGCCTCGTTTTTGCCTACACAACACCACTTTAGGACACATACTTATGAATCAATGTTAATTTATCTTTTCTTTCGCTGTATGGATTATTATTATTATAAAATTATTGTAATTATTTTAGAATAAGTCATAACAAGCCCATTGTGCTTGAAATATTTTTTAATGTTGTTAAGGTTTTATGTTCTCTTTTCAGAAATATTCTTTTAGGGATAACGGTTGTCGTACGGCTTTCAGTTGACCTACAAGACCTCTCTGCTGAATTCAATTAGTGCTTGCTCTCACATTGATAAGTTGTGTAGAAGGACACAACATGTTTGATGTTCGATCATGTTTGATCTGTTATTTGTTACTTTTGTGAGTAAAAGCGAGCATGACTTCAGTGGTCGAGGCAGTTGGTGACGAGTTGCTAGTAAGGCAGGTCGATCTTGTGACATCGACTGCGCTAATAAACATAAGCAGGTCACGGGTGGTGTGGTTCTCCCACACTTGTGACTTGTTTACCGCCAGTAAAACGTTGGCAACTGTGACTGGACAGACACCAGAGGTTTCAGAACCACAATCATTCTGTGTGTAGGCCATTTGATTGTTCTTCTGACACTCCGCTTTGGTTGACTCAACTAACACGATAATTTGACGAACCTGTGACTGGACTAACACCAGAGGTTTCAGAACCACAATCATTCTGTGCGTAGGCCATTTGATTGTTCTTCTGACACTCCCCTTTGGTTGACTCAACTAACACGATAATTTGACGAACCTGTGACTGGACAGACACCAGAGGTTTCAGAACCACAATCATTCTGTGTGTAGGCCATTTGATTGTTCTTCTGACACTCCGCTTTGGTTGACTCAACTAACACGATAATTTGACGAACCGGTGACTGGACAGACACCAGAGGTTTCAGAACCACAATCATTCTGTTCGTAGGCCATTTGATTGTTCTTCTGACACTCCCCTTTGGTTGACTCAACTAACACGATAATTTGACGAACCTGTGACTGGACAGACACCAGAGGTTTCAGAACCACAATCATTCTGTGTGTAGGCCATTTGATTGTTCTTCTGACACTCCCCTTTGGTTGACTCAACTAACACGATAATTTGACGAACCTGTGACTGGACAGACACCAGAGGTTTCAGAACCACAATCATTCTGTGTGTAGGCCATTTGATTGTTCTTCTGACACTCCGCTTTGGTTGACTCAACTAACACGATAATTTGACGAACCGGTGACTGGACAGACACCAGAGGTTTCAGAGTCACAATCATTCTGTGCGTAGGCCATTTGATTGTTTTGCTTTGACACTCCCCTTTGGTTGATTTGACAGTGCCGGGGCAATAGCAAGGACCAGTAGAAACAACGGTCATCTCGAGCGCATGCCGTTTGACTGTCGTTCTGACTCAACCCCCCTTGATTAATAGCAAGGACCAGCAGAACTACAGCCATCCGGAGCGCATACCGCTTGACTGATGTTCTGACGCAACCCCCTTCACTCTTCGGCACTGTTACTCGACAAACGATAGTTACTTGACAAACCATTGAGACTGGACAGATACCAGAGGTTTCAAGGCAGCAATCATCCAGAGCGTATGCCATTTGATTGCCGCTTTGACATCCCCCTTTGGTTGACATGACTGACACTGCTACTTGACGAACCGTTATTTGGCCGGCCTAGGGCTTATTAACTAATATTAAACTTAATTTTTCCTTCTATGTAGCCCTCACGTAATGTAGTAAGTAAGCTATTTTAAGTTATTTTACAAATTGTAAATAAATAGCCTAGGATCTACAAGGGAATGACTTTTATTTATGTAACCACTGGACGCCGCTGAACTACCCCAGCACCCGAGCGGAAACGTGTCGTTACAAACTACCAAGATATGTACAAGCGTATTGAATCCACTTTGGGAGCTTGAGGCAGTTCGAGGGCTAACACAAGGAGGAATACTTTCTCCTTTGCTATGAAACCTCAACCTTGATACTCTACTGAATCCAATGGAAAAAGCATACTGCATGAATATCGCCTATGAAGATGACGTGGTAGTAGTGACTACAGGCAAAGGTCCAAAATTACTTTCAGGAATTCTGAAATCTACGCTAAGATTGCCATGGTGTAACCTTATATCTTGGGATCTCATTGGACAGCAAATTTAACTGGTACTCGAATACACATTCCAAAATCACTAAGGCGGCTACTGCTGTTTACAAGAAAGCGATAGGCCTGAACTGAGGTATTAACTTAAAAAATGTATACTGGCTATACAACTTTGTAATCAAACCAATTTTATTCTACAGCGCGGCAAACTCGGTTTGAGCGAATCAGGAAAATGGTAGCAATTATAGAACTACATCATCCGCCAGACATGTTGCCGAAACAAGTGGCTGCAAAAGCGGCAATGTGGCTGAGCGCCAGAGCAGCATGAGAGAACAGAAGCCATAGTAATGCTTCTACAGAATACCTGAATCTGCTTGCAATCCTACCTCAGATAGATCCTTTTACGATAATGGTGTATGTTATGTATATAATCTGGCTTCTCATAATCTTAAGTAAGCATATTCTTGTAAATAAAAAATCAGTTTATCATCAACCCTCAAAGTGTGTGGTCATTAATTCGCGTGTTTGAAACATTACATTGGCTACGAGGCAAAAGCAAAGAATTGTATGTAAAGAAAAAGTGAAGAAGAAGAATTTTATGTTATATGGTGATAATAAAGTGAATAATGAAACGACAATGTTCGTGGGATCAATTTAACCGTTCACCATGGGAGAAGATTTTGCTTTATATGCCAGAAGGCTAAGTCACTTACTCACTTTAAATAAAATTCTACAAAACAGTGCGAAGATATCTGTCCTGGTAAGTCTTGGTGGACCCGAATTATACAAAGTGCTAACATCGATAATTGCGCCTAAAAGGGAGACTGATTCTGATGTACTTTATGAAGACCTAATCGATAAATTAACATCACATCTACGCCCAAAGAAAAATATTATAGCAGGGTGTTTTAAATTTTTTAAGATGAACCAAAAGCATAATGAATCACTGCAGGATTATATAGTTGAGCGCAAGACTGTGAATTTGGCATGTTTCAGGACAAAGCACTTCTAATACAATTTGTATGTGGAATAACATCAGCAAAAATACAGGGTCGATTGTTAAACGAACCAGATTTAAAGACTTCCAAGAAAGCGACGCTTATTGCATCAGCCATGGAAATTACGGGTAGACAGATAGAAATAATGAAACAAAGCGATTACCATGTAAACACAATAACAACAAACAATAAGTACAGTTATCAACACACATCACACAGTAACCAGCAGAAATCGCAGTTATAGCGCAGGCAGAAATCAACATAACCAAATGCAACAACAGTAAAGAAAGAAACATCTGGTGTGCTTTGCATGTGGTTTATATGGACATATAAAAAAATATTGCCGATCGTACCAAGAAGGGAAAAACAAAATTAACAATATGACAAGTGTAAAGACGAATGAAGGAGATGGTAAGTTCAGTGATGTTGGATGCCCAGAAAATAACAACAAAAATTAACGGTATTGAAATAGAATTTGAAATTGACACAGGCGCTTGCGAAAGTGTTGTGTTGTGTTGTTGTAAGTTGGATAAAAATTTTGCAAACTGTAAAATAGTAAAATACAATCGTCAGATGAAATTGATTTCAGGCGAAACATTAGACACATTTTGGAAAAATAAGAACAGATGTGGTTGTAAATGACAAAATTTATAACTTAGAATTAACAGTTTTAAATACTTTTGAAAATTTTGTTCCGTTGCTTGGCCGAAGTTGGTTGGATGTTTTGTTTCCCACATGGAGAAATTTCTTTTCTTTTTTTTATTCGTGTAGTAGTGGTTTGAATAGTTTGATGGGTGTTAATGGTAAATATGATGTAGTATTTAAAAAATCAAAAAATGCGATTATTAAAAATTTTAAAGCCGGATCTTAACGGATCAATAAGATTGTGCGTTAATTGTAAGCGTACTATAAATAAATATGTTGAGAGCGAACAGATTCCTATACCGCGCATAGATGATATTTATGCTAATATGGCAGGCTGGAAAATTTTTTATAAATTAGATTTAATGGGAGCATACCTACAAGTAGAAGTGAGCGAAAAATCGAGGGAATTATTAACCATTAATACACATATTGGGTTGTTTTAATACACTAGGCTAATTTTTGGGTTGAAAACTGCGCCTCAAATTTTCAATGGCATTATATTCGAAATTTTGAAAGGGTTGGACAAAGTTCATGTGTATTTTGATGATATATTGGTAAGAGGGTCGGATCTTGAGGAATGCAAGGAAAGGTTAAATTATGTTTTGGATAGACTAAAGGAATATAATGTCAGGATTAATAAATATTTAGGATTTCATATTGGTAAGGATGGAACAAGGCCTAGTAGAGAGAAAATTGAAGCAATTTTAGATGCTCCGGAACCGCAAAATAAGCCACAATTAGCATCTTACTTGGGAATGATTAATTTTTATCATAAATTTATTCCGAATTTTTCAGGAGAATTATCTTTATTATTCAAGTTAAACGGCAAAAATTCTAAATGGTAGTGGAATAATGACCATGCAGTATGTTTTAAGAGGACGAAGAACCTTTTAGCTAACATAATGGGTTAATGTTTCTTCCCATTATGATCCGACGAAACCAATAATATATAACCACTAAATATAAAAAATAAATAAATAATATATAAAAGGTTCGGATATGAAACATGCTGATGGGCTTTCACGTTTACCTCTGAACGTACCAACAGATGTCGAACCTGATAACATTAATTAGAAGTAGAGTTAAATTAATGAAACAAAATACAAACTCGGATAATAATTAAATGAATTAGTAAACCCTGAATCTGAAATATAAAATTACATTGAATTCAATAATTATAAGTGAATGTATGAATATAATATTTAAGTTTTTTTTATGAATTGAATTAATCATTTTTGTTTTATAAGTTAATCTAAAAAGATGGAGGAATTTTAATGTATATAATCTGGCTTCTCATAATCTTAAGTATACATATTCTTGTAAATAAAAAATCAGTCTATCATCAACCCCCAAAGTGTATGGTCATTAATTCGCTTGTTTGAAACATTACACTCTCGGCTTGCTAAACGCATACGTACTAAACCCAACCTGGTTTGTCACACTTCCAACCAGTCGCCCCCGGGACCACAATCAAGTATTACTTCGGGGGGTGGAGATTCAGCGAGTGCTGCCTTCCAATTCTGCTGACCGTGCTCTCAATCTTTGCCGCATCAACACCTTCCTTGCGAAAACACATACTACATTCCAATTGTCATATGTGGTTAACATCATGTTAACTACATTGTCGGGTGTTATAGGCTCTATAGGTGCTCTTATCCATAGCCCCAGTCCATATAGGGGCTGCATATATAGCGATCAATGTCACTACCTTCATCAGCAGCTGTCTCCTCTCCTGTTTTGGGCCCCCTAGGTTAGGTATTATTCGAGCAAGTGCACTTGTCGTCGCCGCACATTTTCCACCGATGTACGCCAGATGTCCCCTAAACGTAAGCCTGTTGTCAATCATCACTCCCAGATATTTAATCGCCTGCTTCGATGTTATGCGCTGGTCACCTACTGCTTACAAGAAGTACATCCGTTTTGTGATCAGCAAGTTTGAGACCTATTTCCGTTATCCAGCTCCTGACCATGCCAACTACAGTGTTACACGTTCTCACCAATTCATCCAAATGTTTTCCCTTTATCACCAGGGCAACATCGTCCGCAAAACCAATGATCTGTCTACCTCTAGGGAGTCTAAGCCTCAGTATACCATCATACATGACATTTCATAGTATTGGGCCCAGCACGGAAACTTGTGGGACCCCCGCCGGTACCGCCTATGACTTCCTGCCATTATCTGTGTCATATAAAAGCTTAAAGTTGTTCTTAATAAATTCCATCAAGTTGTTCGGTACGTCCTTTCCATCCAGGGCCTCTAAAGTGGCATCCCAATCCGCATAGTTGAATGCGTTTTTGACGTCCAGGGTGATGATAGCGCAGTACTCCTTATCGCCCTCCAGCCAGCGTTCACCGCTGATAGCATCCTTCTGCACCTTAAAGTTGTCCTTAATAAATTCCATCAAGTTGTTCGGTACGTAATTTCCATCTAGGGCCTCTAAAGTGACATCCCAATCCGCATAGTTGAATGCGTTTTTGACGTCCAGGGTGATGATAGCGCAGTACTTCTTATCGCCCTCCAGCCAGCATTCACCGCTGATAGCTTCCTTCTGCACCTTAAAGTTGTCCTTAATAAATTCCATCAAGTTGTTCGGTACGTCCTTTCCATCTAGGGCCTCTAAAGTGGCATCCCAATCCGCATAGTTGAATGCGTTTTTGACGTCCAGGGTGATGATAGCGCAGTACTAGTTATCGCCCTCCAGCCAGCGTTCACCGCTGATAGCATCCTTCCGCACCGTCTGTTTCAGAAGTTGCTGCTCCGCTTCGCAGTGGTTTAAGTTCAACTGCAAGACTCATTTACCCGCGTTTTCCAATCTCCGTCATGCTGCCAGATAATGTAGGCACTTGGGTCCTCCCGTGATATGTTTCTCGTCAACATTCTGATCGCCTCTACAAAGAAGGCAGTGGGGGTCACGGCCACAAGCCTTGGCAAGGTAGTCTTGCCCCCCGCACTTGAAGCAGTGTTTGGACCAGTCGTGATTACTGCGGCACCTTCCCGCTACATGCCCGTAATCCAAGCACCTATAACATCTCCTTGGGGTCAACTTCCTCAATAAACGGCAAACTGTGCATCCTATACGTAGTTTGCCAATTTCCTCGGCCCTGCAGGCCAGCTTCGTAGGTATTGCGATTATAGACGTCCTAGTACCTCCTGGAACGTTTCTGATCGTCTTGAGAGCCGATGGTTGTCCCCTATTTGGTCACTCCATGCGGCGATTATTTCCTCCTCTGGTGTCACCTCATCCAGGTATCTCAGTTCGAATGTAGCCTCCTCAGTTATTGTTCTGACATCTATCTCTTCGGCCAATAAGCTCCTCAGCTTAGACCGGTGCATCTCCGTAGCCACCTCGGCTGATCTTCTAAATTCCAGCAGGATTTCGCCCCTCTGTGTCTTCTTCACAAGTTGGACATCCTCACCAACTGATTTAAGCTCCGGGGCATTCCTTACATTCCTTAGGATGTCCGCAAACGATAGTTTCCGGTTGGCTTTATTATCACTGCGTCCGGTCTTGGAGGTTTCCGGGGCTTCCTAGTTTTCACGATCCAATCATTGTGCTCCTGGGTGTCTTCTTCTGTCGCTGTATGGACCTTCTTCCTCCGCCCATCATCTCTACTAGTTCCGAAATTCTATCGCCTAGCTTGGTGAAATCATCCACCTCCTTCTCAAGAGCTTTGCTCCCCTGTAACTCCGGTGGTGACGAGTGAGATCTCTCGCCGTTCTGCTTCAGCGGTGGTGAGTGGAGTAACCTCGAAGCCCTCCGGAAAAGATTCAGGAAAGGGCTGTCCTGCTGAGTCTTCTTTGCACCCTCGGTGCCGGCTGGAAAAGTAGCGCCTGTAATGTTATGTGAAGTGTTCGTTGCGTTGTATTCCATTCTATTGGGTCCCAACTTGAAGCCGTTGTCTTGGATTCGTTGTGTAGTTACCCTTGTTGTGGTCCCATTGTTATCTTTGCAATGCAGGGAGGCCATGCGAGGGTTGACACAATTCCTCATGAACGCTTGTGTTCAGAGCCAGACTGGGAGCTAAACAGAAGAAATTCTTAACTGTCCCTACACCCCAACTCAACGGGACGAGGCCAAGATCGTCCTCCAAGGCCTGCCAGTTTTTAACGGTTTTAACTTAAAGAAGTGAGTGTGATGTTGTGGCTTTTGGTTAGATGCTGTTTATTTTGTAATGAATATATGTTGATTCAATAAGAAATAAGGGATGAAAATTAAATTTTTGTAAAATAGGGTCAAAAAAATGTTTTTCGGAAAAAATGCAAGTAGTGCAAATAGTTTATATTAACTAACCTTTGTATTTCTTTTTTGGCTATTTTTTGCTTAGAATTTCATATTTTTTACTATGGCTTTTTATGTGTTTTGTATTATTTTTTGTTCCTTTTTTAGACGTGCTGTATGGCTTCGTATTTTAAATGTGAAGTCATCAGTAAAGCGATTGTACTAATTTCTGTTTATTTGTTAGATGCCAGACACTAAAGGCTCGAGTCGTATGGATTATGAAATGTTTTGTCTCCTTTTTATATCAAAGGCCCTTCTTAGGGCCACAAATATTTTAAAAAAGAGATTTTGTTTCTTATTTTAAAGTCCTTTTTAGAGCCAACATTAAATGTATAACGAGTTGTCTACATTTGTTTAAACTAAAGTAGGTATTGATAGTTTCATAGAACGGGACCGTCGCTCAAGTGTTGTATAATAATTATGTTATAATTATGTCATTAAATTTGTTTATTAATTAGATGCCAAAGTCTTGTCTTGTTTTGACTGCTACAACAAACACCACAAACATCAACACCAAACGTAAAATTAAAAGTGTCGTCTGTTCACTGTTGCCTTCTGAATTGGCGATTCAATCATGTCACCAAATACACCAGCACCGAACTCAGCTTCACTACAACAAAGGCCCTTCTTAGGGCCAAAATGATTTAAAAAAAGAGATTTCTTTTTCTTCAGAAATTGCAGTATTTGTTGACTTCATTTTTTATTTTGTATGTGTTTTATTAATCTAGCCATTATTAAGGATTGTTTAACGATTATTTTCAATTACCTTTTATAATTACTTAATACATATGTATGTATACGTGCAGATTGTTTATTAACAATCTCCAAGCATTTTGAAAGCAAACGTCTGTTTGATATACATCAGACGGCTTATAGCTTTTTGTATTAAAGGTTTTTCAAGGGCCTCAAATATATAAAAGAAAGAGATTTTATTTCTTATATAAAGTTCCTTTTAAGGGCCTCAAATATTTTAAACAAAAAGATTTTATTTCTTATATTAGGATTAAGTTTTGTTATAAAATGTTTATAAATAAGTTTTTTAATAAAAAGTGACTATTAACAGCTATTTTGTCAAACAAAGTATATGAATTATATAAATTTATATATTAATATTGTCTGTTGGTGGGTGATTGACGTTGTTAGATGATAAGAATTAAGGAATGTCTGTTGTTTGTTAATAGATTGAGTGTTGAATAGTAATGTTGATGGGGAATATGGGTATAATGTTTTGAATATTTTGGTAGAAGTTGATGAAATTTTGGTAGAATAATTGAATAATAAATGAAAAATTTGAAAGGAGATGAACCGTTTTATTGGGGAAACGTAATTCGGGACTAATGTATTTGGTGTCACCTTTCATCGATCGTCACTAACTTAGTATTTAACCAATTTAGAGGTATATTCACAAATTCCTGAAACAAAAAGTTATGAGTATATATTTTGTTACATTTTTATTTTTACTTACCTTTTGCACACGGAACTTTTTTCAGTGTGAAGGGAAATTGATAAGAGTTCGATTAATAATGAAAAACATACCGAATTTTAACTTCTTCATTCAAGAAATTAATAAATACTGGTAATATAAAAAAATTTCTCCAAGAAAATTTTTTTATGAGAAATATGGTTTATTTGATCTTGATTTAGCTTCTTACTTACCTTTTGCACAAGAAACTATATTCATTGTGACTAAAAACCACACACATTTCGATTAATAATTAAATATTAAAGAATTTTGAAAATTTTCATTGAAGGAATTAAAAAAATTCCAATTTTTCCCTTTTTTAACACAAAATAAATCTTTATTTACATTTAATTTTTCTACTTTATCCGCCAGTTTTCACTCTGTATATCTGTTGCTTCTAACACATTTGCTTCGGAAAACTTATAATATTTTTTTTCTCCCTCTAAATAGAGGGTTAAGGCTTCTGTTTTTAGCGTTTTTCAAACGTCATAATTGTCAACTCTGGTTACTCTGGGATAAAAACCCACCCCGAAAACTAATGAACTGGTTAGCCAAGCGTAAAGGCCGTGTCACATAGAACTTTTGCTTCGCGTTGCGTTACAAATTCGCTTTGACATTTAAGATAAATGTACATGTTTATATGGCACTTGTCACATAAACAGCTTTTAACGCAACGCAAAGCGAAAAGTTGGGCATCTCTCATCTTTTTGCGCGCTTTGACAATCAGCTGTTGATTATTCTGTATATATTTTTGGCAAATTTGCGTGCAAATTTTATTTTTTTAATATTTGTCCTTAAATTTTATGTTTTTTTAGTTTTTTTTAGCAGTACAATTATAAGTATGTCCAATAAATACTCAAAATCCATTTTTAGTCCTTATTTAAACACAAAATATTAAAAGCAAAACTTACGCGCCAACCACTTTTAAAAGATAAACAAACAACGCGAGTATTGTCAAAGTTTTTGTTGTGACATACACCTTTTGCTTTACGCTTTTCTGTCAAAGTTATAAACGTCAGGCAAAGCAACAAAGTTTTATCTGACACGGCCTTAAGAAACGTAAAATCGTAACGTACGTAGCCTTAAAACGTTTGTGTAGTTATAGAAACGTTAAAAACGGGACATATGTCAACGAAGAATGTACATAAAAACAAAACAAAACACAAAGCAACATACAAACGAACACAGCACAATGCAAAGGAATTGGTATAAAGATATTTGCACTCATCATCAGTGTTGCGTTTTTAATTATTTTTTTGTTCAATGTGTAGATTTTTTCGGATTAGGTTATTATTTTTCTTATAAAAATAGCTTTTGTTTTGTTTGTTAAAATTAATTAATTAGTAAGACTATAATTTTATTTTGTTATTTTTTGTTTCTTTTTTTTCTCAATTATAATTTAAATTTGAAAAAAATAAAATTAAAAACTGCGAATTTAATTTTGGTTATATTTTTCCTTATTTGGCGATTTTTTCACAAATGTTGATTACAATATTTTTTTCGTGGCAACACTGCTCATCATCTCTCATGTTCAAATGTCAAGTAAAAACGTGGGAGAATTCTGTTTTATACAGTTTCGGTAAGCGTTTACATTGCTCTCCATATGCTAAAAAGGCAACGTTCGCTACGGTACGTTACGTTACGTGTGGGTAACTGGCGCATAACCCTACCAGAACATGACTAGTCAAGTGACTAGTCAATTGATTGGCAATTGTGGTGTGTAAACACATCACAAGTTCCCATCAAGTTATTAAGGCCAATGTGAAAAACTTGATGTAAAAATCGTGTACATGTGATTTTGCTTCCCTTTCTTACATATGAATTATTTCGACTGTAAAACATATATCTAACCTGCTCACTCTTCCGCTGTTTTTAAATCACAGATGTACTTATTATCGGTCACAGTTATCTAGTCAAAGGTGATTCACATATCAGTCAAAGTTGACACATCAAAAGTGTTGAAAAAAAGGTCACTGTTGCCTAGTCAAACTTGATGAATAAATTGATATACCCCCTTATAAAAGAAAAATGTTTTTTGGTTTGATATATTTTTATTATAAAAAATATGATTTATTTTATAATTAAAAAATAAATAAAAAATTAATCAAAAAACAAAAAGAATACAGTCAAATATAATACAATACAAAAAAAAAATAGTCGTAACTTCTTTGCCACTGGTATGGCTGACGCACTCCTCCTTTACTTTTTCCTTCACAGTTCTTGAATGCATCAGCTTTAGTTTCACAACGAGCTAGTAAAAAGATTTATTAAATACTAGTGTCACTCAACGTAACATTTCCTATTTTTTTATATAATTGAATATTATTAATTTATACATCTGGTAACCCTTCTGGTTGCTAGACAGAATGTAACATGGGGATTCACATGATTATTAGTTTTTAATTGGTAACGACCAAGAATGATAAACTAAAGATTACGCCTTGCGCACACTGATGCCAAGTGTAGGGATTTTTCCCTTTTTGTAGAGATTTTTTTCATTAGTTTTCTAGTTTTTTCGAATTGTAGGAAATTTTTTCAATTTAAAATTTTTAGCATCTAAAAACTATTTTTCTTCCAATATAAATTAAAAAATGTGTGTATTTTTTAAGTGTATCATTGTAATTTAGTAAATCTGGTAATACCTCTGTAATATAAAGTAAATAAATATGTGGCATCTTTAATAACAATGACAATTTGATACAAGTTCATGACAAAAAAGTTCATCAAAAATTTTTAATGACAATTTGATCTTTCCAAATTTTGCAAAAATTATAAAAATTTTACTAACTATGCCACATGCCAACGCTGACGCTGAAATAATTTTTTCTGTTGTAACTGACGTACGTACGAAAAAAAGGAACAAATTAAGCCATGAGTTATTAAATTCTATTTGCATTATAAGATTTTGTGTAAATTTTAAATGCACATCGAGTCATTTAAAAAAAATAAATTATACAGAATTGTATAAATAACACTATGCGACAAAATAAAAAAAATTTAATACACCCGGATAATGACATAGTGTGGGTTGTGAGCTTTGTTGAGTAGATCTCAAAAATATTTTTTTTATATTTATCGAACCCTCCAATCTTTTTTTATTTAACAAAAACTGTTTTTTTTTACTTTACGCACAAATTTCTGGATTACTCAAACATTTCTCGCCCGATTTCCAAAACATAAATCTTCTTGGAGAGGGGAGAGATGGACCTTTTAAACGGTATAACTATATCTATTATTCAACTTAATATGGTGTGCGATTTGATAGGGTAAACTTGGAAAATTCGAATTTTTTTTATAGTTTTTCAAGTTTGTCCATTCATAGTAGAAAACTTTAATATAAAAATATAGGATAAGTGATAATATTCTTAAAGTCTGTTCTCTTGTGAAGAGACTGAGACTGATCAAATCGGACAAAAATTACCGAATTTATTATTTAAATAGTATAACAGTCGTGCTATATTTTTTATATATGTCATCTTATCAAATGAACTTGCAGTTCAAAAATTTTCAAAATTTTTGATGGATCTTGATTGTTTATCACAAAATGTGTCAATTTCACGTTTGCACGACTTCCAGAAGTCGGCTAATATTTGTGTTTTTTGCAAATATTATTATTTGTCTTTGCGCAAACATTGGCCAACTTCTGGTGGTCTCTCAAACGTGAAATTGACACATTTTCCGATAAACAACCAAGATCCATCAAACATTCTAAAAATTTCTGAACTAAAAGTTCATTTGAAAAAATATATATATGAAAAATATAACTCGACTCGGTAATTTTTGTCCGATTTAATCAAACGAAGTGCCAATCTCTTCACAAGATAATGTACTTTCAGAATGTTATCACTTATTTCATATTTTTTAAGTAAGGTTTGCTACTATGAATGCACAAACTTGAAAAAATATGAAAAAAATTAGAATTTTCCAAATCTACCTCATCAAATCTCATAGCATATGAAGTCGGATAATAGATATATGTATACAACTTTAAAGGTCCATCTCTCCCCTTTCCATTTACATTTTGGAAATCGGGTCAGAAATGTTTGAGTAATCCAGAAATTTGTGCGTAAAGTCAAAAAAAATAGTTTTTGTCAAATAAAACAAGTTTGGAGGGTTCGAGAAATATAAAAAAGGTATTTTTGAGTTCTACTCAACTAACTGAATAACGTGGACTATGTAGTTACTCGGGTGTATTTTCACTCTCGCACCGTGTAATTTTTTTCATTAATTTATAATATTTGTTATTTTTATGTTATTTTTATTTGTTTTTATGTTATTTTTGTATAATAAATGTGTGTACCTGAATAGAAAATGTACAAATTTAAAATAAACATTTATTTTTTGAAAAAAACGGAAAAAGTGGCGTAGGGAATTTTGTAGGGAAAATTAAAAGTGGGTGTAGAGAAAAAAGGGATTTTTTTTCATTGACGTAGGGATTTTTGGAAAAAATTTCTTGGCATCACTGCTTGGGCATGTTTTCCCGTTAGATGACGTAGTTGCGCTATTTGAAAGGTTACCAAGTCTTTTTTATATGTGAAAATTAACATTTCTCTGAAAAATGTGTGCACTACGTGAAAGTAGTTGGCAGCCCTGCAATATAACTTACATTATCCTTAGCCAATAGAAACAATAGCTGCGTGACGTCATTGATTCAACATGCGCAGATAGTTTTAATTTTGTGTGCGCGATGGCGTAATCTTTAGTTTATCATTCTTGGGTAACGACAATATTTTATTGATTTGGCAGTCAGTCTTTTGAGAATAGTGGTACATAAAAGATCATTAAAGTAAACACTCATTTTTATATAAAAGAATAGTCTCTTCATTTTTGTAAGGAATAACGGGTAAGTTAACCTCCATTCGACCATCCAAATGACACTACTCATATGATTCACACAAAAAAGATACCTACATTTCCAGGCACTTACTGGTCCTTATATACTGAACTTCGATTTTTTCTATCAATACATTCTTTATCTCAAATTTTTTTTTGTTATTTTTATTTAAACTTATTAATGTTAAATGTTTTTTATTCCAAAGTTATTAAATTTTTAACACTTTTAAAAGATTTTGCTGCAACACACGATTATGATCCATTTTAAAATTTGTCTTAAATGATTTTTTTTGGAAGATATTGTCAAAAATATATTTGACTCCAAGTCTGATAATCAAAACACTGGTCATTTTACCGACATTAATGACCTATCAAAAGACCGGTCATTTTACCGTCACTAATTATGTATTAAAAGACCGGTCATTTTACTGTCACTAATGATGTGTTGTTGGAAATGCAACTCTACGGCTGAAAAGTACTATAAAATGTTATGTATGGATTAGTAAGTGATTCTTGTATGTGTTAGTTTCGGTCATTCATTTCTTGTAAGGTATGTAACATTTAAGTTAGAAAAGGGAACATGTTCCTCATTAGAATAAATAACTAAATAGTGCATCAACTGTTGCACATACAAATTTTGTCATTCAACTTGGGATTAAAATATAGATTTGGGAACGTGGATTAAACGTATAAGGATTTATTTGGAATTGGAGTGCAACTTTCTACAGTATAATACGTTCATAAAACCAATATAGTGTTATGCGATACAATTTTCACTTAGTAAAACTTCACAGATGTAATGTTACAGTTAAGCTGAAAATCCAACCAATGCGTTTTTGCATTACATGCCTTTCTCTCGTTGTATACGTTTTTATTGCAAGTTACACACAATGCGTTTTGGTCAGCTGTTGTGGTAAAATAAATATCAAATAAAAACAGTTTTGGAAAAAATGGAAAATCAAATTGTGATTTTAAAAGAATTAATGGAATTAATTGGATTGCATATTGTGCTGAAATAGCTTCAAAAGAACAGAAGAGTGTTTTCAATTAATTTCTCCCCCATTGCTCTTGTTTACAAATTAATAAATTCAAAAGAGATAACGCTCAGTACATAAAACACGGAAGAAATGTGTTAAAAAATGTATTTTATTCTTAAATGAGTAGTAAACTTTATTGTGAAAGATTTTTTATTACTTTTTATAATGAAAAAAAAAAAAATGAATGGCAAAATAGTAATCCACTTACGTATTTACCGTAATATAACGTACGTAGGTAGGTAGAAGTGGCTGTCCCCTCGATGGAGTTATGAGCGGACACACTTAGGCCGCACACAGGACCCATTGTGATACCACAGTTTCACATTCTCTACTAGTCCAGGAACCACTCAGGGCCTTCGAAGAAGCGGCTCAGACTGCCAATATCCATGCATGACAGATCATCCAGATCCTCCATGTAGTAGGCACCCAGGTGCCCCTTTCTCCTCCGACCAAGTACTCGACATGTACACAGTAGGTGAAGAACAGTCTCATGCTCCTCCTCATCTCCACAGCTTCTGCAGAAATCATTAGCAAGGTGTCCGAGACCAATACGTCTCGCATGCGTTCCTATAATACAATGCCTTGTAATAACTTCGATAACAGTGCTGAGCCTACTTCTTTGGAGTTCAAGCAGAGGCGCCGCGCGCCCCTTATCCAGCCTTGGCCAGATTTTCTGCGCCGTTCTGCCCGTGTTCGAAGCTGCCCATCTACTGTTGACAAGGTCGACGATTGCATTGTTAATTATAAGCTTGTAGGTACCCAAAGGGGTCTCTAGTGCAGAGAATTCATCAGAGAGTTCGATGGTCGTGCCCCTTCTGGCCAGTTCATCCGCTCTGCAGTTACCGGGAATGTCCCTATGTCCCGGTACCTATGTGGTACACTAACATCATATCGATTCACCGCCTCGTTAAAACATCTGCGACAGTCATATACCGTTCTGGAGTTCATTACATTAGAATTAAATGCTTTGATAGCCGCTTGGCTATCGGAAAGTATTGTTAATTTCCGCCTGTGAACATTTTCGTCCACAATTATTTTCACCACAGCCTGAATTGCCGACACTTCTACTTGAAAGACGCTGTAGTGATTCGGTAGCCTTGTAGACCGATATATTCCAATTGATTCGGAATAAATTCAACACTCAACGGCTCCCTCCAGCCTGGACCCATCGGTGTAAATTTGTACGGAGTCTCTTGCGTGGTGCGCCACACCATTCCTCCAGTCCTCCCTTTTCGGAATGGATGTCCTAAAATTCAATGAGAAGTCAAGTAGTCACTTGACAATCCCAAATTCTCCAAATATCTTCGTAGTCGCCCTAGTCTAGTAGGAAGTGTATTGGCTTATTAGACGAAAAGCCCGGGTTCGTATCCCAGGTCAGGCATCAAAACGAAATATGGAAAAAATATTTCTTCGGCGACTGCCTCTCAGCAGATTTCTGGCAAAAACTCTGAAAGTAAATAAAATTGCCATGAAGAGCTTCTCAAAAATCTGTCGTTCGGAGTCGACTTAATACTGTAGGTCCCGCCAATAATGTATAAAATTATCGGACACAACATAAGTGGTGTGAGAATCTAGGTCGAAATCCTGACTGAAGGGTTGTAATGACCAAATTATGTATGTATCTTCGTATGGCTAATGCCCGATTCATGCCACTGTGCAGTCGCCAAGAGACGCTTACTAACCTTAGGTGCCACGCCCCTGCAATAGAGGTCAAGCGGTAGAAGGTATATGATTATCTCCAGGGCGAGCATAGGAGTAGTGAGCAGGGCACCACTAATAATCATGCAAGCAGATCGCAGCAACCTACGTATTAGGTTCATGTTTGCAGTCTTATTCAAGGATTGCCACCACACCAGGTACCCGTAGGTCAAGACAGGTCTGACAACCGCTGTATAGATCCAGTGAGTCATCCTAGTTCTCAGAACCCATTTTTCCCCAACACTTTGTTTCCTCAGTCTATTAGTGATATTTGGTTTCCACGATAGCTTCCTATCCAGGATAAGTCCCAAGAAGCGCGCTTCCTCCTTGAGTTCAAGTTCCGCCCCATACAATCTCAGTGGAGGCCTATACCTTCTCGTGAAGAATACGACCTCCGTTTTTCCAGGATTAACACCCAAGCCACGACTAGATACCCACTCCCTAACCTTTCTTAGAGCAAGTTGCATCCTGTCTCTGATAGTGTCGACAAGTCTGCCTGAAATATTGAGAACAACGTCATCCGCATAGGCAATTGCCCCACATCCAACGTGTTTCAACATCACCAGGAGCTCATTCATCACTAGCTTCCATAGGAGAGGGGGGAGTACTCCACCCAGTGGAGTTCCTCTTCCCACTCCTCTGGTGATGAGTGAGCACGCCTGCGTGGGGTAGATTGTTCTCCCACATAGTAGTCTGAATGTCCAGTTCACCAGAGTGTGCTGTACACCCGGTCATTTCAGTGCGCCGGAAATAGGTTATATCCAGTACCTCTTTCCTACTTTCGGTCACAAAAGTGGGCGCGCTACTCACGTTGCATACCATTAAATCATTTGAGATGATAAAACCAAAGAGTGACTCACATCGTTCATTGACGTCCGTGCTGCCACATATAGTATGATGGGAGTTGGTTTCGCATCCAATGAGCAGGCCAACTTTGGCGCGCTTGGCTTTGGTGACGAGTCTTTTTACTGGATCTGGTGTTGGATACTCGGTTGGACCATGCGCCATATATCTGGAGGAGACCCAATACTGCCTTCCATTTATCTCCGTCGCAACAGTAGTTAGGTCTTCATTACAAAAAGAAGGGAGCAAATATGATATTAAATTATTTTTAATTAGTATGCCAGATCCTGCATATTTACCTACATTTGGCGTGAAATTGCCTATAATCTTTGAGCCCTAATCCCCAAACATTGTTGACTATAGACCATGGTTCTTGCATTAGGGCGATGTTTTCTCCTCTGTTCGCCAGCCGGAGAGGTAGTGCAGCCGATGCTGCCTTAGAGTGATGAAGATTTATTTGCATTACTCGGACCACATGGTCTGTTTCATCCTCTTTCCTCTCCACCACCGTTGTGTCCAGGCCATCACCTTCCTGATCAGCCTCTGCTAGGAGTTCAGATTCCCTCAGCAGCATCCCAAAGACAGATGCTATATCCGATCCAGTGGAAGAGAAAGAACTAACTCTGGATCAGGTATGAATCTGTGTTGAGAATGCGGGAAGGTCGTCATCCTCCTTTGCTTCTTCATCTGATACGCTCATGTGTTCGTCAAGTGACTTGTCCTCCTGAGGGACGTTGTTACCCGATTCCATGGGGCGGCTATCCTTCTTATACACTTTTAGGATAATGTGTCCAAATCGAAAGGCTACCACACCATTGGAATTTGCCAGACGCTCCAGGTATTCCTGATTGACTATGATAGTCGCATAGCGAGATCCATGGCTCTCCTCTAACTTTGCAATTTTCCAATTGTGTGTTGGTAACTTTGGATTGCACATTTTTATTATTCTGAGTACCTTTGGATTTAAAGGTATCCAAGAGCGTGTTCTGTGTCTGCTAGGTATGGCACCACTTCTTATTTGGAGCCCGTCCAGATTTCACCCAACCTCGATATGGCAATGGAGAAGAGATTAGGGCTCTTTTATCGGCACACGTTACTAATTTCACGTGTCCTTGGTGCCAGGGCCAAAGACTTATTAATTCTGGAGGTCGCCATGTATCCAGAATACTCCGTTAGCGACTGGTATATTTTTGATGGAAACCAAGCCAGGCTGACTCTCGGCACGGGTCGTGTAACACCTTAGTTCAGCCCGTACCTCTATCCTATGGTGTAAGCTTTTTTCCACCAGACCCTGAGGTCCAATGATTGCAGATTCCCACTGTTTAAGATTGAGGATTTATTTCATTTTATTTTATTTATTAATTAATTTTATTAAAAATTTTAACTTATTATTTAAGAACTTATTATTATTAAACAAATTTAATTTAATTTATTACTGTTCAACGTTCACATCAGGAAGGAACACCTTGTAAATTAGTTAGCGGTTCTTTTTATATATTTACTAGCTGTACCCTGCGCGCGTTGCTGCTCCACCAACTAAAATAAATTTGAAGGAAAGACATTACACAAATATCCAATTAATTTTGAATCATTTTATTGAATTTTTTTCCCGTTGTCCAGATGATTCAGACGAACGGGCCTGAGTAATACGCATTCGTTCATTTTCTAATCTCACTTCTCTCGAACGGGTCTCAGCGGCATGTACTCGAAGATTTTCCAGTCTCAATGCTCGTTGCTAGTGTGATTCTGAGGCTCGTAATGCTCTTTTCTTCCGTGCTTGAGGTGTAGGTCGACCAATTACTTGTCATTCATTTTGAATAATTTTCAGTGGCGCCATCTATCGGAAATTAATCGCACCAACTTAGAAATCCCGTCGACTCATCCGCAACAACTTTGCTAAAGATCATATCATGATCAAATACACAGTTTACGATTTAATTCATATTTTGTAATTTTCAGTGGCGCCACCTGTCGGATATTGGTCCTACCAACTTAGAAACCTTCGTCGGCTCATGCGCAACAACTTTGCTAAAAATCATAACATGATCAAATGCATAGTTTACGATTTAATTCATTTTTAGTAATTTTCAGTGGCGCCACCTGTCGGATATTGGTCATACCAACTTAGAAACCTTCGCCGGCTCATGCACAACAACATTGCTAAATATCATAACATGATCAAATCCACAGTTTACGATTTAAATCATTTTTAGTAATTTTCAGTGGCGCCACCTGTCGGAAATTGGTCATACCAACTTAGAAACCTTCCCCGGCAGATAACCTGCACCGACAAAAGCTCGATCTATATCCCAAATTTCAAGAAAATCGGTCAAGGCGTTCAGGCGTGATTGGCTATGCACTCAATTTGCCGGTTTTTGGCCCCTTTCCCCCTTTTTGGACCCCTTTTGGTTCAACTTTAGAAACGGAACACCTCCAATAGCTATTTGGGAAACTTAACCAAGCTAAATCGTAAAAAATTACCTATAAAACAGATAAAATAAAGCATTTATGCATAAAAGTACTAATTTTTGCCCATTTTTTCCCCCTTTGACCCATTTTTTGTCCCCTTTTGGTCAAAAATTTGAAAAGATTTATAGCCTATAACCTGCACCGACAAAAGCTCGATCTATATCCCAAATTTCAAGAAAATCGGTCCAGGCGCTTAGACGTGATTGACTAACAAACAAACCAACAAACAAACAAACAAACAAACAAAAAAACAGACTTACAGAAAGATTTATAATATATATTAGGATGCTCTCTTTACTTTTTACTTTTTTTTCTATATTCTTTGTTCATTACTACTTAGCAGTAAGATTTCTTTGAATATAAAATCACTCTAGTTTCAACAGTAAGACGAGTGTGACACAAATCAGAAAAACAATTTTGTAAACAAAAAACAATACACAAGTGAATTTAAGACAAAATTACAACAAAATCAAAGTGTGAATTTAGCCATAAAATTAAAAACAAATATTGTACTAGAAAAAACTGAACAGAATAAAATTACAAAACAAATAAAACAAACAAAAATTGAATTTAAACAAAAAACAAAACGCATTTTTCTTTAAAATAAAAACAACAAAATTAAAAGAACAATAAAACAATAGACAAACGAACCAGTGCAAAACATCCAACATTAAACAATTACTTATGATTTTATTATATTTAATTTAATATAAAACTTTTTATTAATATAAAGCAGCAGCAAGGCAGTAAGATTATAACTGTAGCAGCATGGCAGAGATGTGATAGCTTTCACGATCAGAATTATAATAATTAGTTACAAAATTTAGGCAAAGCAAAATAATTCTGTATTTTTACAAAATTGTAACAATAAAAAGGGTTCTTCACACTATCAAGGATATGTACAAAAAGCAGTAGGGGGTAGAAAATCGAGGGACAAAGCTTGTACTTGTATATGTATGTGTGAAATCGGAAGTAGAAAAGAAAGAATATAGATAATAGATAAATTATAGCAAGTACAGTGGTACATTAAGAATATTATTGGAAATGATAACATAGAAACACTAGTACATAATGAAATTAATTTAACTAAATAATTATTAGTTTGTTGTTCTCCAACACCCACCTTAACTGATGGACACCCCATCGTGCAACCACCATTACCAGCCGACACCCACGTGGAAGGTTCGGTAGAGGATTTTTGTCGGCCTATAACATAAAAAACAACTGCATTTTTCCAGCGATGCATGAGACGCATACAAAAGTGGAAAGTAAACTCGCTATCCATTTAATGCGTCAATACGTCACAAACAACTAAACTGATTTTACTTTTTTAATACAACCTTGTAACACAAGAACGCATTAAAAGCATTGTATGAATTTTCGGAATTACCTTAAAAACTGTAAGATACATACGCATCTCAACATGTTATTGATCAAAACAGAGATTAAAAAATAATATCAAAAATACTTGGAGTACCTCTTCAAACCTACCCGTAATAACTTTTAAATTTAGAAATGAAAAATTTAACACATTAAATTATTGAAAATTTTAATAAAAATTACGTCCTAGCGATTTGCCAAAAACGACGATTTAATAAATATTCATGCTTCTTTAATTATTTAAAAAAAGCGATTTTTAATAAAAATAAGTTTACATTACTATCATTGTCTGGAAGGAAGTGTTCTGATTATATTACTCATTGCAACGCGTCTGCTTATCCATTGGCTATATGAGACAGCCAATGAAAAATCAGCGCGTATTAAACATTTTTATATTATTTGGCTCAGACTGCGGCGGTAGTCTATGTGTTATGCGCCGCATTTGTTATGTTGATTTCAATAAGTAACTGTCAACAACAGAGGATGGCAAAGTATAGTTTAATCATTGTATCATTAATAGCATATTTAAATTATTGCCAATGTGCTATATATCTGGATGAAAAGTTTTTGGATGGTATTAATTATAAAGCTTTTATTAAAAATATACTATTATACTAATACTATTTATTTTTTATTTCAGATTCATGGAAGGACTCATGGATATACAGTAAACATCCAGGGAAAGAGTTTGGAAAATTTGTCTTAAGTTCAGGAGCTTTTTATAATGATAAAGATGCTGACAAAGGTTTGAAATACTCTATGTTGTATAAAATTGTATTTAACCTTTATTTTTAAAGGTCTTCAAACTTCACAAGATGCACGATTTTATGCCGCTTCAAAAAAATTCCCACCTTTTACAAATGAAAACAAACCGCTTGTCATTCAGTTTTCTGTCAAACATGAACAAAATATTGATTGTGGTGGAGGGTATATAAAACTTTTTGATTGTTCTTTAAATCAAGAAAATATGCATGGCGAATCACCATATGAAATCATGTTTGGACCAGACATTTGCGGGCCTGGTACCAAGAAGGTTCACGTTATATTTAGTTATAAAGGCAAAAATCTTCTAATTAATAAGGATATAAGGTGTAAAGATGACATATACACCCATTTCTACACGCTTGTTGTCAAACCTGATAATACATATGAAGTACATATCGATAATGAAAAAGTAGAGTCTGGAAATCTTGAAGACGATTGGGACTTCTTACCACCAAAAAAAATAAAGGATCCTATGGCTAAAAAGCCTGAAGATTGGGATGACAGAGTAAGTTGTATTTTAATATTAATAATACTCGAAATTAAAATCAAGCGATTAGATTTCTGTATGTTAAATTATGAATTAATGGATTGTATACAACATACATTCGAATGCGTAACCATAAGCATTAAAAATTTACGTCGATTTTTTAAGATATCAGGACCTAGTATGTGTACAGACTTATTTAATTTAAAGAATTTAAATGTTGAATGTTAGCATCATGTTTGGATATTTGAGAGAAAACATGTATCAATTTATTTTCGGACTACACATTAAAAATTAACAAATTTTTGTATGGCTAATGAAGCTGTAATCACAAAGGTATCTAACACCCCTTCAACTTCGGGGACAAAAAGCCTATTATACCATCTAATATTTTAAGGATATTAATATGAAATACATAACAATATACAGTGGATAAGTCTTAGTACCCCAATATATTTTGACAATTTCAAAAAGTTGCGTGTTGCTAACTTTATGGATAGCAATGCGTTTGATACATATGTGTTAAATAAACCCAAAAAACTTAAGATAGCTAACTTCGAGGACAGACGTTTCATATTTTAATTGATCGAGAATTATCTTGTACGATAATAATTTTATCCATGACAACATGAATTTTTTATGTCATTTGGTTTACATTCAAAGCTTTTCAAGAAGACTGCTGAGTGTTGAAGAAATATTTTTGTTTTAAATTTCTTTTTTGATGTTTGAATTTTCGAGTTCTTGTCTAGTAAGCAAACTTACTACTCATTAGGTTACGGCTACCACAACTAATCGAATATAATACCAGTTTACATATATAAAAATAACATAATGAAAATTAAATACATTTCCAAACAACAAAATAAAATAATTTTTTCCGCCAACTTTGTACTTATAAATAAACATATAATATTAGTTCAAACTGTAATTGTAATACTGTTTATTAACAAAGGAAATTTTTTGTTGTGGATTCGTGATTGATATAATAATTCGCAATCTATCCTAATGCGATATGACTTACTCTTTTGTTTTTATTTTTTATTTTAAAATTTTTATTTTGTTATTTATTTTTTTTACCAAATTGATGACGTGACTTCAGCCTTAATCCAAAAAGACATGTTTTGAGGTTCTTAAGTTTTTATTCCTTAAAGGATTTACACTAGGTGAGTTGTGGTAAGGTTACAGATTATCTTTAAAGGAATAGGTTCCACTTAGGCCCATTGTGATACCAAAATCAATTTCACCCGGGGATCAATCATTCCCTTGAGAAAACTATCTTTATATTAGAGAGCTCTGTCAAAGACGTCAGAAAGTGAGAGGTCAAAAACCGTCTTTATCACTAGAACAGAGCATTGACACATGAGGTGAAAGACAGTCTCCCTGATATATTCTCGGCAGTCATGGAAAAGAACGGACGTTGAAACTATGTCCGGGTAATCAAGAGATTTTTAGGTAAAATCCCCCTACCCAACAAGCATTTTGCACTTTTTAAAATTGCCATAACCTCTCCTTGGAAAACACTGCAGTGGTCAGGCACCTTCAATAAATATACCACAGCCCACCCTATCACTTTGACATTTAACAAGATTTGGTTTTTAAACTGTAACGTAGGAGAGAAATTTAAATATTTGAAACGTGTTTGAACCGAAATTTTTTTATTTTTAAATATTACTTAAATTCTGAAGAAAGTTTGAATTGCACTATTTCAGTTATAAAATTTAAAATAAACTTTAAATTACAACTAAATTAAAAAAATAGTTATTATTGCGCTAGTAGTAATAATTTAATAATTTCAATTAAAAATGTCTATTTTCTATTACTGAACACTAATATTTGAAATTGAAGGCTTTACAATCTCTCGCATTCGTCAGTATTTTTGTTTTAGTCCGTTGTTTAAACCAGAAATGCAATAAATCAAAAAAGTTAATAAAGGTTTTTCGTACATTTAATTTTTATTTAAAAAAAATAATTAAACTGTACATATTTTAGCCAACAATACCTGATCCAAATGACAAGAAACCAGAAGATTGGGATAAGCCAGAACATATTCCTGATCCTGATGCCACCAAGCCTGAAGATTGGGATGATGAAATGGATGGTGAGTGGGAACCTCCAATGGTTGATAATCCAGAATACAAAGGTGAATGGCAGCCAAAACAACTTGATAATCCTGACTATAAAGGAGCATGGGAACATCCAGAAATAGAGAATCCCGACTACATTCCAGATTCAAAATTATATTTACGTAAAGAAGTATGTACAGTTGGATTCGATTTATGGCAGGTCAAATCAGGAACTATTTTTGACAACATTCTTCTCACGGACGATATTGAATTAGCTTCTAAAATTGCATCTGAAGTTAAAATTACACAAGCCGGCGAGAAAAAAATGAAAGAAGCACAAGATGAAGAACAAAGAAAGAAAGATGATGATAATAAAAATAATGGTGATGATGATGATGATGAAGATGATGATGATGATAAAGATATACCTCAGGAAGATGCATCAAATGAACACGATGAGTTGTAAGAGTGTATTGTATTAAGAAAGTTTCCAATACTTTAGAAGAAACTTATTTGTATAATTTATAAGACTTAACTAGATTTTATTTATTAATAAAAAATGAAATTATAAAATAACTTTCTTATTTAATTAAAAATTTTTAAAGTACAAAGTTTCTTGCTCCAAAAGCATAATTTTTATTAACTATGCTCATTTGGATAAAGTAGAATCGAATGAGTTTCATGCAAGTTGTTAAGAAAATTAAATATGTGTTTGCTTTATTTTTTTTTTATCTAACTATACTCCTTAAAATGAGTATTCAATCTTAATAAGGATTCTATTAGTTAGAATTTCTTTTGGGTGTTAACAATTATACCTATTTTGCCAGTTTCCGTTACGCACTGATCGAAAATTGATATTAAATTGATTAAATCGAAGGAGAATAGTATGTTAATACTAATTTTTATGTTGAAAAAGAGACAAAAAATTGATTATTTTAATAAGTTGAATAAAGTGCAAAGTTTCATTTTATTATTTATCATATTATTTTTTGAATCTTGAACAATAATTATGCAAATCGTATAAAACTAAAATTATTTAGACCCAGGAATAATAAATCAAACTTTCATATTTAAATTCATTCATAAACATTATTTTTTTATAGGAAATCTGAATGTACTTGTTCAAGTATCTCTCTGAATATTTTCCAATGTCTTCTTTGCTATTAGCACATCTTTACATTTTTTGGAGTTTGTAACAACCAAGGTGCTGCTGTGAACATTCGTAAGATCTTGTTTTGCCGCCTTTGAATATTCTCTTTATGCCATTCTCTTTATCCCCATAGCTTCTCACATCACTTATGTTGTGTGTGTTAATTTTATACATAAGTGGCATGACCTAAAGTCGATTCTAAAGGCCGTGTCAGATAGGCCGACTTCCTAAACACAAGTTGCAATTCATAATTTTAAAAAATGCGTATGCAATGCAAAACATACCTCAAGTGCAACCTTGCATTGCATACATCTTTTTTGCATTTTATCGGCATTTAGGAACGTCGCTATGCAACTCATCCATAAAACATATGTTATTAAATTGAAATTTTGTTTATAGTAAAATGGAGGTAACACAAAATTATTTACCAATATTGTTGGCAAATGCTGAGGAATTACCTCAGACTACATCTTCAAAAAACATTGATTTGTTAATAATATAATAAATAATATAACATATTTAATTATGTGTATAGAATCTATCAATTATAAATAATTTATTAAATATAGAAAAGAAAATACTTACTCAACCAATGCACTTCAAGTGTTTGCATACAAAATAAAAATGATGCGCGATTTTGACTGCTGATACTCATTAAAATGCGTTGTCAAACGATTAGGAACATTAGACGTTGCCAATAACTTTACAAATGCGTTTACGAAGTGTATGCATTGTAAATATGCATTGCAACTTGCGTTTAGGAAGTCGGCCATAAAACTTTGTTGCTTTGCGTGACGTTTATAACTTTGACAGAAAAGCGTAAAGCAAAAGGTGTATGCCACAATAAAAACTTTGACAACACTCGGGTTGTTTGTTTATCTTTTAAAAGTGGTTGGCGCGTAAGTTTTGCTTTTAATATTTTGTGTTTAAATAAGGACTAAAAATGGAATTGGAGGATTTATTGGACATACTTATAATTGTACTGCTAAAAATACTAAAAAACATAAAATTTAAGGACAAATATTAAAAAAATAAAATTTGCGCGCAAATTTGCCAAAAATATTTACAGAATAATCAACAGCTGATTGTCAAAGCGCGCAAAAAGATGAGAGATGCCCAACTTTTCGCTTTGCGTTGCGTTAAAAGCTGTTTATGTGACAAGTGCCATATAAACATGTACATTTATCTTAAATGTCAAAGCGAATTTGTAACGCAACGCGAAGCAAAAGTTCTATGTGACACGGCCTTTAACGACAGATTTTTGAGAGACTGGCATGATAATTTTTGCCCCTATTGCCGTTCTCAACTCAACTGAGTTTGGTCGTCTGCCAACGTCAACCCAACTTTCACTCAACCAAATTATTTTTTGATATTGCGGAACTCAACGTTTTTTAGTTGTAATTGTTATGGTGTTGCCGGTATGAAATTTCATTTTCATGTTGGTAACACCATGAAATTTATTTGGAAATAGAGGAAAAGAAACGCAAAAATAAGTTAAAATCAAGTTTTTGTAGAAATATCAGTAAATTAAAAATGGATTTAAGTGTGGATTTATTTTACGAAGAAGAAAATCATGACGCGATGATTCAAATCCTCTTGAACTACCCAGTGCAAAGTAAGAAATGTGCAAAATTATTAACAAATATTTATAACAAGTGATTTTTTATAGATTTATTAGCTATTTTCTGCTGAACAAAGAAGCATTTTGTTATGTATGGCGTATGGCAGCTATACCACCGATATTAAAGCTGTGCGCTGTCCTTCGATTTTTGGCCGACGGAAGCTATCAAAAGTGCAGTGGAAATGACTTCAATGTTGGAGTAGCTCAATCCACAATGTCAAATGATCGCATTTGTAGAAAATGGATAAAAACACAAATGAGCGAAGACGAAATGAATGCTTCCAAAGTATGGTTTTTTGAATAATTTTCCGGCGTATTGGGCTGTGTTGATAGTACGCACGTTCGCATTGTGTCTCCACAAAAAATATTCAGCACCATTACCTGAATACGAAAGGACATTACACCTTAGATGCTGCATACTTACACGTTGTCATTCGGAAGGGGTTCTTGTAGGTGGACCCATTCAATTCTGTAGAAAATCCTTCCCACGCTTCCTTGCACTGATTTTTGTTCATCCCAAATTTTTGCTTTTCTTTAGAAATTTTTGGTTTATTTTCCATCAACTTCACAAGTCACTCAAATTTGTTTCTTTTGTTATTTCTTTGGTTGTTATTTTCAATTTCCTGCGTATTAAATATTTAATTATTTATTTTAAATAGAAAAAAACTTACTTACGATTTTTCCATTTTTTATCTTTTTTTCTATTATTTTTAAAAAGAAAATGTGTTAAATATATATGTAAGTGAACTCTATAACTGACAGAGACTCAACTGCTAATAACCAGTTGTCTATATTTAACGTTTTTGTCAACCAAACTCATTCAAAGTGGTGAACCGCAATACCATAAAACACAACTAAAAAATCAACCGCACAACCAAAAAGTCAACCACCGCATTTAAGTTGAGAATAACAATACCGATTTCTGAAAGACGACCAAACTACTTAAAAAGTTGTCAACCGCAATAGGGGCCTTTATTTACTTTCAGAGTTTTTGCTGAGTGGAAGTTGCCGAAGAAATATTTTTCATATTTCGTTTTGTTGGAGATGTCTGACCTGGGGATTGAACCGAGGCTTCATGACTCATAAGCATACACACTACCTACTAGACTAAGGCTACTTCAAATTAATTCCCCTATTGCCGACCTCAACTCAGTTTAGTCGTCTGCCAGTCAACCCAACTTTCACTCAACCAAATTATTTTTTGATATAGCGGAACTCAACGTTTTTTTAGTTGTAATTGGTATGGTGTAGCCGGCATGTTGGTAACACCATGAAATTTATTTGGAAATAGAAGAAAAGAAAACGCAAAAATAAGTTAAAATCAAGTTTTTGTAGAAATAAAAGGAAATTAAAAATGGATTTAAGTGTGGATTTATTTTACGAAGATGAAAATCATGACGCGATGATTCAAATCCTCTTGAACTACTCAGTGCGAAGTAAGAATGGATAAATGTCAAAAAAATTGATAGTGATAAAAGCTGGGATACACAATCCTCAAGGATGTTAAGGGGAATTTCTTGTGAAGGACCACCTTCTGTTGCTTGATTGTCTTTTAGTATTAGCAAGTTTTTTTTTAAATACTTGCTTTGTAGTGAATCCAAAATCCCAAATTTTTGCTTTTCTTTAAAAATTTCTGGATTATTTTCCATCAACTTCACAAGTCCCTCAAATTGGGCTTTGGTTGTTATTTTCAATTTCCTGCTTATTAAATATTAATTTTTTTGCCCCTATTGCCGCTCTCAACTCAACTGAGTTTGGTCGTCTGCCAGTCAACCCAACTTTCACTCAACCAAATTATTTTTTGATATTGCGGAACTCAACGTTTTTTAGTTGTAATTGTTATGGTGTTGCCGGTATGAAATTTCATTTTCATGTTGGTAACACCATGAAATTTATTTGGAAATAGAAGAAAAGAAACGCAAAAATAAGTTAAAATCAAGTTTTTGTAGAAATAAAAGTAAATTAAAAATGGGTTTAAGTGTGAATTTATTTTACGAAGATGAAAATCATGATGCGATGATTCAAATACTCTTGAACTACCCAGTGCGAAGTAAAAAATGTCCAAAATTATTAACAAATATTTATAACAAGTGATTTTTTATAGATTTATTAGCTATTTTCTGCTAAACAAAGAAGCATTTTGTTATGTATGGCGTATGGCAGCTATACCAACGATATTAAAGCTGTGTGCTGTCCTTCGATTTTTGGCGACGGAAGCTATCAAAAGTGCAGTGGAAATGACTTCAATGTTGGAGTAGCTCAATCCACAATGTCACTTATTTTAAAGGAAGTGGTATCAGCATTAGAGGATCGCATTTATAGAAAATGGATAAAAACACAAATGAGCGAAGACGAAATGAATGCTTCCAAAGTATGGTTTTTTGAATAATTTTCCGGCGTATTGGGCTGTTTTGATGGTTCGCATTGTGTCTCCACAAAAAAATATTCAGCACCTTTACCTGAATACGAAAGGATATTACACCTTATATGCTGCATACTTACATGTTGTCATTCGGAAGGGGTTCATGTAGGTGGACCCAAGCTATTCAATTCTGTAGAAAATCCTTCCCACGCTTCCTTGCACTGATTTTTGGTCATCCGAAATTTTTGCTTTTCTTTAGAAATTTCTGGTTTATTTTCCATCAACTTCACAAGTCGCTCAAATTTGTTTCTTTTGTTATTTCTTTGGTTGTTATTTTCAATTTCCTGCGTATTAAATATTTAATTATTTATTTTAAGTAGAAAAAACTTACGATTTTTCCATTTTTTATCTTTTTTTCTATTATTTTTAAAAAGAAAATGTATTAAATATATAAGTGAACTCTATAAGAGACTCAACTGCTAATAAGCAGTTGTCTATATTTAACGTTTCTGTCAAGCAAACTCATACAAAGTGGTGAACCGCAATACCATAAAACACAACTAAAAAATCAACCGCACAACCAAAAAGTCAACCGCATTTAAGTTGAGAATGGCAATACCGATTTCTGAAAGACGACCAAACTAAGTTACTACTAACTACTAAAAGAGTTATCAACCGCAATAGGGGTAAGTATTTTAGGAATAAAATATGTAATTGTTAAATTTTAACACATAATAACGCAAATTTAATATTTTAGATTCTTAATTTCTCTTTTTAGTCGATGGAAACGTTACAAAACACCACAGTTGCTTGCGGAATATCACAAGGCGAGAAGAGAAGTTGTAACAATTATCAGGCGGGAGAAGATATTATATTACGGCAATAAATTTCAGAATGCAGTTAATACTAAGCATACATGGAGGCAGATTCGTGAAATGGGAGTTGTCAATTCCAATCACGAATCAGACACACTAGATGTTAATGCTGTTAATAGGAAATTTGCTAATATTCCGCAACCACCGGTAAATGTGAATTTTTATGATGGTAACAACAATATATCTACAATAAACTATCTCCACTTCCGACATCTTAGCTTGAATGACACAATTGAAGGATTTCTAAAAATTAAGTCTAATGCTGTTGGCCTAGACGACATCCATCCTCGTTTTATAAAACTTATATTGCCTTATATAATACGTCATATCAATCACATTTTCAACACGATTTTAACAACTAGCACTTTTCCAATTGAGTGGAAGTCAGCGAAAATTATTCCAGTGCCTAAAAGTGATGGTGACTACCGGCCAATATCTATCCTTCCCTACATATCAAAAGTTTTTGAGAGAATTCTTCATGAACAAATTTATAAACACATACTCGACAATAATTTACTAACAGACCGTCAGTCTGGTTTTAGACCTCAACACAGCTGCACTACAGCATTAACCGAGGTGGTTGAGAACATCCGTGGCAATCTAGATGAGAATAAGTTAACATTTTTGGTCTTACTTGATCACTCCAAGGCATTTGACACTGTAGACCATCAAATGTTGTTATTGAAGCTAGCCAATATGTTTAAATTTTCTACAACCGCAACAAAATTAATATCTTCGTATTTAACTGGTAGATCACAGATAGTTGTCAATGGTGGTATTGTTTCTTCACCCTTATTTACAAGCCGAGGTGTTCCGCAGGGGTCCATACTTGGCCCACTTTTTTACTCCATGTATGCAAATGACCTTCCTTTGCAGATCAGATACTCTAAAATTCAAATGTATGCTGATGACGTACAGCTATATTTAAGTTGTTCAAAAACAGCTATAAATTCTGCTATTAATGAAATAAATTTTGATCTAGATAGAATTTATCAGTGGGCATCTGCTAATGGACTACTTCTTAATCCTATTAAGTCTAAATTTTTAACAATTGGCAAAATTCCGGCGGTACTAAGAGGGAATTTGAATATTTCTCTTAATGGGACTAAAATTCAATTGGTAAATACAGCCAAAAATTTGGGCGTTACTTTTAATAGCTCGCTGACATGGTCGGATCACATTAATCAAGCATGTGGCATAATTTATGGGAAGATTAGAACCCTATGGCAGACTCAACACTTTACACCCATGAGGATAAGGATGATGATTGCCAAAACATATTTAATTCCTTCTCTTTTATATGCCTCTGAGATTTTTGCTGGATGCAATATGACTTTGAAACGAAAGCTCAACATAGCGTTTAATAATATTGTTCGATATGTTTTTGCTTTGAAAAGATTTGATCATATATCACCGTATTTAATACATGTCCTTGGCATGCACCTCGATGACTACATGAAGCTTAAAAATCTTATTTTTTTGCATAAAATAATAACTACAAAAAAGCCTGACTCTCTTTATGACAAATTGGTATTCACAGCGTCTGCGAGGAACAATAATATTCGAACATTCAAATACCGAAAGAGTGCTTCTTTTCACCAGTTTTATATATATACCATTTATCTCTGGAACCATCTTCCCCCAAATATTCAACTTACTAGAAACGCAACGAGATTCAAAAACTTGTTAAGTAGTTATTACAGAAATTCATAAAATATTTTAAAACGGTAAACGGTATGTAACTTATCTGATTCTAATGCTGTAATTTATAAGATAATTGATCTTGTTGCATTAGGAAAACATTCATTATAATAAATAAATAAATAAATAAATAATTAAGTAATCAAATACACTTTATATTTACTTGGATATCTAACGCGGTTTGTGTCTTCTGATCCATAAACTGGGAACTTTATTTTATCAAAGATATCCATGTAAGGAACTTTTTCAAGAAAATTAATCTAAATAAATTCGTATTAAGATATTTATTTCTAAAAATATGAGAAACTTTAATTACTTACGTTGCTAAAAGCGTGGTGACGATATGGTCAGCCTTGACCAATGATAACTTTTTGCCACTTATTAGAGAAGAAAACAATTTATCTTCATACGTGCTATTATGTTATTGCCATTATTTCTTATAAATTGTACAATGTGTCTGTTAAATACATTAATATTTCTTCCATTTTAACATAATTTGGTAGCTCAGTATAACTTTAGTTCCTTGAGAGATATTCACCTTTACATGCTACTGTTGGCACATTTTTTGGCCGAAAATTTAGTGTTATAGTTACACTTTATTTCGAAGTTTTTCAAGTCTTTCTAATTACGTTGCGTTACAGTAGATGTACAAAATTTTTAAACCAAATTTAATGTGATTTTACCACAGTGTGCTATATATTTATTGCCGTTGTCATCAATCCTTTATTTCATATTCGTTTAAGAACTTAATTTTTTGCTAATTTATGTATGTACATGTTTTTAATGTGTTATAGATGTATATGTATTCAACGTGTTGTTTTAACTTTAAGTATTTTGTCTTAAATGCTCTTTTTAAGTTAAAAGGTGTAAAAGTGCGCGTTAAGCACAATAGTGTTGAACAGTGGAAAGGAAGAGGATCCTAATTAAATTGAATTGAATGATATCAGTTAAAATGTAAATAAAGGATTTACTTAAATAAAGAAACGAATACCAATTTTTTATTTTAATTGCAATCTTTGAATACACTATAAATAAACGTTTTACAAAATCTAGGTTAGGTTAGGTTAGAGAACGTGTACTTGTCAACTGAGACAAGTACAGTACCCGGAGGTCGAATTGACCCATTGTACAACGTCCTTAAAAAGGAAGCATAAAAGAGGGGATAGCAAAAAGGAGAGGAAGTAGGAAAGGGAGAATGGGAAGCGGAGGAATTACACAGACCAAACAAAACAAAAAGGGAGAACGCTACTACACTGATGAAGCCCTAACACTTCTCAACCAGTTCAAGCTACTAATGAGTCTGTGGAAATTTTTGCCCAAATCCTGTACAACAAGATGAAAATCTTATATTTAAAGTACAGGAACGTAATATGTGCATAATAATTAACTTAATTTAGTAAATGAATAACTGACTTAATAATAACAAGTAATGGATATGTAGATAGAAGCAAGAAGGGCAATAAAAACACAATAGAAAAAGGAAAAAACGGAAACAAGCCACTTCGGCAACATCCTCGATAGTCGCGCAGAAACACATCCAGGTGGTTCTCATTGAGCGCTTTATTTCCCTTTTATAATCATTAAAACTGGATCTATATGCAGACCAGACAACATCCTTACCCGGCTTCTTAGAGAGTCTCCTAGTGCAACAGCGGAGTTCCTGGAGTTCCGCATTCCACCAGGCTGGCTGGCTCCTCTTACCCGGGTAAGTAAGAGGACAAGCATCTCTATAACAAGACAACAAAATAACCGTCAAAGATCCAACTCGATCATTGATGCTAGGAGTGGAATGACCTCTGAGGGCCCTAAGTTCCTCCTCCACAGCCTTCTCATATCTGATCCAGTCGGTTGTTCTTGGATTCCTAAAAGGCTTATGAAAGCAACCAGATAGATCAATACTTAAGGATATCAGTTGGTGATCAGAGAAAAAACACTCATCTGACACCCTCCAGTCCTTAATCATAGATTTATCCATGTTAGAGAGCGTAATGTCAATTACCTCCTCTCTAACACGATTTCTAAACGTCAGCGTGCTACCAACGTTACAAATGTCGAGCCTATTAAGAATAATAAAATTCAAAATCGACTCACCCCTAGTATTTATGTCAGCACTACCCCATTGGGTGTGATGAGCATTGAGATCACAACCCAAGACAAGGCGACATCTTTTCGTATGCTCCACCAGTAGTCCAATTAAGCCCTCAGGAGGTGATGCAGCCTCATACGGTATATATACAGATGACAGCATCAGATCGATCCCAAGGTCATCTCTGTAAAATCTAAAAATGTAGCTGTATTTTAATTAAGTTTTTTCTATTGAAATATTGTTTTTCAAAATTCACAAAAAGAAAAAAAGAACACAAAATCACAAATTTATAAATTTAAATATAAACAGAAACATCTGTACAGGCAAACAAAACGTTTGATATTTGAGCACGCTTAGTTTAGGTAGCATATCATCATATTAACAGAAAAAGAGAAAAATGTGAACTAAACGAAAACATAAAATAGAATTAGTTTCCGACAGAGAGAGAGAAGAAGTAAAAAGGGGAAGAAGAATAAAAATAAGGAAGAAAACTTCGCGTGTAATCTTTTGATTTATTTACTCTCATCGAATACATCAGCAGGTGGCGGATAGGGGGAGGTGAAGACAAAATCGCGGATGATAGTCGGAATTGAGTATTTATTCATTAAGTGACTGTGACCTCGTAAACCAAACAAATACGGACACAATCTAAGGGCACGGTGGTTGGAAGCAGCGCCGGGGTTCTGAATGACTAGTATGTGTTTAAGTATGCTAATCGCTAACAGTTCCCCTCCAACGCCAGGGCATGGTTTGTACCTATAGTTGCTCAGTCCGCGTTCGCCGTCAGAACCTTCCTTTATTATAAGCACACCCATTATTTCGGGGGAGAAGAGGTGAAAGCCAAAAATAAAATATTTAATTCGAGTTGATAAAAAAAGGAAAAGAGTTATTTTTGATTTGGGTTAGGGAGTAATACGAGTTTGACAATAGGCCTCGTTTGAACGCCATTGGCAGTTCGAACGTCAGTCACTCGTACTTTAGAATCGGAGCCGAAGTAAACGCGAGAAATGTGACCGAACTTCTATTCGTTTGGAGGCAAGTTATCATGTCGAATGACAAAAAAGTCATCTACGAAATCGCGTTGCGTTTATGGAGCTCAACTAACCGCCATGTCACAGAACGCAATTCCGATTGAAAGTGGTTTCAATTCCGAAAGTCGAGTCTCTAGAAAACGAAAAACGGAAAATTTCTTCGGAATGAAACCACTTCAAATTTTCAAAGTGGTTTTGATATTTTTGATGATTTATTAAAGAAAAATATTAATAAAACTTAAGGTGCGGTCAGATATGGCAAATGTTTACCACAATTTTGTTTTCCCTTGTTTGCCCGAAATATGGCAGAAACAACTAAAATTTTGTGGTCACACTATGCACATTTATTTTCCCATTTTTGTTTCTTCAAATAGCGGCAAACAAAAGTATGGCAAACATGTTTGCCATGTGGTCACACTTAAAAAATATTTGCCACAAAACAAATGTTTGACTAGAATGTTGGCAAACAAAAATACGTATACACATTTTCACACGTAATAGAAGGTGAATATTTTGAGAAGGGAAAACAAAGAAAGACGACTATGGCTTTGAAAATGGGTTCAGCGCATAAAAAGAGAAAAAAACAGAAAAATTATGTTTTTAATCACAATAAAATTAACATAAACAAATGTTTACATTTTTCCAGTGTAGCCAATCACCATATTTGAAAATCGCTGAAATGATGTACATAACTTAAAATAGATATTAAATCCAAAAATTGGAAATCGAATATATATAAATTGAAGGATTTCTTTTAGGTCTAATTTGAAAATTGTTTATAGATATTTTTGAGAAAGGTTTTTATGTCACTTTGGTTGAAAATTTATCCTCCAAAATGATTGAATTCCAAAATGTACTATACTCGTGTAAAAGGAAAATTGGAAATATGTTGCTGCGTTGAATTACAATTCTCCATTATAATGACGCGTACAGTCCACTTCAAAATTTCCATTCATAACATTGTACTTTGAATATTTTAACCTGCTTATTTTCAGGAACAAAAACAAGAACTCTTTATTTTTATGTACTGAAGAGTTAGGTCATTTCAGAGATCTTTGTCTTTAATGAGATTTAAAAAAATAACCATTTTACTGAAAAAATCATTACAACCCCTGAATAGCTTTGATCTAGAAAGGAATAACAATTGATATATGCATTAACGTGTATTTAAATTTCAGAATCTGAATTTATCTCTGCATATGCAGGCATCCAAATATTTATACGTATACAAATGAATACATCTACAACGAATAAAAAGGTTTCCATAAAATAAATTATTTATTTTCTTCAAATTTGATTTCATACATTTTTTTGCGATTTTAGTGATGTTTTAGTTTTGCTAGTAGACAACACAGCCTTAAACAGCTGTTATTTGCCACTGTTTGCCCTTACAAAAATATGTTAGAGCAAACAAATATTTGCCAAAAAATCATGAAAATATTTGCCACAGGGTGGTCACATTACAAACATTTTTGTTTGCCGGCAAATAATTTTATTTGCCCAAAATGGAGGATTTTTCTGTTTGCCACGCAAAATTATTTTGTGGCCACATTATGGCAAACAAATAGTTTTTAGATTTTAATGTAACAACCAAGTGTTACAGTCAAAATTGAACTCACTGAATAAATATTTTATTTCTATTTTTATAACTAAAACTTAACGAATAAACTTATCTAACTTAACGAAT
The DNA here is from genome assembly GCA_927399465.1 of Sarcophaga caerulescens. NCBI lineage: Eukaryota > Metazoa > Arthropoda > Insecta > Diptera > Sarcophagidae > Sarcophaga > Sarcophaga caerulescens. The sequence continues at coordinate 89,067,570 of OV656872.1, read as the reverse complement.
AGACTACTAAGACTATCAGTGACTGTAAATAAGTGATGGCTCTATACCTCCCTTTTTATATAAAAAAAACTAGCAGATTGTACCCGGCGTTGCGCGGGTTATGTAGTTTGGATTAGTTTAAAAAATTAAAAAAAATTATTATTGGGTCATTTTTTCATTAAAAATAACAATAAATAAAAAACCGGTTTATCGATTTCGAAACCGGTTTTGAAACCGGTTTCTGAAAAAATGCAATTTTTCAAATTATTCGGAAACTAGTTTAACACACAACCCAGTTTTTTAAATACTCTAAGTCCTAAATATAAATACACTCAATTTGCCCGTTTTTCGCCCCTTTCCCCCTTTTTGTACCCCTTTTGGTCCAACTTTATAAACGGAACACATCCAATAGCTTTGACCCATTTTTTCCCCCTTTGGGTCAAAATTTTGAAAAGATTTACTGCCTATAACCTGCACCGACAAAAGTTCGATCAATATCCCAAATTTCAAGAAAATCGGTCCAGGCGTTCAGGCGTGATTGGCTATACACTCAAATTGCCCGTTTTTGGCCCCTTTCCCCCTTTTTGGACCCCTTTTGGTTCAACTTTTGAAACGGAACACCTCCAATAGCTATTTGGGAAACTTAACCAAGCTAAATCGTAAAAAATTACCTATAAAACAGATAAAATACAGATTTTATGCATAAAAGTACTAATTTTTGCCCATTTTTTCTCCCTTTGTCCCATTTTTTTCCCCTTTTGGTCAAAATTTTGAAAATTTATTTATAGCCTATAACCTGTCCCGGCAATGGCTCGATCTATATCCCAAATTTCAAGAAAATCGGTCCAGGCGTTCAGACGTGATTGGCTAACAAACAAACCAACAAACAAACAAAAAAACAGACTTACAGAAAGATTTATAATATATATTAGGATTAATTTATAATTATATTTTTAAAACTACCTGTGGGGGTGAGCGGGGAGAATAAAATAAAATATATTTCGACAGAAATAAAAAAATATAATCAATTAGATTTTTGATATATTTATTGTATGTACATTCAAACGTACCTTTGTGTTCGGGGGTGGATTTTAGAATAATCTCTTTTCATTTCATAGATGTATTAACAATTCACAATTATAATTAATTAACGCACACGGTTGTACAAATACTTAAAATTAAGCTTAAAATTAGGGTGGCCAGCGTGAACATCCCGCCCCCCTTGCAACATTGCAACAAGAGGACCGAGAAGTCACCTGGCCAGAGATCAATAGATTAACAATTCAGGGTATGTAAAATTATATAGAAAATTCAATAGAGATTAATAAAGCGTAGATTTAAATTCAATTAATAAAATAATAATAAAAATAAAGATAGATACAATTCAATTCAAGAGATAGTAATAAGAAAATACAACACGTAGATTATCTGCTCAGCACGTTGATAACTATTGTAGCGCCTGAAGTCGTATTCGACGCCGCCATTATGGCCCCATTACCAGAGCTAGGAGTCTGGCCAGAACATGCACATCGTTTTTCTAGAGCTTGGCTGTGGGTTGCGCTCTTCTTCGAGTTTTTATTATGGGTTGAATGGTCAGTGTTAACTGCTTTTCTCTTGGGGTGCTTCCTTCTGCGAGTAGTACCTTTAGGCTAACTTGTCTCCGAAGCGTTTTTCTTGCCCCGTTTACTGCCGTCAGCTCTTCGATGAAAATGCAGCATGGTGTGATGTTCCTGCAAGCATTCCATACAGCGGTCTCCGCTTCGGCAATCCTTCACAAAATGGGAATGTGCCAGACAGTTGACGCAGTGTTTGTATTTTTTCACCACACTTAACCGCTTGACGGGGCTCATCCGACGAAATTTGGGGCATTTCCGAAGAGGATGAGCTTCAGGACACAGACGGCATTTTGAGCTGGCAGTGGCAATAACGTCGTCGAGGGTCACATCAGTCGGTCGTTCTGCGGTTAATCGACGGGGAGCAGTGTCAGACATCTGTGAAAAAAAGGAAACGGGCAAAGAAAAGAAGACGAATTAGTTTTGCTCATAGCTGGGAAGCAGCACGAGTTTGACTATTCGCCGAGTCAGAACGCCATTGGCGGTCCGGATATCGGCCACTCGCACCTTCGAATCAGGGCCGAAATAAACCCGTTCGATCCGACCTAGCTTCCATTCATTAGGGGGTAGATTGTCATGACGAATGACAACAAAATCATCTACAACGAAATCTCTCTGGGGAACCTTCCTTCGTCTTTCCAACGACGCGCAAACAAATGGTGCAAAATTTTCAGCTTACGCCATCGATTAGCATAGCTTAGAGATTCGTTCGACAAGTCAGGTTCCGGTGGGGATAGGATGGCACTTCCTATAAGGAAATGTCCCGGGGTTAAAGGGTTGATGTCAGACGGGTTGTCTGTCATCGAGCTAAGAGGTCTAGAGTTCAAACATGCCTCTATTCTAGTCAACATAGTCGAGAACTCTTCATACGTGAAACTCTGGGCGTGGGATATCTTTTTCAAATGGGTTTTGAAACTCTTCACACCTGCCTCCCATAAGCCGCCCATATGTGGAGCTCCAGGAGGAATAAAATGCCAATCTACCAACTGAAAGGCATTCTTCGTGACAATCTGACGTTTAACGTTCTCAAGGAACTGAGTTTTATCCTTATTCAAAAGATTGGCTGCTCCAACAAAGGCAGTACCATTGTCAGAATATAGGTGAGAAGGACAACCGCGACGAGAGAAGAATCGAGCAAAAGCGGCCAAGAAGCATTCGGTGGATATGTCGTTTGTAGCCTCCAGATGGATGGCTCGAGTAGCAAAACAAACAAACACCAAGACATATCCCTTCGGGATTCTACACCCACGCCCTATATATGACTTTATGTCAAAGGGACCGGCAAAGTCAATTCCGGTATGAGTAAAAGGGCGGGTAAGTGTAGTTCTTTCGGGCGGCAAAGCAGACATAATCTGCTGACCGAGCTTCTTCTTATATAGAGAACACACTTTGCAATTGTGAACAACTGTCTTGACCAAATTCTTCAACTTAGGAACCCAAAATTCCTGTCGCATAAGACGAAGCATCAGAGAGATATCCGCATGAGCCGAAAACTTATGAAGATGTTCCAGATAAAGACGAGTAAAACGGCCATTATAGGGTAATAACTTCGGGAAACGTTCGTTGTAGGTCAAAGTAGGTGATTGAGAGAGTCTACCATTAACCCGTAGAAATCCACTAGAATCTATAAAGGGGTTGAACACGAGTAGTGAATTCTTAGAGGTTAAGGTAGAGCCATTCTTCAGTGAAGAGTATTCGGGGAAATGGGTACTTTGGCAGAGAATGATCAAACGATCCATTGCCAACCTAACCTCACTTTGACTCAACGTATGAGATAGAGGGACTTGAGACGACCTTTTTCCGGGGTGTAACGAGTGATAAAAACGAAAGATATAAGACATAACTCGCAGGGCACGAGGTAAGTCCGAATATCGACTCAAGAATTCCTCGGACGTATCCGTTTGGGCAACGTTGACCTGTATCAAGCGTGTTTCCAACTGATTGTTGGGTTTAAAAGACGACAATGGCAACTCAGACTGTGGGCGAGATAACCATTCAGGACCTTTCCACCAAATATCTGAAATAGAGAGATCCTTAGCGCTCATACCACGACAAGCTAAGTCAGCAGGGTTATGATGAGATTCGACGTGATTCCAATTGTCAGTGCCTACCTGGTCCACGATATACGATTTGCCATAAAAGTTGGCCAATGGCACGGGGGTTTTTGAAGCCAAGACAGAACGATGGTCGAATCTGTCCAATAGAAGGCTTCCGATCTGGTAAGATTCAGCTCCTTACGAAGTGAAAATACCATTTTCGCCAATAGAGTTGCGCCGCAGAGCTCTAAACGGGGTAAAGTTTGCACTTTTATAGGCGCAACTTTTGTTTTGGCAGCGAGTAAGTGGGTGACAAATTCACCAGACGGGGTTTGGACTCTACTGTACAGAGTGGCAGCATATGCTTTCTCAGAAGCATCACAAAATGCATGAAGTTGAACTTCATACTGCGGGTTAAAATTAACCCAACGGGGGATGTTAATCCTTTCGATGTACGAATAATCATCGACAAATCAAGCCATCTGTTAAACGTCATGGGTTTCAAACATTCATCCCAATCCGTTCCGTCTTTCCAAATCTGTTGCATAAGAATTTTAGCAACTATGACTTTAGGTGCCATCCACCCAACGGGGTCAAATAGCTTCGCTATTTGAGACAAGACGGAGCGTTTTGTGACTACAGAGAAATCGGGCGTTGGAGCTGGCTTGAAGAAAAATGCATCAATGATCGCATTCCAACGTAAACCCAGAGTTTTAGCGGTGCTGGCGTCTGACAATTTTAGAAATTGGGAATCCAATAGATGTTCAGGGGGCAAATCCTCAATGAGACCTCTATCATTTGAAGTCCATTTGCGAAGAGAAAAGCCGGCAGAATTCAAAACTTGAATTATCTCATCACGATTACGAGTGGCTTCTACAAAAGAGTGCGAACCAGCCAAAATGTCATCCACATACATTTGGTTTCGCAAAATCTCAGAAGCAAACGGGTGGTCCGATTCACAGTCATCAGCTAACTGATGTAATGTTCGTATGGCCAAATAGGGGGCACAGTTAACACCAAATGTAACTGTGTTTAATTCGAAATCTTGGACATCTTCCTCGGAGTTTCGACGGAACAATATCCTTTGAAAAGGGGTGTGATCTGGTACGACCAGTATCTGTCTATACATTTTCTGTATGTCTGCATTGAAGACGAATCTAAATAGTCTCCACCGGAGAATCAAAATAGTCAAATCGGCCTGCAAAACCGGGCCAGTGTGCAAGACATTGTTCAGGCTTAAGCCATTAGAAGAGGGGCAAGAAGCATTAAAAACGACACGCAACTTGGTGGTTGTGATATCAGGCTTAAACACGGCATGATGGGGTAAATAATAACTGGGTTTAGGGGAATAAACAGAATCATGTTCTATTTTCGACATGTGGCCCAGGGTGAGATATTCCTCAATAACTTGATCATATTGATCCTCAACATACCAGACTCATTTCTAAAAAATTGGGCGAGAGCACCCCTCCGAGATGGGCCGAGATTCAAGTCCGTCGAAAATTCGGACTTAAAGGGTAAAGCCACTACATATCGACCCTCTTTAGTCCTATAAGTCGTGCGACGATACAGATCCTCACAAAAGCGATCTTCAGGCGACAATATTTTCGACTTCGGTATTTCCTCTATTTCCCAGAAACGACCAATTTTCGCTTCCAAATCCAGTTGCCCAAAGAAGGAAGCAACGGAATCCAACGGGTTCGACTGAGGTATTTTACCAGTTACTATCCAACTTAAAACAGTTCGTTGGGCGATTATAGGGTTTTTAGAATCTTTTCTAACCTCAGGAAGCATGATTTGGGAGTATATATCTCCGCCCAATAGCAAATCCATATGAGCACATTTCAAATCTGTCAACGGAAGTTCGGGAGTGTTGAGGTCAACAAACTTCGCCAACGAGCAGGTGGGTAATCGACCAGTTAGCTTGTCAACCACATATGACTCCGTAGTCAGACTAAACGCTGGATCAATGGAAGACCCCAGCGAAACAACACAGACTTTAGCGGAGTTTGCTGCCACTGCGCCATTAAGGCCCACAACAGTGGCAGAAGGTGCTAAAAGGGTTGGAAGATCTAGCTTCCGTTGCAGCTTTCTGGAGATGAAAGTCGCTTGAGATGCCGGGTCGATTAGAGCTCTAGCAGGATAAACTACATCATTATGTACTACATTCACCTGGACAGTTCCTAATAAAACTGTCAAGTACGGGGTGGACTGTATACGAGTGGCGAAATTTTGAAACGATCGAGCAGCAGCGGAGGTAGATGGGCCACCATCCACTTCATTTCGCCTTTGTGCAGGAGAAGACCGAGGGATTTCCGGAGAACTATTAGGGGTAGAAGTGTCAACGGGGTTAGCTCCAGTCCTCGATTTCGAAGTAGCGAATGATGTTTCTGTTTGCAAATATAGCAAACATTTGAGCTCTGGCATCTTTTGAACTCATGCGAGGCTGCCAAACAATTCGTGCAGCACTTATGCTTCCTAACGGTTGCCAAACGAGCACTAACCGTCATTCTTAAAAAGTCCGAGCATAAACGGATGGAATGATTCTCATTACAAACAGGACATTTTCTCTGGGGTAAGTTAGGGGCCACAGTGGTCCCAAAGGTTTTCAATTTCCGAGGGTTACCAGAACTGCCTTGGTTATTAACCCGTGCAGTGCCTTGGGAAAAGTTGTGGCTGCCGATAATGTCCGACACTGATTCCAGAGTTCGGTATCTGGCAGTCAGGAACTCATCCATCTTGCTCCATTTGGGTAGGTCTGAGCAAGGGCCTTGAGATTGTTCCCAAAGGCCTAAGGTGTGTTCGGGGAGTTTGGTGGAGCAGATGTACACGAAGATTATGTCCCAATTCCGAGTCTCTATGCCCAACAACGACAAATTCGTTATACAATCATTAATTGTCCGTTGCAGACTTTTAATGGAAGGGCCAGATTCTTTGGAGATGGAAGGGAGGTTGAAGAGGGTTTTCAATTGAGAATTCACCAGAACGCGTTTATTCTCATATCTATCTACCAGGTTCTGCCACGCCATGTCGAAGCCATCATTCGTCATGGGGCAAGTTCGAATAATATCCCTCGCCTCACCTTCAGTCTTTTGCAAAAGGTAATACATCCTTTGAATGTTACTAATATGGGGGTTGGTCCCGTAAATGGCCGAAAACATATCCCTAAAAGTAGGCCAAGAAGTGTAATCACCGGTAAAGGTCGGGGTGTCACAGGGGGGAAGATGGATCGGGATACTATTAGCGGGGGGGTTCGCGACCTTGCCCTTATGGCTTTCCGTTAACCCATCAATGACCGAGATGCATTGAAAATATATCGTATACCCCGACGTATACTTGGCCTTCAAGTCCTTAGGAGATACCTTGGTATCGTCGGCACTTTCCGATATGTCCTCATAAGTGTCCCTAAACGCTTCCCACAAACGGGTTAGTTCATGTCGATGGACACTCAGAGTGTGAACAGAATGTTCCTCTTTAGGGATAGCTTGCAGGAAACTCTCAAAATCGCCCAAGCGATTGTAGTTTCTAGTTAAGTTCCTTAACGCGGCCATTTTTTCACAATTGGGACAAAGAAAGGGTTATAAAAAAAAACGAAATAAAATAAAAGCGAAAGAAGAGAATGTTAACTACAAGGGGACTCCCAATTGTAAAATTCCAAAGGATAGGAACAAATGAGAAAACTCCAAACGCGAAAAGTCCGAAAAATTAGCGAAAAACAAATCACAAACAGGATCAAATTCAAACACGAAAATATTCCGATAAATGAGAAGCAAAATATGTTCGCGACAAGAAAAAAAAAAAGATTCCGATAAAACGAGAAAAAATTCCCAAATCAAATATAAAAATTTAAATTGTATGACAAGATTAATAAAAAGATTAAGAAGAGTAAATCAAAAATAAAAAACTATATAAATATATAAAAATGTATATAGATATATATAAATATATCTATAAAATATAATACAAAATATATAAAATTTTTTCCAAAAATATAATAAAAAAAATATATATGTTTATATTTTCTTTTATTCAAGTCGAACAAAATGTCTCAAACCAAAAAATAATTATTATTATTATATTGGTGTAAGAATATACGATATTCGACAAAAGGGAACAGCGGCCACCTCGATTAGGCAATCTTCAGCTGTTTATAAATATATACACAACACAACAACACGCGAGATCAATACACTCTATGTTGTTTGTGTTTTCCTCTTTTTATTTTATCACTTTATTCTTCGTATATTCTTACACGCACTTCACTGAGACACTTCACTGTTTATTTATTTGTTTTCTTTTTATTTATTTCGACACCAATTAATTATCACCACGAAATAGAAAAAAAATATAACTCACATACCTTGAGTAAGTTAAATATGTAGCTGCAAAATTATAATATAAATTATTGGGAACGGTAAAACGGGTATGGTTTCCAACAAAAACCCAATATGGCGAACTTCGACAAAATCTGTAAAGAAATTGTCGTCAAACATTTTATTTTATTCTTTCGGGGATGATCCGGCTCGAGTGGACCAAAATGTGGGGGTGAGCGGGGAGAATAAAATAAAATATATTTCGACAGAAATAAAAAAATATAATCAATTAGATTTTTGATATATTTATTGTATGTACATTCAAACGTACCTTTGTGTTCGGGGGTGGATTTTAGAATAATTTCTTTTCATTTCATAGATGTATTAACAATTCACAATTATAATTAATTAACGCACACGGTTGTACAAATACTTAAAATTAAGCTTAAAATTAGGGTGGCCAGCGTGAACACTACCTTATCACTAAATTAAATCTATACTTAAAAATAAATACATTTATAGGGATTTCCTTCCCTTTTTAGAAAATAAAAAAAAAAATTAAATTATTTATTAATTTACTTAATTAATTTTTTTTACATAATATTTAAATATTTATGGAGTATACATATATTTTTATAAATTTTTTTTACATTTTTCTCAATCTGTTCTTATGAACAGTTTTTCCTCATTTTTTTTTATTATTAATTTACGGTTAATTACCAATTAAAAAAAACGATTTTATTTAATGTAATACTAGGGTCAAATATTATTTAATTTATTTAAATTTAAAGTTTAAAAAGGATAATTTAATTTAGGATGGCTTAGGATTTTATGGATCTTATGTTGGTAAGGATTGTCTGCAGCCGATCAGGATTTTTGTCAAAGAGGCCGGAAACAATGGCGGTCTTTTTATCTCGCTGACATTGACAGCTTCTAAGTGCGTGTTTACACGACGGGTGACAGATAACGATGTTGGCAACGCTAAACATAGGGTGCCACATTACTCACCGGCTAGATAAAAGCTACCGGAATCTTACTGGAAGATTAACACGCCTGCCGCATCTGGTAGATTTCGGCGATACCCTTGAAGAATTATGCCGCGTTGTAGTATGCTCATCTTTTTGCAAAGGAATAGCTTGAGTTGATATTGGGTCATGGTTGGGTTGAGGTACTTGGTCATCGGTGTCGACGTCGTTATGATCAGGTTGTATAACTTGTGATTTTTCATGGCGTTGATTTTCTTGTAATAAGATGTTTTCGTCTGGGTACTCGATAAAGGCTGGCTTGAGTCTGTCGATGTTTATATTTACGTATCGGTTGCCATTTTGTACATTTTGTATCGTAAAATATTTCGTACTCTTTCGAATAATTCTAAATGGGCCATCATATGGATGAGTGAGTGATGGCCGTATCGTATCATTTCTTACAAAAACGTGAGATGATGAATTTAAAGAAGGACTGACGAAGGCTTTTGGTGTTGTATGATGCGATGTGTTTGTTGGTCTGAGCTTCTGCATTGCCAATCGAAATTGTGAAACAACCTCACTGGTTGGTACTGTTGCCTTGGTATTGGTGAAAAATTCTCCGGGAATTCTTAAATTTGTACCATACACAAGCTCTGCGGGGGTTGCGTTGATATCCGGTTTAAAAACGACACGTAGTCCAAGCAAAATAGATGGGAGGCTGTGAACCCATTTTGCAGGATCGTTGCAAAGGATGGCAGCTTTGAACACACGATGCCATCTCTCTATTAAACCGTTGCATTCGGGGTGATAAGGCGTTGTACGAAGATGGGAGGCGCCAATCAGCGATGTAAGTTCGGTAAAAATTGATGATTCAAACTGCCTTCCTCTGTCGGATGTAATTTTCGCAGGTACACCAAACCTTGCTATCCAGTTATGCAGGATTGCTTTCGCAACAGTTTCAGCGGTCATATCTGGCATAGGTATAGCCTCAGGCCATCGTGTAAAACGGTCTATAATGGTCAAGCAATATCTATGACCATCGCACGCAGGAAAAGGGCCCACGATGTCGATATTAATGTGACTGAAACGTTCTTTTGGTGGTTCGTATTTCGCTGTTTTCGACCTGGTATGGCGCTGAATTTTTGAACGCTGGCATGAGATGCAGGTTCGTACAAATTTTGCACTATCTCTTCGTATATCTGGCCAAACAAAACGAGATGTTACCAGTTTTGTCGTAGCTCGGATGCCAGGGTGAGACAGTCCGTGAACGATTGCTAATATCTGCTTACGAAACGATTTTGGAATGTAGGGTCGGACGTTGTTTGTCGAAGTATCGCAAACCAAATCAAGATTAGAGTCTGGAAAGGAAAAATATTTAAGTTTGAGAGAGATTGAAATTATACCTGACTGCAATTGTTCTAATTCATCGTCTTCTCTTTGCGCTGCCGCAATTTTGGCGTAATCTACAATTCGAGTCAAGGATTGAATACGAGAAAGAAGGTCCGCGGTTGAATTTTGTTCGCCTGCAATGTGTCGGATATCAGTAGTAAATTGACCGATGTAGTCCAAGTAACGGGCGCGTCGTGGCGATGCTTTTTCGGGTTTTTGTCAAAATGCGTAGATTAAGGGTCGGTGGTCGGTTACAATATAACAGCTTCTGCCTTCCAACATGTAACGAAAGTGACAAATACCTTGATATATGGCTGTTAACTCACGATCGTACGTGCTGTATTTTTGTTGTGCGGTCGATAATCTCTTTGAATAAAATCCTAGAGGCTGAAGACAACCGTTCGCGCAATGATGAAGAGCAGCACAGACTGCAATGTCGGAGGCATCAACAAACAGCGCTAATTCTGCGTTTTTAACTGGATGTGCCAATAAAGCGGCATCACTTAATTCGTTCTTGCATTTAACGAACTCCTCCTCAGTTTCATGAGTCCACTCTAACACCGTGCAATCGTTTTTTATATTGCCCTTTATTAACCTTTGCAGTTTCGCTTGATTCATCGAAGAATTTGGTAAAAACCTTATATAAAAATTAATTGTTGCTAGAAACCTTTTCAACTCCTTAGCTAGTGTGGGCTTATGAAAGTCACGTATCGCAGCAACTCGCTCGGGTAGGGGTCGTATGCCTTCACCATTTACAAAATGGGCAAGAAATTTTAGTTCTGTTTTCCCAAATTCACACTTATCCACATTTATAGCTAAATTATTGTCCCGTAGCCTTTTAAAAACGTCTATCAGGTCTTTTCGGTGCTGTTCGACTGATGTTGAAGCCACACATATGTCATCTACATATGCAAAGGCGCAATCTAAACCCCGTAGTACCTCGTTAATTAGCCTTTGGAAAGTCTGTTCTGCGTTGCAGAGTCCAAAGGTCATAAATTTAAACTCATAGAGGCCAAAAGGTGTTATAATGGCTGTTTTAGCGACATCCTCGGGAGAAACAGGCACCTGATGGAAGGCCTTTTGAAGGTCAATCTTCGAGAATATTTTCTTACCGTAGAGGTTATTTGTGAAGTCGGATAAGTACGGAAGCGGATATCGGTCACGGACGGTCTGGGCGTTTAACGAGCGATAGTCACCACATGGTCTCCACGAACCATTGGGTTTTTGCACTATGTACAGTGGGCTAGACCAATTACTACTTGAAGGCTGGCAAACGCTTTTAACAAAACGTTAAATTCAGCTTGTGACGCTTTCGGGTGATAAGCGTCGGGGTCGAGAGTGCACTGGTTGGCCAGTTGTTTCAATTCGATGGAAAATTGTTGACTTCGTAGTCGTACCATATGGTTTAATTTTTAAAATATCGGCAAAATCACGCAATATATCATAAAATGGGTTAAATGTTTTATTTTCAGCGGCGCTCAGATGAGAAAATGTCGTCGAAGGCAGATGGTTGCCAGTCGTAGGGTCGATGAGGCAATTGCGGCGCAAGTCAATCAATAAGTTGTAAAATCGTAAAAAATCAGCGCCGATGATTGGGCTTGTGACGTCTGCTACAAGAAAACACCACTCGAATTTACGATTCAGGTCAAGATTTAAACGAATTCGTTTCTGACCCACGACTTTTATTGGTAAACCATTTGCTGTATATAATTTCGTTGCGGTGGGTTCAATGCCGACGGTTGTAAAGGTAAGAGGTAAAACGGACACGTCAGCACCTGTGTCTATGAGAAATGTTTGCTTTGTAATTGAGGCTCTTACCTGTAGGCGGAAAATTAAGCTTTTCGTGGCATGGTTTCCGCTGTCCTGTGCCACGTACGCCTGGCTACAATCAGATTTTTTAGTGCGTTGGTTGTTACAGTTTGAACTGACCTGCGTTTGTGTCGGCATGGACTTCTACACTTTTGTGCATTTCGGCCATATTTTTTATGATACCAGCATTCGTCTATTGTTACAAGAGGGTCGTCATTGTTACTTGAACTGCTTGTTGGAAAATTTTGTACTCGTGCACGTGGTTGAGAGTGAACTCGGCTACGCGAACGTGATCGGGCTGTAAACTTTTCAATTGTTTTGTGAGGTTATGAACAGCTGCGCGCAATTCGTCGATTTCGCTAGGGACCTTTTTTGTGACGATATTAATCTGGCTGGTGGACATGGCATCGACGACTGAATCCGCAATTTTTGTAAACTCAGCAGCGGTACCACTCGACGCGGCTACGACAGGTTGCACAATATCGGGAAGCCGTTTTATCCACAACCCTTTAATAACGGTCTCTCCCAGCGTATTTCCAGCCACTCGACGCATTTCATAAAAAGCTCTGACGGCTTCTTGTCACCTAGGGGCAGCTCTGAGAGTAACCGATTGAGTCTACGTTGTTCACTGTCTGATAAATGATAAATTATTTTCTCGCGAATATATTTATACCTGTCGTTTTGAGGCATTTCTGCAATAACCTCTGACAATTGTGAAATAACGCTTGGGTCTAGGGCAGCCAAAACTGCCGCCGTCCTTTGCTTGTCACTCGAGATTCCAGACACCATGAACCAAAAATCCATGGTCGTAAACCATGATTCGATGTTCGAACTGACCATTTGTGGCAATGGAAGACGCGCGTACACTGCTGATACGTTGGCGGCGACGGGGGAATCGGGTCGTTGATGAGGCATTTCATTTGCCGTTGCTGTGTCGGAAAATGTTGGCTTTTCGTTGTCGTTCACATCAGTCATTTTTCCAAAATGTGGTGCGTACCGTTATGACCGTTAGTCAATGCACTTGTATACGTGCAAACGCAATTTCGTTTATGATTAGCAAAAGAATATTTTTGCCAATATCACGTCGGGATCACCAATTTGGTAATTTACGGTTAATTACCAATTAAAAAGAAACGATTTTATTTAATGTAATACTAGGGTCAAATATTATTTAATTTATTTAAATTTAAAGTTTAAAAAGGATAATTTAATTTAGGATGGCTTAGGATTTTATGGATCTTATGTTGGTAAGGATTGTCTGCAGCCGATCAGGATTTTTGTCAAAGAGGCCGGAAACAATGGCGGTCTTTTTATCTCGCTGACATTGACAGCTTCTAAGTGCGTGTTTACACGACGGGTGACAGATAACGATGTTGGCAACGCTAAACATAGGGTGCCACATAAATTATAACATTAACATCACTTATATTTTTTACAATATAGGGACCATCATAAATATTGTTAAATTTGTCATAAGGTTCTTTTTTCAATAGAAAATTATCACCAATTTTTCATTCAATAGGTTTAGCATGTTTGTCATAAAAACTTTTATTTCTTTTTTGTGTTTTTCTATTAAAGTTCTAGCTAATATGTTTGTCTTTTGCAATCTGTGTTTAAATTCCGTTTTATAATTATCAATATTATAAATTGGTTCTAGTTTCATATTTGTCTCATTCAAACAACCAAGTGTTATAGTCAAAATTGAACTCACTGAATAAATATTTTATTTCTACTTTTATAACTAAAACTTAACGAATAAACTTATCTAACTTAACGAATAGACTACTTAGATTATCAGTGGCACTATAAGATGTGACCGTACCTTTAGTCAAACTTGAAGACCAAATGGTATGTTTTATTATTACATAGGTTTTCTAAGTATTTACTTAATATTTATGCTTAAGAAATTAAATTTTGTAAACTTGCTCAGAAAAACAAAACAAAGTGATATATTTTTTCATCGAAGTATTGCCACGTTATTTTTTTGAGCAAACCACTTATTTTTGAGAACAAAAATTTATTAAGTAGAACAAATTTAAGCGGTGGCAACACAAACGAAGGACAAAAGAAAATACAAAAATATTTTTAAGTTGCATTTAATTCAGTTTTATAAAAATGTAAGTACAGATTTATTGAAATTTTTTTGTATTATTAACTTACATTTTTTTAAGGGGTCCAGGGGCATTTTTCATATAAAATTTTTAATTTTTTTTTTATTTCAATTAAAATTTTTGTATCAGCGCCTTTTTCTTCTTTTGTTTTGGTTCTACTTTTTATTCAACAATTATGTTTTTTTTTCTGTTGTCATGCACTACATTGCCATACTTTATTTGAAATGCAGCAATTTTATAATTTTTGGGAATGAACAAAATCGTTCGGAATTTGAAGAACCTAAAACAAAATCGATCGGAATTGCATATTCGGAATCAAAACCATTCCGATCGGAATCTGTGACATGCCTGTAAATACTCATTTTTCGAGCGACGCGCAAACAAATGGCGCAGAGTCTTTAATTTTCGCTACCTATTAGCGTAGTTAATAGATTCTAATGAGAATTCAGGTTCAGGGGTTCAAAGAGGACAAGAGTCCAAGCAAGCTTACGTTTTTGCCAGCGTAGTAGCAAACTCCTCAAAAGTGAATTTTTGAGCATTGGATATCTTCTGTAGATGGGTCTTGAAACTTTTCACACCGGCCTCCCATATGTGGAGCTGCGGAAGCAATGAATTATCACTCGATCTATTGAAAACGTTTTTTGATACAATCTTATGTTTCAGCTAAGTAAAGAACTTAGCTTGGTTCCTTTCCATATATAACAGCGCCAACGAAAGCGGTCGCATCGTCCGAATAAACATGCGCGGAGTAACCGCGTCTAGAAGAAAAACGAGTAAAAGCTGCTAAAAAGTAGACAGTCGACATTGGTTGCTTACAAATAAATTACTTTTGTTGCAAAGCACACAAACTCCAGCATATATCCTCTAGTGATTCGGCAACTATGTCCAATATAGGATTTAATTTCAAAAGGTGCATCAAAATCTAGACCAGATGACTAGATGAGTGAAAGGGCGAGTCAACGTGGTTCTTTCTGGAGGTAGCGCAACCATAATTTGCTGACCCAAATTGAACCCATAGATTGTACATACCTTACAGTTATGAATAACGGTTCGAATTAGGGTTTTAAGTTTGGGGACCCAAAACTCTTTCTTGAAGAAGGCGCATTAGAGACAACTTTGCATGTACCGAGCATTTATGAAGATGCTTGAACTAAGGAAAGAACTATTGTCGTATCTGTCCAGTAAAAAGCTTCCGACTCGGTAAGATTCAGTTCTGTGAAGAGTAAATGTACCATTTTTGTCAACAGAGTTGAGCCGCAGAACTCTCAACCGGGTAAGGTTTGCACCTTTACTGGCGAAACCTTTGTCTTGGCAGTGAGCAAATGTGTGAATATTTCACTTAACAGGGTTTTGATTCTGCGATAGAGGGTGGCAGCATATGTTCTTTCAGAAGCGTCACAAAATGCATGAAGTTGTACTTCATTGTCAGGGTTAAAATTAACCCAGCGAGGGATGTTAATCCGTTCGATGAAAGGGTAGTTATCGACAAATTCGCTCCACGAAGTTTAGTAGTTGTACTATCGGGTTTTAAAAACAGCATGATGTGATAAGTAATAATTAGAGTTGGGAGAGTGAGTTAAATCCGCATTGACCCAAGACAGAATACTCTTCAATAACAGAGTCATACTGATTCTTAACTTCGGAGGATTTCAGTAATATTGATTCATTTTTTATGAATTGCGATAGGGCTATTTTTCGAGAGGTTTATACTGGTCCAAGCAAGCTCATGTTAAAGCGGTCGCATCGGACTTAAAAGCTAGGTTCCTATTAGTGGCCCGGTGGTACAAGTCCTCAAAAAGTTATCCTCAACCGACTCTTTCCTAAATTTAGGAACTTCTTCCACTTCCCAGAATCAAGTAATTTGATCATTCGAGTTCAAGTGACTGAAAAACGAAACGATAGAATGTAACGAGTTTGACTGCGGAATTCTATCCATTCAAAGGCTGTCCTTTGGGCTATGAGCGAACTCTTAGGATCGCGTTTAACGTCCGTCAACATAATTTGTGAATATGTTTCTGTTCCTAATAGTAGGTCTGAAGCTAGGATTTCAGATAAATCGAAATCAATTACGTCTGTCAGGTAGCAGGTGGGTAGACTACCAGTAAGTTTCTCGACAACGTATGCATTCGTCTCCAAGTGAAACTTAGGGCCAATAAATGAACCCAAGGAATTAAAGCAGATTTTAGTAGAATTAGCTGCTATTGCTTCGTTCAGACCGAGTATCACAGCAGCAGGGGCAGAGAATGTGTGAAATCCAGGTTTCTCTGAGGTCTCCTCGAGATAAAAGAAGCCTGAGAGGCAGGATCAATCAATTCTCTAGAAGAACATGTCATGAATATTCGCCTTCAAGAACATTCATCAGACTGTTTACGTTGTTATATAAAAAACAAGGCAAAGTAGGCGACTGAGTTAGTGAAGTTCAATCAGTCTTGTGTGAAGACGCGGTGCGTTTGAAGAGAGTAATCATGGTTTGAAGATTCCCGTTACAAAGATCTGGCGCATAATTGTCTAGTAATTGTTATTGTTTATGCAAAGGGTATTAACAGAGGAATAACAAAGAAAAGCAAGTGTTGTTATTACATCAAGTTGTGAATAGTGACACACAGAATTTTAATTAAAATTAAACACAAATTTATTTTTATTTTATTTGCAATCTACGAGCTCATATTTTAAACGTTTTTAAAAGGTAAACACGTAACAATATATATATATACTAGATGACCCGTACGAATATTTCGCACCGTTAGTTGATATTTTTGTAACATAAAATGAAAATAATTAATAGAAATTTTATTAAAAGTATAAAAATATTAGAAATCATAACATATCATACATATTCACATACATACATACATATGGGCAATTTCGTGTCAAGTGACCCAATTTTTAAAATCGATGTCTTCCGATTTGGACGAAATTTGCACCAAGGTTAGTACTATTGGATAGTTGGCCAGACACAAATTTTCAGCTCTATCAGTCAAGAACTGCCGGAGTTAGAGGGGGTCAAAGTTGGACATTTTGGTCATACAGGGTTTTTTTAAAATGTGTGTAACTTTTCACCTATTGGTCCTAGCAAAAATTTTCCAAACGATATTAGATAGCTATTTCTTCAATCTTTCCAAAAATAATTTTTTTAATTTAAAAAAAAAATTTTTTTTATTTTTTTTTAAAAATTAATTTTTTTTTTTAATTTTTTTCCAATTTGGGCCCTTTTTTTTTTTTTTTTTTGCTTAAAAGAAAGCTTATAAAATTTCCTTTAAGGCCTTCATAATCGCTTAATGGGATGCGAGTGGGATATCTATCAAAAAAATTATTTTTTAACTCAAGAATAAAATTTTTCAATATTTGGCAGATGTACCATTTTCATTTTCCCCCATTTTTTTTCGAAATGGAGTTTTTTTTTATTTTTCCTCAAAAGAAAACTTAGACCATTTCCTTTAAGGTCTTTGTGGGCACTTAGTAGCAAGAGGCATATCTACAAAAAAAAATATTTTAACTCAAAACCAAAGTTTATAAATTTTACCATATGCACTATATTTTTTTTTAATGGATGTTTTTTTTTTGCTCAAAGAAAGCTTAGTTCTTTTCCTTTAAGAGCTTTGTGGTCACTTAATGGGATGCGAGTGGAAAAACATCATCCTCTTCTGCATTTGGACTTTCTGGCCATCGATTCGAACAGACACCCAGTCTTTCATTCCTGGCATCATTCGACTCATATCATCTCGCTGATAAAATTGAGCTACTAGAGCTTCAGTTTCGCACGCTAAAGTTTTTCCACTCGCATCTCTTTAAGTGACCACAAAGCTCTTAAAGGAAAAGAACTAAGCTTTCTTTGAGCAAAAAAAAAAACATCCATTAAAAAAAAAATGTAGTGCATATGGTAAAATTTATAAACTTTGGTTTTGAGTTAAAATATTTTTTTTTAAGATATGCCTCTTGCTACTAAGTGCCCACAAAGACCTTAAAGGAAATGGTCTAAGTTTTCTTTTGAGGAAAAATAAAAAAAAAAACTCCATTTCGAAAAAAAATGGGGGAAAATGAAAATGGTACATGTGCCAAATATTGAAAAATTTTATTCTTGAGTTAAAAAATAATTTTTTTGATAGATATCCCACTCGCATCCCATTAAGCGATTATGAAGGCCTTAAAGGAAATTTTATAAGCTTTCTTTTAAGCAAAAAAAAAAAAAAAAAAAAAGGGCCCAAATTGGAAAAAAATTAAAAAAAAAAATTAATTTTAAAAAAAAAATAAAAAAAAATTTTTTTTAAAATTAAAAAAATTATTTTTGGAAAGATTGAAGAAATAGCTATCTAATATCGTTTTGAAAATTTTTGCTAGGACCAATAGGTGAAAAGTTACACACATTTTAAAAAAACCCTGTATGACCAAAATGTCCAACTTTGACCCCCTCTAACTCCGGCAGTTCTTGACTGATAGAGCTGAAAATTTGTGTCTGGCCAACTATCCAATAGTACTAACCTTGGTGCAAATTTCGTCCAAATCGGAAGACATCGATTTTAAAAATTGGGTCACTTGACACGAAATTGCCCATATGTTTAAATGCTTTTATAATACTTTTTTGAATACAATGTTAGAGGTAATGACATGATCACCGTTAACTTTTTGCCCGTACGAATCCTTAATACAAACAAAAATATCTTTAAACGTACGCACTCGAGAAAAAGCCACGTATAACTGCCCATGTGAAAAGACCAGTTCTGGTAATTACAATCCTACCTTTTGAAAGGTTTGACCTTGTTTTTCTTAAAACCTTTTTAACTGTTAAATATCAGCTGACACTATATATATGTATATATTAAAAGACACCGTATTACTACACTTCATAAAACAAACAATACCATGACAATAACGACATTACCAAAATGGCTTTTACAACTTTATATATTATGTGGAATAGCACTTGATCTAACAACTACTGCAAAGTATTGCCAAAACAGCTTTTTATAACTTAATATGCATATTATATATAACTGACTTAGTAATAAACGGCATTATAGTAAATAGCGGTATTGCCAGAATGGATTTTAATACATACTATATTATGTAGTACTGCATTACTATTAAGCGACCCTGTATTACCACACTTGAAAAAAAACATATAATCATGCAGTTCTATATACAATATAATTTTTATCAATGAAAATATTAATTTTTCAATTTCTAATTATTTTTCGTTATTAGTGTTAGATATAAGCTTTAAAATGAGATATCATTCTTTAAATTTGATGCGGTGGTATGGGAGATATTTGCAACCGACAAAAAAAGTGCTTTAGAAATAATATATATGATGATTTTGGGCAAATTAAATTATTTGCCGTCTAACAAAAATGTTTCATGTGTGACCACCCAGTGTCAAATATTTTCATAATTTTTGGGCAAATATTTATTTGATCTTACATATTTTTCGTAAGGTCAAACAGAGGCAAATAACGGCTGTTTAAGGCTGTATTGTCTACTAGCAAAACTAAATCACCAAAATCGTAAGAAAAATATATGAAATGAAATTTGAAGTAAATAATTTGTTTTCTGTTAATCTTTTTATTCGTTGTAGATGTATTCATTATATATGTATAAATATTTGGGGCCCAGCATATACATACATACATACATTCAGATTACATTTAAATACACATGAATGCATATATCAATTGCTATAGTTTTCTACATCAAAGCTATTCAAAATAGGAAAAATTTGTTGTATGACGAGTAAGTGCAAATATTGAAAAATAGCAACAATTGTTTAATTAAATAAACATATGTATTATGAACATGTCTGTGAAGTCGTCGTAGTCTAGTAGGTAGTGTAATAGCTTATTAGAAGTGAGGCCACGGTTCAAACTCCAGGTCAGACATTACCAATAAAATGAAATACAAAAAAATATTTCTTCGGCGATTTTTGGCAAAAATTCTGAGAATAAATAAAATTACCATGAAAAAGTTTCTCAAAAATCTATTGTTCGGAATGACTTTAAGCTGTAGGTTCCCACCATTCGTGGATAAAAATTAACACAAACAACATGGGGGATGTGAGAAGCTAGGTTGTAGTCCTGACTGAAGGGTTGTAATGATCAATTATGCATAAGAAATATAAGAGGTTACTCTTTTTGTTATTGCATTTTTTTCAGTAAAATGGTTGTTTTTAATCTCATTAAAGAAAAAGATCTTTCTCTGAAACGACCTAACTCTTCAGTAAATAAAAATAAGGATTTTTAGTTTTTGTTGAAGAAAATTTTGAATTTTTATTGCAATGATTTTGGTTTTTTGCAAATTACCACGAAAACTTTATGTTTTTCGTTCCTGAAAATAAGCAGGTGGAAATATTCAGATTACAATGTTATGAATGGAACTTTTGAAGTAGACGGTACAAGTGATTATAATGGAGAATTATAATTCAACGCAGCAACACAACAATAGGTTTTCTTTTACAGAAGTATATTTCAATTTGGAATTTTTTAAGATAAATTTCAAATCAAAGTGTCATATAAACCTTTCTCAAAAATCTCTATAAGAAATTTTCAAATTAGACCTAAAACAAATCATTTAATTTATATATATTTGATTTCCAATTTTTAGATTTAACATCTAATTTAAGATATGTACATCATTTCAGCGATTTTCAAATATATCGATTGGCTACACTTGAAAAATATAAACATTTGTTTATGTTAATTTTATTGTAATTAAAAACAGAATTTTTCTGCACATCCTTCTTTTTTTTACGTTGAACCCATTTTCAAACCCATAGTCGTTTTTCTTCTTTTTCCTCGCAAAAAATAACTGAAGATCCGCAACATAAAACGAAAAATATTCATCTTCCATTATGTATGAAAATATACATATGTATATGTTTTAGCGATTTTACTTGTGGATGTTTTCTCTTCAAAGCACAGTGTAACCTTCAAAGCACAGTGTAACCAGTGATGACAATTATGACGTTTGAAAAACGCTAAAATCAGCAGTTTTAACCCTCTTTGTAGAGGGAGAAAAAAAATGTTAAAAGTTTTTGCGAAGCAAATGTGATAGTAGCAACAGATATACAGAGTGAAAACTGGCGGATAAAGTGGAAAAATTAAATGTAAACAAACATTTATTTTGTGTTAAAGAAGAGCAAATTTGGAATATTTTTTAATTTCTTCAATAAAATTTTAAAAGTTCTTAAATATTTAAATATTAATCGAAATGTGATTGGTTTTTGGTCACAATGAATATAGTTTTTTGTGCAAAATGTAAGTAAGAAGTTAAATACATCAAGATGAAATAAGACATATTGCTTATAAAAATTTTTTCTTGTAGAACTTTGTGTATATTACCAGTATTTATTAATTTCTTGAATGAAAAAGTTAAAATTCGGTAATTTTTTCATTATTAATTGAACTCTTAGCAATTTCCTTTCACACTGAAAAAAGTTCCGTGTGCAAAAGGTGAGTAAAAATAAAAATATAACAAAATATATACTCATAACTTTTTGTTTCAGGAATTTGTGAATATACCTCTAAATTGGTTAAATACTAAGTTAGTGACGACCGATGAAAGGTGTCATAAAAAATACATTAATTCCGAATTACGTTTCCCTAATAAAACGGTTCATCTCCTTTCAAAATTATTCTAATATTCTACAAAAATATTATAAATTTCTACCAAAATAGAATCATAAAAACCCACCCCGAAAACTAACAAAACATAAACAAAACAGACAGGCAGTCAGAGAGGGACAGAAATACTTTTTGGTAATATTTGCTGTCCCTTTCTCAGAGAACGGTTAAACGTCAAAATCCCGTGACGACTCTGTATACCCTGTGCTTCAAAGGTTTTACAAAAATATACAGAGTTACATTAATTATAGAGTTGTATTTAAGCATAGTTGTATTTCATTATACATAGATGGAGCCTCTGGGATGAGTGTTGCCATATCAAAGACCGCTACAATATACATGTATTTTTTTCAACACTCTGGTCAAATTTTGTTTTGTGTCAAATATTTCTTAAGTGTGACCATATGGCAAACATGTTTTCCCATACTTCTGTTTGCCACTATTTAATGAAACAAAAATGGGGAAATAAATATGCGTAGTGTGACCGCAAAACAAAATTTTAGTTGTTTCAGTCATATTTCGGGCAAATAAGAGAAAACAAAATTGGGGCAAACATTTGACATACATATGCGACCGTGCCTTTACAGTTCTTTTTTTTAAAAGCAATTTATGTTGTATGTACTTGGGGAACAAAACACTTAAAATTTTTTTTTAATTTTGGGGCCAATATAGCAGTCACTTTGAACGATCTGAAAAGAGAAGCTCAAATTAAAACATTTTATTTTTGAAGAATCTGGCTCGAAGCACCAAAATATGTTGGCGGAAAAGCGATGAAAACCAATAATAAAATATTTAATTCGATTTGGAAGAAAAAATATGAAATTTTAATTATAATACTTTAAACGCAAAATGTTTTTGTTTTATCTTAATAGTTTTTAAGATAAGTTAACTTAAATAATTTATAAGTTAACAAATTAAAGTTGGGCAAGTAAAAATTATTATTAAACGCGCGAAGAAGACCAAAAATATAGCGTAATAAGTAGACCGATTCGATAGGATTCTATTATACAACTAACTTTATTATTTTACTTTCTACTTAATCCTAACATACTCTATATACTTAATTATAACTGTTTACTTCTATTCAGCAACTCCGTTGCCGGTTTAACCTTGAACTCTATAGGTTATTTAACTTAAAATTAACTTAATATTAGGGTAGTTCATTATTTCTTATTATTCTATTTCTTATTATCTAAAATTCATTATTAAATTATTAAAATAGAAATTCATTATGTATGCACAAATTTCATTATTATTAAAGGAAAGAATATAAAAAAATAGAATAAATAAATAGAAAATGAAATGATTCAACATTCCGGCCCCATTGAAGGACTGGAAGTCTTCAATCGAATGGGAGTGGGGCCAGTTTGTGAATAGGGCGCTTATATATGCCGGTGCGCGTTGCGACCTCCGCCACCCTGACCTTGCCGTCTTCGCCTTCTACGACCTTGACGACTCTCCCGGTCATCCAATGCTGTGGCAGGCAGTTGTCCTCGTGGACTATTACGACCTGACCTAGTTTCAGGTTGGGCGTTTCGTTGATCCACTTGGCCTTGCCTTGCAGGCCCAGGACGTAGTCTCGTGACCAAGCCTGCCAGAACGTCTGCTTGAGACCACAGAGCAGTCGCCAACGCTTCCATAACTTGGGCTCGTTGAGTTTCCCATCGCCTACGGATTCTAGCGGCAGCGAACGCAGACCCTCTCCTATCAGTAGATGAGCTGGGGTTAGTGCTTCTCCGTCGTTGGGGTCTGGAGACAGCGGTGCGATGGGCCGAGTGTTGAGCACCGCCTCTACTTCTGCGAGCATTGTTGCCATCTCTTCGTGAGTGAGCGCCAAGTTGCCCACGGCTCGCAGAAGTAGGAACTTCGCTTGCTTGACGGGGGCTTCCCACAATCCTCCGAAGTGAGGCGCACGAGGTGGTATGAAGCTGAACCTCACCCCGGACGACGCTGCGTATGACTCTACGGCTTGTCGACTCCTGTCGAACGCTTGTTGAAGCTCCTTCAGGACTCGGCTGGCTCCGACGAAACAAACCTTTTAAAAGATAAAAGAAAAGAATCAGTGGATAAATCAGACACTAACTCTAAATGGACCGCCTTAGATGTAAAATACACACGAAGACCGCTATATACATTTTCAATGGTGGTCGGCCTCGAATTCTCAAAGAGACATTAACGGGACCACAAAAGTCTACGCCCACAATAAGAAATGGTCGTGTAGCTCTCACTCTATTACTGGGCAAGTTTCCCATTATTTGGGACATAAGTCCTGGCTTGTAGCGGAAACAATGAACACACTTGCGAACAATCCTACTGCACTCTTCCTTGGCGTTAATTAGCCAGATTCTCTCTCTAGCGAGCGCAACGAGTGCTTTTGTGCCAGCATGGCAATTCTCGAAATGAAGATATCGCAAATAAAGTGTGACAAAGTCATTTTTCTTCGGTAACAACAGTGGGAATTTTGCATCATATGGCAAATCTGCATTAAGCAATCTCCCATCTACCCTTAATAGTGAAAATATTCTCCCTTCCTCAGTGAATGTGTGAATAAAAGGTGTAAGTCTCTGTATGTTCGACGGTAAGGTCAGAGATTTCTGTAATTTAGAAATCTCCTCAGAAAAATTAGATTTCTGGATAGCCTCTACGAGGCGATAAAATGACCATTTCATTTCCGTTGCAGTAGGTATGATACTTTGATTTGACTTTCGTTTCTTCAGATTATCAATGAATCTGAGTACGAAACATGTTACTCGTAGTAACTTCTTATACGAAGAGTACTTTGAAATCATATCCAGTAGACAGTTAGACGTCCCCTCTACTGCAAGAAATACATTCACCTTTCTCGTTTCCAATAATTTCTGGTTCTCTGTTAATTCAAAATGTTCATTAACAGGCCATTCTGACCCGTCGTTTAGTAGAAACGACGGTCCTTCAAACCATATTGAATTCTTCAATTCCCTTACATCGGATCCTCTTGACACAATGTCAGCTGGATTCTGTTTAGTAGGCACGTGGCGCCACGAAACTTGGTCCGACCACTCCTGAGTTTCAGCGACTCTATTCGACACAAAAGTCATCAGAGAGGATGGATGCGTTTTTATTCAGTGCAGTACTATTTCGGAGTCTGTCCATAACTTAGCTAGCAGGTGTGCGGCACATAGCTCAAGTCTAGGAAGTGATTTAGACTTGAGTGGAGCAACTTTGGACTTAGCCGTAAGTAGTCTCGAAACAACTGTGTTTGTCTCGGAGCTTCGAATGTATATGCAACACCCATATGCTCGAATTGAAGCGTCAGAAAATCCATGAATTTGAATTCTCGATGTAGATGTTGTATGGACGAATCTTGGGATACTAATTGAATCAACTTCCATTAAATTAGTTTTGAAGTTTTCCCATGAAGTATTTAACCCCAAGGGAATTGATTCATCCCAGTCAAGCTTTTGAATCCAAAGCTCTTGCAATAGGATCTTTGATTTCGTAACAAGTGGGCATAATAGTCCGAGAGGATCGAATAATCGAGAAGACACTGATAATATGTTTCTCTTTGTAGCTTTTAAGTCTTGAAATTTATCTTCCAAATGAAATTTGAATAGATCATTCTTCGGAACCCAATGTATGCCCAATGCTTTCGCAGAGTCTGAATCGCTATGTATTAGTTTCTCCTTCTGCAGAGAACTTAGAAATTCAGGATGGTTTGAAAACCACTTGGTGAGATTGAAACCAGCCGAAGCCAGAATTTCAGTCACCTGATTTCGAATTAAAATTAATTCATCATAGCTTTCAGCTCCGGTTAGTAAGTCATCTACTTAGAAATCACTGTGAACAACTCTTGACCCAATAGGCAAAGTCTCTTTGTATATGTCGCTTAAGTGAATCAGACATCTAATGGCTTAAAATGGTGCTGAAGCTGTACCATAAGTGACAGTATTCAGCCGAAAATGCCTCAACTCATCAGATGGATTCTCTCGCCTTAAGTTGAAGTACTCCTTCATGAAATCATGATACATCTGCCGCATAGTATCATCTTTGGAAAGTCTTCGCTCCAAAGATAGAAATCGTCGCCTGGCAGTCTCAAACGAAGATCCTAATAATTTAGGATCAGACTTGAAAGGTAAAGAAACCTCAAACCGTCCTGACGCAAGACGTCTTACTGAAGTCTTGAATTCGTTCTCACATTTTATATGCTCCTCAGAATAAATTTGAGTTGATTCGGTTGGAAGTTCTTCTAACTCCCAAAATTTCCGGACGATGGAATCAACATTACTCTCGTCTTCGATTGACGTATTTATATGAAATACCTTTGAATTGAAAGAGTCCTTTGACTGACTGTATCTTCCAGTAACAATCCAACCAAGAGAAGTCTTTTGAAGGACTGGAAGACTCGGGCCCAATTTGATTTGGCCAACACAGATCAAGTCGAAGAAAGGACCTGCGCCAATTAATAAATCAATTTTTTGTGACTTGTAAAAGCGAGGGTCAGCTAATTCCACATTTGACGGAATATTCAAAATAGCCATGTTAACCCTACGATCAGGTTGTAGATTTGTAATTGATTTTAATACCCAAAACTTTGAAGTAAATTGGGTAGAGTTGACACTCGAAGTAACCGTTAAATTGACGCGAGATTTGGACAATGAATTTGTTTCACCAATGCCATTCAAATTCAATCTGCCTCCTTCCTTTCTCAAGCGTAGCAGTTGAGCTAGTTCCTCGGTTATCAAATTAGGTTGAGAACCGGAATCTAAAAGAGCTCTGGCTGGTATCAGTTGGCCAGAACTACTTCTTACTCTTACCACAGCCGTTGCTAGAATTATGCGTTCATCTGACGCCGAATAGTTCACAGAAGCGTGAGAAGTTGAAGGCTGGTTAGAGTAGTTTATCGATGCGTTGTTGGAACTTGTATTATATCGGTGAAGTAATGAATTATGGGAACCATTACATATCCGACACTTATTAGATGGACACCTTGCAACTGTGTGTCCCTTTTTCAAGCAGTTGATACATGCTGGCACGGATTTTATGAAATCGAATCGTTTATCTATAGGCTCAGCAGTAAAAGAAGGGCAATTATTAATCATGTGTTGCGTTGATTTGCAAAATAGGCATTTGTCAACAGATTGTTTCAATTTTGTGCAATTTAGTGATGTTTTATTTGGTCTAAAATTAAAACGCTCATTTGTAGGTTTGTTAACCCTCGTCCTTGAACTCGAAGACTCGTCAGCAGAAATGTGCTGGTAACGTCTATTCAAGGCGGCTTCACAATCTGACCACAATAGGAGCTTCTCGAAATCAAGCTGTTCTTCCCATTTTGATTTGGTGATTGGATCAACTTTCGACATCACTAAATGTATTAAAATGGCATTCGTTATCTTCTTGTCATCACCAATCGATAGTAAAGAATCGTATATGGCAGAGACAGTATCAATCATGCTTCGCAAAGCAATAGTCGACGGCTTGGAAATTTCGGGCAAATCAAAAAGTTTTGCGATATTGTCGAAAAATATCAAGCATTTATTATCGTATACTTTCTTCAAGCTTGCTATTGCCTTGGGGTAATTCTCCTCGGAGATCTGAAAGGCCTTTACGGTACCCAAGGCCGATTCGGACAAGCATGAGATCAAATGGTTGAATTTCTCAATATCCATTAAAGTCGGATCATTGTGAACCAAGTTCTCAAATAAGCTCATGAAATTTTTATATTCAGCATATTTTCCACTGAATTTAGGGAGCTTCATATTTGGAAGTCTTGAATGGTGAGCTTGTACGCTGAATGAAGTTTCAGGTACATTCGATTGCCGATTCTTGGCCAACAAGCTCATGAACAAACTTTTTGTGGTTACACACAGATTCTCAAGCTCGGCTCTATCGTCATTATCGGAATCCAAATTATCCACATCCGACTGGAGCTTCATTGCTTGGTCAATTCAATATATGATTTTAAGATATCCAATCGACATTCAAGCTCCATTGGATTAAAAGAAATAGTTTTATTCACAATGGATTGTCGAATTCTATCTGACCTTCTTAAAAAAGCGAAGGTCATAGCTTTTTTAGCTAGTAATTTCTCCAAGTTTTCCACTCGGGAAGGAGAATCTTGGCGTTTAGAGCCCCTAGTAGTCATTATGATTTAATACGATGATTCTGATAAAAAAAATTGCTCAATCAAAAATTCGAAATTGACCAAAGTAGCTTATTGGTCAAAAATATTTGAATTTTTCCTGTCCACTTGTCCGGAAGAAAAATCCCTTCGATATTGTCCGCACACAGACAAAAATCAAAATTTCCGATTTCGATGTAATCACTCCTTTATCAATCGCGTTAATTGAATCAAAAAATATCCTATTCAATTTCAGAAAATAACCACCACTGCCTTCAGTAAATGAGACGCACAATTTACTGAGTAAAATCGCTTACTAATTGATTTATTATAATTAAACAACAATTATTTAATTGTCAATATGAGCACACTGTATCATTAGAATCAGAATAATTAAGAACAATGTGAATTTCGAATCCAGTGTGAACGCTCAAAAAAATTATATTTAATTGTTGTATGAAATTCACTTTTTCGTGGCTAATGTGAACGGTCACACTGTAAGCAGCTGTAATATATACAAGTGGTATGTGAACGCGTAGAATGAAACACCAATCAAAACAAATATACGAAAATAAATAGAAAAGGAAAATGAACAAAGCAACACAAATGCTGTGCTGAATGTTCTCTCACAAATACCGAACAAAAGTTGTTAGTGTAATGTGGAATAATGTCGAATATCAACACTCGCGAATATTTCACTAAGGGCGATTTTCTTACAAAAAAAAATATTTATTTATGGAACAAATAATATAATATAAGTTAAGGAGTTGGTCAGTTATTCACTAAAAAAAATTATATTAAGGCGCAACCACAGCGCCAATTTAAAAGACTTAGATTTTGATTTTTTTTCACTTTAAAAATTTATTATTAATAATTTATATTTTAAAATAAATACGAATTTACAAGAATATTAAATTAAGACTCTTCACGACGGACGCGCAACCAAGACTGATGTTTCAAGCCAACTTTGTTGGCTCGTTGGAAATGCTGATCACGGTGTCCCAACACGCGCTAATGTGCAGACGCTGATCATGCATAATTGTTTTCCCACATTTCGCAATTTTGTAATGCGATCGGGAGCGCGTGTTGAACTAAAAATATTTAAAGAGTTAAAGTCAGCAATTATTCTTGGCGACCGTGCTGCCAACGTTGTTAACTCCTCCCTCCTCAAAAGTCTGCGTCCCGCAGATCGGTGTTGTAGGTTGAAGGGAAGGACATGTCATCCGTGAAGTTTCTATCACTGGCAGGTTGAGTCGTCTGGTGATTCTATGCCATAACATACTGATGCTGATGACTACTATAATTATCATTCCGATGTGGCTGCCAAGGAACAGGTTTGATCTCATTTTCAGATACTGAATTTTCTCAATGTTTCGTAGGCTAATATTATGTACTTGATCAATGTCCACCAATAATTGTTCATTTACAACACTTGTCAGAACAGGAGGTAGTGGCTGCATTTTAGAGATAGATGTACTGGAAAAAGTTTCATTGTCTAGGGAAATCGTTTCATTGACGAGCTTGATTAGGTAGGTACCATTAAGTAATTCTTTATGATCTTGTGTTGTAACCACACCAATATAATTTGTTAAGAATACCATGTCAGAAGTTATCATTTCAACAATTTGGGTGTTCACCTTTTTATATTGGCAATCAGAGGTTCCACCCTTGAGAAGACGTGGTACACAGCTTTTTTCTTCTAACTGATCAAGGGAAGATTGTTGACAAACCGTTATATTATTAATAGTCATGCAAGGGCTCCTCACTCCAAATGTTTCCTTTTGGCTGATCAAGAGTTCCTTGAATGGCAATTCAATCCGTTTCCCTGACCTGATTGTCGATCTGACTATAAGGTGATGATAAAAGTCTTTCTTTAACTTTGGAATTGATATGACGTATAGGATTAAGGTTCCATTTGTATAGATTGAAGGTTTTCCATACTCTACTGCCTCTACTGCGTTGGAATACGGCAGGGTCTCCATCTCGGTGATAATGTCTTCAACTTCCATTTGGTCTAAAAGGTTGGTATTAATAATTCCGCTTTTAGCCATTTATCATGCTCTCACTACTTCGTCAACTACATCCTTCAGAACAAGTACTTGATTTAAAGTTCTCTGTCCAATTTGTTCGACCTCTCTTCCTTTGCTTATTTCATTTATTTTGGAGACAAGCTCGTTGGTTTTGTGAGCAACTTCATTCGCATTATTTAGAAGCTGGGCGT
The DNA here is from genome assembly GCA_927399465.1 of Sarcophaga caerulescens. Lineage (NCBI taxonomy): Eukaryota > Metazoa > Arthropoda > Insecta > Diptera > Sarcophagidae > Sarcophaga > Sarcophaga caerulescens. Next base: position 89,037,424 of record OV656872.1, on the reverse strand, counting down.
TAATCCTATACTGCTCATTATTGTTGGTTATTATAGAGTTTTGAGCTTTTAAGACGTTGTTCCAGTCTGTGGCATCTGGATTACCAGCTATCCACTTCCAAGCGGAGCCAATCCAATCAATTGATCTTCGTACTCTATCCCTCGTTCCTTTCAGTTCCGTTAGCCTTTCTTGCACCTGTGCAAGATAGTATTCAATAACGTTTTTATTCTGACCTGGTGGCAGGTGTTTTTGAATTAGGTCAGTTAAGTTTTTAGTAATTATTTAGTAGTCTTTCAGGTTTATAACGTGAACCAATTTGAAATTCCCATTTATTGCCCACGCATTTCCGACTCGTAGTGTTACAATTGGAACATCATAATGAAAAATTTGCGCTGCATGTAAGGTGATTACCCCTGTGTTGGTCGCGAGAAGAAGAGTTAGCAGTAGAATCATTTTTTCTGAAAGACATTAATTGTTTAGTAAAAATATTCGGGCAAAGCCTTTTTTTTATTTTTTTTTTTTTTTTTTTTTTATAACAACTAAATTAGTAGTAGTAGGTTAATAGGTTAGTGTTTAGTATGTTAGAAATTTGTTGAAGATTTTGCATTATTCTTATGTATTTCAGATATGCTAATTTTTCAGATTTTTATTTTAGATTTATGATTTTGATTTCTTATTAAATTTTCTTTAATTTTTTCGTATTTCAAATACATTGTTATATCTATTCATTTTATATTTTCAATTTCTTTTTGAATTTTTTATTTCATATATACGATTTTGGTTTAAATTTTTTCATGTTTCAAATACATTCTTATATCTATTCATTTTATATTTTAAATTTTTTTTTTGGAATTTTTTATTTCATATTTACGATCTTGGTTTAATTTTATTTCATATTTCAAATAGATTCTCATATTTTTTCCTTGAGCTTGGCACTTCTCTCGAACTGGTCATGGAGGGATCGCAAGATTCCAGTTTAGTCGCGAGCAGGCATGCCCCCCACAACCTACTAAGGCACGATCGGTCTCACTTAAAGGCCGGCTCTTGTTAAATGTGCAAGTCAAGCATTTTTTTATTATTTTTTGAATTTTTTAGTAATTTTTTCATTAATTGGCCCAATTTTATATATAGCCTATTATCTCTATTTGTGGAGAGAAGTGGAAAAAAGAATTTTACAAAAAAGATTATTCTTAGTATATTATCTTATTATTTTTATGTTATTCTGAAAAGAGGTGGAAGTTCTGCACTAAATTTGATTTAAATTTTTGATATTAGCCTTATGAATCCTTTTGCCATTTTGGCTAGCATCTCCTTTTCATTCGTAGCGTATCCCTCCTCCGTCTTATTTAGTGACCTTGATATGAAGGCAATGGGTTTGTCTTTGCCGATCTCTCCTTGTGAGAGAACAGCGCCAACAGCGTAATTCGAGGCATCTGTCGTAAGATTAAATGGCCTATCGAAATCAGGGAAGGCTAGAATTTCAGCCGTTGTTAAAAGAGCTTTTAACCTTTTGAAAGCCATTAGCTCTTCAGGATTTAATTCTATTTTAACCTTTTTCGACTGGCTAGCCTTAACCTGAGCATTTTCGCCTCTCGTTAGATTGGTTAGTGGTTTCGCCACCTTCGCATAATCTTTTATAAAACGTCTGTAATATGACGTCATTCCCAAAAATCCTTTCAATTCTTTAAATTAGTAGGGGGTAAAAGATTCTCAATAGCCTCTACTTTCTTAGGATCAGGCTTAATGCCTTTAGAACTCACTAAGTATCCTAAAAATTCCACTTCTGTCTGCATGAAGTGCGTTTTGTCAATATTGACTTTTAAATTTGATTCGTCGAGTCTTTTGTAAATCGTGTCAACATTATCTAAAGTTTCTTCTTCGCTACGCCCGAATACAATAATATCGTCTATATAGACGTAGCAAATCTTCCCTATGAATTCTTTGAGAACGTCATCGATCATTCGTTGGAAGATTGCTGGGGCATTTTTCAATCCAAAGGGTAGACGAAGAAATTCAAATTTCCCATTCATCGTGGAGAATGCGGTCTTAGGAATATCTGAAGGTTTCATCGGGATTTGATGAAAGCCGGAGGTTAAGTCAATTGTTGTGAAAAATTTTGCATTCCCTAAACTTGCTAAAGTTTCATTGATATCCGGTATTGGGTATGTATCCGGAATGGTTACAGCGTTTAGCCATTTATAGTCAACTACCAACCGATATTGCTTCTCTCCAGTTGGTTTTGGCTTTTTGGGCACAACCATATTGGAGAGTTATAAGGGCTTTTTGAGGGGCGTATTATTCCCTCGGACAATAATTCATTAATTTGTCGGTCAACCTCATCTCTCATTGCAGCTGGATACGGATAACTTTTCGAGTAGATAGGATCCGATGTAGTCGTCCGTATTTCGGCCTGCACATTAGTCGCAGCAGCTTGGCTGTCGTCAAGTGGCCCAAATAAATTCTTGTATTTCCTTATAATCCCGTTAATTTTGTTTTTTGTCTTTATTGGTAATGATTCATCGAATATGTAATTTAAATTACAAGAAATTTTTGCCTTGAGAGGTATCTTTATTTTCCCTTTAATTAAAAGAACATTTTCCTTCCTATCAACTGTAGCTCCCAGGTCCTTGAGAGTATCATCCCCTATAATACCATCGAATGTTGCTAAACCGGGTAAGACATAAAATGTAAGTGGTTCTATTATTCCATAACTTATGAAGAATTTCCCTACTATTTTTCGATTAATTTCAATTTTCCCACCAGCAGTGGTAACAACAAGTGGCTTTGCTAATAGTATGCTTCCGGCAGAAAGGTTCGGGCTGCAGAAATTTTTGTTCGAGTCGGTATCGACCAAAAATTTAAGTATTTTGTTTTCAGCCGTTATATATTCTATGTAAGGTAGGCTTGATGGCCTTCCCCCATAAAATTTTGGTCACTTGCTGAGCTATCAAAATTGTTTACTACCTCATCTTGTGGAACTTCATTGGAATCCTCATTCGTATCTAAGTGGAAAAGACGTGCTTGCTTATCCCTGTTAAACATTTCCGAAGCACTTCTTTTTTCTGCCGGTCTAGGACGGTTCATGTAATTTACTTTCCGCGTTTGTATAGAACGGTCCACCTCCATTGGTTCTGGTTTTGCCTGGTGTGGATTGACATATGGTGCTGGTCTAAAGCTGGAGTTTGGATTGCGTTGCTGATAACCATTATTTCTTTGCTGCCAGTTGTTATATCTATAATGATTTGTGGAAGGATTGTTGTTAAAAGGCTTAGGAGGCCTAGGTGGAGTTGTAGTACGAGGTTGAATTTGTGGTGTATTGCTCCTAATTGGAACTCTTGTATGAAGAATGTTATTCCTCATAGTAAGATTCTGAAGTTCAAGACAAGCCGAATATGCTTCCGGCAATGTTCTTGGTCTTTGAATTATTACCATCCTGGACAATTCGGGAGTGAGACCCCGTATAAATATGTCCAAGGCTCTATTTCTGTGTGTTGTTATTAGAGCGTTTATGGTTTCCTCGCTGTAAGTTTCGGTTTTTAGTTTATTTATTATCAAGGATAACTGGTGATTTACGGTTGAGTAAAATTCATCCACCTTTGACGAACCTTGGGACAGTTGATTTAATTGATGTTCCAGCGTTTGGACATCCCTTTTGTCAGCATAGTGGAGAGATAATATTTTCTTCACTTCCTTCCAGTCAGATTCGAAGATATTATATGATACTAGGGCTGCATCCGCTTCCCCCACAACCTTCTGCCTAATGCTTTGCATTATTGATCGGTATATTGGTTTGTCCTTCACTATTTCGAAATCCTTCAATACCATTTCGACTGAATGCACCCAGGAGACGTAATGCAGAGGGTTGCCATCAAAGGAACGCAGTTCTTTGACGCTATCTGGAAGTCTACTGATTGCCTTTAAATCTTCTTCTGTCCTTGGTACCTGTAACGTAGTAACTTCCTCCGTGTTCCCTACAATATTATCACGTTCCTGTCTTTCTATTTGTTCTATTCTCTTAGTCAATTCGGAAATATCACTAGCCTTTTCTATCCTGCTGAGCCTACCTTCTACTAATTTAACTTGTTCTAAGAGACGGTTGACGGCTCCGGTAAGGGTGGTCAAGCTCGTTCTCATTTCTTCCATGGTCACAAATAGGTAGTATAATAATAAATTGGCAAAAGGACTCACCTGCAATTTATTTCCAACAGTGTGCACTTTCACTTCCTTCAAGAAAGGAAATTTCTTTTTTCCTTATTATTTTCCTTTTTTTGTACTTTATTTAATATAATTTTTATATAATTTTTTAGCTTTCTTTTTGATATTCTGGCTTCTTTTCTTTCCTTTTTTGTTTCCACTTTTATTATATTTTTTAGTTAGCTTTTTTCTTTCTTTTTTTTTTTTTGCATAAAATTTTTGTTCTTTCTTTTTCACAAAGATTAATCTCCTTTTTTCAACTTCTTTCCACTTTTTATTACTATTCTTTATTTTAATTTCTCTTTCTTTTTCACAAAGATTGATCTCCTTTTTTCAACTTCTTTCCACTTTTTATTACTATTCTTTATTTTAATTTCTCTTTCTTTTTCACAATATGTATAAAAATAAAAAAAATTTCGAGCCTTGGTTACGTTACGCGACGCGAACCGACCAATTCCCGAATTTTTATCCACCTCACGGGAGGTCCGTTTTTACCCCTTTTGGTGTTCCGTTTTTATAATCACGGCCACCTACTTGGGAACAGATTACACCACTTTCGATCTGATATCCTTCCGTGAGTTTTTCTCACAAGGAGTATCAGGTTGCCGAAGGAGGGGCGTTAAAAAAGTTATTTTATATTTTTATTATAGCCGTGGAGGGTCCCTTGGGAATCGCAAGGCTTATTTATTGTTTTATTATTTTATATTTAAGTTATAAGGGACACCACTGTTTTATATAAGTGGGTCCCTGCTCGGGCGCCAGTTAAGGAGTTGGTCAGTTATTCACTAAAAAAAATTATATTAAGGCGCAACCACAGCGCCAATTTAAAAGACTTAGATTTTGATTTTTTTTCACTTTAAAAATTTATTATTAATAATTTATATTTTAAAATAAATACGAATTTACAAGAATATTAAATTAAGACTCTTCACGACGGACGCGCAACCAAGACTGATGTTTCAAGCCAACTTTGTTGGCTCGTTGGAAATGCTGATCACGGTGTCCCAACACGCGCTAATGTGCAGACGCTGATCATGCATAATTGTTTTCCCACATTTCGCAATTTTGTAATGCGATCGGGAGCGCGTGTTGAACTAAAAATATTTAAAGAGTTAAAGTCAGCAATTATTCTTGGCGACGGTGCTGCCAACGTTGTTAACTTATATATATATATATAAATGTTTATAAATATTTCCATATAAATTGTTTCACAAATATTAAGTGTATATAATAATTCTTGTGTTCAACTTGAAAAGCATAATAATTTTTTGAATATTTTACAAAAATCTCTTAATTTTGATTAATTTACAAAATTAAGGCAATGACACAAGAATTATATACACTTTTACCTGGTGCTCAGACTCGTAGCTACTTCCCAAGATGCTTTCTTTCTTGCACAAGACACAACGGCAACGGGGCATTTGGATGAAGTTCGGGGTGATTTGCTTCTATAATAATAGGTTGGGGGTTGATGTGTGATGAGTTGTTGATGTGATGGAGTGAAGGGTGTTATATTGCTGGTTTTAATTACGTTTTTTTTTCACAGGCAATACACGATATTTGTATGTAATTTTGTGTACTGTTTTGTATATGTATGTATATATTTACGTATGTACTGTATATATATTTCCTATTTTTTATTTATTTTTTTTTTTAGGAACAATTATTCTGTTTAAATTTTATTTTGTTTTAAGGTGTTTTATGTTGTTTTTTATATGTTCTCACTCACTCACACTTCACTTGATGAGAGAATTTTTTGTTTTTATTATTTGTATTTTTAATTTCTGAATTTCTTGTTTGTTACGTACTTCTTGTTTTATGTGACACCACACTTACTTTTAACTTTCTGAACACCAATTTTTTTTTAAACTTTTAGTTACTTTGTTTTTTGTTAAATATGTATAATTATTTTATTTTTTAGTTTTCTTGTTCTATTTTTCTTTTTTGATGTTTGTTTCGTTTATTTTATTGTTTAATTTTTTGTATGTTGTTTTATGTATTTTAAATTTTAAACACTGTAAAATGTTGAAATAGGTATGTATATTGTTATTTTTGTCGTATAACACTTTGGTTTTTATTTTTTATGTGTGTATATTTTTTAGATTTAAGTTTTTTTTTTTTTTTTTTTTTTTTTTAAATCGTATTTGAAATATATTATCAAATACTTCACTTCAAACAACTTATGAAGACAATACGCGTATTTGGTCTTCGTTTTATTTTATAAAAAACTATTTGAAATAATTTATCGCACAATTATTTATAAAATTTCACTTTTCGCAAGTTTTTCACTGTCCCTGCTCGGGCGCCAAAATGTTTTATCTTAATAATTTTTAAGACAAGTTAACTTAAATAATTTATAAGTTGACAAATTAAAGTTGGGCAAGTAAAAATTATTATTAAGCGCGCGAAGAAGACCAAAAATATAGCGTAATAAGTAGACCGATTCGATAGGATTCTATTATACAACTAACTTTATTATTTTACTTTCTACTTAATCCTAACATACTCTATATACTTAATTATAACTGTTTACTTCTATTCAGCAACTCCGTTGCCGGTTTAACCTTGATCTCTATAGGTTATTTAACTTAAAATTAACTTAATATTAGGGTAGTTCATTATTTCTTATTATTCTATTTCTTATTATCTAAAATTCATTATTAAAATAGAAATTCATTATGTATGCGCAAAATGCATTATTATTAAAGGAAAGAATATAAAAAAATAGAATAAATAAATAGAAAATGAAATGATTCAACAGTTTTAATAAAACATTACCTTTCACTTATTACACAGTCCACAATTCACAATAATAAAGGAGTCGTATTTACATCCTAAACTTACAACTAAGATGACCAGCCTAAACACTTAGGAAACCAAAATTGAAAAGTTTATTAACACATTCCCTGCCAAGCCAAGCTGTTTATGAGAAGATGTCATTTCTAGGCAACGTGTATCATTTTCGGTACACGATAACTACTTTTATAAATCTCTATAAATACATGTTCTTTTTTTACTTTCGAGAAAATGTATGTTATCTTCATAATTATTAATATTTAAACGGCAAAATGCACAAAATAACAATAAAAAATTAAGCGGTTCCTTTTTACTAGTCTGCCATTACAGTTTTGTAATTCATGGTGTAATTCTAGAAAGTGGGACATGGTCATCTTCTTCAGAGAATACATCATTATTTGTATTACATAAATATGAAATCAGTAATTTTCTATATTTTAAAAAGTGAAAATGAACTATTGTTTTTTGTATTATATAAAATCGATGCATTTACAACTGCCGTATTCAGTTCAAAAGTGCTCTGATAACTAATTACCATGCTACATTTACCGTTATCGGTACATTACTCTAAACCTACTTTAAATATCATTACGTTACATAAAACAGTCCTACCAATAATTAAAAACATTTTAAATTAAAAAATTCAGCTTGGCGTAGAAATGAGGTTTAGTGTGCACCGAAAACTGTACACGTGGCAGGGAACGTGTTAAATAAAAAATTAAGGGTGTTGAGGTGGAAAGGCAACGGTCCATTGTTGTCTCTAGCGACGAAGAAATTGAAATGGGGCACCCTGGACATTGAGGAGGATCATTTTGTGAATGTGACCTCTGCTCTAGATCAGAAACTAGCGAGTGGATCCACTATTTTTGGTGTGATTTTTGGACTAAATGACTCATCGACAGACGGAAAAGCTGTTCCTTAGTAAGAGCGGAAAAGCTGTTCCTTAGTAAGAGCGTTGCTAAATGCGAAAGAATTTGTGGGCCCACCAAATTCTCTTGAGAAGATTGGCTTGGGATGGACACTACTAGACAGAGTAAAGTTGTAACATTTTCACGAAATTGGTACTCTGGTACCAAATGGCGGGATCGAAGGTACTGCTGATAAGTTAGCAAAAAAGGAATTGGATAAAGGCACGGAAGCGGAAGAAGTTGAGCCTTTGACTCAAGTACTTTAGGGCAGCAAACATTTATTCAATAATATTAAGACTGGTCTACCTCCATCTGGCAATCGTATATGTCAAAAAGGGATCTTTAACAAAACCAAGTCCGAAGATGATCAACCGACTACGTATGCGAAAAACTTATTAAGAGTAAATCAGGGCCTGATGACAGCTGTAATAGATCGATCTTATCCTAATGGTAGGATCAGTACTGAAGTATGGCAAAGGTGAAACCTTATTTCATTGCAAAAATCGCACAAATCAAAGGTAGGCCTGGTGACGTATATTTCAATGATGGTCAAAGTTGTTAGATCTCGAGAGGATGTGGTCCTAATCCAAGAGGCTTGGATCAATAGAAACAGTGTATACTATTTAGTAGTTGTAGTGAACTCACAGTTTATTTTATATATTTTATTTAAAAATAAATATTTATTTAACAAACTGTTTTATTTCACTTTTAATTTGTACTTAGCTTAAGTTTTAATTATTAATTTTTTTTATGTGCGCGCACGTCTTATTATTTTGCCTTCTTCCTTGTAAGTGCGTTTCTTTTTCTGTATAACATAATTTGTATTCTATTTTTGGTTTTTAACCGTTATTATTTTATTCTTTAAGTGTGTACTAAAAATGTAAAAAAGCGAGCAAGGGAGAATGCAAAACAACAAAAACATGTCTTTAAAGGTATAAAATCTTAAACAATACTACATGACTTTAAAAGTATTAAATCTTAAACAATACTACAATACCCCCTCCATAAATTGGTTTCTCCATCCATAAAATTTTTTCTTTTTACTTTTAAAATTCATTACAAAAAAAAAATTTATGTGTAAGAGAAAAAAAAGTTTATAAATATATAATAAAAATATATACTATGTGATCTAATTCATATGTACATAGTAATAAACTTATAATACATAATAACTTATAATAATAATTAAGTTTTCTTTTTCCTTTCTCTTAAATTATATTTTACATTCTTAGGTTCATTACTGTTATTTTCGCTTAACATTTGATTTTCATTGCTTACAATTTCTTTTTCATCAATTTTATTATTATTTTGAATTACTTCTTCATGAACAATATTGTTTTCATTTTTATCTTTGGTTACAATATTTATGTTAAACTTTTGAAAAGGATCTGATACGGTCGTTGGAACTTCTGATACCAAGGATCTGTTGCATGAAATCAATTGATTGGCATGTCTTTTCCAAACTTTATTGGACACTGTTCTCACTAAATATATTTGTCTACCTCTAACCTTAAGTATTATTCCCCTTGTCCAAGAAACCTTCCCCGGAACAGAATAATCCTTAATCATAACATTATCATTTTCCCTAAACACAGACCTTTTATAACCTTTATGATATTTTGCCTGATTCTGCTGTCTGGTTTCCACAAAATTTCTAACATACTTAAGGCTCCTAGTTTCAACTTTCCTCTTGGGGTTCAATAGATCTAATCTTGTCCTTAATTTCCTTTTATTAAACATCAAATAAGCCGGCGAAACTCCAGTACTCGAATGTATCGTATTTCGGTAATCAAATAAAAATCTACACAACACACTATTAAATTCAGAAAACTTAGTGTTTTCCAGGCTACGTTTCAAAGCATTTTTAAGTGTCTTAACGGAATTTTCCGCCTGACCATTAGTGGAAGGATGTCCCACAGGTGTTGTAATTTGTTCGATACCATTTCTTTCCAAAAAATATTTAAACTTATTGCACACAAAAGATGTGCCATTGTCCGAAACAACATATTTAGGCAATCCAAAACGAGTAAAAAGCTCCCGCAAGACCGCTATAACCGCTTCACTTGTCGTGTTAGTACCCATATCGACACATTCAACCCACTTGCTAGTACTATCTACCACTACTAAACACGAACGTTTACAAAAAGGACCGAAAAAATCAATATGTATTCTAGACCATATTTCATCAGATCTTGGCCACGGAATTAATTCCTGCTGAATAGGATTTGGACGCGTAATCAAACAAGCGTCGCAAGCTTTTACAATTTCCTCCAAATGTTTACCCTGTTGAGGCCACCAACAACACTCACGAGCCATTGCCTTCATTTTCGCTATCCCCATGTGTGAAGCATGTAAAAATCTAACTACTTCAGCAATTAACTGTGTAGGTATAATTACCCGATATCCCCAAAATAAACAATTTTCCTCTTCTGATAATTCATTTCTCCTTAAAAAATATGGTAACAATTCGGAACTCGGACATTTTTCTGGCCAACCAAACTTAATGAACTTGCTAACTTCCTGCAATAACGTATCCTTTGATGTTTCCAGACCGATCATTTCAAAATTCAAAAATGTATTCTCCACGTGGAGATTTTGCAAATAATTAAGGTAAACATTTTCCGGGAATTCGTTCAAAGCTATGTTACAATCCTTTGGATATCTAGAAAAATAATCCGCAATATTACCTTTTGACTTAATATGACAAATATCAAATTGGTATCCGGATAAAATTAAAGCAATGCGTTGCAAGCGATTAGAAGCCATTAATGGTATTCCTTTTTTTGGGTTAAAAATGTGATGCAACGGCTTATTATCGGTCACCAATGTGAACTGACGGCCATACAAATAATGATGAAATTTTTTAACACCGAATAAAATTGCAACGGCTTCTCGGTCCAACTGCGAATACCTTTTTTCTGTATCCGTTAAGGATCTAGATGCAAATTCAATCGGTTTCTCCAAACCACTTTCATCTATTTGTGACAAAACTGCCCCTACTCCAACTGGACTAGCATCCACTGTTAATTTGGTCCTTAAATTTGGGTCAAAATGAGCTAAACACTTATCAGCCAGTAATAGCGATTTTAATTGGTCGACAGCTGCTGAGCAACTGTCGTCCCTTATAAACTTTGTATCCGCCCTAAGCAAATTGTGTAAAGGGTGCAACAATGTTGACACGTCAGGTAAAAACCTCCTATAAAAATTTACCACTCCTAAAAATGCCTGTAGCTCCTTTACATTTTTAGGATATGGAATACAATTGATCTCCCGAATCATTTCAGGATTCATATGTAATCCATTTTTGTCTATTACATGACCCAAGTATTTGATTCTCTTAGAAAAAAATTCACATTTGTCAGCAGACAATTTAAAACCAGCGTCATCTAAAATATCAAGCACTCGTTCGAGTCGTTTAATATGTAATTTCCTATTAGGCGCACTAATTAAAATATCATCCAAAAAGACTACAACGCCATCTAATCCGGTTAGAAGAGAATCCATAATCCTTTGAAAAATTACAGGCGCAGAAGCTAACCCATAAATAAGTCTTGTATACTGAAACAACCCCTTCGATGTAGAAATCGTAGTATATTTCCTGGAATCCTCATCTAATTCAATTTGTTCATAAGCCATGCTTAAATCTAACTTTGAAAACTCCTCCCCCCATGTAATTTTGAAAAAATGTCCTCAATTCGGGGTAAAGGATATTTTTCAACATATAAATACGAATTGAGGGTTACTTCGAAATCGCCACAGATCCTAATGCTACCATTTTTCTTCACAATCGGGACAATAGGTGTTCCCCATTCACAATATTCCACAGGCTGCAATATTTTCAACTTTACCAACTTATCTATTTCACACTCAACTTTTTCCCTAATAGCCAATGGCAATGGACGTGGTCTACAAAATTTTGGTACAGCCCTTTCTTTCACTCTCAATACCGCCTTACTTTTCCTAAACAGCCCTAAACCACCATCAAAAAGATTCCTAAACTTTCCATTAATTTCCAATGAACTACCTGTTATTACCTGATCCGAATAATTCAATCTACAAATTTCAATTTCAAATATTTTCAAAAACTTCCTACCCAATAACGGAGGACCACCGTTTTTAATAACTAATATGGGAATTACCCTAACTTTATTGCCATATTCAACTTCAATGTTACACGACCCAATTGGAGATATACTTGCACCATTATATGCCTTTAACAACATGTTCACTTTTTCAAGTTTGTAATTTTTAAAAAATTTTGAATAAAAGTCATCAGAAATAACATTATTTTCCGACCCCGTATCTAATTCCATTTCAAACGGTTTTTATGTACAAAAATTTTAACTTTTATCGGTCCATCATTATTACTAGTGATGGAAAATAAACTTAAATCATTATTTTCAATATAATTAAAATTACATGATTTACACATCTTTTTTAAATGACCTTTTTGCCTACACTGATTACATTTATAATTTTTAAACTTACAATTCTCGCTTCTATGGTCACTGAATCCACAAACCTTGCACTGCTGATGTGATGTCTTTTGCGACTGTTGTTGTTGTGTTGATTTATACTGCTGCTGTTGTTGTGTTGCTTTATACTGCTGCTGTTGTTGTTATTTTTTCTTCCATCCTTCTTTTCTTTTAATAAAATTTAGGGACTCTTCTTTAACGTCTGTGACTTCGTACTGGCGCTTGGTGTACTCCACATTATTGGCAATTTCTACCACTTTATCAAAAGTACTGTGTATTGATTCCAAAAAAATTTTATCTCTGGCCGGACCTTTTTCCAACCCCATCACAAACTTGTCACGAATAGCGGTTTCCAAATTTGCACCGAACTCACAGTACACAGCTAACGATCGCACTCTAACGGCCCATTCATTTACCGTTTCAGTGGGTGATTTATAAGCGTTATAAAATTTAAAGCGCTCTGCAAACCCAGTTGTTGCAGGCTTAAAATGACGGCTCATCGCTGCCAAACATACCTCAAATGTGGTTACAGCTTCTTCCACTTTTGCTAGACTCACAAGATTTTGCAGTAACATATACGACGTTTCGCACAACGATGTCAGAAGGATTGCTTTTTTCTTTGCTTCATCATTTATCTCGTTCGCAATTAAAAATTGTTCCAATTGGTTTTTGAACACCAACCAATTCTTTTGCGTATTGTCAAAATACGGCACTTTCCCAATTATCGCCGTAGCCATGGCTTTACCACTATTTTCACTGTGTTAATCGCACTTGTTGTTTTTGATCCTCGTCGCCACTGTAGTGAACTCACAGTTTATTTTATATATTTTATTTAAAAATAAATATTTATTTAACAAACTGTTTTATTTCACTTTTAATTTGTACTTATGGTGTTTTCTTTTCTACAAAGAAAATGTCACCCTCTTACAAGATGCATTAAAAAATTTCTGACCAACCCTGTTGTAATGTAATTTTTTATTTGAGAAGAACATAACACAAATATTAAAAAAGGGTATGCCCTGTGTTTACCACTTATTAAGAAAATGAACGAGGAAATGGCAATTTGTTCAAAAGTCGTTCAATGTAAATAATAATATTTAAAATTAATTTAAAAAAAAGTGTTTTGTACGTATTAAATGTTTTATATTTATTAACGTTAAAGTTTTAGATTTAAAAATATGTTGTATTTTTCGATTTGTTTTCAATAAAATATGTAAATATGAGAAAGGTGTTGCCAGATAGCTAAATTTTCGATTTCATTTTTTGAGTGCTGTTCTTTATAACCAAAAAATTTTTTTTAGCACTGTTCTAACACTGAATGCAACTTCTTTAAATTACTGACCATGTATCTTTAATAATGTAATGTTTCCTTAAGGTTACTCCACAAAACAATAAAAAAATTAACTTCAAAATTGGATAAAGATACCATGCGGCTTTTTTTAAATTTCATCTGGCAGCTCTATAAATAAAGAAAAGTCATCTGCTTTACAGGGCATTACCAGCACTCTCGATTTATACAGGGCATAAAATGCAATGCCCTCCACCATTGACAAGTGCGATTTATTTAGAATAAAACATACCACCCTTTTTGAGGGCGAAACATTTTTAAGAAACAAACACAAAATTGCATTTTGCACATACTGAAAGCACATTTTTTGGTAGAAAAGAAAACACCATTAGTTTAAGTTTTAATTATTAATTTTTTTTATGTGCGCGCACGTCTTATTATTTTGCCTTCTTCCTTGTAAGTGCGTTTCTTTTTCTGTATAACATAATTTGTATTCTATTTTTGGTTTTTAACCGTTATTATTTTATTCTTTAAGTGTGTACTAAAAATGTAAAAAAGCGAGCAAGGGAGAATGCAAAACAACAAAAACATGTCTTTAAAGGTATTAAATCTTAAACAATACTACATGACTTTAAAAGTATTAAATCTTACTACAGTGTCAAAGAATATATTCTATTCATCTAGTCGGGTCAAGACCAGAGAGGGCATGTACCTGGGAAAGAAGGAACTTAATTTAATATATACTCGTATACTTGCGAATTCGAAGGCCGCAGATCGGCACTTGCCTCAATCTACATGCCGATTTTAGCTGCTGACCTCCAAGCGGGATTGTTCGGATACGCAAGTGCGAACAAGATGGACTTGATTTTCGGCCGTGGCGTACATCATGGGGAAGTAGAGACATTAATGTAAGAGGTGAGTCTTACTTATCTTCAACACCTCACGTTTGTGACTAAGAGTACCAGAATAGGCATTACTTTGACCAATTATAAGAGGGATCTTGTAAGGTATTGGAGGGTTTTGATTTAAAAAAAAATCGGGATCCACAAATCCCCGGATTTCGTAATTTTCTCTTAACAAAAAATTTGAAAAAAAAATTGTTTCATTAAAAATAACATTTACACAGTGGACAGCAAAAGTCTTAGTGCGGCAATATATTTTAGTAATTTCATGAATTTTAGCTTAAAGTTTGTATAAAAATTTATACAACTTACTTATTTATTTCTGTTTTATTATAAAACAAACAATTTTTTAAGGTTTTTTATAAAACAAGAGATAAATAAGGAAATGTTTCAGATGACTCCATAGGTACCCCCAAGGAGAATCCTGAGTAAATTTAAAGTTCAAAGGCCTAATATATGAAAATGTTATCCCTTGTATTTAGTAGAATATTCCTTAAGGTCAAGTACTCCATTTAACCCATTTGGAATTGAATGTACAAGTTTTGTTTAGTGTTTTCTGGTGGCACCATGAGCAAGTTTTTCGGTTGACTTTTGTTTGATGTTTAGCGATTACGTAACCGTTCTTTCAAATGATCTCCTAAATACTCTATTGAAGTCATATCGGGACTTTGTGCAAGAATATTAAGCCTGTGGGGACTTTTTTGTCAAAATATATTGGAATACTAAGACTTTTGATGTCCACTGTATATAATATAATTTTTTTTATAAATATAAATATCCAATAACGTCAAGTTTTAGTAAAAATAAATCGTGATTATTCTTGTCAAACAAAATCCTAAAAAACTATCCAGACCGGGTAATTTATACTGAGCGCATATGTTTACCTCCCAAAGATATCCCTTCCATTCACTAGGCCTGATCTAGATCCATTCTCAAATATAGGTAGAAAATTAAAATTATTATAGTATTATAAAGATGATTTTTTAGGATGGTTTAATTCCATTAATTGCACTCCTGAACAAATTCAAATTATCAGCAATTCAACAAATTTCATGCCATAGTGTTTGGCTTCTAGGACTTCTTTAATGTAAAAAAAATATGTTACGAAACACAATGAGTGCAAACATAAAAAGTTTTGGAACTACTTCTGAATTGATCACTACAACACTTTAGTCAGGATTACAACTTAGCTTCTCACACCACCCATGTTGAGTGTATTAATTTTATCCATGAGTAGCGGGACCTACTGTTTAATGTAGGACAGATTTGAGAAACTCTTCATTGAAATTTAATTTTTTTGGAAACCGACGTAAGAAATATTTTTTCATATTTCGTTTTGTTCGAATATCTGAATCAGGGCTTTAAACTTCGTTTACTAAAAACAGTTAAGAGCAGTTAGGGACGATGACGAAAAGGCTTTGGAAATAATTTTGACGTTAAAAGGTGTCGCAGCCGACATAATAGAAACCATGCCAGCCAGCCGTAGAAACAACTACAACGACCAATGGAGGCGTTATAGCGAAAATTCGGCGACGAGCATAAACGAGAACTGTATCGCATGGAGTTAAGGTGCCGAGCGTAAAAGGCTAATGATTCGCTTCAAGCCTTTGCAATGGAGGTCGAGAGATTAGTGCAGCTCACTTACCCAGGAGAAAACCACCCGTTGATAGACAACTTTAAGACCGAGGCGTTTGTTAATGGAATACGCGACCCTGACATCAAATTTGCGGTATGCTCCACACAGAAGACAACATTTGCAGAGACCGTGGCCTTCGCACTAGCCCAGGAGACCGCTTGTGGTATTTCTAGACCACAAGTAAGCAAAGTGCGAAAAATAGAAGTCGTGGAGGAAGAAGAAAGCCTTTTGAATAAAGTTAAAGAGATGTTGAAGCAAGTTTTGGGAGAAAACGGACAAAGGACTAAACTTAAATGCTTCAACTGTGGAAAGGGCGGTCATATCCAAAGAAACTGCAAAGCGCCACGTAAAAGCTCCAGATCCGTCTCACCATCAAGGAATAATTAACGGGCGAATTACCAACCATCTTCACAAGAGTCCCCGTTAAACTAAAACGAGCTATCACTGAGGGGCAAGTGCTGGCTCCCACAAGCGAGGGCCCCACAGTCTCAATATCAGTGATGCAGCAAAACAACAACAATCTTACGGCGTGCGGGTACATAAATGGCAGACAACACATCTTCACTATAGACACCGGTGCTACGCAGTCTATCATCAGACCAGATGTAGTGAAGGGGAAGTGTGAGGCACTTAGCAATGTAAGACTTCGGACAGCTACTAGAGAGTCTGCCACCGTCCACGGAAAAACAGAGGCGAAGGTGACGATAGCCAACATTAGTGTAAGCCACGTCTTTATTGTTGCCGATATTGTGGACGAGGTTTTCATTGGTGCCGTCTTTATGATAGCTCATGGTATCAATTTGAATATGGGGCAATAGATAATGACTTGGCGAAATTTGGAGATACCTCTTGACGTCGGATACAAGCATCAAATGCACGCCAGAAGGATAGTTGCTGTCGAACAACAAAAAATACCACCTCAAAGTGAATTATTGATATGGGCGCGTATGGAGGGAGATTGTGAGGAAAACCGCTTGTGGGTTGTGGAACCAGCAGAAATTCAAACGGATTTGTTTTCAGCAAAGGCCCTCGTCAAATCCACCGAGAGAGTGCTAAATCTATCAGGCCATGAAAAAGTCATCTGTAAAAACTCAGAGGTCGGCCAATGTGCTCCAGTAGAGGCGGTAATAAACAGCGAACAATTGCCAGAACCGGACGAAATGTTAGCCAAGGACCAAAAGGAATTTAGTGTAAGTGTAGAGAACTTGGTAGCAGGTTTAGCAGCTCCAGAGAGAAATAAAGCTAAAAAACTGCTAAAGAAGTATGCTTGCGTTTTCGCCACGAGTAATAAAAGACAAGTAAGAACAGCCATGGTCAAACTTGAAATTGATACTTGCGAATCGAGACCGATAAAACAGGCACCCAGAAGCATACCGCTAGCGAAGCGTAATGAGGTTAAAGAGCTAGTCGACGAAATGAGGAGGAGCGGTGTAATCGAACCATCATCGGGTCCGTGGAGCTCATCTGTAATCTTAGTCAAGAAGAAAGATGGCAGTACAAGATTCTGCTTAGACTACAGGAAGCTGAATGATGTCACTAAAAAGGACAGTTACCCGCTACCGAGAATTGATGACACACTCGATACGCTACGAAGTGCGAACGGCGGCTTATGGCAATTTAAAGTTATGCCATTTGGGCTCTGTATGGAACGTGTGCTCAAGGGACTCCATTGTAAGACTTGCCTAGTGTACCTCGACGACATTATATTGATGGGCAGAACTTTCGCCGAACACCTCAAAAACCTGGGAGAAGTTCTGCAACGAATAACAACGGCTGGACTAAAATTAAGCGTAAAGAAATGTGCATTGTTCCAAAGACAGGTGAAATATTTGGGGCATCTTGTTACAGCAGATGGAATATCTACGGATGAAGATAAAATACGAGCAGTAAAGGACTGACCTCGTCCCCGGAATCTTCATGAACTACGCAGCTTTTTTGGACTATACACATTCTACAGACGCTTTGTGCCTAACTTTGCTTGCGTGGCTGCAAGCTTGCATGAGCTCACCAAGAAATCAAAAGTGTAGCAATGGGGTGAGTCACAAGAAAAGGCGTTCCAGACACTAAAAGATCTATTGTATGCTGCACCAGTTTTGGCGTATCCAGTCCCAGGCGAAATATGCATTTTGGACAGTGATGCTAGTGGATATGGTATTGGTGGTGTACTTTCCCAAGTGATCAATGGTACAGAGAAATTCGTAGGCTACTATAGTCGCACATTGTCAAAGCCTGAACGGAACTATTGTGTGACCCGAAGTGAGCTACTTGCAGTGCTGGAGTGCATAAAACATTATCATAAATAACTGTATGGCCAACATTTTCTGCTAAGAGCTGATCATTCCGCACTGAGATGGCTGCTGCAATTCAAGAACCCTGAAGGACAGTTAGCACGTTGGATTGAGCGCCTCCAGACTTACGACTTCAGCATTGAACACCGAAGAGGCATAAAACATGGGAATGCTGATGCTCCTTCACGCCGACCTTGTAATTTGGAGTGTAAGCATTGCGTGAAAGCTGAGAAGAAGGAATCCATCGTTGATATCCGGCTAACGCAGATCGAAGCCAACGATGACTGGTCCGAAGCACAAAGGAGTGACCCAATATTGGCGAAGATTATAGCAGTTAAAGAAGAGGACAATCGACCAGCCAGAAATTAGATATCTTACAAAAGCATATTGGGCACTATGGGACAGTTTAAAGATGATAAACGGGTGCTTATATCAACATTGGGAAAGCAATGATGGCAAAACCTCATCCAACCTAATAGTGGTGCCTTCTTCCAAAATGAAGGAAGTGTTAAAGGAGTCGCATAATGGAGACGCTGGAAAGTCTAAAACAACGTTTTTATTGGGTTGGATGTCAACAAGCAGTGGCGGACTGGATACCCAGTGTATTGCAGCTAAAGGGCCAGTAAGGAGAAGTCGAGGTCAGCTGCAACAACATAACTCGGGCGCACCTTTCGAGCGGTAGCGATGGACGTAGCAGGCCCTTTTCCTGTCAGCAATGCCAGAAACCGATATGTTCTCGTTGTGATGGATTATTTCAGCAAATGGCAAGAAGTGTATGCCATACCCAATCAAGAGGCGAGCACAATAGTAAATGTTTTTGTGGACAACTGGGTATGCCGCTACGGGGTTCCAATTGAACTACATTCCGATCAAGGTAGAAATTTCTAGTCAGTTGTATTCAAGGAAATGTGTGAAGTATACGGTATTAAGAAGACTCGAACGACGCCGCTTAACCCACAGTCAGACGGAATGGTAGAGCGATTTAACCAAACCCTGGAGGAATACTTGCGGAAAGTTGTGAGCGAGCAGCAGAAGGACTGGGACGAACACATTCCGAGGTTTCTACTGGCGTACCGATCTGCAGTCCATGATTCAACATCTAGATCACCCGCCAAGGTAATTTTTGGACTGAGATAAAACTGCCCGGTGACTTGGAGTTTGGAGTTAAGTCCGCAACAGAGAGGGATGCCACACACACTGGGAAAGAAGAAAGCCTAAATGAACTTCATCAATTTGTGTGCACCCGAATAAAAATGGTCAGCGATAGAATGAAAGCCAGGTATGATCGTGGAGCAAATACGGAGGGCTTCCATGAGGGACAAGTGGTTCTACTATATAACCCAAAGCGGAAGAAGAGATTATCCCCCAAGCTACAAACCAGCTGGGAAGGACCTCATAAAGTAATTAAGAGGTTAAATGATGTCGTGTACAGGATACAAAAAGCTAACAGCCCCCGAACAAAAATGAAGGTCGTACACATAGAGCAAAATATGGGAAGAGAGATAATGAGCCTATTCGGGACGAACAGGCTTAAGTGGGCGGCAGTGTTACGCAACAACAATCGAAACGACCTAATATCGTTAACAACAAAAACGATAAACAAAAGCTATCAGCTACACATACACACGACACAAATATACACTAACACATACATCGAACTTATTATAAGTAAACCAGCTACAACAAGTACGAGAGAAAAAGGGACAGAGAAGTATGCAAACGCAACAACAGATAATGTAGTCGCAAAAGAATTCTCGAAAAAGCGAAACCCCGAACATTCCACTTCAAGAACCATCATCAGACTGAAGACGTTCGCATATAAAAGGGCAAGACAAAGCAGACGACGAGTCAGTAAGAATTGAGTCAGTCTGGTGTGAAGTTGCGTGTGAATAAAAACGGTCGTGGTTTGAATAGCGAATAGTTGTGTGTGAATACTAGCGAAGAAGCAATTATTGTTGTATCGGTTAAGTGTGAACTGTGGCACAAAAGTAGTGTGAACAATAAAGAGAGTTTAATTAATTTTTGCAATTAACGAACTCATATTTAAACGTTTTTAAAAAGGTAAAAACGTAACAATATATATACCAATCGACGCTGGATTTTATTATTCACATTAGCCTTTGCTGTAATATTCTCCGTATTAGTAATAATATAATCTATCAACGTTTTAGAGCTCTGTGTAATCCTAGTAAATTCATTCACTATCTGTTTTAGGCCATTATCATTAAGTATACTGACTAATCTAGTTCTATAATAGTCCATATACCAGTCTATGTTGAAGTCACCAGCTATTACAATTCCATAATTTTCGTCGCATACTTATCTAAAAACTCACTTAACGCCTCACAAAATTCTGCTTTTTGGCCACTTGGTGATATGTAAACTGCTATTATAACTATCGAAATTTGTCTATACTTAGCCATAAATGCACCTATCCAAAACTCATGTTCCCTTATAGATTCTCGAATTTTACTTATCTGCCAATGCTTTCTAAAATTAATATGAGCCCCCCGGTTCTAAACGAACCCGATAGTAAATAGTAATGTTCATAATTCACTATTTCTATTTCTCTACCATTTATTACCTCCGATTGGTGAGTTTCTGATAGAACTATAACTGGTCTTACTGTATGCATCATTATCTACAACTGATTAAAATTTATCAATTATCCTTGAGTATTACTGTATATACCCCTTATGCAGCTTGGTTGCTAAACAGCTAGGTAGGTAGGTAGGTAGAGGTGGCTGCCCATCCAAGAAAAATTTGGATGGACTCACTTAGGCCGCATTGGGCTCATTGTACTACCACAGTTATCCGCTATCCCCTAGTCTCGAAACTACTTGGAGCTTCTGATGACGCGATTCAGGCTGCCAACTTGGCAGTTCCTCCAGATCATCCATGTAGTAAGTACCCAAGTACTTCCTTCTCCTTTGGCAAAGAGCCGGGCATGTACCCAGCAGGTGAGGGACATGCTAAACAGCTAACCCTATTCTCTTTCTTCAAATTAAGTTTATTTTGATATACTGGACAATCTCTGTGATTCGTGCTATGGTTTTCATCTAGATTCAAATTCAGTTTCTTATGGAATTCAAGCAGTTATTTAATATTTCTTTGTTACAATCCCTACTCTTATGGTTTCCGTGACATTTAAAGCATACCTCTTCATTTCTACACTCCATTCCCTTGTGGTTGTAACCTTGACACTTATAGTATTGCGTCACCGCCGTGCCATCATAAACCTTGCATCTTTTCCATCCAATATTAACTCGCATTAAAAATTGTTCTACTTTTTCGCTTTGTTTCAAACATTTTTATTATTTCTATTGCACTATTTTCTAGAACTCCATTCTGCTTCTTTATCTTAGCTATCAAATTCTACTCAGGCAATTTAAAATTCATATACATATGTTATAATAATCTGCATCTCTACCTCTTTTGGACTTTTATCTCATAGTCTTTACTTATCTCATTCTCTATTGCTTCTTTAATTTTCTCCCTCTCAGCGATATTTTCACTCTGTATAACTACGGTACCATTCCTCCGATCCTCAACATTAGTTATTTTAAAATTAATTGGGTCGACCTTCGTATTTAATTCGGCTTTAGTTTTCTCAATACTCTCCCTACCAGAACAATGACTAGTCATTTGACCGGCATGTGTGATGTGTAAACACATCACTCGTTCAAATCAAGTTATTAAGGACAATGTGAAAAATTTGATGTAAACATTCGTGTACGTGTAATATTCAACCCAATCACGAATATTCTCAAGGAATTTCTTTCTCACGGAAAACGTTTTTCTCGAGAAAGAAATCCTCTAATTATAAATTTCGCGGGAGTGAAAGTTTGAAAAAGTGGCAATATCGAATTTTTAAGTCAGCTGTGTTTCTTATTGATATTAAATTTTTTGAAAATTTGTGAAAATAAAGTAAAATTAAAGTTAAATAAAATTAATACAATTTAAAATATACTTTAGAGTTTAGAGTACAAGAAAATAAAAATGAATAGTGCCATCATGTGCATCTTTGTGGAGGAAATTGGTAGTTTAGAAAAGCAACAACAAAACAACCAACGTTTTTCGAGAAGACAATTAAGGGATGAATCTAATCCTCTTGAGTTGCCGCTGTCTTTATAAGTAAATAAATTAAAATGAACGTGTTTGGTTTAGATTTTATCTTGCAACAGGTTTCAAAAGTACTACAGAGTAAATAAACCGGCCTCTCGGTATTTACTAGAAATTTTACCAACTCACAGTCAACCAACAAAAAAGCAATTTTAGTTTCACCAATTGTAAAGCTAAGTGCGAGCTTACGTTTTTTCGCAGAAGGTGGGTTGGTACCCACTGGTGTAGGAAAAGACTTCAATGTGTCTTTAGGCCAGTCGACTTTGAGCAAAGTGATTATAGCTTGGCTTCCATTAATGTAACCAAATGTTGAACTTGAGTTTTATTAGTTGTTTAGACCTACAGGAACATTTAAATATTTTTTATTTATTTAAATTTAGTTGTACAAAAATATACTTACATTTTTAAGTAAACTCCCTTGTGTTTTATAAGTGAATTTTTTTTGGGAAAAACCAAACTTAAAAACATTGAGAATACCTACTTTTTTCCCTTTTTAATATTTCTTCCTTCACACGGTTGATAAAAATGGGATTAAAACAGAGAAAAAGGAAAAGTAAAAAATTTCACGCGGTATTTTTATTCATAATAGGAGAGAAGGGAAAAGAGAGAAATTTCATGCCGAGTTATTATTCAGGATTGGGCTGTTTGTTTCTCTTTCTAACATATGAATTCTTTCGACTATAAAACATATATCTAATATATATATATATATATATATATATATATATATACCGGGTTATCCATTTCGTGGTTTCAAAAGTAAACGTAAATAAAACACATATAAAATATTTTATTCATGATATTTCTTTTTTATTGTAAAGTTTGAACGTTGACATTATGTGTGAAACACTACATCATTTATATGACCTCCACGCGAAGTGTTGCAAGCATTGATTCTTTTGAGGTAATTTTCGACCACTTTTTCACACATATTGGGCGGTATCTCAGCCATAACTTGACGAATGTTGGTTTTTAAGTGCTCAAGAGTTGAAGGTTTATCTGCATAAACACGGTCTTTCGCGTAGCCCCACAAAAAAGTCTAATGGTGTCAAATCGCATGATTTTGGTGGCCAGTTGATATTGCCACGACGAGAAATTACGCGGCTAGGAAATGTCTCTTGCAATAAAGCCATATTCGCTCGAGTTATGTGGCATTTGGCACCGTCTTGTTGAAACCACATATTCTCCAAGTCGTATTCTTCAATAGCAGGCAAAAAAAAGTAGGTTATCATATGACCATAACGCTCCGAATTGACGGTGACAGTCGTCCTATCGTCGTTTTCGAAGAAGTAAGGTCCAATCACACCATCGGACCAAAGAGCGCACCAAAGAGTGACTTTTTCTGGATGTAATGGCCTCTCTTCAATTATTTGAGGATTCTCAGAACCCCAAATACGACAATTTTGTTTATTAACATACCCACCGAGTGTGAAATGTGCTTCATCGCTGAAGAAAATTTTGTTCAAAAAATTGCCGATACGTACGATACGTGGCTGTGGCAGAATCACCGTTTTTGTAGTAGGTTTTGATAATTATTATGCGTTGTGTGATAGTTAAGCGATCCATTTTCGTCAAAGTCAGACTTTCAACTGAAAAGAAAAAAATTGGTTTCACAACTTAGTTTGACAGATGTCGAATTCCAGTCCCATACTTTTGAAACCACGAAATTGATAGCCCTTTTTATATATATATATACACTCTACAGCTGTTCTTAAATCACAGTTGATGTAAAGTTGAATAGAAAATTAGTCACAGTTGACTAGTCTAACTTGATACATACATCGGTCACGGTTAACGTGTATATAGGTCATAGATGACTACCAAATTGATGCATACTTTTTACAAGAAAACATAATTTTTATTTTATAAACAATTCCTTTTATTAAATAAAATTTTAATATATGTATATTTAAATACTGTTAACAGTTAACATGATATTTGAAAAAATAAAATAATATAAATATTAAAAACAAACGACTTTGTCAAGAGGTGGCTTACACCCGAATTCATTAGTCGTAACATCTTTGCCACTGGTATGGCTGACGCTTTCCTCCTTTACTTTTTCCTTCACAGTTCTTGAATACATCAGCTTTAGTTGTAAACGTTGTAAACGAGATAGTAAAAAGATTTATTAAATACTAGTCATATGATTCACACAAAAAAGATACTTACATTTCCAGGCACTTACTGGTCGTTTTATACTGCATTTCGATCTCTTGTTTCATTACATTCTTTCTCTTAAATTTTTTTGTTATTTTTATTTTAACTTAATAATGATAAATGTTTTTTTTTTATTCCAAAGTTATACATTTTTTAACAGTTTTAAAAAAATTTGCTGCAACACACGATTATGATCCATTTTAAAATTTGTCTTTTTTTGGAAGATATTGTCAAAAAATATTTGACGCCATCAAGTCTGATATTCAAAAGACTGGTCTTTTACCGTCACTAATGACGTGTTGTTGGAAATGCAACTCTACAGCTGAAAAGTACTATAAAATGTTATGTATGCATTAGTAAGTGATTCTTGTATGTGTTAGTTTCGGTCATTCATTTCTTGTAGGGCTGTTTCTCCTTCCGTTTGTGCTTTCACACACGAGACTATTTTTTAAGCCGCACAATTTTTGTTCTTTCAGTCACACACGAGACTATTTCATCTGGCATAAAATTGTATACATGTACTCTGCTTTGTATGTATTAGTTTTTTTTTACTTAATTTTCTGAACCTGCTGTTTTATAAATGTATGTGTATTGTGTTGTTTATGTATTGGTTTGTGCGGGGTAGAAGCTGGTTGAAAAATTATGCCAGCAAAAAACCACTCTCCTCACCTCTCTTGCCTACTAGCTGCCATTTTGTGCCAACATAATTGTTCTCGTGTGTGATTGCTCTTTGATTATTAGTGGCACATTTTTTGACACATCTGGCATCACTATATTCCTGGCAGCAACTTGTGCATCTGACATAAATGTTTTGACATTTGTCTCCTTTACTATTTTTTTAATTTCGTTGCACATTTTCGTATTTGTTGTCTCAATTTTCTCACACATATCTTTGTTGCTTTCTTTTATTGTGTTACATATTTCTTTCTTTTTGTTTTCATGTTCCGTTATCACTCCATACAGTTTTTTACCTCTTTAACATTTTTATCACAATATTTTTGTGCTTCGTCTATTTTCTTTAATCTCTCTTCATATCTTTTTTCGATTGCATGTAACAGTCGTTTTATTTCGTTTTCATTATGTTTAAGTGCCGTTTCAAATTCTCCCTTATATTCAACTAATGGTGTTTTCTTTTCTACCAAAAAATGTGCATTTTATTAACGCAAAATGCAATTTTGCGTTTGTTTCTTAAAAATGTTTCGCCCTCTAAAAGGGTGGTACGTTTTATTCTTAATAATTCGCACTTGCCAATGGTGGAGGGCATTGCATTTTATGCTCTGTATAAATCGAGAGTGCTGATAATGCCCTGTAAAGCAGATGACAAGGCACATCTAATAGGTAACCTTAAGTGTACAACAAGTACAACAATGCAAAAACAACAGGCATTTTGTTTTTGTTAAAGAGTACGCGGTATGTCAAAAAAATTAACCCTCAAACCTCTATAGGAAATTAATAAAAGCAATTAAAAAAACTAAATAAATTTTATATATTGAAATTTCTTTTGATTTTTATGTCATGCTTAATTACGCAATAGTGGGGCACCTATAAATTAAAAAAAAATTATTCCATGCAGTCAATAACATTTTCACTTTATCTAAAGAACATGTTTTTATATGGCCATCGATAAAAATGGCAGATGCTAACGTTATTTGTTATTGGTCATAGTTTTGGCACTTAGTTGGAGAGACCGAAATCTTTTTTTGGGTAATTCATCACTCTCGTCTAAATAAATATAAATATAGTAAATCTAGGTTGTAGTTTAAAAGATATATGTATTTAGTGTTAAAGACTTAAATATTATTAATCATCTTGCAAAAATTTTAATAAAATTGGCTTTGAAATAGTAATCCTGAAGAATTTCTAGAGTGCGTATCGTTAAGGATACATCCGGTACATATGAGGGTTTATAAATGCGAAAATGATTATCGAAACAAAACAAACAAAAAAACAACAAAATTTTGACATTTAAAAACGCGTCAGCTGTTGACATAAGTTTACCTATTGGATATGCCTTGGCAGATGACTTTTGTTTATTTATAGGGCTACCAGATGAAATTTAAAAAAAGTCGACTGGTATTGTTATCCAATTTGAAGTTAATTTTTTCATTGTTTTGTGGAGTAATCTTAAGGAAATATTACATTATTAAAGCTACATGGTCAGCAATATAAAAAATTGCATTCAATGTTAGAACAGTATTAAAATATCTTTTTTTTTTGTTATAAAAAAAGCGTGCAAGAAATGAAGTCGAAAAATTAGCGATCTGGCAACACCTTTCAACAAATTGGCATTTCCTCATTCATTTTCTTAAGAAGTGGTAAACACAGGGCATACCCTTTTTTAATATTTGTGTTATGTTCTTCTCAAATAAAAAATGACATTACAACAGGGTTGGTCAAAAATTTTTTTAATGCATCGTGTAAGAGGGTGACATTTTCTTTGTAGAAAAGAAAGCACCATAAGTTCTTCTTTATTTTTGTTTACACTATTTTGAATCTCTTCAATTGCCATATCTACGTTGTGAATTTATTGAAGGCAATTTTTTTATTATTATTATTAGTATTAAAAATACTTTAAATTTACAACAAATTTACAATAAATGCATATATTACAAATTATTATTAAATAATACAAAATTAGTACACTACAAACATTAGTACATCTAAAAACATTTTCATTTGTTTCATTCTTAATGTTGTTTGGCAATGAGTTAAACAGTTGTAGGCCCTTGTAGAATATCGTTTTCTGCATTTGTGTTGACCTCACTCTTTGGATCCTAAAGTCACATGCATTTCTCAGTTGGTATGGTTGGCTGTCTCCCACATAATGTATTTGATCACATAGATATTTCGGGGCGTCTCCTTGTTTTAATTTTCTAATAAACCTTAATGTGTTAAATTGGAGCCGTTGTGCTATGCTCATCCATTTTAGATTATTTAACATTGTATTTATATGTGTGTAACGATCGCAATTTAGTATTATTCTCATGCCTCTTTTTTTCTGTTTCTGCATCCTTGCTAATTGATTTGTGCTGCTGCATGTGAATAAAATTGTGGAACCATATTCAAAATGTGGTTTTATTATCGTGCTGTTTATGTTTATCGCTGTAGACTTTGATATTTTGCTTCTTATTCTTTTTAAAAAAATAATTTTTTTACCAACTTTTTTGCATAGGTAATTTATTTGGTATTTTTTTACCAAGGTATTTTATATATTCGACTTTTTCAATTGCTGTGTATCGTCACACATAAAACGTAAGTAATTGCCAGAATCAAATATGCCAATAGAGTATTGGTTAATCCCCGAGCATTTTTTGGAACTATGGAATACCTTTTTGCACACTCCTTCACACATTATTCCCCACAGATCGCTATTTTGCATTGGTGGCACTCAGCCATCTTTTTATTATTTTTCTTCTCACAATAATTATAATATTTCTCTTCACATGCAAAATTTGCTTCAGTTCTTTTATGTTGTTTTTTTAAAAAGGAATTCTATTTTAAAAACTTTTTACTATCTTTTATTTCAAACAATTCACAAGCTTCTTCAATTTTGCATCCAATCGCTTCAGCGGTTATTATTTGTTTTCAACTTTTATAGTTTTAGAAATAATGCATTTATATTAATTAACACGATTTCGAATACATGAATATGTTTTAGATCTAAAATTGCAAATATTCCATTAACCGTGTTTTTATGATGCGCAATAAAACACTGCATTATTCAATTATATTTGCCCTATGCTATATCTTAACAATTATTACATAACACGCATTTTTGTTTGCTATATTCAAACTTTTATACTTGGGAATATACAAATGACAGCGCCTTAAGAGTTACATTTTCTGAAAAGTAATTTTATAATTTTTTATTCTTTAAAAAATTGATTTGTGCATTGTAATTAATCTCAAAGTTAATGTTTGCGATACTTTTGTTAAATTATAAATAATTATAAATAATAAATAAGTGAAATAAAATCAAAGAATTGTCAGACAACAAATGGACGAACGAACGAATTAATAGTAGTTTTATAATTTTGATTTAAAACAATATCCAAATATGTACAACTGCTCATAAGGGGCTGTTATTATTATTTTCGAAAATATGGATTTTTGAATATTGGTTTAGCAAACAAAAATGCTTGGTATACGAATTAATAATGGTTAGGGTAGTATAGAGTGGTTTTTTTTGTTGCATTATATAGTTAGTATAATTCGCAAAGACGCTAAGTCCACTTTTTTCTAAAATTGAGATTTTAATGCAAAACGGTAACATTGTACATAATACATATTTTACAACAACAAACTTGTCATTATATATTTTAAAGTTGTTGTAATTTTGTGGTTTGCAAAAACGCTAAGTCCACAAAACTACGAAAAATATTAATATTATTAATTAATTAGTAATAATAATAATAATTAACATTATTAGTTATTAATATTATTATTATTTTGTAAAAATAATTGCGTTTAAACAGTTTACAAATTTTAAAAACTGTAAAAGCTGCAATGTTTTTTGTTTGTCTCCTGTAAAATTTGAATAAAGGGACTTAACACATTTGCGAATTAAACTAACGATATGAAAATCGCTTTTTTGTGGACGGTATTTAATACTTTTTGAGCAACCCTGTAAAAATATAACTAAAATTTTCGGGGTAGTTCATTTTATGCGTGCAATAGACGGACTCCATATATTTGAAGTACCGATTACCTACTTACGTATCATTAAAAATATATTAAAAGTGTTTTTTTTTGGCTCGCATAATACGAAAGCATGTCTTCTGCAGGTTGGTAGAAATATATTAATTAAGAATACTCAAAGCGTAAAAAGAATAAAAGTGATTAAAAATGTTGAGTTCTTGAAAGTTTCGTGTGGAAGGAATCTTTATTGATTTTTGTATACGTGTGCTACTAAAATTATTCTTAGTAATCTTTGCTTTTAACAAAATATTCCAATAAATATTTTAATGCAATGATGTGAAACTATTAATAAAATGTGCGTAATGTCTGTATCTCAAAACGTACAATAAAAATATACATTTTTCTTATGTTTTCCCAAAAAGAAATGTGTGTTCAGTAATTTATGTGTGAATTCATACATCTCTTGTTTGCTCGTCTTTATTTTGCAAAACATGCTTGTGTATGCTAATTTGCTTTTCTTTTTTTTTTTAAATAGGCGCTAAACGTCTGTCTGTTTAAGAAAGAGGGGACTTAACAGAATTTGTTATTAGTGATGTTCGCTCATTGAAAATTCATAAATATTATTTGTCTTTACCTTGGAGCATACCTCATTTATAGTTTGCTAAATTGAACTATCCAACAAACTAAATTTTTGTTAAATCTTCGTTACTGCGAAAGTTAATCTCAGTTCTAAGCAGAGCCGAAATACCAAACAGATTGTATAAGTCAAATATTAGTCCGGGTTTACGCTCCTTAACACCCGATGTACACGCTGACTTTTGTGACGTCTTGTTCTTAATTCTCTTCTGATGCAATTACCAAAAATTATTTGCGTTCAATTTTTCTTTTTATTTGTATACATAACTGATTTCTTAAGCAGCATAGCCACATAAAATTTTAACTAATCAATTTTTGTATTTGCTGGGAATATTATATTTTGCTTAACACACACACACTTCAAAATTGTATCTTTAAAGTTCATTTTATAGTTTAATAAATTATTTTTTTAGCTAAAAATTTTGGATGAACCAGTTAATTTTTTGCGTGGCCATGCAGCTTCACATCAAAGAAAGGAAAATAATAAAGGCCTAACCATAATCTGCTAATCTAGTTTCGTTCAGCTCTGTGAATACATTCAATCACGTTTGCCAAACCCAAACAAGCTGTGTGAACTTTTCGTTAAGTTTCGACAAAAAATTCTTTAAATACAAAACGAAACTGATTGCAATTTACTAAGGTGTAGGTGTATAATAATAACAAACAGGAAGTTGTAATGGTTGCTTGTGTATACATAAGAGCAGAGAGGAAAGTGACTAAAGTTTACAGTGTAAACCATTACATCAAACATATGTTATAACCAGACGTCGGCACCAATAGCCCCGGGGGGCGGACATCTTATGCTTTTTGCACACATAGGACCCGAACATCAACAATTTTCGTTAAAAAGAGCGTAAAAATACATTCGGTTAAGTGTTGAAAATGTCAGTACTTTTGTACTTTTTTCGGTACTTTTTCATTTCTAAAATACCGCAACGCTTTCAGTACTTTTATATTATTATATATTTTATGTCTTGCGCTTTTCAACTATTAATGAATTAGCAACATGTTCAACGTAATACTGAAGGTAGAATCAGGCTTTAGCCCCGCTTAGCCAAACCTAAACGGAACATGCGTTCGTTTTTAGAATTCGAAACGCAATGAAAACGCTTGCCGAACAGTAATGTAATTTCAGTAAACATTTGCATTGCTCTTCATATGCTAAAAACGAACGTGTGTTCTACTACGTTCCATTAATGTTTTACTAAACGGGGCTTTTACGTTTTATTACGTTCCAAATCAGCTGTTTTTGCTTTGTATGTGTATTAAATATAAATAAATAGTCTAGTAGGTAGTGTGCTGGCTTACTATACGTGAGATCGCGACTCAAACCCCATGGCAGACATCTCCAACAAAACGAAAAATGAAAAAAAAAAATATTTCTTCGCCGACATCTTTCTGGCAAAAACTTTATTAGTAAAATAAAATTGCCATGTAAAAGTTTCTCAAAAATCTGTCGTTCGGAGTCGACTTTAAACAGTAGGTCCCGCCACTCATGTATAATTAACACATACAAAGTAAGTAGTGTGAGAAGCTAGGCCATAAACCTGCATTTTTTTGTATTTCAATTATACACCCAAAAAAAATTAAATTAAAATATGAAATAAAAACTAGGAAACTTAATATGTAATGCAATGTATGAAACTGCAATATGTAATGATGACTACAAATCCATAAAAGCTTGTGAGAAAACTACCAACGTCGTTCGTTTGAAAAAAGTGCACTGGCTACGTAGAAGATTACAATTTTAAAATTCTGGTACCTGAATATTTCAAGGGGTTATATTTTAAGGTCATCTGTTTCGGACATCGGTAACCACAAAATTTCCATACATTATTATGTATGTAAATCTTTCCATAATGATATTTTCTGTCTGTTGAAATATTGACATCCTTTACAAAGGGAAAAATTCACAGCTTTTTCTTTGAATTTTTAAGTGATATATGTCTATTGTTCCGAAGAGTAATAAATGTCATCAAAAAGCACAACAGTTTGTAAACAATATTTGTTTGAACACTGCTTGAAACAATAATTACTATCAATTTTCCTCTGGGTTATACATATGCCTCTCACATATACACTCACATTTTTATCATGTTCTTGTGCCGACGTCTGGTTATAACAAAGTAAAATTGATGCGTTATTTTGACAGCTGATACTCATTCAACTGAGTTGTAACAGAAAAAGGAACATAAATGATTGCCAAACATTTCAAATACGACTTTACGAACTCTATGCATTTTAAACATGCTTTGCTACTTGTATTTAGGAAACCGATCACAATTTTTATAATTTTTTATATATAATTTAATATTATTTTTGCAGCACCATTGTAAAAAATGTTTATTTTAATAAAAAAATAAGTTTAAATTTGGTTATTTACGACATTAGCATTTAAATTCAGAAAAGTACAAAAAGCCACTCAAAAGGCTAACAAAAAAAATACCCACGCATTCGACAGACTTTTTGCTAAGTCTTTAAGGGCCATGTTTTGCGTGCGAGTTTAAACTCAAAATTAAGTTAATCTCCAGTTAAACTTCGTTTTCAGTTTTTGAGTTTACTTAATCTTGAGTTTAACCTTACGGTTAAGCAGTTAATCTTAAGTTTAAACCACCAACGTTGGTGGTTTAAAATTAAGATTAACTATCAAAAGTAGTTGACAAATTTTATTTAAAAAAAAGCTTTTAAGTGAGAAAAAGCCGAATAAGACAAATATTTAAGGGTGTTTTCTTTTCTACAAAGAAAATGTCACCCTCTTACAAGGTGCATTAAAAAAATTGCTGACCAACCCTGTTATAATGTAATTTTTTATTTGAAAAGAACATAACACAAATATTAAAAAGGGTATGCCCTGTGTTTACCACTGAGGAATGAGGAAATGGCAATTTGTTCAAAAGCAGTTCAATGTAAATAATAATATTTAAAATTAATTTAAAAAAGTGTTTTGTACGTATTAAATGTTTTATATTTATTAACGTTAAGGTTTTAGATTTAAAAATATGTTGTATTTTTTGATTTGTTTCCAATAAAATATGTAAATATGAGAAAAGTGTTGCCAGATAGCTAAATTTTCGACTTCATTTTTTGAGCGCTGTTTTTTATAACAAAAAACAATTTTTTAACACTGTTCTAACACTGAATGCAATTTTTTTAAATTACTGACCATGTGTCTTTAATAATGTAATATTTCCTTAAGGTTACTCCACAAAACAATGAAAAAATTAACTTCAAAATTGGATAAAGATACCATGCGGCTTTTTTAAATTTCATCTGGTAGCCCTATAAATAAACAAACGTCATCTGCTTTACAGGGCATTATCAGCACTCTCGATTTATACAGGGCATAAAATGCAATGCCCTCCACCATTGGCAAGTGCGAATTATTTAGAATAAAACATACCACCCTTTTTGAGGGCGAAACATTTTTAAGAAACAAACACAAAATTGCATTTTGCACATGCACAATGCACATTTTTTGATAGAAAAGAAAACATCATAAGTGACTATAAATTATATAAAACACAAATTGATAATAGACAGTCTTAATTTATTTATTATTTTTCAAAAATTATTTTTTTTCTAAAAGATCAATAGTATTCAGCTTTTGTTTGTTTGTTTTTGTTATATACAAAAGCAAATTGTTATGAAACACTTTGCAATTTTTGCTTATAACTGTGGCAGCTCTACAAGGTTAATCTCCAGTTAAACTCCCACTCAAAAAATGAAAACTCAGTCAACTGAAGATTAAATTTAACTGGAGACTAACTTAATCTTGAGTTTAAACTTGCACCCAAAAAATTGCCCTAAATAGTACAGTATTGTAGTTAGACCATGAGGCCTTAAGTGAACTATTTGTTAAGTTTCTGCGAACAAGTTTCTTTAAGGATCGACATAACGAAATTGATTGTAATTTACTTAAGTCCTCACTACAATATTCTAATCCTACTGTCAAAAAATCTGTCAAATACGGACGCAATTTATTTAAGACTTAAGTGGCAATTTATACTTTTTTGAATTTAAGTGTTAGATACAGTGAATAAACAACTCTAAACTTATTTTTATTAACCCAAAATTTTTTTATAATTGTGCTGTAGAATTAATATAAAACTAAATGTAAAAATGTTATAAAAATTTTTTCTCACATCGATTTCAAATCGTATTTAAGCCGAAAGTACATACCATCCGTTTCATGCGTGCTTGCGTTACATTCGTATACCGAAAAAGTAGAATCAGTGTAGTTGTTTGTGACAAGTTACAGAAGAAATGATAGACGCATAGAAAAGTAGAAAGTAATCCTACTTTCTATGTGACTCATGCAGTGTTGGAAAAAGTCAGCAGTTTTTAAACTTGGCATGCCAAATTATATACTATTGTGAATGGTTTCGATAAATATGTTTGAATAGTATTACAGGCGAAACTCAACAAGTTTTAATAGCGCCTCACTATTATTTAATTTTCAAAATAAAACACTTTATTTAACTACAATATCGTTTTTATTTCAATTTTCAATTCAATAGCGAGAAGCGCTTTAAAATTATTTTGTTTTATTCCACCAACTTTCAAACTAGAAGTAATTTTGTTTTACAAATTTCAATAAGAAGAAACTTCAAGAAAAAATTGCGACGTGACTTTTGACAATTGACCGTTATTCCCGTCGTTTTCAACATAAATATGTATGTACATATGTGTATATAAAATAAAATATAAAACCAGATAAATAATTATCTATTTGGATATGTATGCATAAATATGTACATATATGAAGATCAATTTGTTTGTACATTAGGATATAGTAGATAATAGAGGTCTGCAACGAATAACTTTTTTGCTTCATGTGTGCAACTCGTTGTCGGATAAATAGAGTACTTACTCTCTCTCTAACAGCTCAAGCAGTGAAGAGAAGAGAATGTGTGCGAGACAAATACGAGTAAGTATTTATCCGAAGCTGCTTATGTTCCGTAAAAAGAGTACTCATTGAAAAATATATCCGCAAAAACAAGTACTCCTAAAATTATGTTCACTTCATGTGGTACTTCAAATACTCGCAGCATAAAACAACACATAACTGATGTTTTTTTTATATATAAATGCTTATGTGTATGAACAAACGACATGTTAGGCATATATTTATTAATCATTGAAATAAAAAAATAGAAATCGAAAATAGTAAATTTTTTTGAAAAATATTTTTTTTTCGCTTTTTGATTTAAAAAATTCTTTATTTTCAATGAACTAAAAACAAGTAAAATAACAAAAAAATCACTTAAAATTACTAAAACGTAAAAAAAAACATAGTTTTTATTTCATATTTTCAGAGATCATTTAAAATGATAAAAGTATGTAAGTAAAAGTGTAACAAATAAAGTTAAGTATATGTATATAGAAGAGAAGGAACTTTAAAAACTTTAAAATATTTGTGAATTTATTTAAAAAGAAAAACAAAACATAAAAACATTAATCCTTAAATAAAAAAAAAACTAAAAATTCATGTCCATAAAACTCAAAACTAGAGATCACTTTCTATTCTTTCTATTTCTTCGTATATTTTTGTTTTATTCATATTAGAGTGTAAAAACATTATTTTGTTTATTGTAGCTCCGTTAGTTCCAAGAGCAGACCTCTTCTCAGAAATAAGATTTCTTGCCTTCGAAAAATACATACATAGATAAATGCATACATACATAATTGAATAGTCTAAAAAATAACATTATAATTCGGTGCGAATTGATATAATTTCATTTCTACAACAATAAAACACATATTCTTACCCTACAATAAAACAAACGGTAATATTTGTTTTCCACAGGCTATTTGCACATACATTTTGCGAAAACAAGACATCTTTCAGTTTGTTTATTATTTTATTTGGCAATGCATGTATACATACATGCACACACGTATACACGCATATGAGAATAAATTGCTTAAAGAGAACAATACGTTTACATATTTATAGTCTTTGGTGTAGATCTTTTCTTTGCCAAACTTCTTTGTGGTATTTGCAGTACTCATTGGTATTTGTAGTACTTCGTGAAGTTTGGTGGTACTCATTGTACTCGACATGTTTTGTGTCGGTATTTTCGAGTAAGAAAGAGAGTTGAACATGTATTTGTATGAAGAGAACGCAGTCAAATAGCAACAAGAAGTTATTCGATAATTTTGTTGTTCTCAAAAAAGAGTACTTTTCTTCTTCGGATACTTCGGATAAGTGTACATGTTTGCAAGATCTTATGTACTTTTTGAAGTCAAATACATTTGTGCAGACCTTTAGTAGATAAAGGGTAAATAGTAAATAAATATACAGATATGTAAATGGTTGTAATCTACAATTATCTTGACGCAACAAATAGTGTATTACTATTTTCGAATTTTTCTTTTTCCATTATAAAAATATTAATAAAAACATATTTCATAATAAAGATTACTACTAATTTAAGAGGAAAATACATTAAAATACATAAATGAAAGTAAAAACTGCTGACTATTTCTAGCAAAGCATGAATCGCATAGAAAAGTAGAAAGTAAACCTACTTGATGCATTCTATGCGTCTATGCGTTTTCCTCTGTAACTTGTCTTAAACAACTGCACTGATTCTACTTTTTTGGCATACGCATGTAACGCATGAAACGGATGGTATGGACTTTCGGCTTTAGTCTTGTTAAGTACTTACTGAAATTTTTTGACGCAACTTAACGAAAAGTTCACTTAGAATGTTCTCTTTTGGCAAATGGAATTGTGTGTATTCGTAGAGTTGAACGAAACTTGATTATCATATTACAGTTAGGCCTTTAGCTATTTATGAGTGTGCAATAATAACAAGCAGCAAATTGTAATGGCTGCCATTTATGTGCAGACGCCGGCACAAAGAGAACATGATAAAAATATGAGTTTATTTATAAGAGGCAGGTGTTAACCCAGAGGAAAATTGTTAGTAATATTTTCAAGTGTAACCTAATATTTTCAAGTGCAACCAAATAATATGTATATGTAATGGAAAATATAAAAAAAAAATTACAGCGCCAAATCCCTAAAGACTGCGTATTTAACTCGACAAATATTCTTCTAAAAATGGAGATAATTTCTCATTGTTATTAGTGAATCTCATTGAATATTAGTGAATCCTACTGTAATATATTGTTATGAAAATGAAAACAGTGTAGAATCGTTTAACAATAAAAACGATAAACAAAAGCTACCAGCTACACTAACACATACATCGAACTTATTATAAGTAAACCAACAACAACATCAGTATGAGAGAAAAAGGGATAGACAAGTAAGCAAAAGCAACAACAAGCAATATGTCGCTATAGAATTCTCGAGAAGGCGAAACCCCGAAAGTTCCACATCAAGAACCTTCATCAGACTGATTCATGTGCATCTAAAAAGGCAAGAAAAAGCAGACAACGAGTCAGTAGTAGGATTCAGTCAGTCTTGTGTGAAGTTGCGTGCGAAGTAAACAGTCGTGGTTTGAAGATCTCCGCTATACAGGTCTAGCGAACAAGTGTTGTTGCTTACAAAAAGGTTGTGAGCAGGGAAAAATAACGAACAAGTAATTATTGTTGTATAAGTTGGAATCAGTGGCACATAAGATAGTGCGGGCAATAAAGAGTTTAATTGAAACTAAATACATATTTGTTTTTACTTTGTTTGCAATCAACGAACTCATATTTTAAACGTTTTTAAAAAGTTAAAAACGTAACAATTGGTGTCAGAAGTGGGACTGCAAAAATCCAAAAGTAAAAATAAATAAATAAGAAAAAAAAATTAAATTAAAATGAAACTCTCTGAACTAAGAGTGGAACTGGAGCTACCAACAACGGGCACAAAGAATGAACTGCAAAGGCGGTTAAGGGAACAACTGCAGCTTCAGGGCATTGACATTGATTCCTATAAGTTCGAAGACGATGAGGTACGACAGTTACAGGCCCCTGTAACCCCTAGCGGTACAGACATAAATTCGTTGCTAGCCGCTATGATGGAAAAATGCAAGTATTAGCTGATAAACAAGAAGCTTCCCGAAAAGATAGTGAACAAATTATGGAAAAAATGGAAGTAGCAAACCAAAAGCTATTTGAAGCTTCTACAGCCGAAAATTAGAACATGCAAGAGAACAAAAAGCTATTTGGAGCTTCTAGAGCAGAAAACCACAAACTGCAAGCAGCAATTTTGTAAAAAAATTGAGAAGGAGCTCGCAGCGACATCAGGGAAGCTGCAGGAAATACATGAGTCGGTCAGCAAAAGAATCACTGGTTTCGAGAAAAGGGTGTCACATTTAGAAAAGACCTTTGACACCAAAGTGAACGATTTGGAAAAGATCGTTGACACGAAAGTGAACGTTTTGGAAAAGACCGTCGACGGAAAACTCGTAATGATGGAGGAAAAGTTCAACAATCTCCAGAGCCAGCGACCGGAACCAGTGCGAGTCGTATCCGAAAATACCGGCAGGATAAAACCTTGCTTTGATGGTAGCTCACCCCTATCCGTATTCAGGTTCCAATTCGATACAGTAGCCAGCAGGAACGGATGGGACGATGAGGAAAAGGCTTTGGAACTAATTTTGGCGTTAAAAGGTGTCGCAGCCGAGATCCTAGAAACCATGCCAGCCAGCCATAGAAACAACTACAACGACTTAATGGTGTCGTTACAGAATAAGTTCGTCGATGAACATAAACGAGAATTATAACGCATGGAGTTAAGGTGTCGGGCGCAAAAGGCTAATGAGTCACTTCAAGCCTTTGCAATGGAGGTCGAGAGATTGGTGCAGCTTACATACTCAGGAGAAAACCACCCGTTAATAGACAACTTTAAGACCGAGGCGTTTGTTAATGGCATACGCGACCCTGACATTAAACTAGCGGTATGTTCTACGCAGAAGACAACATTTGCTGAGACCGTGGCCTTCGCACTAGCCCAGGAGACCGCTCGCGCTTTTTCTAGACCACAAGTAAACAAAGTGCGAAAGATGGAAGTCGTTGGGAAGAGGAATGCCTTTTGAATAAAGTTAAAGAGATGTTGAAGCAAATTTTTGGGAGAAAACGGACAAAGGACTAAACTTAAATGCTTCAACTGTGGAAAGGGTGGTCATATCCAAAGAAACTGCAAAGCGCCACGTAAAAGATCCAGATCCGTCTCACCATCAAGGAATAATAAACGGGCGAATTACCTACCACCTTCACAAGAGTCCACGTTAAACTAAAACGAGCTAGCACTGAGGGCCAAGTGCTGGCTCCCACAAGCGAGGGCCCCACAGTCTTACGGCATGCGGGTACATATATGGCAGACAACACATCAATGTGGAGATACATCTTGACGTCGGATACAAGCATCAAGTGCACGCCAGAAGGATAGTTGCTGTCGAACAACAAAAACAAAGACCATGAGTATGAAAGAGATAGATAACGAAAACACAATGATGAAACGGGTAGATCCAAGAAACGCCGCGGAAAACATGTGGATAGCTATGATCATCATGCTACTGAAAGTGCAGATGTAAAAGCTGGAAAAAGACGCAAGAAAATTGAAGACGATGATTCCCAATTAATGCCATTAGCAGAACGAAGAGATGTAAAACATGGAAATGCTGATGCTCTCTCGAGCCGACCTTGTAATTTGGAGCATAAACATTGTGTGAAGGCTGAGGAGAAGGAAGCCATCATCGATATCCGGCTAACGCAGATCGAAGCCAGCGAAGACTGGTCCGAAGCACAAAGAAGTGACCCAATATTGGCGAAGATTATAGCAGCTAAGGAAGAGGACAAACGGCCTACCAGAAATAAGATATCCGCAGAGGGCTTTCTTACAAAAGCTTATTGGGCACAACGGGACAGTTTAAGGTTGATAAATGGATGCTTATATCGATATTGGGAAAGCGCTGACGGTAAGATTTCATCCAACCTGTTAGCAGTGCCTTCCTCCAACCTATTAGTAGTGCCTTCCTCCAAAATGAATGAAGTGTTAAATGAGTGCCATAATGGAGGTAGCGGAGGACACCTTGGGGTGACAACGTTGACGTTGGAAAGACTAAAACAACGTTTTTATTGGGTCGGATGTTATCAAGCAGTAGCGGATTGGATAGCAAACTGTACCCATTGTATTGGAAATAAAGGTCCCGTAAGAAGAGGTCAGTTGCAACAATACAACGCAGGCGCACCTTTGGAGAGGATAGCGATGGTCAGTGATAGAATGAAAGCCAGGTATGATCGTGCAGCAAACACAGAGGGTTTCCATGAAGGACAACTGGTACTATTCTACAATCCAACGCGGAAGACGGGATTATCCCCCAAGTTGCAAAGTAGCTGGGATGGACCGTATAAAATAATTAAACGGTTAAACGATGTCGCGTACAGGATACAGAAAGCTGGCAGCCCCCGGACAAAAATGAAGGTCGTACACAAAGAGCGACTGGTAAAATATGGGAGAAGAGATAATGAGCCTATTCGGGACGAACAGGCTTAAGTGGGCGGCAGTGTTACGAAAATGAAAACAGTGTAGAATCGTTTAACAATAAAAACGGTAAACAAAAGCTACCAGCTACACTAACACATACATCGAACTTATTATAAGTAAACCAACAACAACATCAGTATGAGAGAAAAAGGCATAGACAAGTAAGCAAAAACAACAACAAGCAATGTGTCGCGATATAATTCTCGTGAAGGCGAAACCCCGACCGTCCCACTTCAAGAACCTTCATCAGAGATTCGTGCGCATATAAAAAGGCAAGACAAAGCAGACAACGAGTCAGTAGTAATTCAGTCAGTCTTGTGTGAAGTTGCGTGCGAAGTAAACAGTCGTGGATTGAAGATCTCCGCTTTACAGATCTAGCGAACAAGTGTTATTGCTTACAAAAAGGTTGTGAGCAGAGAAGAATAACGATCAAGTAGTTATTGTTGTATAAGTTAGACACAATGGCACATAAGAAAGTGCGGACAATAAAGAGTTTAATTGAAACTAAACACATATTTGTTTATACTTTGTTTGCAATCAACGAACTCATATTTTAAACGTTTTTAAAAAGGTAAAAACGTAAAAATATTTTTGGGTGTATAATTGAAACCTGAAAAAAAGCGACATGAACCTTTTCTTTAAAAGTTGACAAGCAACTGAATGCAATTTTACGCTCTTTTTAACTCACATTGTTGATGTTCGTATCCTATGTGTGTAAAAAGCCGAAAATGTTCTTCCCCTGGGGGACATTGGTTTATGTGTATACATTAGAGTATATTAGATTAGTAAACAATGCAGTGGCGTTAACAATACATGGTGGTAAAAACAGATGTGAGAAAAGAAATCATTTTAATATTTTTTTTATATTTATTTCAAAACTAAGCTTACAACACAATGTTGGATTTAATAAAATAAGTACAGATTTGCTCACTCAAAAGTCTTAAAAAAATTCGCCACGCATTTGACATACTTTCCGCTAAATTTTGAGTGTAGGACTAGCTTGTTGTAGTTAGGCTGTAAAAAATTTTATTTCTTTTTTCGCTCGCATAAAAACATATGTAATATTTGACGAGTTAGGTTTGACGTGTGTGAACCCAAACTGAAAATATTTGTGTGATTGATTATAGAAATAAATTTATTGATTGATGGATATCAATATTTGCCTTTAGACTGGCGCAACAGTTTGAGATTTAAATTATTACTATTAAATGAATTTGTCTTGTTGAAATATGTATTCATCCTCAGTGCCCAATTTCCTAACACTTTCGGTGAGATTTTCTCTTAAAATGTCTAAATAGACCATGATATCCACTATCGACGGTATGAGCTCTAAATTGTTCAAACATCGCATACCATTATGTATCCGCTATTGTGTTTAGCTGTTTAAATTTTTTAATTGAAGATTGTATACGGTTTTCTACAAACCAGTTGGCGACATTTTATGACAAAGATGCGGTATTAACTTACATTCGTAAACAGAATTTTTTCCGGAACTCTGTGGCTTCATTTATATACTCTTTAGCTAAAGTAATTCTTATTTGCTATCAACTATAAAATACAAGAAAAAATAGATAAGAGTGCCCTGGTAGTCTAGTGGGTAGTGTGCTAGACTATTAGCGTGAGGGTCGTGGGTTCGATTCCCACCAGAGACTGGTCTGTGGCACTACACCGAGCACAAGGTCGAAGTTACTCAGCTCGTATATAATTAAAATATAATTTGTAATTGTATTACAATTAATAAATAAAAAATAGATAAATATTGTAAAAATTACTTTTTTCTCTATTTATAATATAACGAGCATTTTCTCTCAGGAATTGCGAAATATTTTAATATTGTAAAATGTCGTGCTTCTGTTAGATACATATATGTTTTTCATATCATACCAGAGTAACAACAACAACACATCGTACTTGTGCCATCATACTGCATTCCAAAGGTGTTATGAAAAAAAATATTTCTTTGACAATTTTTTATGCAAATTAGTTTATTTTTTAATTGTGAATGATTTTTTTTTTCAAAGATGACCAATTTAACTTGCCATAAATCAGGCAAACAATGATAAACTTCAATACATTCGAAAATGATATTTTTCAACACCCCGTAACAAAAAAGTTTTCCTGTAGTTACTGCGAAATCGAACAATGAAAATTTACAGTAATTACGTTCGCTTACGTAAAAATTACATAATATTTCTGCAACAATTAATCGATGTGTGATCATGCAGCTCTAAGAGGCGGACTAACAAATAAATTTAAGAAAATACACGACAAATGAATTGTTTGTAGTTCTGAATACATTAACAAACTTTAGATATTTTATATATGGACACATCGATAGCTTAATATTGAAAGGGCGTAACTCGATTTACCTTAAAATCGCGTTTTTGATGTTTTGTGGTAGTATACATCGAAATACATCCGCTTTCAAAAATTCTTGCTTACAACTGGAAGTTATGTCAATTTTAAACAATTTTATATATATATATATAGTGTGGACCATCGGTTATTTCGAATGAGGCAATACTTATGTCATCCTATTCTGTCAAAAAATTCAGTATATTATCTCCACTGAACGCAATGAATCGATTTACGCTTTTGCAACGTTGGGATTTACTAGAAATTTGTTTCGAAAACAAAGACAATTGTTCGGAAATTTCTCGAAAATGTACAAAATTTGGTAGCAGAGAAGGAGCAACAGAGCCCGGTGTAAGCAAGTTTATTGCTAAAGTTCGTAAAACTGGTTTAATTGTTGATGCGACGTGAGCGTGCTCGTACAGTAAAAATTCTCGAGATGGGCCAACGAGAAACTACACAATGATGTCGATTTTGCCAAAAAATCATCTTTTTCGGATGAAATTCATTTTCATCTTGGTGGCTACGTTAATAAGCTAAATTGCCGTATTTGGGACTCAGAAAACCCACACGTGGTCTTACAGAAGCCAATGTACCCTTTATGAGTGACTGGTGCGGGTTGTGGAGCTGAGGCAACATTGGCCCATGTTTCATTGAAAATGAGGATGGCGCAACCATTACGGCCAATGGAGACACCTATCACAACACGATTTTTGTACCCGCTTTCCATTGTATTGATGTGAACGATGTTTGGTTCCAACAGGATGTTGAAACTTGCCACACATCTCATGCCACAATCGATTTATTGCGTCAAACGTTTGATGTCCGCTTAATTAGCCGAAATGTGAATTAGCCGCCAAGTTGCGAATATGCCGACAAACCAGGACAATTGAGCATTTGAAGGCCAACATTTGTAATGCCAAAACGTTTATTATCTTTGTTTCTTCTAACTTTCAACTAATAAAAAAGCCCTAAGCCTTTTTTTCTATCCTCGACGTTAAAGGAGTGTTAGCTAACTGGAATTTGAGCTCTAACTCATTGGATTTGCCATGAACATCAGAAACAAATTGAAGTTAGGAATAAAATTAATTGAAATATTCAAAACTCAACAGGTTAGTGTTTTTATATAA
This sequence comes from Sarcophaga caerulescens, assembly GCA_927399465.1. Taxonomy (NCBI): domain Eukaryota; kingdom Metazoa; phylum Arthropoda; class Insecta; order Diptera; family Sarcophagidae; genus Sarcophaga; species Sarcophaga caerulescens. Next base: position 88,993,469 of record OV656872.1, on the reverse strand, counting down.
TAGTTTTTATCGAAACCATTGAAACTTTTACATTATGGATTTCAACAAATAAATAAAAAATTAAATAAAAATTATAGAAAATTATTGATAAAAAAAAATTATTGAAAAATAAGTTGCTATAATAGATCATACTCATCAAACTATCATTTAAAACTTCTTTCTTGGCTGTACACCAAATTCATAAAAATTATGACTTCACTGTAAAATAATTTATTTGTCATTTTGTAATCAAAAAAGCTATGGGTTAGTTAACTTCGAAGACAGAAACACGTTTTATGTTAGACGAACTCAAAAAATTTGAGTTAGCTAACTTTAAGGACAGAAAATATTAAGTCATCGATATGCACTTTTTGAATTCTTTTTGCAACAAAATTTACACATGCATCTTTTTCTAAGCACATGTGCAGCTATGAATATGTATATTAGAGCGACTCACCAAAAAAAGTCCTCGATGTACCCTAATAAAAATGAACGTTGAATTTTTTTAAGATGACATTTAAAATATTTCGGCTCCAGCTTTGACCTCTCGTGAGCTGGACCAATTCGAAAAAGGGTCTATTTTTGGATGTTCTGTTAATTTGAGGATCTGTTTCCTTACCAACATATACAATATGTATATCATAAGAAAGGCTTTTTTAAGGCGCGTCCAACTGTATATACAATTTTTCCAAAGAAGATCATCCATGTCCTTTTTTTAAGGATATTCTATGAAAAAAAAAAGGTTTTTGAATTTTTTGTTCGGGGTTTTTTGTAATAAAAATGCCAAATTGACATATTTTAATCTTTAGTCGATATAAGTAAATACGGGTCTCAGCTTTTTTTTTGAAATTCAGCTCACGAGAGGTCAAAGCTGGAGCCGAAATATTTTAAATGTCATCTTAAAAAAGTCCAAGGTTAATTTTTAGGTACATCGAACACGAATTTCGCTTCCATACAACTTGAGTCGCTCTAATGTATATATGTATGCATAGATCGAACATTTCACATTTAGTTCTTTCTTATGCTGCAATATCGTAAATATTATTAATAAGCACATATTTTTGGTTTTTTGTAAATGTTTATTGTTAGTATTCATTTTAGTATCGAGCACGAATTTCGCTTCCATACAACTTGAGTCGCTCTAATGTATATATGTATGCATAGATCGAACATTTCACATTTAGTCTTTGAATTATTTAGCTAATATGGCCCAATTTTCTTATATGCAAATAAAAATAAAAACAACTTTTTATTTCATATTTTTTCCCAACGTTTCGTGAATTCTTTGTTCACTTTATCAAGGGAGATTTTATCTATTTAAAAAAAATTAATATTTTAGAACAACAATCACTTAACAATTTTCACAATCACTTACATGTAATATTAATTTTATTTTACGTATATAAAATTAATTAAAAAAAAAAAAAAACAAAAAATTTTTTAAAATTGAAAAACTTAAAAATTTAACTTAACTTGAAAGACTTAGAAAAGCAACTAATATCCCTAAAAAATCTTACTCATTTATATATATGTATATTACAAAAAAAACAATTAAATATATAACAAAATATACCAACAAATATACCAACAAATTAATAAAACAGCTGTTTATGATTGTTTGCTGTTTATTACATTATCGCCAATTTATAATTGGCGCTCAAATTATCAGTGTCTTCCTTTATGTTCATTGTCCTGTGTATTTTTTGTTGGATACGTAAGCTCTCAACTGTGTAGCGTTTTCTCATATTCTTAATCTTGTCAAGTATCTTAATATTATCAAAATCAGGATTATGTTTTGTTCGTGTGATGTGTTGTGATAAAGCAGTACTTTCTTTGTTTTTATTTATGTCTGCTTTATGTTCCTTCACCCTTGTTTCTAAATTCCTCTTCGTCGTGCCAATGTAAACAAGGTTACAGCTATTTTTATTATCTCCTTTGCACGGAATTTCGTAAACAACATTATTTTGTTGTAAAATATCTATTGGTGTTTTTGTTTTTGTAAAAATGGTATTCAATGTTTTGTTCGGTTTGTAGGCGAAATTGATATTGTTTTTGTTAATTGTTGATTTCATATTTTTGCTGTCTGTAAGGCCTGGTATACATATATTTAACACTAAAAAACAAACGATCAATATTAGGGTTGTTATGCTCTCTACTCTGGTTAGGTTTGTAGGAATTAATTAATGATCTTATTAGTTTGATTGGAAACCCATTTTTCGTCAGTATATTTATGATTTTTTCCTTATTTATTGGATGGAATTTTTGGTCACTTATATCCAAAACTCTTTTTATAAAATTTCTTGCCGTGTTTATAATTTGTGGCCTTGGTTGCGTTGCATAGAAGTTTATTAGTCGACCAGAGGATGTTTCTTTAGTATACCAATTAAAAATTATTTTATCTTCGGCCCTGTATAGTTTGGTGTCCAGGTATGAAATTTTCCTGTCATCTTCAATTTCTATTGTGAACTGAATTTTAGGATGATAATTATTTAGCTAATCTAATATTTCATTCTTTTCATCTGCATTTATAATGGCTAAGATATCATCAACATATTTGGCCATAAATTTGATATTGATGTTCTTTCTGTTCAATTCAGCCAACGCTACGTCTAGTAAATTGTCCAGTACTATGTCAGCAATTGTTGGTGACAAAGGGTTCCCCATGGGCATGCCAAAAACTTGTTTATATATTTTGTTGTCATACATAAAGTAGTTGTTGTCAAGTAAACAAAATCTTAAAATGTCGTGAAATTTGGATCGTTTTATTTTTGTCTTATTTTTTATTGTGTCCCAATTTTCCATTATTTTAGTTATTGCTGTTTGAACTGGGATATTAGTGAACAATGACACAACATCAAAAGATACTAATATTTCGTTGTTGTCAAGTTCAATTTTTTCCAATTTCCGTTTTAGTTCAAGTGAATTTTTAACATTATATTTATCAGATATTATGTTCCCAAGTATCTTACCTACATATTTACTCAGATTATAGCAAGGTACATTAAATGAAGAAACTATTGGTCTCAGAGGTACATTGTCTTTGTGTATTTTGGGTAATCCATAAATTCTAGGGGCTATTGCAGCCGAGCAGGAAAGATATCTTTTTTCATCTGTGTCTATGAGTTGTTTTTTATGTAGATCGTTAATTAAGTTGTTGTTAACTTTAACCAAATTCACTGTTGGATCAGTTCTAGTGACCCTGTAAGTATTTTTGTCATCAAGCAAAATTTTCATTTTTTCCTCATATTCATGTTTATATAAGATTACTGTTTTATTGCCTTTGTCTGCATGTGTTACAATGATGTCTTTGTTCTTCTTAAGAAATTTTCTTGTCTTCTCATAAATAGCTAGAATAAATTTACCCCTTCGAGTAATTTTCATATGCCTCTTGAATTGTGTCACCCTGTTTGCCACTTTTGCCCTAGTCATTTCTTTTGCATCATTCTCTTCCTCATGAACTTTCTGGATGCATTGTTCTATATCAACTATGGTGTCTATGGGAGAAAAACTTTTTTTGCTTATTGGTAAAGCAAATTTTTTACCCAGAGATAGTAGCCACCGACTCTCCCATGGTAAGTCCACCTCCGTTTTATTTTCAAGAAATTCGGCGTTAAATTTTAATCCAAAATCACCAAATAGTCTCTCTTTCAGGGCGTTCAATTTTTTAATTTGTCTAGTTTTTGAAATAGTTGCTATGTGTTTTGACCGATTTTTCTGTTTTTCAATAAATGTTTCATAGTCGTCATTTGATATGAAGTTTTTCATACCAAGCCTAAGATTGTATACTTTTCTTCTGATCCTTGTCAAATCAATATTCGCTTGGGATATTTCCAGGCTCAGAAGTTTCCTGTGGAAATTGTCCATAATATTATCCAGTTTACCTTTTATTGTGTCACACGTAAATAATCCGGCCACCCCTGCTGTAGTGTTTTTTGTGTGTGGTGGTGTTATACCATAAAACCTGCATGACAATAAGAACCTGAGTCGCTGTTGTTTTTGAGCAAGTCTTTTTGTCTCATTACAATAATCTTTCATCATCCTGCATGTCTTATCGTCATATTTGAGAGCTACGTGTTGAAAAAACTTCATTCTTACATAATTTCACATTTAGTTCTTTCTTATGCTGCAATATCGTAAATATTATTAATAAGCACATATTTTTGGTTTTTTGTAAATGTTTATTGTTAGTATTTTTTTGTTTGCTTTTTTGTTATTATTATTAATATTAATTTTTTTATAGTTAGGTATATACATACATATAAATATATTTACAAATTATGAGATTTTAATTATAATAATATTGCAACAAATAAAAACATTCCAACTAATTTCACAGTTCAAATAATCCAAACTTAGGAGAAAAGAATTTAAAAAAGACTTTGATGTATATTTATTAAAACTTTTGCATACAGTAAAATCTTTTTTTACACGATTTTGAAATAACACGGTTCGTCAAGAAGAAAATTTTAATTTTTTTAAACGCTTTTTTTGGTTTAACACAAATTCCAAAAAAAAAAAATTATAATTTTTTCATGATTTTTTACAGTGTCTTACAGAATAACATCATTATGGCAACCAGAGATCAGCAACGAGTATTCAAAACGATGAGTAGATTCGAGTCATACTTATTATTTCTGATACTTATACGCATTCATACTTATTTTAATATCATACTCATTCTACTCATACTCAAAGTTGGAAGTACTCGTCGTATTCATACTTAACAATACGCATGATGTTATTGACTTCGACTCGTCTCTACTTAACATTTACACGAAGCACAAAATAAGTATGATTCGCGTACGAACACTACTATACTCACAAGAAGATTGTGTGTATGCTTTGCTTGTTGTCTTTGTCTTTCCTTTCTTCTTTGTTTGTATATGCAACAATAACAAAGGCTGTAAATTTTGATGAATGATTCGAGCCACTCGAATCACTTATAAGTATTTTTCTAAATTTATGAATCAGAATGAGTAGGCTTATGAATCAAACACATTTCGGATGTTGTGAGTTTGAAGTCAACGTTGTACTCATACTCATTGTAACCTATACTTATAAATCAATGCTGTAGCGAGTACGAATGAATCAGAGTAGTTGAATTTCAATTCTGTTGATTCACTCATACTCAAAATTGCATGAGTGCTTATGAGTAGCGGAAAAACGATTAATTGCTGATCTCTGATGGCAACTCTACTACACAGCATGTTTACTTTAAGTGAAATACCCTTTTTATTTAACATATCAGTTTATTGATGACGCAATATATAATTTCAAAGTGCTTAACCCTGGACGGTTACTCTTCGTCGAATCGACGAAGCTCATTTACACTTTATCATATAACTCTTTTATGGTTGACCAAATTTCGCTCATTTTTTCCACACGTTATTTGATAATAAATGCTTGCAGTCCGTAAATAAAAAAAATTTTTTTTGTTCGTCGATTCGACGAAGAGTAACCTTACTGTACAAAAATGACCATCCAGGGTTAAAAAATGGGTGGCCCGGGGACGTTTACTCACTACAAGCTTTCGTAATTAATCAACATTGTTTATAAAAAGAGCGAAATTTGGTCAAACATAAAAGAATTATATCATATTATCTTTTATGTTTGAGTAAATGAGCTTCGTCGATTTGACGAACAGTAACGAATTAGGGTGAAAGTGTTCGTCGATTCAACGAAGAGTAACCTTAATGTACAAAATAGAAGAGTAACCGTCTAGGGTTAAAGTTAATGTTTAAGTTTATATTTTTTATAAACTGATGACAGCTTCAAATTATATAATCGGAATCGTTAATAACTTTTCAAAAGGTAACATAGTGTTAGGTTGTTATTGCAAAAACCAATTTTATTTAATTTCGTTTTTACAGTGCCCTTATTAATAATAAATATGAATTGTTTTGTTTTATTAATGGAGTTTGCTATCACTTTTTTTGCACGGTTTTTTAAGGAAATATTTGAATTTTTTTCATTTAAATTTTTTCATATTTGGTATCTCGTTATTCTATGTAGAGGCCCAGTTCCGCGCTAGATCTGGTATTAGACTGATGCATTTGGTTGTTATTGATATGTTGACCATCGTGTCGGATAACTGCTAGAGATTGTCCAGTGTCCCAATAATACTTAGATAATACGATTTGTGTAATCGACGTAATCTAGTAGGTAGTGTGTTGGCTTATTAGACGTAAAGCCCGGGTTCGTATCCTAGGTCAGGCATCAAAGCGAATTATGAAAAAAAAATATTTCTTCGGCGACTGCCTCTCAGCAGATTTCTGGCAAAAACTCTGAGAGTAAATAAAATTGCCAGGAAGAGCTTCTCAAAAAATCTGTCGTTCGGAGTCGACTTTAAACTGTAGGTCCCGCCAATCATGTGTAAAATTAACGCACACAATATAAGTGGTGTGAGAAGCTAAGTCGAAATCCTGACTGCAGGGTTGTAGTGACCAATTACGTATGTACATATGTATGTAATACGATTTGTGGCTCTGGTTGATTTATCTCCTAAAGCCGTATCTCTGTCGTTTGAATAAAGTGTATTATTTCCAATGCCCTTGTGGGTACTGTTCACATCACACCACTTTTCCATAGACAACACATCAGTCTGAAATTTACTCTGAACTTTGATATGCTCTTGACACTGTCTACATGTCCGCAAAGTAGTTATTTTATTGTACTCACTGCGCTTCGAATGATACACGTTCCAGTGAAGCTGTGAGCTTTCATGTTTCTCTTAATAAAATATTCTTCGGACCTCTTTCCCAGTTCTTCGAAATTTCTTTTTTACCCAGAATTTCTCCTGAGAAGATTTTCTCTCGCTATGTGGACAACTCTCATTGAAAGACTTAAATGACAGAAATAAATCACCCTAGATTAATTTTTACTATTCTTCCAAATTTTATCCAATTGGTCTTCATATAATTCCTGAATATTTTGGGATCGTACATATATCGATAGTTCGAGAAGGAGTATTCATCGAGGACTCTCCATTTTTGGATCACGTCTATAAGTTCTCAGCGCAGATTGTTATGTCTAAAACTAATTTTGTTAATAATATTGGTTTGCTACCTCTATTAAATGTGATTAGATCATTAGTGTTGTGATATTCCATCAGTGCTAATCCTCTGCTATTAAAATTAGAACTACTGCGTTAGCATCGCATCCTATTAGTACTTCCCTATCTGTTTGTTTGGCTTCTCTGATCAGGTGTTGCAGCTCCGGCGTTGGTGGCAGTGTCGGGGAGACGAACGGCAAAGGTACTATCAGCTTATGAAAAAGATATTGTGGTCACTATCCAATGTTTTGGCTTCCAAAAACTATCCTCATACCTGTTCAACCTGTGGTGGAAGAGAGAATGATTCAAACTTCATCCCTTTCCTCCATCTGGGGGCGCGCTCATTTGAAGATCAACTTCTAAAAAAAAACGAAAATATTAAAATTAAATGTTAAGCGCCAGAGTTAAAGAAAGAGAGAAGAATATTAAAAAAAAAAAATGGAGAACGATTAGAAATATATTCACCACACTAGTCAAATGTTGCCAGAGATAAAGATTTCGAAGTCAGATATCTTAAAAGCGGACAATTCTCCAAATCAGTTAAAGAAATCTCTACTAGCGCAGAGACAAATAATGTGATCAAGAGTTTTAGGCTTTTCTACGTTACCTCAAAAAGTGCAGAAAAAAGGTTGCCTATATCTCACAAACTCTAATCTATGTTGGCGGTCGCATACCATAAAATGTTCAAAATTATAATTTGTTCTAAAAAATATTAATAAATGAAAAACTTACTGCTACATCTAAATAAAAGAAATTTATGACTCAATTGCGGACGGCAACTGAACTGATAACAATGCTGGCAAATAAAGTGATATTACGCGTGGCAACATTTTTCAGTTACCGAAAATTAATCGAAAATATGATTTTTACAGATTGGCGACTTGAAATGTACGTAAACAAAAGTATTTAAATCTATAAATGCAAAAAAAAAAAAAAAAGGATTACGACCAAGCTTCTCACACCACTTATGTTGTGTGCGTTAATTTTATACATGAGTGGCGGGACCTCCAGTTTAAAGTCGACTCCGAACTCTCAGAGTTTTTGCCAGAAATCTGCTGAGAGGAAGTCGCCGAAGAAATATTTTCATATTTTCGTTTTGATGTCTGACCTGGGGTTTGAACTCGGGACTTCAGTCTAATAAGCCAACACACTACCTACTAGACTACGGCGACTAATAAAAATCTATTCATATGAAATAAAACATAAGTGCAATAAAGCGATTAACAGTCTGCTCAATTTGCAATCTATTCTATGGGAGCCAAACTTACTTCCTGTGATGGTCCAGCGCCCACGGTGGATATTCTTATTTTGCTTTGAAATTCACATATACCTTCTGCCTTTTATCGGATGTACGTATTGGTAAGTCGTGATCACTGAACTTATCGGAAAATTGTTTCTGGATAAAGAAAAATTTATTCGAAAGAACGTACCCCACTTTATTTTTTATTTCTTTTTGAATTCTAGAAATAAAAATAATATTTTAATTTTATAATGTGCATACATATATTTATATATATTTTTAAAATATATTATGTTTTTCTTTATTTTATAAAAATATGTACATATTTAAAATTTATAGAAGTGTACTTAATTTTCAGTTTACCGTCTTTCACTCTATAGAAATATTAAAAGCAACTACAAACAATATGGCAACTTAAGTTAAAAATTGTTAGTTGCTATAAGGAATACATTTTCGGCAATTGCCAACGCAACTGAGGTTCAGTTGCAATCCGTAACGGAGAAATTATATGCAAAAATATGAAATTGTCATACTTCTTATAATGTATGAGGCATAAAATTCTTTCTTTAGAACTTTCCCTGAGTTCTTTAATAGAACTTTTACCAGACGTAGTGGAGATTAATCTGACCATCTCACATCATGGCTGCTTAATTCGGTGACGCCATAATTTTTCTGTTCAGAACTCAGGGAAACATTTTCATCAAAATCCTCAAAGTATTCAAAGAAACATCCATTATATTTGTGGCAGATTTTTCAGTTGAAACGATTTTGTTGCACGACGTCGACATTCATTTTGTATTATTTATTCTGAGCAAGGCAGCATTCTGTTAGAGAGACCCAAAAAATTCTTATAGAGGATGACGACACTATTCTAAGACACAAATAGTAAATATTTTACATTATTAACGACCAAAATTTTGTATTTCAAGTTTCGACTTCGTTGGTATAAAAAACATTTGTTAAAAAATACTTTGAAAAAATATATGCAGCTATTTTATAGTGCACTTTCAATTTAAATTATTTTTTATAATAATATTTAACTTCTGTTTACTTTCCAGGAAAAAAAGGAAAGAAAAATAAAGGAACCGTTATATCTTTGCAATCATTTCTATCGAATGGTGATGTTCCTGTGGGTACTACCCAGGTGGCTAAAAATATTCGCAATGTTGATGGTGAAGACAGTGATGAAGGTGGAAATGTTCTAACAGTAGTTTGTCAGCTTCCCACGGCTCCTCGAGCGAATAGAATTTTTGATGATAATGCTATACCTCATAAAGCACCTTATGTAGTTTACCTTACAAATTTGCCGTTTGACGTAAAAGAAGACGATGTATATGATTATTTTAATACCTATCAGGTGAAATCCATAAGACTTCCACGAGAAGATGGTGAAACAGGAAGAGTGAGGGGATTTGGTTACGTAGAATTTGAAACAAGAGATGATTTAATACAGTCTTTGGGTATACCTGACCCTACAATAAAAGGGCGTAGGATAAGAATTGATTTGTCTAATGAAAATGAACAGAATACAAGGCAACGGGGCGGCAGACGAGGTTACGAATCGCTAAGTGGAAATAACAATGATAGAGATTCAACAAATTGGAGAAGTGACAATATTCAAAAGAAGGAATCTTCTATGTTTGGTAATCTAAATAGAGACAGGAAAGCTTTATCTGATGATAACAAGTCTGCTGGCTCTTGGCGTATAAGAGACTCTTCTAGTTTAATTGAATCTTCGAAATTTGAACAAGTACATGATCGTGAAGTTTATGTAGATGATAACAAATTTGTTGAACGCCCAAAATTAATTCTTAAGCCACGTACGCTGCCGCTTCCAGATGTTAAGTTGCAAGCTGATATAGAATATAAAGATGCTGAAACAAGCGACTTGAAAAGTAAAGGGATTTCAGCTGAAAGAGTTTTCGGGTCAGCAAAACCAGTGGACACTATTGCAAAAGACTTGGAGATTGAGGAACGTTTAGCAGAAGTTCGACTACATAAAGCTATAAAAAAGGATGACTTGGATCAGAATGAATTAAATATAGGAAAGAACGATCAAGGTGTCAATGTTGACCGAAGTTGGCGCCGACCCCAAGCATGTGATGAGATTAGTAAACGAAGTGAGGATAAGAAAATATTTCGGTCAGGTAATATATTAATACATAAAATTGATTATAAATGTAAAGCTTATTCCTTTTAGACACAGTTGAAATGTGCACAATGTATTATTAAAAAATGAAATTAAGTGAGCATTAGATTATATTAGAAGAGTGGCGAGTGGAATAGAGCGATATTCACAGTTTCACTCCTTCACCAGAAAGGACCAATGAGTCTCTTTCTGACTTATCATAAAAGAAAAAGGATACGGAAAAAGAGAAAAGAAAACGAAAAGGCTAAGAGGAAAGGGAAGAAAAAGGAAGGCGAAAAACGACAATTAGCCATTATGACACCCGTATGTTAAATATCCCTATAAAGGAATCACCCTAGCCAGTCGATTCCGTGTATGAACTTAATTAGATCCTTAAGTTTGCAGTTCTTCACTTCCTAACTAGCCTGCAAACCGTTGCCTCTGTTTCTTCGCATAGTCTACAGATATTAGAGATATTTCTATTTCATCTGCTAATTCCGTATCTAAAGGGGCCATTCCCCGTTAGTACTTCTATAAAGACTCTCATCTTCGACCTAGTCTTGTTCCTATAGGATTGAGCTTTGCTCATAAGGAACTTGTATCCCTACAGATCATTATACATTCCTATGCAATCCTAAAGAAGAAGCCTAATGGTGGTCTCATCGAGTTTTCCTCCGTTGTAGCCTCCAAGGTTGAACCTAATCTTGTCAATTCATCCGCAATTTCATTGTCAATAAAGTCTCACCAGGTAACCAATATAATCCAACCTGATAATCTGGCATAATCGCCTAACAGCTTTTTATACACCCACACCAGATTTAACTTAAAAACATGACCTCTCAAATCCTTTAGTGTTGCATGAGTATCTACATAAATTCTAAAGCTTCAGCTCTTTGACTGACTTCTTCGTCCCACTGCCTGAAAAACACAAAATTTCACAGAAAGTCAGTATAAATGAAAACTTCTTTATCTATGCCCGTCTCCATTTTTAACTATCAGCCATGTCACAGAACGCAATTCCGATCGAAAGTGGTTTCAATTCCGAAAGTTGAGTCCTTAGAAAACGAAAAATTTCTTCGGAATGAAACCACTTCAAATTTTCAAAGTGGTTTTGATATTTTTGATGATTTATTAAAGAAAAATATTAATAAAACTTAGTCAAACTGAAAGACAAAATGGTATATTTCATTATTACATAGGTTTTCTAAGTATTTACTTAATATTTATGCTTAAGAAATTAAATTTTGTAAACATGCTGAAAAAAACAAAACAAAGTGATATATTTTTTCATCGAAGTATTGCCACGTTATTTTTTTGAGCAAACCACTTATTTTTGAGAACAAAAATTTATTAAGTAGAACAAATTTAAGCGGTGGCAACACAAACGATGGATAAAAGAAGATACAAAAATATTTTTACGTTGCATTTAATTCCGTTTTATAAAAATGTGAGTACAGATTAATTGAAATTTTTTTGTATTATTAACTTATATTTTTTTTAAGGGGTAAAGGGGCATTTTTCATATAAAATTTTTAATTTTTTTTTTATTTCAATTAAAATTTTTGTATCAGCGTCTTTTTCTTCTTTTGTTTTGGTTCTGCTTTTTATTCACCAATTATGTTTTTTTTTCTTTTGTCATGCACTACGTTGCCGTACTTTATTTGAAAAGTAGCAATTTTATAATTTTTGGGAATGAACAAAATCGTTCGGAATCTGAAGAACCTAAAACAAAATCGATCGGAATTGCACATACGGAATTAAAACCATTCCGATCGGAATCTGTGACATGCCTGTATATACTTTTGAGTTTATACGGCCTAGAAATTCTTATCAAGTGTTGTCATACTCGGTGTATCACAGAAGTAAACTTTGTTCTTTAAGCTATGCTAAGTGAGCCATCCTACCGTAAGCCACTAGTCCTAATGAGTTAGTCTAAAGAGGTTACTACTGTCACCTTCAAATATTCCTCACTAGGGATTAATGAAAGATGGCATTCAGATGACCGTGCATCCAAAAGCAAGAGTAGGTCTAACAACCCAGGTGGAAATCCAGTGTACTGTACTCCTGCCTATCCCAGCTCCCACCCATGGAATTCTTGCTCATGCATTGAAATCTTTCCTAATCCTCTCCTAATATTCGCTCCCTTATTTCCAATCACTCCACTATGACTAGCAACCTATATTACGCGTACAGTTCTATGCCTGGAGTAATGATTAACCGCCTTTTTACATTCAAGGACGATTTTTGATCTCGTATTCCTGGATGTCAATGCCCTAATTATCATTTGACTATCCGCAAAGATATTAAAATCCCTATACGTTAAGCTTACCGTATGATTACTTCCTGATTGCGTGGTACCTTCGCTTGAAAAATCAAATATTAAGTTCCTTCTATGCTAGAAAATACGTTATCACCATGTCCTAACTCGACAAGGACATGTCTCCATTGGCCGCTAGTTCGCTCATGGATTAGGGCCAAATCCTCCTGAGATCTAATGTGGTGAGGGTTAGGTGATTCTCTTTCATCCTGGTAGATTTTTCATGGGGGAAACTAACCTAACAACTCCACTCATCCTATCCAGTACGTCAAGATTCCCACAGGGAATCTAAAATCTATTCCTTGATTCTCGCTAACAGCTAGTGACGATATAACCTTCCACTGACTGACATTTTAATTCTCCAATATTGTTAGTATACTATTTACCGTTCCTACCAGTAGAGGAATACTGTCATTATTAATCTCAAAGTTAGCTCAGATGTGCATATTACTTAAAGCTGAGATTTAGAACAAAGGTCGCCACAGCTGCTATAAGATTTCCTGCTACTACAGCTACCAACTATGACCCCTTTTACCAATCTGCGCTGTTGAAATCGACGTAACCTGGCCTGCCTTTGATTAGGGCGTTTTGGTCAATAAGGATCGGAAGTATCTATAACAGCTGTCATCTGCTTCTAATCTGTACTTATAGACTTTTTCGCCTTTTTAGACTTAGTAGATTGATCATCTCCAAACTGTCACCGATATCCCCAAGAGAATATTGGCAAGCCCGTAAATTCTTTCCAATTTACCAACCTCCTTTCTATGCTTTTTTAAAAATGTGTTTTTTATATTATATATAGCGATTATAGCAAAGAATCATTCTTAGCTAACTTGCGCGAGATTGCTAAGGCCCTCGTAGTATTCCGTATTGTCTTTTATTTGTTTCGGGTTTGTTTACCTGTCTCTTTTTTTAAACTAGGGCTGCCGAATAAATTTTTTAGGAGCAGGTTTTTCGTCTGTCATTCAGTCCTCTAGCCTGGAAACCACCAAGCGACCTCCTCCCCTAAATGTTCAAGGAATTTCTTCACACCTAAAAGCTCCTCCACTAATTTTGTAAGTATATGTCCTTGCGGATGGAGTGGAGTATGTCTCTTTGTACCTCCATCAGCTCTTCGTCGTTGTCTTCCCTATAGGGATCAATAGTCCTTTGGCTTAAGTCCAATGTTGTTCTTCTGTCCTTTTTGAATCCAATTTATCTTCCCTATTATCCCACTATCTCACCCTTCTTAATTTTCTTTTCTTTGAACTTTTCAATTTTTATCGCACTAGTGTTCACTTAATGAATAGACAACAAAAAGTGTAGCGAACCCGTCCCCTGGCATTGCAGGGGAGCTGTTATTGGTTAGTACATTTAGGCAACCACTAGCCATTCAGGACCTCGGCACTGGTGCCAGCAACCTTAACTTTAGGGTGCATTTATTCGGTCCACAAGAGCCTCCAGATTTCTAGAGTTAAGAGTACTGCACTGGCAAATACTACATCTCACATCAAGGGAACGATTGAAGAAGCAGGTCATTATTATTACAGAAATAAGGCTAGTGGCGCGATTCATTAACTTTAAACTATTCGACATTCGCGAAAGAAGTCGTTGTTTATAGTAACGATTGTTATTCACTAAGCGGACGTGAGTGATAGTCGACTATTTTTTTCCATACGTTTAAATCAAGCTGAATCATGCCAAAATAAAAAAGAACAAAGAAGAAAATAATTTGAGAGTGAACGGAATTAACTGTGTATTAAAGACGTCACAGTTACAACTGTTCGAACAAGTTTTTGCGTGTTTACTGAACTGATGCTATTAACACAATAAATGCAAGGCAGCAATCTCTTAAGAATAGAACAAATGGGTGTATATGGAAGTGATTATTTTAAAGATAGCGCGACAACAAACAATGATTCTGCTGCATTGCTTTTGGACTAATTTCGATTTTTATTCGCAGCAAGGAGAGAATTAGTGCTAACAGTGAGAGGATTTGAGCAATGGGAGGATTAGTGATATCAACAGACGTCGGCACAAAGAGAACACAGTAAAAATGTGAGTGTATTTGTGAGAAGCATGTGTTAACCCAGAGGAAAATTGTTAGTAAAATTTTCAAGTGTAACCTAATATTTTCAACTGTAACCTAATAATATGTATATATATACTGTAAATAGTATATCTAGTGGAAAATATAGAAAAAATGTGCAGCGCCAAATCCCTAAAAACAGCATATTTAACTTGATAAATATGCTTCAAAAAAACGAGATAATTTCTCATTGTTATTAGTGAATCTCATTGAAGTCGCCGTAGTCTAGTAGGTAGTGTGTTGGCTTATTAGACGTAAAGCCAGGGTTCGAGCCCCAGACCAGACATCAAAACAAAATACAAAATTTCTTCGGCGATTTCCTCTCAGCAGATTTCTGGCAAAAACTCTGAGAGTAAATAAAATTGCCATGAAAAGTTTCTCAAAAAATCTGTCGTTCGGAGTCGACTTTAAACTGTAGGTCCCGCCACCTATGTAAAAAAAAAATTAACACACACAACATAAGTGGTGTGAGAAACTAGGTCAATAATCCTGACTGAAGGGTTGTAATGGCCAATTATGTATGTATGCATTGAATATCAGTAAATCCTACCGAAATATTTTTTTGGGTGTATAATTGAAACATGAAAAAAAGCGACATGAACTTTCTTCGTTAGAAGCTGACAATCAACTGAATGCATTTTTACGCTCTTTTTAACGAACATTGTTGATGTTCGTGTCCTATGTGTGTGAAAAGCCGAAGATGTTCGGCCCCGGGGGACATTGGTGCCAACGTCTGGATATCAATATAATAACATAGATGAAATAGAGATTTTAAAAACGAGATGTATGAAATATAGCACGAACGTTTTAGTGGCATCATTGATAAAGAATTAATGATCTGCTTGTTTTTTTATTTGTTTTGCTTATGCTTTGCTGCTGCTGCCTTTAGTATAATTATTGGGCACGCAGCTTACCTCAATTACAAAATTGTTATGTTTGTTGCGTTGTGTTAATAGCATGAATGCCTATAGTCGAATGGTTAAGTGTTTCTGTTATAAGTAGGTATTGTTATTATTTGTGGCAATTAGGGTGTGAGTGGATAAAGAGCGAATATGAGTAACATATTTCTTTTCCTATTATTCTCACAAGGAACGGTGGAATTCAATAAATAACTTATTGTACGATGCAATTAAAAATTCGTATGCATAATTTATATGATGGTTGCTGTACAGTAAAGGTAGAAAAGACTAACTTTAAAAAAATAGGGTAAAAAATTTATATAGTGATGTGAATTTGGAGGGCTTACTTGATGAACATTTGAACTTTATTATTTTTTAGTTTAGGCGACTATAATCTTTTATTATTATTATTCATTTCTTTGTTAATATGATGACGCACTTAAACAAGTATTACACTGATTTGTAAATACTAGAGGTGTGCACAAGACATTTTGCTAGCTTACCCTTCACCGAATGCAATACTGTATTGTACTCTTTTCTGTTGCTCTTGATTTTACGAGTACACTGAAATGTGTATTTCTCTTTTATTCAAAGTGTACAATAGCACTCGTTTGTCTGTGAAGTAACGGAACTATGCTTTGTGTTGTAAGAGAATATTTCACTACTGAAGCAAAATTTTCAGTATTGTCAAATGAATTTCAGTAGTGTATTCGTTGAAAAATATGCGTACATAAGTGTTTCTATACATTCTTTGCTTTCGCCATAAACTCTTTCAACAACAATCTTTCTTCAAAGTGCTATGTTAATATTCGTTATTTTTGTTTGTTTGTTTGTTTGTTTTGTTTTTTAAAAAATGAAAAACATTTTTTCTTTTGCATTTACTGAAAAAAGAAATGCACGTTGTGACACTATGAAGAGTACAATAATTTTGTTGCGCTCTTCACACAACTATCTTTTATACTGTTGTACAATGGTTTACGAGTGCAGTTGTTTTTTTGTACTCTATCTTTGCTTCACACTTATTTATATTTGCAGCTACAATCAATATTCGGTCTTGAGAAAAATACAATACTGTGCAATTTTATGTGTCTTGTGCACACCTCTAGTAAATACATAACATTATCTTTCATAACTAAAGTTTTTTTTTATACAAATTGCTCTCTTATAGCTCATAAGTATATTTATTTATTTATATGTAAATACTTTAGAAATAAACTTGTAAAACGCTTCAAACCAGGTCGTAAGCGCTTGTAGTATGATCAAATACTTCATAATTTGTAATAAATACATTTGATATTCTGAGTTAGAGGGTGGGTTGAAGTGTTACATTTTCAAACAACTATAAGGCCTAAAGCCTTAAGGACCTTGTTCCTCACTTTCTATTTATGTTGGATGCATATGAGCAGAGGTGAAGGAGACTATCGAAATTGAGCCAAATGATGTTGGACTGATGTTGTCTTCGACAGAGATGTCAAGTTCTCTGCATACTTCTTTATTTCACGTTGTGAAAAGAAATACTGAGAACATTGGAGCAAATAGCCTTAATCTCCAGTTTCGGAAAAAGTCAAAAATGGTAGTCAGGTTAGTCTGTAATCCTGGCTCTTATGTTATCAGTGTTAACAGCAGGTAAAAAGCCCGCCCCTACAGCCATCAGCATATAAAGTGAAGAAATAGGTTAAATAAATGTTAAATAGAATAGGTGACAGAACCCCACCTTGTGCAATGCACATTTTATTCTTTCTGTAGGCAGATTTCTGTGCTCTATACTCCACAAAAACCTGCCGAACTCCCAGATAATTAATAGTCCAGCGCTTTACATCATTGCTAAGGGTGGAGTTTAGCATGTCTCTCATAGGTATGGGCTGTTCAACCGTATCGAAGGCCATAGAGAGAACAAGGTCCGCTACGATAGTGCGTTGACACGGTCGTTGTTAATTCAGGCCGTTTGCTATCCCCGCTGTAATTTCGGTTAGAGCTGTGTTAATGCTACGGGACTCCCAAGTTGGTGATTGGTTAAAGAAAAGTTTTTCTTAAAGGCTGGGTGCAATAATGTTTCCAGTGTCTAATCCACTGTTAACAACAAGATGTTAGGTCGGAAAGAGTCTCCATTTGTCGCAGATTTATTCAGTTTTACAATTGGGACAATTCGCACGATCTTCCAAATGTCTCAACTACGGATTGATCAAAGGAGTGCTTTTGATGGTCTTTATGTCAGGAATGTACGACAAATTGTCTGCTGAACTCTATATAGCACATTTCTCAGTAATTTCTCTGTTGTTAAATTCCACAGCTGTCAGATTCCAGAGCTTTTTTGGGGATAGGGAATATTGGTTAAGGTGATCCAACCATTTCCTTGACTGAAAAACGATTTTTTTTAATTTTTGAACATGTTCTATAAACTCTTATTCAGTTTTTTTGAATATCATGCTTCGTTTCGAAATTATATGAGCTTAAGTCTTTATAAAATTGCTGGTTCAAGTAAATTGTAATCCACTATACAGTTGGAGGAAAAAAATGCACTAATATACCTGTTTTTAAAAGGTTTTTGCAATTTTATTTAAGGTGTAAAAATTATTACGTATACAATAAAAAGAAAAAATTAAACTTCTCTCAAAGTCAAGTTATCTTGACTTAATAAAAATATTAAAAAGATTTAATATCGTTTACGGTGCTAGAAATGTAAATGGACCTTTTATCCTTGCTAGAGAGGACTGCTTTTTAGTGTCTTCCCATTGAATTGACCAAGTTCTGGCACACTACTAAAGAAATGGAATACCAGGTCTGATGCACTGTAGCCCAGAGGTCACTACTGTTAGTCGGTTTGATTTTAGATACCGTCGAAAAATATCCTCTTACCATGATCCTAGAACCGCCGTGTTTTACAGTCTGCAGTAAATTTTGGGTTATATTCCGAATTTGGTTGTCTTACCTAAGACCGAGAACTCTTTCAGCCAAATAGAACTATTTTAGACTTTTATCCATAGAATACTAGAGCACTTTTCAAGCGGCCACCACAGTTGGTTTTTAGAAACCTGCAACCGTTTGGCCACATGGTTATTCGTAGGGAGAGGAAATTTTCTTTGACTGTAAGCTTTTAGATTATGTTCTCGTAGATTTCTGGATATTGTCTCAGTACTTTTTTTTTATTTTTATTTATAAGTATTATATATGTATATACATATATACGAGGTGTGATCAAAAAATAACCGTTATTTTCAAATTTCGTGAGTTACGTATGTTCGCTTTTCGCATTTTTTTTCTGTTATGTTGGTACACATGTCTCTTATATATGTTGACAATATTGACATTTTGGATTGTCTTGTTTTTGGCAGATAAAAAGGTTAAACGTGTTTTGGTGTGCTCTTCTGTTTTTTGCTATTCGAAAAAATGGATCAAAGAAACTGTATTAAGTTTTGTGTAAAAAATTAAATTAAATGTGCAAGGACATTTGAAATGTTGAATGTTTTTTATTTGCCATACTATGCGATTTACCAATTGTGTGTGAGGTTACTGTTTTCCGCCGACGTATATTTGTAGTGTATTGTATGTATTTGTATTTCGTATCATTTCATTTGAACAGCAATATTTCTAATATGGGAGTACGTTTTTCCCTCTGAAATAACACCTGTACAGTGTTTAGCACGACCCATTCCGAACCCTAAAATAACAAAATTCTTAAAAAATTATGAATATGTTACCGATTAAAGTTGTTTTAGAAATTTGTTTGTTATTTTTCCGACTTTTTTTAAATTAATAATGTTGGTGGTATTATTTTGACAGTTCCCATCAAATATAATTATTATTTTGAATGTGTTTTTAAATAAACAAGTGTTATTTTAGCCAAAAAATAGTTGCTTACTGAGGGAGTATACTTTTAATAACAGGACTGTAAAGTTATGGTAAAAATATAGAAGAATAACAACAGAATTGAATAATGAAAGTCAATGTATGTTTTCTACAACATTAAACATAAATTTCATGGGTATTCCATAGCCTGTTTTATTTTTAAAATTTTTGCATATATTTCTTAATTCATAACATTTTTTTTTGCACGAAATTTAATTGTAGAGTCTATCGTTAGCTCGCATCGCTCTAATACCTAATCAGATATCTATTAAAAAAGATATAAAGAATGAATTAATTAACGAATTATGCAACAATTTTATATGGGAAATTCAAAGATGAACATTTTTTAATATTACACATCCCAATGATTGATCTGATGTGCCAGTTGAATTTAAACGATTACAGTATCCTATTCATTTATTTTTTGCAATTACAGTGAACTCGTAGAAACGTCAACTAATTTTTGCAAAGGGTGTTCAGGGTGTTAATTTTATACATGAGTGGCGGGACCTACAGTTTAAAGTCGACTTCGAACGACAGATTTTTGAGAAGCTTTTCATGGCAATTTTTACTCTCAGAGTTTTTGCCAGAAATCTGCTGAGAGGAAGTCGCCGAAGAAATATTTTCATATTTTCGTTTTGATGTCTGACCTGGGATTTGAACTCGGGCCTTTCGTCTAATAAGCCAACACACTACCTACTAGACTACGGCGACTTCCATAAAAAAGAAATATCATATGGATTTACGCTGTCTGTAGTTTCTGATTGTTTTCAATGACAGGTTTACCTTATTTGGAGTGAAAACGATAACATACATTTGATTTTCATTTACTTCTACGTATATAATTTTTTGAGACAAGCAGTTCATTGCGAGGTCGTCATTTTTGGACTTTTTCACTATGTTGTAATTTCCTCAAACATATATCCTCACTTCCTTAAGAAATTCCACGAGTATTAATCCAACGCCAATTTCACCGTTTCTTCGCACACGATTACCCCTGTTTCTACTATTCATCGCCATCGTTTGTAATGAATAAGCCATCAACTACAGTATATATTACAATTTCTTTAAATCGTTTGATGAATGTATGAAGTTATGGTTGCTAATTATAAACGACCTTCTAGCGGTTTTAAAGGTTTTCTTAAAGTCGTTCTGTAAGAAACGAGATTTTTCTTGCTATTCTTTAAATAGCTTTCGTCACTTGTTCTGTTGTTTCATGAGAAAGTGTTGCACTACATTTTTTGGAACGTAGTTTTAAGATATTTCGTGGATTATTATTTGTTTGCATTCAATTGTCTTTGTAAGACTCATTCTGTCCCCTGATATTTTACGTGGTCAGTCAGAGCAATTCAAGTATTATATGTAATTACAATTTAAAGTATAAACTTTTTGTGTACAAATAGAAAATTTTCACAACAAAAGACAATAATTTATGAGTAGCTGAAATTAGCGATACTTCACAAATGTGAAATTAATTTTTGTATAAAAATATTTTCTTGACAAAGCAGTTCTGGAGATTTGTTGTTTTAATTCATTTATCAAATTTATCGTTTTAAATATTATGTCAATTTTACAATAATTTTAATATATGTACAAATATAAAGAGTTTAGTCAATAGTGACTTTTCAACTTAAATATAGTGTAATAATAGTATAATACATACATACATTTTGGGGGTGAGCGGGGAGAGAATAAAACAAAATATTTGGCGAGAAATTCACAATTATTAGTTTTAAATAACCAATTATTATTTAATTGTACACAAACCGTACCTTCGGGTTGGGGGGATGATCGGGTAATGATCTCTTTTCGATTATATTCGTAACAATAATTAATAATACATAATTGGCCATTACAACCCTTCAGTCAAAATTACGGCCTAGCTTCTCACACCACTCTTGTTGTGTGCGTTAATTTTATACGTGAGTGGCGGGACCTACAGTTTAACGTCGACTTCGAGCGACAGATTTTTGAGAAACTTTTTCATGGCAAGTTTATTTACTCTCACGAGTTTTTGCCAGAAATCTGCTGAGAGGAAATCGCCGAAGAAATATTTTTTTTTTTCATATTTCGTTTTGATGCCTGACCAGGGATACGAACCCTGGCTTTACGTCTAATAAGCCAACACACTACCTACTAGACTACAGCGACTTCAATATAATTAATACATTTCTTGAAAATAAATAATTACTATATTAAAACAAAAATTTTAAAAAACAGAAAAAAAGGATTAAAAAATTTGGCGATGTTTTATTACAATTATTTGTTAAAATGTCTATAAAATGAAAAGCAACAACGAAAGAGATTTTTTGATATAAATAAAAGAATATATTTATTATAGGAGTTAAAATTAAACGAATCGAAATAATTTTGAGTTCTTTGCTGAAATCTAAAGAAGTGGCTAATTTTCAACATTATTTTGGAGTAATTTCAATAACTAATACTATGTTCAGACATGTAGTCGCCGTAGTCTATTAGGTAGTGTGTTGGCAACAAAACGAAATATGAAGAAAAATATTTCTTCGGAGACTGCCTCTCAGCAGATTTCTGGCAAAAACTCTGAGAGTAAATAAAATTGCCATGAAGAGCTTCTCAAAAAATCTGTCGTTTAGAGTCGACTTTAAAATGTAGATCCTGCCACTCATATATAAAAATTAACGCACACAACATAAGTGGTGTGAGAAGCTAGGTCGAAATCCTGACTGAAGGGTTGTAATGACCAATTATGTATGTATGTATGTTCAGGCATGAAATTTGATTGCGTAAATCGCAATAAACGCCATTATTGAGCTCAATAGTTCATCTAAAGTTTCAATTAATTTTTGCGCAATAAATACGCAAATTGTTATAATATGGAGTAAAACTTAAAATACAGCACTGTCATAAGTACGTTCAGTGAGCATATTACAATTTTCCGAACACTTCCTGTTGATATTTGACAACAACTACAAACAAAAAAAAAACCAAAACAACATAACAAAATAAAAACAATGTGGTTGAAACAACTTAATTTTTTTAAGCTCCTGGTTCAAATAAGCTGTGATCCATTGTATATCTGATCATTTTTACATATCGAAAAAGTTTTAGTTCCGAATAATTTTTAAAAAGATCCTAGTAACGATATACAAAATTCAATTTTTTTTGTTACCAAAATTTTGTTAGGAATTTTAATTTATATATTATACAGATTCATACAAGTTTTAGCCTGGTTATGAAATTTAGACATAGCAAAATAAAATCTAATCAACTGAAGTAATAGGCTGCCTTCCAAAATGTATCAATACAAAGTTTGTATGCAGTTCTACTACTGTATATAAACTATGTAGATATGCAAAGTAACCAAACAATACATCAACTATAAATCCGATGCCTGATTGCTTTTTGACTGCGTTAAAAATACACATTGACGACGTTTTGAAATAGAATACATTGTATATATTTTGTACAGCGGCATTATGAAACACGATACTTTGTTCAAACACAAAGCAACTAACATTTTGGAAGGCAGCCATACCCAGCTTCATAAAATAATCTTTGAATGTAGTTGTAGAGCATTTATTTTGAATCACAGCAGCACATCTCCTGGGTAAACTTTCAACTAAGGCAGTTCCACGTTACTTTGGTATGGCATACCAAGCTTTCTTTATTTAATTTGTTGGCTTTATCGCTTGTAGTGCTCTTCAACATCTTTTGAGGTCACTGGTCACTGCAGTGTAGTTCTTCTATAAGCAACTGTTCAATAAGCGTGAATTGTACTCAGGGTCATTATCGTGCATAAACGTTCGCAATAGAAGCATACTGTCTTCTTCGAATAGTATTATGATGCTTGTCAGTATATTTTTGTAAACATGCTTGTCCATTTAGGTAGTAATCTTGTGAATGGGACCTACAACCTGCCAGGAAAGTACTTCGCTCACCATGACATTGCCACCACTATTGCTTAATCGTTTTAGGGTATACTTTGGGTGATGTTCCAAGTTTTGGAAGACGCCAAGCGGCAAAACTTGGTATAGTTCGTCTCAAGTACTCTATAAATTAAGCTGCCCATTTTTGGTGTTATCATGTCGCTTTATGTGTTCTGATGCATAATCTTTCCAATGCTGTTTTTCCATCAGCATACTCTTGTTGGATCAGTTTTTGCACGTCAATGTACTCCAACTATTTCCGACTATTTCTAAACAAATATTTTGAAGTATCCCAAAAACAAGTGAGGAATAAAACAGTCGTTACTTAGTTTTTAGCTTCAAAAAACCCAAAAACCACTGAAAAACCAAATGTTTTAAATTTGTGGCTATATTGAAACTCACGTTTTTACTGTAGTATGGTAAAAAAAAAAAAACAACAAAATTTGAAAACAAAGGAAATAAAATAACGGTAAATTTCTTAACAGGGTACACTGAAAAATAATTAGATATTGCAGAGTCGTAAATACTGTTTTTTCCTGTCTGAAAAATTGAAAAGTAAGAAAGTGATAGCTCACAAAGAAAAAGCATAAAGATAAGATAGAAATGGAGGGAATAAAGATAGTAAATCCATCTAGGTCAGAAGTCCTGACTCTATAAAGCCTTTAAGGAAATCTTGGTCAAGTAACATGAGTTTAGGCTTCTGATCACCAGGGAAGAGTTATACGATATTTTCGACAATCTCAGACTTCCCTCAAATCACCGCACACTGCAACAAAAAAAAAACAACAGGAATTCACAATCTGGCCCTCCACCTCAAAGCAAAATGCCTAGTCAGAAGTCGTATCAAGGCCCTAATAGACTTCTTACCACGATTTAGGACCCTTTCTGTTCTAGAATGGTCTGGACTATAACAGACATAATACCTTCACTTACCAACTTAAGTGATCAGCTCCTCACTCACCAATTTTAAAAATTATATAAATTTAAAGAAATAATAATACAATTATGTAAAAATAATTATATATAAAATTATATTATATAAATTATACATACATATAGTTAAAATTTTCGTTTCATTTTTTAATATTTTGAATGAATTGGACATATAGAACAAAATTCTAGTCCAATCTGGACTTTAACAGACCTACCTTCAATTACTAACTTGGGTGATCAGTTCCTCACTCACCATTTTTAAAAATTATTTAAATTTAAAAAAATTATGAATATAATTAAATTATATTAGTAAATTAAATTATAAAGTAAAAATAATTATATATTTAAAATTTTCATTTCATTTTTATATTTTGAATAGTTGGACATATTAGAACAAAATTCTTCGAAAATATTTGCCAATTTTCAAAGTTTTATGCTAAACGAATAATTTGTCTCTGTTATCACCACAATGATTTAAGCTTTACCTAACATCTAAATTTGTTTATAACAAAATTATATGTACATTTTCATTTCTTTTTAGATTTACGACGCGACAATCGCAATAAAATCCAAGATAAAACTGAAAGGTACGTAATTTTTTTCCAAACATCATCAGATTACACCAATTAACTACACTATATTTCAAAAATGTATTCGTAAATATAAAATTAGTTCTTTTAGAATTATCCACTTTCACTCACTATATACCATAATAAATCGAATTTGGTAAATTAAATGGGGTATGAGTATTTTTGTTAGTAAAACTTATATACTTTATTAAGGTTTATAATTGTTTGTTAATTAAAATTACATAAATCGTTTTGCGCATTTAATAGTATAATTTTGCTACATGATTAAAGTGAATTCTTTTGATCTGAAACAGTCCGGAGTTGTCTTCCACTCTCACAATTTTTTTTAATTTTTTGTGTATTCAGCCGCTTTATCCTGCTTCTATATAAAAAAACAGCGAGTAACCAGAGTTAACAACTATGACGTTTGAAAAACGCTGAAAACTGTTTATTTAGAGGGAGAAAAAAAAGTTATAATGTTTTGCAAATTAAATTTGTTAGAAACAACAGATATGCAGAGCGAAAATTAGGGTCCGCCAAATAACTTTTTTTTTTTTTTGAAAATGCTTTAAAAAAAAACTACTGAATATTTTCTCAAATTTCTTTTTTGTTTGAAAGGACAATCCTTCCGGTTAATAATGGAAAAAAATTTCATTCAAATGGCTGCCTCGGCTGGCCATGCAGTAGCCTACACGATCGGTTCAATTTTTAAGCAAATCGATTGTGTGCAGCTGTATTTCACCAATGGCTTCACGAATATTGTCCTTTAAATCGTCAATTGTCTCTGGCTTGTCGGTGTAACACTTATCTTAGACGGCACCCCACAAATAATAGTACAACGGTGTCAAATCGCAGCTCCGAGGTGGCCAAACGACATTAGCTGTGCGGCTGATAATGCGATCTTCAAAAACAGGGCGCAAAACATCGAGTGTAGCTTTGGCTGTGTGGCACGTAGTGCCGTCCTGTTGAAACCAAATGTTGCCAATATCCTCCTTCAATTTTTGTGAACAAAAATTCGTTCAATGGCCCGATAACGATCGCCATTGACTGTAACGGCCACTCCTTGCTCATTTTCGAAGAAAAATGGCCCAATTATGCCTCTGGACCAAAATCCGCACCAAACAGTGGCTCGTTTTGGGTGCGTCGGCTTTTCAATGTATGCGTGCGGGTTTTCTGTGCCCCAAATGCGACAATTTTGCTTGTTTACATACCCGCCAAAATCCGTACGCAATTTTCGCACACATTCGGCAACATTACCATGATTTTCAAAGTAATGTCGCAATATTTCCCAGCGTTGTTCAAGAGTATACACAACCATATTCGTGCAGCGGAAGGATAAAACTAATTATCTGTCAAATCAGACATGAGCTAAGTGTTACCATTCACGAAATAAGCACTAGTTGAAAAAAAAAGTTAGATGGCGGACCCGATATAATATATAATACATATATAAAATAATAAATGACAATTAAAAATAATAAATAACAATTAAAAAATAACAATTTGCTTAGTGTAGATAATAGAGTTGTGAAATATAAGCAATATTTATTGGATCAAGGATTCTAAAACAGTATTCGTTATGGTTGGGTAAACTTAGGGACCGGAGATATAGCCGATAAAGCTTATTGTTTTCTTAAAATGAGCAAGATAAAAGTGTTCTATATAAATCGCGCTAAATCAGATTAAAAATGGACTTGTGGAAGAAATGGACCCAGTGTGATGTCTAGCCGAAAAAGGCTTCCTTACGGTCGGGCGGTATTTGAGATCGGTGATATAGCGACAAACCTAATTGGTTTCCTCAAATGATAAAAATGCAAGTCATCGACCAAGAAATTGAAGTTATCGACACAAAAATATGCAAGTCATCAACCAAAAAAATAAAAGTCATCGAACAAAAATTGCTAGCCATCGCCCAAAAAAAGCTACTTTTAAATTTTGTTCGAATTTTACCTGATTTATGGTAAAAATACTTATACACCCATACCTAGCTTTGCGTCGCTGCTGAATTAGTACTAATTTTCACCGTGCGTTGTTTTGGGTTCGAGTTTTAAATTTTTTTTTTTTTAATTTTTTGAAATTTACTTTTTCTTCTAAAAGATGGCACGACTTTTGTTTTTAATTGCCCCATGCTATCCTTGAGGATTCCCTTTCTAACTTAAAATAATACGGTTTTATTTTCAATTACTGTGTTATAAATTAAGTGAATTTTTTATTTTATTTTAATTGATTTTTTTTATATATGTATGCAATAAAAGTTTATATTGTTTTTGTTTTTTAAATGCTTACTTTGTTCAATTTTCTTTTAAAAAGTAGTATTTTCGTGACCCCTGGAACCTATCATCGATCTTTACATGGTTTGCTATAGAAAATCATAATTCATTTTGAGTCGTGTTTTTCGGAACGTAACTACGACGCCAAGTGAGGTATGGGTATTTACTACCACAATATAAGCAGTAACGAAACGAATTTGACAGGAGCACTGTTCGAATGTAAAAGAGACAGCAAATATTACCAAAAAGTATTTCTGTCTCTGTCTAAAAGTAACTCTGTTTTGTTTATGTTTGTTTTCGGGGAGGATTTTTATTATTGGATAGAAATTGATGATATTGTGGTAGAATAATAGAATAATTATGCACATAATACGGGTTCTTGGTTGAAAGGAGATGTACCATTTTATTGGAGAAACGTAATTTGGAACTAGCGTATTTGGTGACACCTTTTATCGATCGTCACTAACTTAGTATTTAACCAATTGAGAGGTATATTCACAAATTCCTGAAACAAAAAGTTATGAGTATATATTTTGTTATATTTTTATTTTTACTTACCTTTTGCACACGGAACTTGTTTCATTATGTAGAGAAATTGCTAAGAGTTCAATTAATAATGAAAAAATTACCGAATTTGAACTTTTTCAGTCAAGAAATTAATAAATACTGGTAATATACACAAAGTTCTACAAGAAAAAAATTTTATGAGCAATATGTGTTAATTGATCTTGATATATTTAGCTTCTTACTTATCTTTTGCACAAGAGACTATATTCGTTGTGACCAAAAACCACACAAATTTCTATTAATAATTAAATATTTACGAATTTTTAAAATTTTCATTGAAGAAATTAAAAAATATTCTAAATTTTCCCTTTTTTAACACAATATAAATGTTTGTTTACATTTAATTTTTCTGCTTTATCCATCAGTTTTCCCTCTGTATATCTGTTGCTTCTAACACATTTGGTTCGCAACACTTATAACATTTTTTTTCTCCCTCTAGTTGGACCAGTGTTTTTACGCTAAAAGCCTTTTTCAAATGTCATTGCTTTCGTTACTGCTTAGCTGTGTTTACTACAACTCTGTCATCTGCACTAAGCAATTTCAAATAATTGACGAGTTGATTATATTTTCATTATCTGAATAACTTCTTGATTTCAATTGATTTGCCGGAATTACTTACTTAATTGGACATTAACAACCCGATTAACGGATTTCGGTCTCCCTTAGCACATCCTTCCAGACGTCTCTGCTTCTTGCGTGCTTTTACCAGTTGGTCACATCATTCGATGACAGGGTTTCCTCGATTTGGTTCTTCCAACGTACACAAGGTCGCCCTCTTCGCCGACTTCCGCAAATCCCCGCATAAAATAACCGTCTCGCTGGAGCATCCCCCTTCATTGGAACGACATGGCCGAGCCAGCGCAGCCGATGGATGTTAATACTCTGCACAACATCGATGTCGTTAAGGAGCTCATACAGCTGATTGTTGCATAGGGTGCGATAAGCATCACCAACTGCTGTTGCTTAATAGTATCCATGCCTCTGCGCCATAAAGAAGAGCGAGAGAGGTCTCTGCTACTCAATTACCTATTGAGGCCATAGTAACACTTGTCGGCAAGAGTGATCCTACGCTTAATCTCCAGACTGACATAATTTTTGGTGGTAACGGCGGAGCCAAGATAAATAAATTCCTTGACTATATCAAAAGTATAGTTATCGGCCGTAATTTGGGATCAATACGCCGCATATCTCTGGTTGTCGACAACATATACTTCGTTTTACCCTCTTTTACTGACAGACCCGTATTAATAGACTCCCGTTCAATAGCACTAAAGGCAGCAGTAACATGTCGCTTGGTATGCCCTATGATATCCATGTCGTCAGCGTAAGCAAGCAATTGGACGTTTTTTTTTTTTTGAAAAATAGTGCCATTACGATGCACTCCCGCCTTCTGCAGAGCACTCTCCATAACGAAGTTGAGAAGGTCGCATGATAAGGGATCGCCTTGTCTGAAACCTCGAACGGTTCCTTGACGGAGCTGCAGGAATTGCGCAACGACATTCAGCATAGCCTTATCAGTTTCACAGGTATACCGAGCTCAGACATTGCTCCGAAAACACGATCCCTTATGGGGCTGGTGGTGATGGTGGAGTTGTCATGTCTGAAGCCGCACTGATAAGGTCCAATCAGTGTTTTGACGAGTGGCTTCAGTCGTTTACACAATACGCCCGTAAGGACCTTATATGGTATAGGGAGAAGGCGCATGTAGTTGGCGCATATCATAGGGTCTCCCTTTTTTAGGACAAGGCAGAGAACACTGAGGTTCCAATCGTTGGGCATACTGTCCTCTGGCCATATTTTGTAAATAAGCTGGTACATGCGCACTACCAACTCATTATTTCCGGTCTTAAACAATTCAGCGGGGAGGCCATCAGCACCTGCAGACGCATAATTGCGACTTTTACCTCTTCATGGCTAGGCGGCTGAATCTCCACGTCGTTATCATCGATTGGGTTCGGTATATCACTTCTAGAGGCGGTATTGGTGTCGTCCTCGCCTCGTAGCAGAGTAGAGAAGTGTTTCCTCAACAACCTCAGCACCCCCTGCGAATCTGTTATCAGGTTTCCGTTCACATCTTTGCAGGAAGACGATCCGGGCTTAAAACCTTAACCTTCTGATAGAATTTTCGAGCGTCATTCCTAAAACTATACATCTCGACTACCTTACCTTTCGCCATTCCTGCTCCCTATTCTTGATCTGAAAAGGCGTCTTTCATCCCTTTTCCTCTCTATAGTGTTCTACAATGTGTCGCGTAGCGGTAGACTGCAAACTTTTCTTGTACGGGGCGTTTTTCACTGTAGCTGGTTCGCGACACTCGCGTTCGAAACCAAGGACTGTTTTCGCAATAGTGCGCAATGAGTGGGTGTTGTTGACAGTCCACCAATATCGCTGAGATTTGATGGGGAACGACGGAGCTTATCCGAGAGTTGAGCAGAGAATGCCTCAGCTATTCTTTGTGATCACAGCTTCTTGAGGTCCAGCTTTCGCAATGTACTAGACCTCGCTAATGCGCAATCGAAACTTGGTTGCGACAAGGTAGGGGTACATCTAGTACATTGGAGATGTGCCTTCCCCCAATCTAGTTGGATGTTGATCGATCGGGCGACATCCAAGTGGTCTTATGAATATCGAGGTGCTGAAACTTGGTGCTACATACTGCCATGTTACGCTATACGGCAATATCGGTCAGCCTCATACCATTGGAGGTAGTGGTTGTATGGAGGCTGAACTGTACGACAGTGGGGCCAAAGACACCTTTTCGCCCGACCATCGCTTTAAAATCTCCGAGGACGATTTTGGCGTCATCAGGCGGGCACTTATTATATACATCCTCGAGCTTAGCGTAGAAGGCTACTTTAACCACATCGTCCTTTTCTTCCGTCGAGGCTTGAGCACGAATAAGGCTGATATTATAAAATGTTGCCCTGATGCGGATTATGACTATTCTTTCTTTCACAGAAGTGAACCCAAACCTAGTGGGTGTTAGTATGCCATCCGTGTATGCGTGTCAATTTGAATACAGCAAGACAAGAATCGTTCTGGAGGTCGCCACGTTGACCACAGTTAAAAACTTTGTTTGCATGCATCCCATCCCACCCCATTTGCCTGGATTGCCATCGAATAATTCACAATTGAAAATCGTATCTGTAATCATCATGCTTCGTAGTATAAAAATTATACAATAAAATTAGATTTAAAGACAAAAAATTAATGCATTATATAATTGAAACAACTATTTTAAATTGGAAATTTAATGGCGAATATTCCCACTAATGTGCCATTTAGATTTCAACGAATAGTTCCCGATTGTTTGACTTTTCCAATTACTGTTATCAACGTCAGTATTTGGAAACTTGCGTCTTAAATTTAGAAGTTTCTGTATTTTCACATGGCCAACTGCATGTTGCATCATCACGCACAGGGATTTTGTCATCTTTGTTGATATTTTGTGAAAGTGGCAATACATAGATAACCACCTAGCACAGCGATAACGTTTTTTCTCCCTTTAGAAAATCTTTTTAGAAGATTTAATTTTTGATAAAATATAGAAACGTATATTATTGTCCAGCAGCGCGGTATGGGTTATCACTATATATCTGTGGCATTAAATAATAATAGCTTAAGTCGAAATTTCGTGTTTAGAGATATTAAGGTAAGTTAAGTGTTTAAGTTAAGTAAAGTTAAAATATAAATGCGTGTAGTTTTATTAATAATGGCATTTTATACATGAAATTTAGCTGAGTGATAGATCTTGAAGAAGAGAACATGTAATAAAATGAAAAAACACTTATGACGACTTAAGCTATTATCATTTATTGCCACAGATATATACGTCGCAGTGATAGCTAACAGCAAATGTCTAAAGAAGATAGACGGGTTATTGATGATAGATTTGCTGAATTTATGAATGACGCGGATAGTGACAATAATATGAAGATAAGGAGGATCTAACCAACCAACAACCGCTAAAAGTAAACCATATCTGGAAATCAGTGAGGAATTATGTATATGAGGATGACGAATATGAATTAGAAAATATTACTGCAACTATCTGAACTTTGTAGTCATTTTACATCTAAAAATCGTACGAACTAGGTTAAAGTTGCGACATTAATACCCACATTTGTGCTCATAACTCTTCTACTATATTAAAAGAAACCAGGGCCAGTAAAAGGTACACCATATTCTACACGGTCGTCACCGAAAATATGGTACATAATATTTTACGGGAACCAGCCAAATACGGAATAAAGAGGTAAAGTTTACAGCTCATTGTTTAATTTCTGTTGCTGTGTTCCTGTTTTCCGAAGAAGAATAAAACAGAAATTTTTCTGTCTAATATTAGAAATTATTCTCATTGATATATATTATTTCGTGTTGGAAAAAGAAGTAGACAGGATATAAATCATTGTAAAATTTATTCCACTTTTCTCGTTTAAATTTTATTTTACTTTAAACAAATTTTTAAACTTCAATATTTTTTTTAGATATGATAAAGTAATTCCCAAGGACGGCAAACGAAAAGAAATAATTAAAAATCGAAGAGAGATAAAAAGCGACAAACATGCATCAAGGAATATTCAAAATCTTCAAAATGAAAATGTAAGTAAAGATTGTTTAATATTT
Organism: Sarcophaga caerulescens; assembly: GCA_927399465.1. NCBI lineage: Eukaryota > Metazoa > Arthropoda > Insecta > Diptera > Sarcophagidae > Sarcophaga > Sarcophaga caerulescens. The sequence goes on along the minus strand of OV656872.1, from coordinate 88,961,071 downwards.
ATTGCCCATATTTTTTTCATATTAAATACAAAGTAATCAGTAAATATAATCAATCAAACAAGTTGTTTTAAATGCAGTGGCAACGACGGGCTTCTTTTTTTTTTTATTGTACATGCTCATTTTGTTTATATTTGAAGTTGCCGTATTGAAAATAATATATAATATGGCAAGTTCAAACATAAACTTAACTTTAAAAGTTACCGGTAGGATGATCCTCCCTTTAGCTTAACGCTCACTTCTACCGTATTGTCTACTTATAATAATGAAAAACAATTTATCTGCCCGTTAAAATCTTCCCTTTAGTGAACGGCAAGTTGTAATAATGGCCCTAAATGATATAAATTTTAAAATATTTTGTGTAATCGTCGACTACTAGGTAGGTAGGTAGGTAGAAGTGGCTGTCCACCCGATGAGCGGACACACTTAGGCCTCATACAGGGCCCATTGTGATACCACAGTTTCATCTTTCCCCTATTCTAGGAACCACTCGGAGCTTCCGATGAAACGACTTAGACTGCCAATATCCACGCATGACAGTTCATCTACGTCCTTCATGTAGTAGGCACCCAGGTGTTTCTTTCTCCTCCGACCAAGTGCCGGACATGTGCAAAGTAGGTGAAGAATAGTTTCATCCTCCTCTTCATCTCTACAGCTTCTGCAGAAATCATATGCAAGGTGTCCAAGATCAATACGCCTCGCATGTGTTCCTATAATACAAAGCCCCGTAATAACCCCGATAACAGCTTTGAGCCTGCTTCTTTGGAGCTTAAGCAGAGTCGTCGTGCGCCTTCTATCCAGCTTTGGCCAGATTTTTTGCGCCGCTCTGCCCTTATCCGAAGCTGCCCATCTACTGTTGGCAAGGTCCACGATTGCATTGTTAATCATAAGCCCACTGGTACTTAAAGGGATCCCCAATGTAGAGAATTCATCAGAGAGCTCGACGGTCGTGCCCTTCTGGCCAATTCATCCGCTCTGCAGTTGCCGGGAATGTCCTTATGTCCCGGTACCCATGTGATACAAACATCACATCGGTTCGCCATCTCATTGAGACATCTGCGACAGTCGTATACTGTCTTGGAGTTTATCACACTAGAATCCAGCGCCTTGATGGCCGCTTGGCTATCGGAAAGTATAATGATCCTTCGCTTGCGAACATTTTTGTCCGCAACAATTTTCACAGCAGCTTGAATAGCCGACACTTCCGCCTGAAAGACACTGCAGTGATCTGGTAGTCTCATAGACTTGGATATTCCGATTGATCTCGAATAGATGCCAATACCAACGGCTCCTTCTAATTTGGAGCCATCGGTGTAGATTTGTGCGACATTTCTCGTTAGGTGCGCCACACCCTTTCCCCAGTCCTCCCTTTTCGGGATGGATGTCCTAAAATTCATTGAGAAGTCATATTGCGGTGTCATATAGTCTATGCTTCCGACAATATCAGCTCCCTCAAGTATCCTTGTATGACCAATGCTCGATGCATGCCATTGTCCAGTCGCCCAGAGACGCCTACTGATCCTAGCCGCCACACCCCTGCAGTATAGGTCGAGCGGTAGAAGGTATAAGATCATCTCCAGAGCGATCGTAGGAGTAGTGCGCAGGGCACCACTAATAATTATGCAAGCAGATCGTTGTAGCTTGCGTAACAAGTTCAAATTCGTTGTCCTATTCAGGGATTCCCACCACAACAGGCATCCGTAGGTCAGGATAGGTCTGACCACCGCTGTGTAGATCCAGTGAGTCATCCTAGGTTTCAGGCCCCATTTCTTCCCCAACACCTTGTTACAGGCGTAGAGGGCGATGGAGGCTTTTCTTAGTCTGTTAGTGATGTTCGGTTTCCACGATAGTTTCCTATCCAGGATAAGGCCCAAGAAGCGCGCCTCCTCCTTGAGTTCCAGTTCCGCCCCGTACAATCTCAGTGGACGAAAAGGTGGAGGTTTGTACTTCCTCGTGAAGAGTACAACCTCCGTTTTACCGGGATTAACACCCAAACCACGACTAGATGCCCACTCCCTAACCTTCCCTAGGGCAAGTTGCATCCTGTCTCTTATAGTGTCAACAAATCTACCCGAAATAGTGAGACAACGTCATCCGCATAGGCAATCGCTCGGCATCCCACGTTTTCCAACATCACTAGCAGCTCATTCATTACAAGATTCCATAGGAGAGGGGACAGTACTCCACCCTGTGGAGTTCCCCTTCCTACTTCTCTGGAGATGAGCGAGCACCCCAGTGTCGGGTAGATTGTTCTTCCACGTAGTAGTCTGGATATCCAGTTCACCAGAGTATTGGGTACATTCAGTATCGTTAGAGCGCCGGAAATAGCACCCAGTTCCACGTTATTGAAGGCTCCTTCTATATCCAGAAAAACCGCCAAAGTATACTCTTTTCGTGCCAGCGATCTCTCTATCGTACACGTTAGGTTATGTAAGGCAGTGTCAACAGATCTACCCTTATTGTACGCATGCTGTTGCCCAGATAGCATATTGCTATCTAAGGTCTGGCGTAGTTCAACATCGATGAGTCTCTCCATGGTCTTTAACAGGAATGAAGAGAGTCTTATAGGTCTAAAATCTTTAGGTGTGGTGTGAGAGTTTCTTCCTGCCTTTGGTATGAAGACCACTCCCACTTTACACCATTCCGACGGTATGTGTTTTAGCCGAATACTAGCGGAAAACATCTCTCTAAGTATCGCGATGTGTTCCAGTTTCAAGCGTTGTGGTAGGGCTGGGTATATTCCGTCTGGACCCGGAGATTTGAACGGTTTAAAACCATTTATTGCCCATTTGATTGCCTCTACCGACAAGATTGAGTAGTAGTCTTCATGTGAATCGCTTTCCAAGACTCTCGCCTGCATATCCAAGTTTTGTCCCAGTGGAAAGTGCGTATTCACGAGAAGCTCTAAAGTTTCCTTCTCTGAATTGGTCCATGAACCATCCGTCCTCTGTAGTACACTCGGCACGAAGGCCGTATTCGCAAGAATCTTTCTTAGCCTGGAGGTTTCGTTGATAGTCTCCATATTGCTACAGAAACTTCTCCACGAATCTCTCTTGGCTCGTCTCAAGTTCTTCTTGTAGTCGCCCAGGGACACTTTATATTGTTCCCAATGCTCCGCCTTTCCGGATTTTCGCGCCGCGTTAAAAAGTCTACGCGACTCTTTCCTGAGCCTGTCCAGATCCCTCTGCTGACTCTCTTCGGACAAGCTTTCTCAAAGGTCCCTAACATGGCCTTCGTAAAAATAGCCACAGTAGCTTCCAGTTACAAAACACTATCAATTCTACTGTGCGTAAGTGGACCCATGCCCAGATTGACAAGACGATCATAAATATCCCAATTCGTGTTCCTGGGATTCCTAACCTTTTTCACATTTTGGATCTCCCTATCTAGAGAGAATTCAATGTATCTATGGTCAGAGAAGGAGTGTTCCTCAGAAACTTTCCAATCTCTGACCTCATCAGAACTACTTCTCGAGGCAATGGTTATATCCAGTACCTCTTTTCTACTCTTAGTTACAAAAGTGGGCGTGCTACCCACGTTGCATACTGTTAAATCATTAGAGATTATAAAATCAAAAAGTGACTCACCCCGTTCATTAACGTCCGTGCTACCCCATATGGTATGGTGAGAGTTGGCGTCGCATCCAATGAGCAGGCCAACTTTTGCGCGCTTGGCTTCGGTGACCAGTCTTCTTACTGCGTCTGGTGGAGGATCTTCGGCTGGATGTGGCATATAACTGGATGAAATCCAATACTGCCTTCCATTTATCTCCGTCGCAACCGTAGTTAGGTCTTCGTTACTGTAAGAAGGGAGCAAATATGCTATTAAGTTTTTCTTAATTAGTATACAGGATCTGGGCCTACCCGTAAGTTTGGCGTGAACCAGCCTGTAGTCTTTGAGCCCTAATCCACAAACCTTATTGGCCATAGACCATGGTTCTTGGATTAGGGCGATGTCTTCTCCTCTGTTTATCAGCCGGAGAAGTAGTGCAGCCGATGCTGCCTTAGAGTGGTGGAGATTTATTTGGATTACTCGGAATAGAATAGAATAGAATAGGACACCATCGTTGTGTCCAGGCTATCATCCTCCTGATCAGCCTCATCTAGGAGTTGAGATTCCCTCAGCAGCATACCAAAGACAGATGCTATGTCCGATCCAGTGGAAGAGAGAGAGCTAACTCTGGATCGGCTATGGATCTGTGTTGAGGATGCTGTGAGGTTATCACCCTCCTTTTCTTCTTCTTCCTCCGATCCGCCCATGTGTTCGTCTTGTGGCTTATCCCCCTTAGGGGCATTGTCACCAGACTTCATGGGGCGGTTATCCTTTTTGTATACTTTCAGGATGATATGTTCAAACCCAAAGGCCACCGCACCATTGGATTTTGCTAGGTGCTCCAGGGATTCCTGGTTGACTATGATAGTCGCACAGCGAGATCCATGGCGCTCCTCTATCTTTGCAATCTTCCAATTGTGCGTTGGTAGCTTTGGATTGCATATTTTTATCATCCTGAGTACCTTTTCTGGCTCCTTTGGAGTTACAGGTATCCAGGAGCGTGTTCTTGGTCTGCTGGGTATGGCGTCCTTGGGCACTAATTCTAATTTGGCGCCCTTCCAGATTTCACCTACCCTAGCTAAGGCGATGGAGAAGTGATCCAGGGCTCTCTTGTCGGCACACGTTACTAATTTCACGTGTCCTTGGTGCCAGCCACTCATCTGGTAAACTGGAGCCGGTCCCGGATTCTCCTCCATTACATCTAGAAAGACGTCCGCAAGGACGTCTGCTATGAGTCTCCAGTTTGACGGTGTAATACTGCCGTCTGGATCGGAGCGATCTACAACCGCCATCTCGATGCTATCTTTTAACACCTCACTGTATAAGATATTGGTGCGATGCGAGCTGCGTGGTTTTTTGGCGCCTGGTGCGTCGCCTTCAGAAGATCGTTGTCGTTTGACAGCCGTCTCTGTGGCCGACGTTTTGTCAAGTTCTTCGAGCTTTTCCTTGGCCCAGGCCAGTGATTGTACTTCGCGCTGCGTGCGGTTATCTATTGGGATCTTGGAGATCCTGTCTAGAACCCGCTTAGCGCTCAATCGCTCCCTGTACCGCTGCTTCGATTCTTTTACTTTTGGTGCCGTGTCAACCTTTGCATTACCAAGGCCACTCTTGCTGGACGAAGGTCCGGCTTTTGGAGCAACCTTGCTTTTGGAAAGGCCGACGCTTTTGGCTTGTTGTTGCTTGTAGTCTTTTGAGGTACTGGGTTCTTGGTCTGCTTTAGCATTAACCAAGTCTTTTCCCTCTTTTTTGGAGACGGGCGTCGGCTTAACACCCGTACGCGGATTTTTACGAGTTCCGTTCTCGTCCTCCTTAGTGGAGGTGTTTTTCAGATTATCCTTTTTATTTTTATTATTTTCATTCATATTTTGGTCCCACGAGTTGCGGATAAGGGGAAGGTCCACCTAAGCAGGGATCCGCTGTGCCCAGGTAAGGCTGGTTAATCCTGGAGGTCGCCCGGTATCCAGGATACTCCGTTAGCGACTGGGATATTTTTGATGGGCCCCCAGCCAGGCTGACTATCGGCACGGGTCGTGTAACACCTTAGTCCAGCCCATACCTCTATCCTATGGCGAGAGCCATAATTCATCCGACCTTACGATCAAATGAGTATAGACTCCCCCCTTGGCTGGTGGACACCCCATCGGGCAACCACCATTACCAGCCGACACCCACGTGGAGGGTTTGGTAGAGGATTTCTGTCGAATCGTCGACTACTAAGATTGTCTTATTATAAATAATTAAACTTATCAGTTCTAACATTTTTTCTATGTTTTTTTTTTGTTTTTTTGTGAATCTTTAATTATATTTAATTAAAAAAAAAAAAAAAAAAAAAAAAAATATGTCGTAAATTCAATATGGATTCTAGGTCTCCTGTTAAACAACAATCCAATAGATTTGTCGCTCTAAATGGTTTTGGGGATCATCCATACCAGAGTAGCTTTCCTATTCTCCTATATGCTAATTCTAATTTATAAGATTATCCTAAATATTTACTTGTGATCTAGCGATTGAAGTCGAACTTGATGTAACCATGCTTTTATTAATATTACATTTTAAATCTGCTTTTAATCGATGTCTATGAGTTTTTATTATTATAATTATTATTTACATTGGCTTCATCATATGTCATATGCGTTTCAGAAACCGTTGCTTGCGTTCTTTGCGTATTCAGCAGCAAACTGACCATTTTTTTTCCTTTATTTAACAAAAATATTTATTCTTACTTTATATGTACTTAAATATCTAAAAAAAATATAAAATAAAAGTTATTAAAGGTAAAAAAAGAGGAAGTGCAACTTAGTTTGTAAGCCACCAAAATTTTTTAATATTTACGTTTGGAAACATGTTTTTATCTTTTGCATAAACGCTAGTGTCGAATCTTTTATTAGTATCTATAAGTAGATTGCATTGAATTACTTTGATATTGGCCCGTCTATACAAATGATAAAATATAGAAACGCCGAAGTTAAAGAGAATTAGGGAGTTAACCGTGCCTTGTTGTAGGCCATTAGCTATTATAAAATTTTTCGTACTAAATTTGTTTTGAAATATTAAATGTAAGGGAAATTTGTATTTAACCAGTTTATATTATAAATTAATGCTATATTTAGGAGTAAGCTTATTATTATTTTTTTTATTTAGTAGTATTTTGAAATACTTTAAAATTTACAATTATAATTTTTTTACACAAATTTCAATTTAAAACATTACTTTTATTGAAATACACTCAGGTCTCGTTTTATGCGATAGATGCGTTCCAAAAAAAATCGCATAAATTGAATTCGCATAAAACGATACTCTAGCTTCATATAAAAATTAACGATTCGTTCCAAAATCCTGAAAAACCACATAAATTCAAATTTTAATTGAAAAATCAAAGCAAAATCGCATAAAAAAATCAACAAAAGTATATTTATTTAATTTTCTTAAACAATAAAAACAAAAACTTCTAAAAAAAAAAATAAACAAAAAAAAAATATTAATTCATTATTTACAGATAAAAACAAAATGATCCAATAAATAAGAAATAAATAATAAACTGAAGTCTGTAATTATGAATGTACGATCAATTATTCTGCATCGTTTTGGAATTGGTTCGACGTTACTTTTATCATTACATACCTATCAGGTAGTGCATACATATGTAGGGGACTAGATCAACGAATTTTTATAAAGTTTAATTGTTTCTTCTGAATAAGAGTATTAAAGTGCCAGTTATTAAAAAGGAGCAGCTTCTTTAAATAAAAGATTATTTAAGTAAGGATTGACTTTTGAAGACTTTTATTGGCATAGTTAGAGCAATCTGATGCTAATCAATTGCCTTTCCAATTGGAAACAAACTAGAACGATTGATTTTCACAAGCTATTCGGCATAGAGATATGATAGTATTAGGTGTCAGGCTCAAACTACAGCGTACATTCACAAGAGATTCCCATATAAAAAAGTTTTTCAAACCGCAGTGAAATCACTGCCGCTTTCTGAATCAACAGCTTTGGTCATTACAACCCTTCAGGTAGGATTAACAATAATGATTATATCAGTGGTGCAAACTTAATTTCATTTAAAAATTATGTAAAAGTTTAAAAAGTATCTTAACATTTTAAAATCTATAAAAAATGTAAAAAAAATTTTCATTTAAAATCGCATAAATTCAGTTCATATTTATTTGCATAAGTTTAGTTTTATTTTCGTTTAATTTCAATTTGTTAATTTTTAACTATTTATTAACATTATTAATATCTTGTGTTTATTATCATAGCACTGATGATCTGTATCTCCTTCCGTAAATATCAGTGTACCATCTGCGTACAATATTATTTCACATTCTTCTAAACATGTCATGGCATGTCATTTATATATATTGTTACGTTATAACCTTTTAAAAACGTTAAAAATATGAGTTCGTAGATTGCAAATAATATAAAAATAAATATGTGTTTAATTTTAAATCAATTCTTTATTGTCCGCACTACTTTTGTGCCACTGTTCGAACTTATACTAAGTATACAACAATAACTATCACAATATGTGCTTGTTCGTTGTATTTCTCTACTTACAACCTTTTTGTAAGCAACAACACTTGTTCGTTATTCTTCTTTGCTCACAACCTTCTTGTAAACACAACACTTCTGCTCGCGTAACACTAACAACTGCTTTCTTCACACGCAATTTGTCTGCACGCAAGACTGAATGAATTATAACTCGATCTCGTGTCTTTACACACAACCAAAGAATATGGATATAAAGAATGCGCATCATGTAGAAGTAAAATTTCTTATGGCGGGATGTACCAGTAACACCCGCTCTCACCAAAATCTCTTTTAAAAATCATTTCTTGATGAGGGAGGGAAGACAGGAGAAAAATAAACACAAACAAAGAGCGTAACAATGTGTTGCTCTCATCGTACGTATGTATATGCGTATGTACGATTATGTATGTATGATCGTGTATTTAAAATTGACAAAATATTGTGCTTCTTTATGATGAGGGGGTAGGTAACAGGGAAAGCTAAATTGTCGTTCTCACTCTCATGTTAACTGAGAGAAAGAAAACAAAAAAGACTCAGTACACTTATTGTACTCAGAGAACTTATTATACTTAGAGAACGTATTGTTTTTTTCTCTAAGCAATTTATTCTCATATGCGTGTATACGTGTGTGTATACATACATTGCCAAATAAAATAATAAACAAACTGAAAGAATTTTTGTTTTCACAAAATATATGTGAAAATAGCCTGTGGAAAAAATAGTACCGTTTGTTTTATTGTAGGGTAAGTATATGTGTTTTATTGTTGTAGAAATGAAATTATATCGATTCGCACCGAATTATAATGTTATTTTTTAGACTATTCAATTATGTATGTACATATTTACCATATGTGTCTATTTTTGTATAGAATGAAGTTGTAATAAAACGAATGCTTTTTTTGTTTAGTATTTATTAAATTTATTTATCATTTTAATGGTTCAAAATTTTAAATTTTTCCATACTGGATAATTTGAATTTGTATGTTTCCCATGTGGAATGCTTCCGTAGTAAAACAACAATTAGTAAATTAAGCATCTCCATTCTGTGTTTATAACATTCGTTATTTTCATCAAACCAAAAGGAATAAATTGTATTTTTTGTGCAACTTACGCATTGGCCAACTGCAAATGTTTTTATGTTTTTTATAGATTTATTTTCTAAAAATTTTTTTCGAAGATTTATATAAATTTTGCAAACTTCAAAAAATAAATCAGATGGAGCGATGGATTTGCATGAACGAACATTTCTGAAGGATATGACAAAATTTGCGCTGGTTTGATTATATCCACACGACATTTAACGCAAGATATTCGTTGAGCTATGTAACCAACAAAATATCGACTTGATGTTAATTCAATTGGCACATTGTTGGACGTAAAACAATCGGTGCCTTCATTAAATTATTCTTTATTTTAATCGTATACTATATCTGCGACATCTATATCAGGGGTATGTGTACTTTCTGATATATTTCCAGTCCTATCAATATCTTCTAAAAATATGATTTATGATTTTAATTATATATTATATTTATTAAACGTTTTGTTTGAACATGCACTACAATTTTTAAATTCACACTTTTTATAAAACAATTTTTCAGTTTTTCAGTTTCAAATGTCCACACAAAATGTTGATTTTTTATTTCGGTGCGAATCGACATAGTTTCATTTCTACAACAATAAAACACATATTCTTACCCTACAATAAAACAAACGGTAATATTTCTTTTCCACAGGCTATTTGCACATACATTTTGTGAAAACAAGACATCTTTCAGTTTGTTTATTATTTTATTTGGCAATGTACAAGCACACACGTATACACGCATATGAGAATAAATTAGAGAAGAGAACAATACGTTCTCTGAGTATAATAAATTCTCTCTGTACAATAAGTGGCAGTAGCCGTACTGCCATCGACAAATTTGGCACATCTTCATATATTTATAGTCTTTGATCTCATCGCGATAAGAGCAAAGAATGAGAGCAACGCATTGTTACGCTCTTCGTTTCTGTTTACTTCCCTCCAATCTTTTTCCCCCCGCGTCATGAAATATTTTTGAAAAATATTTCAAAATATGTTAAGATGCACATTCTTTATACTTTATTTTCTTTGACACAACTGGTTGAATTCTCACTCAATTCAACGTGACGTCGTCACACACGACTAACTTATGTGATGTTTTTGTAACACAGGCTATTTCACTTGCTTGTCTGTTTATATGGGAAACACAAACAAAATTGAGTGTTTTTGTTTGTGTTTTCCATGCAAAAAATGTTTATATGGGAAACACAAACAAAATTGAGTGTTTTTGTTTGTGTTTTCCATGCAAACAGGCAAGCAAGTGAAATAGCCTGTGTTACAAAAACATCACATTAATTCGAACCCCATCATTGCTTGCATTGTCTTGCCTTTTATATCGCTGGATCAATAGTGTGAAGGAGGATGACGGAGGAGGATGACGGCCTTCGGGAAAGATCCAAAAATGTAAACAATTTGTTTCCATTTTTGCTTGTGTATCTTGTTTACATTCGTCCAGGCAGAGTAGTTGTTGCTTGTGTATTTGTCTATCCGCTATTTTATTTTTTTACGCTGCACTTTGTTTTTGGTTGTTTACTTCTCTTATCCCTTATTTTTGTTTATTCATCGATCTTACAAACAAGCCCATTATTTTTGTTGCTATATTTTCGACTTATTCGTTGATCACGTGAACAAGTCCATTATTTTTGTTTTTGGAGCTTTTGTTTATCATTTCACACATGATCAAGTCCATTGTGTTGTTTTTGGAGCTTTTGTTTATTATTTTAACAACACCATTTCCATTTTCGTAACAATATAATAAATAACAATGCACCTAATACCGATCCTTGGGGTACACCATAGTCATTATCTATATATTCCGATTTTATGTTGTTCACTTTTACCATTTGCTTCCTATCTGTTAGATATGATTTAAACCATTTTAGTTCATTTTCCTGTATGCCGTAATTATAGAGTTTCTTTAATAAAATGTTCCGATCAATTGGCTCGAAAGCTCTTATAAAATCTAGGAAAATAGCCAGTATTTTTTTATTTTTTGTTATATATTTCCATCTATTTATTACATAATTTAACGTAGTTTCACATGAATTTTTTTTTTCTAAATCCCGATTGTAGTTTGAAAATATATTGTTTTTCTCAAAGTAATATTCAAGTTGTATTTTAACGACTTTAATGTATTTATTGGTCTAAATTCTTCACATTTTTTCGTTTTTGCTATTTTTTCTATTGGTGTTATTACCGATATTTTCCAACTTTGAGGAAATTCTCCTGTATTAAAAGATTTATTTATAATATTCAGTATAATATTTCCTATGATGTTCCAATTATCTAGTATTTTATTAATTGATATATTGTTAAAATCTGGTTTATTTTTGATACTTTTGCATATATCCTTAAGTTCCATAAGATTTATTGCACTAAACTTAAATTTTGTATTTATCACATCCGTTTGATTTTGCACGTGTTCTATCGAATTTCTAATTGATTTTATGCTATCAACAAAATAATTATTAAATTGGTTGGCTATTAAATAGTTTTCCTTAAACTCTAATTGATTAAATATCACAGATTGTATCACATTTTGTTTTTTATTAAATACTAATTCTTTTATTTTTTTCCACATTTGTTTTTGGTCTCTGGCTTTACTTATAGATTTATTAATAAATAGATTTTTCTCAAATTTGATTTCTGTGGATTCTCAGAATCCACAAACATTTCAGGTTGTCGCATATAGACTTCGTGGTGCACTTCGCTGTTTAAGTAGGCTGAACTAATGTCGATTTGATGCAGATGCATTTTCCAATATACCGCCAGTGCCAAAATTAAACGTATAGTAGAGTACCTGACCACAGGAGAAAAAGTCTCATTGTAGTCTACGCCAAACTTCTGGTTACAACCCTTTGCGACAAGCCTAGCTTTGAAACGCTCGATCTGCCCAAGCTCATTTTTCTTTAAAGCAAATACCCATTTTGAATTAATTGTCCTTGCACCTTCTGGGAGGTCCACTAACGACCAAGTTCCATTTCTACGCAATGATGACATTTCGGCATGCACAGCTTGGCGCCATTTATCACTATTTACACTGGTAAGGGCTTGATGCAAGTTTTCTGGTACTTCTTCAATAATTTTATGTAATTGGGTATGGTACTTACGTGGCCTACCAGGTTTGCCAGTTTTTACAATCTTTGTTCTTCTATATTTTGAACCACCAACAGTCTCCTTCTGAATATAATCCTCCTTATTTGAATCGGCTTCTTCAGCCGTTTCAAAACCAGCAAAATCAGAATCGTCTGAGATTGACTCCTCTTTATGCTCACCGTCTTCTAATTCGGATTGCTCATCAGACGTAGATTTCTTTACCCCTTGTATATCAGATTGTGAGACTTCAATCATTAAATAGTCATCGTCAGGTTTTGTTGTTTTCTCATCGCTTCTGCCATTAAAGATGCTCTCATCAAAAAGAACATCACGACGTTCTATTATTCTTCGGCTGTTCTTATCATATAGACGGTAAGCTTTGGCTACTTGGGAGTAACCAGCTAATATAAAATGTTCTCCTTTCGCTTCCAATTTATGAGTATAAGTTCTATTAAGAGCCACTGCATGGGAACCAAAAATTCTTAGATGCTGCACATTTGGCTTGCGGTTGTACCAGATTTCATGTGGTGTACTGTCACCCAAGATTTTCGTTGGACATCTATTAAGCAGATAGGCTGCCGTGTTTATCGCCTCAGCCCATAAATTTCGTTGAACGTTAGCATGCACCATCATAGCACGGGCCATTTCAGTCAAAGTGCGATTGGCTCGTTCGGCTACGCCATTTTCTTGCGGTGTGTATGGTACCGTAAGTTGCGTGGTAATGCCTTCATTTTCCAGAAAAAGGTTAAAATCTTTATTTATAAATTCACGGCCGCTGTCACTCCTGATCATCTTAATTTTATGACCAGTTTGTTTCTCAACCATTTGTTTAAATACTTTAAATTTTTGAAAAACATCGCCTTTTGATTTCAGAAAATGTGTCTGGAGTAATCGTCAATAAAAGTGACGAAATATCTAGAGCCACCTAGTGAGCTGATGTTGAACGGGCCATACACATCACTATGTATGAGTTCTAACAGGGTGTTTGTCCTCGTTATAGACTCCTTAGGAAATAAGCTTACATGTATTTTGCTGACCATGCATGTTCCACACTGGGCTAAATTCGACTTATCACTCTTCAATTTCATACCGGTAACCATTGACTTATTTGACAATTGGCCCAAAGATTTGTAGTTAACATGGCCAAATCTCTCATGCCACACCTGATCTGACGTAGTTGCCGCAAAAAGTCGTTCAATTTTTGTATTCGCCAAAAACAAATTACCTTGCCTTTCGGCCTTTAACACGACTGTACCATCAGTCCGTCGCATAACAGCACCCGCTGAATCAAAAGTAACCGTTAGCCCTGACGCGGCTGACAGATATAAAGTTCATTTGTAATTCTGGGGAAAAGAGAACTTTCTGAAATTTTATTGGTAGACCATTAGTACACTCAAACCTCGTTTTATGCGATTAATTCGTTTCGCAAAAAATCGCATAATTCAAATTCGCATAAAACAATACACTAGCTTCATACAAAATCCACTAATAGGGATTTAAATAAAAAAGCGCATAAATTCAAATTTAACCCTTAAAATTCAAATAAAGTCGCATATAAAAAATCAACAAAAAATGAATCCCTTGCTGAGACCATAGAAAATAAGGAAAAGATAGGAAATAAACAAAAACTAATACAAAATTCTAAATAATGAAGAAAATACATAATTTTTCAATAAAATAAAAATATAATATTACTCCACGTCTATAGCATTTGAATAATACTTCATACATCAGAACCGGAAATGCAGAAAATATTTAAAGATAGTATTAACTTTGTTACGAACAACACATTTTTTTGGATTTTAACATTCAATATTTCCTTAAAATCGTTTTTGCAAAGAAAAAATTTGAGAATTTTGAAACCGCATAAATTTGAATTCGCATAAAACGAGGTTTGAGTGTATTTGTTAAGATTACATCACCTTTTCCTTTGGCTCTTATTTGATGTTCACCTGCCAACAAAATGGTTTCATCATGCTGTTGAAAATCTTTAAACATGGCTTTGTTGCAACACATATGTGCAGTTGCGCCGCTGTCGACGCACCACGCTGCACCTCTTGTCGTAGTATGTGTAACAGCATGCAAAAGTTGTGTACGTTCCTTTTTTGGTTTAACACACTTGTTCGCGAAGTGTCACGTCAGGCCGCAATTGTAGCATTTGCCTTTGAATTTGTTTTTGATAATTTTTGCTTCTCTTTGGCTTCTGTTCTTCTGGGAATTCATCGCAAAAGCTTGTTGGGCGTTACCTGCTGATTCGCGTTTGTCTTTCTCTTTATGCCTGTTGCTCTCTTCAAACAATTTTTGCTTTACGACTGATAAACTAGGCAGAGTATCTCGCGTCTCGATGGCAATAACAAAATGTTCAAAATTGCTAGGCAGGCTGGAAAGGAACATTATATTTAACAGTTCCTCCTGTATAACTATATCGGTTTCTGCCAGTTTCTCTGCCAATTCCGAGAACACGCTCACATTTTCGCCCTCTGTCAATGTCAAATTTAAACGACGCTTGTACCGGGTTATCCTTTTCGTGGTTTCAAAAGTAAACGTAAATAAAACACATATAAAATATTTTATTCATGATATTTCTTTTTTATTGTAAAGTTTGAACGTTGACATTATGTGTGAAACACTACATCATTTAAATGACCTCCACGCGAAGTGTTTCAAGCATTGATTCTTTTGAGGTAATATTCGACCACTTTTTGACATATATTGGGCGGTATCTCAGCCATAACTTGACGAATGTTGGTTTTTAAGTACTCAAGAGTTGAAGGTTTATTTGCATAAACACGGTCTTTCGCGTAGCCCCACAAAAAAGTCTAATGGTGTCAAATCGCATGATCTTGGTGGCCAGTTGATATCGCCACGACGAGAAATTACGCGGCAATAAAGCCATATTCGCTCGAGTTGTGTGGCATGTGGCACCGTCTTGTTGAAACCACATATTCTCCAAGTCGTATTCTTCAATAGCAGGCAAAAAAAGTCGGTTATCATATGATCATAACGCTCCGAATTGACGGTGACAGTCGTTCCATCGTCGTTTTCGAAGAAGTAAGGTCCAATCACACCTTCGGACCAAAGAGCACACCAAACAGTGACTTTTTCTGGATGTAATGGCCTCTCTTCAATTACTTGAGACATTTTTGTTTATTAACATACTTACGACAATTTTGTTTATTAACATACCCACCGAGTGTGAAATGTGCTTCATCGCTGAAGAAAATTTTGTTCGAAAATTTGCCGATACGCACGATACGTGGCTGTGGCAGAATCACCATTTTTGTAGTAGGTTTTGATAATTATTATGCGTTGTGTGATAGTTAAGCGATCCATTTTCGTCAATGTCAGACTTTCAACTGAAAAGAAAAAAATTGGTTTCACAACTTAGTTTGACAGATGTTGAATTCCAGTCCCATACTTTTGAAACCACGAAATGGATATTATTATTTTTCTTGTTATTATAGTTTGAATTTTTATTTCATTTGTGTATTGTGAACAAATTAATAGTTCTGTGCTGTATTTATAAGACTATAGGTCTTGTTGTATAAAACATCAAGAAAATAAATAATAAGGATTTTGAATGAAAACAATTTCGAGGTGATAAAATTTTTAATTGAATACAATAGTTTATTATTATTTCATTAATATAATTTAAAGAAGTAAAATGGATAATATCCTTTACTTTAAGAAAGAATAATATTAAACATTATTGCTCTAATGTGATTTTTTTATTTTTTTTAGGATTTACAATCTTCTAACAAATATTCCGGATTGGATGAGGTGTCTGATTGATTTATGCATTATAATAAATTTGTAACCAGGAACAAATTTAGTTTTGTTCAAATATTTGGTTTGCATTTGTTTATAATTTGTTTTAAATAAAATCTATAAAAATTTATTATCACGAAATTGTTCCTATTTAAGACATTTTTAATTTATATGTTTTAGGTAGGTATATATATTAGAGATGAGCGATATTTTCAAAACTGTGATTTAATCACGGTGATTGATAATTCACTGGTAACTACAGTGATTGAAATTGCCAAATAACAGGTACTAATAATGTCGTTCTTTCAAAATTGTTACATACTCAAATTTATTTCATTTTGTTTACTAAAATATTTAGAAGGAGAAAAAAAATGAATTATAAGTTTTGCAAAGCAAATGTGTTAGAAGCAACAGATATACAGACTGAAAACTGGCGGATAAAGTTGAAAAATTAAATGTAAACAAACATTGATTTTGTGTTAAAAAAGGGAAAATTTGGGATATTTTTTAATTTCTTCAATGAAAAGTTAAAAGATTCTTAAATATTTAATTATTAATCGAAATGTATGTAGTCTTTGGTCGCAATGAATATAATTTCTTGTGCAAAAGGTAAGTAAGAAACTAAATATATCAAGATCAAATAAGACATATTGCTCATAAAATTTTTTTCTTGCAGAACTTTGTGTATTTTACTAGTATTTATTAATTTCTTGAATGAAAAAATTAAAATTCGGCAATTTTTTTATTATTAATCGAACTCTTAGCAATTTCTCTTCACAATGAAATAAGTTCCGTGTGTAAAAGATAAGTAAAAAGAAAAATATAACGAAATATATACTCATAACTTTTTGTTTCAGGAGTTTGTGAATATACCTCTCAATTGGTTAAATACTAAGTTAGTGACAATCGATGAAATGTGTCACCAAATACATTAGTTCCGTATTATGTTTCCCCAATACAACAGTTCATTTCCTTTCAAAACTATTCTATTATTCTACAAAAATATCATCCGATTCTAACAAAATAAAAACCCACCCTAAAATTTAACAAACATAAATAAACAAAAAAGAAAGAATCAGACAGGGACAGAAATACTTGTTGGTAATATTTGCTGTCCCATTCACAAAATTTTAGTAAACATCAAACTTTCGTTTCCCTTCACCAGTGTTGCCACGAAAAAAAAATATTGTAACCAACATTTGTGAAAAAAAATCACCAAATAAGAAAAAATATAACCAAAACTAAATTCGCAGTTTTTTTATTTTATTTTTTTCAAATATAAATTATAATTAATACAACAGAGTAAGAAAAGAAACAAAAAATAACAAAATAAAATTTTAGTCTTACTAATTAATACATTTCTACAAACAAAACAAAAGCTCTATTTATAAGAAAAATAAATAACCAAACCCGGAGAAATCTACACATCTACACATTGAACAAAAAAATAACCAATTTTGGTTAGAAATAACCAAAAACGGCAACACTGATTTTGTTTAGTAGTCTTTTCGTAGTATGTATCTAGTTGTCTCTTTCTTACGACTTAATAAAATACGTTATTGTCATTATTGTATTATTGGAATACTGTGATCACAATCACTGTTTTAAAGAACAGTGATTAATAAATCACGTTCACTGAGAACAACGTTCTTCAAAAATCACTGGATCGCTCATCTCTAATATATATATCACGATGCCCTGTTAACTTATATCTTTTAATCTATAGATAAAAATTATTATTTAAGTATTTAAAATTAATCACTTCACTTTAATTTTTTTATTTATATATGAAAAAGGAAATAAAAGGTCCAATTTTTTTAAAGATTGGATTTATTATTAATTACATATTTAAAATCAGAAATCTGCTAAGAGGAAATCGCCGAAGAAATATTTTTTTCATAGTTTGTTTTGATGCTTGACCTGGGATACGAACCCGGGCTTTACGTCTTATAAGCCAACACACTACCTACTAGATCACGGCGACTTCATTTGTTTTTAAATATTTATTTAAATAACATCAAACTTTAACTGATAATACGGCATTATCAATTTTAGTTGCGATACTTATTAACAACGATCAAACTTTAGGTGCTTAAATCGCACTTTTTAGAAGAATTCTCTATTTGCTAATCACATACTGACCACCGAGTAACCAGAGAGGAAACGGATTTTGACAGTTTACTGGCGAAATGTAAAGGGACAGCAAATATTACCAAAAAGTATTTCTGTCCCTTTCTGATTCTGTCTGCTTTGTTTATGTTTTGTTAGTTTTCGGGATGGGTTTTTTATTATTCTATTTTGGTAGAAGTTGATCATATTTTGGTAGAATAATAGAATAATTTTGTAAGGAGGTGAACCATTTTATTAGGGAAACGTAATTCGGAACCATTGTATTTGGTGGCACCTTTCATCAATCGTCACTAACTTAGTATTTAACCAATTTAGAGGTATATTCACAAATTCCTGAAACAAAAAGTTATGAGTATATATTTTGTTATATTTTTCTTTTTGCTTAACTTTTGCGCACAGAACTTTTTTCTTTTTGAAGGGAACTTGCTAAGAGTTCGATTAATATTATTTTTTTACCTTTTCGTTCAAGAAATTAATAAATACTGGTAATATACACAAAGTTCTGCAAGAAAAAAATTTTTTGAGCAATATGTCTTATTTGATCTTGTTATATTTAACTTCTTACTTACCTTTTGCACAAGAAACTATATTCATTGTGACCAAAAACCACACACATTTCGATTAATAATTAAATATTTACGAATTTTTAAAATTTTCATTGAAGAAATTTTCAAATTTTCCCTTTTTTAACACAAAATAAATGTTTATTTACATTTAACTTTTCTACTTTATAGTGTTTTCAGTGGTTTTACCATACAAAATTATTGTGTTAAAACCATCTTAAAACCTTTTTTGAATTGGTTTTAAGTAGGTTATATCAAAGAATATGGATATAAAGAATGCGCATCATGTAGAAGTAAAATTTCTTATGGCGGGATGTACCAGTAAGACCCGCTCTCACCAAAATCTTTTTTAAAAATCATTTCTTGATGAGGGAGGGAAGACAGAAGAAAAATAAACACAAACAAAGAGCGTAACAATGTGTTGCTCTCATCGTACGTATGTATATGCGTATGTACGATTATGTATGTATGATCGTTTTTATTGTTTGACCAAAGACTATAAATATGTAAAGATGTTGCACACAGTGTATTTAAAATTGACAAAATTTTGTGCTTCTTTCCTATGAGGGGGGTAGGTAACAGGGAAAACTGAATCGTCGTTCTCACTCTCATGTTAACTGAGAGAAAGAAAACAAAAAAGACTTAGTACACTTATTGTACTCAGAGAACTTATTATACTTAGAGAACTTATTGTTCTTTTCTCTAAGCAACTTATTCTCATATGCGTGTATACGTGTGTGCATGTATGTATACATACATTGCCAAATAAAATAATAAACAAACTGAAAGATGTCGATGTCTTGTTTTCACAAAATGTATGTGCAAATAGCCTGTGGAAAACAAATATTACCGTTTGTTTTATTGTAGGGTGAGAATATGTGTTTTATTGTTGTAGAAATGAAATTATATCGATTCGCACCGAATTATATATTACTATTCAATTATGTATGTATGTATTTACCATATGTGTCTATTTTTGTATAGAATGAAGTTGTAATAAAACGAATGCTTTTTTTGTTTAGTATTTATTAAATTTATTTATCATTTTAATGGTTCAAAATTTTAACTTTTTCCATACTGGATAATTTGAATTTGTATGTTTCCCATGTGGAATGCTTCCGTAGTAAAACAACAATTAGTAAACTAAGCATCTCCATTCTGTGTTTATAACATTCGTTATTTTCATCAAACCAAGGAATAAATTGTATTTTTTGTGCATTTTTTGTATTTTTTGGCCAACTACAAATGTTTTTATGTTTTTTGTAGATTTATTTTCTAAAAAAATTTTTTCGAAGACTTATATGAATTTTGCAAACTTCAAAAAATAAATCAGATGGAGCGCACAAACTTCCAAAGTCGGAATCTTTTATATAATTTTTTGCATAAACGAACATTTCTGAAGGATATGACAAAATTTGCGCTGGTTTGATTATATCCACACGACATTTAACGCAAGATATTCGTTGAGCTATGTAACCAACAAAATATCGACTTGATGTTAATTCAATTGGCACATTGTTGGACGTAAAACAATCGGTGCCTTCATTAAAATATTCTTTATTTTCATCGTATATATCTGCGACATCTATATCAGGGGTATGTGTACTTTCTGATATATTTCCAGTCCTATCAATATCTTCTAAAAATATGATTTATGATTTTAATTATATTGTTACGCAAGAACAAACGAAACGACCTAATATCGTTTAACAATGAAAACAATAAGCAAAAGCCACAAAAACAAAGACCATGAGCATGAAAGAGATAGAAAACGCAGGCACAACGAACAAGAGGCAATGTGTACACAACACACAAATACACATTAACAAATACATCGAACATCTTCTAAATAAACCAGCAACAATAAACAATGTAGTCGCAAAAGAATTCTCGAGAACGCGAGAACGCGAACCTTCTACCTCGAGAACCATCATCAGACTGAAGACGTTCGCATATAAAAAGGCGAGACAAGGCAGGCAGTGAGTTAGTTATAATTGAGTCAGTCTTGAGTGAAGTTGCGTGCGAAGTAAAAAGTTGTGGTTCGAAGATATCCGTTGTGAGCAGTATAGCGAATAGTTGTGTGTGAATAATAGCAAGTAATTATTGTTGTTTTGGTTAAGTGTGAACAGTGGCATATAAGAAAGTGTGGACAATAAAGAGAGTTTAATTAAAATAAAACACTTATTTGTTTTTACTTGGTTTGCAATTAACGAACTCATATTTAAACGTTTTTAAAAAGGTAAAAACGTAACAATTGGTGTCAGAAGTGGGATTGCAAAATCCAAAAATAAAAAAATAAAAAAAAAAATAAAAATAAATAAAATAAAATGAAACTCTCTGAACTAAGAGTGGACCGGCTTAAACGAGAGTTGGGTAAACTGGAGCTGCCAACAGCGGGCACAAAGAATGAACTGCAGAGGCGGTTAAGAGAACAACTTCAGCTTCAGGGCATCGACATCGAGTCCTACGAGTTGGAGGATGAGGAGGAACGAGAGATACAGGCCCCTGCGACCCCTAGCGGTGTTGACATAAATTCGATGCTAGTTGCTATGATGCAGAAAATGCAAGTAGCATTTAGAGCAGAAAACCAGAAACTTCTGGCTGATGTACAAGAAGCTTCTAGAGCCGAAAATGAGAAAATGCAAGTAGCAAACCAGAAACTTCTGGCTGATGTACAGGAAGCTTCTAGAGCGGAGAACCAGAAGCTATTTGAATCTTCTAGAGCTGAAAATCAGAAACTGCTGGCAGAGTCGCGAAAAGATAGTGAACAAATGATGAAAAAAATGCATGCAGCAAACCAAAAGCTATTTGAAGCGACAACAGAGAAGCTGCAGGAAATACGCGAGTCATTCAGCAAAAGAATTACCAGTATCGAGGTAAAGGTGGCAGATTTGGAAAAGACCGTTGACACAAAAGTGAACGATTTGGGAAGGACCGTCGACGGAAAACTCGTAATGATGGAGGAAAAGCTCATCAACCTCCAGAGCCAGCGACCAGAACCAGTGCGAGTCGTGTCAGAAAGTACCGGCAGGATAAGACCACCTTGCTTTGATGGAAGCTCACCCCTATCCGTGTTCAAATTCCAATTTGAGACAGTAGCCAGCAGGAACGGATGGGACGATGGAGAGAAGGCGTTGGAACTAATTTTGGCGTTAAAAGGTGTAGCAGCAGAGATACTAGAGACCATGCCAGCCAGCAGTAGAAACAACTATAACGAATTAATGGTGGCCTTACAGCGGAAATTCGGCGATAAGCACAAGCGAGAGCTGTACCGCATGGAGTTGAGATGCCGGGAGCAAAAGCCAAACGAGTCATTACAAGCCTTTGCAATGGAAGTTGAGAGGTTGGTGCAGCTTACGTACCCAGGAGAAAACCACCCGTTGATAGACAACTTTAAGACCTAGGCGTTTGTTAATGGAATACGCGACGCAGACATCAAATTAGCGGTATGTTCCACACAGAAGGCAACCTTTGCAGAGACCGTGGCCTTCGCACTAGCCCAGGAGACCGCTCGCACCATTTCTAGACCACAAGTAAGCAAAGTCCGAAAAATGGAAGTAGTGGAGGAGGAAGAATGCAGTTTTAATAAATTTAAAGAGATGTTGAAGCAAGTTTTGGAAGAGAGTGGACAAAAGGCTAAACTTAAGTGCTTCAACTGTGGAAAGAGTGGTCATTTCCAAAGACACTGTAAAGCGCCTCGTAAAAGAGCAAGATCCGCCTCACCATCAAGGAATAAGAAACGGGCGAACTACCAACCACCTTCACAAGAGTCCCCGTTAAACTAAAACGAGCTAGCACTGAGGGGCAAGTGCTGGCTCCCACAAGCGAGGGCCCCACAGTCTCAATATCAGTGATGCAGCAAAACAACAGAAACCTTACGACGAGCGGGTACATAAATGGCAGACAACACATCTTCACTATAGACACTGGTGCGACGCAGTCTATCATCAGACCAGATGTAGTAAAGGGGAAGTGTGAGGCACTTAGAAATGTAAGACTTCGGACAGCTACTGGAGAGTCTGCCACCGTCCACGGAAAAACAGAGGCGAAGGTGACGATAGCCAACATCAGCGTAAGCCACGTCTTTATTGTTGCCGATATTGTCGACGAGGTTATCATTGGTGCCGACTTTATGATAGCTCATGGTATCAATTTGAATATGGGGCAACAGATAATGGGTTGGCGAAATGTGGAGATACCTCTTGACGTCGGATACAAGCATCAAGTGCACGCCAGAAGGATAGTTGCTGTCGAACAACAAAAACTACCAGCTCAAAGTGAATCACTGTTATGGGCTCGTTTGGAGGGAGATTGTGAGGAGACCCGCTTGTGGGTTGTGGAACCAGCAGAAATACAGACGGATTTAATATCAGCAAAGGCCCTCGTCAAATCCACAGAACAGAGAATAGTCCCGGTGAGAGTGCTAAATCTATCAGGCAACGAAAAAGTCATCTGTAAAAACTCAGAAGTCGGTCAATGTGTTCCAGTAGAGGCGATAATAAACAGCGAACAATCGCCACAAACTGCCGAAATGTCAGCCAAGGATCAAAAGCAGTTTGGTGAAAATGTGGAAAAATGGGTAGCAGGCTTAGCAGCTCCAGAGAGAAATAAAGCCAAAAAGCTGCTAAAGAGGTATGCTTTCGCTTTCGCCACGAACAATAGAAGACAAGGAAGAACAGCTATGGTCAAGCATGAAATTGATACGGGCGAAGCGAGACCAATAAAACAGGCACCCAGAAGCATACCGCTGGCGAAGCGTAATGAGGTTAAAGAGCTAGTCGACGAAATGAGGAGGAGCGGTGTAATCGAACCATCATCGGGTCCGTGGAGCTCACCTGTAGTCTTAGTAAAGAAGAAAGATGGCAGTACAAGATTCTGCGTAGACTACAGGAAGCTGAATGATGTCACCAAAAAGGACAGTTACCCGCTACCGAGAATTGACGACACACTCGACACGCTAGCTGGAACGAAGTGGTTCTCCACATTGGATCTTCAAAGCGGATATTGGCAGGTAGAGATTGCAGACAAGGACAAAGAGAAAATTGCATTCAGTGCGAACGGCGGCTTATGGCAGTTTAAAGTTATGCCATTTGGACTCTGTAATGCTCCGGCCACATTCGAGCGACTCATGGAACGCGTGCTAAAGGGACTACGTTGGAAGACTTGCCTGGTGTACCTCGACGACATAATAGTGATGGGCAGAACTTTCGACGAACACCTCAAGAACCTGGGAGAAGTTCTGCAACGAATATCGATGGCTGGACTTAAACTAAGCGTAAAGAAATGTGCATTGTTCCAAAGACAGGTAAAATATTTGGGGCATCTTGTAACAGCAGATGGAATATCTACGGATGAAGATAAAATAAGAGCAGTAAAGGACTGGCCTCGTCCCCAGAATCTTCATGAGCTACGCAGCTTTTTGGGACTATGTACATACTACAGACGCTTTGTGCCTAACTTTGCTAGCGTGGCTGCAAGTTTGCATGAGCTCACCAAGAAATCAAAAGTCTATCAATGGGGTGAGCCACAGGAGAAGGCGTTCCAGACGCTAAAAGACCTATTGTGTGCTGCACCAGTTTTGGCGTATCCAGTCCCAGGAGAAAAATTCATCATAGACAGTGATGCTAGCGGATATGGTATTGGTGGTGTACTTTCCCAAGTGATAAATGGGATGGAGAAAGTAGTAGGCTACTATAGTCGCACACTGTCGAAGCCGGAACGAAATTATTGTGTGACCCGACGTGAACTACTTGCAGTGCTGTAGTGCATAAAACATTATCACAAGTACCTGTATGGCCAACATTTCCTGCTAAGGACTGACCATTCCGCACTGAGATGGCTGCTGCAATTTAAGAACCCTGAAGGACAGTTAGCACGTTTGATTGAGTGCCTCCAGACTTACGACTTCAGCATTGAACACCGAAGAGGCATAAAACATGGTAATGCTGATGCTCTCTCACGCCGACCTTGTAATTTGGAGTGTAAACATTGCGTGAAAGCTGAGAAAAAGGAATCCATCGTCGATATCCGGCTAACGCGGATTGAAGACAACGAAGACTGGTCCCAAGCACAAAGAAGTGACCCAATATTGGCAAAGATAATAGCAGCGAAAGAGGAGAATAAACGACCAACAAGAAATGAGATATCCGCAGAAGGTCCTCTTACAAAATCATATTGGGCACTATGGGACAGCTTAAAGATCATAAATGGGTGCCTATATCGACTTTGGGAAAGCGCTGATGGCAAGACCTCATCCAACTTATTGGTAGTGCCTTCCTCCAAAATGAAAGATGTGTTAAAGGAGACAAAGACAAAGACGCTGGAAAAGCTAAAACAACGCTTTTATTGGGTTGGATGTCAGCAAGCAGTGGCGGACTGGATAGCAAACTGTACCCAGTGCATTGCAGCTAAAGGTCCAGTAAGAAGAAGTCGTGGTCAGATGCAACAGTATAACTCAGGCGCACGCCGCTTCATCCACAGTCTGACGGAATGGTAGAACGGTTTAATCGAACCCTGGAAGAGTACTTGCGGAAAGTAGTGAGCGAGCAACAGAAGGACTGGGACGAACACATTCCGAGGTTTCTATTGGCGTACCGATCTGCAGTCCATGATTCAACATCTAGATCGCCCGCCAAGGTAATTTTTGGGACTGAAATAAAACTGCCCGGTGACTTGGAGATTGGAGTTAAGCCCGCCACAGAGAGGGATGCCACTGGAAAAGAAGAAAGCCTAAATGAACTTCATCAATTTGTGCGTACCCGAATAAAAATGGTCAGCGATAGAATGAAAGCCAGGTATGATCGTGCAGCAAACACGGAAGGCTTCCATGAGGGACAACTGGTTCTACTATACAACCCAAAGCGGAAGAAGGGATTATCTCCCAAGCTACAAACCAGCTGGGATGGATCGTACAAAATAATTAAACGGTTAAACGATGTCGTGTACAGGATACAGAAAGCTAACAGCACCCGAACAAAAATGAAGGTCGTACACATAGAGCGACTGGCAAAATTTGGAAAAGAGATAATGAGCCTATTCGGGACAGGCTTAAGTGGGCGGCAGTGTTACTCAAGAACAAACGAAACGACCTAATATCGTTTAACAATGAAAACAATAAGCAAAAGCCACAAAAACAAAGACCATGAGCATGAAAGAGATAGAAAACGCAGGCACAACGAACAAGAGGCAATGTGTACACAACACACAAATACACATTAACAAATACATCGAACATCTTCTAAATAAACCAGCAACAATAAACAATGTAGTCGCAAAAGAATTCTCGAGAACGCGAGAACGCGAACCTTCTACCTCGAGAACCATCATCAGACTGAAGACGTTCGCATATAAAAAGGCGAGACAAGGGAGGCAGTGAGTTAGTTATAATTGAGTCAGTCTTGAGTGAAGTTGCGTGCGAAGTAAAAAGTTGTGGTTCGAAGATATCCGTTGTGAGCAGTATAGCGAATAGTTGTGTGTGAATAATAGCAAGTAATTATTGTTGTATCGGTTAAGTGTGAACAGTGGCATATAAGAAAGTGTGGACAATAAAGAGAGTTTAATTAAAATAAAACACTTATTTGTTTTTACTTGGTTTGCAATTAACGAACTCATATTTAAACGTTTTTAAAAAGGTAAAAACGTAACAATATATTATATTTATTAAACGCTTTGTTTGAGCATGCACTACAATTTTTAAATTCACACTTTTTATAAAACAATTTTTCAGTTTTTCAGTTTCAAATGTCCACACAAAATGTGGATTTTTTATTTCGGTGCGAATCGATATAGTTTCATTTCTACAACAATAAAACACATATTCTTACCCTACAATAAAACAAACGGTGATATTTCTTTTCCACAGGCTATTAGCACATACATTTTGTGAAAACAAGACATCTTTCAGTTTGTTTATTATTTTATTTGGCAATGTACCAGCACACACGTATACACGCATATGAGAATAAATTAGAGAAGAGAACAATACGTTCTCTGAGTATAATAAATTCTCTGAGTACAATAAATGGCAGTAGCCGTACTGCCATCGACAAATTTGGCACTGGCAGTGCAACATCTTCATATATTTATAGTCTTTGATCTCATCGCGATGAGAGCAACGCATTGTTACGCTCTTCGTTTCTGTTTACTTCCCTCCTATCTTTCCCCCCGCGTCATGAAATATTTTTGAAAAATATTCCAAAATATGTTAAGATGCACATTCTTTATACTTTATTTTCTTTGGTTATATAAAATACAACCTTGCTACCAACATTGAAATGTTGAAAACAGCTGAAAAAACAAAATAAAAATAAAACAAATACAAAAATCATAAAAGAAATTTCTTGCAGAAAATGGTGTTTGTTGCCAATCGGTATTTTTTTCATTATTAATCGAACTGTTAGCAATTTCCCTTCACACTGAAAAAAGTTCTGTGCACTTTTTGTTTCAAGAATTTGTGAATATACCTCTAAATTGGTTAAATAATAAGTTAGTGACTATCGAACAGAGGTGTCACCTAATACATTAGTTCCGAATCACGTTTCCCCAATAAAACGGTTCATCTCCTTTTAACCAAGAACCCGTTTTATGGCCAAAACTATTCTATTATTTTACTAAAATACCATAAGATTTTACAAAAATATTTAAAATTCATTTCCATTTCAATATACTCACAATCTACATACATTCATCTATTCTCATCGTCTAATCACCCACAATCATCAACAATCATGTTAAAAAACTTATTAATCCTAATATAAGAAATAAAATATATTTTAAATATTTGTTGCCCTCAAAAGGACCTTTTATATAAAAAGCTATAAACCGTGTTATGTATATCAAACAAACGTTTGCTTTTAAAATGCCTAGTGAATTGTAATCCATAAGTTTGTGTATTAAGTAAGTATAAAAGGTAAGAAAAAAACCTTAAACAATCCTTAATATAAGGTAATGGCTAAATTAATAAAATATAAAAAAAAAAAAAAATGCAATCAATGAATGCTGGACGTTGTGAAGAAAATAAATCTTTTTCTTTTAATGCGTCCTAAGAAGGACCTTTGATATACTAGTACAGGGATTGGAAATTGATCTTAACAAATTGTATTAGCTTTCATAAAAAATTGTACTTTTTTCAGCCCGATTATACTAAATTCACTTTTTCTTGTTTAAATTTTTTTATTAAAAATTATATAAAAACATAAATCACAATTCGTTTTACATATATTTATGTACATATATGCGTAAAAAAAATAAATATTTACAAAAAGGTACATTGCAGTTTCTTTGTACTAACTTAGTACTACTAAGTACTTGTATATACCGGGTTATCCATTTCGTGGTTTCAAAAGTAAACGTAAATAAAACACATATAAAATATTTTTTTCATGATATTTCTTTTTTATTGTAAAGTTTGAACGTTGACATTATGTGTGAAACACTACCTCATTTAAATGACCTCCACGCGAAGTGTTGCAAGCATTGACTCTTTTGAGGTAATTTTCGACCTCTTTTTGACGCATATTGGGTGGTACCTCAGCCATAACTTGACGAATGTTGGTTTTTAAGTGCTCAAGAGTTGAAGGTTTATCTGCATAAACACGGTCTTTCGCGTAGCCTTACAAACAAAAGTCTAATGGTATCAAATCGCATGATCTTGGTGGCCAGTTGATATCGCCACGACGAGAAATTACGCGGCCAGGAAATGTCCCTTGCAATAAAGCCATATTCGCTCGAGTTGTGTGGCATGTGGCACCGTCTTGTTGAAACCACATATTCTCCAAGTCGTATTCTTTAATAGCAGGCAAAAAAAAGTCGGTTATCATATGACCATAACGCTCCGTATTGACGGTGACAGTCGTTCCATCGTCGTTTTCGAAGAAGTAAGGTCCAATCACACTTTCGGACCAAAGAGCGCACCAAACAGTGACTTTCTGGATGTAATGGCCTCTCTTCAATTACTTGAGGATTATCAGAACCCCAAATACGACAATTTTGTTTATTAACATACCCACCGAGTGTGAAATGTGCTTCATCGCTGAAGAAAATTTTGTTGGATACGTGGCTGTGGCAGAATCACCATTTTTTAGTAGGTTTTGATAATTTTTATGCGTTGTGTGATAGCAAAGAATATGGATATAAAGAATGCGCATCATGTAGAAGTAAAATTTCTTATGGCGGGTTGTAACATTACGACCCGCTCTCACCAAAATTTGTTTAATATTACGACCCGCACAATTGTGCAGAGAGAACTCACACGCATTCTTGTGTTATTTGATTTAGTTGTCGATCAGACTGCGACAAGAACGCGTGTGTAGCGGATGCGTTATCATTTTATTTCAGAATAACACTCAAAAAATATTTTATGTTAAAAATGTTCTATGTCATTAGCTGGCAGTATTTAATTTTTTTATCTTCTAATAAAAAATGGGTTTTTTATTTTTGTTTATCTAAAAAAAAACTAGGTATAATTTTTAAGCCAAAGACGGATAGCTTTATGTTCTCTTAATAAAGAAAATGGATTTTTTATTTTATCTTTATTTATCTAAAATTATTAAGATAGATAGCTTTACATATGTATGTTGATGAAATGAAAATCAAAGTATCGTATATTATTGACAGTTTTCTATGGCTGTAAATAAATAAATTCTCTCAACTTATTTTCTCTCTCTTGCTCACTAATCACAACCAGTGTTGCCGTTTAGCTATTTTTAACCAAAATTTCCGGATTTTGTTATTTATTTTTCTTATAAAAAGAGCTTTTCTTTGTAGAAATGAATTAATTTGTAAGACTAAAATTTTAGTTTGTCATTTTTTGTTTCTTTTCTTACTATGTTGTATTAATTATAATTTATATTTGAAAAAATAAAATAAAAAAACTGTGAATTTAATTTTGGTTAATTTTTTCTTATTTGGTAATTTTTTTCACAAATGTTGGTTGCAATATTTTTTTTCTGGCTACACTGACCAGAATAAGTGATTTCAGAAAATTTAATAAAAAAAGTGGTCAAACAACAAAAACGCACGATGAGAGCAACGCATTGTTACGCTCTTCGTTTCTCTTTCCTTCCCTTCTATCTTTCCCCCCGCGTCATGAAGTATTTTTGAAAAATATTCCAAAATATGTTGAAGTGCACATTCTTTATACTTTATTTTCTTTGGTGATAGTTAAGCAATCCATTTTCGTCAATGTCAGACTTTCAACTGAAAAGAAAAAAATTGGTTTCACAACTTAGTTTGACAGATGTCGAATTCCAGTCCCATACTTTTGAAACCACGAAATGGATAGCCCTTTATAATAGGTAAACTTAACAACTTACTTTAATACTTAACCATAAAGGAATACAAAAGTTTATGAGATCTAAATTTTAAATCACTACTTATGATACATGTTTTGCTAGCAAACTATTTGTTATTTCAGAATTGTAGCAACGCGAATTAAATGACTTCAATAAATCTCTTGTTTGGATTAAATTGGAGACAGTCGAAGCAAACATCTATTTCTCCCTTTGGTTTTTATTAAATTTTGGTACGAAAATATTCTTTCTACATTTGCAGATGAATGTGGAATGGATAATATTCCTTTTATATCTCTTGAAATGTGATTGAACATTGGTTCATTTAGTCATTTTTTATTTCTGATACCTTCGGCCTAACCATTATTAGTAAAACATTCACAATGAAAGTTAGTCATATGAAAATGAAACGAACACAAAAAATTATACAGTGATGAGACAGAATATTTGAGTAATGTAATAAAGTCGGGAAAATTTTTAAATAGTGCTAAATAAGTCATTGAGGTGCTATGGTGTTTTTGACTTCCAAATAGTGCTAAAAAAAGTACAATTGTACCAACTTTTCCATCCCTGTACCAGTATATCAAATGGACTTTCGGCTTAAGTGCGTCGACAATATTAAATTTTAACTACTCTGATTCATTCATACTCATTATAACCTTGATTTATACAGGTTGCAATAAGTATGCGTACTACGTTGACATCAAACTCATACCATTCAAAATATGTTTGATTCATGAGCCTACTCATTTAGATTGATAACTTTAGAAAAAATCCATGCCATGCGTTTAATGCGACCTTGCGTTACATGCGTACGCCAAAAAAGTAGAATCAGTGTAGTTGTTTGTGACAAGTTACAGAGGAAAACGCATAGACGCATAGAATAACTCAAGTAGGTTTACTTTCTACTTTTCTATGCGACTCATAATAAAGTTTACTACTAATTTAAGAGGAAAATACATTAAAATACATTTTTTAACACATTTCTTTCATGAACAAAATTTGTATACTTGTTGTGTATGGGTATGATACTTAGGTCGGAGTGGTAGCTCTGAATATCACAAAGCTCACTTGAGCACGCATAGCGGCCCGTTGTGATGCCACGGGTGAACGCCGTCCCTGTACTAACCAAGTTCCACCAAAATCAAGGAAAAGGAAGAAGGTCAGCGCAAGGGCTGCACAACAAAAGCACGACTACCCCGCACTGGAAAACCAGCCAGAAAGTTTGATGAAAGAAGCTATATCCTTGATGTCAATAGATGATAGCTCCGTTAAGCTGACAAGGAATGGGGCGCCAAATGACCTATATCTACACCTAGCAAGAGTCGAGCACTGACAAAGAAAGTGAACAACACTTCCTCAGCGGACCTGCAACCACGGCAGAAGTCGTTGAAAGGGAGCCTAATTCTTTCCGCGTGTCTACCCATGACGCAATGACCTGTAAGCACGGCCACTGTAGTCGAGATGACATCACGACCGAGACCAAGTAATCGGTTGGTACGCCTTCTATCCATCTTGGGCCAGGTGAGTCTAGCGGTGGAACAGGACTCCTCATTGACCCAGGATAGGTTGGCGTCCCGAAAGAACTTCCGCACAATGGTCAGCTTGGCCGAGGAAAGTGGCATACCCAATTCAACAGAAGAGGATTCCGGAAGGAGCGCACCAGCTCTGGCGAGCTCGTCGGCCCTACAGTTTATCGGAATATCATTGTGCCCAGGGGCCAGAGAGACACTGGTGAAGCGCCCCGAGAGAAGGTCGAGACAGCGGCGACATTCCCTAACGATCCTAGAGTTATGCACGAAACCCGATAGAGATCTTATCGCGGCCTGACTATCAGAAAAGACCGAGACGCCAGTGAAAGGAGCATCGTTGACGAGGATCCATTGAGTGGCCCGGTAAATTGCCATCACCTCCGCCTGAAACACGCTGCAGTAGTCCGGTAGACGGAGAGAAATATTCAGGTCCAGTTTCCCAGAGTAGACACCGCTTCCAACCCCATTATCGAGTTTAGAGCCGTCGGTATATATATCCAGGACTTCCGGGGGGACGACCGTATTAGGATTCCAGTCATCCCTACTCGGAATCAGAGCGTGGAAACATCTGTCAAGACAATATTCCGCAGGGAGATAGTCCATGTTCACAGGGTCCACCGGATCAACCTCCAGAATAGTGGAGTGAAAAGAAGGTACAATGTGCCAACGAGAGAGCATTAAGTCTAGTCGCAGCAAATTGGCCACCTGCTTAGCGAGAAGCACAGTAGGAAGCCAGTTTAGCATTGCGAACAAGGCTTTCGTGGGGGTGGTGCGTAGAGCGCCAGTTATATAAATGGCGGCAGACCTCCTGACCTTGTCAAGAAGTCTGACGTTGTGTTGTTTGTCCAGAGCAGTCCACCAGAAAGCAACACCGTATAGGAGGTTGGGTTCGATGACCGTAGAATATATCCAATGCATGATCCTTGGGCGAAGACGCCATCTGGTTCCGACTGCTCTACTGCAGCATTAAGCAGCACATGCCGCTTTGCGTGCCCTAGCAACCAGATTCGCTCTCCAGTTGAGTTTGGGATCGAGGATCAGGCCCAGATATTTAACCTCGGGACTCAACGTGAGTCTGGTCCCATTTATGCTGGGAAGGGAGAAGGTGGGAATTTTATATTTCTTCGTAAAAAGAATCGTATCGGCCTTAGAGGGGTTAATAGACAGTCCAAAATCCCTACACCAGTCCAGCACGATTGACAGCGCCAAGTTCAACTTATCCGACAGTGTCTGCGGACAAATTCCCGACGCAGCAATGGCAATGTCGTCAGCGTAAGCTATGGCCTCATTGCCAGAGTGTTCCAGCCCCCTCAAGAGCGAGTTGACTGCAAGATTCCAGAGAAGTGGTGATAGAACACCGCCTTGCGGTGTGCCCCTACGAACCATTCTCTGACAATTCGTGGCCCCCACTGTGGAGATTACAATCCTCGACTTAAGGAGAAGCTCGATGAACCTGACCAGATTCTGTCCCAGGTTCAGAGAACCAAGAGCCCTAACTATGGCGTCCGGGTCGACGTTATTAAATGCACCTTCAATGTCCAGAAAAATGGCCAAAGTGTATTCCTTAACGTGCATGGACTTTTCTACCCGAGAGATAAGAGAGTGAAGAGCAGTCTCCACTGATTTACCTCTCGTATACGCATGTTGGGAAACGGATAGAAGCGCTGGATCAATCGAGGCCCTAATGTGAACATCAAGGACTCTTTCCAGCGTCTTCAGAAGAAAGGAACACAGACTTATGGGTCCATAATCATTCGCCCCAGTGTGGGATGGTTTCCCAGCCTTGGGAATAAAAATCACCCTAGATATTCTCCAGCTCCAAGGGATGTAAAGGAGCCTGAGACTAGCGTTATAGATGTCAAGCAACCAAGGGAGGATTATCTCCTCCCCATGTTGAATGTCACCCGGGATAATACCATCCGGTCCTGGTGACTTGAATGGTTTGAAAGACCTAACAGCCCACTGTACTTGGCCAAGGCTAAGGGTCAGGGGGGAATAGTTCCCAGACGGTGGTTCGTTAACCTGATAAAAGGCCTGTCCACCCAGTGCGACACTTCCTGGAAAGTGAGTGTCAAGGAGAAGCTCAAGCGTTTTCAAACTGGATGTAGTCCAGCATCCGTCAAGTCGTCGGATACAGTCAAGGGATTTGTGAGTGGAACTTAGAATTTTACGGAGACGGCCCGTTTCGGCAGAGGATTCTACGCTCGCGCAATAGTTCCTTCATGAGGCCCTCTTCGCTCGCCTTACAGCGTATTTAAGTTCCCTCTTTTTGGCCTTGTAGATTGACCATTCACCTGTCGCCCTGTTAAAGAGCCTGCCACAAGATCGATGTAGATCATCGATCTCTTGGTTCCACCAGGGCGGTTTTCGCTTGCCCCTATTGGCAGTGGGTTTGACGGAGGATGTGGCGGCCGCCCTGAGCGCGGTTGACAGTGTGTCTGCAGCCCTATCCACGTCGAAACGGGTCGTTATTGTCGGGGGGGTAGAGGGAAGGCTGCAACGCAGTTTCTCTCTGAAAATGGTCCAATTCGTATTCCTCCTGTTGACCGGAGGGGTCATGAAAGGAGGAGACTCGTTCGTGTCAATACTGAAGGTAATATATCTATGGTCCGAAAAGGAGCATTCATGAGATACAAACCAGTCCTTAAGGTTAGTAGAGAAATCGGAGCAGACCAGAGTGATGTCCAGCACCTCCTTTCTGTTCGAAGTAAGGAAGGTTGGTTCATCGCCCCGGTTAGCTATAGCTAGGTTCTTACTTATAATAAAATCAAAGATGTACTCGCCACGTTCATTGCTACCGGAACTGCCCCACATCGTGTGGTGGGAGTTGGCATCTGCTCCGATTATGACCGGAACTCCGCGTAGTCTCGCATTCGCTACCAGTCGATCGATGGGCTCCTAAGGGGGAGAGAGCCCATAGTCATGCGCCAGATACGATGACGTGATCCAGAGGGTCATCGAGTTCATTTCGACGACCATGGTGAAGGTATCCTTGTCGCTGAACCTGTGGAGGAGAAGAGCGTTAATACTATTCTTAACCATGAAACAAGCCTACCTGAGTTCTGGATATACGCTAAGCGATATCCTTTGTTGTTGAGTCCGCAAACCCTGCAGTAAGTTATTTAAACTTTAAAAAATATAAGAAAGAGTTTAATCCTAAGACCACATTAAAAGGGAAATAAGGAATAAAAATTCTTTTAAAAAATATATAAAGATTTAAATTCTTTTAAATATAATAAAAATTCTATTAATGAAAAATATACATACATAATTGGTCATTACAACCCTTCAGTTAGGATTATTGACCTAGTTTCTCACACCACTTATGTTGTGTGTGTTAATTTTATACATAAGTGGCGGGACCTACAGTTTAAAGTCGACTCCGAACGACAGTCGCCGTAGTCTAGTAGGTAGTGTGTTGGCTTATTAGACGTAAAGCCAGGGTTCGAGCCCCAGGCCAGACATCAAAACAAAATACAAAAAGTATTTCTTCGGCGATTTCCTCTCAGCAGATTTCTGGCAAAAACTCTGAGAGTAAATAAAATTCCCATGAAAAGTTTCTCAAATGAAAAATATATAAAGATTTAAAATTCTTTTAATAAAAAATATTTAAAGATTTAAAATCCTTTTAAATATAAGTCGTACGGTGTTCCAAAAACTGTAATGTCCGACAATGGGACCAATTTTTCAACCGCTGAATTTTGTAACTTTTTGAAACTTTTGCCGTACCACCCTTAGACTAACGGACAGGCAGAAAGAAGCGTCCAAACCATAAACACATTGACTGCCACGTCGTACGTTTCCGTACGACACCTATCCCGTCGTGGGGTGCCATGTCGTACGGAAACGTGATTGGTTTTACTTAGAGCCTGTAATTCATTTATATTCGACTCAGAATGAAATATAATGTGATTTTGAAATAAAGAATCCGTTACTGACCATTTTTGCAAAAGCATTCATGGGTCTAGGATGATTTATTGAGGTTTTATAAAGTGAAAAATAAGTGAACTATCTTCTTCAGCTTTGTCTTCCGTATTGATACCATCTTCAAACAATATGTCATCGATTTCCACTGGATCTATGTCAGGCTCAGAGTCAGAATCCGAAACCTTCGGTATCCAATCAAAATCATCATCATTTGAAAAATCTTCATCACTCTCCGTCAAGGCTTCCAATATTTTCTTTTCGCTTAACTTTCGTTTCGACATTTTAGGTATTTACAAGTTCTACAAATGAGAAATGATTGCAAACTAAAAAAGAAACTAAAAAAAAATAATAAATAAAAACCAAGAGAAAAGCGTCGTACGTTTTTGTACGACAGCGACTTTTACAAATGCATACCAGTCGTGCAGTGCCACGTCGTACACAAATGTACGGCACAAAAAAGCCTATATAAAATGAAAAGCAAGGGGCAGAATGGACTAGGGATATCATAGAAATCGGTTTTTATCACTAATACACTCAATTAACAAAAAAAAAAAGTTTGGCCTCCTGGGAAGGTTTTCGTCAAAACCGCTTGGCACTCAATGTGTTAAAGCTATGGGCTCGACGAAGTCTTCTATCCAAAGCAACATTAATTAGTTTTTACGGCAGTACAGAAATGCACCGCATGCTGGAACTGGCCAACCACCATCAATACTGTTTCTGGGACGACTATTGCGCTCACGGTTAAACTTGGTTCGACTAGATAGCACTACCAGCAAAATGAATGAAAAACAATATATCGACATCAACCCAGACATTCGAACCTAATCATTCAGTATATTTTTTGTCCGGTAACCCCAGAATGGAAAAATGGCTGCCGGGTGTTATTAGAACCCGCATAGGCGATCTCCACTACCAAATAGAATTCAGAAACAAACTCTTTAAAAGACACGTTGATAAAATTCGAGGCTCAAGTGATGACAAAAAGCGTAAGACGGTTGATGAATCTAGAAAAAAACCAACCACTATATTGACAACGGACGGTGACTCTGCGCTATCAAACCTTCAATCAACGAATAGTGCTAATGACGCTTTCATGAACACGAATTTGCTTCAAGTAACCCAAACAGTGGGGAACCGTCCATTATGTTGCGAACAAGGTCATTTAAGGGGGCGACTGTGATAGAGGCTGAAGTCGAGGAGGCGGAGGATATTGAACCCCATGAACCCAAACACATGGTACCTCCAGCAGCAAACTTCTCAACTACAATCAGCAGTGAATCAAATGAAACAACCAATGACCCAATAGCAGCCCCAAGACGTTCGGCCAGACAAAGAAGACCAAGGGTGTTGTTTTCTTCTTAGGCAGGGGAATAAATGTTGTGTATGGGTATGATACTACCCGTCAGTATTATACTATTACTAAACATATGGCAACTCCTTATCGACATTTGCTGTCAATACAGTATTTCCCGGATATATGCACTTTCAAAAATGCTTACAAGCACAATATAAGCAGTAACGAAACGAAATTTGACAGGAGCATAGGCCAAATTTGAAAGAGACAGCAAATATTACAAAAAAGTATTTCTGTCTCTGTCTAATTCTCTCTGTTTTGTTTATTTATGTTTGTTAATTTTTAGGGTGGGTTTTTATTTTCTATTTTGGTAGAAATTTATGATATTTTTGTAGAATAATAGAATAGTTTTGAAAGGAAATGAACTGTTTTATTGAGGAAACGTTATACGGAACTAATGTATTTGGTGACACCTTTCATCGATTGTCACTAACTTAGTATTTAACCAATTTAGAGGTATATTCAAGCTCCTGAAAAAAAGTTATGAGTATATATTTTGTTATATTTTTCTTTTTACTTATCTTTTACACACGGAACTGGTTTCATCTTAAAGAGAAATTGCTAAGAGTTCGATTAATAATAACAAAATTACCGAATTTTAACTTTTTCATTCAAGAAATTAATAAATACTGGTAATACACACAAAGTTCTGCAAGAAAAAAATTTTATGAGCAATATGTCTTATTTGATCTTGATATATTTAGCTTCTTACTTACCTTTTGCACAAGAAACTATATTCATTGTGACCAAAAACCATACAAATTTCGATTAATGATTAAATATTTACGAATTTTTAAAATTTTCATTGAAGAAATTAAAAAAAATTCTAAATTTTCCCTTTTTTAACACAAAATAAATGTTTATTTACATTTAATTTTTCCACTTTATCCGCCAGTTTTCACTACGTATATCTGTTGCTTCTAACACACTTGCTTCGCACAAACTTTTAACATTTTTTTTCTCCCTCTAGTTTAGCCTATGCATTTATGTTAAGAGCCTTTTTCAAATGTCATTGCTTTCGTTTCTGTTTGTTTTGTGCTTACAAGACGGTGCTTATAAGCGGGTGATTCTTATATCGAAATCTCGCATAGCGGACATCAAATGCATTAATACAAGTCTGTGTTAAAATTCCATTTTATTATTTTTTATTAAACAAAAGCAAAAAACAACTCATTTATAACACAATATAAAAAAAAAACAAAACAAAAAATCTGTTGACAAAAAAAAAATCACATATGTTTATAAATCGTCGTTGAAAATCCAAAAGTACATAACATCAGTTTTAAAAACTTTATAGGAGAAAAAAAAACACGATACGTTATTATTATTATTGATAAGTTACTTTTAATAATGGATATAAAAGCGTAATTTTTTACAAAGAGTTCTAAAATTTTTTAGAGGTATGTAGTTTTGTCTAACAAATCAGAATCAATAAAAGCCACGATTACGATTTTTTGATGGTACGTACTTTTGGGTTTTCAACGACGATATGTAGATATACTTAAGTCTAAGGAACTGAGATCGATTACATACATACATGTACCGATTATGTTTTTAAGAAAGTGTTGCCATAACAAATTTTAATGCCGCTGAATAATTTTATTGCCATTCAAAATAATTGTGACCGGGTGCATAAAAAACGAATTTTTTTTAGAGAAAATTTAAATTATGAGGTAAAATTATTTGTGTTTATAAGCGGGGAGTGCTTATAAGCGGGTGCATATATCGAAATATTTTCAGTATATTGTTACGTTTTTACCTTTTAAAAACGTTAAAAATATGAGCTCGTAGATTGCAAATAAAATAAAAATAAATCTGTGTTTAATTTTAATTCAATTCTTTATTTTCTGCACAACTTTCGTGCCACTGTTCGAACTTATTCTACGCATACAATGATAATTTCCACAATATGTGCTTGTTCGTGATATTTCTCTGCTTATAACCTTTTCTTTATAAGCAACAACAACACTTGTTAGTTATTCTTCTTTGCTCACAACCTTTTTTGTAAGCACCACACTAACAACTGGTTTCTTCACGCAACTTGTCTGCACACAAGTCTGACTGGATTATAACTCGATCTCTTAACTTCACACACCACTGGTTGAATTCTCACTTAATTCAACGCGACGTCGTCACACGACTAACTTCACTCGAACTCCGAGAATAACGTGTCTTCATACACGACTGACTGAATTCTAACTGAATCATCGTTGCTCGCTTTATCTTGCCTTTTATATCACTCGACCAACAGTGTGATGAATGCCCTTGAAGGATGATGACGACCTTCGGGAACAATCCAAAAATGTAAACAACTCGTTTCCATTTTTTTTTGTTGTTCGTTTATCTTATTTACTTTCGTCCAGGCAGAGTTGTTGTTGTTTTGTTTGTTTGTCTTTCTGCTATAATTTTTATACGCGGTCGTTGTTGCTATATTTGTTTATTCATCGATCTTGTAAACAAGCACTGTTGTTTTTGTTGCTATATGCTTACTCATTCGTTGATCACGTGAACAACTGCATTGTTTTGTTTTTGGAGCTTTTGTTTTTATGCGTGATCAACTCCATTGTGTTGTTTTTGGAGCTTTTGCTTATTATTTTA
Source organism: Sarcophaga caerulescens (assembly GCA_927399465.1). Taxonomy (NCBI): domain Eukaryota; kingdom Metazoa; phylum Arthropoda; class Insecta; order Diptera; family Sarcophagidae; genus Sarcophaga; species Sarcophaga caerulescens. Next base: position 88,921,652 of record OV656872.1, on the reverse strand, counting down.
ACAACACCATTTCCATTTTCGTAACAATATTGTTAAACAAAAATCAAGTTTGCATAAGTTTTGGTGCTATTAAGCGGGGAGTTCTTATATCCGGGGTGCTTATATCCGGGGAATACTGTACTTTTTTTTATTTAACTTCACTTTTTGACTTACTTATTTATACACACGCGATTATAACCTAATAAAAATGAATTTAATAAAATATAACCTTAATTTCGAAAATATAAAAATACTAGATATCGATTGTTTCTATGTATTTAGTGCAGTGAAGGGCACATTTGAAATTTCCTATCACATGTGATAGGCAAAGAAAATTGCGAATATGATTTTTTTTGTGTTGAGGATATGGATGGTAATGCACAATGTATTGTGTGTTATCGCACTTTATGTCGTAATTCTTTTTTTTTTATAAAAATACTTTACGAGACTAGCCATGGATTTTTCGACAACATTAAAGGGAATGATAGGACTGTTACATTATTGCAATTAAAAGCAGAATTTTTTTAAAAATTCATGGTTGGCGAAACGGACGTACCAAATTACAATAATTTACAATCTAATAACGAGATATTGTCGTTGCCTTTTAAAAAGGCATCATATACAGTTGCTTTGGCTTTAGCAAAGCAGTGCCATCCATTCGATGACGGAAATTTCTTTTTGAATTTGACGACAGACGTATTGAGTTGTTTTGGCGAAAAATGTCAAGAAGCTGTAAAACTTTGTCAAAACATTCCATTATCTCGATGCACTCTAACACGTAGGACGGAGGAAATTAGTAAATATATATATATAATGCAGCCAAAAAAAAAGGATTAATAAATTGCAAATATTTTTCTATATCGTTGGACGAAAGCACAGACATAAAATAATAATAATATGTAATAACACACACACAACACAATAAACCAATTTTTTTTATTTTCCCAGTGTACGATTGTAAAAAATTAAGTTGAATTTTGTTCTCCGCTGCTTTACCAACACAACCAAAGCTATGATAGTATGTGTTTGCCCTACACTGATTTAGTGTCATCTCTTTTGAATTTATTAATTTGTAAACAAGAGCAATGGGGGAGAAATTAATTGAAAACATTCGTCTTGTGTTCTTTTGAAGCTTTTCGTAGGCCTTAACAGCACAAAATATCAGATATGTAAACTCATAAATTTGCCATCAATTCTTTTAAAATCACAATTTGATTTTCTATTTTTCCCAAAAGTGTTCTTGTTTGCTTGTTTGTTGTTTACCACAACAGCTGATCAAAACAAAAAACCAGTCGCATAAAATGCATTGTGTATAACTTGCAATAAAAACCGCATAGAATGCAAGAATCGCATGTAACTCAAGGTATGGACTTTCGGCTTTACATTTTTACGTTCAGTAGACGTCACATTACGTTACGGTCGCATAACTGAGCCTTCAGACTGCTTACCCTGCGATATAAAAGGCAAGACAGAGCAGGCAACGGCAGTTGAGAAAGAATTCAGTCAGTCTTGTGTGAAGACACATTGCGTGTTAAGAGAATAATCTCTGTTATAAAGATCTATTGAACAATTGTTATTGTGTACGAGAAGAAGTGTAAAGAATAATAACAATTAAAGCAAATTGTTGTTGTTTAAGTCAAATCGTGAAAGGTGGCACACAGAATTTTGCGAACAATAAATAATTGATTTCAAACTAAACGCAAATTTATTTTTATTTTATTTGCAATCTCGAACTCTATTTTTAACGTTTTTAAAAGGGTAAAAACGTAACAAAATAAACAACAAATTTTTACCACAAAATGAATGAATTTCGTCTCCATTTCGAAAATTCTGGTGTTGATATTATATGTGTTTCTGAGACACGGTTCGATCCCATCGTTTAGTTCACTTTTTAAATTTTAATGAATTTTAACGTATTTCGGAGTGAGAGAAGAAGCCATACTGGCGGTGTTGCGGTATATGTAAAATATGATATTGTATGTAAAAAGTGTTACACCCCAGATCCAAGTAAACAAATGGAATATATTTTCCTTGAGATTTTGTCTTCAAATGACAAAGTACTTATAGGATGTGTTTACAGACCCAGTCGTTTAATTAGAATTGATGTTTTCTTAGCTACTGATGAAAACATAGCCAATGAACATGATGAAATTTTAATATGTGGAGATTTCAATTCGAACATTTTTTGTGAATCTCATTTAGTAGTAGATAATATGAAAGCCATTGGTCTTATTTTAGTTAATACGTCAGTTCCCACTTATTTTACTTTAACCAGAGACACTTTGATAGCTATTATTTTCACCGGAAAAGTTTTACTTTATGCTTCCTGCTTTTCAAAACAAGATCTCTTGTTTACATCATTTGAGTTTCAGCATCAACCTACTAAAAATTTTGCAAAATTTTATGATTTCAAAAATACAGAGAATTAATTGGAATTCGATACTTCACGGCTTCAGTTGAACATCAATTGGACTTCTTTGAAGATAGTCTGAATAAAATTTTTTAATGTGTGTGTTTCAGTAAAAACTATCACTAATAAATACAAGTTTAAACCTTTAATAATGGTATAAAACTCGCAATAACTAAAAGAGATCGTGTTTTCAATCATTGGAAGAGATTTAAAACTAATGACTTGCTTGAGGAGTACTGTCTTGCCGGGGAAACTGTGAATAGAAAGATCAAACTTGCAAAAGCATCTTATTATTCTTCTGCCTATTCAACTACTATAGGATCAAAAGGAACGTGCAAATATAAGAAATATATACGTTAATAAAACTAGTAATGTTCAGACTGATGGAATTGAAATTGGAATGAAAAATTTACAACATTGCCTAATTTACTCATGGATTAAAATTTCTATCTCAACCAACCGCTTTGTAGTAATTCTGATTAATTTGATTTTAAATGTTTTATTTATTTATTTTTTATTATTAATCATAGCACAACAAAATACGAGTATTAATGTTATAAATAAAAGTGCTGTGGGGGTACAGCAAAGAAATAAAGTAATAAATAATTATTAATAATAAGAGTAATAAAATGTATGAAATAGTGTTGAAATAAAAATTTATAAGAACATGTTATAACCTCAGAAAAAATCGAAGTCGATGGCAAAAATTAGGATAAACAAAGAAATAAATATTTATATGTAAAAAAAATTAGGAAAAGTGTGAAGAACAATATATGGAAATATAAAAAATATAAACAAAAAAAAAAATATATAGAGATAAAGATACAACGAAATTTAAAGACTAATTTATGTAAAGTACCGACATCAAGTACGTTTTAACCAATTGGCAAAGGGAGTCGAATCTAAAACAGCCCATAAATTTCGGAGCATACTGTATACTCTACCAACGATGACATTAATGTGGTTAGACCGCGTTAGTCGACCATTAAAGATAATAACCAGATTGGATGCTGATACAACAAAGCCTATTTTAATCAGACAGATGTTCTCTATAGTTGTTTGGCCATCAAGTCTAATCCAGATGGAACTGAGAAAATTCATCCCAATTTTTTATAAGTTTTGCTCCCTTTCTTGAGGCCATATATTACTCTTATTTTTAACGCTATAATAACTAAAAGCGTTTATCCAAAAAACAGGAAATTTTACTTATTCCTATAGCAATGCTGCCTTACTTATCAAAAGCATTTGAAAAATTACTTCACTAGCAGATGTATAAATTTGTAAATGAAAACGGTCTTCATACCGAAAACCAATCTGGCTTCCGATCTAAACACATTCGTACAACTGCTTTGTTAGAAGTGTCCAAGGCAATACGTAGCAACATCGATCAAGGAGATATTACATTGGTTCTTCTTGACCATTCGAAAGTTTTCGATATGGTTGATCATAACATCCTTCGTTTTAAATTCAACTTTTCCGATACTCCAACTAAACTTTTATTCTCATATCTAACCGATCGCCATCAATCAGTTTTGCTCATAAAATAGTCTTCTCGCCCTTTCCATGTGTTAAAAGGAGTGTCACAGGGCTCAATTCTCGGTCCACTTCTTTTCACAATATACATGGCTAATTAAATCCAATTCTTAACGTTTAGTAGAACACACTAATATACCAATGATGTATAAATTTATATAAGCACAAACAGAAGTAGGATAGACGAATGTTTGTTCAGACTAAATGAGGACCTTAACTGTGTAAATGTCTGGGCATGTGCAAATGTTCTTTGTGTTAATCCATCAAAATCCAAATGCCTGGTTATAACTCCTAGATCTGTAAAATTAAATACACAATCTGATATATTTTTAAACAATCAATAAATGGAAATTGTTAATTCGACAATAATAACTTATCTCGGACTGACTATGCTTCAGGAATAAATTTTTCTATGCTGAGGAGTTTATGGGAAACACATTACATTAAAGGTGCGGGTATTACAAGCTAAATCATATTCAGTCCCAATAATTTTGTACGGATGTTAAATCTTCGCCACCAGTGGTTCTGCTGGCTTAAGAAAATGAAATGTGGCTTATAATGCCGTAGTAAGATATGTATGTCTATTAGTTATTGTCTATTAGTCTATCTAACCTTGTAATTAAACTTTATAGAGTATCATTTAACAACCTGTTCAAAGTTAGAGTACTTTTACATTTACATATACACCCATATATACACTCATATACACCCGCGAATCAGGGTATATCTTTTAAAAAATGGCTTTTCTTCGGTTTCAGAGACTAAATGATATCATTCAATTCAGAAACCGAATTTTAGTATCGGAATTTTTATGTCTGCTATTCGTCTTTGGAATTCATTGGAATAAAACTACTAAATCTTAAGCAATACTTTGCAGTTTAAGAGGTCTCTTTTCCAATATTATTCTTCATCTCAATTTTGTTCTTCATTTAAATGTTTTAGTTTAATCATTTTTTTATTTGTGATATAATTATTTAATATGTGCTATAATTTTTCTTAATATTTTTATTGTTAGTGTTATATTAGTATTTAATTTTTATTTTATTTATACTTTTTGACAAATTACTAGTTATGTACTGTAATTATTAGACTATAGGTCTTGTTGTATAGAACATCTAGAAAATAAATAAATAAAAGATTCTTATTCAAAAAATTTGGAAAAAGGGATCTAATAGGGGCGAATGCTTGAAATCCATGATGTTGAACAGATGGCGTGAGTTTGTCGAAATTATAAACAATACCCTAAGGTTTAATTTCAACCTTTAGTATGAAGTACAACTTTATGCATTTTGTGATACTTCTGAGATAGCGTATGCCATCACTCTGTATAGTAGAGTCCTATTGGCACAAAATGGTGTATTCATTTCGTAAGAAGCCTTCTGTTGCGCTATAGGTAAAATGACTACATTTTCTGACCAAAATTATAAGAAATCACTGAATAAGAATGAAAATCTGTATATGGGGGGTTTTAATGTTGCTGATTTTGGATCTAAATATATTTCGTATATTTTAAAATATCTTCAAATTTTCAAGAAAATCAGTATACAGTGGTTTATCAGGTTGGTGATTTCGAATATGAGGTAAATTTTTTTAAATTAAAAATGGCGAATCCATTATTGCGACCTAAATTTTACAATTTCTTCTGATTTACATGAAAATCAGTGTACGGGGATTTTTGAGATTGGTAATTTCAAATCTGAAGTAAAATTTTGAAACTCAAAATGGCTACCCTAATTTCAAAATTCTTGGGATTTACATTAAAATATGTATATAGTGGCTTCGAGGTTGGGTTTCAAATACAAAACGGCGGATCCAATATTCAGTATTAAAATTTCTTCGGATTTCAGTGGGTAAAATTGTTAACTGTGTCAAACGCAAACTTTTTAGTACAAAACTTTACAAAAAATAAAAATTAAGTGGAAACTTTTGTAGAACTATTTATTTTTTAATAAAATTATTTCAAACTTTTTTTGGCCAGCGAAGTCTGCCTACAAAAAATGATATTTCTCTTCATTTTATACGTTTTTAATTGTTTTAATACGACCAAATTCGCTCATTTAAAAAAAAAAATTAATTAAAGGTTATATCTTTTTTCTTCAAAAAGAATTTTCTTTAACAAAATCTTTTTTTAAACTATTAAGCCCTATCATTTTTGTTTTCCATATTTAATTTAAATTTATTTTCGACTATGTAGAGAACTTCAAAAATCGACTTTCAACTTTGCTCACAAAAAATGATTTTGAACCCCAGCTAAACAGACGTCGTTAATTTTGTAGAAAAGAAAAATATGACATTAAAAGCTTTGATATGTTCTTTATCAAATACCAAAACAAAATAAACCATTCTTGAAAGTGAAAATCGGTAAAATTACCTAAAGTGTGTTGGACAGATTCAACAACCGTTCTGTACTGGCTTCAAAAAACCTCGTGCCACTGGCCAACTTTTGTGGCAAATCGAATATCGTTTATCGTGGACCAGATAGGAACTGACAGTTGGAATCACATTTAATCTCTACATTAGTGGATGACATATAATGACTATTTTACACGTCAGAAAACCCATCAAAGAGGCTTTGTTGTTGTCGATTTTGTTGTCACTCGTTATAATATAATATTATAATAATATTCTACCCCCAAGTGAATGGAAGCTAGGTCGAATCGAATGAGTTTATTTCGGTCCCAATTCGAAGCGAAGTTCGTGCTATTCCCTAATCCAGAGCAATCCTAATTCCCTTTTTTGTTTTTAGTTGTGTGCTTGTCGTTTTTAATTACGGATGACCTTAAACCACGTGGGCTAATTGTCGAGCGTATTAGAGACAAACACCGCGACGGAAAAAGCTGTCAACAAAAAAAGCACACTAACATTGAACGCAAGAAGAAGAGCGCAACCCACAGCTAAGCTCATCTTCAATCTTGAGGAGAGCGCAATCCCCAGCTAAGCTCATGTTCAATCTTGATCACTACTTTAGTTTACCTCTTCCTTCCGCTAATCTTCCCTTTGTATTTGAATTATTAAGCGTTGAATTTGTATCATTTCATTTTTACCCTGAAATGTGAATTTTGATCTCTGAACAACTGAGCGATACCTCTTGTTGTATTTTGCATGGGGGCGGAGTGTTCACATTAGTTACCCTATTTTTAAGTTTAAGTATAAGTTTAATATAATCAGCCATGAATTTGTTTATGATATTGTTAATCGATAACAATCAAACGAAAACACTACTAACGGATTTATCCTCAACCGAAAAGATACGTTTTTATACATAAATAACTAATAATTAATTTGAAACTAACCTTTTGTGTTCATTACGCCTACTCTCGCCAAATTTTTTATTTTTAATTTATCTCCCGCTCAGCCCACAATGCGGTTAAAGACGCATTCTACTCTTAACTCGAGGACATATGTATATGAAAAGTTCCTGTCCCTTGAAAAAAAAATCTACAAAGCCACTTAGTTGTCCCCTGATAGATCAATATCCAACCAGATTGATCACATTGTCATTGATGGAAAACTCATTTCCTATGTACCAGATGTGCACCCATTCAGAGGTCTCAATATCGATCTTGTCACAGCTAAGTTGTGATTGTTCATTAGTACTTCGACTTCTCCGCGATCCAGTACATTGTGAGAGCTGAACGTCTGTGATCACAAAGTACAGCTTACGCCTTCTACGTTCAACTCTCGGATCAGCTCCGTCTATCGACATTATTGAACTGTGGGCCAACATCTCCTAATCCTTGCGCACTACGGCGGAAGCAATCCATGCGAATCAATAACGGTAAACAGCAGGTCCTGATGGCTTACCTGCTGAATTGTTATGAGTTAGTAATGTAATGAGTTAGTAGTGTGCATGCGCCAGCTTATTTACAAAATATGGCTAGAGCAAAGTATACTCAAAAAGGGAGACCTCGCAATATGCGCCAAATATAGGAGTATAGCCTCCTCCCTACCGCATATAAATTTCTTACGAACGACTAAAAACACTCGTCAAATCACTATAAGTGCGACTTCAGACTCGTGCAGATCTTTACATTACATAAGTCCTGGAGAAGACTCTTGGAAACAAAGTCGACGCACACCATCTTTTTCCCAACTATAAGTAATTATGTTTTTGCCGCAATGATTAGGCTCGATAGTCCTGCGAAGCTAATAAGGCTGTACAGGATGACGTTGAGCAACTCCGTCAAGGTAGATGTGGACCTTTCCGAATCTTATGATAAAGTGCTAGGTTTCAGACAAGGCGATCCCCATCATATGACCTCTTCAATTTCGTCATTGAGTATTCTGCGTAAGGAGAAAGTGCATCGCAAAGGCACTACTTTCCACAAAAGTATCGATTTGCTTGCGTGCGCTGACAAATAAGCATTATTGGGAGTACCAAGCGAAATATTATATGCCTTTAGAGCTATTGATGGATCATAATGAGTCTTCGGGTAAACTCTAATTTCAATAAAGTATATACAAATAGGTCGCCGTAGTCTAGTAGATAGTGTGCTGGCTTATTAGACTGAACTCCCAGGTTAGACATCAAAAACGAAAATATGAAAATATTTCATCGGCGACTTCCTCTCAGCAGATTTCTGGCAAAAACTCTGAAAGTAAATAAAATTGCCATGAAAAAGCTTCTCAAATATCTGTCGTTCGGAGTCGACTTTAAACTGTAAGTCCCGCCACTCATGTATAAAAATTAACGCACACAACATAAGTGGTGTGAGAAGCTAAGTCGTTATCCTGACTGAAGGGTTGTAATGACCAATTATGTATGTATGTATATATAAATATGTTAAAATACATTAAAAAAATTGTAAATTTTTTGAGGTGTTTTACGGAAAAAGCAGTAAACACTTTTTAATTCTTACAGTTATAAGATAAGGAATTTTGTAACAGGTTAACATTGCGGTTATTAAGAGCCCTAGCAACCATGGCAGCGTCAGAGGAGAATATCCTTCCTGAAATGAAACGTTGCAAAAATATGCCAACACGACCACAATCAAGGTTGTACAAAGAGAAGGCGAAATAACATCTCATTTGGGCGATCATTGACGACAACGCTAGTGATAGGACAATGTCTTTCAATAATTGAAAATTGGTTGTCATTCCCGCATTATCGGGAGTGTTCATTAACATTGGTCGGAGCAATCCAGGACCACCATCCCACCGTGCAGATGCTGGCATTAAGGCCACTTCAAACAGATATCGCAACTGATTTGCAAACTAGCTTTCAGCTCCGTTGTGCAAGATTGCTATCGAATTGCTTGGGGAAGTTTGGCTTGGCGCGAAAATCGAGGGAATTCGTTTCGTCGATGTGCTGAAGAGGCAGAGATCTGTTGCCCGGTTTCCCTTCATACCTCCGACTCCAAGATATCCTGGAGATTCTCCGGCTCAGTAATCTTCAGGTACCTACACAGGACTGAAAAGTAGTTAAAATTTATAAACCTGTAGAAGGCACTAGAAAGGCCACTGTTATTTTAAGCACGAAATCTCTGGCGTTGGTTCGGGAGAGTCAAGGGAAAATATTTAATATTTTTGGAACCATCTTGCCCAGGGTTTACAAACGTGATGACAGTGACAATTTCTCAAAACATCAAACCGGTAACAGTTGCGATAACGAATCGGTTCTTTCATCTCAATCGGGTTCTGGACTTGTAGGTGATTTCCTTGAGGGAATGAAAGTGACCGAAGATCGGGATGTCCTTCTGGAATCTGACGACGATCCAGAGGACGTCAACGACGACCAAATAGAGTGAAGATAACTAATTAACCTTCACCACTCAAAAGCGATGACAGCTACTCTAATCCTCCGACTGTCTCCATACACGGAGGAACTCATATGAATGCAAGAACCATTGTTGTACAAAGACAGGGTTTGCAGATTAAACAAACTATCATATTTTGTATGCAGCCAGACCTGTTAGGACCAGTGTATTATGGGCGAAAACAATATTACAGCGTTTATACTTTCTGATTTTAGCGATAAAGACACCTACACTATCGCCTTCGAAAACAAGAGACGAATAGTCTAGACCATGAGCTGCTACATGGCACATGACCAAGGAGACGATCCACCGAACCACATGAACACAAGGGCGATATTAGACCCAAACAACGGAAATATTACTCGCGCACACACACACACCACCCCTGGATACTTCGAGATGGTAAAAAGACAATCTTGGAAGGATTTTTGCGGCAAAGTTTTTCTAAGTTGGTTTTGGAAGATTCTCAAAAAGTGCTGTAATACAATTTTTTATTAGAAATTGTGATACACCAATAGTAAAGGCACCCTTTGCGACTCACTTTTTTGGGTGTCAAGAACTCACTCCACCGACCCTATAGAGCTCAGACAAAGGTACATATGAAATATCGATCTCAGGACATCGCATTAGATGGGCAGTGAAAAGCTTCCATTCTTCTAAACCTCCAAGTCTTGATGGTATCATACCTTCGAATTCGCAAATGAACTCATGCCGTGGCTAATGACAATTTTCAGGGAATTTTTACGGTTATATCATGTTCCATTTAAGATTTTAGGCTTATCAGCCTTCCCTCATTTCTACTTAAGGCGTTTGAGAGAATTATAGACATTTATAATAAATCATTCCTCGGCCTTGTTACCCTATCAGCGGCACAGCAAGTAAACACGAAGAGCAAATCTACCGAAACAGCGCTAAATTTCTTAGTTGGTCACAGAAAAATCTCTATACCACAATGAATACACTCGGTCTGCTTTTCTAGATATAGATAATGTTAAATCGTAGTCGGTTATTAACGCCAAGAGACAATTGAGTATCGTTTTTACTATAGAACCTCGATCTTGACATTATGCTTAAGACAATGGATGCTGCATGACTATCAGGCAAATATCAAAAATTAATTTGGGTGCAACGAATGTGGAAGTAAGGCTAACCAAAACTAATAGTACTAATCACAAAGAGATACAAAGTCCCCAAATTTCTTACCCCCAGAGTCAACGGAGTACATCTCACTCTATCCATATTGTTACGAAAATGTAAAGCTACAAAAACAAAAACAATTGACTTGTTTACATGATCAATGAATAAACAAAAATATAGCGACAACATCAGTATAAAAAAGGGGATGAACAAAAAGAAACAAAACGAAACAAAAAGCAACAACAAACATTATCAGAATAAATGTAAACAAAATACACAAACAACAATGAAACAACGATGTTTACATTTACAGAGATTTCGAGAACGTGAAGTCATTCTCCTTCAAGAGCATCCATCAGACTGTTAACCCTGCGATATAAAAGGCAAGACAAAGCAGGCAACGAGTCAGTAAAAAAATTCAGTCAGACTTGTGTAAAGACGCGTTGCGTGTGAAGAGAATAATTGTGGTTTAAAGATCTCCGCTGAAAAGATCGGTCGAACAATTGTTGTTGTTTACATCAAGTTGTGAACAGTGGCACACAGAATTCTGCGAACAATGAAAACATTAATTAAAACTGAACACGAATTTATTTTTAATGTAGTCTGCGGCTTACATTTCAAACGTTTTTGAAAGCAATATGATCTTGAGATCCTATTGGACAGCAAACTCAACTGGAACTTGAATACACACTCCAGAACCACTAAGGCGGCTCCTGTTCTCTATTATTGCAAGAGGAATATTCATATATATTTTAAAAATGTATACTGGCTATACAACTTTGTAATCAAACCAACACTATTCTACGGGGACGCGATGGGGTTGGCTTTAAAGAAAAGAAATTATCGGTTTGTGCGGATTATGAGAGCGGTGGTGTCAGGATAACTAACTCGTCCAAAGGATTGCTCACTGTCCTTAACTTTTAACCACCAGAAATATTGGCGAAACAAGTTGCAGCGAACAAGGCAATGAGACTGTACAATCCCGCAAAAATCTTGGGTATTGTTAGTCTGAATATAATAATCATGATTTTACAACGCATATACCGATTAGATCCTTCCAAAGATTTGAATCGCCCGGGTAAATTCATTCAATTTGGCACTGATAGGTCCAGAATCGATAATAAAGTCGAATGCAGAATCTTTTCAGAACTACTGAATATTATATTATCCCTTGCACTACCAGATTATGGTAGTTATTATAATATAATATTCGCTGAATAATGCTGAAATTGTCACCGTGTGAATTCGGTATGAGAGTATAGCGTATGGTGATGTACGCACATTTACCGGCAGTAAAGTGATCATTAGATTCCTAGAAAATGTGTACAAAAGATTGAAAATCTGTAAAGAAGATTTAATGAAAATATTGTCCAAGAATGCCGAGTTTCTCTCAATCAACGGTTACCCTCATTTGGGTTCCTGGACATGGGGACATTGAAGGCAACAACAAGACCGACGCATTTGCTGAAGAATGCACCACGGAAGATTCAATTTAATACCTACACTATATTGGCGTTGCTCTGCAGAGAGGCACACAAATGGTTACACAAAAACTCCAAAGGTAAGATGGGTTAATGAACTCACTTGCGGAGATAGCAAACAGATCAGGGCCGATATGGATACATGTAGAACAAAATTTGCATTGCATAACGACTTCAGCAGAACTTACAACGACGATAAAAAGAGCCGACCACAGAACATCTTCTTGGACACCCAGAATTTAGTGACAAATCGTGTCTAGCCAGAAGTTGTATGAGAAAAATCCACACCTTCATAACAATTTGGAGATAGTTGGGAGATACCAACCAGGAGATATTATTTCATGGCAGAATAGGTAATATCTATGTTAAAGCTATTAGGTGGCTGTCAGATTAACCTAATCTACCCTAGTATCCAGCTACCCCACAAAAGGTGACGAGCGTTGACAACGGTACCAATTATTACAAGCACTACTATTTGCATCAGACAGTTATTACTTGGTAAAGACCCCTGCATTCAGCAGATGACGGTCTAGTCAGAGCTTATAGTAACCACTACAATGCCAGCGTTGCTAAAATGATTAATATCATTCCTGAATTAAAATACGAGCTTTCTTCTTTTCCGGGCCGGAAAGACCGATTAGCTGAATTGAGTCGCAAAATCTGCCCCTAAGCACCAATGGCGTGCTTGTAGAGCTGCCACTCGGAGCCAGTAAACCTTCTTCTGCATTTGCGCACAAGGATCGCCTAAAACTTTGCCTTATGCGTCCACACCTGGCCGCCTATATATACGTTATAATTACTACCTTATATATGAAATCTAAATTTGTCATACATTAAAATATGTTTATGAAAGGGAAATAACCTATAATAAAGCAATATTACACGCAGTTTGATATGTAATGGTTTGGGGCTTAATACGCGAAAATAAAGTAGGCAACCTGGCCTTAATTGAGGGCAGTATGAACAAATGCGACTGCTTAAAAATTATTTTAGTTTAATTTCCACAAATTTTTAATCTCGTTAAGACAATCCCCTAAAACCCTCGGTCGCTGCAATCAAAACAATGGCTACTGTGTGATACAACAAGAAAAATTTGCCCAAGCTTCCTTAAAGCCGAGATTTAAATCCGATACAACATTTGTGGTTTTAAATGAAAAGTAAATTATCTTAACATCATGTTACCAAGAAGCAGACATTGAAAAGAATCAATGTGGACATATAGGATTCTATCCCCGGTATAACTAGAAAGTAGACTTCAAGTTGTCAAATAAACATTTGTAAATTCTACTTTTAGTTGTCATATTTGTTAATTTGTTGATATTGTTACGTTTTTACCTTTTAAAAACGTTAAAAATATGACTTCGTAGATTGCAAATAAAATAAAAATAAATCTGTATTTAATTTTAAGTCAATTCTTTATTATCGGCACAACTCTTGTGCCACTGTTCGAACTTCTTTCACTTATACAACGATAACTTTCACAATATGTGCTCCTTTTCGTTATATTTCTCTGCTTATAACCTTTTTTATAAGCAACAACACTTGTTAGTTATTCTTCTTTGCTCGCAACCTTTTTTTTGTAAGCACCACACTAACAACTGTTTTCCCAAACGCAACTTGTCTGCACACAAGTCTGACCGAATTAAAGCTTGATAGATTTAACTCACACCGACGTGACGTCGTCTTACACGATTAAATTCAAACTCAACCATTGCTCGCTTTGTCTTGCCTTTTTATATCGCTGGATCATTAGTGTGATGAATGCCCTTGAAGGATGATGACGACCTTCGGGAACAATCCAAAAATGTAAACAACTTGTTTCCATTTTTGTTGTTCGTGTATCTTATTTACTTTCGTCCAGGCAGAGTTGTTGTTGTTTTGTTTGTTTGTCTTTCTGCTATATTTTTTTTGTTTATTCATCGATCTTATAAACAAGCCCTGTTGTTTTTGTTGCTATATGCTTACTCATTCGTTGATCACGTGAACAACTGCATTGTTTTGTTTTTGGAGCTTTTGTTTTTATGCGTGATCAAGTCCATTGTGTTGTTTTTGGAGCTTTTGTGTATTATTTTAACAACACCATTTCCACTTTCGTAACACTGCCGCCCACTTAAGCCTGTTCGTCCCGAATAGGCTCATTATCTCCTCTCCCATATTTCGCCAGTCGCTCTATGTGCACGACCTTCATTTTTGCTCGGGGGCTGTTGGCTTTTTGTATTCTGTATACGACGTCATTTAACCTTTTAATTATTTTATAAGGTCCCTCCCAGCTGGTTTGTAGCTTGGGAGACAACCCTTTCTTCCGATTTGGGTTGTAAAATAGAACCAGCTGTCCCTCATGGAAGCCCTTGGTATTTGCTGCACGATCATATCTGGCTTTCATGCTATCGCTTACCATTTTAATACGGGTGCGCACAAATTCATGAAGTTCATTTAAACTTTCTTGTTTTGCAGTATGTGCGTCATCTCTCTCTGTGGCGGGCTTACAACCAAACTCCAAGTCACCGGGCAGTTTTAACTCAGTCCCAAAAATAACCTTGGCGGGTGATCTAGATATAGAATCATGGACCGCGGATCGGTACGCCAGTAGGAACCTCGGAATGTGTTCATCCCAATCTCTCTGTTGCTCGCTCACTACTTTTCGTAAGTATTCCTCCAGGGTTCGATTAAATCGTTCTACCATTCCGTCGGACTGTGGGTGAAGTGGCGTCGTTCGAGTCTTTTTAATGCCGTATACTTCACACATTTCCTTGAATACAGCTGACTCGAAATTTCGGCCTTGATCGGAATGCAGTTCTATCGGAACCCCATAGCGACATACCCAGTTGTTCACAAAAACGTTTACTACGGTGTTCGCCTCTTGATTGGGTATGGCATACACTTCCGGCCATTTACGCTACGTCCATCGCTATCCGCTCGAAAGGTGCGCCCGAGTTATATTGTTGCAGTCGACCTCTACTTCTCCTTACGGGACCTTTAGCTGCCATACACTTGGTGCAGTTTGCAATCCAATCAGCCACAGCTTGCTGACATCCAACCCAATAGAAACGTTGTTTAAGTTTTTCCAGCGTCTTTGTTATGCCAAGGTGCCCTCCACTGGCTCCATTATGGAACTCATTTAAGACTTCTTTCGTTTTGGAGGAAGGCACCACTATTAGGTTGGATGAGGTCTTGCCATCAGCACTTTCCCAAAGTCGATATAAGCACCCGTCTATTACTTTTAAGCTGTCCCATTGTGCCCAATATGCTTTTGTAATAGGACCTTCTGCTGCTATTTCATTTCGGGTAGGCCGTTTGTCCTGTTCTTTAGCTGCTATAATTTTTGCCAATACTGGGTCACTCCTTTGGGCTTCAGACCAGTCTTCTTCGGCATCGATTTGCGTTAGCCGGATGTCGATGATGGATTCCTTCTTCTCAGCCTTCACGCAATGTTTACACTCTAAATTGCATGGTCGGCGTGAGAGAGCATCAGCATTTCCATGTTTCGTACCTCTTCGATGTTCAATGCTGAAGTCATAAGTCTGGAGGCGCTCAATCCAACGTGCTAACTGTCCTTCAGGGTTCTTGAATTGTAGTAGCCATTGCAGTGCGGAATGGTCGGTCCTTAGTAGAAAATGTTGGCCATACAAGTACTTATGGTAATGTTTTATGCATTCCAGCACTGCAAGTAGCTCACGTCGGGTCACGCAGTAGTTCCGTTCAGGCTTTGACAGTGTGCGACTATAATACCCTACGACTTTCTCAGTCCCATTGACCACTTGGGACAGTACACCACCAATACCGTATCCGCTAGCATCACTGTCTAAAATAAATTTTTCCCCTGGGACTGGATACGCCAAAACTGGTGCGCACATAATAAGTCCTTTAATGTCTGGAATGCCTTCTCCTGTGCCTCACCCCATTGATACACCTTCGACTTCTTGGTGAGCTCATGCAGGCTTGCCGCCACACTGGCAAAATTAGGCACAAAGCGTCTATAATATGTGCATAGTCCCAAAAAACTGCGTAATTCATGAAGACTCTGAGGACGAGGCTAGTCCTTTACTGCTCGTATTTTATCTTCATCCGTGGATATGCCATCTGCTGTAACGAGGTGCCCCAAATACTTCACTTGTTTTTGGAAGAATGTACATTTCTTAACGCTCAACTTTAGGCCAGCCATTGATATTCGTCGCAGAACTTCTGCCAGGTTCTCGAGGTGTTCGTTGAAAGTTCTGCCCATCACTATTATGTCATCGAGATACACCAGATAAGTCTTCCAATGCAGTCCCTTTAGCCGCTCGAACGTAGCCGGAGCATTGCAGAGCCCAAATGGCATGACTTTAAACTGCCATAAGCCGCCATTCGCACTGAATGCAGTTTTTTCCTTGTCCTTGTCTGCAATCTCCACCTGCCAATATCCGCTTTGAAGATCCAATGTGTAGAACCACTTCGTTCCAGCTAGCGTGTCGAGTGTGTCGTCAATTCTCGGTAGCGGGTAACTGTCCTTTTTGGTGACATCATTCAGCTTCCTGTAGTCTACGCAGAATCTTGTACTGCCATTTTTCTTCTTTACTAAGACTACAGGTGAGCTCCATGGACCAGATGATGGTTCGATTACACCGCTCCTCTTCATTTCGTCGACTAGCTCTCTGACCTCATTACGCTTCGCTAGCGGTATACTTCTGGGTGCCTGTTTTATTGGTCTTGCTTCGCCAGTATCAATCTCATGTTTGACCATGGCTGTCTTACCTTGACTTCTATTGTTCGTGGCGAAAGCGCAAGCGTACCTCTTTAGCAGCTTTTTGGCTTTATTTCTTTCTGAAGCTGCTAGACCTGCCACCCATTTCTCCACATTTTTACCAAATTCCTGTTGGTCATTGGCTGACATCTCGGCAGGTTTCGGCGATGGTTCACTGTTTATTACCGCCTCTACTGGAGCACATTGACCCACCTCGGAGTTTGTAGAGATAACTCTTTCTTGGCCTGATAGATTTAGTACCCTCACCGGAACTATTTTCTGTTCGGTGGATTTAACGAGGGCTTTTCCGGATAACAAGTCCGTCTGAATTTCCGCTGGTTCCACAACCCACAAGCGGTTTTCCTCACAATCTCCCTCCATGCGTGCCCATATCAGCGTTTCACTCTGTGGTGGTAATTTTTGTGGTTCGACAGCAACTAACCTTCTGGCGTGCACTTGGTGCTTGTACCCCACGTCAAGAGGTATCTCTACATTCCGCCAACTCATTATCTGTTGCCCCATATTCAAATTTATGCCATGGGCTATCATGAAATCGGCACCAATGATAACCTCGTCCACAATATCGGCAACAATAAAGACGTGGCTTACGCTGATGTTGGCTATCGTCACCTTCGCCTCTGTTTTTCCGTGGACGGTGGCAGACTCTCCAGTAGCTGTCCGTAGTCTTACATTGCCAAGTGCCTCACACTTTCCCTTCACTATATCTGGTCTGATGATAGACTGCGTTGCTCCGGTGTCTATAGTGAAGGTGTGTTTTCTGCCGTTTATGTATCCGCACGCCGTAAGGTTATTGTTGTCTTGCTGCATCACTGATATGGAGATTGTGGGGCCCTTGCTTGTGGGAGCCAGCACTTGCCCCTCAGTGCTAGCTCGTTTTAGTTTAACGGGGACTCTTGTGTAGATTGTTGGTGGTTCGCCCGTTTATTATTCCTTGCTGGCGAGACGGACCTTGACCTTTTTCGTGGCTCTTTGCAGTTCCGTTGGAAATGGCCGCCCCTTCCGCAGTTGAAGCATTTAATCTTAGCCTTTTGTCCAGACTCTGCCAAAACTTGTTTAATCATTTCTCTGAATTTATTTAAAAGGCTTTCGTCTTCATCCACGACTTCCATCTTTCGAACCTTGCCTGCTGATGGTCTAGAAATCGTTCGAGCGGTCTCCTGGGCTAGTGCAAAGGCCACGGTCTCTGCAAAGGTTGCCTTTTGTGCAGAGCATACCGCCAATTTGATGTCTGGGTCGCGTATTCCGTTAACAAACGCCTCGGTCTTGAAGTTGTCTATCAACGGGTGGTTTTCGCCGGGGTATGTTAGCTGCACCAATCTCTCAACCTCCATAGCAAAGGCTTGAAGCGACTCATTAGCCTTTTGCGCTCGGCACCTTAACTCCATGCGGTATAGTTCTCGTTTATGCTCGTCACCGAATTTGCGCTGTAACGCCACCATTAAATCGTTGTAGTTGTTTCTACGGCTGGCTGGCATGACCTCTAGAATCTCGGCTGCGGCACCTTTTAACGCCAGGATTAGCTCCAAAGCTTTCTCTTCATCGTCCTATCCGTTCCTGCTGGCTACTGTCTCGAATTGGAATTTGAATACGGACAGGGGTGAGCTACCATCAAAGCAAGGAGTTTTAATCCTGCTGGTTCCTTCCGATGCAATTCGCACTGGTTCCGGTCGCTGACTCTGGAGGTTGTTGATTTTTTCCTCCATTATAACTAGTTTTCCCTCAACGGACTTTTCCAAATTAATTACTTTCGTGTCAACGTTCTTCTCCAAGCTTGACACCTTTTCCTCGACACTAGTAATTCTTTTGCTGACCGACCTATACATTTCTTGCATCTCCTTCGTGTTTGCTTCTAGTCTCTTCTCAATTTTAGAGAAAAGTTTTTGTTGGATTTGCTCATTTTCGGCTCTAGAAGCTTCAAATTGCTTTTTGTTCTCTTCCCGCATTACTTGCATTTGCTCCATTAGTGCGGCTAGCACCGAACTCGTGTCAAGACCGCTGGGGGTTGCAGGAGCCTGTAACTCACGTTCCTCTTCGTCTTCGAAGTCGTAAGTATCGATATCAATGCCACGATTCCGAAGTTCTTCCCTTAAACGCCTTTGGAGCTCATTCTTCGTGCCCATTGTTGGCAGCGCCAATTTAGCCAATTCTTGTTTGAGCCTTTCCACTCTTAGTTCTGAGAGTTTCATCTTGATTTTTTTTTTTTTCCATTTTTTTTTATTTTTACTTTTAAATTTTGCAATCCCACTTCTGACACCAATTGTTACGTTTTTACCTTTTAAAAACGTTAAAAATATGAGTTCGTAGATTGCAAATAAAATAAAAATAAATCTGTATTTAATTTTAAGTCAATTCTTTATTATCGGCACAACTCTTGTGCCACTGTTCGAACTTCTTTCACTTATACAACGATAACTTTCACAATATGTGCTCCTTTTCGTTATATTTCTCTGCTTATAACCTTTTTTATAAGCAACAACACTTGTTAGTTATTCTTCTTTGCTCGCAACCTTTTTTTTGTAAGCACCACACTAACAACTGTTTTCCCAAACGCAACTTGTCTGCACACAAGTCTGACCGAATTAAAGCTTGATAGATTTAACTCACACCGACGTGACGTCGTCTTACACGATTAAATTCAAACTCAACCATTGCTCGCTTTGTCTTGCCTTTTTATATCGCTGGATCATTAGTGTGATGAATGCCCTTGAAGGATGATGACGACCTTCGGGAACAATCCAAAAATGTAAACAACTTGTTTCCATTTTTGTTGTTCGTGTATCTTATTTACTTTCGTCCAGGCAGAGTTGTTGTTGTTTTGTTTGTTTGTCTTTCTGCTATATTTTTTTTGTTTATTCATCGATCTTATAAACAAGCCCTGTTGTTTTTGTTGCTATATGCTTACTCATTCGTTGATCACGTGAACAACTGCATTGTTTTGTTTTTAGAGCTTTTGTTTTTATGCGTGATCAAGTCCATTGTGCTGTTTTGGAGCTTTTGTTTATTATTTTAACAACACCATTTCCACTTTCGTAACAATATATTTGTTAAGTTTTTGTAGGTATCAGAAAAATATCTTTTTTGCACAAGTTTTTTTTGCATGTGAATATTGATTATCTTTTTTAACGATTTTTTCCTATAAAGAAAATTTTTCGGTTTATTATAAACACAAGCTAAAACCCGGTGTGCTTCGCTACTCCTATCGATATCTATATATGTAAAAATGAATGTGTGTTTATTTGTTTGTGGGTTTGTTTGTGGGTTTTTTGTTTGAAGTCTATAGACAGCTAAACGGGTGGACCGATTTTCTTGAAATTTTAATAGTACCTTCGGCAGCTCTAGATGTTGATGCACGTAGTCTCTCTCCTTCTAGGCGTACATCGCGTTGATCCAGCGTCTCTTCAGTTCTTGATCTTGATGATTGGGATCGTTTTCTTCTAAGACGTGCATCATGTTGATCAGGTGTCTCAGCAGCTCTAGATGTTGATGCTCGTAGTCAACACGTACATCTCGTTGATCTGGTGTTTCTGCAGCTACTGCTCTTTGCAATCGTATTCTCGTATACCCTTTCTAAACGTTCATCATCTTCGGGTGTTTCGTCAGCCCTTTGTGATTGTAAATTACATAACTGCATTTTTGGTGCGTTTAGAAAGCGAAGATTTTTTAGGTGGCATTTTTTTGTTTTTAATTTATCACAATATGATCACTCACAAAATAAATGTTTAACTCGTTTAGAATCTGGGATTCAAATGATTTGCGAAAAAGATTGTAAGTACTATTTAAGTACTTCCTTTCAATCATTATTAGGCAAATATACCATAACAGTTCAAATTTTTTTATTTTCAAGATAAAAAATTTTGGGCAATAGAAAATATTTAATATTTTTTATTAGGGTGACCATAAAGGTTTGGTCTGTATTATATAACCATAGGTAACAATTGGTTCTTTAAAAAATTATGTATGCTGTAGGTAGTTAATAAATTAAGGCAGTATAGTGTCATCAATGGTCTGTGTTTACTGTTAATGGTACCATTTTTGTCTAACATATTCATATTGATACTAAAGTGGCTTCGACAAAATTTTAGGAGTCTAACTGTTACATATCCTTAGATATACTAATTTAATATTTTTTATATGGGAGGTGACACGCCCACTATAGCCAATCCGCCCATTTTGTTCATATAAACGTTAAAGTCGTCCATACAAAATTTGAGGACTCTAGCTGTTGCAGTTTATGAGATATGTGACATTAAATACTTGTTGGGTATGTGGGCGTGGCACCTCGCCTACTTGAAATTTTAAAATAAAAGGTAGCCTATAGTTCCTTCCGGACATACAGGAAGGTACTGTTAAAATTTCAAGAAAATCGGTCCGGCCGTTTTTAAATATATAGATTCATATATTCATATGGGATGTACCACGCCCCCTTTTCCTAGTCAGCCCATTTTTGTCTAAAATATTGATACTGATACTAAAGTGGATTCGACAAAATTTTAGGAGTCTAACTGTTCTATATTCTTAGATATACTAATTTAATATTTTTTATATGGAAGGTGACACGCCCACTATAGTCAATCCGCCCATTTTGTTCATATATACGTCAAAGTCCTCCATACAAAATTTGAGGACTCTAGCTGTTGCAGTTTATGAGATATGCGGCATTAAATACTTGTTGGGTATGTGGGCATGGAACCTCGCCTATTTGAAAATAAAAAGAAGCCTATAGTTCCTTCCAGACATACAGGAAGGTACTGTTAAAATTTCAAGAAAATCGGTCCAGCCGTTTAGCCGTCTATAGACTTCAAACAAACCCACAAACAAATAAAGATAGACATTTCATGGTTTAATTCATTCATTAATCACAATAAACTTTCTTTTATGGATAACATTTTGTTCAAAACTGTATTTGATGGTGGTAAGTGTTTTTTTGCTTACTGCAAATAGGAGGAGTTAAGAAACTTAATACGTGATATATAAATTCATTCAAAGTGGTAGTTTACAGTATTACCATTTTAGCGGTTTTGATAATTAACAGTTAGATTTTAACAATCCCATGTCAGTAAGCGCCAACTTACGCGATAAATGTTTACAAGCGCAAAGTCAGAGAAAGAACTTTACAGAATTCCATCCGTATTTATAAAATGAGAGTAAACATTTAACAATCGATTATTTTCGTTTACATAAGTCTTACATCTTGTTTGTAAGAATTCAAACAATATGTTATTCTTTTTATATCGGGTGCCCTGGTAGTCTAGTGGGTATTAGCGTGAGGGTTGTGGTTTTGAATCCCACCAGGTACTCTGGTCTATAACACTACACCGAGCATATGGTCAAAGCTACTCAACTCATGTAGAATTAAATATAATTTTTAATTGCATTGTATTTAATAAATATACTATATGTAAATAAATAATTTTTTTTATACAGATACATACATATGCATACCGTGAACTATTAAATACACCAATAGTGTCACATAGAGATTGGATGAGAAAGTAAATAAATTCTTGAACCTTTGTTTAATTACAATATAAAATTATATCTTGCGTTCATACATAACGATATTGTATAAAAATATATTATTAATATATTATATTATTTTAAAATTTTCCAATCTTGTCGAATTATTTTATTCTTAAATTTGTTTACCTTTTAATCTCACATTTTGGTCCTTCGCACCGGATCAACCATTGAAAATAAAATATTTGTTTTAGTTGGACAACCAAACTTTTTTTTTACCCATCTTTTTGGAATGAAACAAAATTTGTATATTTGAAAAAAAGTATGTTCAATATATTTTGTTTTTTTATAGTGCTATATTGCATTTTTCGATACTAAAGTGTTGTAAAAAAGTGTAGTGTATGAATATAAAAAGAAGGCAAAAACTAAATTTATAAAATGGAAATACATATACATTCAACACAGTGTCTTGGTTCGGTAGTATGGGTGTTGTGAGTTTGTATAATTTCCTTTACAAACAGTTCGATTATATTTATAGCCTGAAGTTATACCATGTTCAGACAACATTTTGATTAACTTCATTCGTTCTCCCAATTATAAATACGGATTGTCCTATTCATACAAGGTTTTTCATAATTCGTTTTGACAGTTCTTCTTTTAAATTTGTTGTTATTAAATCATTCTTGCTTTGAATCAGTTAAACTATTCTGATAAATATTATTATTGCTTAAATTATTGTTACAAATAAAAAAGAAAAAAAATAAAATTTAAATGGTTTCAAAAGAAATATATATATTTTAATTTTTTTTGTTAATGTTTATCTTTGTGTTGATTTATTTTTTTGCTTTGACAGCTACCTATGACAAAAACCCGATAAAATCTATCGATTTCTTTGATATTTATGTTATTCGTGGTGTAATTTAAACTCAACAACGAACAAATGAGGTAATTCGTTCTTAAAATTTTGTATGGATAAATATGTAATTCGCCACATAATTGGAGTTTCAATTATGAATGAGAGAACAAATTTCGAATAATCGATGTAGTCTGAACATAGCATTGCTTTTTTTTGTTTTATATTTTGTTTTCTATACTTTGAGATTTTATATTCGTGAACAGATTTTACTTTATTTATTTTTTCTTATATTCTTAAGTTGCATGGTCATACATCAAATTAATGCATTAAACTCAATTTTCTGTTATTGTGTTGGTAAAAAATAATCACACATATAGGAAGAGGTGAGATTGAAAAATATCGAAAAACTTTTGATTTTTTGTTCTCTTCTTCTTCACAACAAGTATAAAATGGTGTTGGAACCTATAATTTTGTGTAAAGCTGCACACAACCACAATGAGAAATTTATATTTTAATTAAAAAATTTTTTTTTATTTTATCAGAATAATGTAAAAAATTTTTTAAATTTCAAAGAGAAAAAATTATTTTAATTGTTATATTTTTATTTCAAAATACAATAATTTTATATGAAACTATACATAAAATTTTTTCGCCAATTCTCCGAATTCTTTGAAATTTTTTATGTATTGCAATTTTTTCTTCTTAAACCTCTTTCTTTATTCTTCGAAATTCGAAAAACTAATTTGAATAACTCGTAATGTGACAAAATGGCCGTGATTAGAAATTTGGTATCAATTTCAATCGCTTAGCTTTATTCAGGCTATTCTGCAAGGGGAACATTCCGTTCACACTCTTGGTATCCATTGGTAGGTAGGACTTGATCCTTTTGTGGATATGCTTTCGTTTTAGCTGCAAAAGCTGTACGTTCGCATATTAAGCTTAACGAAGTTTGAAAAGATTCCAAAATTGAATTGTGACTGGCGACATGAAGGTCGATATATAATTGGGTTCTACTCTAAGTTCAACTTCTCCTCAGAATTGAGTGTTCGCTGTTCTCGTATAGCGATTTTGCCCAAAGTTTAAGGAACTAGTTTCGCATGTTAAGGAACCATGAGGTAAAAGCTCAATATGATCAAGCTATTGAGGAATATCTTTCCCTGTTAAAAGTCGATATAGCTTAAATTTAATCTCTCAAATCCTGTTATCCGTCATGCTGTGTTAAAACCTGACTACGACTATCAAGCTGCGGGCGTTTTCAAAGCTTCATGCCTATCATCTAATGATCTAAGACAATGTTTAACTGGACCTATTTTACAAGCCTATCCGTCTATTTTGGTTCTACGTAGGAGATTTATTGGATATGTCTTTATCCAAGATTGAGGACAATATCCAAGATTTTGAATTAAACACAGTGGTGTTAATTGTGCCACCTATTTGATCATAAGAACCCTGCATTAATACGTTAATGATTCTAAGTCAAACTACCTTCTTGCTTACCCCGTTTAGGAGGGATGTATTACCACGTTCAGAACTCTGCGGTGGAATTCTATCAGCAAAAATGATGTATTCACTTCATACGGAGTTATCGTTCTTTCCTGGCTTCAAAAACCCCGGAACCAACTTTTGCGACGAACACGAATTAATAAATAAATAAATATTTTCTTTATACAGATAAAATATATATATATACAGATAAAATACATATGTTAGAGATTGGCTGAGAAAGTAAATAAATTTTTCAACCTTTGTTTAATTACAATATAAAGTTAAATCTGGCGAACAATCATTGTATAAAAATATATTATTAATCATTTATAATTCCCCAATCTTGTCGAAATATTTCATTCTTAAATTTGTTTGCCTTATAATCTCACATTTGGTCCTTCGCACCGGATAACTATTGAAAGTAAAATATTTGTTTTAGTTGGACAACCAATTCCTTCAAATCTATTTGACTTTTCATAATAATAAAATAATAATAATAATAATGATAATAATATTAATAATAATAATAATCCTAATATCCTAATATATATTATAAATCTTTCTGTAAGTCTGTTTTTTTGTTTGTTTGTTGGTTTGTTTGTTAGCCAATCACGCCTGAACGCCTGGACCGATTTTCTTGAAATTTGGGATATAGATAGAGCTTTTGTCGGTGCAGGTTATAGGCTATAAATCTTTTCAAAATTTTGACCAAAAGGGGAGAAAAAATGGGACAAAGGGAGAAAAATGGGCAAAAATTAGTACTTTTATGCATAAACGCTGTATTTTATCTGTTTTATAGGTAATTTTTTACGATTTAGCTTGGTTATGTTTCCCAAATAGCTATTAGAGGGGTTCCGTTTCTAAAATTGAACCAAAAGGGTTCCAAAAAGGAGAAAGTGGTCAAAAACGGGCAAATTGAGTACATAGCCAATCACGCCTGAACGCCTGGACCGATTTTCTTGACATTTGGGATATAGTTCGAGTTTTTATCGGTGCAGGTTATAGGCAATAAATCTTTTCAAAATTTTGACCCAAAGGGGAAAAAAATGGGACAAAGGGAGAAAAAATGGGCAAAAATAAGTACTTTTATGCATAAATGCTGTATTTTATCTGTTTTAACCCTCTGCAACTGACGTGACTTTTTTTAACTATTTTGCTGACGTGGTAGTCCAACAGACACCTTATTGACGGCTTATATTTTCTAAGATCCGTTTTTTTAGCCTACTGAAATTATTTTAGTTTTTAGTTTAAGGGTATATGTTTTTATTTATGGCAATATTTTTTTGAATTCAGAAATACAATATATGTTAAGCAATAATTATTGACACAGTACATATTGGCCCTCAAAAATTTATATCTACACAAAAACAACAAAAAGTTATTTCATTTCATATTTTTTTTAATAAATGTTTTACAATTATTTTTTTAACACTTAAATTAAGCAGTCTTTAAAAAAAATGGACAAATTCAATGGTTAAAAAAAAAAATATTTCATGTTAAACATTGGACACAAATTAGTCCTGAAAACTTATGTCTATACAAAAGCAACAAAAAAATACTCCATATTTTTTCATGACCAGTACCGTCTGTGGTGTGGTGGTGTACTAAGATCTTCATTATTGCGCTTAAAAACTGAAGTATAGTACAATAATCCTATGAACGCTCTCATTTCTGTTACATATGTATCTAAAAGCTCTACCTTTGTAGTATCTTTGAATTGTGCCCGGTAGCTACTGAGCTTTTGGTTAGTATGTTGCACCAAACTTTCAATCATGGATATGTCAAATAGTTTAAAACAAAGGTTCAAATATCCTTCAAAATTTGAAGTATGCAGACGACTGGGTAAACTGACTATGTTGTGGGCAGTGGTACGAGATGTTCTTGGACGTTCATTTTTACTCCACAAAAATCCTTTCTTACCTTTGTAAAATTCGTCTGATGGTTTCTCACGCACTTCTTCAGAGGTAGAAAAGTCACATAGTTCTTGATCTTCTTCATCAATTGAAATTTCGCTGTCACTTAAAAGTTCAGTTTCTGGCTCAAAATTCGGGTCAATGTCTTCGCCATCGACATCGCTGAACTCGTGCTCGCTTTCTTCCTCCAACCACTGCAGTATTTGCTCCTCACGACTTTTAAAAGTACCAGATGATGTTCTTTTAGAACTTTGAGGCTTTTCACTTCTGTTTAATTGATCCATCGAAACAAGACTAACAAGAAATATAAGATATCAAAACAATTTTACTGACGTGTTGTTTAGGAGACACTATAAAAATATAACAAAAATACTGAGGTGGTTGTCTCTCAGACACCTACTTTAATACTGACGTGGTTGTCTCGTAGACACTTTTCCGCGTAAAGCGACGCGTGCGCTCACCTCGATCGTTTTCAACACACTAATCTACGCATGAGTACGTAATAAGAAGGTACTGAGAAAGCCGGAGTCGATGTTTGTAAAATAACGGCGCAAAAAACTTTTTTCTGGTTTTTGGTGTCTGCTAGACTACCACGTCAGTCACAGAGGGTTAAAGGCATTTTTTACGATTTAGCTTGGTTAAGTTTCCCAAATAGCTATTGGAGGTGTTCCGTTTCTAAAGTTGAACCAAAAGGGGTCCAAAAAGGGGGAAAGGGGCCAAAAACGGGCAAATTGAGTGCATTTATATTTACGACTTAGATTATTCAAAAAACTGGGTTGTTTGTTAAACCGGTTTCCGAATAATTTGAAAAATTACATTTTTTAAGAAACCGGTTTCAAAACCGAAATGAAAGCATTTTTAATTTTTTAAACTAATCCAAACTACATAACCCACGCAACGCCGTGTACTATCTGTTTTTTTTTTTTTTTTTTTTTGATGGTCTGAGAATGCTGTTCTTTACACTACCGACTAAACTCATATCCATCCTTAGTGGCGTGGTGAACCATCCCGGCACCGCCTTGAGAAACATTACTTCGGGATGGCGCCACTACATCAGGTCCCTTGGAGGGACTCTTCTTTTGGCTCTACGGAGCAGGAGCCTGGAGCAGTATGAGGGACGCGCCTATGGTCCGTCCATCTCTACTTTCTTCTTCCGCAAGATGGCCCTGGCATACGAGGCCACCTTGTTCCACTCCTTCTGACCTCGGAGCATTATCTCGACAATATTGTCTGGCGAGATGTCTCCGAGGTCCTGCTCCAAGGCGAGTCGTTCGACGCTCCACCGTGTGCATTCGAAGAATGTGTGGCGAGCGTCGTCGACGGTCGAGTCGCCATAGGGGCAGTTGCCGTCTGCTACCTTCCCCATTTTTGCGATGTAGGAACAGAATAGGCCATGCCCTGTCAAGAATTGGGTGAGATAGAAATCCACCTCTCCCGCCTCTCGATTCAACGAGCTGTCGAGCCGTCTGATAAGTCGGGCAGTCCATCTGCCCCTAGTCTCCTGGTACCATCTACTTGGCCAGGTCTCGATGCTGTTAAACCTGGCGAGCCTTGATGCCTCCTTTTTTCCCAGGACGGGCCTCTGCTGGTGGACGAATTGTCTCTCCTGGGCTAGTAGATCGATCGGGATTATCCCCGCATTCACTAGCACTGCGGGCTCAGAGACCGTGCTGTAGGAGCACGCGATTCGGAGAGCACCTCTCCTCTGCACCGCGGCTATGCGCTTGCGATATTTATCATATCGCGGCGCCTCGGCCCAGACTTCCGCGCCGTAAAGCATCACTGCTTCGGCGGCGCGCATCAGTAGTCGCCTCATGCACGGACAAGGGCCGTTGACGTTGGCCATAAGCATGCCAAGTGAGGCTACTACTTTCGCCGCTCTGTCGGCTGCCCTAATAATGTGCTCTCCGTAATTGAGCTTGCTGTCAAGCATCACTCCTAAATATTTGACAGCCGACTTAGTCTGGACCGTCGCGTCTCCTACAGTGAAGCTGCGCAAGGTGTTGATGCGCTTCTTCGTAAGCAGCACGATCTCCGTCTTCTGGGCTGCTAGAGATAGCCCGTGGGCTATCTCCGCATGACCTGATTGAGCAGCAGCTGAGCCTCCCCTGTGTCTCTTGCAGTTATGACAGCTGCAATGTCATCTGCATACCCAACCAGAAAAGCGCCTTCAGGGACTGCCATACGTAGGATACCATCATAGAAGATGTTCCATATATCCGGTCCCAGTATGGAGCCCTGGGCTGCCCCCGAAGTGAGTTCCAAGCTCCTTGGACCATCGTCGGTACTATATTCTAGAAAGCGCTCGTTCAGGTAGTCCCCGAGAATTCGCAGTAGGTACTCCGGAACCCTGAAATCACGCTCGAGCGCTTCCATTGCCAAGTCCCACCTGACGGAGTTAAAGGCGTTTCTCACGTCTAAGGTGGCCAGCAGACACAAAGGGCGAGAGAAATGATTCCCACGCTCCGTCATTTTCGCGGCCGTGACAACCTCCTGGACTGCGTGGATGGTGGAGAGGCCGGATCGAAATCCATACTGGCGAGCAGCGAGGTCGTCTGCTGCCCTGACGGCCTCGTGCAGCCGTGGCCTCAGCAGCTTCTCCAGGAGCTTGCCCGCCGTGTCCAACATACATAAAGGCCTGTATGACGAAGCCGCGTCTGCTGGACCCTTGCCCTTGCTTATGAGCACAAGTCTTGCTCTCTTCCACAGTGCGGGGAAGACACCCGCCCTGAGGCACATGTTATACATGTTAAGCAAGAGCACAGGGTGACTTTATGGTACATCAAATTAACATATAGGCCGAGTTGAGATTGAAAAATATCGAAAAATATCGAAAAGCAAAAATATCACAACAAGTATAAAATGATGTTGAAACCTATAATTTTGTGTAAAGCTGCACACAACCACAATGAGAAATTTATATTTTAATTAAAATATTTTTTTTAATTTATCAGAATAATGTAAAATATTTTTTAAATTTGAAAGAGAAAAAAATTACTTTAATTGTTATATTTTTATTTCAAAATACAATAATTTTATATGAAATTATACATTTAAATTTTTCGCCAATTCTCCGAATTTGAAATTTTTTATGTATTGCAATTTATTCTTCTTAAACCTCTTACTTTATTCTTCGAAATTCGAAAAACTAATTTGAATAACTCGTAACGTGACTAAAAAATGGCCGTGTTAAGAAATTTGGTATCAATTTCAGTCGCTTAGCTTTATTCAGGCTATTCTGCAAGGGGAACATTCCGTTCACACTCTTGGTATCCATTGGTAGGTCGGACCTAATCCATTTGTAGGCGTGCTTTCGTGGTAGCTACAAAAGCTGTACACTCGCATATTAAGCTTAATGAAGTTCGAAAAGATTCCAAAATCCTCCCGCTTCCTCAATGGACCGTTTTCGGTTGAATTGTGACTGGCGACATGAAGGTCGATATATAATTGGGTTTTCCTTTAAGTTCAAATTCTCCTCAGAATTGAGTGTTCGCTGTTATCGTATAGCGATTTTGCCCAAAGTTTAAGGAACTAGTTTCACATGTTAAGGAACCATGAGGTAAAAGTTCAATATGATCAAGCTATTGAGGAATATCTTTCCTTGTTAAAAGTCGATATAGCTTAAATTTAATCTCTCAAATCCTGTTATCCGTCATTCTGTGTTTAAACCTGACTACGATTACCAAGCTGCGGGCGTTTTCAGAGCTTCATGCCTATCATCTAATGGTCTAAGACTTAACAATGTTTAACTGGACCTATTTTACAAGCCTATCCGTTTATTTGTGTTCTACGTAGGAGATTTATTTGATTTGTCTTTAACGCAGACATAGAGAATATGCGTAGACAATTATTGGTTAAATCAGAACTTTTTCAAAGAATATCCAAGATTGAGGACGATATCCAAGATTTTGAATTAAACACAGTTAACACAGTGGTGTTAATTGTGCCACCTACATATTTGGTCATAATGACCCTGCATTAATAGGTTGATGATTCTAAGTCAAACTACCCTCTTGCTTACCCCGTTAAGGAGGGATGTATTACCACGTTGAATGATGTATTCACTTCATACGGAGTTATCGTTCTTTCCTGGCTTCAAAAATCCCCGTACCAACTTTTGTGACGAATCGAGTATCCTTTATTGTGGACCAGGTAGGCCAATCACGTGGAATCTCTTGATCATCTGATTTGGCTAGTGGTGGTAGCGCTAAGTAACTTCCTATTTCAGATATTTGGTGGAAAGGTCCTGAATGGTTATTTCGCGCATAGTCTGAGTGCCCACCGAATACTCAACTGGAAACTCGATTCATACAGGTCTAAATTGCCGAATAATTTTTGAGTCGATTTTCGGATTTACCTCGTGTCTTGCGAGTTATTCTTATAGATTCTAATAGATTTCTGCGTACTAATGGTAGACTCTCTCGACTGCCTACTTTGACCTACAATGAACTTTCACGAAGGTGTTACCCTAAAACGACCGTTTTACGCGTCTCTCTTTGGAACATCTTCATAAGGTCCGGCACATGCGGATATCTTGCTTTTGCTTTGTCTTATGGGACAGGATTTAAATCGAAGAATTTGGTAAAGACAGTTGTTTACAACTGCAAAGTATGTTCTTTATATATAGCCTTTTACAGAATTTGAATTTGCTGGTCCTTTTGATACAAAATCATATATAGGTCGTGGTTGTAAAATAACGAAAATAATAATATATACTTCAAATAATATAATATTTCCAATATAATAATAGCCCATTATTAAAGCTAGATGAAATATTTTGGTGGATATATATATGTATGTGTGAGTAGTCTAGTAAGTAGTGTTTTGCCTTATTAGACATGAGGCCTCGGTTCAAAACCCAGGACAGACATCTCAAACAAAACGAAATATTAAAAAATATTTCGTCGACGACTTGCTCTCAACAGATTTCTGGCAAAAACTCTGAGAAAAATAATTGTCATGAAAAGTTCCTCAAAAATATTTGTCATCTGGAGTCGATTTTAAAGTGTAGGACCCGTCACTAATGGATGAATTTAACACACACAACATAAGTGCTGTGAGAAGCTAGGTCGTAATCCTGCCTGAAAGGTTGTAATGACCAATTTTTATTTTTTATTTTATAGCTTTACGAGCTAAAGGCTGGGAGTCTTCAAAAGACCTACCCAATGTGCACGATTCGTCGCAAGACTTACACTCGGCTTTCTGAGCGCCTGCGTCGCCCCCCTTCGGGACCACAATCAGGTATTACATCGGGGGGTGAAGATTCAGCGAGTGCCGCCTTCCAATTCTGCTGATCTTGCTCTCTCAGTCAATCTTTGCTTCTTGTGAAAACACATACTATGTTCCAATTGTCATATGAGGTTAACATTATCGGGCGTTACCTGGTATCCTATTGTCTCTCCAGGCAATTTCGTTGATCATCACATCGCGGGCAAGTAAAGAAAACATGCTCCGCCGTCTCCCTTTCATTACGGCATTCAGGGCATGCTTCATCTACGTCATGACCATACTTATAGAGATATGCTCTATAACATCCATGGTCTGTTAGCAACTGTGTCAGGTAGAAGTTTACCTGGCAGCGTTTCCTTTTGGTCCATTCGCCTATATTCGGAATGAGTCTGTAGGTCCATCTTCCCTGTTGGAATTGGAGCAGTCTTGCTGCCATTTATCCATAGCGTCATCAATTAACTGAACAGGGTTCGTAAGATCTGTTCTCCTCTTTCTATCATGTTTCCGCCTCTCTACGTCCACTACTAGTTTCAGGAGCATCATCTCCAGTGCTGCATCAGTAGACACCGTGCGGAAGGCAGAAATTACCATGAGAGCGGATCTCCTGTAGGCCGCTTCTATTCCTGTTATATAGGTTCTCTTGTCCATAGCACTGGGCCATATAGGGGCTCCATATATAGCGATCGTGTGACTACCTTCATCAGTAACCGTCTCCCCTCCTGTTTCGGGCCTCCTAGGTTAGGCATTATTCGGGCAAGTGCATATGATGTCGCCGCACATTTTCCACCGATGTACGTCAGGTGTTCCCTAAATGTGAGCCCTAAATGTAAGTATGCATTACTCCCAGGTTCCTAATTGCCTGCTTTGATGTTATACGCTGGTCACCTACCGTTATTATAAATTCCATACTCTTCCGACTGCTTAGAGGCAGTAAGTTTGAGACCTATTCCCGTGATCCAACTCCTGACCATGCCAACCGCAGTGTTACACGTTCTCACCAACTCATCCAAATGTTTTCCCCTTATTAGCAATAAGGGCAATATCGTCCGCAAATCCAATGATCTGTGCAGTTTTAGGGAGTCTAAGCCTCAGTACACCATCATACATGACATTCCATAGTATTGGGCCCAGCACGGAACCTCCGATACCGCATACGACTTTCTGCCATCATCTGTGTCATATAAGAGCACTCTATCCTTAAAGTAGACCTTAATGAGTTTCAATAAGTAGTTCGGTACGTCCTTTCTATCTAGGGTAGCTAGCGTGGCATCCCAATTCACAGAGTTGAATGCCTTTTTGACGTCCAAGGTAATGATAGCGCAGTATTCCTTATCGCCTTCCAGCCAGCGCTCACCGCTGATAGCATCCTTTGCTATATTCATAACCATTTCTATTGTGGAACGTGCTTTCCGGAAACCAAATTGGCGATCCAACAAGCATCCTTCCCCCGGGAATGCTTCTAATCGCCTACAAATTATCCTCTCCAAAAGTTTTCAAGTCGAAATGAGAACCAGTCTCTGCCTTTTCCATATCCTAGGGAACGTCCTCTCCTGAATACAAGCATCAAAAACTTGTCTAAACAGCTCAGTATTCCGGTGACCGCCTGCCTTGCACAGAGTATGTAATTTCGGCTTTCCGTAGAAAAACGTTCCCGACGATTGATTGCAGCTTAGCTGCACATGTTGTTGCTGGTGGTCGGAAGCAGTTCAGCTTTTTCATCATCACCTTCTATCCAGTTCCCGAGGGATTCTCATCCACATCGGCGCATATTTCACTGTAGCATCTTCTCTTGCTGTGCGCAATGGCCCCATTAAGGCTGGTCCTACATCTTCTATACATTTCCCGTTGTTCTGCAAAGTCATCACGACCTCTGGCCCTTTGGAATAGCTGCCGTGCGTGGTTACATTAGCGCCTTAGATTCGGCATATCCGTGTTCCATCAGTAGACATGTTTCCTCTCAGGCAGATGACCCTTCCTTGCCATAGATGCGTTACAAGCCTCCGTTATGGAGCGTATAAGTTCCGTCGCTTTGTCCCAGGTTTCCCTGTCAAAGGTGGGGTCCTTCCAAAGAGGGTTCGGCGGTGCTGCAGAAACGTTGCGTTCCGTAGAGCGTTACCGGATCTCGAAAACGGAAGTCTGGCGATCACTATGTGTGTAGATGTCAGACACCATACAGTTAGGTGAGGTCGCCAGGGAGTCGCTGACGAATGTCAGGCCAATTTTACAGCAGTGTCTATTTCTCGAAAATGTATCCATCTGACCGCGATTAAGTAAACAACCTCTAGTGATGCAAATGCGTCAGGTAGGCATTCTCCCCTTGGGATAGTGTAGGCCGAGCTCCATTCAACAGCCCAAGCATTGAAATCCCGGCAATTACCACAAGTCTCACGTACCTTGCCTCTATAACGATGTTATCTAATCTGCGTTTAAAGTCTTCCATTGATAGGCTAGGGGGAAGATAGCGACTGTAGAAATGTACCCCATTAACGACGCATTTCACAAAGCCGTACCTCCTGTTGTCTTAACTTCCCACTGAAAATATACATATCGACGCCTTGTTGCACTTGCTGGCAATCCAACGTTGGTTTCCAGATGCTCTATAGTGCTCGCTCAGTATCGTCAAGTCTATTTTCCGTTCCCGCACCGTCTGTTTCAGAAGTTCCTGCGCCGCTTCGCAGTAGTTTGAGTTCAAATGCGAGACTCTTATTTACCCGCGTTCATTAATCTCCGTCGTGATGCCAGATAATGTGGGCACTTCGGTCCTCCCGTGATGTGTTTCGCGTCAGCATCCTGATCGCCTCTATAGACAATGAAGTGGGAGTCACGGCCACAAGCCTTGGCAAGGTGGTCTTGCCCCCCGCACTTGAAGCAGTGTTTCGACCTGTCGCAATTGCTACGGCACTTTCATACTACATGCCCGTAGTCTAAGCACCTGTAGCATCTCCTTGGGGTCAACTTTCTTAACAAACGGCAAACTGTCCATCCTACACGCATTTTCTCAATTTCTTCGGCCTTTCAGATCAGCTACGTAGGTATTGCGATTATCGTCGTCCTAGTACCTCTTGGAACGCTTCTGATGCTCTTAAGACCCGACGATTGTATTTCCCCTCTGTTGTTACCTCATCCAGGTATCTCAGCTCGAAAGTGGCCTCCTCTGTTATCGTTCTGATCTCTACCTCTTCGGCCAATAAGTTCCTCAGCTTAGACAGGTGCGTCTCCGTAGCCACCTCGGCTGGTCTTTTAAATCCCAGAAGGATTTTGCCCCTTTGTGTCTTCTTCACAAGCTGGACATCCTCCCCTACTGACTTAAGCTCCGGGGTATTCCTTACCTTCCTTAGAACGCAAATGACAGTTTCTCAATTGGCTTTATTATCACTGCGTCCGGTCTTGGTGGTTTTCTGCGCTTCCTAGTTTTCAGGACCCAGTCTTTATGCTCTTGCGCGTCATCCTCTGCCGCTGCGGTCACTACCGTAGTCCGATTCGTAGCAGTTGCTGGTCTCCTTATCGAGTTACTACTCGTATCCTCAGCGGAAGACTTAACTTGTCCATGGGGACGAGTTGTTCTGGTCTTCTTTGGTGGAGTTCCCCTTGGTTTTCCTAAATCGTCTCTCTGTCTCTTGGAAACACAAGGCGTCTGCTGCTGTAGGGTCGTCAGTGTGCTTCTTTCATTCGTTCTTTCCTTGTTATCTTTTCCGCAACCTTGTCCTTAGCGACTTGTTGCTATAGCGACGATATAGAAACTCCTGTTGAGCCTCCCGTGCACCCTCGGTGCCGGCTGGAGAAGTAGCGCCTATAAAGTTATTCAATGAGTTTTTGTTGTTTAATTCCATTCTTTTTTATTGGGTTCCAACTTGGGACTCGTTGTGTAGTTACCCTTACTGTGGTCCCATGGTTATCTTTGCAATGAAGGGAGGCCATTCGAGGGTTGACACAAGTCCTCATGAGCTCTTGTGTTCAGAGCCAGACCGGGAGCTAAACAGAAGCAATTCTTAATTGCTCCTCCCCAACTGAACAGGACGAGTCCAAGATCGTTCTCCAAGGCTTGCGAGGTTTTACCGGGACGGAGACAGATGAAGTATTAGCCTTAAAGCCGTCTGGATCCATAGCCCATATTGGTAACAGAATACATAATCCGCCAGCCCGTGTCATCAAATCCAAATATTTCAGTGTAGTCCAGTATACCATAATCAGAACCTTACTGGTGTCAGTTCTGATGCCTCCGCGATTAGGCTCCGATCGTCCACATCCGTTGGGCGCGTGTCCACACGCATGCTGGTCTGTGATTCCCACAGCGTTACCGTGATACCACGGTAGTTCAATACTTTGAGTGGCATTGTTTCGCTTTGAAGCATGTAATGACCAATTATATATACATACACAGGCCCACAAAAGTATACATACGACTAACAAATTTCTGAACCAATGCAAAAGACCGTCTTAAAATCGAGGAAAGTTGTCAGACAATTATAAAGATTTTCAACGAAAACGGTTTGGTTAAAAAATTTCTGAAATTTGTTAACCGTATGTATACTTTTGTGGCCCTGTGTATATGTACATATGTGTGCATATGCGGTTTTTTATATACAGTAATTTTTATCAAATTAAATTCAGAGTATTTGAAGAGCAAAACGAATATGAAAAAACATATATCATAGAAACTGTTGGTGTTTACGCTGGTCACCTTAATTGAAAATTTTAAATGTGTAAATACGACCATTTCTTTTTTTACTGTGAATCTTTTGTCAATTTATATAATAAAGAAAAGAGAATTTTTTTCATTCCTCATTCAACCCCCAAACCAGAAGGTACGTTTATTTGTAAAATATTTAATTTTGCAATTTATTAATGCAACTAAAATATTTTATTTTGAGCTATCACCCCAATTCCCCCCAAAACATTTGGTCCTAGTCGAACCGGATAAAACCGAAATAAACTATTTTAATTAGAGCTCTCTTTACAGATTTTAAATATACAGCCATATTGGCCCCGCAAATCAAAAGGAGTATTTTTTGCAATTTTCCCCATCATCCCCATCATCTCTCATATAACAAAACCCCCATTTAATACATAAATATTATTTAAAACAAAGGTATGTTCATGAATTTTAAAAAAAGTGCGGGATTTAAAGTTTGGGTTAAAATATTTTTATAAAATCGTTTTTTCTTAAATATTCGTGTCGGAATATTGTGAAATATCATTATTTACCGCGATTTCTTTGGTGTCTTTTTTGACGGAAAGTTTTTTAACCCTATTTTAAAGTCCCTTTACGATTTAATTTCTTAAAGAGAGTATAAAGTCCCTTATTCTGAAAGAATAGAACGGAATTTGAGAAATTTTAGCAAAAATTTCAACCGCCTGGCGGATTTCGAAACTTTTGTTCGAGCTATTCGCCAAGAGGGCCATTCCGTTCACTTTCTGAACACCCATCGGCAGGAATTAGTCCGTTTGTGGGAGGTCTTCCGCGTTAGTTACGAGGACCTCCTAGAGACTGCCGAGGACACTACGTTGTCGACGAAGGATGTCAAGGCAAAGTATATGTCGGGGTATACTTTATATTTCCAATTGATATCCTATCTTGATGGGTTATTTGTTTGATAATTTTAAATCGAAAACCCCAAACCTATCCCTTAGTAGTATCCCTATACACCTTCGCCCGTGTGACACCCAAACATTTTCTATGGATTACGCTTCTTGGCCTACTTTTAGAGACATGTTTTCTGCCCTTTATGGAACTAATCCCCACATTAGAAATATTCAGAAGATGTATTATCTTCTACAGAAAACCGAAGGTGAGGCGAGTGATATAATCTGAACTAGCCCTATGACCAATGACGGTTTTTATATGGCGTGGCAAAATCTTGTAGACCGGTACGAGAACGAGAGAGTATTGATAAATTCCCAATTGAAAACCTTGTTCAATCTTTCCGTCATAGTAAGAGAATCGGGTCCTGCAATTAATCGATTGCAGATGACAATCAATGATTGTATAACGAACTTATTTGTGTATATTTGTTCCACCCGATTACCTGAGAACACTTTTGGTCTTTGGGAACAGTCCCTGGGTCCTAACTCGTGCTTGCCCAATTGGAGTAGCATGGATGAATTTTTGACTGCACGATATCGGACTTTAGAGTCTGTCTCTGACATTATTGGCAGTCACAACCCGAACCAAACGAGTAGTCGTACTCGAAACTTGAAACATTCTCCTGAAGAGTATCGAAAGTTTAAAAGTTTTGAGAAAACAGTGACTCCTAATATACCCCCGAGAAAATGCCCACTGTGTTCTGATAACCATCCCATTCGATTGTGCTCCACGTTTCTCAGGATGTCAGTCACCGAAAGGATAAATTTTGCCAAAATGAACAAGATTTGCATGAATTGTTTGGCAACCTCCCACGAATTTAGAAGATACCAGAGCACTAAAGTTTGTTATATGTGCAAACATAATTATCATTCGCTGCTTCATCTTACTGAAAATAATTATCTGAAAATAATTCATTAATCCCCATGACATCAAGTCACTCTGCTCCCATACCGGAGCACAATGCTTGTGTTTAGCAAAAGTTGGTGGAGAGACCATCAACTTCTGTCGAAGGTCGCTCATGTAAAAATAATGCCACCCAACTACGGTCCATCCCGTACTCTAGTCTTGTTGGCCACAATTGTAGTAGATATCATGGTCAACGACGTAAGATGTTCTGCTAGAGCATTGATTGACCCTGCCTCTCAGGCAACTTTTATCTCAAGGAGACTTCAGAGAAAGCTGGATTTTCTAACATTCTCTGCCTCTGCTGCTACGATACTCGGTTTGAACGGAACGGTAGCAGCAAACTCTACTCAAATCTGCACAATTTCGTTGGGTTCATCTAATGACCCTGAGTTTTACTTGAAAACGGATGCTTATGTGGTAGAGAAACTGACTGGTCGTCTACCCACCTGCTTCCTGACAGACGTAATCGATTTAAATTTCTCGGAAATCCCAGCTTCGGATCTCAAATGTTGTCATATGGATCTACTATTGGGAGCAGATATATATTCACAAATTATGTTGACCGATGTTAAACGAAAGGGTTCGCTCATAGCACAAAAGACAGTTTTTGAACGACCATATTACTCGGTTTTGGGAAGTGGAGGAAGTTCCCAAATTTAATTAAGTCTCGGCTGAGGATAAATTTTGTGAAGACTTGTACCGCCGAACAAATAAAGAATAAAGGAATAAAGAAGGTCGGTATGTGGTTACTCTACCCTTTAAGTCCGAATTTCCTAGCAGTATAAACCTTGTTTTTCTCGAAAAATAGCCCTATCACAAATCATAAGGAATGAATCAAGATTATAGAAATCCCCCGAAGTTAAGAATCGATATGACTCTGTTATTGAAGAGTATTCTGTCTTGGGTCATGATAAAGGTCAATGCTCACTCTCCCAACTCTAACATTTATTTACCACATCACGCTGTATTTAAACCCGATAGTACTACCACTAAACTTCGTGTAGTATTTAATGTCTCAAGCCCGTCCTCAAACGGAGTTAGTCTTAACAATGTCCTACACCCCGGACCAATTTTACAGTCTATCTATCCTGGTTTTGCGTTGGAGGCTATTCAGATTCGTCTTTAATGCCGACATAGAAAAGATGTATAGGCAGATACTGATCAGACCGGCTCAGGCACCCTTTCAACGAATACTATTTCGCCGGAACCCCGGGGGAGATATTGAAGATTATGAATTCAGAACAGTTACATTCGGAGTAAACTGTGCCCCTTATTTGGCAATCAGAACGTTCCACCAATTAGTTAGTGACTGCGAGTCAAGCTACCCTTTTGCGTCCACCATTTTGAGTACGCAAATGTACGTGGACGATATTTTGTCGGGTGCACATTCTATTAAAGAAGCAATTCATAATCGTAACGAATTAATTTACGTTTTGAAGTCGGCTGGTTTCTCGCTTCGAAAATGGACTTCAAATGAACAAATTCTTATTCAGGACTTACCCCCCGAACACTTATTGGATTCCAATTTTTTGAAATTTTCGGATGCTAGTACTGCTAAAACGTTGGGTTTACGTTGGAACGCGAACTTGGACACATTCTTCTTCAAGCCATCTCCAGCGCCCGATTTTACCCAAGTCACCACACGTTCTGTCTTGTCTCAAATAGCCAAGCTGTTTGACTCTGTTGGATGGTTAGCACCCAAAGTAATTGTCGCTAAAATACTTATGTAACAAATTTGGAAAGACAGAACCGAATGGGACGATTGTTTGAAACCCATGACGTTAAACAGGTGGCATGAATTTGTCGATGACTACCCTTACATCGAACGGATTAACATCCCCCGTTGGGTTAATTTTAACCATGAGTATAAAGTAGAACTTCATGCATTTTGTGATGCTTCTGAGAAAGCATATGCTGCAGAATCAAAACCCGTCAGGTGAAATATTCACACATTTACTCCCTGCTACGACAAAGGTTGCGCCAGTAAAGGTGCAAACCTTACCCCGTTTGGAGCTCTACGGTGCAACTCTTTTGGCAAAAATGGTACATTTACTCCTCACAGAGCTGAATTTTACCAATTCGAATGCTTTTTATTGGACAGATTCGACAATAGTTCTGTCCTGGTTTCAGACACCCCCGTGCCATTGGCCAACCTTTGTGGCCAATTTCGTATGTTTTGGATAGTATTGGCATCGATAATTGGAATTATGTATAATCTCATAATAATCCTGCTGATCTGGCTAGTCGAGGTATGACAGCCAATGAGCTCTTCAATTTTAACATCTGGTGGGAAGGCCCTACTTGGCTAAGTCGTAAACGTTCAGAATGGCCGAAATCAACGTTCAAGCTCTGTACCCAGCTTGAAACGCGTTTGGTTCAAGTGAACATCAATACGACTACGTTCACTGAGGAAATTTTAGGCCGATTTTCTGACTTGTCTCGCGCATTACGAGTATTGTCATACGTATCCGGTTTTACCATTCCGTTAATAAAAACCACAGGTAATCTCGGAAATACTTGTCATTAGAACTCATTCAGGATGAAATCAGTTTCGTAAAGCGTCGATTGATTATTTTGTGTCAAAGTTCCCATTTCCTCGAATATGCAATTTTGCCTCGTAAAAGTTTTCTACTGACTTTTAACCCCTTTATTGACTCTAATGGTTTCTTGAGAGTCAATGAAAGACTCTCTCGATCTCCGACTTAGACATACGACGAACGCTTCCCCAAATTACTCCCCTACAATGGTCATTTTAACCGACTGTATTTGAAGCATCTTCATAAATGCTCAGTACATGCAGAGTTGTCTCTAATGCTGCTCCTCATGCGGCAAGAGTTTTGGGTCCCTAGACTTAAAACACTCATTCGAACCGTCATTCATAACTTTAAGATCTGTACGATCTATCGGAAGAATTTGGGTCAGCAAATTATGGCTGCGCTACCTCCAGAAAGAACCACGTTATCTCGCCCTTTCACTCATACTGGTCTCGATTTTGCTGGACCTTTTGAAATTAAATCATATTGTAATGTATTCATTCACTTATATGTAGAATAACCAAAATAAATATGTAGAA
This sequence comes from Sarcophaga caerulescens, assembly GCA_927399465.1. NCBI lineage: Eukaryota > Metazoa > Arthropoda > Insecta > Diptera > Sarcophagidae > Sarcophaga > Sarcophaga caerulescens. The sequence goes on along the minus strand of OV656872.1, from coordinate 88,880,112 downwards.
TAACTAAAATAACAAAATGTAAACAAACGTAAAGTGACTTCACAAAATATAATCGTAATATGCAGAGTATGCAATATCAAGTGGCTTGTGTTGATTAATATGGGTCACTAGAAATGCAATACAAATGAATACGATATTAATATTATTGTAGGTCACTTAACTATTAACAATTAATAGATTTAAGGGGAAAGTAAAATGAAAACATAGAATAAGTAGGAGAAATAGTTTAAGATTATTATAAGAAAACATAGACTAAGAAATAGTATATAAGCAGTGAAAATTTGTAAAATAAATTAGAAATAATTCTGAATTAAAACTGGTTTGTTTTATTTCTCATCAACTTCGGCAATTAACTTTGCCATGATATAGAGCCGTCTAACATTCTAAGGCTCTTCAAATAAATAAGAATGCTATAGGGAAACTTACATAAAACATACATACACTATAGATTCCAACACATCACCAAACTTATTACATGGCGATCCTGCCGCCGACACCGCACCCATTAAAGAAAATGCAAAAGGAACAAAACAGCCGTCCGATAGTAAAAAACTATTTTTCCCAGCCAAAAATGCAGAACCGAAGAAAGCCAAGAAAGAAAAAGACGCTGAAGTTGACTCCGATGGCCACGAAATTGTCGCTGAGGAAGATAATTGAAAGAGACGAGTATGATATACTATATGATGACAAAGAGGATAATAGATGGTTCGGGTTCTGATGATCAGGCGTAACGATAATGTAGTAGTCAAAAACTCTTAAATTAATAATTAAAACAAAAAATTAAAAAAAAGAAACACAAAATTAATAATACGCAAAAATCTAAATTTTTAATTATAAATTTTTATGTAAAGAAATATCTTTTATTTCTTTTTAATTGTATGATATGTAATTTATTTTTAAGAAAAGAAAGTTTTCATTTGACAAGATAAATTTTAACACAAAAATTAAAGAAAACTACAAAATGTAACAACACAAATAAGAATGCTAACAATAGCATTAACGGTTTAGATACAAATGCATTTATATACGTAGACGATATAATTGTTTTTGGATGTTCTTTACAACACCATAATGATAAATTAAGAAAAGTTTTTCAAAGACTAAAAACTTACAACCTTAAATTAAATCCGAATAAATGTAATTTTTTGAAACCGGAAGTAGTTTACAAACAAGGAAAAATAAATAATAATGCAGATGCCTTATCACGAATTAAGATAGATTCCAATGATTTAAAAGAGGTGATGCCAAAATCAATAAACATAATGACTAGAAAAATGACTGAAAGATTAAATAAAAAGAAAATAAATGAGGACAATACAGTAATAAAAATAGATGAAAATGAAAATAAAAGAGAAGGTTATGAAACCAAGACTAATAACCTATATATGTGGAATAGTATTTCATTTTCACAAATTAAAGGCTACCCAAGATTAAAATTTGTTATAAACCAAAATGATAAAAGCATGCCAAAAATTGAGATTTTTGGAAATCGCGTAATAGTATCTGGTAATGAAAATGCATACTCGAATTTAGGTTCAGTCTTGCAGAAGTTAACTAAGATTTTACGGGATAACCAAATATTTACAATAACGCTAGCAAAGGATGATACGATTTTCAAACTCATACGTGAGGAAAAATTAATTAAAATATATAATAGCATGCAAAATAGTGATAAATGTAGGCCGAAACCTATAGAAATTATATTATTTAAACAACCAGAAAGGATAATGGAAAAGGGTAGACAAGAAGAAATTATAAAAGAATATCATGAAACTCCATATGGCGGTCACTCGGGAGTACGTAGAACAGTCATTAGATTAAAACAGAAATATATATGGAAAAATATGTATAAAATGATTAAAGATTTTATCAGTCATTGTGAAAGTTGTAAGAAGAATAAAATTATTAGACACACTAAGGCACCAATGCAAATTACTAACACACCTACAAGACCATTTCAATTTATACAGTTAGATACTGTAGGTCCTTTAAGAGTATCAAACGGATATAGATATATACTAACGGCACAATGCGAATTAACAAAATACATTGACGCATTCCCAATAGAAACAAAAGAAGCATCTGAAATTGGAAGAATATTAGTAGAAAAATTTATATTAAAATATGGATGTTTTGACACGGTGAAAACAGATAGAGGAACTGAGTTTGTAAATGAACTTTTTAATAGAATATGTACTCTTATGAAAATTAAACATGTAACTTCTACAGCATACCACCATGAAACTTTAGGTAGTATTGAAAGAAATCATAAAGTATTAAATGAATATATGCGTTCTTTCACGGAACAATACAATTGGGATGAATGGATTCCGTATTATACAACACCACACACATCCACAGGTTTTTCTCCATTTGAACTTGTATATGGAAGATTAGCGTCAATGCCAACCGAAACCATGCCTAATGAAAAATTTTATAACTATGAAGATTATGTTACAGAATTAAAAATAAAATTAAAACATGCCCATGAAATAGCAAACAAAAAATTATTGGAAAACAAAATAAAACAAAAACATAGTAAAGATAAGAATACTAATGATATTCAAATAAAATTAGGAGATAAAGTATTTATAAGAAAAGAAAACGCAAAGAAAAGCGAAAATCAATATATTGGTCCTTTTGATGTAATAAACACACAAGATGTAAACATCACAATCTTAAAAGATAATAAACCATTGACTATACATAAAAATAGATTGAAATTAGTTTAAGTATCACATATCTGTTAAATATTCCACTTTAAAATTTTGGTAATTTAATATTTTCATACAAAAAAAATATATATTTATTAAATAATATTTTTTTCTTTTAAACGGTAGGGGTGTAATGTATTCATTCACTTATATGTAGAATAACCAAAATAAATATGTAGAATAACTAAAATAACAAAATGTAAACAAACGTAAAGTGACTTCACAAAATATAATCGTAATATGCAGAGTATGCAATATCAAGTGGCTTGTGTTGATTAATATGGGTCACTAGAAATGCAATACAAATGAATACGATATTAATATTATTGTAGGTCACTTAACTATTAACAATTAATAGATTTAAGGGGAAAGTAAAATGAAAACATAGAATAAGTAGGAGAAATAGTTTAAGATTATTATAAGAAAACATAGACTAAGAAATAGTATATAAGCAGTGAAAATTTGTAAAATAAATTAGAAATAATTCTGAATTAAAACTGGTTTGTTTTATTTCTCATCAACTTCGGCAATTAACTTTGCCATGATATAGAGCCGTCTAACATTCTAAGGCTCTTCAAATAAATAAGAATGCTATAGGGAAACTTACATAAAACATACATACACTATAGATTCCAACACATCACCAAACTTATTACAATATATTGGACGTGGTTGCTGAATTACTAAAGGATATGTGCTGGTATTTGTGTGCTTTGCTACAAAAGCAATTCATTTGGAGGCAACCAATGAAATATCTACTGACTGTTTTTTGGCGGCATTTACTTGTTTTTCCTCTAGACGAGGTTGCTCCGCATATATTTATTCGGACAATGGAACTGCTTTCGTTGGCGCAGCTAATATAATGAAAAAGGACCAGACTAAGTTCTTTTCTGAAATGAAACATAGGATTGGAAAATGTTTTCCAATCGATCCAATGGCACTTAATTCCCCCCGGAGCTCCACATATGGGCGGCCTCTGGGAGGCCGGTGTGAAGAGCTTCAAGACCCATTTGCGCAAGATTTCGAAGGCTCAAAAATTTACGTTTGAGGAGTTCGCTACTATGCTGGCAAGAATAGAAGCCTGCTTGAACTCTCGCCCTCTCCCATGACGGATAACCCCTCGGACATTAACCCTTTAACCCCAGGCCATTTTCTTGTTGGAAGTGCCATACTTTCACCCCTGAACCTGACTTTTCATTGGAATCTGTTAACTACGCTAATAGGTGGCGGATTTTAAAGATTCTGCACCATTTGTTTTTATTTCATTTGAGTATTTAGTTGAACTCCATAAACGCAACAGATGGAAAAGTCCCCAACGTGATTTCGTAGTAAACGACTTCGTTGTCATTCGACATGATAACCTGACTCCAAACGAATGGAAGCTCGGTCGCATATCTCGCGTGTACTTCTGCTACGATTCTAGAGTACGAGTGGCTGACGTTCGAACTGCCAATGATGTTCTAACGCGGCCTATTGTGAAGCTCGTACTGCTTTCTAACCCGAATCAGAACTAATTCGTTCTCCCTTTTCTGTGTCTGTTTTGTCCTTTATTTACAGATGTCCGAAGTTGCGACCCGAAGATGAAGTAATTGCCGGTTCCACCTCCAATTGCCGATTGTGTAAAGGCAATCACACGTTGCAAAAGTGTCAAGCATTCCGCCGCTTAAAACCCTACAAGCGATTGGGTGTCGTAAGGAGATACAAGTATTGCATAAATTGCTTGGCCCAGTCGCACTTCTTAAGGAATTGTCGAAGTAGGGAGCGGTGCATGGAATGTCTTGGACACCATCACACTATGCTGCATCTTCGGCCTAGTCATATCAAGAACACTCAACAACCACCCAACAACAACAACAAAAGGGCTAAGGCAATCAAAGGCAACAACAAGAGCACAACCCGCAGCCAAGCTCCTGAGTGTTCTTGCCGTTCCCGAAGCCACAAAAAGGACAACACTGTGGTTGCAACACCGAACGCTGCTGGGGCGACAATTGTCATCAATGTCGTCAGCAAATAGTCTTTATTTTCTTTAATTTTTATTTTCTATTTTTATTGTTATTATTATTTAATATGTTATGTAAGAACTCAAAATGAATTAATGAATTTGTAAATGAACTTTTTGAATTGTAATTACTTTGCTCACCAGCTAGCTTTCTGTTTTCCCTTATTGGTATGTTGCAAGGGGGGATGCTGGTCACCTTAATTGAAAATTTTAAATGTGTTAATACAACCATTTCTTTTTTTATTGTGAATCTTTTGTCAATTTATATAATAAAGAAAAGAGAATTTTTTTTCATTCCTCATTCAACCCCCAAACCAGAAGGTACGTTTATTTGAATAATATTTAATTTTTCAATTTATTAATACTGTGTGTATTATATTTTCTTGGCTCAACTAAAATATTTTATTTTGGAGCTATTACCCCAATTCCCCCGAAACAGTTGGGAAGAAGACTAAAAATTAGCAAGACTGTATGTGATTTTATTTTTGCGCACGTAAAAATTCCATAGTGACACCACTGAAAAGTAAGTCTTTTTTAAAGAATAGCTGTTCGTAATTTAAATTGTTGTTTATTGTTTTGGGTTTGTATCAGTTGGTTTTTTTCTGCTCTGCTTTCAAAGAATTTATGCAGCCGACATACGGCAGAAAAAACAGTTAGCAAAATTTTCTGCCAAACTGCCGAGCTGTTATCTGTCGCCTATGTGTTTATACCTTAACGTTTGTAAGCAGAAACATTATTCTCTACTTCACAGTATCGAATATTCCCGGGAGAGCCCGAGGGCTGACAACAACCTCATTAACCCATTTTCCACAGACCGTTTTCGGAAATCCCCCGTCCTCCTGCACAAAAGCGAAATGAAGTGGATAATTGTCCATAGACATCCGCTACTGCTCGTTCTTTTCACAATTTCGCTACCTGATTACAGCCCTCCCCGTATGCCACATTTCTGTTAGGAACTGCTCAAGTCCATGTAAAGTTGAATGATGTGCTGTTTTCTTCTAGAGCTCTAATATATCCAGCGTCTCAGACTGCTTTCACCATTCGAAAGTTGCAAATGAAGCTAGATCTTCCAACCTTTCCAGCTGCCACGTTTGTGGGCCTTAATGGCACAGTGATAGCATGGCAAGTGATAGCAAGTTTGCATAATCTCACCAGGGTCTCCCATTGCTCCAACGTTAACCAAATCTCCCGTCAACAGATTTTAAATATGCCCATATGGATTTGCTACTAGGTGAAGATGTATACTCCCAGATAATACTTTCTGGAGTTCGAAAAGACCCTAAAAACCAATTGATCGCCAAACGACCGCTTTCGGGCGGATTGTTACTTGCAAAATATGCCAGTTAAATCTGTTAACCCTTAAGTCCGCATTCTCCACGGACTCTACTTTTGCTTAATTTTTGAGAAACAAATGTTAAGAAACCCTAAGGTTAAGCCCAATACGATCAAGTTATTGAGGAATACCTTACCCTATGGCATATTTTGAAAATTGATCATGATGCTATTTATTCTCCCAAACCCAGTTGATATCTACCCACCATGCTGCTTTTAAGCCTTGGTAGCGCAACTACCAAGATACGTGTCATTTTTTATGCTTCATGCCCCTCTTCTAATGGCCTAAGTCTTAACAATGTCTTGCACTCTGGCCGTATTTTATAAACCAATTTATTTATTGTGATTATCCGGTGAAGATTGTTTCGATTTGTGTTTAACGACGACATACAGAAAAAGAAGGCAAACATTGGTCAGATAAAAGGATATTATAGCGTCGACATCTCCAGAACGATGTCCATGATTTTGAATTAAACACTGTTACTTTTGGTATTAATTGTGCCCCCTACTTGGCCATAAGAACCCTACTAGTGGTGATTGTTAATTGAACCGCCCGCTTGCTTCTGAGAATGTGCGAAACCAATAGTATGCTATTTGATCCCGTTGGATGGTTGGCACCTAAAATCAAAATTTGTGAATACAGTAGTTTTGACTTACCTGCACAACTAACTTTTGCAAGAATTTTTGTGCAGATAAGCCAAAAATGCAGCTAAGTTAAATGTTTTTACCTGCCTAATTGAGCAGGTATGGAGTAATTATGGATTACTCTCTCAAAGCCCAGCTAAAGCAAATAACTAAATTGAAATATTATGTAAGAGCAACAATAAAATAATTAACATACATAACACCGTAATAGAACGATTTTTCAACGACAAAATTAATTGAGAAAAAGCCGTTTTTATAAAATTTTTTATAAAGATTTCTTTTTTGTTCGACGCAGCTAACTTTAATTTTTGCTATGAAAAAAGTTTTAAAGTTCAACAAATATAAGGCACATACATATATTAAATGTGCAGGTATGAAAAGTGCGCTTAAAAAGAATTTTGTATAGAAATTGGAGAAATAAAGACACGAAACAAAATTTTTGTGCAGGTAAAGGCAATGCGCACGTAAATAAAAGGCAGCTAAATCAAAACTACTGTATATAGATTTGATTTTTGTTATACATACATATATAAAATTTTTGGCCAATTTCTTTGAGATTTTTAAAACTTTTTCTTATTTTATTTACCCGATTTTAATCTAAAGCTTTGTTTACAGACTATGCTTATCGCATGGTCCATATAACAAATAATTACGTTAGTAATTCCAAAGATATGTTTTCAGAATTTTAACCACAAAATGAATGAATTTCGTCTCCTTTTCGAAAACTCTGGTGTGGATATTATATCGTTAGTCTCATTCGCAAATGTGTTAAGTCCCTTTTTTCAAATTTTACAGGAGACACAAAAAACATTGTAGCTTTTTCAGTTTTTAAAATTTAAACGCAATTATTTTTACAAAATAATAATAATATTAATATTAATAACTAATAATGTTAATTATTATTATTATTAATTAATTAATAATATTAATATTTTTCGTAGTTTTGTGGACTTAGCGTTTTTGCAAACCACAAAATTACAACAACTTTAAACTATATAATGACATGTTTTTTTGTTGTAAAATATGTTTTATGTATACGGTGACCATCCGTCCACTATTATAGCGGACAGTCCGCTATTTTAACCTCCTGTCCACTATATTTTTTGCGTCCGCTATTTGTCCACTATTTTACCACACGTAACTTCTAAAAAGTATTTATTTTCAAAATGTCCGCTTTTGTCCACTTTTTTCACTAATTCGGTAAAAACGGTTATATTAGCCAGAATTACATATGAAATTGAGTTGGAAACTCTATATTTTGTCTATGTTGTAGATGCAATTCCATCTTGGTCTATAGTTGAAAAGTCGTTAATAAAGGTAACAGAAAGCAGAAATGATTTAATTGTAAATAATAACGAAATTATTGATGAATTCACTTATGTTAAAAACAATCAGCATTAATCCCGATTAAAAGTGGGTTGAAATTTTCAAATTTTTCGAAACGAAAAATATTCATTATAAAAGCATCCTGAAATTAGTAGATTTTTCATTTGCTTTGCCAGCGTCCAACGCACCAACATAAAGATTTTTTTCTTAATCTAACAATATTTGGTTTTCCGAAAAATCCCAAATGGAACTAGAAACTTTAGAATCTTTTTTGAAGAGAAGTAAATTTAATAGAACAGAAGTAAATTTATACACATAAGTATATCCATATGTATGTACTATATGTATAAATTTAAGTTTGTGTATATTATTTGTACATATTTATGTCTGTATTTTAAAAAATATTAATTATAATAAATGAATTTTTTTGTTTTTCAATTTTATATATTTGTCCGCTTTTTTCTCATGGAAATAATGGTCACCGTAATTATGTATAATGTTACCGTTTTGCATTAAAATCTCAATTTTGGAATAAAGTGGACTTAGCGTCTTTGCGAATTATACTAACGATATGTGTTTCTGAGACACGGTTTGATCCTATCGTTCTTAGTTCCCTTTTTAAATTTAAGTAATTTTAACGTATTTCGGTATGACAGAATAAGCCATACTGGCGGTGTTGCGGTATATGTAAAATATGATATTGTATGTAAAAAGTGTTACACCCCAGATCCAAGTAAACAAATGGAATATATTTTCCTTGAGATTTTGTCTTCGAATAACAAAGTACTTATAGGATATGTTTACAGACCCAGTCGTTTAATTAGAACTGATGTTTTCTTAGCTACTAATGAAAACATAGCCAATGAACATGATGAAATTTTAAATGTGGAGATTTCAATTCGAAAATTTTTTGTGAATCTCATTTAGTAGTAGATAATATGAAAGCCATTGGTCTTATTTTAGTTAATACGTCTGTTCCCACTTATTTTACTTTAACCAGAGACACTTTGATAGCTATTATTTTCACCGGAAAAGTTTTACTTTATGCTTCCTGCTTTTTAAAAGAAGATATCTTGTTTACATCATTTGAGTTTCAGTATCAACTTCTTCCTTTGCTAAAAAGTTATTTGATGCCATCGAAGAATGCAAAAGCCCTATAAAATTAATTAATAAGGTTACTGATTTAGATACTCAACTGTCCAAAGAAATAGATTTATTTACATCAGGAGGTGGTAGAGTTGAATATTTGCAAGCTATCTTGGAACTATTTTACCAACAAGTGTTGATTGCGAGAGGTGTTTTTCAACGGCTGCGTATGTTGACAACAAAATTCGTTCAAGGCTATCAGATGACATGTTAGCTGCTTTAATCTTTTTAAAAAATTATTTAAAACAATAATATACTTATTTTGGAATCCAAATAATTTTCTTAAGACTAATGTATTTGTATATGTATGAACAATTTTTATTTTTGCTAGTTTATGCTTTTTTGTTTTTTTTTTATTTTATTTTTATAGACATATAATTCTGATATAAATGGAATATAAATGAAATTTTTAATAAAATATGTATTTTTCATTTTTATTATTAAGAGAAATTCGCGAAATCCCGGAATTTTTGGATACCGAATTATATCGGGATTACGATTTAAGATTTTTAATAATCAATGCCGTTTGGCATCCCTAGTATCAACCTACTAAAAATTTTGTAAAATTTTATGATTTTAAAAATACAGAGAATTAATTGGAATTCGATTACTTCATGGCTTCAGTTGAACATCAATTGGACTACTTTTAAGATAGTCTGAACAACATTTTTAAAAACTATCACTAATAAATACAAGTTTAAACCTTGGTTTAATAATATATTGTTACGTTTTTACCTTTTTTAAAAACGTTTAAATATGAGTTCGTTAACTGCAAACCAAGCAAAAACAAATATGTGTCTTATTTTAATTAAACTCTCTTTATTGTCCACACTACTTTTGTGCCACTGTTCACACTTAACCGATACAACAATAATTACTACAATTTATTGCTTGTTCGATCTTATTCACACACAAATATTCGCTATACTGCTCACAACGGATATCTTCGAACCACGTCTTTTTACTTCGCACGCAACTTGTCTTCACACCGCGACTGATTAGTTCACACGCAACTTCACGCAAGGCTGGCTGAATTATCACTGACTCACTCGTCTGCTTTGTCTTGCCCTTTTATAGTCCAACACGAACAGTACATCGAACGTTCTTCAAGAAGAATGTTCGCGGTTTCGCATTCTCGCAATTTCTATGGCGACTGCATTGCTTGTTGTTGCGCTTGCTTACTTGTCCATCCCTTTTGCTCTCATGCTTGTTGTTGTTGGCTTATTTAGAAGATGTTCGATGTATTTGTTAATGTGTATTGTGTACACATTGCTTCTTGTTGTGTTCGCTTATGTTGCGTTTGGGTTATTCATCTCTCTCTTACTCATACTGTGTTGTTGTTGCTTCATGTATGGTTCGGTGTACGTATGTGTTAGTGTAGCTGGTAGATTTTGTTTATTGTTTTTATGTGAAACGATATGAGGTCGTTTCGATCTGCGTAACAATATGTATATCATTTTTTGCTTTACTTATGTATATTAAAGGTCGAAAATAACAATACCTGAGCAGTACGAAAATCTGGTTTATTTAATGACAACAGAGGAAGATATTGCGTGTGGATACCATAAGCTATCCAAAGATGAAGTACATGCATTTTGGGAAGAAGTCTCTAAAACACTGAATGCATTAAGGCCACCAATGAAAATTGCCATTGCATGGAAGTGTGCAAAAGTATCTAAGACATATTTAAAGGCGTCTTTATTTGGACTAAATTTTTTTGAACCTGTAAAAGTATAACCTTATTCTACAATCAACATTTTCGTAACAAATTTCATACAACTGAACATTCATCTCGAAGGGATTACAACTGTCCCTCAATTTTCGTGTCTCAAGTATCAGTTCTTTATTCTGGAACATGTTGTCCTCCTCTTCCAATAAAATTGGTGCTATAATCGACTCCATTTCTAATTTACAAAAAAGAACTTTTATTTTTGTGCCACAATGTAAAAAATACAAAAAATCACCTCCGGCACTTTTCCTCCGGATTCTTTTCACTAATAAATTTTCCTCACAACTGCCTCTTACTTGCGTTCTGTTCTTTTGTGTTTTTGTGATTTATTTAAATTAAAATCTCACAATATTTTATTTTTTGTTTTAATTGTTTAATAACTGTTTATTTTGCATTAATTTCATCTTTTTGCTTAAATTTTTACAAAATTTTTTATTTTTTCCGTTTCTTTTTCATACGTTCCACAGTTACACAGCTGATTTTAAAAGTACTATTCTCTTCTTCTTATTTTTACGATTCAGTTTTTTGTTAGAATACCTTTTTTCGATTTTTGCGTAACTTAATGCGGAAACGTAATCGAGGAAAACTGTCTAGCCGGGAAAACTGTGAATAGAAAGATCAAACCTGCAAAATAATCTTATGATTCTTCTGCCTATTCAACTACTATAGGATCAAAAGGAACGTGCAAATATAAGAAATATATACGTTAATAAAACTAGTAATGTTCAGACTGATGGAATTGAAATTGGAATGAAAAATTTATAGCATTGCCTAATTTACTCGTGGATTAAAATTTCTATCTCAACCAATCACTTTGTAGTAGGTCTGATTAATTTGATTTTAAATGTTTTATTTATTTATTTTTTATTATTAATCATAGCACAACAAAATATTAATGTTATAAATAAAAGTGCTGTGGGGGTACAGCAAAGAAATAAAGTAATAAATAATTATTGATAATAAAAGTAATAAAATGTATAAAATAGTGTTGAAATAAAAATATAGGAGAACATGTTATACAGGGTTGTCATGTATATAAGAACATGTTATACAGGGTTGTACGTTTTAGCCAATTGCAAACTTATGGCAAAGGGAGTCAAATCTAAAACAGCCCATAAATTTCGGAGCATACTGTAAACTCTACCAACGATGACATTAATGTGGTTAGACCACGTTAGCCGACCATTAAAGATAATAACCAGATTGGATGCTGATTCAACAAAGCCTATTTTAATCAGACAGATGTTCTCTATAGTTGTTTGGCCATCAAGTCTAATCCAGATGGTACTGAGAAAATTCATCCCAAATTTTTATAAGTTTTGCTCCCTTTCTTGAGGCCATATATTACTCTTATTTTTAACGCAATAATAACTAAAAGCGTTTATCCAAAAAACAAGACATTTTACAAAAATTTTACTTATTCCTATAGCAATGCTGCCTTACTTATCAAAAGCATTTGAAAAATTACTTCACTAGCAGATGTATAAATTTGTAAATGAGAATGGTCTTCATACCGAAAACCAATCTGGCTTCCGATCTAAACACAGTCGTACAACTGCTTTGTTAGAAGTGTCTAAGGCAATACGTAGCAATATCGATCAAGGAGATATTACATTTTTGGTTCTTCTTAACCATTAGAAAGTTTTCGATTCAACTTTTCCGATACTTCAACTAAACTTTTATTCTCATATCTAACCGATCGCCATCAATCAGTTTTGCTCATAAAATAGTCTTCTCGCCCTTTCCATGTGTTAAAAGGAGTGTCACAGGGCTCAATTCTCGGTCCACTTCTTTTCACAATATACATGGCTAATTAAATCCAATTCTTAACGTTTAGTAGAACACACTAACATACCAATGATGTATAAATTTATATATGTAAGCACAAACAGAAGTAGGATACACGAATGTTTGTCCAAACTAAATGAGGACCTTAACTGTGTAAATGTCTGGGCATGTACAAATGTTCTTTGTATTAATCCAAGTAGTATGTTTATGTATGTTCGGGGCCACTTTTTCCATACAAATTTGGGAGCATGCATAGCTGGGAGTTATGAATTGATTTGTGAAATGAATTGTGTACGATCGGTCTATAGGTTTGTAACTTGTATCGTTTGTGTGTTGTGAAAAGGTAATGCTTTTTAATGTGTGTGTGTTAAAATTTGGGAGCATGCATAGCTGGGAGTTATGAATTGAATTGTAAAATGAATTGGTTACGATCGGTTTATAGGTTTGTAACATGTATTGTGAAATGCAATGCCTTTTTAATGTGTGTTGTTGTTGTTGTTTTTTTGTGCTATAAGAATATTTAATTTTAAACTGATAAGAAAGAAATGTACAGCTGTGTCTGCGTTTTTTTAATAAATATATTTTTTAATGTAAATTTTTAATAAAAACGTTTCATATTACAGTTTTAATTTTAAGTATAAAGCATTTTGGATGTGGTTTTATTTATTTTATTTTTTTGTATGATTTAATGTTGAAGAAATAGAAATATAGTTGTACGTGTTGTTGTTTAGATAGATCTTCTGGGTTTTGGTGGGTATTGGTGTGATAAAATAACTCCTCCCCGGTTATAGTATGTGATAGGTATGTAACATTTGTTAGAGAGAGAGATGTAGGGTGATTGTGATTCGTTTCTACCGGTTGTTTACAGTTTAGTTTGTAAAATAGTTCATTGTTTTGATTAAGAAAATGTAATATTTAGATTTTTCCAGTGGTTCTATGATTGTAGAAAATATATAATTCTGATAAGGAATTTTAAAATACAGTTTTCTTGCTGAAAAATAAAATTGTTGTGTTGATTAAAATGTTTAAGGTTAAGATTAGAGGACGTGTACTTGTCTTAATTGACAAGCACAGTACCCGAAGGTAAAATATATAGTTTAGATAAGGAATTTTAAAATACAGTTTTCTAGTTTTTAAATATGGTTTTGTTGAAAAATAAAATTATTGTGTTGATTAAAATGTTTAAGGTTAAGGTTGGAGGACGTGTACTTGTCAATTAAGACAAGTACAGTACCCGGAGGTGAAATATATTATTTTCATAAGAAATTTTAAAATATAGTTTTCTTGTTTTGAAATATGGTTTTTTTTTTTTTGAAAAAAATAGTTTATTGTTTTAGTTGAAAATATTATATGTATATTTAGATTAATAAATATTATGCAGGTGTGAAGCAAAAATATTAAAAACGCTTACACTGCATAATTAACTTCACTGGCAGAACCGCCACTTTCGTTAACTTGTATCAGTGTTGCAAAACTGAAATTTTGAAATGGTACTGAATTATAACTGAAAAAGTACTTTTTTGCATCAAATAGTACTTTTCTAAAATATACATACGTACACCCTTCAATCAGAATTACGAGCTAATCACACCACTTATTTATTTTGTTTGCTAATGCATTAATAGTTGAAAAGCGCAAGACATAAAATATGTAATAATAAAAAAATGCTGAAAGCGTAGCGGGGGTACTGCAGTATTTTTTAAATGAAAAAGTACTGAAAAACGTACTAAAGTACTGAATTTTTCAACACTGACTTGTATATTAAAAAAAATTTGGTATAAATAACGATACTTGTTAGTTAACAGAGACATTCCTGTTTAAGAAAATCTATTTAACACATTATAAGCTCCTAAACAAAAAAAAATAAATAAATAAGAAATGGCTGGCGGTTTTATTTGCGAATTTTGCAGAAAAGTATTTACTCTGAATAGGAATTTAAGAAGACATATTAGATTGTATCATGATGGACCATCTACATCATTTAAATGTCAAACATGTAATAATGGCATCGACACTCACATTCTCACACAGAAGATAACAAAAGCGGTGAAATTAGTGTTTATTGTGAGTATTGTGCAAAATATATTCTAAAAACAAATTGGTATTATCATAAAAGGACAAATGAACACAAACTTAAATGTGCTGAGAAACCAAACAATGGTTTGGATTTTGATGCTGTTAAGTGTGTATAAAATCATCGTTTAATAATAGAATTATCACATATTTAATAGAAAACAATAACAAAAATAATTTAATACCTGAAAACTTGTTAACGGAAATGAAAGACAAAATAATTAAATTATTAAGTGATGTGATTAAAAAATATGAAAGCATAAAATTTAACATGGAACTGTTTTGCGAATATATGTTAATAAAGGATGATGAAGATAACTGTATGATTGAAGTAAAGTCTCATCAGACTAAAATGAATATTCTTAGTATATATTTTTGGGCTACTTACTTGATGTACTTTTTAGTTGATGTTTAATTGAACTTTCCCAATTATTTAAATATAAAAAAATAACTTCTATTTTATTACTTTAATTATTTTTAACTTAAATTACAAAAAGCTTTAAAAAAGATTGACGATGGCAAATGATTTATAGGGATTCAAAAATAGTTCGGAAAAACTTAAGTTGTTGCTGTCTCGGCGTTCAGAGGAAGAAGAAGGAGGAAATTAAAATTTTGTATGAAGTTGGGTGTGGTTCCTTTGAACTTGCATACCGGGTACCAGCGATACTCGGTATGCGATAGTTAGATGCAGAGTTTCATTTACCACAGGGTGCCACATTACTCCCCTCGCTGGAAAAAAGCTATTTGAATCTCACCGGGAGCCTTATGCGTCTTCCACTTGTTGTTGTTTTGTGAGCAGGTTCAGGTGGTGATGTATTAGATGAATATGTGGCACTGGTGAGCTTATCCGGAATCGGCGGGTCTAAAGTTGAACTGGAAGCTTCATCGGGATTATGTGGTGTACTAGATAGATCATTTGATGCAGGAGAAATTTCTGTTTGTTCAGCTGGGCTTAGAGACTCTGACTCTAGACGAAAGCACGGTTTTAAGCGGTCGATACTAATATTTGTTTTACGACCCCGCACAACTATTGTAAAAAACTTCGAAAAACGTTTTAAAACAATATACGGGCCATCGTAAGGATGTGTCAGCGATGGACGAACAGAGTCGTTTCGAACAAAAACGTGTGTCGCCGACTGCAGATCCTTAGGAATAAATGTCGAATTAGGCGAATGGTGTGAAGTTTGAGTAGGCTGAAGTTTTTGCATTGATTTCCTGAATTCCGTTATAAACTCGCTAGAAGTTTCCGTACGTTTGCTTTTGAAGAAAAATTCCCCTGGAACTTTCAAAGTAGTGCCATAAACAAGTTCAGCCGGCGATGCGTTAATATCGGGTTTAAAAATCACACGTAGGCCAAGCAATATCATAGGGAGATGGTGAACCCATTTTGCTGTATCGCGACATAGAATGGCTGACTTTAGTGTTCTATGCCACCTCTCAACGAGACCATTAGCTTGAGGGTGGTATGGCGTAGTTCGTAGGTGAGTAGCTCCTATCGTCTGCATAAGTTCAGAGAAAACTGAGGACTCAAACTGTCTGCCTCTATCAGACGTTATACGTTGCGGTACACCAAATCTAGCAATCCAATGAGTTGTCAGGGCCTTTGAAACAGTTTCAGCTGACATGTCAGGGATAGGAATAGCCTCTGGCCAACGTGTGAACCTGTCTATGATGGTCAGGCAGTATCGCTGCCCTTCACACAAAGGAAATGGTCCAACAATGTCGATGTTTATGTGAGAAAAACGCTCGTTAGGTGGTTCGTACATATCGGGTAACGTCTTAGTGTGGCGGTGAATTTTCGAACGCTGGCATGGTAGACAAGTTTTGACAAAATTTGTAACGTCCTTTCTCATACCCGGCCAGCAAAACCTTGAGGTCACTAGAATAGCTGTAGCACGTGTTCCTGGGTGAGCTAAGCTGTGCAACGAATCGAGGATTTGGCGTCTAAAATCTTTAGGTACATACGGTCGAACACGTGAAGTAGATATGTCGCACACAATTTCCTCATCACAACCTAAAATATTTAAACGTTTTAATATTAGTGAATTAGTCGGTGTACCTTGATTGTGCATTAAGTCCTGCAGCTGCTTGTCAGCTCTTTGAGCCTTCGCGAGGTCGTTCAAATCGATGATGGAATGCGGAACTGAGTTGTTGTAGCTGGTCAATGTAAGTACTCTAGAGAGCGCATCAGCTGTTGCATTCTCCTTTCCAGGGGTGTGACGTATATCAGTTGTGAACTGACTGATAAAGTCTAGTTGTCTCAATCTTCGCGGTGACGCTTTCTCCATTTTTTGTCCAAAGGCAAAAATTAATGGGCGATGGTCAGTGATAACGTAGCAAGGTCGTCCTTCTATTGCGTAGCGGAAATGACAGACAGCCTGGTAGACGGCGGCTAATTCCCGGTCGTAGGTAGAATAATTTTGTTGTGTCGTTGTCAGCTTCTTAGAATAAAAACCCAAAGGTTGCATAATGCCGTCGACCTTTTGATGCAGCGCTGCTCCTACGGCAGTGTCCGACGCGTCAACGTAAATTGCCAATTCGGCGCCGGGGACTGGATGAGCGAGTAACGTGGCGTTTGCCAATTCGGTTTTACAACGATCGAATGCGTTCTCAGTGACCGCAGTCCATACTAATGGTGTCGTGTCGTTCTTTTTGTTACCGATAATCATATTCTGCAAGACTCCTTGGTATGCTACAGTGTTCGGCAAAAACTTTCTATAGAAGTTCATCATACCGATGAATCTTTTGAGTCCTTGAACGTCAATTGGCCTTTGGTAATCTCTTATTACGGAAACTTTCTCGGGCGATGGTCTAATGCCCTCGGGGCTGACGAGATGCCCTAAAAAGGTGATCTCGGATTTGGCAAACTCGCATTTTTTAACGTTAATTGCGAGACGGTTTTCTCGTAGTCGTTGAAAAACTAAACGGAGATCTTGGCGATGCTGATTTAAAGTAGCGGAGGCAACAAAAATGTCGTCGATGTAGGGAAACACGCAATCAACTCCCCTGAACACCTCGTTTATAAGTCGCTGAAAGGTCTGTGCAGCGTTGCGTAGGCCGAAAGTCATAAAGTTGAACTCGAACAGTCCAAAAGGGGTGCTTATGGCCGTTTTCGGAACATCGTCGGGGTGAATTGGGACCTGGTGAAATGCCTTTTGTAGGTCTATTTTTGAAAAAATCTCTTACCTTGTAGATTGCTCGTAAAATCTGTCAAATACGGCAAGGGATAACGGTCTGGCAATGTTTGTGCATTCAACGCACGATAGTCTCCACAAGGTCTCCAAGTACCATCGTTTTTCCTAACCAAGTGCAATGGACTGCTCCAATTGCTTTTGGATGCCTTACATATTCCAGCCTTAATTAAAAAAGAAAATTCCGCTTTAGCTGCAGCAAGCTTGTCTGGTGGCAGTCGTCGCGGTCGGCAAAATGTAGGTTGTCCCGTTGTCTCGATCCGGTGATAAATTGAAGATTTCGTTTTTGAACCGTAAGGCGATAATATGGTGATGTCGTTGAACTCGCGTAAAAGATCTGCAAATGAATTGTAGCAGCTGAATGTCGTGATGGCAGCAATTTCGGTAGCAGACGGTAACCTCAGCTTGGAAACGTGACCGGTGATGTTGTCGATTAAACGGTTCCGTCGTAAATCGATCAATAGGTCGTAATATTTTATAAAATCGGAACCAATTATTGGTGTCCTTACATCGGCGATCACAAACGACCATACAAACCTTCGCTTCAACCCTATGTCTATGTTTATTCGCTTCTCACCAATGACCTTAATTGGTGTACCGTTTGCTGCAGATAATCCTACCACTGTAGGACGGGTACCTTGGCTTCCAAAGGAAAGAGGCAGCACTGAGACGTCGGCACCACTATCGACTAAAAAATCTTGCTGGGTATATTTGTCGGTCACTTGAAGGCGAAATATTCGGCATTTAGTGGAGAACTTTTCGCTAAGATCCTCCACCGCCTTTACAAGTCAATCTGTAGACTGAGCCTTAACGGCTTGAACCTGTCGCCTCTTATGCCTGCATGGGCTGCGACATTTTCGTGCATTGCGGCCGTACTTTTTGTGGTACCAACACTCCTCCGAATTATTGTTATCAAAACCATCGATTTTATTTTGACGATGCTCAGAATGACATCGGGAAGCAAAAGGTTTGCGAGCTCGAGATCGTGAGCGCGTAGTAAATTGCTCAAACCTTTTGTTTAATTCCATTATGGCCACTCGTAATTCTTTTATTTCGTTATTAGGTTCCTGACTAATTTTACAGACCTGAGATGGCGATACGGCATCAACTATGGAGTCGGCTATCTTAGTAAACTCTGCCGCAGAACCTGTTGACGCTGCTACTACCGGCTGGGCAAACGATGGAAGTCTTTTCGTCCACAGACCTTTAAGTGCCGCTTCTCCTATAGAGCTACCAGCCACACGCCTCATTTCGAAATACAGTTCCGAGGGCTTCTTGTCGCCGAGAGGCATCTCTGACAAAAGGCGGTTAAGCCGTCGCTGCTCACTGTCTGCAAAATGGTCGATTATCCGCTGCTTGACATATACGAATCGGTCGGATGACGGCAAAGTCGTGATGACGTCGGTAAGTTGGCCTATGGTCTCAGGCTTCAACGCGGCAAGGACAGTGGCGGCCTTCTGTCTGTCCGAGGTTATGCCCGATGCGCTAAACCAAAACTCCATTGAGACGAACCAGGCTTCGACATTCGTGTGGCACATTTCGGGAAACGGCAATCGAGCATAAATGGCCGACACACTACTGGTTGCGTCCCGTGAAGCTTGTGCCCTCTCGTTGTCATCACCTTGTTTGGTCATGGATGATGCCGTGGATGTGTCGTTGGTCGCCATCTCGTGTTCTTCGGGGTCACCAATTTGGGCTACTTACTTGATGTACTTTTTAGTTGATGTTTAATTGAACTTTCCCAATTATTTAAATATAAAAAAATAACTTCTATTTTATTACTTTAATTATTTTTAACTTAAATTACAAAAAGCTTTAAAAAAGATTGACGATGGCAAATGATTTATAGGGATTCAAAAATAGTTCGGAAAAACTTAAGTTGTTGCTGTCTCGGCGTTCAGAGGAAGAAGAAGGAGGAAATTAAAATTTTGTATGAAGTTGGGTGTGGTTCCTTTGAACTTGCATACCGGGTACCAGCGATACTCGGTATGCGATAGTTAGATGCAGAGTTTCATTTACCACAGGGTGCCACATATTCAACAAGAGATGACATTCTTAATACTTACCAGTGATGCCAAGTGTAGGGATTTTTCCCTTTTTGTAGGGATTTTTTTCAAAAATTTCACATGTAGGGAAAAAGGGAAAGATTTCTTAGTTTTTTCGAATTGTAGGGAATTTTTTCAATTTAAAATTTTTTGCATCTAAAAACTATTTTTCTTCCAATATAAATTAAAAAATGTGTATATTTTTATGTTAAATTATTTTAACTCGTTAAATGCACTTTTTCAGTCGAAAAAAATGTTGGTTCATGTTTTGCATTCAGAGTCAACAAAAATTTTTTATAAACTTGGCCAACATTTTATTAAAAAAGAATGTTTTAAAATTGATTGTGTCATAAGGTCACCTCATGTTTCATTGCCAATAGAAGACGTTTATGTCGGCAGTGAATGTGATGAATTGTTGAAAACATTTCCAAAAGCCACTACTCATCAGGTAAAATCTGATTGTCTACAATTCTACATAACTGCGCTTGAAGAAACGTAAAGAAGACTACCACTTAATGACAAATTAATTTTCAAAGAAATGGAATTTTTAAACTCCGAATTGGTCATTGGAAAAAGTAACAAAAGTGTCTATTAATTTAAACTGATATGTGATAAGTATAAAGTTGACATAAATTTATTTACACATGAATGGTTAACTTTAGAACGAAGTTTTTTGGAATATGAGAAACAAACATTGTCTAAATTAGATATTGAAGCATTTTGGTCCAAAATCTGCAAACCAAAAAATTTTAATGCCAAGTTGATCTTTCCAAATTTTGCAAAAATTATAAAAAATTTACTTAGTTTGCCACATGCCAACGCTGACGCTGAAAAAATTGTTTCTGTTGTAACTGACGTACGTACGAAAAAAGGAACAAATTAAGCCATGAGTTATTAAATTCTATTTGCATTATAAGATCTCATTTACAAGCTAATTTAATTAATTGTGTAAATTTTAAATGCACATCGAGTCATTAAATAACGGAAAAAGTGACGTAGGGAATTTTGTAGGGAAAATTAAAAGTGGGTGTAGGGAAAAAAGGGATTTTTTTTCATTGACGAAGGGATTTTTGGAAAAATCTCCTGGCATCACTGATACTTACACGGAGCAATGTGATGTTATAATTAAAAAGATGAGTGAATTTCAGGAACGTGACAGCGGTTGGGCATTAACTAAAATATCACGTCTAGAGATAACCATTTATCAATATAAATGTATAAAAGGTTCCCAATACATCGCTCTACCACCGGAAATACAGAGAAAGTTTGCATGCATTAATCTTCAAAATAATGATGAATATTGTTTCAAGTGGGCTATTATATCAGCATTATATCCAATTGAAGACCATTCATATAATGTCCTATAATATTGTTAATATAGAAGATGAAATCATAAGACTAGAAAGTAATATTGAATTAAATTTTAAGAACTTGAACTTTCCGCTTCCAGTTAATCAGATAAAAGTATTTGAGACCAACAATCCTGAAATGAGTGTTAATTTGTTTGCATTAGACAGTGAGAATAATATAGTCGGTCCATATTATTTTTCCCAACAGGAAAAATCTAAACACATAAACTTGCTGCTATTGGAAGATGGTGAAAAACTCCATTATGTATGGATTAAAAATATATCAAGGTAAATATAAAGAAAGAAATATATATATATATACATATATATGTAGACACTTTGAAAACTTGTACTAATTAATTTTTTCCTTTATATTTACAGATTAATTAAAAGTCAACTAACAAAACACTGCTGAAGTATTTATATATGTAATACATGTTTAATACATTTTCATACTGAATCAGCTTTGGAGAATCACAAGAAAGAATGCAATAAGATGGTAACTAAAATGCCTAGTATAGAAAACAATATGCTTAGTTATAAAAATTTTAAAAAACAATTGGATGTGCCTTTTGTTGTATATGCTGATTTTGAATGTATTCTAGAATCAATTAATGTACAAAATTCAACAAATGTTAAATCAGTACAAAAGCATATTCCATTTGCTTATAGTTATTATATTAAATGTTCATATAATTCAGATTTAAATATTTTTAAAATTTACAATGGTAATAATGCACCACAACATTTTTTTTAATAGCTTAGTTAACGATATTTTAGATATTTACACTGAACATCTAAGTGTTATTAAACCACTTCAACAGATACAACATTATGAAAGCAAGACTTGTCATATTTGTAAAAAAATTTTATCAAATAAAGATAAGGTAGCTGACCATTGTCATCTAACCGGTGAATATAGAGGTGCTGCTCATAACAAGTGTAATTTAGAATATCAAATTGCGAATTTCATTCCTATATTTTTTCATAATCTTTCAGCATATGATTGTCACTTGTTTGTTAGAGAGCTTTCATCTATTGAAGGTGATATAAATATTATACCTTTAAATAAGGAACTTTATGTATCCATATCAAAAAGAATTACTGTAAATGAAAAACAAACTATTGAGTTACGTTTTCTCGATTCATTTAGATTTATGCCATCTAGTTTAGAGACATTAGCAACTTATTTATCCGATAAAGATTTAACTATAGTAAAATCAAACTACTCGAATGATGAAGAATTCAATTTAATGAAACGTAAAGGTGTCTTTCCGTACGACTATTTAGATTCTAAAAATCGTCTCAATGAACCTCAATTCCCTCCCATTTCAGTTTTCTTTAATAAATTAACTAACGAGTCGTGTAGTGTAGAGGATTATGAACATGCTCAAGAAGTATGGAAGACATTTAAATGTATAACATTAAAGGATTATTTACTTTTATATATAAAGGTAGACGTTCTTTTACTCTCTGACATATTTGAAAATTTCCGACAAGTATGTAAAAACATTTATAATTTAGATCCCTGTCAATATTATACTACTCCTGGTCTATCCTGGGATGCAATGTTGAAAACAACTGAAATAGAATTAGAGTTGTTAACTGATATTAATACATATATTGTTACGATAATGGAAATGGTGTTATTAAAATAATAAGCAAAAGCTCCAAAAACAACACAATGGACTTGATCACACATAAAATGATAAACAAAAGCTCCAAAAACAAAACAATGCAGTTGTTTACGTGATTAACGAATAAGTAAACATATAGCAACAAAAACAACAGGCTTGTTTACAAGATCGATGAATAAACAAAAATATAGCAACAACGTCCGTGTATAAAAAATATAGCGGAAAGACAAACAAACAACAACAACTCTGCCTGGACGAAAGTAAACAAGATACGAACAACAAAAATGTAAACAAGTTGTTTACATTTTTGGATTGTTCCCGAAGGCCGTCATCATCCTTCAAGGGCATTCATCACACTGTTGATCCAGTGATATAAAAGGCAAGATAAAGAGAGCAACGGGGATTCAGTTAGAATTCAGTCAGTCGTGTATGAAAACACGTGATTCTCGGAGTTCGAGTTAAGTTAGTCGTGTGACGACGTCGCGTTGAATTGAGTGAGAATTCAACCAGTGGTGTGTGAAGATACGAGATCGAGTTATAATTCAGTCAGACTTGTGTGCAGATAAGTTGCGTGAAGAAAACTGTTCTAAGTGTTGTGCTTACAAAAAAGGTTGTGAGCAAAGGAGAAAACTAACAAGTGTTGTTGCTTACAAAAAAGGTTGTAAGCAGAGAAATATCACGAACAAGCACATATTGTGAAAGTTATCATTGTATACGTGGAATAAGTTCGAACAGTGACACAAAAGTTGTGCAGATAATAAAGAATTGATTCAAAAATAAACACATATTTATTTTTATTTTATTTGCAATCTACGAACTCATATTTTTAACGTTTTTAAAAGGTAAAAACGTAACAATATACAATTTTGTTCTTCGAGGTATCAGGGGAGGTATTGTTCAATGTTCTAACAGAGTAGTATGTTTATGTACCTTCGCGATCAATTTTTCCATACAAATTTGGGATCACGCTAATCGTTTTTTGTATGTACCTTCGCGATCAATTTTTCCATACAAATTTGGAATCACGCTAATCGTTTTTTGTATGTACCTTCGCGATCAATTTTTCCATACAAATTTGGGATCACGCTAATTGTTTTTTGTATGGGGTTTCGCGATCAATTTTTCCATACAAATTTGGGATCACGCTAATTGTTTTTTGTATGGGGTTTCGCGATCAATTTGTCCATACAAATTTGGGATCACGCTAATTGTTTTTTGTATGGGGTTTCGCGATAAATTTTTCCATAAAAATTTGGGATCATGCTAATTGTTTTTTGTATGGGGTTTCGCGATCAATTTTTCCATACAAATTTGGGATCATCCCTTTAATTTTTATTTTTTTCGGTTTAATTTTAAGTTTGTATTGTGCAAAGGTAATGCTTTTTAATGTGTGTGTGTAAAAAATTGGGAGCATGCATAGCTGTAAAATAATTAAATCGTTGCAGAATTGTGTGTGATCGATCTATTGTATACCTACACGCTTTGCATATATGTGTGATTTATGTTTAAATAAAAAATGTTTAATTTGTTTTATTTCTTATAAAAGTGCATTTATTAAAAATTAAAAAACATATTTACACAGTTTATTCAATGCAAAACGCATATCGAGTTACATACTGTCTGGCGCGTGTAAACAAAAAAATATTTCATATATTTTTCATTGCGATATTTGATCTGCTAAATTCTCACGCTTTGCAGGTGTGATTAATGTTGTAAACAAAAAAATATTTCATATATTTTTCATTGCGATATTTGATCTGCTAAATTCTCACGCTTTGCCAGGTGTGATTAATGTTGAAATAAAAAAATGTTTAATTAGTCTTATTTTTATATTAATATTTTTATTAGAGAAAAATAAAAAACATATTATTCTAAAACTTATACTAAATACATTTCTTAAACTTATACTAAATACATTTCTTATAATTATTATTAAATTTTATTAAAAGTACTGTTTTTATAATTCAACTGTTTTTATTTTTTGAAAATATTATTAGATATTTCTTTTTTTCAGTTTTTACAGATTCAAATTTAAAATTACGTTTATAAAGATTAAAAAGCTTAAGTGCTAACAAGTACTGTGCATAGAATGTTTGACATCGGCAAATGTTGAAAGATTGTGAATAAGTATTTTCACAGTTAGATCTATGTATGTTATTATTAACACATATAAATATATGATTTACATAATTACATATTCTTAATTCATTTATAAGTTTCATAAATAAATCTATATGTTCTTTATCAATCTGATTACTATGTTTTATTAATAGTTCTTCCAATTCAGCTGATAACATCATTTTTGTGTTAAAATTTTTTGTTATACTTTAAACTGTATAAAGAGTAGGGATCAACTGAAAATAAAATTAACAACTTCAAAGGTTTTTTGATTAACAGTTTCTATTTAAATAAATTTATCAAATTCAAAGGCTTTATTGCTTAACAATGTTTTCTCTTTTTAACAAAATTTCTAAGTAAAATTACATATTTTTCAGCACATGTATGATTAAAAGTATTACGATTTTCACAAATCTTTATATTTGGATTATCTTTATACAAAATTTTTATGTTCGGACAATCCCAATAATCTAAATTAATTATATATATTTGTATTTCTTTTTCAAATAGTTCTCTTAAACATCTGACTTTTTCATATCATTTAACATATACAACAGGATATTCTTCTTCTTGTTCCCTTTTTCTTATAGTTAGTATTAGATATTCTATTAAGTCTTTCATTGTAGACTCTCCAGTATTCCAATGTAATCCATGCAAGTGATTATATAGTCATTTATTTGTAAATCTATCCTTTTTACTTAAATCTGCATATTTTGTTGTTGATTTAATGTGAAAAGTTTGTTTTTCGAAATCACTGATTGAAACACAAACTTCTTAAGCATAATATTTATCATTAAAAAAAATCCTTGTACATCGATAAGTATAAAATTATCATGTTGCTCCATTACAACCTCTTACAAAAAACTAACTTAAAAATTATATGAAACATATTCTATTTATATTTTTTCTTTTACTTAGAAATTACTTTCCAAAAATTAATTTATAGTAAATTCCATTCATAATTTTTTTAAATAATGATTTCCAGTTGATACATATCATTGTGTATCTCTCCGGCAAGAATATTATATATGTTTCCAACTTGTTTTCGGACCATATATTGTAAACTTTTTAAACATTTTAAAATTTTAAATTTCTCGTTTATAGGGAGTTGTTTTAAAGGTAATATGTATATCCTTTAAATATGTTTTGTTGCTGTTGATATTGTTTAGATAATTTAATGTGTTGTTCATGTTTTATCGAATTTTTTTAAATTGTTTGAAAGAGGAGGAGAAGAAAATGTACTTATTTAGTTCACAATGAGGAGAAGAAAATTTACAATAACATATTAGTAATAGCTATATAAAGATGTAAAAATAATTGTGGTTAGATTACTAGTACGTAAGTTGAACACCTGCATAGGAGGACCTGAAAAAGTTGTGATTATATTATATATTAAACTCAACCCCCCTTTACTAATTCTTTCTATAACATATTCAGAATAAGGTACATATATCAGACGTTGACATGTAACTGATATCATCTGCAACACTATTATAATTGGAAGAAGGAATGATTTGATGATCGTTCTTTATTGTTTTAGCTGAATTGTTAATAGTCTCAAAACTAATATTATCATCTTGAAATGTTTCGACTAAATCTTTCTGTTGCTTTCAAGCTTTTCAATTATATGATTTAAAGGTTTTGTTATAGGTTGAAATGTATCTTCTAATATATTTATTATTTAATTTAATATTTTTTAATTTTTAATATTGTTCTGGTTTTTACAATATCCTTTAATAAGTTATTATTATTATTCATATTTATTTGTTTGTAATAACCTGCTTACAATCTGCTTATGATCTGGTTAATAGCTGGTAAAAATCTGCTTTATATCTGTTTACAATCTGTTCACGATCTGCTTATGACCTGCTCACGATCTGGTCACTATCTGCTTATGATCTGTTCACGATCTGGTCACTATCTGCTTATGATCTGCTCACGATCTGATCACTATCTGCTCACTATCTGCTCACGATCTGGTCACTATCTGCTCACGATCTGGTCACTATCTGCTTATGATCTGGTAACGAACAGCTTTATATCTGATCACGATCTGCTTATGATTCATTTTATCTTATAACTGTATGAAATTATCAAATCCCTTACGATATCTACCTTTATTCAATTCATCATCTTTACTAACAACAAGAAATCCATATTTATCTTTCCAACATCTATTACATATATCTACAAATTGATTAAATGACATATCACCAATAACATTATAAGCCTCAAGTTCATTTTGTCTTGCTTAAAAATCACAATCATATTTACTATACATTGTCACGTATTAAATGTTTAGGTATTTTAGTATACGTTTGTCATAAGTAAAAACAATCAATATTTTTATGTCTTCCCATGCAAAAGTAATCTCTTATTGAATTTTGTTTTCCACAAATCACATTATCGAAAATCATTATTGAATGTATGTTATTGTGTTTGGTAATAGTGCACTATGTACAGTTTTAACTTTCTTTCCTAATTTCTCATCGATATTCTTTACCACAATCTCTTTATTTGTATATAACACAGTCTTTTATAAGGAAAGAGATCAGTTAGATTGTCACTTTTCACGTTTGATTACATGTAAAATCAAAGAAGAAAAAATGGTTATCAATTATAATATTATATTATAACATAAGCTATAATATCACATCCAGTTAGTATAAAATCGGAAGAGGATTCGTAATAAATTTAATAAATAAATTAACTGTTGAATTACATTTACCTGGATATCAATTCTGCGGACCTGGAACAAAACTTGAAAAACGTTGAGCAAGAGGAGATAAGGGTATAAATTTATTAGACTCAGCTTGTAAAGAACACGATATTGCATATTCACAATCACACGACATAAATAAAAGACATTAAACAGATTAAATATTAGCTGAAAAAGACTGGCAAAGAGTAAAAGCTAAAGGTAGTGATATTTTAAGGAACGTGCAAATACATGATTTGTAACGAATGCAATGAAAACAAAAGTAAAATTTGGTTTAGATATGAAGCGAACACCCAAGAACTGAAACATATAATTTATACGTTTTTAATTGTTTTAATACGACCAAATTCGCTCATTTAAAAAAAAAATTAATTAAAGGTTATATCTTTTTTTCTTCAAAAAGAATTTTCTTTAACAAAATCTTTTTTTAAACTATTAAGCGCTCCCTATCATTTTTGTTTTCCATATTTAATTTAAATTTATTTTCGACTATGTAGAGAACTTCAAAAATCGACTTTCAACTTTGCTCACAAAAAATGATTTTGAACCCCAGCTAAACAGACGTCGTTAATTTTTTAGAAAAGCAAAATATGACATTAAGAGCTTTGATATGTTCTTTATCAAATACCAAAACAAAATAAACCATTCTTGAAAGTGAAAATCGGTAAAATTACCTATAGTGTGTTGGACAGATTCAACAACCGTTCTGTACTGGCTTCAAAAACCCTCGTGCCACTGGCCAACTTTTGTGGCAAATCGAGTATCGTTTATCGTGGACCTGGAGATAGGAACTG
The DNA here is from genome assembly GCA_927399465.1 of Sarcophaga caerulescens. Lineage (NCBI taxonomy): Eukaryota > Metazoa > Arthropoda > Insecta > Diptera > Sarcophagidae > Sarcophaga > Sarcophaga caerulescens. Next base: position 88,851,507 of record OV656872.1, on the reverse strand, counting down.
ACAGTTGGAATCACATTTAATCTCTACATTAGTGGATGACATATAATGACTATTTTACACGTCAGAACACCCATCAAAGATGCTTTGTTGTTGTCGATTTTGTTGTCATTCGTTATAATATAATATTATAATAATATTCTACCCCCAAGTGAATGGAAGCTAGGTCGAATCGAATGGGTTTATTTCGGTCCCAATTCGAAGCGAAGTTCGTGCTATTCCCTAATCCAGAGCAATACTAATTCGCTTTTTTGTTTTTAGTTGTGTGCTTGTCGTTTTTAATTACGGATGACCTGACACCACGTAGACTAATTGTCGAACGTATTAGAGACAAACACCACGATGGAAAAAATTGTCAACAAAAATAAGCTCACTAACATTGAACGCAAGAAGAAAACCGCAACCCACAGCCAAGCTCATCTTCAATCTTGAGTTCCGATTTAGTTTACTCTTTGGTTTCTCTTATATTCCCTTTGTATTTTAATTATTAAGCATTCACATAGAACGCAAGGAGGAGAGCGCAATCCCCAGCTAAGCTCATGTTCCGTCTTGATCTCTAGTTTAGTTTACCTCTTGCTTCCTCTTGTCTTCCCTTTGTATTTGAATTATTAAGCGTTGAATTTGTATCATTTCATTTTTACCCTGAAATGTGAATTTTGATCTCTGAACAGCTGACGTATCGGTCCTCTTGTTGTATTTTGCATGGGCGCGGAGTGTTCACATTAGTTACCCTATTTTTAAGTTTAAGTATAAGTTTACTATAATCAGCCATGAATTTGCTTATAATATTGTGAATCGTGAACAATCAAACGAAAACACTAGTTACAAATTTGGATCTCCCGGGTAAAGTCATTCAATTTGGCACTGATAGATCCAGAATCCATAATAAAGCCGAATGCAGAATCTTTTCAGAACTACTGAATATTATATTATCCCTTGCACTACCAGACTATGGTAGTAGTTTTCATGCTGAAATTGTCACCGTGTGAATTCGGTATCAGAGTATAGCGTATGGTGATGTACGCATATTTACCGGCAGTAAAGTGATCATTAGATTCCTAGAAAATCTGTTCAAACGATTGAAAATCTGTAAAGAAGATTGAATGAAAAGATTGTCCAAGAATGCCGAGTGTCTCTCAATCAACGGTTACCCTCATTTGGGTTCCTGGACATGGGGACCTTGAAGGCAACAACAAGACCGACGCACTTGCTGAAGAATGCACCACGGAAGATTCAATTTAATACCTACACTATATTGGCGTTGCTCTGCAGAGAGGCACACAAATGGTTACACAAAAACTCCAAAGGTAAGATGTGTTAATGAACTCACTTGCGGAGATAGCAAACAGATCAGGGCCGATATGGATACATGTAGAACAAAATTTGCATTGCATAACGACTTCAGCAGAACTTACAACGACGATAAAAAGAGCCGACCACAGAACATCTTCTTGGACACCCAGAATTTAGTGACAAATCGTGTCTAGCCAGAAGTTGTATGAGAAAAATCCACACCTTCATAACAATTTGGAGATAGTTGAGAGATACTAACCAGGAGATATTATTTCATGGCAGAATAGGTAATATCAAAGAATATGGATATAAAGAATGCGCATTATGTAGAAATAAAATTTCTTATGGCGGGTTGTAGGAGTACGACCCGCTCTCACCAAAAAAGACTCAGTACACTTATTGTACTCAGAGAACTTATTATACTTAGAGAACGTATTGCTCTCTTTTCAAAGCAATTTATTCTCATATGCGTGTATACGTGTGTGCATGGATGTATACATACATTGCCAAATAAAATAATAAACAAACTGAAAGATTTTTTGTTTTCACAAAATGTATGTGCAATTAGCCTGTGGAAAAAAATATTACCGTTTGTTTTATTGTAGGGAAGAATATCGGTAGTATAATTCGCAAATGTGTTAAGTCCCTTTTTTCAAATTTTACAGGAGACACAAAAAACATTGTAGCTTTTTCAATTTTTAAAATTTGTAAACTTTTTAAACGCAATTATTTTTACAAAATAGCTCTCTTTAAATGGCCTAGATCAAAAATCCATATCCACAAAATCTTAGGAGGGAAATTCGACCTTTTTGGACTTAGCATTTTTGCTTTGTAAACTTATTCGTTTTATTGTGGACTTAGCACATTTTCCTACAATTAGTTTTAATTTTAAAAACAAGTTTGATTTAATTTTCTACCTTAATTTTATTAAAAAAACAGAAACTTAAGACCAGCTCAGTTCATTTCTATTAAAAAGATACAAAAATATAACTTAAAGTAGAAAAAATTCAAATGTGAGGTAAATCATCGTAAAATTTGTGGTGTTTATTGGGTAAAGTTGATTTGAGAAATTGTAAGTCTTCATACTTTCTTATAGTAATTTTTCTTCTTTCTTGATAAAATTTTCAAAGTCTTTAGGATCAATTTTATTATTAATTTTCTGCGGTAATATTTTCCAAACATCAGAAAAACGAATTTTAAAATATATTTCTTTGCTAGGGGTGTACTTTAAAGCTCTAATATCTGTAACTTTACTATCACCTTTATTAAGCCCAGGTCTGATACTCTTAAGAAATTGAACGTTATCAAATCTTTTGAAAAATTATGATCTAAATCCATAACATCATAGGGTCTAGGGTTTTTTCGAGCATTTTTACAAACCTCTTCGTAGTTGAAGGTACGTTAATTACTCTTTTTTTCATAGCTCTTTCTATAGTGGAATGAACGCTATCTGCCTCCATTTGTGTATGGCCAATATCAAGAATTTTTTGCTCAATATCAATGCCATGTTTGATAGCCACATTAATAAGAGCATTGCTCATACCACAATTTCTATTTTGATACGTACAACCATCGTTATAAAAGATTAATTTTTTTGGATTATCGTTTCCACAAAGAACTTTTTTTCTATAAAATAAACCCAAATACTTGCGAAATCTTCGGAACTCAGACCGCCTTCCACTTCACTCCACAAAAAACAAAACGCTCCTTTATTTTTAAGATTATAGAAAACCAAATTATGAACCTGAAGTTTCGTACGGTAATATAGGCTGCTTACTTCCGATTTTTGGGCCATTAATACAGACTGTAGGTCGACAGTGTAGACTTGTGTTTCATTGTCACTGTCTTTGAGCTTTTCGCGCCTAGCTTCTTCTTTCCTTTCTTGGTGAAGGTTATAAGTTTCTTCAGATAAATTTCCTGCTGAAAAACGTACGCATAATGCGCATTGGTCTTTTTTCAGAGAAAATACAGAAAGATTTTTTGCTTCAAATGTATTATAGAAAGATGTAAGGGAAAGTGATTTCATTTTTTTCTAACACACCATTCTGTTTGTAGATATTTTTTTGTAGTGACAGCACGACAGTAGTGCGACTCCATTGCTGGTAGAGAATCAAAAAACAAATCAAGACTTTTTTTTCTTCTGAAGAAGCAATATTTTTTGGATCATTTATTCTTGAATTCAGAGTTTTATTCGTCCAATTTGTTACAGTTTGTCGACCAATTCCCAACGTATCCAAAAAAAATGTTTTACAAACCCTTATATTTTTGTTATCTACTTTCAAATAATATTGCAGTGTTTGACATCTTTTAGATTTATTTTCCTCTTTTCTATTTCTGGGCCTTTTAATTGGATGGACTTGAATCATCGTATTTACATACAGTTTTTTTTCGCTCCAACTAATTTTCCAAAAATTGCCAAATATTTCTCTCCTATTTTCCTCAGAGATCTCTGTGCACTTAAAAGCAGTATTTTCTTTACAGTTACACCTCTTCTTTAATGCCCGCGCTTCTTTTTTTTTATAATTCCAACCACTGCCTGCATTATCTTTTCCAAAATAAGACTTACCATATTCTCTTCGCTTTTTATTTCGAACTGAATTCCAAGATGGGTTTTCTAAGCGAAGTCTCTTTCTACGAGTTCTCGTTCTCGGATGAAATTCGAAAGAATCGTCAGAGTCCGTATTAAACCCATATGGAACTAGTCCCACAATACCGTCGTCTGCTTCATTTCCATAGTTTTTGAAAGAATCCATACCAATTTCTTTACAATTCATACTAAAATTATTGTAAATTAATTACATTATATATTATTATTTCTAAATAAAAACTAAAATCTAAATATTTACCGTTTTAAAAAGACTCTAAGAATTTTATTTTTAGATCTCCACTTTACACGGCTTTAAAAAAAATATAACAGAAAACACCAAATTCAATTGAACAAATTAATATTCGTGGAGTTAGCATGTGCTTTTAGTATTTTTCGTAGTTTTGTGGACTTAGCGTTTTTGCAAACCACAAAATTACAACAATTTTAAACTACATAATTACTTTTTTTTTTTGTAAAATATGTATTTTGGATAGTGTTACCGTTTTGCATTAAAATCTCAATTTTGGAAAAAAGTGGACTTAGCGTCTTTGCGAATTATACTAACGATATGTGTTATTTTATAGACTATTCAATTATGTATGTATGTATTTACCATATGTGTCTATTTTTGTATAGAATGAAGTTGTAATAAAACGAATGCTTTTTTTGTTTAGTATTTATTAAATTTATTTATCATTTTTATGGTTCAAAATTTTAACTTTTTCCATACTGGGTAATTTGAATTTGTATGTTTCCCATGTGGAATGCTTCCGTAGTAAAACAACAATTAGTAAATTAAGCATCTCCATTCTGTGTTTATAACTAACATTCGTTATTTTCATCAAACCAAAAGGAATAATTTGTATTTTTTGTGCAACTTACGCATTGGTCAACTACAAATGTTTTTATGTTTTTTATAGATTTATTTTCTAAAAAAATTTTTTCGAAGACATGAATTTTGCAAACTTCAAAAAATAAATCAGATGGAGTGCACAAACTTCCAAAGTCGGAATCTTTTATATAATTTTTTGCATGAACGAACATTTCTGAAGGATATGACAAAATTCGCGCAGGTTTGATTATATCCACACGACATTTAACGCAAGATATTGGTTGAGCTATGTAACCAACAAAATATCGACTTGATGTTAATTCAATTGGCACATTGTCGGACGTAAAACAATCATTAAAATATTCTTTATTTTCATCGTATATATCTGCGACATCTGTATCAGGGGTATGGGTACTTTCTGATATATTTCCAGTCCTATCAATATCTTCTAAAAATATGATTTATGATTTTAATTATATATTATATTTATTAAACGTTTTGTTTGAGCTTTAAATGTCAACATGTTGTTCAGTTTCAAATGTCAACACAAAATGTGGATTTTTTATTTCGGTGCGAATCGATATAGTTTAATTTCTACAACAATAAAACACATATTCTTACCCTACAATAAAACAAATGGTAATATTTCTTTTCCACAGGCTGTTTGCACATACATTTTGTGAAAACAAGACATCTTTCAGTTTGTTTATTATTTTATTTGGCAATGTACAAGCACACATGTATACACTAGAGGTGTGCACAAGACTTCACCCTTCACCGAATGCAATACTGTATTGTACTCTTTTCTGTTGCTCTTGATTTTACGAGTGCACTGAAATGTGTATTTCTCATTTATTCAATGTATACAACAGCACTTGTTTGTCTGTGAAGTAACGGAACTATGCTTTGTGTTGTAAGAGCATATTTTACTACTGAAGCTACATTTTCAGTATTGTCATATTGAAAAATATGTGTACATAAGTGTTTCTATACATTCTTTGCTTTCGCCATAAACTCATAAAAAAGGTTTTTCCCCGAAATAAAAAGTTTAAAAAAGTTACTGGCAATGGTGGCGTCGACGAAGATGTTCGGTTCTCGAGAGCAAAACATTCGGAGCTTTCTTATTCATTGTTGTTAAAAAAACAAAAACAAACAACTAAAAATGCATGTTGTGACTCTATGAAGAGTACAATATTTTTTGTTGCACTCTTCACACAACTCTCTTTTATACTGTTGTACAATGGTTTACGAGTGCAGTTGTTTTTTTGTACTCTATCTTTGCTTCACACTTATTTATATTTGCAGCTACAATCAATATTCGGTCTTGGGAAAAATACAATACTGTGCAATTTTATATGTCTTGTGCACACCTCTAGTATACACACATATGAGAATAAATTGCTTTGAGAAGAGAACAATACGTTCTCTGAGTATAATAAGTTCTCTGAGTACAATAAATGGCAGTAGCCGTACTGCCATCGACAAATTTGGCACTGGCAGTACAATGTATGGCAGTGCAACATCTTCATATATTTATAGTCTTTGATCTCATCGCGATGAGAGCAAAGAATGAGAGCAACGCATTGTTACGCTCTTCGTTTCTGTTTCCTTCCCTCCTATCTTTCCCCCCGCGTCATGAAATATTTTTGAAAAATATTCCAAAATATGTTAAAATGGTGACGAGCGTTGACAACGGTACCAATTATTACAAGCGCTACTATTTGCATCAGACAGCTATTACTTGGTAAAGACCCCTGCATTCAGCAGATGACGGTCTAGTCAGAGCTTATAGCAACCACTACAATGCCAGCGTTGCTAAAATGATTAATATCATTTCTGAATTAAAATACGAGCTTTCTTCTTTTCCGGGCCGGAAAGACCGATTAGTTGAATTGAGTCGCAAAATCTGCCCCCAAGCACCAATGGCGTGCTTGTAGAGCTGCCACTCGGAGCCAGTAAACCTTCTTCTGCATTTGCGCACAAGGATCGCCTAAAACTTTGCCTTATGCGTCCACACCTGGCCACCTATATATACGTTATAATTACTACTTTAAATATGAAATCTAAATTTGTCATATATTAAAACATGTTTATGAAATATTTATGCCTATAATAAAGCAATATTACACGCAGTTTGATATGTAATGGTTTGGGGCTTAATACGCGAAAATAAAGTAGGCAACCTGGCCTTAATTGAGGGCATTGTGAACAAATGCGACTGCTTAAAAATTATTTTAGTTTAATTTCCACAAATTTTTAATCTCGTTAAGACAATCCCCTAAAACCCTCGGTTACTGCAATCAAAACAATGGCTACTGTGTGATACAACAAGAAACATTTGCCTAAGCTTCCTTAAAGCCGAGATTTAAATCCGATACAACATTTGTGGTTTTAAATGAAAAGTAAATTATCTTAAGATCATGTTACCAAGAAGCAGACATTGGAAAGATTCCATGTGGACATATAGGATTCTATCCCCGGTATAACTAGAAAGTAGACTTCAAGTTGTCAAACAAACATTCTACTTTTAGTTGTCATATTTGTTAATTTGTTGATATATTTGTTAAGTTTTTGTAGGTATCAGAAAAATATCTTTTTTGCACAAGGTTTTTTTTTTGCCTGTGAATATTGATTATCTTTTTTTAACGATTTTTTTCTATAAAGAAAATTTTTCGGTTTATTATAAACATAGACATTTCATGGTTTAATTCATTCATTAACCACAATAAACTTTCTTTTATGGATAACATTTTGTTCAAAACTGTATTTGATGGTGGTAAGTGTTTTTTTGCTTACTGTAAATAGGAGGAGTTAAGAAACTTAATACGTGGTATATAAATTCATTCAAAGTGGTAGTTTACAGTATTACCATTCTAGCGTTGTTGATAATTAACAGTTAGATTTTAACAATCTCTGTCAGTAAGCGCCAACTTACGCGATAATTGTTTACAAGCGCAAAGTCAGAGAAAGAACTTTACAGAATTCCATCCGTATTTATAAAATGAGAGTAAACATTTAACAATCAATTATTTTCGTTTACATAAGTGGCAAAGAATACAAACAATATGTTATACTTTTTATATCGGGTGCCCTGGTAGTCTAGTGGGTATTAGCGTGAGGGTTGTGGTTTTGAATCCCATAAGGTACTCTGGTCTATATCACTACACCGAGCATATGGTCAAAGCTACTCAACTCATGTAGAATTAAATATAATTTTTAATTGCATTGTATTTAATAAATATACTATATGTAAATAAATAATTTTTTTTATACAGATACATACATATGCATACCGTGAACTATTAAATACACCAATAGTGTCACATAGAAATTGGATGAGAAAGTAAATAAATTCTTGAACCTTTGTTTAATTACAATATAAAATTATATCTTGCGTTCATACATAACGATATTGTATAAAAATATATTATTAATATATTATATTATTTTAAAATTTTCCAATCTTGTCGAATTATTTTATTCTTAAATTTGTTTACCTTTTAATCTCACATTTTGGTCCTTCGCACCGGATCAACCATTGAAAATAAAATATTTGTTTTAGTTGGACAACCAAACTTTTTTTTTACCCATCTTTTTGGAATGAAACAAAATTTGTATATTTGAAAAAAAAGTATGTTCAATATATTTTGTTTTTTTATAGTGCTATATTGTATTTTTCGATACTAAAGTGTTGTAAAAAAGTGTAGTGTATGAATATAAAAAGAAGGCAAAAACTAAATTTATAAAATGGAAATACATATACATTCAACACAGTGTCTTGGTTCGGTAGTATGGGTGTTGTGAGTTTGTATAATTTCCTTTACAAACAGTTCGATTATATTTATAGCCTGAAGTTATACCATGTTCAGACAACATTTTGATTAACTTCATTCGTTCTCCCAATTATAAATACGGATTGCCCTATTCATACAAGGTTTTTCATAATTCGTTTTGACAGTTCTTCTTTTAAATTTGTTGTTATTAAATCATTCTTGCTTTGAATCAGTTAAACTATTCTGATAAATATTATTATTGCTTAAATTATTGTTACAAATAAAAAAGAAAAAAAAATAAAATTTAAATGGTTTCAAAAGAAATATATATATTTTCATTTTTTTTTGTTAATGTTTATCTTTGTGTTGATTTATTTTTTTTGCTTTGACAGTTACCTATAACAAAAACCCGATAAAATCTATCGATTTCTTTGATATTTATGTTATTCGTGGTGTAATTTAAACTCAACAACGAACAAATGAGGTAATTCGTTCTTAAAATTTTGTATGGATAAATATGTAATTCGCCACATAATTGGAGTTTCAATTATGAATGAGAGAACAAATTTCGAATAATCGATGTAGTCTGAACATAGCATTGCTTTTTTTTGTTTTATATTTTGTTTTCTATACTTTGAGATTTTATATTCGTGAACAGATTTTACTTTATTTATTTTTTCTTATATTCTTAAGTTGCATGGTCATACATCAAATTAATGCATTAAACTCAATTTTCTGTTATTGTGTTGGTAAAAAATAATCACACATATAGGAAGAGGTGAGATTGAAAAATATCGAAAAACTTTTGATTTTTTGTTCTCTTCTTCTTCACAACAAGTATAAAATGGTGTTGGAACCTATAATTTTGTGTAAAGCTGCACACAACCACAATGAGAAATTTATATTTTAATTAAAAAATTTTTTTTATTTTATCAGAATAATGTAAAAAATTTTTTAAATTTCAAAGAGAAAAAATTATTTTAATTGTTATATTTTTATTTCAAAATACAATAATTTTATATGAAACTATACATAAAAATTTTTCGCCAATTCTCCGAATTCTTTGAAATTTTTTATGTATTGCAATTTTTTCTTCTTAAACCTCTTTCTTTATTCTTCGAAATTCGAAAAACTAATTTGAATAACTCGTAATGTGACAAAATGGCCGTGATTAGAAATTTGGTATCAATTTCAATCGCTTAGCTTTATTCAGGCTATTCTGCAAGGGGAACATTCCGTTCACACTCTTGGTATCCATTGGTAGGTAGGACTTGATCCTTTTGTGGATATGCTGATAACCTGACTACGACTATCAAGCTGCGGGCGTTTTCAAAGCTTCATGCCTATCATCTAATGATCTAAGACTTAACAATGTTTAACTGGACCTATTTTACAAGCCTATCCGTCTATTTTGGTTCTACGTAGGAGATTTATTGGATATGTCTTTAACGCAGATGTAGAGAATATGCGTAGACAAATATTGGTTAAATCAGAACTTTTTCAAAGATTATCCAAGATTGAGGACAATATCCAAGATTTTGAATTAAACACAGTGGTGTTAATTGTGCCACCTATTTGATCATAAGGACCCTGCATTAATACGTTGATGATTCTAAGTCAAACTACCTTCTTGCTTACCCCGTTTAGGAGGGATGTATTACCACGTTCAGAACTCTGCGGTGGAATTCTATCAGCAAAAATGATGTATTCACTTCATACGGAGTTATCGTTCTTTCCTGGCTTCAAAAACCCCGGAACCAACTTTTGCGACGAACACGAATTAATAAATAAATAAATATTTTCTTTATACAGATAAAATATATATGTATTACAAATACATATGTTAGAGATTGGCTGAGAAAGTAAATAAATTTTTCAACCTTTGTTTAATTACAATATAAAGTTAAATCTGGCGAACAATCATTGTATAAAAATATATTATTAATCATTTATAATTCCCCAATCTTGTCGAAATATTTCATTCTTAAATTTGTTTGCCTTATAATCTCACATTTGGTCCTTCGCACCGGATAACTATTGAAAGTAAAATATTTGTTTTAGTTGGACAACCAATTCCTTCAAATCTATTTGACTTTTCATAATAATAAAATAATAATAATAATAATGATAATAATATTAATTATAATAATAATCCTAATATCCTAATATATATTATAAATCTTTCTGTAAATCTGTTTTTTTGTTTGTTTGTTGGTTTGTTTGTTAGCCAATCACGCCTGAACGCCTGGACCGATTTTCTTGAAATTTGGGATATAGATCGAGCTTTTGTCGGTGCAGGTTATAGGCTATAAATCTTTTCAAAATTTTGACCAAAAGGGGAGAAAAAATGGGACAAAGGGAGAAAAAATGGGCAAAAATTAGTACTTTTATGCATAAACGCTGTATTTTATCTGTTTTATAGGTAATTTTTTACGATTTAGCTTGGTTATGTTTCCCAAATAGCTATTGGAGGGGTTCTGTTTTTTTTTTTTTTTTTGGATGGTCTGAGAATGCTATTCTTTACACTACCGACTAAACTCATATCCATCCTTAGTGGCGTGGTGAACCATCCCGGCACCGCCTTGAGAAACATTACTTCGGGATGGCGCCACTACATCAGGTCCCTTGGAGGGACTCTTCTTTTGGCTCTACGGAGCAGGAGCCTGGAGCAGTATGAGGGACGCGCCTATGGTCCGTCCATCTCTACTTTCTTCTTCCGCAAGATGGCCCTGGCATACGAGGCCACCTTGTTCCACTCCTTCTGACCTCGGAGCATTATCTCGACAATATTGTCTGGCGAGATGTCTCCGAGGTCCTGCTCCAAGGCGAGTCGTTCGACGCTCCACCGTGTGCATTCGAAGAATGTGTGGCGAGCGTCGTCGACGGTCGAGTCGCCATAGGGGCAGTTGCCGTCTGCTACCTTCCAGAACAGAATAGGCCATGCCCTGTCAAGAATTGGGTGAGGTAGAAATCCACCTCTCACGCCTCTCGATTCAACGAGCTGTCGAGCCGGCTGATAGGTCGGGCAGTCCATCTGCCCCTAGTCTCCTGGTCCCATCTACTTGGCCAGGTCTCGATGCTGTTAAACCTGGCGAGCCTTGATGCCTCCTTTTTTCCCAGGACGGGCCTCTGCTGGTGGACGAATTGTCTCTCCTGGGCTAGTAGATCGATCGGGATTACCCCCGCGGTCACTAGCACTGCGGGCTCAGAGACCGTGCTGTAGGAGCACGCGATTCGGAGAGCACCTCTCCTCTGCACCGCGGCTATGCGCTTGCGATATTTATCATATCGCAGCGCCTCGGCCCAGACTTCCGCGCCGTAAAGCATCACTGCTTCGGCGGCGCGCATCAGTAGTCGCCTCATGCACGGACGAGGGCCGTTGACGTTGGCCATAAGCATGCCAAGTGAGGCTACTACTTTCGCCGCTCTGTCGGCTGCCCTAATAATGTGCTCTCCGTAATTGAGCTTGCTGTCAAGCATCACTCCTAAATATTTGACAGCCGACTTAGTCTGGACCGTCGCGTCTCCTACAGTGAAGCTGCGCAAGGTGTTGATGCGCTTCTGCGTAAGCAGCACGATCTCCGTCTTCTGGGCTGCTTGAGATAGCCCGAGGAGATGACTCTGCGCATGACCTGGTTGAGCAGCAGCTGAGCCTCCCCTGTGTCTCTTGCAGTTATGACAGCTGCAATGTCATCTGCATACCCAACCAGAAAAGCGCCTTCAGGGACTGCCATACGTAGGATACCATCATAGAAGATGTTCCATATATCCGGTCCCAGTATGGAGCCCTGGGCTGCCCCCGAAGTGAGCTCCAAGCTCCTTGGACCATCGTCGGTACTATATTCTAGGAAGCGCTCGTTCAGGTAGTCCCCGAGAATTCGGAGTAGGTACTCCGGAACCCTGAAATCACGCTCGAGCGCTTCCATTGCCAAGTCCCACCTGACGGAGTTAAAGGCGTTTCTCACGTCTAAGGTGGCCAGCAGACACAAAGGGCGAGAGAAATGATTCCCACGCTCCGTCATTTTAGCGGCCGTGACAACCTCCTGGACTGCGTGGATGGTGGAGAGGCCGGATCGAAATCCATACTGGCGAACAGCGAGGTCGTCTGCTGCCCTGACGGCCTCGTGCAGCCGTGGCCTCAGCAGCTTCTCCAGGAGCTTGCCCGCCGTGTCCAACATACATAAAGGCCTGTATGACGAAGCGGCGTCTGCTGGACCCTTGCCCTTGCTTATGAGCACAAGTCTTGCTCTCTTCCACAGACACCCGCCCTGAGGCACATGTTATACATGTTAAGCAAGAGCGCAGGGTGACTTTGCGCGACTGCTTTGATTACTTCCGCGGGAAGGCCGTCTGGTCCTGGGGCTCTCTTGTTCCGCATGGAAGATGCGGCCCTGAGAAGCTCCGCCTCCGTGAACTCTGGCACTTCGAGGCTGACAGACGTAGCCGGGCCGATCTCTCTCTTCGGCTGTGAGGGGAATAGGGCATGAACGATATTCTCCAGTGTCCTCGCGTCCCTGGGGCTACTTTGCGTGTAAGTCCCCAGCTTGCGAGTGACAATCTGGTACCCTAGTCCCCACGGGTTCTGGTCAATATCTAGGCCCAGCTCCTTCCAGCACCGTCGTTGGCTAGCCTTGATGGTCCTCTTTAGTACTTTTTTGGCCGCGTGATACTCTGCGGCCAGAGGGGCAACTTCGAGACCGCGTCTCTTCGCTCGTTGCGCTAATCGGCGGAGCCTTAAGCACTCTTTGCGAAGATCGGCGATCTCGCTGGTCCACCAGTATGCGGGATGTCTCTGCCGTTTCGTGCTCTTCTTTGGCACCGCAATCGCACAAGCCTTATGGATGAGCTGCATAGTTGTTGCAGTTGTCATCTTGGCTTGAGCAGTCGGCGATAGTCTTGCGGGTGCAGTTTGAAGGGATCTCGTCCCTTCATCGATGGCTGACACCAGCCGTTCCCGATTCATATTTGCGATGTTCCACCGGGGGGGTCGCGCCGCGCCTGTCGAGGCTGGCCTCCTATCGTGTACATCGAATAGGATGTACTGGTGATCGCTCCCGGTATAGTCCTCGATCACCCGCCAGCCTGTGACTCTTGGCACAAGGTGTACCTTGGCTAGAGAGACGTCCGGAATCGTCTCTCTGTAGCCAGGCCTTCGGAAGGTTGGCGTCGAGCCTGTATTGAGCGCGGCTAGCTCCAGTCTCGACGCCACCTCCATTACTCTCCTTCCTCTGGAATCAGGCCTGGCCTCCCCCCATTCGAGAGCTTTGGCGTTGAGGTCTCCAGCCACAATGAGATCCCCTTGCATCTCCCGCAGTGCGTCTTCCAGATCGTCCAGTTTGATCTGGAAATCGTCTATCCGGTCGTTTGGGGTCAGATATACGCTGACGTAAGTCACTGTGTTGTGTCTTATCCAAACGTAACCGCGTCCGTAACCCTGATCCGACACGTGTATCTGTCGGGGGTCCGGGATCCAGATGGCCGCGGTGCCCAGTTCGTCGGCATACCATCCAGCCCCTGCTCTGTCCTGGTACTGCTCGCTGATAATAACAATATCAGCTTTTTTCTCAGAGCAGAGCTGGGTTAGGAGATGGTGAGCCATCCTGCTCCTATTGAGGTTACCCTGCAGTACTCTCATGTTCTTTTGTTGGCTCGTGCAAGGGCCTCCCGGAAGGATGTACACGCCCTTGACCCGGTCAAGTGCTTTCTGGGCTCCCCATCGCTCTTGGGGCATAGGAAGCAAGTTGGCTCGCTGACCTTGCAGTCTTTAAGCTTATGCTCCATGCTGCCGCAAGAGTAGCAGAGCTTACTGCGGTCAGGGGCCTTGCAAGAGGACCTTTGATGGCCATAGTCGAGGCAGCGATAGCATCGCTTTACCTCTGCTCCTCGCCTAACTTTGCAGCTGACGAAGCCGACCAGCAATCGACCGGCCTTCAAGAGCTTCGCAGCTGCATCCTGCTCGATTTTAACGATGGCCAGGCGTTGCTGCCTAATGTTGGGGTTTGTCAACCTGACCCCGAGTTTCCCCGTGTACTCTGGCAGGGTCCTCTTCAGGGCCTCCTCGACTTCTGCTACCGATGTGCAGCAATCACAGTCCCTTACCTCCAGCGTGGCTCTGGGGACCAGTTCAGTGATGCTGCTCGTCTCTCCGACTTCTTTTTTCAGGGTTTCTGTGAAGGAAGCCCTGATCTCGGAGGTAGTCTTTTTGAGTTCGAGGAGAACCCCTCCCGTTCTGGTCTGCCGGACCGATCTCACGTGTTGATGCGCTGGTGGATAGTGCCAACCACGTCTGCGTAGGTTTTACCCTGCACAGGTTTGAGGAAGATCGCGTCCGGCTTGGTTCTCTTTCTCAGCCGGCCCTCCGATTTGCTCGGCTTCTTCTTCTCCTGCGACGGGGGACTCGCCGTCTTCTTCCTGGGTTTTTTCTTCTTCTTCTTCTTCTTGACGACCACCGTCCACTTGGTGGCTTCGGTCGTCTTTGCCTCTTGCCTCGGTCTTTTGAGGCTTTCTTCAGGTAATTGCGGCAGGCTTGTGGCTGCCCTCTTGCTTGTGCCAACATCTGGCACAGAGTTAGCCCGTGGCCGTTGAGATACACGGGCGAGGATCCTCACTCCCTCATTGACAGTTACTCGAGATTTATACATAAATTCGAGGCTGTCAATGATTTCCTCCAGTTTCGGGAGCCCTTGCTTGATGGCATTGTTCACGTTCGGCTGCCTCGTGACAGTCACCTTCATATCAGCAAGGAGGACCCTCGCTTGCGCGAGTTTTTCTCTCTCTCCATCATGTGGGGTCCTCTTCGCAGGCTGAGAACCTCCTCCATGCCACCTCCGCCTTCGCTGCTCAACCTCTCCATAGAAATAAGAATAGGTAAAAATAGGAATAGGAATAGGTAAAAATAGGAATAAGAATAGGTAAAAATAGGGATAAGAATAGGTAAAAATAGGAATAAGAATAGGTAGAAATAGGAATAAGAATTGGTAAAAAATAGGAATAAGAATAGGTAAAAATAGGAATAAGAATAGGTAAAAATAGGAATAAGGATAGGTAAGGCACATGTTATACATGTTAAGCAAGAGCACAGGGACGGACCGCTGCATTTATAGCATCACTTCGTAGATTTGTTTCCAGACGGGGAAAACCATTACATATCTACTCAGATAATGGAACGAATATTGTCGGTTGTAATCAACAATTACGAGAACTTTACCAATACCTTCGGGAAAATACAACACAACAGGCTTTGAATAAGGAAATATGTGATCAACAAATACAATGGCACTTTTCTCCACCATTCGCTCCTCATTTTGGTGGTATGTGGGAGGCGGGCGTAAAGTCGACGAAATATCATCTGAAACGTGTGTTGTCAGATTCATCTCTCACATTTGAGGAAATGTATACTGTATTATGCCAGGTGGAAACCTGTTTGAACTCGCGTCCTTTATGTACCAAATTTGAAGGAGATTTAGATCCGCTGACTCCTGCACATTTTTTGATCAATAGACCAATGGGGTCAGTACCTGATGAGAATTTAACGGATGTTAAAATAAGTCATTGTGATAGGTGGCAACATTTGCAGAAGATAGTTCAGTCATTTTGGCGAAAATAGTCTACTCAATATTTGGGTGAAATGCGAAACCGTCCAAAGTGGGCACGGAAATTGAACAATTTGAATATCAGTGACGTGGTTGTTATGAAAGATGATAAGGTGCCTCCAACACAATGGTCAATTGCCAAGGTTATTGAAACTCACCCTGGGGCTGATGGACTCGTAAGAGTTGGGACAGTGAAAACGTCAAAGGGACTATATAAGCGTCCCATTAATAAACTCTGTCCCTTATTTTTGGACGTTTGAAACCTGGAGCTTTCAAAGGGCGCCGATATGTTTGAGTTTATACAGTATTTTGTTATTATTATTACTTTAAAATGTAACTCTAATTTAATACTATTTTTAAGCAACAATGAATTGTTATCCACTTTTTTATTTTTTCTTACTTAAGACACAGTCCACATTATTGAATTTTGTAAGACGCACAAAATAATAAATTTAGAGAACAGAATACAATTTAAAGTGTTTTAATTAGTGAACATAAAATTTGGTATACAATAATATACAATAATAATAATTTTTTTTTTTTGTATGGTCTGAGAATGCTATTCTTTACGCACTGACCCTGGGGCTCCGTCCGGCCTGTGGGACCCATCACCAAGTAGGTCCCTCCGCCCTGGAGTGTCGGGCTCACCTTACGGCACTACCGACTAAACTCATATCCATCCTTAGTGGCGTGGTGAACCATCCCGGCACCGCCTTGAGAAACATTACTTCGGGATGGCGCCACTACATCAGGTCCCTTGGAGGGACTCTTCTTTTGGCACTGAGGAGCAGGAGCCTGGAGCAGTATGAGGGACGCGCCTATGGTCCGTCCATCTCTACTTTCTTCTTCCGCAAGATGGCCCTGCCGTACGAGGCCACCTTGTTCCACTCCTTCTGACCTCGGAGCATTATCTCGACAATATTGTCTGGCAAGATGTCTCCGAGGTCCTGCTCCAAGGCGAGTCGTTCGACGCTCCACCGTGTGCATTCGAAGAATGTGTGGCGAGCGTCGTCGGCGGTCGAGTCGCCATAGGGGCAGTTGCCGTCTGCTACCTTCCCCATTTTTGCGAGGTAGGAACAGAACAGGCCATGCCCTGTCAAGAATTGGGTGAGGTAGAAATCCACCTCTCCCGCCTCTCGATTCAACCAGCTGTAGAGCCGGCTGATAAGTCGGGCAGTCCATCTGCCCCTAGTCTCCTGGTCCCATCTACTTTGCCAGGTCTCGATGCTGTTAGACCTGGCGAGCCTTGATGCCTCCTTTTTTCCCAGGACGGGCCTCTGCTGGTGGACGAATTGTCTCTTCTGGGCTAGTAGATCGATAGGGATTACCCCCGCAATCACTAGCACTGCGGGCTCAGAGACGTTGCGGTAGGAGCACGCGATTCGGAGAGCACCTCTCCCCTGCACCGCGGCTATGCACTTGCGAAATTTATCATATCGCAGCGCCTCGGCCCAGACTTCCGCGCCGTAAAGCATCACTGCTTCGGCGGCGCGCATCAGCAGTCGCCTCATGCACTACTTTCGCCGCTCTGTCGGCTGCCCTAATAATGTGCTCTCCGTAATTGAGCTTGCTGTCAAGCATCACTCCTAAATATTTGACAGCCGACTTAGTCTGGACCGTCGCGTCTCCTACAGTGAAGCTGCGCAAGGTGTTGATGCGCTTCTTCGTAAGCAGCACGATCTCCGTCTTCTGGGCTGCTAGAGATAGCCCGTGGTCATCCATCCAGGAGATGACTCTGCGCATGACCTGGTTGAGCAGCAGCTGAGCCTCCCCTGTGTCTCTTGCAGTTATGACAGCTGCAATGTCATCTGCATACCCAACCAGAAAAGCGCCTTCAGGGACTGCCATACGTAGGATACCATCATAGAAGATGTTCCATATATCCGGTCCCAGTATGGAGCCCTGGGCTGCCCCCGAAGTGAGCTCCAAGCTCCTTGGACCATCGTCGGTACTATATTCTAGGAAGCGCTCGTTCAGGTAGTCCCCGAGAATTCGGAGTAGGTACTCCGGAACCCTGAAATCACGCTCGAGCGCTTCCATTGCCAAGTCCCACCTGACGGAGTTAAAGGCGTTTCTCACGTCTAAGGTGGCCAGCAGACACAAAGGGCGAGAGAAATGATTCCCACGCTCCGTCATTTTAGCGGCCGTGACAACCTCCTGGACTGCGTTGATGGTGGAAAGGCCGGATCGAAATCCATACTGGCGAGCAGCGAGGTCGCCTGCTGCCCTGACGGCCTCGTGCAGCCGTGGCCTCAGCAGCTTCTCCAGGAGCTTGCCCGCCGTGTCCAACATACATAAAGGCCTGTATGACGAAGCGGCGTCTGCTGGACCCTTGCCCTTGCTTATGAGCACAAGTCTTGCTCTCTTCCACAGTGCGGGGAAGACACCCGCCCTGAGGCACATGTTATACATGTTAAGCAAGAGCACAGGGTGACTTTGCGCGACTGCTTTGATTACTTCCGCGGGAAGGCCGTCTGGTCCTGGGGCTCTCTTGTTCCGCATGGAAGATGAGGCCCTGAGAAGCTCCGCCTCCGTGAACTCTGGCACTTCGAGGCTGACAGACGTAGCCGGGCCGATCTCTCTCTTCGGCTGTGAGGGGAATAGGGCATGAACGATATTCTCCAGTGTCCTCGCAACCCTGGGGCTACCCTGCGTGTGAGTCCCCAGCTTGCGAGTGACAATCTGGTACCCTAATCTCCACGGGTTCTGGTCAATATCTAGGCCCAGCTCCTTCCAGCACCGTCGTTGGCTAGCCTTGATGGTCCTCTTTAGTACTTTTTTGGCCGCGTGATACTCTGCGGCCAGAGGGGCAGCTTCGAGATCGCGTCACTTCGCTCGTTGCGCTAATCGGCGAAGCCTTAAGCACTCTTTGCGAAGATCGGCGATCTCGCTGGTCCACCAGTATGCATAGTTGTTGCAGTCGTCATCCTGGCTTGAGCAGTCATCGATCTCGTCCCTTCATCGATGGCTGACACCAGCCGCTCCCGATTCATTTTTGCGATGTTCCACCGCAAAATAATTATAACTAATAATAATAATAATTTTTTTTTTTTTTGATGGTCTGAGAGTGCTATTCTTTACGCACTGACCCTGGGGCTCCGTCCGGCCTGTGGGACCCATCACCAAGTAGATCCCTCCGCCCTGGAGTGTCGGGCTCACCTTACGGCACTACCGACTAAACTCATATCCATCCTTAGTGGCGTGGTGAACTAAGCAAGCAAGTGAAGCATTACTTCGGGATGGCGCCACTACATCAGGTCCCTTGGAGGGACTCTTCTTTTGGCTCTACGGAATATAATAATAATAATAACACGGTACGACAGTGAAAATACACCCGAGTAACGGGTAACGTGTGAGTGCACGTTGTTCAGTTAGTTGAGTAGAACCCAAAAATACCTTGTTTATATTTCTCGAACCCTCCAAACTTGTTTTATTTGACAAAAACTTTTTTTTTACTTTACGCACAAATTTCTGGATTACTCAACCATTTCTGACCCGATTTCGGACCTATAAAATGATATACATATATCTATTATTCGACTTAATATTCTATGAGTTTTGATAAGGTAAACTTGGAAAATTCGAATTTTTTTCATAGTTTTCCAAGTTTGTCCATTCATAGTAGCAAACTTTAATAAAAAAATATAGGATAAGTGATAATATTCTTAAAGTCTGTTGTGAAGAGATTGAGTCATCATTTGATAAAATTGGATAAAAATTACTGTAGTTATTATTTAAATACTAAAGGGTTATTTTTTAGCTATTATCTTTTTGGCAACACTGGTTTAAACAGCTCACGCACGTTTCGTGTTTTGTTTCACTGTCAAACATCTTCAGTTTGGTCTATAATTTAACCATGAATCGTCTTACAAACGAACAACGCTTGCAAATCATTGAGTTTGGCATCATTGGACCGTACTTCTTCAAAGATGCTGCGAATCGTAACGTAACTGTGAATGGTGAGCGCTACCGTGAGATGATATCCAACTTTTTTTGCCCAAAATGCAAGAGCTTGACTTGCATGACATGTGGTTTCAACAAGACGGTGCCACATGCCACACAGCACGCGTAACAATGGACTTATTGAGAGGCGAGTTCGGTGAACATTTTATTTCACGTTCGGGACCGGTCAATTAGCCGCCTAGATCGTGCGATTTAACGCTTTTAGACAATTTTTGTGGGGCTATGTTAAAGCTCATGTCTATACAGACAAGCCCGCTTCAATTGACGCATAGGAAGACAATATTGAAGCATTTATTCGTGAGATACCGGCCGAAATGTTGGAAAGAGTATGCCAAAATTGGACTAAGCAGATGGACCATTTGAGGCGCAGTCTCTGTCAACATTTGCATGAAATAATCTTCAAATATTAAATTATATGGACCGTACTATCGATTCAAATAAAGATTTCATGCATTTTTCTGAATTGTATGTGTTTTTTTGAAAAATTTTCCTATAGCTTTTAAAAAATTACCCCTTATAACAGTCGTGTTATATTTTTTATATATGTCAGCTCATTAAATGAACTTTTAGTTCAAAAATTTTCAGAAATTCAGAAATCTTGATTGTTTATCACAAAATATGTGAATTACACGTTTGCGCGACTACCAATAGATTCACGATAACAATACAGAAATATTTGCCGGATCAAAAACCGGCCCTAATAACAGATTTTAAAATCGATAATTGCATCAGAATGCGATAAACGACCTTGCGGTAACAAATAACTTGAGTTGGTACAATTAAATTTAAATGTAACATCTAGATACATTTTAAATAAAATTTTCAATAAACCAAAAATCTCTACCTGCATTTGCCAAAAAATATAAATTTTAGGACTTCATGATCACGACAATTTTATTAATTGCTTATTAGAAAGACAAGGGCCAAAAGCAGCGACTTTTAATTGTCCCAAATTTTAAATGTGGTTGTTTAATGACCTCAATTGAAACCGACTTCCAGTTCTTTATAAACACAAAATGAAACCGAATAACTATGCGGAATTATCAGGTGACGCAAGTGCCCCGGAAACCTAGTGAGGTGTGTGCCAGATTATTACTAAACTAATTCTAGTCAATTTTGTCAATACATAGCTCAACAGTCAATATATAAGCTCAGTGTAGTTTAACGGACCAGAGTCTCTAGTGGGAATCGAACCCACGACCCTCACGGTAATAGTCTAGCGCACTGCCCAGTAGACTACCAGGGCACTCTACATATTAAAAATAAAAATTTATAATTATATTAAAAAATATGATTAATTAATTACATTATTGTTCATTCAAAAATGTAGTTATTGCAGTCTTGAAATGCTTAGCATTGCTTAGTAACTGTATGTTGTTCGGAAGTTCATTCGAATTGCATGGTCATGACGAATTGCATTGGTGTAAAAGTGTCCCTCAGATTTTTTTTGTTATGGTATCTTACGCTATTAATTTTCAAGCCTCTATTAGATTTTGAGAAAAATAATTTATTGAACAAATAGTGGGGTTTCGTAATATAGATGATTTTATGCAGGTATACATACCAGAGTACGGCATTTTAACAAATTTTCAAAAGATGTATTATACCTGTACCTTTTATTACGACCATAAACATATCTAGCAATATTGTTATATCGGGTCCGCCATCTAACGTTTTTTTTTTTTTCAACTAGTGCTTATTTCGTGAATGGTAACACTTAGCTCATGTCTGATTTGACAGATAATTAGTTTTATCCTTCCGCTGAACGAATATGGTTGTGTATGCGCTTGAACAACGCTGGGAAATATTGCGACATTACTTTGAAAATCATGGTAATGCTGCAGAATGTGTGCGAAAATTGCGTACGGATTTTGGAAGAAGAGAAGCACCGTCAGCTCTGTATGTTCGTTATCTTGTGAAAAAAGTGAAAGAAACTGGCATCCTCATCGATAAACCAAAGCGTGAAAAGCCAAAAAAGTGCGTACACCTGAGAATATTCCTGCTGTGGCAGAAAGTGTGCGTGAAGCGCCATAAACATCAATTCACCGTCGTTCTCAACAATTGAACATTTTGGAGACATCATTGAGACGAATTTGGCATAAAGACCTTGGTATGACGCCATACAAAGTCCAATTGGTTCAGGAGTTGAAGCCAATTGACCATCGAAAGTGTTTTTGCTTCGCTAAGTGGGCCTGCGACATTCACAAGGCCACTTGGATGTCCCCCGACCGATCAACATCCAACCAGATCGATCAAATTGTGATTGACGGAAGGCATGTATCCAGTGTACTAGATGTGCGCACATTTAGAGGTCCAAACATCGACCTTGTCGCAGCCAAGTTTCGATTGCGCATTTGCGCCTCGAGGACTGCGAGCTCTAGTGCATTGCGAAAGCTGGACGTTAAGAAGCTGCGATCACAAAGGACAGCTTAGGCGTTCTCCGCTCAACTCTCGGATAAGCTCCGTCGTTCCCCATCTAATCTCAACGACATTGGCGGATTGTGGGCCAACATCAACCACTCCTTGCGCAATACTGCGGAAACAGTCCTTGGTTTCGAGCGCCCACCCCAACGAAATCAATGGTACGATGAGGAGTGTCGCGAGGCAGCTGCAGCGAAAAACGCCGCGTACAAGAAAACGTTGCAGTCGGCCGCTACGCGAGCCATTGTCGAAAACTACAGAGAGAGGAGAAGGGATGAGAGACGCCTTTTCAGACGCAAGAAGAGGGAGCAGGAAAGGCGTGAGCGTGAGGAAGTCGAGATGTACAGATGTAGGAATGACGCTCGAAAATTCTATCAAAAGGTTAAGCGTCTGACCGAGGGGTATAAGCCCGGAGCGTCTTCCTGCAAGGATGAGGATGGAAACCTGGTTACAGATCCGCAGGGGGTGCTGAGGTTGTGGAGGAAACACTTCTCTACTCTGCTGCAAGGCGATGACGACATCAATACCGCCTCTAGAGATGATGTTCCGAACCCAATCGATGATGACGGCGTGGAGATCCCGCCGCCTAGCCATGAAGAGGTTAAAGTCGCGATTATGCGTCTTAAAAACAACAAAGCGGCAGGTCCTGATGGCCTCCCCGCTGAATTGTTTAAGACCGGATGTAATGAGTTGGTAGGGCGCATGCACCAGCTCATCTACAAAATATGGCTAGAGGAAAGTATGCCCAACGATTGGAACCTCAGTGTCCTCTGTCCTGTCCTGAAAAAGGGAGACCCTACGATATGCGCCAACTACAGGGGTATAAGCCTTCTCCCTATCGCATATAAGGTTCTTACAGGCGTATTGTGTGAACGACTGAAGCCACTCGTCAAAACACTGATTGGACCTTATCAGTGCGGCTTCAGACCTGGCAAGTCCACCATCGACCAGATCTTCACACTACGCCAAATCCTAGAGAAGACCCACGAAAATCAAGTCGACACACACCATCTTTTGGTCGACTATAAGGCTGCTTTCGATAGCCCCATAAGGGATCGTGTTTTTGCCGCAATGTCTGAGCTCGGTATACCTGCGAAGCTGATAAGGCTATGCAGAATGACGTTGAGCAATTCCTGCAGCTCCGTCAAGGTAGGAATGGACCTCTCCGAACCTTTTGATACCGTGCGAGGTTTCAGACAAGGCGATCCCTTATCATGCGACCTCTTCAACTTCGTCATGGAGAGAGTTCTGCGAAAGGCGGGAGTGCATCGCAATGGCACTATTTTTCAAAAAAGTGTCCAGTTGCTTGCGTACGCTGACGACATCGACATCATAGGGCGTACCAAGCGAGATGTCACTGCTGCCTTTAGTGCTATTGAACGCGAGTCTAAGAAGATGGGTCTGGCAGTAAATGAGGGCAAAACAAAGTATATGTTATCGACAAGTAGAGCCGTGCGGCGTATTGAGTCTCAAATTACGGCCGATAACTATACTTTTGATACAGTCAAGGAATTCATTTATCTTGGCTCCGCCGTTACCACCGAAAATGATGTCAGTCTGGAGATCAAGCGCAGGATTACTCTTGCCAACAGGTGCTACTATGGTCTCAATAGGCAATTGAGTAGCAGAGACCTCTCTCGTAAGACAAAGCTAATACTCTACAAGACGCTCATCCTACCTGTGCTTCTTTATGGCGCAGAAGCATGGACCCTATTAAGAACTGATGCAGCAGCCTTGAGAGTATTCGAGAGAAAAGTCCTACGTAAGATCTTCGGTCCAGTGCGAGTTGGCGATGATTTCCGCATCCGATTCAACAGTGAGCTGTATGAGCTCCTCAACGACATAGACGTTGTACAGCGTATTAACATCCAGCGGCTGCGCTGGCTCGGCCATGTCGTTCGGATGGAGGAGGATGCTCCGGCGAGACGGGTATTTGATGCGGGGATCTGCGGAAGTCGGCGAAGAGGACGACCTTGTATCCGTTGGAAGGACCAAATCGAGGAAGCCCTGTCATCGATTGGTGTGACCAACTGGCGTAGGCGCGCAAGAAGCAGAGGCGCCTGGAAGGATGTGTTGCGGCAGGCCGAAATCCGTTAATCGGGTTGTTATGGCCAATTAAGTAAGTAAGTAAGTGGGCCTGCAATCGACTTACAGAAGACGCCGATTTTGGCAAAAAAAATCATCTTTACAGATGAAGCTCATTTTGATCTTGGCGGGTATTGTCGCATTTGGGGCACACAAAACTGGCACGTATACATTGAAAAGCCGACGCACCCAAAACGAGTCACTGTTTGGTGCGGATTTTGGTCCAGAAGCATAATTGGGACATTTTTCTTCGAGAAAGGAGTGGCCGTTACAGTCAATGGCGATCGTTATCGGGCCATGTTGAACGAATTTTTGTTCACAAAAATTGAAGAGGAGGATATTGGCAACATTTGGTTTCAACAGGACGGCGCTACGTGCCACACAGCCGAAGCTACACTCGATGTTTTGCGCCCTGTTTTTGAAGATCGTATTATCAGCCGCATAGCTGATGTCGTTTGGACACCTCGGAGCTGCGATTTGACACCGTTGGACTATTATTTGTGGGGTGCCGTCAAATATAAGTGTTACGCCGATTGCCAATTGACGCTTTAAAGGACAATATTCGTGAAGCCATTGGTGAAATACAGCTGCACACAATCGATAATGTGCTTAAAAATTGGACCGATTGTGTAGCCGAGGCAGCCATTTGAAGTAATGAATTGAGTAATGAAATTAATATAAATCCTAGTACAAATTTTAAAATTTGCAATCATAATACAAAAAAAATATATTTATATTAAATTAATGAAAAAAATTGCAAAAATTTATTAAACTTATTGTACATAATAAATGTTCCAATTTAATATGTAAACGAATTTTTGTATGGAATAGAAATTAAATGAAATGAAAAATGAATGAAATTATTTTCCATTATTAACCGGAAGGATTGTACTTTCAAATAAAAAAAGAAATTTGAGAAAATATTTAGTAGTTTTTTTCTCCACATTGCAATAAAAGTATAGATGATGTACATATTTATCGTATTCTTAAATTTAAAGAAATATTTTTTTCATAATTCTTCTTCTTTCATTAAAAAAAAAATTCGTGACGTGTAGAAATAACCAAAAAGGTTTGTCCATGACCATGAATAGACAAATAAACAACGCTTGCAAACCACTGAATTTTGCTCTGTGCTCTGTAAAAACTGGATTTATATCGGAAAATAATGCTAAATTCTCGGTATCAACAAGTAAAATTGCCTAATTTGGTGTTGTAAAGAGCAGTTGAAGAGCAGAAGCTGTATATGTAGTTAAGAATTTTCCAAATCTTTACGAATTTTTTTTAACGATATTTAATAATTAATGTTACTTTTAGTTATTTGTTATTGTGCATAATAAAGTTCTTGATTAGAATTTATATATTAAACACTGTATAAACTAATACATATAATATGTATAAGCGCTAATAGAAATGATCCGGCCACTTCTTCATATGAATGTAGTTTGATTTCGTTCATATGTACTATGTATTCTATATGTTTATTCTATCAATAATTCTTCCCATGACCAATAAGATGTATTCTCTCCCTTAATAGGTTTGTTAATTTATAGGCGGAGCTAAATTTCTCTTTGCTAACAACTACGCAAGTCACACTACGTATTTCTTTCTTAAATGTTAACACAATCATCTTTATTGGTTGTTGGCCTTAACCAACAAATAAAAACATCTACAAAAATTCATTTTATATTCACAAATAATTTTGCTGAATGAACTCTCTTTGTTACTTTATGAAAATACAATTTATAGCAATAAAAACTCATACTCATACCAAATATTCACCTGCACGAAAAATTTCAAGAGATATTTTTTTTGACAATTGCCAAAAAATAACCGATTGATCACTTATGCCCAATTAATTTATATAAAAATATAATTAATAATTCTAAAAATATAGTTTAATCTTGTAATTATTGAAATTTTAAGAACAAAAGGGTCCGCCAAATAATTTTTATTTTTTTTAAAATGCTTTAAAAAAAAACTACTAAATATTTTCTCAAATTTCTTTTTTATTTGAAAGTACAATCCTTCCGGTTAATAATGGAAAATAATTTCATTCATTTTTCATTTCATTTAATTTCTATTTCATACAAAAATTCGTTTACATATTAAATTGGAACATTTATTATGTACAATAAGTTTAATAAATTTTTGCAATTTTTTTCATTAATTTAATATAAATATATTTTTTTTGTATTATGATTGCAAATTTTAAAATTTGTACTAGGATTTATATTAATTTCATTACTCAATTCATTACTTCAAATGGCTGCCTCGGCTGGCCATGCAGTAGCCTACACAATCGGTCCAATTTTTAAGCACATTATCGATTGTGTGCAGCTGTATTTCACCAATGGCTTCACGAATATTGTCCTTTAAAGCGTCAATTGGCAATCGGCGTAACACTTATCTTTGACGGCACCCCACAAATAATAGTCCAACGGTGTCAAATCGCACCTCTGAGTTGGCCAAACGACATCAGCTCTGCGGCTGATAATGCGATCTTGAAAAACGGGGCGCAAAACATCGAGTGTAGCTTCGGCTGTGTGGCACTTAGCGCCGTCCTGTTGAAGACTTGGTCTTTGTATGGCGTCATACCAAGGTCTTTATGCCAAATTCGTCTCAATGATGTCTCCGAAATGTTCAATTGTTGAGAACGACGGTGAATTGATGTTTATGGCGCTTCACGCACACTTTCTACCACAGCAGGAATATTCTCGGGTGTACGCACTGATTTTGGCTTTTCACGTTTTGGTTTATCGATGAGGATGCCAGTTTCTTTCACTTTTTTCACAAGATAACGAACATACGGAGCTGTCGGTGCTTCTCTTCTTCCAAAATCCGTACGTAATTTTCGCACACATTCTGCAACATTACCATGATTTTCAAAGTAATGTCGCAATATTTCCCAGCGTTGTTTAAGCGTGTACACAACCATATTCGTTCAGCGGAAGGATAAAACTAATTCTCTGTCAAATCAGACATGAGCTAAGTGTTACCATTCACGAAATGAGCACTAGTTGAAAAAAAAAACGTTAGATGGCGGACCTGATAGTTATATAGTAAGAACAAATCTTCAGTTGTGTTTTGAAGCTCATTTACTTCTCAGTTCATAATATACGTATACATACATACACTGTTTCAAATAAGTGTCCGTACACTTACATATAATGTGGGGACAATTTTCACTTTATTGCAAAAAAAAACCAGATTT
This sequence comes from Sarcophaga caerulescens, assembly GCA_927399465.1. Classification (NCBI taxonomy): domain Eukaryota; kingdom Metazoa; phylum Arthropoda; class Insecta; order Diptera; family Sarcophagidae; genus Sarcophaga; species Sarcophaga caerulescens. The sequence goes on along the minus strand of OV656872.1, from coordinate 88,823,753 downwards.
GAATAAGATAAAATTGTTTTAAAAGCTCAATTTGTACTTATAATAATTAAAGCTTATAATAAATTTAAAGATTAGGCTTTAAACGGTTAAAAAGTTTGGTTTAAACCTTAAATAAACACAAATATACGTCAGTTTAACAACTAAAAATTTGTTGGTATTTGGTAAAAAGATATTAGGAAATCCAGGTCAAAATAAAAAAGAATAAGAAATCTTTTTCACATTCTTCTTTGGTTTTCAATTCTTTATTTTAATACGTTTAAACATTCATTCATTTAATTAGTTATTTAGTTTAAAATTTCAACATTTGTTGTCATAATACCTATATTTCAGATTAGGAAGTTAATCGTTGAACCCCTGAGAATAGAAAAAGTAAAAAATCACAAAACGTTAACAAAGTATGATAAAAAGTAGAAAACAAAACTTAGAGTTTTAAAAATGAATACCGAGTAAGGAAATAAGTCAAAAATATGGCGATAAAGCCTTTTACAGAACGTAAGAAAAGAAGGACCAGGTCAAGATCAATCCAATAACATTTTAAAAACAGCTACAATGCCGAGACAATATGCCAAGTTCTTCGAAAGAATGATTTCTATATCAGTATCGTATGCATGCATCTATATTTAAACAAAATAGAGAAAGAAATAAACAAACGAATGCAGTTTGTTTGCTAATTGCTGCGTTGGGAATTTTTTTCTTTCTTGAAGGTTGTCTTGTTCATAGACGACAATAAGTATAATATTTCTGGTTGAGAATTTTTGGGGAAATGCCTATCACGAAGTGGATTGGAGGCACTTGCGTCCTGCTTTCAATACATGACGAACGACAAGTAATCGTAGGGAGTTCTAAATGCAGTATTTAGAATTGAATGAATAAAACCCTAATACAAAGAGCCAAAATGCTTGGAATGAACCACACATTTGATTTGTATTTGTTATTAAAATTCAATGCCAATCACAAGATTTGATTGCCATCGAAAATTTGCGGCAAAAACTGAAAATTCAAGAAAGAAATCAAACTATTACTCGTACGACCTAAACAGAACTGAATAGTCTCTTTTGAAAGACCGAAATAAATTAAGCCTCATTAAAAATGTCGTTCATCAAGAAGTCTACCCAACAAAATATTGAAAATATTTCCGTATAATGTATTTAATGTACAAAAGTGTAAATGGACTATTTTTATTGTGAACGAAGTTTATTAATTCTTTTAATGCTAAATTAAATTTAAATTTGTTGTTTACTTATCGTTAAATTGTTTACTTATCGTTCCATTGAGTATCCCTTTAAAATAAATACAAATTCCACTGTGTCAATATCTTTAATCAATGTTCCTGCTATTTCTATGGAATTAAGAAAGCTAATTTCTCCTATAACTTTGGACCTGATAACATTCCCAGTTGCATTTTAATTAATTGCGCCGACGACATAGCTGTTCCACTATCATACTTATTTAACAAATCGATTAAATGTGGTTATTTTCCTAACGTTTGGAAGGATTCATTCATTATTCCTTTGTTCAAATCAGGAAATAAATCCGATGTTACAAATTATCGTGGTATTGCAAAACTGAGCATAATTCCAAAACTATTTGAAAAAATGATTGCTGATGATTTATGTTATCAAGTTTCTAACTTGAAAGATTCATTCATTATTCCTTTGTTCAAATCAGGAAATAAATCCGATGTTACAAATTATCGTGGTATTGCAAAACTGAGCATAATTCCAAAACTATTTGAAAAAATGATTACTGATGATTTATGTTATCAAGTTTCTAACTTGATAACTTATCAGCACGGTTTCAGAAAGAAGTGTTCAACTACAACAAACCTGCTTCATCTTTCAACAGTTATTTATCGAGGATTTTTTCATCAGCAACAAACAGACGTTATCTACACGGATTTCAGCAAGGCTTTTGATAAAGTCAATCATGTGCTTTTGAAGAAGAAACTTTATTTAATGGGATTTACTGATCTTAGTTTAAAATGGATTTACTCATATTTAACTAACAGAAAACAAACCGTTCTTTTTAAAAACTGCTGCTCCAGAAGTATTGATGTCGTTTCTGGTGTACCTCAGGGTAGCAGATGGCTACCAAGATGGACCTCTTCTGTTTTTATTGCTTATTAACGACTTACCTGATATGATTCACTATTCCAACATCCTAAGGTACGCTGATGACGTAAAAATTTTCCTAAGTTATCGCCAAATTTCCGATCAGAAACTACTTCAAAATGACCTAAATTCGTTTCATTTATGGTGTAATTTAAATTTAATGCAGCTTAATCTCAAAAAATGTAAATACATGAGATTTGTAAGAAAGAATCCGATTCCTGCAAACTATGCTTTTGATGGATACGATCTTGAGCTTGTAGATAACTTCCTGGATCTAGGAGTTCTACTTGATCGCAAACAAAATTTTATTCCCCACATAGCTATGACAGTAAATAAAGCTAGAAGCGTACTTGGTTTTATAAAACGGTGGGCAAAAGAATTTAATGGTCCTTACGCTCTACACATCTCTTGTAAGGCCTATACTCGAGTATGGATCCATAATATGGGATCCTCTATACAAAAAATTTACGATGTCATCGAATCTGTACAAAAGCAATTTCTGATATTTTGTCTCCGAGGACTGAATTTTAATCCCACAAGTTTACCATCTTATTCTGCCAGACTAGCATTAATCAAACTTCCGGCACTTAAAAGCCGCAGAACTATGTTAAATATCTCGTTCTTATTCCATGTAATTACTGGTGATATTGGCTCCAGTTTTTTAATCCATGATATCACGTTTAATGTTCCTCAACGTCCGTCAAGTCATGTTTCCCCATTATCAATACAATTTTTTAGATCCAACTACGCTGGTGCTGATCCAATAAGGATAATGTGTAACGAATTTAATAAATTGTATATGTTAATTGATTTTTCTTTATCGAATAATGTTATAAAAATTAATGTAATTAAGTATTTAAATTCATAGTTTTTTAGGATTAATATTTTGTAATATTACCTAATTGCCTGCAAGGAATATTTCCATAGGCAAATAAAATAAAAATAAAAAACAAATAAATTAAGCTAACTGATTGTTCCCTAAACATATAAATGTACAAACAATTTTAGTAACAACACAACAGAAAATTAAGTGAAATTCAAAAACGTTTATAATGATGAAAACTTAAATTAAACATTTAAACATTTTAAGCTTCTTTAGATACTTTTCAGCATATTTCGCGATTTCCTCTCTAACAGTTTAGGTCTTTGTGTATGTTCGAATTTCTTATGTACCGAGGAGCATTCATCAGCATTAGCAGAATTTTATTTTATGGCCTCAATGTTTGAAGATGAGGCCCCGTAACTGAAGAAGCTTGCAGTTCAAGCTAAGGACCGAGTTTCTGTTAATTAACCAATTTAACTGTATCACTTTTAATTTCATTTGTGCTAACTTAGCATCTATGCGATTCTTCGATGTTAGTTGCCGGTCAAGATGTAAATATTTAACCCCTCTAAGGTATTATTGGGTTGTTTGTTTGAGTAGATTTTTGTTCGTTGACTATTATTCTCCATTGCTTATCCAAGCTTCCAGCTGCACTATAAGGTCTTGCAAATACCGAAATGCTGGTCTTCATCGATGCTTCGAATATGTCAATATTATCAGCGAAATTCGAGGTAAGGGAACTGCAGCATGTTGACATATCGGAGGTATATATTAAATATAATAAAGGACCTAAGATGCTTCCTTGGGATAGCCCGGGGTTCGCTTACATAATCGTCCTTCACTCTAAATTTTCGTTCAGATAGATAACATAGTAATAGGTTGCAAACATTTGCTAGTAAATTTTGTCTCAATTTATATGTAAGTCAAGCCTTCATGCCATACTTTATCGAATGACCGAGAAACGTCGCTAAAAAGAGCGGAGCAATACTTTTTTTCTCAAAAGTCCTTCTTATGGCACTTGCAATCTATGTGTTTGTTCGATTGTGCTGTGCTTGTTTCTAAATCCAAATTGATGATTTGGAATACACTCGCCATTACATTACACTATTATTGAGTAATGGACGCAGCTTTTTAACTAGTGCTTACTCGAACAACTTGGATATATTAGGCAGCAGGCTTGTTGGCCTATATGACTACACCCTTGTGTGATCTTTTCCAGGTTTGGAGATCAAGCGAAATTTTCCAAACGCGTATGTAATAGTCTAGGCGTAAAACAGCATTAAATATGAAGAGAATTAATCTTTTCGCCAAATAGGGAAGTTTCATTATCATTTTATTGGTTATTTTATCAACTCCGGGTGCCTTCTTGGTGTTTAGATCACTGATAACCCTTTCAATGTTATCATCTCAAATCTTATTGATGAGGCTGTAGTAAACCGTGATACTAGAGGTGGTAATTCTACAAAGCCGTCTGCAGCATTTGGAGTAAATACCTGCTTTAAGTGTTCGACAAATAAATTAGTCTTTTAATGTCGTCTCTCGCCCAGTCTCCATTCGAATGTAGCAACGGGGATCTGCTCATTACGGGTCTTTTGAGGTTTCTCGCTGCGCGCTATAAAGAATAATCTAAATCTGCGATTACGTCCACATTTTCAAAGTACTTTCTTAACGAAGCAGTCTTTCTCGAATCCAGCAGGTTTTTAGCTTCTTTGCCACTCTCGCCGTACTCTTCTTTCCTCAGCTAATGACTGCTCCTCCTCTGCAAACTGTGTCCTATTAAATCTTATTTGGCGGTGAGGTAAAGTAGGGTGGCGCCCAGCTAACTTGAGATTTTCTTCAAGATTCTCAATATATTGGCCAATCTCCATCGGAGTTCTAAGCGGTAAGTTCTCAGTGCAATGCGTGCTAAGATATTTTCTAAATTTCAGCCAATTTAGCCGAGTGGCTATCGGCACAAAGTATCCAATTGGAGAGCACAATACTGTGGCAATAAAAGGCGGGTGGTCCGAAGACAAATCCAATGAAGACTCATCTTGAATTTCTTCGTCAGAAACACCTTTGATCACACTAAAGTCAATCAAATCGGAAATCTTATTCCGGTCAGTGGACCAATAGGTTGGATCACCACATGAAATCACCTTCATCGCATCAAAAAATAACGAGGCTTAGAGCTTATAAGGTGAGATCCTCAGTATGTGTGTTTAGCGTTGTAATCTCCGACTGCCAAGAATCGGGGTCCCAGCGATTTCAAAAATTTGCAATACTGTTCAACAGAAATGGAATATCTGGGTGGAAAGTACTCCGCTGAAATCAACAAATTTGTAGGAAATCCTGGATACAAATTGTGGTGACCTGAAGGTAGTTTTCACAAAATTAATTTATTAGATAGTGTTTAATTCGCGACTTAATTAGTATCGCAGAACCTCCACATGTTCTGCCCCTCGGTTCTTTAGAATCACAAAGGGTGTATTTGTTGATTTTGAAGAGCTTATTGCTGTTAGACGCGTTTCAGAGACTAGCATAATATCAATTTTTTGTTTTTTAAAAAATATTTCAGTTCATTCTTATGTTTGCGGAAGCCGTTTGCGTTCCAAAATCAGATTCTTAGACTACTGATGGTTTATTGATGATGGACTGCAGTATCATTCGCTGCATCCTCATCATTTCCTTTATCATGTTACTCAAAGAGTTGGTAAAATTGAGTAATAGGTTGCTCATTGCATTTATGAAGTTGCTTGTTGTTTGCACTAGATTGTCTATTGTAGATTTTAGATGACTAAAATTTAATTCAGGATCTTCTGCTTTGGGCTGTGGATTTGGAATAGGTACCGATTTAGATTCAACTGTCGAACTAGTTATGCAGTTCATGCACTGAACCGGTCTTCAACCGTCACTCTGCGATGAAACAAATATCTTAAATTATACATTGGATGGACTTAAATTTTTTTTTTTTTTTTAATTTCATGTCCCCTGGTTCTATTCGGCACATTGGTTGGGAAACCTTTTCTTTATTTTTAATATGTAATACCTTTTTTACTAGAAATCCTTTGTCTTTTAAGCCGTCCCTTACTTCATCAGGAGATAAGCAGGAGTCTATTCCTTTGATTACCACTTGCAGACCTTTAGCACTTTTTAATTGGTATGTATAGAAATTTGTATTCTTTTATTCGCAGTCAGTAAGTATTTTGCGGAAATCATTTTCATGATTTACCTGAATTTTAAATTAGTATAGGTTACCCCGTTTTATTTTAGTCACACAAAAAGGGTTCTCCCCGATAAGACACTTAATAGTTTCGTTTGTGTTTGATTCCCTCAATAACATTGTATGGGGTTTTATGCGATTTGGATTTGGGAGCCTCAGTGGATTCCTTTGTATCATCCACCAGTATAGCAAAACGATTTTGGGCAAGGATGCCATATTAGTGGGGTTCGGACTCCTTCCCCTTTTTAAAATTGTGACATCTCTGTGTTTATACTGTTTGTGCTCGTTTTTTCCACTCGTTGAGCCGCTAAAGTAGCGTACACTATTTGCTGACTTCGCTGTCAAGTAACGCGCCTCATCAATTTTTTTGTTTATATTAACTGTTTCAAGTTCTTTTGAAGTAATGATCACGTAAGCATTTTTATCACTAACACTCAGTCTGCGTTCACTAGCACCTGCGCTTTGCACACTCATCAATTAGGTTAACGGCCTTTTTTTTACTTATATGTTTGTTGTCTGTCTATATTCGGTTAGTTTTTTTATAACTGTATTAAGTTGTAGTTTTTTTTTTTATTTTAACCGCATTAAAAAATAATAATAAAAATATCACCTATTAGAATATTTGTAATAAAATACCTATTGTCAATATTTTTTTTTAATTTGCCAACGGCACGTCCGTACACTTTGAGTGTCGCGATTAAATTTAAATATGAATTCAATATATTTACTAGATTTTTAATTTTATAAATGAAATTAATTTTTAAAAGTATTGTAATAAGTTTAGTGATGTGTTGGAATCTATAGTGTATGTATGTTTTATGTAAGTTTCCCTATAGCATTCTTATTTATTTGAAGAGCCTTAGAATGTTAGACGGCTCTATATCATGGCAAAGTTAATTGCCGAAGTTGATGAGAAATAAAACAAACCAGTTTTAAGTCAGAATTATTTCTAATTTATTTCACAAATTTTCACTGCTTATATACTATTTCTTAGTCTATGTTTTCTTATAATAATCTTAAACTATTTCTCCTATTTATTCTATGTTTTCATTTTCTTTTCCCCTTAAAACTATAAATTGTTAATAGTTAAGTGACCTACAATAATATTAATATCGTATTCATTTGTATTGCATTTCTAGTGACCCATATTAATCAACACAAGCCACTTGATATTGCATACTCTGCATATTACGATTATATTTTGTGAAGTCACTTTACGTTTGTTTACATTTTGTTATTTTAGTTATTCTACATATTTATTTTAGTTATTCTACATATAAGTGAATGAATACATTACACCCCTACCGTTTAAAAGAAAAAAATATTATTTAATAAATATATATTTTTTTTGTATGAAAATATTAAATTACCAAAATTTTAAAGTGGAATATTTAACAGATATGTGATACTTAAACTAATTTCAATCTATTTTTATGTATAGTCAATGGTTTATTATCTTTTAAGATTGTGATGTTTACATCTTGTGTGTTTATTACATCAAAAGGACCAATATATTGATTTTCGCTTTTCTTTGCGTTTTCTTTTCTTATAAATACTTTATCTCCTAATTTTATTTGAATATCATTAGTATTCTTATCTTTACTATGTTTTTGTTTTATTTTGTTTTCCAGTAATTTTTTGTGTGCTATTTCATGGGCATGTTTTAATTTTATTTTTAATTCTGTAACATAATCTTCATAGTTATAAAATTTTTCATTAGGCATGGTTTCAGTTGGCATTGACGCTAATCTTCCATATACAAGTTCAAATGGAGAAAAACCTGTGGATGTGTGTGGTGTTGTGTTATACGCGAATGTATAATACGGAATCCATTCATCCCAATTGTATTGTTCCGTGAAAGAACGCATATATTCATTTAATACTTTATGATTTCTTTCAATACTACCTAAAGTTTCATGGTGGTATGCTGTAGAAGTTACATGTTTAATTTTCATAAGAGTACATATTCTATTAAAAAGTTCATTTACAAATTCAGTTCCTCTATCTGTTTTCACCGTGTCAAAACATCCATATTTTAATATAAATTTTTCTACTAATATTCTTCCAATTTCAGATGCTTCTTTTGTTTCTATTGGGAATGCGTCAATGTATTTTGTTAATTCGCATTGTGCCGTTAGTATATATCTATATCCGTTTGATACTCTTAAAGGACCTACAGTATCTAACTGTATAAATTGAAATGGTCTTGTAGGTGTGTTAGTAATTTGCATTGGTGCCTTAGTGTGTCTAATAATTTTATTCTTCTTACAACTTTCACAATGACTGATAAAATCTTTAATCATTTTATACATATTTTTCCATATATATTTCTGTTTTAATCTAATGACTGTTCTACGTACTCCCGCGTGACCGCCATATGGAGTTTCATGATATTCTTTTATAATTTCTTCTTGTCTACCCTTTTCCATTATCCTTTCTGGTTGTTTAAATAATATAATTTCTATAGGTTTCGGCCTACATTTATCACTATTTTGCATGCTATTATATATTTTAATTAATTTTTCCTCACGTATGAGTTTGAAAATCGTATCATCCTTTGCTAGCGTTATTGTAAATATTTGGTTATCCCGTAAAATCTTAGTTAACTTCTGCAAGACTGAACCTAAATTCGAGTATGCATTTTCATTACCAGATACTATTACGCGATTTCCAAAAATCTCAATTTTTGGCATGCTTTTACCATTTTGGTTTATAACAAATTTTAATCTTGGGTAGCCTTTAATTTGTGAAAATGAAATACTATTCCACATAAATATTCTCTCCTTATTATTTTCATCTTCTTTTATTACTGTATTGTCCTCATTTATTTTCTTTTCATTTAATCTTTCAGTCATTTTTCTAGTCATTATGTTTATTGATTTTGGCATCATCTCTTTTAAATTATTGGAATCTTAATTCGTGATAAGGCATCTGCATTATTACTTATTTTTCCTTGTTTGTAAACTATTTTCGGTTTCAAAAAAATTACATTTATTCGGATTTAATTTAAGGTTGTAAGTTTTTAGTCTTTGAAAAACTTTTCTTAATTTATCATTATGGTGTTGTAAAGAACATCCAAAAACAATTATATCGTCTACGTATATAAATGCATTTGTATCTAAACCGTTAATGCTATTGTTAGCATTCTTATTTGTGTTGTTACATTTTGTATTTTTCTTTAATTTTTGTGTTAAAATTTATATTGTCAAATGAAAACTTTCTTTTCTTAAAAATAAATTACATATCATACAATTAAAAAGAAATAAAAGATATTTCTTTACATAAAAATTTATAATTAAAAATTTAGATTTTTGCGTATTATTAATTTTGTATTTCTTTTTTTTAATTTTTTGTTTTAATTATTAATTTAAGAGTTTTTGACTACTACATTATCGTTACGCCCGATCATCAGAACCCGAACCATCTATTATGCTCTTTGTCATCATATAGTATATCATACTCGTCACTTTCAATTATGTTCCTCAGCGACAATTTCGTGGCCATCGGAGTCAACTTCAGCGTCTTTTTCTTTCTTGGCTTTCTTCGGTTCTGCATTTTTGGCTGGGAAAAATAGTTTTTTACTATCGGACGGCTGTTTTGTTCCTTTTGCATTTTCTTTAATGGGTGCGGTGTCTCCTGGCAGGATCGCCATGTAATAAGTTTAGTGATGTGTTGGAATCTATAGTGTATGTATGTTTTATGTAAGTTTCCCTATAGCATTCTTATTTATTTGAAGAGCCTTAGAATGTTAGACGGCTCTATATCATGGCAAAGTTAATTGCCGAAGTTGATGAGAAATAAAACAAACCAGTTTTAAGTCAGAATTATTTCTAATTTATTTCACAAATTTTCACTGCTTATATACTATTTCTTAGTCTATGTTTTCTTATAATAATCTTAAACTATTTCTCCTATTTATTCTATGTTTTCATTTTCTTTTCCCCTTAAAACTATAAATTGTTAATAGTTAAGTGACCTACAATAATATTAATATCGTATTCATTTGTATTGCATTTCTAGTGACCCATATTAATCAACACAAGCCACTTGATATTGCATACTCTGCATATTACGATTATATTTTGTGAAGTCACTTTACGTTTGTTTACATTTTGTTATTTTAGTTATTCTACATATTTATTTTAGTTATTCTACATATAAGTGAATGAATACATTACAGTATGATATTTTTCGAAGCAATCGCCAATGTGTAGAGAAGGATTTGCGGTACACGTCGAATAATACGTGGTTGTTCGTTTACGGCCGCCTTAATCTTTCTATCGGAACATACTCGACAGTCTGTGTTACTTCCAAGCCGAGGAATATACAATTTCCCACCAAGATTTTCAGTTTCAGACTTATTACATTTGCCTTGGGATTGAACTGTTCTTCGAAAATCTCCTCCTAGTTGAATTAACTTTTATACAAACTGTAGATGAGTCATGGGCTTTTTATTTCTTTGTACTTCGGTATCATTATACAGAATGTATGCATTTACTTAGGATACTTCCAATCCACAAATCAAAAGTTTACGCCAACATTTAAAACTTTTGCTCATAAACGGATAAGATACTCGATCGACTCCATTGGTATAATATAAAACTATGGTGGGTTTCTAAATAGTCTGAACATTACCACCGCGATTTATTCTCGTAACCGTCGCTTGGTCCCAAGTGCTGACCACAGTAACTTATATTTTATCTTTACAGCCATTAAAAACAAGTTATTTTTACGGGCAAAAACTGTTTATCTACACGTGGTAAATTTTGGATTTTTTATTGCTGCACGCATACCCTTCCTATTGTTTTATTGCACTTGTTAGATAACATTTCTTCTTCAAAAATTTTTCTGCCAATGGTATGCTTGTGTATAACCTACTAGTATGTACATATGAGCCTATTATTTTGAAAATGGCATAAGTTACTTTGTTTTTAAGGGTTTGCGTTTTAACACATTTAAAAATATGGACGCTAACTTTCGGTAAGATTTTTTTGTACATATTTGTTATCTCATGATACTGATTCTTAGTATAAATAATTTCGTATAAAAATTAAAAAATCACCACTTTTCATTAAGGTAAAGTGACTTAAGCCACTTTCAAAATAAATAGTTTAGAAAAATGACTAACACCTATCAATTAAATCCGACGTATTTTACTGAAGTGATGTTTTGAAAGGGCTGTGATTTACTAAAATTGCTAAATATAATATATTATTACACATGTGTATAATATTAACAATTTTTACCATCAACATATTTAATATAAAGGTTGATTTAAGTATTTTTTATTTAAAATATCTTAAAATACAAAAAAAAATTACTTCATTTTGAAACTTATATAAGTATAAGTAATTTATATGAAAATACACCAGTTACATTTAATTTTCGTCATCAATAAGAGTGATTAAGTCCTCGGAAATTGTGTTTTGTTTTAAATTTTTAAAATAACTGTGGTATATTGGGGGTATATAATTAATCAAGTCCATCATGTCGAGGACGAGGTCCAACGTATAACGGATCCATCTCTATTTGTGAATAACGTCTAGGTCTTCCTCTTTTTGGTGACAAATCCAAAGATAGAAATTCATCTTCTTCATCTAAAGTTAGTTTATAAAACATTTTATAAGGAACATCATGGTAAAATCGTATCCATTGAATTTTCAGCCAATTCACTTTGTTTTGCTCTGTATTTACTTTTCTTATTGAAACAGATTTTGTCGAAATAAAATTGCATTTGATGTTTATTAAAAAAGTAAATATTTCAACTGAATTGCCCAGAAGAAACATCACTGCTTATCACAAGTTTATATTCCTTTTACACTAAGCCCTTCTTGTGAACAGCGACTTAGCCACTTTCAAAATAAACATGTTGGTTTACCGTTAATTACCAATATTTCTCTCAAAGAAATTCTCAATAGTTCTCAACTTATTGATTGCAGTTTTTTTAGAAATGAAAAGATACTGTTCTATTATATGTAGATTTGACATTATAAACGGCTCATACGAGTATATGAAAAACTTGTCCAGTGGGGTCTTAATCCATTAACTTTTTGTATAATGTTATATATATACCGGCAGTTATAGGTAAATCGGGGCTAGTTAATTCATGTGAAGTGAAACTTTCATAATATGGGGGGATACTAAAAATATATCCAGTACAAATGTCATGGAATATGACCTGCTTCAGTAGTGGACTATTATTCATATATATTGCATAATGGCATTGTACTTACATATATTCACAATGGTTGCTATAAAAGCAAGAAATTCTTCTTTGCCCACATTTTTCTACGTATTCCACAGAGATCTTTAAAATAATACATTCGCACTTGTTTGCATACTCGTTTGTTTTCTTTATTATATTGTTTATTGACTCATCGGTAAGCCGCTTGGGGAATTTGGGGAACTGGTATCTTAGGAGATGTTGTGAAAGGTATTTTAGTTATGTTGAAGTCGTTTTCTGTAACATCCACACAATTGTCATCATCCTGACTGAGATCTTCATCCGAAATATTGTTGTTTTCTTCACTGCTACTTGAAAGCCATCGAACTTTTTTCCTGCTATTATCATCATTAACATTGAGGAAATTCTTCACGAACACTTTTCATATCTATATTTTGTAAATCAAACATTCACTCGTCTTCACTGCCGTCATTTTCATAATCTTTGTCTTTATATATTTCCTCCAGAATCTATTATTTGAAATTTTGAATATTTTTATTTAATAAAAATGGAATATAATAATAGAAATACCTGAAAGTAGGAAGACGCCAATATATTATATCTACACACATATTAATGCATTAGATCTGTTGTGAAAATTCCACAATATTTACGCTTTAAAACGATATATTAAATAAAATATTTCTTGTCTATGCATGATCTACATATAAACCAGGAATGTACTAACTTGCAATATTTGTTAAAAAAAAAAACTGCAGCAATGATAAATACATAAATGCAATGAAAACTGAATTCTTTTCATGTCCCCGTATTTTGACCTTTCGTTTTCTGTGGCATAAATACTATGACCCCGTTAAGGGTTAATAAAACTTTCTAAGTTTCTTTTTTTCTTAATGGACCAATATCACTGTGATCCACTGTACATTTTAGAAACTAATTTTTACATTTTATTTCCACAATTATTTATTGAATTATCTAAAATTGAAATGACTTTAAGTAGTTCAAATCTATTTATACCTGTTCAACACCAAGAATAAATTCGGTGTTTGGCGATAGTTATATTTGAAGTAATACAATTCTTGTGTGGAGGTGACAGCAGTTGTGCAAGATGCGAGGTGCCAGGTGATTCGGCACTGTACAGTGAATTTACGGAAACAAGAACCGATATTTTTGAAGGGCGTTAATTTTCGATTTTTTTCTGTATTTTTATTATTTTTCTACATTTTAAATTGTTGCTTATTATTAAAGCCGGGCAAAGAAATAAATTTCCAAATAGCTATTTTGAAACAGTTATTTTAGACAAGCTAAATGAATACACCGAAAATAACAATATACTACAAAGAGTGCAGTTTGGTTTTAGGAAAAACCATTATACGATACATCAGGTTAAGCGCATAGTTAATTTAATATCTAAAAATAAAAATGAACGTAAGAGCACTGGAGTGGTGCTTTTGGATATTGAAAAAGCATTTGATTCCGTACGGCATGACGGACTGATATATAAACTTAATATGTTTGACTTTCCAATTTATTTACAAAAACACATTCAAAGTTTCTTATCTGAAAGGTCCTTTGTTGTAAAAATTGAGGATGAGTACTCCAATCAAAGAATTATCCCTGCAGGCGTACCTCAATGTTCAGTATTATCCCCCACACTTTATTCGATATACACATCAGACTTCAAAGTTCTTAAAGATGATTCTTTAGCATTGTACGCAGATTCTTTAGCATTGTACCGCAATATTAACAACGGGTAAAGTATCTAACGCTATAGTCAAAAAATTAAAAAAGGCTGTTCTACACGCACAAGCATATTACAAGAAGTGGAAAATAAAGATTAATGAGAGTAAGACTCAAGCTATAATATTCCCGTTCATCAAGTCGCCGAAAAGAAATGCTTCCATTTCACTGTCCGTAGATGGTATGCAAATCTCTCTTTTAAACGCCATTAAATATTTGGGCATTGTATTAGATAAAAAGTTGACGTTTAAGCACCAGATTCTGCAATCATGCGAAAAAGCAGTTAAATGTGAGAGAGTTTTATTTCCCTTACTAAACAGAAGATCTTCTCTTAACAGTTAAAATAAGCTCCTACTATATAAGATGTGTATAAGACCAATTATGACTTATGGGTGCCAAATCTGGTCAAAGAGATGTGCGAATACCTATATTAAACAGCTCCAAGTGGTACAAAATAAAAGCTTAAAAATTATATTTAATCTACCTTATAAATAGATACTCTACAAGTATACTACACAGAAAATATAAACAGATCATATTTAATGAGCTAATAAGATAACACTAGGATTTGAAGATCGCAACAGGTCTTCAAGTTATGATATAATAAGAAGTTTGTGACATTAATAACTTCGTCAACTTCAGGAATGAAGCTAACAGAAGTGTTAACATTAAAATTTCTTTAAATTATAAGAGGTTTTTTACTATCTTTTTCCCCTAAAAATGTAAATATTAATTAATTAGTATACATTTTTGTATAAATTTAAAAAAGCAAATATTTGTTGCGATATCTATTTAAAAGTAGTACCTTAAACAATGTAATTAAATAAAATAATTTAAAAATTTTTACCTGTGATATTGATAGAATAAATAAATAAAAAAAAATGTTGCTTATCATTTTTACTATTGGAGATATAATTGAGTACTGATACCAATTACTGAAAATATTTAAGAATATTCAACAAGTTATTGTTATGTACAGTAACAAAATTTAAAAAATTTCTGGAATTTTTAGTCTTACCAATTGCAAGAATTTTTAGCTTTTTGTGTGCGCCTGTCGCATACACAAAAAGCGTATCTTTTGAATTTTCACATCTTACAGCGCAAACAGGGCTTCTTGGCATTACAATTTTACTTTAAAGGAATTCTCGTATTGCGAGTGCGTAGAAAGCCGTTTCTTTTCAAATTCGTTTGTAGAAAAGTGTCATGATTTTTAAGACAGTACCCACTACCTTAACATTGAGAGCTGTTAAGCAGTCTTTTAATGTTGAGCGAATCCTTTGGATAGATTTAGTGTTTTCCGAAGTGGCGATTTGTCTGCTGAAGAGAGTCTTGAGTCTACTAAAAGTTGTTTATTATCGAAACGAGATTTTAGCGCATTCCAAGCGTGTTCAAAGTTTTCATCACAAAGCAAGTATCGTTTGACTATTGCACCAGCGCTATCACTTTTTTAGCCGTTAGTAAAATAGTTACTGAGCACGGGGAATTTTATTGTTATCAATGCAGGCTGTGGTAAAGAGACCTCGAAGCGCTGGTTATGCTTCATAGCTACCACTAAATATCCCTATTGGCAAATTCACACGACTTTGTATCGTGTATGTTGTATTGAATACACTTGGTTGTTTGTGAACGCTCAATGCTATGCTGTATTCTGTATATCGTATTCCAAATGTGCGATAAGAAGAAGAATACCAGTATTCGTGAATTGATTGTCAAGCAACAAAATGAAAAATAATTCCCAAAAAAGTAAATTAATTAATAAAAAATGTACATATATCGTACATGAACAAACAATTTTCTTTTTATTTATATTCTTACCAGATTAGAAATATAATTTTCCATTTTTATATTTGATTTAAGAAACTTAATGTTGTCACTTTGAATTTGTATTCTTTTTCATAATTTTTGGCATTCAAACAATTTGATAGCACTAAACCAACACAACTTTTAAAAAACATATGAAAACATATACACATTTTCTTCATTCGCACAATTTGATAACACGAAACCAATACTACAAATACTATTCATACTAAAACATATGAAAAAAATGTGTATAAGTGTATCGGCTTTTTACATGAAAATTATCAACAACAAGCATACACTGTTATATACTCGTCCAACCATACACTCAATCCAACGATACAACGGCTTGTGTGAATTGACCATATGTCATATTGTGGGAGTTTGGTGAATGAGTATCTATTTACCGAAGTGGGATTTTGGGGCAGTAAGCTTGATCGAGAAATAGTATAGTTACGTTTTTACCTTTTTAAAAACGTTAAAATATAAGTTCGTTAATTGCAAACAAAGTAAAAACAAATATGTGTTTAGTTTCAATTAAACTCTTTATTGTCCGCACTATCTTATGTGCCACTGTTCAATCTTGATAATCCAACAACAATTTTTTTTCGCTATACTTCTTTACACTACTGTTCTCGTAAGCACTAAGAACTGTGCCGTAGATCTTTACAACGGCGATCTTCAAACCACGACTGTTTTCTTCGCATGCAACTTCAGGCAAGGCTGACTGAATTCTTAGTACTCGTTGTCTGTTTTGTCTTGCCTTTTTATATGCTCACGTATTCAGTCTGATGAAGGTTCTTGAAGTGGAACGTTCTCGAGAATTCTATAGCAACTTCATTGTTGTTTGTGTATTTGGTTCACATTGTTTGTTGTTGCATTCTCGCTTACTTGTCTATCCCCTTCTCTTTCATACCGATGTTGCTGCTTTATAAACATAATCCTGTTTATGTTAAACGATGTTTTCATTTTCGTAACACTGCCGCCCACTTAAGCCTGTTCGTCTCGAATAGACTCATTATCTCTGCTTATTTTATTATTTGCCAGTCGCTCTATGTGTACGACCTTCATTTTTGTTCGCGGGCTGTTAGCTTTCTGTATCCTGTACACGACATCGTTTAACCACTTTATTATTTTATACGGTCCATCCCAGCTGGTTTGTAGCTTGGGAGATAATCTTTTCCTCCGCTTTGGGTTGTATAGTAGAACCAGTTGTCCCTCATGGAAGCCCTCCGTGTTTGCTGCACGATCATACCTGGCTTTCATTCTATCACTAACCATTTTGATACGGGTGCTCACAAATTCATGAAGTTCATTTAGGCTCTCTTCTTTTCTAGTGTATTTGGCATCCCTATCTGTGGCGGGATTAACACCAAACTCTAAGTCACCGGGAAGTTTTATCTCAGTCCCAAAAATTACCTTGGCGGGTGATCTAGATGTTGAATAATGGACCGCAAATCGGTACGTCAGTAGAAAAATCGGAATGTATTCGTCCCAGTTGTTCTGTTGCTCGCTCACTACTTTCCACAAGTACTCCTGCAGGGTTCGATTAAACCGTTCTATCATTCCGTCTGACTGTGGGTGTAGTTCGAGTCTTCTTAATACCGTATACCTCACACATTTCCTTGAATACGGCTTACTCAAAATTTCTGCCTTGATCGGAATGTGGTTCTATTGGAACCCCATAGCGGCATACCCAGTTGTGTTCACCTCTTGATTGGGTATGGCATACACTTCCGGCCATTTGCTGAAATAGTCCATCACAACGAGAACATATCGATTTCTGGCATTGCTGACAGGAAAAGGGACTGCTACGCTATCCGCTCGAAAGGTGCGCCCGAGTTATATTGTTGCAGCTGACCTCGAGTTCTTCTTACTGGACCTTTAGCTGCAATGCACTGGGTACAGTTCACTATCCAATCTGCCACTGCTTGCTGACATCCAACCCAATAAAAACGTTGTTTTAGCTTTTCCAGCGTCTTTGTCACCCCAAGGTGCCCTCCGCTAGCTCCATTATGGAACTTATTTAACACTTCCTTCATTTTGGAGGAAGGCACTACTATCAGGTTGGATGAAGTCTTACCATCAGCGTTTTCCCAATGTTGATATAAGCACTCGTTTACCAACTTTAAACTGTCCCATAGTGCCTAATATGCTTTTGTAAGAGGACCTTCTGCGGATATCTCATTTCTGGTAGGCCTTTTGTCCTCTTCCTTAGCTGCTATGATCTTCGCCAAGATTGGGTCACTTCTTTGTGCTTCAGACCAGTCTTTGTTGGCTCCGATCTACGTTAGCCGGATATCAACGATGGATTCTTTCTTCTCAGCTTTCACGCAATGTTTACACTCCAAATTGCGGTGTCGGCGTGAGAGAGCATCAGCATTCCTATGTTTTATGCCTCTTCGGTGTTCAATGCTGAAGTCCTAAGTCTGGAGGTGCTCAATCCAGCTCAGTGCGGAATGGTCAGTCCTTAGCAGGAAATGTTTTATGCATTCCAGCACTGCAAGTAGCTCACGTCGGGTCACACAATAGTTCCGTTCAGGGTTCGACAGTGTGCGACTATAGTAGCCTACGACTTTCTCTGTACCATTGGCCACTTGGGAAAGTACACCACCAATACCATATCCGCTAGCATCACTGTCTAAGATGAATTTTTCTCTTGGGACTGGATACGCCAAAACTGGTGCAGCACACAATAGGTCTTTTAGAGTGTGGAACGCCCTTTCTTGTAACTCACCCCATTGATACACTTTTGATTTCTTGGTGAGCTCATGCAAGCTTTCAGCCACGCTAGCAAAGTTAGGAACAAAGCGTCTGTAGCATGTGCATAGTCCCAAAAAGCTGCGTAGTTCATGAAGATTCTGGGGACGAGGCTGGTCCTTTACTGCTCGTATTTTATCTTCATCCGTAGATATTCCATCTGCTGTAACAAGATGCCCCAAATATTTCATCTGTTTTTGGAACAATGCACATTTCTTTACGCTTAATTTTAGTCCAGCCGTTGTTATTCGTTGCAGAACTTCTCCCAGGTTTTTGAGGTATTCGTCGAAAGTTCTGCCCATCACTATATTGTCGTCGAGGTATACCAGGCAAGTCTTCCAATGCAGTCCCTTGAGTACACGTTCCATAAGCCGCTCGAATGTGACCGAAGCATTACAGAGCCCAAATGGCATAACTTTTAACTGCCATAAGCCGACGTTCGCACTGAATGCAGTTTTCTACTTGTCCTTGTTGCAATCTCCACCTGCCAATACCCGCTTTGTAGATCCAATGTGGAGAACCACATCGTTCCAGCTAGCGTGTCGAGTGTGTCGTCAATTCTCGGTAGCGGGTAACTGTCCTTTTTAGTGACATCATTCAGCTTCCTGTAGTCTACGCAGAATCTTGTACTGCCATCTTTCTTCTTTCTATTGGACGCAGCATCTTCGAACAGTATGGATGTTTTGTCTGCAGGTCATCCTACTTACTGGCCAACTGATCTAAACAAAATTCCGGATGTAATAGATTTTGCCGTAGTAAGAAATATTCGACGGGGAAATCTTAGTACGCACCCGTCATTGGATCTGTCTTCTGATCACTCACCAACGATCCTAACATTTGTACATCATACATACATACATAATTGGCCATTACAACCCTTCAGTCAGGGCCTAGCTTCTCACACCACTCAAGTTGTGTGCGTTAATTTTATACATGCGTGGTGGGATCTACAGTTTAATGTCGATTGCGAACGACATATTTTTTGAGAAACTTTTTCATGGCAGGTTTTATTTACTCTCAGGGTTTTAGCCTGAAATCTACTCAGAGGATATCGCCGAAGAAATATTTTTTTTCATATTTCGTTTTGATGTCTGACCTGGGATACGAACCCGGGCTTTACGTCTAATAAGCCAACACACTACCTACTAGACTACGACGACTTCCTAACATTTGTGCCTGATACAAATCTATTGGGGCAAAATTATCTTCAGACGAGGACAAATTGGCGGCAATACAAAATGTTTGCAAGCTCGCACCTGCCATCCAATATCTTATTGAAGTGCGAACAGGAAATCGAATTCGGCGTCCGTCAGTTTACTAACATCTTAACTGAAGCTGCTAGGGTATCTACATCGTCTACCCCTTTGGCAAGAAAACGAAAATTTCCCTGCTCGAATAGCATAGAAGCACTGTTACGCCAAAAAGGAATTTAAGACGCCAATGGCAAGAATTTCGTTCTCCAGGTCTAAAGTCTCAACTTAACCAGTGCCAAAGACTTCTGCGTGACGCTTTGCAGAATGACAAAGAGTCGAACCTGCAATACTTGCAAAATTTGGACGCAACGAAAGACTCTGACTACAGTTTATGGAGGGCAGTAAGGAAAATGCGGCGACCTACTTTGCATGAATCCCCTTTACGACTACAGCACGGTGATTGGGAAAAAGCGCAGAACAGAAAGTGGAGGTTTTTGCTACCTACTTAGAAAATGTTTTTACACCACACAATTCTGTTTCTAGTATTGGCCCAGTTACAATTGACGATGTGGTTCGTAGGCCGATCAAGTTCTGGCTGTCTGTGTTGATTGCCGTCATACAGAGGCTAAAGCCGAACAAATCATCTGGTTCTGACAAAATAACTGCGACAATGATTAAAAATTTGCCTACATCGGCTTTTTATTTTGTTAATTTTTAACGCTATGCTGCGAAAAGGCTACTTTCACGCATCTTGGAAATTGTCTGATTTAGTGATGATACCCAAACCAGGTATCACTAACGTGAGATTGAAGTCTTTGCGACGCAACTGTAGAATTGGAAAATTGGCTGCTGAAATGGAAGATAAAAGTCAACCTTTCTAAGTGCGTGCACATTACGTTTACACTGAGAAGGGGAAATTGTCCGCCCATCAAGATTATTAGTGTGACAGTACCAGAACATAATAGTGTTTGATATCTGGGCATCCATCTCGACCGTCGCCTTACCTGTGCTCACCATATAGCTGCCAAAATTACCCAGATCAAACTCAGGAGAGCACAGCTGTACTGGCTTATTGGACCTAAGTCAACCCTTGACTTAGAACTAAAACTGCTTTTGTATAAATCAGTATTGAAATCTATTTGGCTTTATGGTATCCAACTATGGGGAACAACCTCACCATCCAATGTAGAGAAGCTTCAAAGGCGGCAATCTAAACTTCTTAGAATAATAACAGGTGCCCCTTGGTATATGAGAAACAGTAACATCCACAAAGATCTAAAGGTGCCCCTAGTTCGAGAGGAAATAAAAAAGCAAGTGTCAACTACTTCTCTAGGATTACAGAACATCCCAACCGTCTTGTAAGAGACTTACTTGTATTCGAGGGTCACAGACATCTCAAGAGGGTTCAGACTACTGATCCGGTTAGATAAATTCACTTTTGACGAACAGTTTTAGTTGTATGTAACAGTGGCAATAAAAACTTTTATTTTTGTATTATTCTATGTTAAGATTTGAATACTTATTGTAAATTCCGAAAGGAAAGATTCAATAAATAATATATAAAAAAAACTTTCTTCTTGAATAAGACTACAGGTGAGCTCCACGGACCCGATGATGGTTCGATTACACCGCTCCTACTCATTTCGTCGACTAGCTCATTACGCTTCCCCAGCGGTATGCTTCTGGGTGCCTGTTTTATCGGTCTCACTTCGCCAGTATCAATTTCATGTTTGACCATGGCTGTTCTTCCTTATCTTTTATTACTCGTTGCGAAAACGCAAGCATACTTCTTTAGCATCTTTTTGGCTTTATTTCTCTCTGGAGCTGCTAAACCTGCTACCCATTTCTCCACACTTACACTAAATTCCTGTTGGTCCTTGGCTGACATTTCGACCGGTTCTGGCAATTGTTCGTTGTTTATTACCGCCTCTACTGGAGCACATTGACCCCCCTCTGAGTTTTTACAGATGACTTTTTCATGGCCTGATAGATTTAGCACTCTCACTGGGACTATTCTCTGTTCGGTGGATTTGATGAGGGCCTTTGCTGATAACAAATCCGTTTGAATTTCTGTTGGTTCCACAACCCACAAGCGGTTTTCTTCACAATGATTCACTCTGAGGTGATCATTTCTTTTGCTCGATAGCAAGTATCCTTCTGGCGTGCACTTGATGCTTGTATCCGATGTCAAGAGGTATCTCCACATTTCGCCAACTCATCTGTTGCCCCATATTCAAATTGATACCATGGGCTATCATAAAGTCGGCACCAATGATAACTTCGTCCACAATATCGGCAACAACAGTTTCTTTGGGAATGACCGCCCTTTCCACAGTTGAAGCATTTAAGTTTAGTCTTTTGTCCGTTTCCTCCCAAAACTTGCTTCAACATCTCTTTTAGTTTATTTAACAGGCATTCTTCTTACTCCACGACTTCCATTCTTCGCACTTTGCTTACTTGTGGTCTAGAAATAGCGCGAGCGGTCTCCTGGGATAGTGCGAAGGCACTATACAAATGTTGTCTTCTCTGTGGAGCATACCACAAGTTTGATGTCAGGGTCGCGTATGCCATTAACAAACGCCTCGGTCTTAAAGTTGTCTATCAACGGGTGGTTTTCTCCTGGGTATGTAAGCTGCACCAATCTCCCGACCTTCATTGCAAAGGCTTGAAGCGACTCATTAGCCTTTTGCGCTCGGCACCTTAACTCCATGCGGTACAGTTCTCATTTATGCTCGTTACCGAATTTGCGCTGTAACGCCACCATTAAGTCGTTGTAGTTGTTTCTACGGCTGGCTGGCATGTTCTCTAGTATCTCGGTTGCTACACCTTTTAACGCCAAAATTAGTTCCAACGCCTTCTCTCCATCGTCCCATCCGTTCCTGCTGGCTACTGTCTCAAATTGGAATTTGAACACGGATAGGGGTGAGCTTCCATCAAAGCAAGGTGGTCTTATCCTGCCGGTACTTTCTGACACGACTCGCACTGGTTCTGGTCGCTGGCTCTGGAGGTTGATGAGCTTTTCCTCCATCATTACGAGTTTTCCGTCGACGGTCCTTCCCAAATCGTTCACTTTTGTGTCAACGGTCTTTTCCAAATCTGCCACCTTTACCTCGATACTGGTAATTCTTTTGCTGAATGACTCGCGTATTTCCTGCAGCTTCTCTGTTGTCGCTTCAAATAGCTTTTGGTTTGCTGCATGCATTTTTTTCATCATTTGTTCACTATCTTTTCGCGACTCTGCCAGCAGTTTCTGATTTTCAGCTCTAGAAGATTCAAATAGCTTCTAGTTCTCCGCTCTAGAAGCTTCCTGTACATCAGCCAGAAGTTTCTGGTTTGCTACTTGCATTTTCTCATTTTCGGCTCTAGAAGCTTCTTGTACATCAGCCAGAAGTTTCTGGTTTTCTGCTCTAAATGCTACTTGCATTTTCTGCATCATAGCAACTAGCATCGAATTTATGTCAACACCGCTAGGGGTCGCAGGGGCCTGTATCTCTCGTTCCTCCTCATCCTCGAACTCGTAGGACTCGATGTCGATGCCCTGAAGCTGAAGTTGTTCTCTTAACCGCCTCTGCAGTTCATTCTTTGTGCCCGCTGTTGGCAGCTCCAGTTTACCCAACTCTCGTTTAAGCCGGTCCACTCTTAGTTCAGAGAGTTTCATTTTATTTTATTTATTTTTATTTTTTTTTTTTATTTTTTTATTTTTGGATTTTGCAATCCCACTTCTGACACCAATTGTTACGTTTTTACCTTTTTAAAAACGTTTAAATATGAGTTCGTTAATTGCAAACCAAGTAAAAACAAATAAGTGTTTTATTTTAATTAAACTCTCTTTATTGTCCACACTTTCTTATATGCCACTGTTCACACTTAACCAAAACAACAATAATTACTTGCTATTATTCACACACAACTATTCGCTATACTGCTCACAACGGAT
This sequence comes from Sarcophaga caerulescens, assembly GCA_927399465.1. Taxonomy (NCBI): domain Eukaryota; kingdom Metazoa; phylum Arthropoda; class Insecta; order Diptera; family Sarcophagidae; genus Sarcophaga; species Sarcophaga caerulescens. Next base: position 88,800,003 of record OV656872.1, on the reverse strand, counting down.
ATCTTCGAACCACAACTTTTTACTTCGCACGCAACTTCACTCAAGACTGACTCAATTATAACTAACTCACTGCCTGCCTTGTCTCGCCTTTTTATATGCGAACGTCTTCAGTCTGATGATGGTTCTCGAGGTAGAAGGTTCGCGTTCTCGCGTTCTCGAGAATTCTTTTGCGACTACATTGTTTATTGTTGCTGGTTTATTTAGAAGATGTTCGATGTATTTGTTAATGTGTATTTGTGTGTTGTGTACACATTGCCTCTTGTTCGTTGTGCCTGCGTTTTCTATCTCTTTCATGCTCATGGTCTTTGTTTTTGTGGCTTTTGCTTATTGTTTTCATTGTTAAACGATATTAGGTCGTTTCGTTTGTTCTTGCGTAACAATATAATTAAAATCATAAATCATATTTTTAGAAGATATTGATAGGACTGGAAATATATCAGAAAGTACACATACCCCTGATATAGATGTCGCAGATATATACGATGAAAATAAAGAATATTTTAATGAAGGCACCGATTGTTTTACGTCCAACAATGTGCCAATTGAATTAACATCAAGTCGATATTTTGTTGGTTACATAGCTCAACGAATATCTTGCGTTAAATGTCGTGTGGATATAATCAAACCAGCGCAAATTTTGTCATATCCTTCAGAAATGTTCGTTTATGCAAAAAATTATATAAAAGATTCCGACTTTGGAAGTTTGTGCGCTCCATCTGATTTATTTTTTGAAGTTTGCAAAATTCATATAAGTCTTCGAAAAAATTTTTTTAGAAAATAAATCTACAAAAAACATAAAAACATTTGTAGTTGGCCAAAAAATACAAAAAATGCACAAAAAATACAATTTATTCCTTGGTTTGATGAAAATAACGAATGTTATAAACACAGAATGGAGATGCTTAGTTTACTAATTGTTGTTTTACTACGGAAGCATTCCACATGGGAAACATACAAATTCAAATTATCCAGTATGGAAAAAGTTAAAATTTTGAACCATTAAAATGATAAATAAATTTAATAAATACTAAACAAAAAAAGCATTCGTTTTATTACAACTTCATTCTATACAAAAATAGACACATATGGTAAATACATACATACATAATTGAATAGTAATATATAATTCGGTGCGAATCGATATAATTTCATTTCTACAACAATAAAACACATATTCTCACCCTACAATAAAACAAACGGTAATATTTGTTTTCCACAGGCTATTTGCACATACATTTTGTGAAAACAAAAAATCTTTCAGTTTGTTTATTATTTTATTTGGCAATGTATGTATACATACATGCACACACGTATACACGCATATGAGAATAAGTTGCTTAGAGAAAAGAACAATACGTTCTCTAAGTATAATAAGTTCTCTGAGTACAATAAGTGTACTAAGTCTTTTTTGTTTTCTTTCTCTCAGTTAACATGAGAGTGAGAACGACGATTCAGTTTTCCCTGTTACCTACCCCCCTCATAGGAAAGAAGCACAAAATTTTGTCAATTTTAAATACACTGTGTGCAACATCTTTACATATTTATAGTCTTTGGTCAAACAATAAAAACGATCATACATACATAATCGTACATACGCATATACATACGTACGATGAGAGCAACACATTGTTACGCTCTTTGTTTGTGTTTATTTTTCTTCTGTCTTCCCTCCCTCATCAAGAAATGATTTTTAAAAAAGGTTTTGGTGAGAGCGGGTCTTACTGGTACATCCCGCCATAAGAAATTTTACTTCTACATGATGCGCATTCTTTATATCCATATTCTTTGATATAACCTACTTAAAACCAATTCAAAAAAGGTTTTAAGATGGTTTTAACACAATAATTTTGTATGGTAAAACCACTGAAAACACTATAAAGTAGAAAAGTTAAATGTAAATAAACATTTATTTTGTGTTAAAAAAGGGAAAATTTGAAAATTTCTTCAATGAAAATTTTAAAAATTCGTAAATATTTAATTATTAATCGAAATGTGTGTGGTTTTTGGTCACAATGAATATAGTTTCTTGTGCAAAAGGTAAGTAAGAAGTTAAATATAACAAGATCAAATAAGACATATTGCTCATAAATTTTTTTTCTTGCAGAACTTTGTGTATATTACCAGTATTTATTAATTTCTTGAACGAAAAGGTAAAAAAATAATATTAATCGAACTCTTAGCAATTTCCCTTCAAAAAGAAAAAAGTTCTGTGCGCAAAAGGTAAGCAAAAAGAAAAATATAACAAAATATATACTCATAACATTTTGTTCCAGGAATTTGTGAATATACCTCTAAATTGGTTAAATACTAAGTTAGTGACGATTGATGAAAGGTGCCACCAAATACAATGGTTCCGAATTACGTTTCCCTAATAAAATGGTTCACCTCCTTACAAAATTATTCTATTATTCTACCAAAATATGATCAACTTCTACCAAAATAGAATAATAAAAAACCCATCCCGAAAACTAACAAAACATAAACAAAGCAGACAGAATCAGAAAGGGACAGAAATACTTTTTGGTAATATTTGCTGTCCCTTTACATTTCGCCAGTAAACTGTCAAATTCCGTTTCCTCTCTGGTTACTCGGTGGTCAGTATGTGATTAGCAAATAGAGAATTCTTCTAAAAAGTGCGATTTAAGCACCTAAAGTTTGATCGTTGTTAATAAGTATCGCAACTAAAATTGATAATGCCGTATTATCAGTTAAAGTTTGATGTTATTTAAATAAATATTTAAAAACAAATGAAGTCGCCGTGATCTAGTAGGTAGTGTGTTGGCTTATAAGACGTAAAGCCCGGGTTCGTATCCCAGGTCAAGCATCAAAACAAACTATGAAAAAAATATTTCTTCGGCGATTTCCTCTTAGCAGATTTCTGAAAAAGTTTCTCAAAAATCTGTCGTTCGGAGATTTTAAATATGTAATTAATAATAAATCCAATCTTTAAAAAAATTGGACCTTTTATTTCCTTTTTCATATATAAATAAAAAAATTAAAGTGAAGTGATTAATTTTAAATACTTAAATAATAATTTCTATCTATAGATTAAAAGATATAAGTTAACAGGGCATCGTGATATATATATACCTACCTAACATATAAATTAAAAATGTCTTAAATAGGAACAATTTCGTGATAATAAATTTTTATAGATTTTATTTAAAACAAATTATAAACAAATGCAAACCAAATATTTGAACAAAACTAAATTTGTTCCTGGTTACAAATTTATTATAATGCATAAATCAATCAGACACCTCATCCAATCCGGAATATTTGTTAGAAGATTGTAAATCCTAAAACAAAATAAAAAAATCACATTAGAGCAATAATGTTTAATATTATTCTTTCTTAAAGTAAAGGATATTATCCATTTTACTTCTTTAAATTATATTAATGCAATAATAATAAACTATTGTATTCAATTAAAAATTTTATCACCTCGAAATTGTTTTCATTCAAAATCCTTATTATTTATTTTCTCGATGTTTTATACAACAAGACCTATAGTCTTATAAATACAGCACAGAACTATTAATTTGTTCACAATACACAAATGAAATAAAAATTCAAACTATAATAACAAGAAAAATAATAATATCCATTTCGTGGTTTCAAAAGTATGGGACTGGAATTCAACATCTGTCAAACTAAGTTGTGAAACCAATTTTTTTCTTTTCAGTTGAAAGTCTGACATTGACGAAAATGGATCGCTTAACTATCACACAACGCATAATAATTATCAAAACCTACTACAAAAATGGTGATTCTGCCACAGCCACGTATCGTGCGTATCGGCAAATTTTCGAACAAAATTTTCTTCAGCGATGAAGCACATTTCACACTCGGTGGGTATGTTAATAAACAAAATTGTCGTAAGTATGTTAATAAACAAAAATGTCTCAAGTAATTGAAGAGAGGCCATTACATCCAGAAAAAGTCACTGTTTGGTGTGCTCTTTGGTCCGAAGGTGTGATTGGACCTTACTTCTTCGAAAACGACGATGGAACGACTGTCACCGTCAATTCGGAGCGTTATGATCATATGATAACCGACTTTTTTTGCCTGCTATTGAAGAATACGACTTGGAGAATATGTGGTTTCAACAAGACGGTGCCACATGCCACACAACTCGAGCAAATATGGCTTTATTGCCGCGTAATTTCTCGTCGTGGCGATATCAACTGGCCACCAAGATCATGCGATTTGACACCATTAGACTTTTTTGTGGGGCTAAGCGAAAGACCGTGTTTATGCAAATAAACCTTCAACTCTTGAGTACTTAAAAACCAACATTCGTCAAGTTATGGCTGAGATACCGCCCAATATGTGTCAAAAAGTGGTCGAATATTATCTCAAAAGAATCAATGCTTGAAACACTTCGCGTGGAGGTCATTTAAATGATGTAGTGTTTCACACATAATGTCAACGTTCAAACTTTACAATAAAAAAGAAATATCATGAATAAAATATTTTATATGTGTTTTATTTACGTTTACTTTTGAAACCACGAAAAGGATAACCCGGTACAAGCGTCGTTTAAATTTGACATTGACAGAGGGCGAAAATGTGAGCGTGTTCTCGGAATTGGCAGAGAAACTGGCAGAAACCGATATAGTTATACAGGAGGAACTGTTAAATATAATGTTGCTTTCCAGCCTGCCTAGCAATTTTGAACATTTTGTTATTGCCATCGAGACGCGAGATACTCTGCCTAGTTTATCAGTCGTAAAGCAAAAATTGTTTGAAGAGAGCAACAGGCATAAAGAGAAAGACAAACGCGAATCAGCAGGTAACGCCCAACAAGCTTTTGCGATGAATTCCCAGAAGAACAGAAGCCAAAGAGAAGCAAAAATTATCAAAAACAAATTCAAAGGCAAATGCTACAATTGCGGCCTGACGGGACACTTCGCGAACAAGTGTGTTAAACCAAAAAAGGAACGTACACAACTTTTGCATGCTGTTACACATACTACGACAAGAGGTGCAGCGTGGTGCGTCGACAGCGGCGCAGCTGCACATATGTGTTGCAACAAAGCCATGTTTAAAGATTTTCAACAGCATGATGAAACCATTTTGTTGGCAGGTGAACATCAAATAAGAGCCAAAGGAAAAGGTGATGTAATCTTAACAAATACACTCAAACCTCGTTTTATGCGAATTTATTTTATGCGAATTCAAATTTATGCGGTTTCAAAATTCTCAAATTTTTTCTTTGCAAAAACGATTTTAAGGAAATATTGAATGTTGAAATCCAAAGAAATGTGTTGTTCGTAACAAAGTTAATACTATCTTTAAATATTTTCAGCATTTCCGGTTCTGATGTATGAAGTATTATTCAAATGCTATAGACGTGGAGTAATATTATATTATTATTTTATTGAAAAATTATGTATTTTCTTCATTATTTAGAATTTTGTATTAGTTTTTGTTTATTTCCTATTTTCTATGGTCTCAGCAAGGGATTCATTTTTTGTTGATTTTTTATATGCGACTTTATTTGAATTTTAAGGGTTAAATTTGAATTTATGCGCTTTTTTATTTAAATCCCTATTAGTGGATTTTGAATGAAGCTAGTGTATTGTTTTATGCGAATTTGAATTATGCGATTTTTTGCGAAACGAATTAATCGCATAAAACGAGGTTTGAGTGTACTAATGGTCTGCCAATAAAATTTCAGAAAGTTCTCTTTTCCCCAGAATTACAAATGAACTTTATATCTGTCAGCCGCGTCAGGGCTAACGGTTACTTTTGATTCAGCGGGTGCTGTTATGCGACGGACTGATGGTACAGTCGTGTTAAAGGCCGAAAGGCAAGGTAATTTGTTTTTGGCGAATACAAAAATTGAACCACTTTTTGCGGCAACTACGTCAGATCAGGTGTGGCATGAGAGATTTGGCCATGTTAACTACAAATCTTTGGGCCAATTGTCAAATAAGTCAATGGTTACCGGTATGAAATTGAAGAGTGATAAGTCGAATTTAGCCCAGTGTGGAACATGCATGGTCAGCAAAATACATGTAAGCTTATTTCCTAAGGAGTCTATAACGAGGACAAACACCCTGTTAGAACTCATACATAGTGATGTGTATGGCCCGTTCAACATCAGCTCACTAGGTGGCTCTAGATATTTCGTCACTTCTATTGACGATTACTCCAGACACATTTTCTGAAATCAAAAGGCGATGTTTTTCAAAAATTTAAAGTATTTAAACAAATGGTTGAGAAACAAACTGGTCATAAAATTAAGATGATCAGGAGTGACAGCGGCCGTGAATTTATAAATAAAGATTTTAACCTTTTTCTGGAAAATGAAGGCATTACCACGCAACTTACGGTACCATACACACCGCAAGAAAATGGCGTAGCCGAACGAGCCAATCACACTTTGACTGAAATGGCCCGTGCTATGATGGTGCATGCTAACGTTCAACGAAATTTATGGGCTGAGGCGATAAACACGGCAGCCTATCTGCTTAATAGATGTCCAACGAAAATCTTGGGTGACAGTACACCACATGAAATCTGGTACAACCGCAAGCCAAATGTGCAGCATCTAAGAATTTTTGGTTCCCATGCAGTGGCTCTTAATAGGACTTATACTCATAAATTGGAAGCGAAAGGAGAACATTTTATATTAGCTGGTTACTCCCAAGTAGCCAAAGCTTACCGTCTATATGATAAGAACAGCCGAAGAATAATAGAACGTCGTGATGTTCTTTTTGATGAGAGCATCTTTAATGGCAGAAGCGATGAGAAAACAACAAAACCTGACGATGACTATTTAATGATTGAAGTCTCACAATCTGATATACAAGGGGTAAAGAAATCTACGTCTGATGAGCAATCCGAATTAGAAGACGGTGAGCATAAAGAGGAGTCAATCTCAGACGATTCTGATTTTGCTGGTTTTGAAACGGCTGAAGAAGCCGATTCAAATAAGGAGGATTATATTCAGAAGGAGACTGTTGGTGGTTCAAAATATAGAAGAACAAAGATTGTAAAAACTGGCAAACCTGGTAGGCCACGTAAGTACCATACCCAATTACATAAAATTATTGAAGAAGTACCAGAAAACTTGCATCAAGCCCTTACCAGTGTAAATAGTGATAAATGGCGCCAAGCTGTGCATGCCGAAATGTCATCATTGCGTAGAAATGGAACTAAGTCGTTAGTGGACCTCCCAGAAGGTGCAAGGACAATTAATTCAAAATGGGTATTTGCTTTAAAGAAAAATGAGCTTGGGCAGATCGAGCGTTTCAAAGCTAGGCTTGTCGCAAAGGGTTGTAACCAGAAGTTTGGCGTAGACTACAATGAGACTTTTTCTCCTGTGGTCAGGTACTCTACTATACGCTTAATTTTGGCACTGGCGGTATATTGGAAAATGCATCTGCATCAAATCGACATTAGTTCAGCCTACTTAAACAGCGAAGTGCACCACGAAGTCTATATGCGACAACCTGAAATGTTTGTGGATTCTGAGAATCCACAGAAATCAAATTTGAGAAAAATCAATTTATTAATAAATCTATAAGTAAAGCCAGAGACCAAAAACAAATGTACGTCCTGTACGACATCGGAGCCTTCCTTCGTCTATCAAAATACTTCGCATTGTAATCCTGTAGTCTTCCCTGTCTCTCAGCAGCTCCTAACCTAATTGCAGCTAGGTCCTCCCGTTTCCCGCTATTATCCCCAACCAGATAATCCCTAAGTAAATCGACAACCTTCCCCCGTTGCCCTACTCCAAACAGCACCACACTAGGATTCTGTCCAATCGATCTATGCACGCTATTATTGAGAGAAAACTCGACCTGTTCAAGTACCCTGTCCCAAAATACGCCCCTTTGCGGATCCACCAGTTTCGCCAACATCGGCCCAAGCGATCTATTCACCCTCTCCACCTGACCGTTCGCCCGAGGCGAACCAGTCGCGACCAGTATGTGATTAACATTATTCTCCTTCATAAAGTCCGAAAAATCCTTAGAAGTGAAGCACGTCCCGCGATCACTTATAATCCGCCTAGGTCGACTATACGCCCTAAAGTAGTCCCCTAATGCCCTCGCCGGATAAAGCCTAAAAAAATTTCGTACACGCATCAACTATAACCAAAACATGTTTCATCGCCCTACCATTGTCCACAGGGCCAAAATGGTCAATATGAATGGTGTCAAACGGAAGCTCTGGCTTCGGGATGCTGTGTAAAAATCCTTCCTCCTTGCCATGCTTCTCGGAATAAGCAATGCAATTCATGCAGTTACCAATGTGTGTCATAATCTTTGCCCTCATATTAGGAAACCAATAGTTCTCAATATCAGCTCACTCACCTTATCAATTCCAATGTGGCAAATTTCGTTGTGATATTTATACAGAACGTGACCCTCCATTTCCCTCGGGACATAAAACAACAAATTTCCATCGTTGGCCTTTCTGTACACTACACCATTTCGCATCTCATAAAGGGAATGTTCAGACTTCTGGAGATCATTTCGCAATTCCCCCAATTTCGAGTCCCTGTTCTGGCAGATAATCAAATTATCCTCAAACGTATTCCCCCCAATTACCACCACATTAGTACACCTGCTGAGCGCATCAACATGCTGCATCCTGTTCCCTGACCGATACTCCAGCACGTAATCAAAATTCTGTAACTCCAGAGCCCATCTGGAAATCCTCGGATTAAGCTCCTTCTTACTCAGAGTCATAGTCAGTGAATTACAGTCCGAAACAATTCTAAATCGCCTTCCCTGTAGGTATATGCGAAATCTCCTTAAAGCGTAAATTATAGCCAACGTCTCCAATTCGAAGCTGTGGTATTTCGACTCAGTGTCCGTAGTCCTCTTCGAAAAATAAAATACGTGATGAAACCTACCATCACCTTTCTTCTGCAATAAGACAGCCCCGAAACCAACAGAGCTTGCGTCGCAATGAAGCTCCGTTTCGTCCTTTGGGTCAAATAACGCCACTACCGACGACTCCATCAACCTTGCCTTCAAAACCTCAAAAGCATCGAGTTCAATCTTCCCGAAACAAAATTCCCTACCCTTTCTCGTGAGATCGTATAAAGGCTTTGCCAATATTGAAAAATCCTTGACAAATCTTCTAAAATACGAGCATAACCCCAAGAAGCTCTGTACCGAATGTGGTTTATCCGGTACTGGAAAATCCCTAATCGCCTTCAACCCCTTATCGTCAGCCCTGATACAATCACCATCAATCGTATAGCCCAGATACTTAACCGAAAATATTCACATTTATCGTTCCTCAACTCCAAGTTATTCTCCACCAATCTAGTAAAAACCTCCTTCAAAATTTCAAAGTGTTCCTGCACCTCAACCGTCGCAATCATAATGTCATCCAAATATATTATGACCTTACCATCCCTAACCATGTCAGCGAAAGCCTTGTTGACGAATCTCTGGAACACCGAAGGAGCATTCTTCAAGCCGAATGGCATCCTCAAAAACTCAAACTGGCCCAAAGGTGTCACGAATGACAGAATCAGGATGAACAAAAACATGAAAAAAACCGTCCCTCAAATCCAATTTCGTAAAAATCCTCCGGCCTGAAAGTCTATCCAATAAATCGTCAATCAGTGGAATAGGATAATTGTCCTTCACAGTTACCTTGTTCAAAGTCCTGTAATCCACACACATCCTCAAGTCTCCTGTCTTCTTCCTAACCAAAACAATAGGTGAAGCATATTCCGACTCGCTAGGTCTTATATATCCCTTCTCCAAATACCGATCCAAGAGTATCTGTAACTCCGTCCTTTCCGCATATGACAGCCTCCTAGGTCCACAATTAAAACATTTGTCATCACTCAACCTCAACTTAATCTCACTGTATACGCGAGGTCTAGTAGGACGCACGGGCCGCACATAATAATCACAGTAAATGTGCCTTAATCTATCCTTTTCGACAAGTCCTATACCATCCCCTATCACCAGATCAAAGTCACCAGCCTCACCAACATCAACAGAAAGAATCTTCCTACAGAAATCCTCATCACCATCCATGTGTTCCAACTGCCCCTTACTATCACCTCCAATGCCACCCCCCAATACAGGCCCAGAATCAACGGACCGAATCCGCCTACAAAAATCGTCCCCACTATTCACTCTTCCCTTCGCATCCTGCGACACCAATCTAAAACCCCCTTTCAATAAAAAATCCCGTCCTAACACACACTCATATGACGTAGTGCCATCTGACACAACCAACATGTCCAGTTCAACAGTCCCATCTCCAACACTCACGAAACATTTAAATTTTCCATAAATGTCCAATTTGGACCAGTTTATTCCAAAAAAATTTCCATCAGTATACGAAAGATTCTCCAACTCAACAAATTTCAAAATACTAGACCTCCTTACGAAGCTCACCACACTGGCAGAGTCCATCAGGCATTCTAGAGTAAATTCATTGTCAAAACTATTATATAAAGAAAACTTAAAGTATCTTACATATTCACTATCATCTACGAGATGTACCGCTGGTTTCCTCTCTGGACAGCTCGCTACCTGATGATCTAATTTTCCGCATCCATAACATGCCCCCATCTGACGCTTAGGCTTCTGGCAACTAGCAGCAAAGTGCTCAACAGAATTACAATTGAAGCATCTAAAATTGTTAGCATTGCCACCTTGCGCCCGGTCCAACCTTTTCTGCATTGCATTTAGCTGAATTTTTGAGAAAGCTTGTAGTAACTGCGTTTTACTGGTGTAGCATTGTAGACTAGCTTGGATCCGTAATTGTTTGTCTGGGATACCCTCTATTATATACTCAATGAGTTCATCCTCCTCAATTCCGACCTTATTTGACAGCAACACCTTCTCTTCGTAATATTGGATGAATGATTCATCGTATCTCCACCGACGGGCTTCAAAATTTTTTCGCATAACAAGTGTTCACACGAGTGAACAAATTAACTCAACCCTAATCCTGCCTTCCAATATCCCTTACACACATAATGACAATAACATCTCCAACACACAACAACATTCACATACAGAAACATCACCAACATAATGGTTGAAACATCATTTTCGTTTACATAGATCAGTTGACTATCGATCATTGAACAACACAAAGCAAGAACCCAACAATCCCTACTAAAATATTATTATTTCAAATTGTTTAATGATGGATGTTGTGTGTTGCGCTGGTTCGTCTTTTGATTTTTATTGTTTTTATGATTCTTTTAATTTTGTTTGTGTTAAAATAAAAATGCCTTTGGTTTTGTTTAAATTCAATTTTTGTTTGTTTTATTTGTTTTGTAATTTTATTCTGTTCAGTTTTTTTCTTTTTTTTTGTACAATGTTTTTTGTTCACAATTTTATTTATTTCAATTTATATCTGTCTTTATTTGTTCACACTTTTTGTTTTAATTTCCAATTTGTTTCACTTTTTTTTTTTTTTTTGTTGGGTCACAAAGTTATGTTTGTTTTATTTGACTATCGAAACAAGAGTGAGTGTCTATGCAAAAATATTTTTATGTTAAGTTGTAATGAAAGAATAAAATGTTAAGAAGAATTCAAGACAAAGCAAAGATATGAAAAAAAATAAAAGAGAGAAAAAAAGAACCGCTAACTAATTTACAGGGTGTTCCTTCCTGATGTGAACGTTGAACATTCCGGCCCCCATGCCTCGGTGAAATCTACCACAGGTTTTGAATGGGTCCTGAAAATAGATATCCCAAGGCACTTTTTTCGGCAACAACTTGACCGACCTCTGTATTGATGGCTCCGTCTCGACGTATATTGAAGTAAATATCACTGCCAATTTCCACTTCAACAATAGTGTTGGACTGAGGATCTATATCAGCCAATGAGTTGGGCGTGAAATCTTCTGTTGGGTCAACGGATATGGGTCTAGAATAGGGCTTCTTTGGAAGTAAATCCGTCATAAGGGCTGTTACTTGGATCGACCATTTATTATTTACGTTATGGGATCGCAAATCAAAAACAGCAAACTCATAAGCGTACTTTATGACGGTTTTGATGTTATATTTTTCGACAAATGATCTAGATACTCTGGACGTTGTTAGGGATCGATTGATGATGGCCCGTGTGCTGATCCAAGTATCAGCATTTCCAGTGTAGACTTTAATGGAGGCGGTGGGAACGAAAACCAGGTTCCAATTGAACAAAGGTGTTTCCGGGTCGATTTGTTTCGAAGGCCGTGTGTCGGCTCGTTTTAAATGCTGTTGGTCGGCTCGTTTTGAAGGCTGGGGATCGGGGCGTCTTGATGGCTGCGAGTCTTTCAATTGCATTGCATCATGAAGTAGTGTATTATGGCTTCTCTGGCAGATATGACACCCTTTTTCATTTTTGCAGTCTTTGGTTTTATGAGATCTTGCAAGACAGTTCAGACAATATTTTTTGACGACCATGAGGTCATATCGTTCTGTCGGATTGTAGCTTAGGAATTTCCTACAGGTGCGAATCGGATGATCTTTAAGACAGATGCCGCACGAAAATAGCCAATGTTCGGGTCTTTGTTGTTGTTGGGATGCCATACCTGTAAGTGTACAATTAGAACAATGTTAGTGTATGTAAATGATTAGAAGTTATATTAATTTGAAATTAAAACCACAATTTTGGTAATTGGTCTGGTGATGACTCCATTTTTTGTTTTGATGTCGACAACTCTACAGTTCTGGTCAGGTCCAAGATATGTTTTGATGATTCGACCCATTTGCCATTCATTGGGTGGCAAGTTGTTGTTTTTGATGACTACCAGGTCGTTGATTTTAACGTTGTCCCTCTGAATCTTCCATTTGTATCTGCGTTGAAGTTCAAGCAAATATTCGGACTTCCATCTTTGGCAAAATGAGTGGTAGATGACCTTCAAGCGTTTCCAGCGGTTGATAAGAGTCAGATTTTCACTGCTTACATCTGGTTCAGCTGGGGTCAGTAATGCACTACCAATAAGGAAGTGTCCAGGGGTTAATGGATTAAGGTCATTTGGGTTATCGCTAGCAGGACTTAAGGGTCTAGAATTTAGGCACGATTCTATTCGAGTAAGAATTGTAGATAGCTCTTCAAACGTGAATTTTAAGTTCGGTATCATTTTTTTGAGGTGTGTTTTTAATGATTTTACACCGGCCTCCCAAAGGCCGCCCATGTGTGGGGCTCCTGGAGGAATAAACTTCCAGTTTAGGTTTTGATGACTAAAATGATGGATCACTTGATTTTGAAGAGTCTTTATAAATTCTAGACGGTCTTTTCTGAGTAGTTCTGCTGCTCCGACGAAATTTTTCCCATTATCCGAATAAATGAGTCCGGGACATCCTCGTCTTCCTATGAAGCGGGAAAATGCTGCTAAGAACGATTGGGTCGATAAATCACTTGCTGCTTCAAGATGTACAGCTTTTGTGGCGAAGCATACAAATATGCAAATATACCCTTTTGTAATGAGACACGCTCGGCCTGTGAAATTTCTGATGTCAAAAGGTCCTGCGTAGTCTAATCCAGTTGTAGCAAAAGGTCTTGATAAAGTTGTACGTTCTGGTGGTAATGAAGCCATGATTTGATTTTGTGTGTGTTTTTTGTACAAAACACAAGTTTTACAATTGTGAATTACGCTTTTGACCAAGGGTTTCAATCTGAATATCCAATATTCTGTGCGTAAGACTCGAGTCATTAGTTGGTTTTCTCCATGAAGAGTAATTTTGTGTGTAAATTCCACTAAGAGTTGTGATAGCTTCGAGTTATGTGGTAGCAATATTGGGTAACGCTCATTGTAGGTTAATGCAGGTGATTGCGCGAGTCGCCCATTGGCTCTAATAATGCCATGGCGATCCATGAAGGGATTTAAGGTCAAAAGACTGCTAGTTGGGGATATTTTCTGCTTAAGTTTCAAATGTTTGTACTCATCTGGAAAATGATTTTGTTGAGTCCATATGATGAGTCGCTGTTTGACGAAATCTATTTCTTCTCGGGTGATTTCTGCGGAAGATACGCGAAGATGGGATCTGTTGCTTCCAGTATTTCTCCATAATCGTATGACATAAGCGAGCACTCGATAAGCGCGTGATAGATCTGAGAATCGATTTAATGGGTCTTCGCGTGTTGTGGTTGTAAATGCTTTTACAGTTTTAGCTTCTAGGTTTGTGTCACCTGTTTGTGTTGGTATCGGCCATTGATTTTTAGGCAATTTTAACCAGGAGGGTCCAAACCACCATAGGTTGTGGTTTTCCAGTTCCTGTGGAGTACATCCTCGGCTGGCTACATCTGCTGGGTTATCTTTTGAATCGATGTGTTGCCAATTTTGATTTCCAACCTTATCTAGGATTTCAGAAACACGATTTCCAACGAAAGTGTTCCATGAGCAAGGAGGTTTCTTTAACCAGGACAGCACGATTGTTGAATCGGTCCAATAAAATGTCTTGATATTTTGAAGTTGAAGATTTGGTATTATTCCACATGCAAGGTTTGATAATAATACGGATCCACAAAGTTCTAAGCGGGGCAAAGATATTTGTTTAATGGGAGCTACACGTGTCTTTGAAGCCAGAAGAAATGTGAATACTGAGTTTTCTGATTGTATTCGAACATAAAGGGCCGCTGAATAGGCTTTTTCTGAAGCGTCGCTGAAACCGTGAATCTCTACATTACAATTTGGGCTAAATTGGATCCAACGGGGAATTTTCAATATATTTATTGCGTGGCAGTTTTTTATGAATTTTTGCCACTGTATACAAGTCAAGGGTTTTAATATGTCATCCCAGTCAACTTTATCTAACCAAATCTGTTGCATAATTAATTTTGCTTCTACTATTATTGGGGCTATCCATCCACAAGGGTCAAAGAATTTGGCAATTATAGATAAAACTTCTCTTTTTGTGTAGTTTGCTTTTAATTCGACATCTGGTGCTGTAAACGTAAATGAGTCTGAAGAAATGTTCCATTTGATTCCTAGAGTTTTAGTCCCAGTGTTTTCTGACAAGTTTAACCAATCGAGAGGTAGTAGGGCCTCATTTGGTAGATCTTGTATGATTCGTGGGTCATTTGATGTCCATTTCATCAGGTCAAATCCGGCAGATTTCAAGACTGTTGTAAGTTCTTTTCTTGAGTTGATGGCGTCGATTAATGTGTGACCACCTGCTAAAACATCATCCACGTACATGTTTTGTTGTAGAGTTTTTGATGCGAGAGGGTGAGTTGATTTTACATCTTCTGCTAGTTGAAGAAGGGTTCTAATGGCCAGAAACGGGGCGCAGTTAACACCAAAAGTCACTGTCAGGAGTTCGTAATCCTCAATAGGATCCTTTTCTGTTTGCCGAAATAATATCCTTTGATATTTGGTTTGAGTCGAATCAATGAGTATCTGTCGATACATTTTTGTGATATCTGCGTTGTACACAAAACGGAAGAATCTCCACTTCAATATCAGATGCACTAAGTCCTGTTGAAGTATGGGTCCTGGATATAGTATGTCATTCAAACTCTTCTTGTTTGAAGACGGGCTAGAAGCGTTGAAAACTACTCTAAGTTTCGTTGTCAACAGTTCGGGTTTTATTACTGCATGATGCGGCAGGTAATAATTTGGGTTTGTGTTGATTTCCAGGGGAGAAATTTTCCTCATATGTCCTAACTCAAGGTACTCAACAATTACTTGGTCATATTGTTTTTTGAGTTCGGGTTTCTGGCTAAGCATGCGTTCCATTCTTAAGAACTGTGCCATCGCTATGTTTCTTGAAGTTCCTATTTCTTTGCTATTTTTGAAGGGTAGGGTAACTATATACCTTCCTTTGTCGTTTCTTCGTGTTGTCGACATGAAATTGTTTTCGCAAAATGTGTCCTCATCTGACCTCAAAACCTGTTTTGGGGTTTCCTCCACCTCCCAAAAGCGTGTGAGGATTCGGTCAAGGGACGTAGTGTTGAGTAGTGACACTGTTGTACTAGGTTGTGTCTTTGTTGAAATTGGTCCCCCCACAATCCAGCCAAATACTGTTTTTTGTGCCAAAAGGGATCCAATAGACCGCATCGGTGTGTCCATGCAATATATTGAGTGGCCCAAGTCGAGGCCTATAAGCAAGTCGATAGGTCTGCTTTGATTGAATTGAGGATCTGCAAGTTCTAATTTAGCAGTCTCATTGAAATATTGCAAATCTAAGGTTTGTGGTGGTAAATTAGATGGAAGCGTCTTCAAGACTGGTGCCCAGACTTCTAATTTAAATTGTGAATCCACCTTGGAGCAAAGATTGAATAAACATGCTTTGGTTGAAGTCTCTGAAACTGTTTGACTCAAGCCTGTAACATGTACTAAATTTCTCTTGGTGGGTAAATTTAGTTTATTTTTCAACTTTTCTGACATAAAAGTTGATTGTGAACCAGGGTCAATGATTGCTCTTGCCTGGTACTTTTCGCCTCTAGTTTCGATCAGTACAATTGCAGTAAATAACAAGGTTTCCTTCTCATTGGGAGATTGATTGAGATGTTTGCTCTCTTGCAGTGTCAAGGATGTGATATTTGGTATGGAAAAGCTTGATGCTGGTGTGGACTGTATATTGTTGTTTTGTGCCGCGATGCTCCTGCTAGATTGGGTCGCGTCACAATTCTGAACTAAATGTTGGGTTTCTGATCCCTTATGTAACAAAGTGTTATGTCTTTGCTTACATAATCTACAACTAAATTTGCTTTTACAATCCTTAACACTGTGGTCAATAGAGAGGCAATTGTAACATGAATTTGTGACCCTTACAATGTGAATTCTGTCGTTGACATTCTTCTCTAAGAACTTGGGGCAAGACCACAATTGGTGAGACTCCTTACAATGTTGGCATTTGTAATTTGAGTCTTGTTTCTGTGCCCTATTTGTATTTAAAAATTTTATATTTTTCAACCCAGTTTCATTTTGGGTCGTGTTTATGTGAAAAGTGTGAACTCGTTTTGGCCTAGATTTTAAATTATCCTTTCTTGATTGTTCCGTTTTTGTATTTGACTGTGTAATGGCCTCTATGGATTCTAGAGTCTTAGAACTGTGCGTCAAGAAAGTGTTGAATTTTTCCCAAGTCGGAACTTTTGTAATTTCCTGAAGTGAATTTTCAAATTCCTTTAAAAGAGTTCGAGGGAGCTTTGTTGAGCAAATATATACCAGGAGTGGATCCCATGTGGCGGTTTCTATACCTAATGCATTCAATGCCTGAATACATCCATTGACTGTTCGCTGAAGTTTTTGAATCGATGAGCCTGAGTCTTCAGCTACGTTCGGAAGATCAAATAAAATTTTTAATTGTTCATTTACTTGAATCCGATTATTTTCGTATTGGGCCACAAGATTTTTCCAGGCTATGTCGAAGCCCTGGTTGGTCAATGGGGCATTTGAAACTATTTTCCTAGCATCTCCTCCAGTCTTTTGTATCAGATGAAAAAGTTTCTCAATTTTGCTAAGTCTAGAATTATTTATGTATAATGCTGTAAAAAGATCGCGGAAGGTAGGCCATGTCAAAAAATCCCCATAAAATGTGTCCGTGTCGCAAGGTGGTAGCCGCACAAATGAGATGTCATGATTCTCCTGTGGTTGATTCTCAACAGCAGAAATCCGCTCTTCCTTCCTTGGATTCGATAGAGCTTGAATTTCCGCATTAATTGACCCTAAACACGTTTTGTAAGCAGAAAGAACTTTTTTATAACGATCCCGAAGCTTATTTTTATCGATGGGTTTTTCTTTCGAATCGTCTTTTATGTCCCTACACTCTTCATATGTCCTTTTGACCTGGGACCATATAGAGTCAAGTTCGACCCGAAGTACCTCAAGAGAGTGAATATTGTTCTCGGCCGCACTTTGTGTATAGTCCATTTCAAAATCCAACAGGTCATTTGTACAATTCACAAATTTATCGAGTGCCATTGTTATGGGTTAAAATTTAAATCGATAAAAATTAAGGATTAATTTGAGTCTAAAAAAGTCCCTGCTAGCGATTTCACAACAAGATATGTCAAAAATAATAATTAATTTCACGTTCAATTATTAGTATGGAGTTATTTTGTTTCCCCAGAAAATTATAAAAAAAGTAAGGGTGGTAACCCTTTTTTGTTATGTTCTTTTTCTTTTTATTTAACAGCGGCAAGAAAAAATATTTTCTAAAAAGAGCTATTACACTTACTTGTTGTTGTTGTGTCTTCTTTTGAACCGCTACTTTTTATTCTGGGTCTCTTGTTGTTTGTGTCTGGTGTTGTGTTGTTGGATCTTTTTCTCGTTCTTTCCACTTTGCTTGTGGATTCTATTTTTTTTTTCATAAAAAATTCAACTGTTTCTAAACCGTTATTTATTTTGTGCTTTTTTTAATATTTTTTAATTTTTAAGCGACTTTTTGTTATTGTTTTTAACACTGCACTTTCACTTTATACGGCTCGAAGTGGCCAAAAAATGTTTAATGATGGATGTTGTGTGTTGCGCTGGTTCGTCTTTTGATTTTTATTGTTTTTATGATTCTTTTAATTTTGTTTGTGTTAAAATAAAAATGCCTTTGGTTTTGTTTAAATTCAATTTTTGTTTGTTTTATTTGTTTTGTAATTTTATTCTGTTCAGTTTTTTTCTTTTTTTTTGTACAATGTTTTTTGTTCACAATTTTATTTATTTCAATTTATATCTGTCTTTATTTGTTCACACTTTTTGTTTTAATTTCCAATTTGTTTCACTTTTTTTTTTTTTTTTTGTTGGGTCACAAAGTTATGTTTGTTTTATTTGACTATCGAAACAAGAGTGAGTGTCTATGCAAAAATATTTTTATGTTAAGTTGTAATGAAAGAATAAAATGTTAAGAAGAATTCAAGACAAAGCAAAGATATGAAAAAAAAATAAAAGAGAGAAAAAAAGAACCGCTAACTAATTTACAGGGTGTTCCTTCCTGATGTGAACGTTGAACACAAATAAAACATAAAATATAAATTTTGTGAACGCTTATAAAATACTCAAAACCAAATATTGTGAACTAATATAACAATAATACAAATTGTGAATTTATATACAAATCCAATTAAAATACGCTTTATAACGTTTAAACTAAAAAACATTAACATTTATTATTTACATATATAGACACACATATAAGTATATATGCAATTAAAATATAAAAGGTTTGTGCACCCTAACCCCTCTTACCCTAATACTAACCCTACCCTATAACCCGTCTAAACATGGTCCTTCAAGGAAAAAGAAAGGACACCGACATACAAATATACAGTCCACATTAACCCATTGTGCATATTCTACCCCACCCTAGAAAATATAACCCATAAACCCCCCCAATTTGTGCAAATTTTACCCTAACCTAATTTTAAAATTTTAATAAAAATCTAAAGAGAAATTAAAGACAAAGGCAACAAAAGTGCAGTGCAGAAAATAAAGAAGTACAATTGAAATAGACAAACAAATTAAAATAAACACTGATACACTAACAAAAACAGTGAAACATAAATCACCCTATACTAAAAACACAACAAAATATCCTACAAACAAAACCAGTTTCGATAATCAACAACAAACATAAATAAATTTTGAACTAAACACAAGAAAAAGAAAATACTTAAATACATAATTCAGAAAACATAAATTAACAATTAACACAAACAATAATCACATAAGGTCACACTAAATAAAAAAGTGCATTAACAAAAACAACACACATATAAAACAGTAAAAAAAAGACATTGCAAGGACAAAAATTCTAATAGATTACATAGTTAAAATTGTCACACATATTAAAAGTGCAAAAATATAATCAAATTACATAGAACAGTTAAAATAAAAAATTAAAATCAAAAAGGAAGTACAAAAGTTCATAAAAAATAGAAACAAAATACATATTACATAAAGAAACAAATATTGTGCATTTTTGAAACAATACATAAACAAAATCAAAATTAAAGAAACACAAAAATAAAAAGTTAAACACAGTTCACAAAAAAAAAAAAAAAAAAAAAAAAAAAAATAGCAACAATATACACATAGTGACAAAAATTATAAAATTTAAAAATATCAAGTGCACAAACAATTACATTGCATTACTGGTCACTAACAATAAATCAAAAACAATTACAAATATAAGGGACTACTAACAAATTAACATTATTAACATTACACACAAACACAACACAACAAACATCACACAAAGAGGAATTGGAAAAAATTTGGTTTGTACCCTACCCTCAGCAGACAAGGTAAGTTGAAAATTTTCAATTTACATTTTTTATAACATTGTTATATATTTTATAACGCGAAAATTTTTGACGTGCGAAAACTTGCAATACCCATTTTCTTAGATAATATTTCCAAAATATTGTAAGGAACAAATATTGCCGTTCACTTTGTGTAGTGCAAGAAAAACACAAAGACTACCCAATAGGCAATTTTGTCTGCTAATTAAATTTATTTCGAAATTTGAAATAAATATTTTTTAAACCAAATTTACCCACGGTAAATCGATTTACTGTTGGAAATTACTCATTACTCCAATCCTCTGTGTATAAAATTATAAAGTAAAGATGTCGGAATTAAATCTTTAGCCGCCGATATAATGCGTTATATCCAAGAGGACTTAAGTGCCTTTGAAGAGGACTGTAAAGCCAGTCCAGAGAATTCTCAATCACTACCCGCATTGAGATTCATGAAGAATGAATTGGAAGAGTTGTGGCTGAATATTGACGGAAAATTCAAACAGATCCGAGAGTCGCCACAACTCAATAATCCGGAAATCTACAATTCCATAAATTTTAATGGCCTCTCCAGAAATGTGAGATCTGCCAAAAAAGTCTATAGGTCATCTATGATTTCCATAGATGAATCTATAGACAACTTTACCCAACCCAAAAATTTAAACCCCACCCAACCCGAACCCTCACAACCCACCCACTCAGTTGGATTTAACGTACCCCCTTGCGATATGCAAACTTTTAGTGGGGATTTCAAGTCTTGGGCCTCATTCAGAGACCTATTCAAAGCCATTTATGGCAATAATACCCGCCTAAGTGGAGTAGAAAAACTTTTCTACCTTAAAAATAAGACTAGCGGCGAGGCTAAAGAAATAGTCGACAACGCAACCTTAACTAATGACGGTTTTCTTATTGCATGGACCCAACTGGTAAATCAATATGAAAATAGAAGGATGCAAATTAATGCACAGATAAAAACGCTTCTAAATTTACCAGCGGTGAACACTATGTGCAGTGTTTCGATAAGAAAATTACAGAGAAAGATTAATTACTGTATTGCGAATTTAAATACATTGGAGATAGATACGGACAATTGGGATCCTATCATTGTATATCTCTGTTTAACTAAATTACCCAAAGAAACCCGAAGGGAATTTGAAAAAACCCTGAAAGATTGTGCCGAAATGCCTTCCTGGACAGATATGGATGTATTTTTAACAAATACATTCAAAGAACTCACTTCTGTCAATGATGTTCCTGAACCTAAACCTAACCCTAACCCAAACACCCACCCAAAACCCAAATTCCTCCAGGACATCAACAATCGATTTGACAGAAGGGTACAGACGTTCCACAATGTGACACGGAACAATTGGAAGGATAGCCGATCCACAAACAAATTCCAGAGCAAACCCTTGATTTCTACCCAAACCCACCCGAATACCCATAATTACTCTAGAACGCAAGAGAAACTCGATGGTTCAATGTGCAAACTGTGCAAAAATAAGCACACTTTGAAGGAATGCTCATCATTTACTTCCCTGGGAGTAAATGAAAGAATTGAATTTGTAAGAAAGAATGCAATATGTTATAATTGTCTGGCCATTAGCCATATAGTATCAGAATGTCGCAGTACATTTACATGCAGATACTGTGGCGGCAGACATAACACTCTATTACACAAACCCAACCCAAACACTAACCCACAAAATAACGATAAACCCTCTACGTCAAGTGCAATACAGTCTTTCTCTACCCAAACCCAATCAAGCAAAACCCAATTAAATGACAGAGCTAAATTATTAGGCACAGCTGCCTTGAATATTAAAATACACGGTGAGAATTTCCTGCTAGAGCGCTTATTGACCCAGCATCAGATTTTTCGTTTATTTCTGATAAGCTAAGGCGCAAACTACACTTACCCACCCTACCCATAGTTGCTGAAATCTCAGGCTTAAATGAGGTTGTTTCAGCACGATCGAACAAGAAGTGTGATATACATCTTGGTTCTAACACAAATAAGGAATTTTCACTGAATATTCAGGCAATTGTTGTAAAAACACTCACCCGAAATGTACCCACCCGAAACTTGAACCCTACTTTCATAAAAGAGTTGGAAGGAATCCCATTGGCGGATCCTAAATTTTATGAAAGCCGCCCAGTTGATATTATAATTGGTAGCGATTTTTACCCACAAATTATCGGAGCTGGTGTTAAGAAAGATATTCTTGGCACATTAATAGCTCAAGAAACTGAGTTTGGTTGGATTTTAACCGGACCAGTACAGTATTCTCACCCTACCCGAAGATTAGTTTCTTATTTCAGTTCTGTCAAGCTTGATAAACCCGCTGAACCCTATTTAAGTAACGAAAATATTACCCTAGCGAACCGATGGCAAAGGTTGAAAATTCAACACCATCAGTTTTGCAAAAGATGGAAGGATGGATATTTGGAAGAGCTCCATAGACGTTATAAATGGAAGAACCCTAAACGTCCGGTGGAAGTCAATGACATTGTCGTCATTAAACAGGACAATTTACGCTCGATTGAATGGTTACTCGGACGAGTAACCAAAACTCACCAAGGTTCCGATGGACTACCTAGAATAGTCGAACTACGAACATCAACCGGAACGTTGACTCGGCCCATAACCAAGGTCGTAGTCCTACCCACACACTAGTCAACTCCCCTCAAATAACCTTCCATATTTCACCCTCGTTACACACCCGTTACTCACCCAGAATAGTTACTTAGCTAACTACTTACCCAAACCCACTAACAGTATCCACCCGAAATTGACCACCCACCCATTTCGGTTTTATGATAATGACAATATTCGGGTTCATAGATGGATACATTTTTCACTTTCGGCAAGAATTGAGTTTCATGACTTTTCAAATGCTCCTGAAAAGGCATACTCTGCGATTATATACGCACGAGTTATACCCATAAACGGATCTATGTCCGTAACCCTACTCTTCGCTAAGACGAGAGTTGCACCTATCAAAGTCATTTCGTCGCCGAAATTAGAACTTTGTGGTGCTGTGTTGTTGGCAAAAATGGCACACAATTTGATTACCCAGCAAGGCTAACCCAACACCCAATGAATTTTTGGTCGGACTCTTGGATAGTTTTAGTATGGCTCAACAAAACCCGAATTACTTGGAACAGTCTCCAATTTTCGATGCGAGAGGAACCAGGAACTGGAGAAATTTGGACTTTTATGACAACCCAGCCAATGTCAGTCATGGTTGCAATGCAGACGAACTGAAGGATGACGAATTATGGAATGAACCAACCTGGTTGAAGGAAGATCAGACAACGTGGCCAACAACACATCTACCCTCCGAAACTCAAGCTGAAGCTAAAATTGTATACCCAAAACCATCTATGAACTCCACCCACCCTACCCAGGACATTTTAGAAAGATTTTCTAAATGGTCCAAAGCTTTTAGAATATTGTCTTATGTCTATCGATTTTGTGACCACGCATCATTTACTCGAAGAATTAAATTTCGACATGACAGCATAGTTCTGGATCGAAAAAACCCACAGTCTATTGAATAAAACCTCAATAGATTATTAACCCACCCGATTATTAAACTTGATGCGAATGAGATCAAAAACTACCCGTGATAGACTAATAAATCTTTGTCAGATACATTATTTCAATGGAATATGATTTTCTGAAAAGATTAAATTTACTCACCCTTATACCCTTAATAATCACCCACTACTCACCCAAACACTCTTTACCTACCCAAATTGTTACCCGGAACACACACAACTATTACTCACCAAAAGATTCATTTCAGGTTCCACCCGACAGAGAGTTTTGGCCCATTTAGTGGTAAAAATTAATGTTTGAACCCATGAGAAGACCCCGACATCCTGAGTGAAAAATTAATACCCATACCCGTTTCTTTTGAACAATTAAAAATAATTTGTTTTTATTCACAGGTTGCCGGCCAGGGAGGATGTTCACACGAGTGAACAAATTAACTCAACCCTAATCCTGCCTTCCAATATCCCTTACACACATAATGACGATAACATCTCCAACACACAACAACATTCACATACAGAAACATCACCAACATAATGGTTGAAACATCATTTTCGTTTACATAGATCAGTTGACTATCGATCATTGAACAACACAAAGCAAGAACCCAACAATCCCTACTAAAATATTATTATTTCAAATAAAACATAAAATATAAATTTTGTGAACGCTTATAAAATACTCAAAACCAAATATTGTGAACTAATATAACAATAATACAAATTGTGAATTTATATACAAATCCAATTAAAATACGCTTTATAACGTTTAAACTAAAAAACATTAACATTTATTATTTACATATATAGACACACATATAAGTATATATGCAATTAAAATATAAAAGGTTTGTGCACCCTAACCCCTCTTACCCTAATACTAACCCTACCCTATAACCCGTCTAAACAACAAGTTTATTTTCCTTCTTAGAAAAATTTTCTTCTAATTCAAGCAATATTTTCTCCGTTACCTCATACACAAAATTTGGCTTAGAATATAGCCATGCTTGTGCTGCTCCTTTCAATTTACACATTAGGAGAGTCTTCATTGTATCCTCATCGGTTTTGTACATGCTATTTATATTTTTAAATTGGCTTACCCATATCTCGGGAAAATTTTTACCGTCATACTCTAGGATCATTTCCTTCAGCAGACCAAATGATACACTCGTTCGATTTGATGATTGTGTTAAACCCTCCTTTTCAACTTCTATATTATTTTTTTCATTAGCCATTACCACGACTGTTTCATTTATTCTTTGCGCCTCTCTCATCATTTTCAAAATTTCATTTTCTTTTCGTAGTAGCTCTTTCTCTCTTTTTATAATATCCAATTCTCTATTAAGAACACTCACCAGGTTTCTTTCGAAGATGTTGTCAGCAATTTGTGGGCGAGGTGACTGTACACCCTTTTCATTTGCCCCACTACAAATCGGACGGCTATCATTTTGCAAATCACGATCATTATTTTCGAACTCACTATCACTTTGCAATTCACGATCATTTTGCACCTCACAATCATTTGATAATTCGCGATCATTTGCACCATCATTTTCTCCCAGACAACACTCACTTTGTTTTCCTTTATACTCTCCAACACCATGTCATCAGTTTCGTTCTCCAACACTGGACATCGGCCTCTTGTCTCACATGGTATATTGTTTAAGCGGACCAATAAAGCACTTTTAGTACCTGTTGATGGCAGCCCAAGCTTTCGTAACCAAAGACGCAGTTGCGCACTTGTATACTCTGTACCACACACACTTTGCTTTTCCATTTTTTATCATAAAAAAAAAATTTAATAAATTTCAAATGGCTTTTTATTTAATTTGTACAGATATTCTTCTTTTTTTCTTAAAAAAAAACTGTCCTTTATCCCACTTCTGAGATTGTAATCGTATATATTTCAAAAAAACTTTATTTTTGTGTCAAAAACGTCTCTTCTCTACGACTATCCGTTTATTAATGATTAATCTTTTCATAAAAATGTTACCAACTATGTAGAAATGTTGCCTACTTATGCTAGTGATACTATACATTGAACAAGAAAGAAAAGGATAAATATATGTACTTAGAATAATCTAGAATTTCATGTATACAAAAATAAGGAACCGTTACTTTCATGTATGTATGTGATCACAAACTAAAATATACAAAAATGCATACATGCAAGTATCGATAAATCACGCCACGTAGACAAATATAGGTAGAGAGTGCAAGGAGGACTAGTTCACATAAATGTATGTAAGTAACCGACAAGAGATGGGTACTGTTGGTAACCGCATTGCTACATATTAGAGTTTGATCTCATTGTTTTGTTTGAAATACATTATATTTGCAACCACATAAAAAACTTGTTAAAACTAAAAAGAGTTTTTAAAACTAATAAACGAAATAAAAAATTATTTGCTTTGAAAAATAAATTAATACAAAGTATTAACTGAAATAATATTTTATACATTTTAAAAAATCATATAATAAATAAACAAATAAATAAAACAAAAACTCTTTTCCTTATTATTGCTGGAGTTAAATAAATAATATTAATTTTGGTTTATAAATTTTTTACTGATTATATAAAATGGTGATAAAATTAAAATAAATATTATAATGTTTTAGTGCTTTTTTGTCAAAATTACGCGTTTTTTTTTAACAAGTTTGGTGCTTTTTGAAAATTTATAGTTGACAACGCTGATGATGAGGGGGGTAGGTAACATGGAAAGCTAAATCGTCGTTCTCACTCTCATGTTAACTGAGAGAAAGAAAACAAAAAAGAATCAGTACCAGCATAGCTACAAAGAAAAATTTTTCCCTACCAATATTCCTTCCAAAACCTACCAAAATTATTCCAATCCTTCCAAAATTATTCCAATCCTACCAAAATTTGAATTTAAATAATTATAGATTATTCAGTATGAAATTAACGTTTTATTGCTAAAATTAACAAAAGAATTTCATATACATATGTATATCACATTTAATGTGTTTAAAAAAACAAAACAATTCATTTAAAAAATATAAAAATAAAAGAACATAAACATAGTGTATAAAATTAAAGCTAAAAACATAACAAATTCATCTTTAACATAAATAATTTGTTTAAAAATGTTTAATGTACTAAATATAGTATATTATATAACATACCTACATAATTGGTCATTACAACCCTTCAGTCAAGATTTCGACCTAGCTTCTCACACCACTTATGTTGTGTGCGTTAATTTTATACATGAGTGGCGGGACCTACGGTTTAAAGTCGACTCCGAACGACAGATTTTTGAGAAGCTCTTCATGGCAATTTTATTTACTCTCAGAGTTTTTGCCAAAAATCTGCTGAGAGGCAGCCGTCGAAGAAATATCAATTTTTCATATTTTGTTGTGATGCCTGACCTGGGATACGAACCCGGACTTTACGTCTAATAAGCCAACACACTACCTACTAGACTACGGCGACTACATATTATATAACAAAAATTATATTTATAATATTCAGGTATCATTGAGATCTTTTTTTGCAGACCACACATAAGCGGTTCGGACTTGCATGTAACTTCTTTACATATCATTATGTTGTTTATAGTGCTTTTATCTAACTTATTTCTTAGTTTTGCTTTTATTAACCTTAATTGTGAAAATTTTCGTTCTGCAGCTGCAGAACTATGTGGAAGAGAAAGCAAATTAAAAATAAAATTACATAAATCACCATAATAAAACCATTTTTAAATGTGCTTACATTGTCCCAAAATTCATTTATGCTAAGTGTAATATCTAAGGATATATCACTTAGTCGAAGTAAGTTCCATTGCATTACGATTTTATCGGGATCACAATCCACTAAATTCTTAAATTTCAGTATCAAGGGCAATATATTTATTTTTTCTTTGGGAAGAACATTTCTGAGTGTTATTATTTGTAGTAATTTTACATCTTCTCTTCCAAAGTCAAATCTTATTTTAATTTGATTTAAATATTCTATATAAAATTGTAGAATATTTGATTTAATTTCCACTATATTCCTCATCTAAATTATTTTCCCAAAATACTTCGGCTTTTGTACCTACAAAAACTTTATTTATATCTACATGTTTATTTTTGTCAAGAATATTAACGTCAAGGGATTCGCTTTTATTTAAAAAATTACCCATAATTAATAGAAAATTTGATTTAATATTCGTTTAAAGGTATTACTTAAACATTTTATTTTCGTTTTTAGACCTAAAAATAAATAATACTCCCAACTTTAAATCTTACAGATATTTATTGTATTTTCCTACCAAAAAATAAATGAAATTTGAAAATACCAACCAAACTACCAATCGTAGCATTTTTAAATAAAAACTACCAATTTTGGTCCAATGTACTCAGAGAACTTATTATACTTAGAGAACGTATTCTAAGCAATTTATTCTCATATGCGTGTATATGTGTGCGCATGTATGTATACATACATTGCCAAATAAAATAATAAACAAACTGAAAGATTTTTTGTTTTCACAAATTGTATGTGCAAATAGCCTGTGGAAAACAAATATTACCGTTTGTTTTATTGTAGGGTAAGAATATGTGCTTTATTGTTGTAGAAATGAAATTATATCGATTCGCACCGAATTATAATGTTATTTTTTAGACTATTCAATTATGTATGTATGTATTTAACATATGTGTCTATTTTTGTATATAATGAAGTTGTAATAAAACGAATGCTTTTTTTGTTTAGTATTTATTAAATTTATTTATCATTTTTATGGTTCAAAATTTTAACTTTTTCCATACTGAATAATTTGAATTTGTATGTTTCCCATGTGGAATGCTTCCGTAGTAAAACAACAATTAGTGAATTAAGCATCTCCATTCTGTGTTTATAACAATCTTTTATATAATTTTTTGTATGAACGAACATTTCTGAAGGATATGACAAAATTTGCGCTGGTTTGATTATATTCACACAACATTTAACGCAAGATATTCGTTGAACTAGTAGGTCGCCGTAGTCTAGTAGGTAGTGTGTTGGCTTAATAGACGTAAAGCCAGGGTTCGAGCCCCAGGCCAGACATCAAAACAAAATACAAAAAGTATTTCTTCGGCGATTTCCTCTCAGCAGATTTCTGGCAAAAACTCTGAGAGTAAATAAAATTGCCATGAAAAGTTTCTCAAAAAATCTGTCGTTCGGAGTCGACTTTAAACTGTAGGTCCCGCCACTTATGTATAAAATTAACACACACAACATAAGTGGTGTGAGAAACTAGGTCAATAATCCTGACTGAAGGGTAATGACCAATTATGTATGTATGTATGTGTTTTCGTTGAGCTATGTAACTAACAAAATATCGACTTGATGTTAATTCAATTGGCACATTGTTGGACGTAAAACAATCGGTGTCTTCATTAAAATATTCTTTATTTTCATCGTATATATATATATATATCGTATATATATCGTATATATCAGGGGTATGGGTACCTTCTGATGTATTTCCAGTTCTATCAATATCTTCTAAAAATTTGATTTATGATTTTAATTATATATTATATTTATTAAATGTTTTGTTTGAGCATGCACTACAATTTTTAAATTCACACTTTTTATAAAACAATTTTTCAGTTTCAAATGTCAACACAAAATGTGGATTTTTTATTTCGGTGCGAATCGATATAGTTTCATTTCTACAACAATACAACACATATTCTTACCCTACAATAAAACAAACGGTACAGGCTATTTGCACATACATTTTGTGAAAACAAGACACCTTTCAGTTTGTTTATTATTTTATTTGGCAATGTACAAGCACACACGTATACACGCATATGAGAATAAATTGCTTAGAGAAGAGAACAATACATTCTCTGAGTATAATGAGTTCTCTGAGTACGATAAGTGGCAGTAGCCGTACTGCCATCGACAAATTTGACACTGGCAGTACAATGTATGGCAGTGCAACATCTTCATATATTTATAGTCTTTGATCTCATCGCGATGAGAGCAAAGAATGAGAGCAACGCATTGTTACGCTCTTCGTTTCTGTTTCCTTCCCTCCTATCTTTCCGCCCGCGTCATGAAATATTTTTGAAAAATATTCCAAAATATGTTAAAATGCACATTCTTTATACTTTATTTTCTTTGGTTTAAGTAAATCAAATATGTGAGATCTACAAGTGTAATATGCACCCGTTCAAGCGTTGAAATTTATTCTAGCATTTTCCTTGAAAACTACAGAATTTTCCCTATAATTTAAACCATCGGTTTTCAAGATCCTGTATTTCGTTTTCGAGTACTGAATCCGTTTGGTCTTCAATATCAGCTTTTTCGAAGATTATCGAAAAAAATTTCAAATGATAGCAATCGAAAATAAACTTTTCATGCTTCTTGGAGCATCCATTTTCCAAGAGTGTTTCATGAGTTTTATTAATTTTATATATGTATGTAAGTTTATCATTAAGAAAATTAGACAGTCAATAAGAGTATGAATTTAGAACGAGAGTAGGATAAGTGAATGGGTTTGTGTGAGAGAGAGATAGAGATAGAGTGTTATGGGCAGACGTCGGCATTTAATAATAATATTTTCGGAATCGTAATTCTTTGGTGTATAATTGATATACAAAAACAAAATTTTAAAAAATTTGTTTTGTTGGAAAAAAAAATTTAATGAAAAGCATCTCCAAAAATTTGGAAAAAAAGCGAAAACTTGGCAAAAGGCAACACTGCCGGGGAGACATTGGTGCCGACGTTTGGTTATCGGCCAGTTAGCCGAACGTAACGTAACGTACCGTTCTTCTGTTCGCTTTTTAGCATATGGAGAGCAATGTAAACGCTTACCAAAACGCTCTCTCTCGTTAGCAAAACGGAACGATCTGTATAAAACAGAATTCTTTCAGGTTTTTACGTGACATTTGAACATGAGGGATGGGGCTATTGAATGCAGAGTTACATTGCTGCACAAATGTCCTCTTTGGTACTTTAATGATTATTTCTATAAAACTTTTAAATTTTAATTATTTATATAATTATTTTTTTTTTAATTTTCGATTAAAATAATAATAAAGAAATAATTTTATAACAAATAAATACTTATTGTTATGATTCTATTGTGCACACAAAAAAAAAATTTTAACAAAATAAATAATCCTAATCCTAATATATATTATAAATCTTTCTGTAAGTCTGTTTTTTTGTTTGTTTGTTGGTTTGTTTGTTAGCCAATCACGTCTGAACGCCTGGACCGATTTTCTTGAAATTTGGGATATAGATCGAGCCATTGCCGGTGCAGGTTATAGGCTATAAATCTTTTCAAAATTTTGACCAAAAGGGGGAAAAAATGGGACAAAGGGAGAAAAAATGGGAAAAAATTAGTACTTTTATGCATAAAATCTGTATTTTATCTGTTTTATAGGTAATTTTTTACGATTTAGCTTGGTTAAGTTTCCCAAATAGCTATTGGAGGTGTTCCGTTTCAAAAGTTGAACAAAAAGGGGTCCAAAAAGGGGGAAAGGGGCCAAAAACGGGCAAATTGAGTGTATAGCCAATCACGCCTGAACGCCTGGACCGATTTTCTTGAAATTTGGGATATTGATCGAACTTTTGTCGGTGCAGGTTATAGGCAATAAATCTTTTCAAAATTTTGACCCAAAGGGGGAAAAAATGGTTTAAAGGGGAGAAAAAATGGGCAAAAATTAGTACTTTATGCATAAATGCTGTATTTTATCTGTTTTAAAGGTATTTTTTTACGATTTAGCTTGGTTAAGTTTCCCAAATAGCTATTGGAGATGTTCCGTTTCAAAAGTTGAACCAAAAGGAGTCCAAAAAGGGCAAAAAGGGAAAGGGGCCAAAAACGGGCAAATTGAGTGTATAGCCAATCACGTCTGAACGCCTGGACCGATTTTCTTGAAATTTGGGATATTGATCGAGCTTTTGTCGGTGCAGGTTATAGGCAATAAATCTTTTCAAAATTTTGACCCAAAGGGTGAATTTTGACTCAAGGGGGAGAAAAAATGGGCAAAAATTAGTACTTTATGCATAAATGCTGTATTTTTATCTGTTTTAAAGGTATTTTTTTACGATTTAGCTTGGTTAAGTTTCCCAAATAGCTATTGGGAAACCGTTTCAAAAGTTGAACCAAAAGGGGTCCAAAAATGTTGAAAGGGGCGAAAACCGGACAAATTGATTGCATTTATATTTAGGACTTAGAGTATTCAAAAAACTGGGTTGTTTGTTAAACCGATTTCCGAATAATTTGAAAAATTGCATTTTTTAAGAAACCGGTTTTTTATTTATTGTTATTTTTAATGCAAAAATTACCCAATAATTTTTTTTAATTTTTTAAACTAATCCAAACTACATAACCCGCGCAACGCCGGGTACAATCTGCTAGTATATATTATAAATCTTTCTGTAAGTCTGTTTTTTTGTTTGTTTGTTTGTTTGTTGGTTTGTTTGTTAGCCAATCACGCCTGAACGCCTGGACCGATTTTCTTGAAATTTGGGATATAGATCGAGCCATTGCCGGTGCAGGTTATAGGCTATAAATCTTTTCAAAATTTTGACCAAAAGGGGGAAAAAAATGGGACAAAGTGAGAAAAAATGGGCAAAAATTAGTACTTTCATGCATAAAATCTGTATTTTATCTGTTTTATAGGTAATTTTTTACGATTTAGCTTGGTTAAGTTTCCCAAATAGCTATTGGAGGTGTTCCGTTTCAAAAGTTGAACCAAAAGGGGTCCAAAAAGGGGAAAAGGGGCCAAAAACGGGCAAATTGAGTGCATTTATATTTAGGACTTAGAGTATTCAAAAAACTGGGTTGTTTGTTAAACCGGTTTCCGAATAATTTGAAAAATTGCATTTTTTAAGAAACCGGTTTCAAAACCGGTTTCGAAACCGATAAACCGGTTTTTTATTTATTGTTATTTTTAATGCAAAAATTACCCAATAATTTTTTTTAATTTTTTAAACTAATCCAAACTACATAACCCGCGCAACGCCGGGTACAATCTGCTAGTACATATATATTAATAGTGGATAGCAAAAGTCTTAGTTCGGCAATATATTTCAGCAATTTCATGAATTTTAGGCAAAAGTTTGTATACAAATTTATAGTTTATATATTTATTTTATTATCATTTGATAAATTAATAACAATTAAGCTGATATTGAAGACCAAACGGATTCAGCACTCGAAACCAAAATACAGGATTTCGAAAACCGATGGTTTAAATTATAGGGAAAATTCTTTAGTTTTCAAGGAAAATGCTAGAATTAATTTCAACGCTTGAACTGGTGCATTTATTTTTCTGTTTTATTATAAAACAAACAATTTTTTAATGTTTTTCATAAAACAAGGGAAAAATAAGGAAAAGTTTCAGATGACTCCATAGGACTCCATAGGTACCCCCATGGAGAACCCTGAGTAAATTTAAAATTCGAAGGTCCAGTATATGAAAATGTTATACCTTGCATTTAGTAGAATATCCCTTACGGTCAAGCACTCCATTTAACCCATTTGAAATTGAATGTACAAGTTTTGTTTAGTGTTTTATGGTGGCATCATGAGCAAGTTTTTCGGTTGACTTTTGTTTGAGGTTTAGCGATTATGTACCCGTTCTTTCAAATGATCTCCTAAATACTCTCTTGGAGTCATATTCGGACTTTGTGCAAGAGTATCAAGCCTGTGGGGACTTTTTTTGTCAAAATATATTGGAGTACTAAGACTTTTGCTATCCACTGTATGTATTTTGAGTGACGAAGTGGTATGAATTCGCGTTTTTGGTACTTTCATATATATTAATCATATATTTTAATTTTTTAAATTTATACGTAAAAAATTATTTTCCTTTAATTACTATTATGATTGTAATATGTAAAAAAAAACTTTGAAAGCAAATAAAAAAATAATATATATTTTGAGTGGCAATGTGACGCATACATAAATCTTTTTAATCCTTAAAATGTTTAAATACATATTCTTATGATTCTAATGTTCATAAAGAACATTGTTTATTATTAATATTCTAGCTAGAGGTATTGTTTTGCAATTTAATAAAAAAAAAATCACTTTGAATAGAACAATATTCGACAGTGTACTTAAATGTAAATTCCATAAATATTGACTCAGATTGAATATAAAATGTAATATTCAATAATATTACAAGAATAAATATTTATAATACCATAAAACTTAAGAAGTAAATATAACTTTTTCCAATTAAGGCCTAAATGGTACTTTTTGAATTTTGCATGACCATAACAACACTCATCGCAAATGTCTGCATATCAATTTCTTTGCATTGTGTTGTGATCGTGTGTGTGTTGCTTTGTGTTCTGTTTCGTCTAGGGTTGCCAGATTCCGATTCGCAAAAAGCTGGACATTGGGCTTTAAAAAGCTGGACAAAACAAAAAAAGCTGGACATAAAAAAAACTGAGAAAATGTGCATTTTGGTTTTGTGTAAATAATTTTTATTAAAATATCCATTGTTATTATTGAAGTCGCCGTAGTCTAGTAGGTAGTGTGTTGGCTTATTAGACGTAAAGTCAGAGTTCGAGCCCCAGGCAAGACATCAAAACAAAATACAAAAAATATTTCTTCGGCGATTTCCTCTCAGCTGATTTCTGGCAAAAACACTGAGAATAAATAAAATTGCCATGAAAAGTTTCTCAAAAAAATCTGTCGTTCGAAGTCGACTTTAAACTGTAGGTCCCGCCACTTATGTATAAAATTAACACACACAACATAAGTGGTGTGAGAAACTAGGTCAATAATCCTGACTGAATAAATAAATTCATTGCAGTCTTTAAAATTTATTTAACTAAACTTAAATTTTCTAGAAAAGGGAAATCATAACTTAGTTCCATAAAAAATGTACAGTCAGTGTTGGCTAACATGATATGACGAAGATGACATGAAAATTATTGCCCAAGTTATTGCAGTGTACTACAAAATTTTCGATTTAGCTGGACAAATTAAATTTTAGCTTGAAACTGGACAAGCATCAAAAAAGCTGGACAATCCAGCCAGGCTGGCAACCCTAGTTTCGTCCCTATAGGAAATCAAGCTAATTTTAAAGTAACTTCAAACTGGTTTTTTTAATAAGCACATCTAGTGGATTAAGTGACTTTTTTCCTTGTCGCCGACTCATTATTTTAACATAGGCATGTCATAGGCGGTACACTAGAGCCCCGACTTGCGTCGATCCGATTTGCGTCGTTTCGATTTGCGTCGCCTTTTAAAAATTGACAAAACTCAGCTTGCGTTGTTGCAATTTCAACTCGCGTCGATTAAATTTGCGTCGTTTCGTCCCCGATTAGCGTCGATTCGATTTGCGTTGTTTGAATCCCAACTTGCGTCGTTTAAATTTCGATTTGTGACGCTACATACGTTTAATTTTTTTCTTGCAGCATTGAGTACTACCATTTTAGTATTTGTATTGTGGAACACATTTAGAATTTTTTTTGTATTTTAAAATTCTTGCAACTTCTGTTTATTGTTTTGTTATTTCTTTATAATAATTAAAAAACATTTGTTGAACTAAATAAAATAATGAAAAATGTTTTCATTATTCATTCATTTTGCTTTCCTTTGAATTCTTGGTCCCAATAAATTAAATTTCGATGCATTTGTATAGAAAAAGTTGATTCGATTTGCGTCGTTTTGATTTGCGTCGCAATTCTCCGGTCCCCATTAACGACGCATGTCGGGGCTCTAGTGTAGTCAATTGGTCATCTCTGCATGACTTTTAAGTTAACTACAAATTACTTATTTTTCAACCAATTTGTAGTTAAATAAAATATAGTTAATTTAAATATTGGTTTACACTAAATTATTTAAAAACCACTTTTTTAAATTCAATTTTAAACAGTTTTATTTATATTATATACATATATTTATATTTAGAAATAATTGTTATAATACAAAAAAAAAAAAAATAATTAAATTAAAAGAAAATTCATGTACATTTCATGACTTAAAATAAAAGTTGTAATGAAAAGAAGTTAAATGAAAAATATAAGTATACATTCGAAAGTTTATACTGAAAGAAAATTTTGTATAATGTATGTATTTCTATGATACCACTCTCCTAATTGTTCACGTAAGGTTTTTTTGCATTACAACTGAAATAATTTTCTTCACAATTTGTTACACTTGCAACTTCTACCACTTTCATTATTGCAGGATCACTTTTTCCACAATCTTCTTTTCTTAATTTCTGTAAATATTTTTCTTTTTCTGCTTTTAATTTTCGCATTAAGTGCCTTTTACTATACATTTTTTTTATTTTGATTTTTAATTAACTATTTTATATGTAACAATATCACTTTTGTTAATTTTATTATAAATTTACAATATTTAATTGGGTTTTTCCCCTTTTTTTTTATTAAAATTGAGCACCACCTAAAATACCGTATTTGCTTTGATTGACATTTGATTTACTGACATGCTTCCTCTGTTTTATTATTTTTTTTACATTTTCTTATTTTGCGTTTTTTCATCCTTACTTTTGTTTCTATGCAATATGTTTGATTGATATCTGCAGTTGCCGTAGTCTAGTAGGTAGTGTGTTGGCTTATTAGACTAAAGGCCCGAGTTCGAATCCCAGGTCAGATATCAAAACGAAAATATGAAAAAATATTTCTTCAGCTACTTCCTCTCAGCAGATTTCTGGCAAAAACTCTGAGAGTAAATAAAATTGGGATGAAACGCTTCTCAAAAGACTGTCATTCGGAGTCGACTTAAAACTGTAGGTCCCGCCACTCATGTATAAAATTAACGCACACAACATAAGTGGTGTTAGAAGCTAGGTCGTAATCCTGACTTAAGGATTGTAATGACCAATTATGTATGTATGTATGATATCTGCATGAGATTTAAACCAATTTTTAGTCATTTGCAAAATAGTTAATTTATAATTTGCGTTTTTATCAACCGACTATTTTATTTACTACAGGGGTTTTTGTTTACATTCTTCGTTGACAGATATCACGTTTTTAACGTTTCTATAACTACACAAACGTTCTTACGGGAACGTTCGTTACGCAAATGCGTTTCTTTTTTCCAAATGATTGCTAAACTTTAGTTTTGGTGTAAACACTACTCCTAGATAATTAAATTCAGAAGCGATTTTAACTTTTGCACCTTTGAAAAACCATTTTTATTCATTTCTAAGTCTGCCACCGTTCCTGAATACCACTATTTCGGATTTATTTAATTTACTTCTAAGATCCACATGTTGCAATAGTCTTCTAGAATTTCAATCATACCCTGCGTCGTACTTATATCATCGGCTAATATTACTATATCGTCAGCGTATAATAAAAGACGAATATTTAAGTTTTTTTACCATCAATCCACCTTCCAAGCATTCGTGTAGGTCGTTTATATACAAAGCGAAGAGCAAAGGAGATATCAAACATCCTGGTTTCACACTCGATTTAGTCTCAAAATATTCAGAAAATTCTTCTCCAGTCCACACAGCTGATTGCGTAGTACTATATATATACTAGCTAAAACCCGGTGTGCTTCGCTACTCTATATGGGCAATTTCGTTTCAAGTGACCCAATTTTTAAAATCGATGTCTTCCGATTTGGATGAAATTTGCACCAAGGTTAATACTATTGGATAGTTGGCCAGACACAAATTTTCAGCTCTATCAGTCAAGAACTGCCGGAGTTAGAGGGGGTCAAAGTTGGACATTTTGGTCATACAGGGTTTTTTTAAAATGTGTATAACTTTCCACCTATTGGTCCTAGCAAAAATTTTCCAAAGGATATTAGATAGCTATTTCTTCAATCTTTCCAAAAATAATTTTTAAAAAAAATTTTTTTTCATTATTAGGAAAATATACCATAACAGGTCAAATTTTTTTATTTTCAATATAAAAAATTTTGGACAATAGAAAATATTTAACATTTTTTATTAGGGTGACCATAAAGGTTTGGTCTGTATTATATAACCACAGGTAACAATGGGTTCTTTAAAAAATCATGTATGCTGTAGGTAGTTAATAAATTAAGGCAGTATAGTGTCATCAATGGTCTGTGTCTACTGTTAATGGTACCTACGTTACACATGTCCCTCTATGCGTATTTTTACAAACATATAATAAAATGGGTATTGGAATGAACAGGCAATACACATGACTTTAGCTGCAATAGTTTATCAGATATATGATGTTTAGTATTTACTTTCTGTCTAAGAATTCATATAAAAATTTATTTTATTTCCCTAACCCGAAATGTTCATAAGTGTGTCAAAGATTCTATATTCTAGCTAGTTTTCCGTGAACACGAACTTTTGCATCATATTGCTATAGGAGGGTCTCGCTCTTATTGCTAGTCCGGCAATTTTTTCACAAATTATTCATATGGATTTCAGTGTTGCCCGTGTACAATTTGATGATTTTTATCTATAATGATTTCCCAGATATAAGAAGTTTTAAATTTAAGTCATATGGGAAGTACCACGCCCCCTTTTCCTAGTCAGCTCATTTTTGTCTAAAATATTCATATTGATACTAAAGTGGCTTCGACAAAATTTTAGGAGCCTAGCTGTTATATATCCTTAGATATACTAATTAAATATTTTTTATATGGGAGGTGACACGCCCACTATACCCAATCCGCCCATTTTGTTCATATAAACGTTAAAGTCGTCCATACAAAATTTGAGGACTCTAGCTGTTGCAGTTTATGAGATATGTGACATTAAATACTTTTATTTATTTTTATTTATTTATTTCGCAAAATCGTTTCGCCCTTCTACAAGAATCGAAAGATGCCCCAAATTCTGCAACCAGGTCTCCTAAGCCTCCTCCAATCTATTTAAGAGAAAAAAATACAAACAATTTAATTAAATTGTTAATAGCACTAATTGGAGAAAATTCGTTTTTCGTTTCCCCAATTAAACGTGGTTAAATTGATGAAACGAAAATACAAGTAAACCACGAGAACGAATATCGTAAAATCGATTCGTATGTCGACCCTGAAGAAATAAAATCTAGTCTGATCAACAAAGGCTTTAAAGTAAAAGCTGTTTCAAATATTAAAAATAAAGAAAGGATCTCTCAGCCTTTATTCCGAGTAGAATTAGAGCCTGGTGATGTTAAACTTAAGAAAAACGAAACACATCCAATATATGGCCTGCAATTTTTTATGCATCGAAGAGTCAATGTCGAAGAACCTCACAAGCGATCCGGACCCGTACAGTGTTTAAACTGCCAAGAATTTGGACACACCAAAACTTATTGCAAGTTACCTCCTGTTTGTGTTGTTTGTGGCGATCTTCACAACACGTCAAAATGTGATAAACCAAAGAACGACTCCACAGTTAAGAAATGCAGCAATTGCGGAGGCAACCACACTGCCAACTATAGGGGTTGCCCTGTTTATGATATCGTCAAACGCTACTCGGTACACAAAACTGTAACTGCCCAGCCAGCAAAAATACCTACGCTAATTAATCCGCCACAAGCACAGGCAGTCAATAGCCAGTTTTCATACGCCAACATTTTAAAGTCTAATCAACCAACAGCGCAAAAAGAGTTACCAACTAATGAAAAATTTAACTCCAATTTCAGCCGTCTTGAAGGGATGATGGAAAACCTTTTACAAACCATGAATCAATTCATGACGAGCATGACTAGTATGATGCAGGAAATGCAAAAAATGCAGACTTCGCTTCTGCAAGCCATATTAAGTAGGCCATGAACTCTTTACGAATTTGTTTCTGGAACGCAAACGGCATTCGCCAACATAAAGACGAGTTGGAATGTTTTCTAATTAATCAAAAAATAGATGTCATGTTGATTTCTGAGACCCATATGACATCTAGAAGCTTTTTTAAAATACATGGATACATTTTTTATGACACTAATGACCCTAGAGATAGATCATGTGGTGGCTCCGCAATATTAATCAAATCGAGAATTAAACACCATTTACTGCGTGGACTTTCGGAAAATTATCTCCAAGCGACAAATATCTGTATTGAAAAATTTTATTACAATCTTGTTATTTCATCAGTATATTTTCCGCCTAGATTTTCAGTAACAGAAAATCAATGCAGAGACTTTTTCAAATCACTGGGTCCTCGTTTCATAGCGGCTGGCGATTATAATGCGAAACATACATTCTGGGGCTCACGTCTCATTAGCCCAAGAGGTCGTACTTTATACGATACCATTTGCAAAATGGATCTAAATATCGTTTCAACTGGGAAACCAACTTTGTTACGATCGTTTCTAAGTCTACAGTTGTCGATAAAATAAAATCAAATTGGAACATGGCATGTATGAAGAGTGTCTCGACTAGCTCAATGTCGTGGGTGTTCCCGACCGAAAAATTCAACGAACGTAAGCATAGAAAAAAAATGCATACATGCCAAAATAAATGAAAAGTTGCAAAAAAAAAGTAATAACATACTTACATCACCCTACTAACCCCGCTGTCCGGGGAACCTTCGCCCTCGTACAAAAAAATTATTTTTTTCTTAGAATTGCATTCTATTAATTTTAAATTTTATTTGACATTTGATATATGAAATAATAATATAATTCAATACAGAATAGGATAATGTAATATAGTATAATAAAATATAATATAAGAAAATATAATATGATATAATATAATGTAATATAATTTAAGAAAATTTAATAGTATATAATATAATATAATTACATTAGCTTTACTAAATATAGCTTACGGATACCCTGCTGCTGCTTGATGAAGTGGTCGACTGTAAGTACATGATGGTGCTGTTTCTGGAGAGCTGATGATGGATTGTTTCGCAGCTCCACTCGGTTCCGAGGCTCTTCCACATTAATTATTTTTGTTGTTGTTATTGTTTTATAAATTTTAGCAATTTTGTAGTAAAAATAAAATATTTCTATAAAAAGTTTGTTTTTATTTTTTTTTTTATTTTTATTTTCAATAGATTTTTTTTTGCAAGTCCAATAAATTTTATGGAAGATTTCTGTTGTTTTTCATTTCTTTGTTATTAAAAATTTTGTTTAACTGCTTACTTTCATTTGTTTTATATTTTTATTTAACAAAAATAAGTACTTTTGATGATTCAATAATTTTTTTTCTTTGTAACTTATAT
Organism: Sarcophaga caerulescens; assembly: GCA_927399465.1. NCBI lineage: Eukaryota > Metazoa > Arthropoda > Insecta > Diptera > Sarcophagidae > Sarcophaga > Sarcophaga caerulescens. The sequence goes on along the minus strand of OV656872.1, from coordinate 88,759,192 downwards.
AATTTTTATAAATTTTTAAATAGTTTGTTGTTGTTGGTATTAAGACAAAGTATGTAAATTGTGTTATTTTATTTTATAATTTTAATTAAAATTTAGGCAAAAAATTTATAACGGTTTTAATAGGATACGTTTGTGGTTTCGTTTTAAATATAATCAGTGTCGCTTTTTTTTTTTTTAAAAATAATGTATTTTTATTATTTCAAAATCCTTGTTCTTGTTTGGTTTTTATTTTTGATTTTGGATAAAAAAAAATTAACTTGTTTCTTTTTTGTATTTTTTTTATAGTTCACAAGTTTCGGGAAAGAAAAAAATTTTTTTTTTTATTGCCGTATTATCTTTAGAATAAATTTTGTAGTTTCTAGTCGTTAATTATTGAATTGTTTTTTTTCTTGATTTGACACTTATTTAATTTATTTTCATCCGTTAAAATATAACTATATTTTTTTTATTTAAATGTGCGTATATATGTACGGCATACGTTTTGCTTTTTTTTTCCAAAACATTTATAGTTGATTTTTTTTTCTTGTTTTAATCGCAATTTTATTATGTGACCACGCACACGCACCAAACTCAACTGACTGACTCCAAAAAAAAACCGCATTCTTTTCTTTCCTCCTTTCTCTTATTCTCTATTCTAGAACAAACCAAGCGTCATCGTACGACATATACCGTTAATTCCCCTGTCGACCAATCAAATGATCGCACGTGTAATGCCTGTGACATCTCTGTTTCTGTCAGACAGAGTTGCAATCCAACCCCTGAACAGCGGTGCATTCAAAATTGTGTCAAGTATACAATCTAAATCCCTAACAACTTATTGGCCATCTGACCAGCAAAAAATACCCGACGTCATTGACTTTGGCATAACAAAAAATATACCTGTTGAACTAATCGAGGTTGAAGCTTCACTAGATCTATCTTCAGATCATTCCCCCTCAATCGTTACCATTTGCGATCCTCTGCAAACTGAAGCAGGAGATTTATTTTTTAAAAAACGAATAAATTGGCTAAAGTACAAAAAATATATTAGCTCTCATTGTACAGGAAACCTACTTCTAAGAACACCAGAAGATATTGATGCCGCTATTAGTAGCCTGAGTGGACACATGAAGCGAGCTGCTCAAAATGCTTCTTCCTACTATCGTCAGTCTAGATACACCGAAGTTTTTTCGGCAGATATAGAACACCTTTTATCAGAAAAAAGGAAAGCTCGAAGAGAATGGCAATTGCACAGATCACCACAACTTAAAGCAAAATTAAAAAATTGTACAAACCAGCTCAGAAAAGTGTTACAAACGCAAAGGGAAGCATCCCTGAGAGAATATTTGCAAAGTCTAGATGCGACTCAACAATCCAGTTATTCATTATGGCGATCAGTTAAAAACCTGAAAAGACCTATAACGGCATCTCCCCCACTGCGGGATTCCAGAGGATGCTGGGCAAGAAATGACGCTGAAAAAGGTAACCTTTTTGTTAGTCATTTAAAATAAGTTTTCACTCCCCATTCATGCATTGACATGAGTGATTTACCACCTATAGTCGCTCGACCTCCAGTAAAAATAAAATTACAAATCAAAGAGATTATAATTGCTATTGAAAATTTGAATGCAAAGAAAGCTCCCGGATTCGACGAAGTCAGCAACAAGATGCTTATCGAGTTGCCCCGTATAGCAAAGAGAATTATTCTTTATATTTTTAACGCCATCTTGCGTCTCGAATACTACCCGCCAGCATGGAAAGTTGCTCTAGTTAAAATGATTCCTAAGCCTGGAAAAAATCCTTCGAAAGTGGAATCCTATAGACCTATAAGTCTATTACCAACCATGTCAAAATTGTTCGAAAAATTGTTAATTAACAAGCTGACACCTATTCTGGACCGAAACAACCGTATACCCAATCATCAATTTGGTTTTAGACGACAACATAGTACTATTGAGCAAACTCACCGATTGGTGCAAGAAATAAGAAAAGCCTTTGAAGAAAAAAAATATTGTTCAGCGCTTTTTATTGACGTCTCTCAAGCATTCGACAAAGTATGGCATGAAGGTCTTTTATCGAAATTGAAGCAGTCGTTACCATTGAATTTTTTCAATCTATTCCAAAAATATGTTATCGATCGAAAGTTCATAATTAAAGAAGGAGATTTTTTAAGTTGCCCTCAACTTATAAAGGCTGGTGTTCCACAAGGCAGTATCCTAGGACCAATTTTATATTTGCTATACACCGCAGATATGCCAACAAGCAGTACTACACACACATCAACTTTTGCTGATGATACGGCTTTCCTTTGCTCCCACAAAAATCCAAAAGATGCCTCAAGTCCATTACAGCACCATGCGACCCAGGTGGAGAAATGGGCTAATCAGTGGGGAATTAAAATCAATGAACAAAAATGTGTCCACATCACCTTTACCCTACGGAAAGAAACATGTCCGCCCATCAGTATTAACAACCAGAGGGTGCCGCAACATACTCATGTTAAATATCTCGGTATTCACTTGGATAGACGTCTCACATGGAAATATCACATCGATGCAAAATTGACCCAAATGAAACTGAAAGCAGTCCAAATCAATTGGCTTATCGGTAGAAATTCCGTTCTTAGCCTCGATTGTAAACTCTTGCTCTACAAATCTATATTGAAGCCAATATGGAGTTATGGTATCCAGTTATGGGGCACGGCTTCTGCTTTTAATATTGAAAAAATTTAACGCCGTCAAAATAAAATCCTACGAATGATAACTGCCGCTCCTTGGTATATTAAAAACAGCAATATTCATAAAGACCTTGACGTGACACTGGTCAAAAGCGAAATCTCAAAATATGTGACGAAATATTTAAAGAAGCTGGAAATACATCCTAATCCTCTCGCTCGAAACATCCTTCAATTTCGTGGACATACCCGCTTGAGAAGGAGGGACACCATCGAACTCAGATGATTTCTTCACAAATCATTTATTAACATTTGAAAATTAGAATTTTTGTCTGGCACTGGCTGGACATCAATATATATTAACTTAACTTAAGATTTGAACACTTATTGTTAGTTCATAAAAATGAAGATACAATAAAAAACTATCGAAAAAAAAAAAAAAATTATTTTGCCTATGGAAATGCACCTTGCAGGCAATTAAGTAACATTACAATATTAAAATACTAAAAAACTAAGAATTTAAATATTTAATTACATTATTTTTTTATAACATTATTTGATAATGAAAAATCAATTATCATATACAATTTATTAAATTCATAACACATTCTCCTTATTGGATCAGCACCAGCATAGTTGGATCTAAAAAATTGAATTGATAATGGGGAAAAATGTCGTGACGGACGTTGAGGAACATTAAATAAGATGTTATGAATTAAGAAACTGGAGCCAATATCACCAGTAATTACATTGAATATGAACGAGATATTTAACATAGTTCTGCGGCTTTTAAGTGTCGGAAGTTTGATTAATGCAAGTCTGGCAGAATAAGATGGTAAACTTGTGGGATTAAAATTCAGTCCTCGGAGACAAAACCACAGAAATTGCTTTTGTACAGATTCGATGACGTCGGAATATTTTTTATATAGAGGATCCCATATTATGGATCCATACTCGAGTATAGGCCTTACAAGAGATGTGTAGAGCGACTTAGGAACATAAGGATCGTTAAATTCTTTTGCCCACCGTTGGGTATGTGGGCGTGGCACCTCGCCTACTTGAAATTTTAAAATAAAAAGTAGCCTAAAGTTCCTTCCGGACATACAGGAAGGTACTGTTAAAATTTCAAGAAAATCGGTCCGGCCGTTTTTAAATATATAAATTCATATGGGAGGTGCCACGCCCCCTATTGCCAGTCAGTCCATTTTTGTCTAAAATATTCATATTGATACTAAAGTGGCTTCGACAAATTTTTAGGAGTCTAACTGTTATATATTCTTAGATATACTTATTTAATTTTTTTTATATGGGAGGTGGCACGCCCTCTATAGCCAATCCGCCCATTTTATTCATATATACGTTAAAGTCGTCCATACAAAATTTGAGGACTCTAGCTGTTGCAGTTTATGAGATATGCGACATTAAATACTTATTGGGTATGTGGGCGAGACACCTCGCCTACTTGAAATTTTAAAATAAAAAATAGCCTATAGTTCCTTACAGACATACACGAAGGTACTATTAAAATTTCAAGAAAATCGGTTCAGCCGTTTAGTCGTCTATAGACTTCAAACAAACCCACAAACAAATAAACACACATTCATTTTTATATTTATATATGGAATTATTGTAAATTTTAATTCTTATTGCAAATTATTAACTAACAATTAATAACGATATTATTCTGTTAATCAGAAAAAAGCTACTAAAGTGATCTCTCTTCAAGAGACTCATTTGCACTTTATCAATAACATACCCGTTCTTAATAATTACACCCACTTATCAAAAACATTTTGTTTAGTGAGGGTGCCCCGTGTGCCGGGGCCCTGGGTTCCAATCCCACCAGAGACCCTGGGTCTTTTGTGATTACCTGATTGTCGACATTATATGTATGTGATTACATATATAAAATGAAAGTTAGAATTACATACTATTACAAGTAATTCTCGAAAAAAAAGAAATAAGTGACGAAGTATTTAAATTGTTCATTTAAAAAAACCAATGTTTAATAATAAAATTTGTAGTATACTTACGGTGACCATTATTTCCATGAGAAAAAAGCGGACAAATATATAATTTGAAAAACAAACAAAAAATCATTTATTGTAATTAATATTTTATATAAAAATTTTTAAAATACAGACATAAATAGGTACAAATAATATACACAAACTTAAATTTACTTCTGATATTTCTCTTCAGAATGCATTTTCTTTAAAGCGTTGTTCCCGTTAGATATAAATGTTTTAAATTCCGAACAGTCCATTTCAAAATTATGGTCAAAAGAGACTCTAAAGTTTGTAGTCCATTTTGGGATTTTTCGGAAGACCAAATATAGTTAGATATAGAAAAAACTCTTTCTGTTGGTGCGTTAGACGCTGGCAAAGCAAATGAAAAATCTATTACTATTAGGATGTTTTTATAAGGAATATTTTTCGTTACGAACAATTTTAAAATTTCAACCCACTTTTTATCGGGATTTAATGGTTTCCATATTTCTGTTTGTTCAGCATTTGCATAATTTTTTACATAAGTGAATTCAACAAAAATTTCGTTATTATTTATATTTAAATCATATCTGATTTCTGTTACCTTTATTAACGACTTTTCAACTGAAGACCAATTTATTTAAAAGATTCATCCCATTGGTTCAGGTAACTAATACAGGTTCTGTAAAAGTTTTTAACTTTTTCCTTAAACATTTTTATATCAAGTCCCTTTGAGTGAAGAACTGAAATAGAATTTTGTACGTTAAGTGGTAAAAATATTTCATTGTGACGTTCTATTAACTTTGATTTAAATTCCTTTAATATTATAGCCGATTCAGGAATTGAAATATGTTGACTTTCTAAACGCAGTATATATTTATGGAAGACACTAGCTTGACTGTGTAAAAATAAGAACCAAGACATAGCAATAGGATCATTAAAAAAATTAAACACTATAGTTGGGCATTTTTCTTTTTTAAGAAAGTACTCTTTCAAGGGTAAAAACAATTACATTATTTGCCCTAAGGCTGTCAATAAAGTTAACCAACGTGTCTTACAATGTCCCAATAATTTTTTATACTCTACATCAACGTTATCACAAATTTGTTTAAATTTTTGCACTCTAACTATATAAATGTAAAAATATGAATATAGTTTAACAACTACAACTTCTATATCTAATGGCAAGGTTTCAGTTGCAATTTGTATACAATTATTTAGAATGTAGGCAACACATTTGGCTCCAATAATTTTTTTTCTAGAAAATTTTACATTTTAGGAAAAACATTATTTTCCAACATTAGTCTCCATCTCAATACCGAATTAGTGAAAAAAGTGGGCAAAAGCGGACATTTTGGGAAATAAATACTTTTTAGAAGTTACGTGTGATAAAATAGTGGACAAATAGCGGACGCAAAAAAAAAGTGGACAGTAGGTTAAAATAGCGGACTGTCCGCTATAATAGTGTACGGATGGTCACCGTAAGTATACTACTACTCTTTCCTTTCTCACAATGCACTGCATGAGTAGGAGTCATCTCCTTACTGTTGACCTAAAATATCAGTGGAACAGACAATTTTGATGTAATCTGCCTAGAAGTAATTTCTAGGATAAAATTCAAGATTATATCCTTATATATATTGTTACGCAGATCGAAACGACCTAATATCGTTTCACATAAAAACAATAAACAAAGCTACCAGCTACACTAACACATATGTACACAGAACCATACATAAAGCAACAATAACATCAGTATGAGTATGAGAGAGATGAATAACCCAAACGCAACATAAGCGAACACAACAAGAAGCAATGTGTACACAATACACATTAACAAATATATAGAACATCTTCTAAATAAGCCAACAACAACAAGCATGAGAGCAAAAGGGATGGACAAGTAAGCATACGCAACAACAAGTAATGCAGTCGCCATAGAGTTTTCGATAGTGCGAAGCCGCGAACGTTCTTCTTCAAAAACGTTCGATGTACTGTTCGTGTTGGACTATAAAAGGGCAAGACAAAGCAGACGAGTAAGTCAGTTCAGACAGCCTTGCGTGAAGTTGCGTGTGAACTAATCAGTCGCGGTGTGAAGACAAGTTGCGTGCGAAGTAAAAAGTCGTGGTTCGAAGATATCCGTTGTGAGCAGTATAGCGAATAGTTTGAGAACAGTGGCACATAAGAAAGTGTGGACAATAAAGACAGAGTTTCATTGAAATAAGACACATATTTGCTTTTACTTGGTTTGCAATCAACGAGCTCATATTTAAACGTTTTTAAAAAGGTAAAAACGTAACAATATGTACATCCAAATCATAAAATAACCTACAATCAGCTTACAAATGTTCTAGGCAAGATTTCACATCCATGTTTAATCATCGGAGATGTAAATGATTGGCATTCTAATTGCGGTTGACCTATTAATAAATTTGTGAATTTCTTAAATACTATTCGACATTGCTAACGCAGCAGAATGAGACGATTACTATTTTTTTATTTTTCATCAAAGAAACAAGAACTTATACTTTAAACCAGTGAAGGGCAAACACATACTATCATAGTTTTGGTTGTGTTGGTAAAGCAGCGGAGAACAAAATTCAACGTAATTTTTGAGAATCGTACACTGGGAAAATAAAAAAAAAATAAAAAAAGTTGGTTTATTGTGTTGCGTTATGTTAGGTGCGGTTTTAAATATTTTTTGTTTTTTGATTAAAGCATATGTTTATTGTTTTCAAATGTTTATAAATTACAGTTTAATTTTTAATTCGGTTAATATTTTATCTAATAGGACTAAGGACGAAGAACTATTAAAAATATTGGTCGAAGAAAATTTGGATGTGCCTTTAAGTGCTAATTCATTTATTAAACACAAACGTGACAAATTAGAAATAATATAATACCCGTCTTAAGTCAAATAAAATTATTTCCATCTCATACAGACCTATATGTTTTAATCAATATTTGGCAAAAGTTCTTAATAAGATCATCTCAAACAGCCTATAGTGGTTTGTGCTTAAACACTAATTACATATTGAATAGTCATCAAAATGGTTTTAAAAAAGGTAATTGAGGAACTGCTGCTTTACTTTATATAGACCTTCAGACTGCTAACAGTATTTCATTTAAAAAACACTTACGTTCATATTTTGGATTTTAAAAGAGTATTCGACAAAATAGGTATTCACACTATTGTTGATCAACTAAGATTAAAGAAAAATTGTATAATTCCATATAATATAAATTTTATGACGAATAGAAAGATTGTGGATCGGTAAACAGCATTCCAATTTTTCCCCCTCTTGGTAATTCTGGTTTTAATCGCATATAATAAACTGTGCATTATAATATCGTTTCGCAAGCTAATCGATTTGTTTGCTTTTGCTGATGATATATGATATATAAATGATTAAACTCTTTATTGTCCGCACTATTGTAATATTAAAAGTCATCACTTTGTACTTTAATTTTATCAACACTTTATTTATTATTAAATTTAGGGAACAGCTGCTAATGCGACCGTTCCCTTGTTAGGTATATCTTATACTTAATTATATTTTCTTAAATCAAAGCTGAACTTATGCTAAATATCTTACATTCTAACACTCCATTAGTGTGGGAATATGCTGAGACAGCATAATACACGCTGTCCCAACATTTATGCAGTGTGGACAATATCAACAAGAATGTGTTGATATTAAGTTGCATACAAAGGGTATGGCAACTTAGACTTGTCAAAAACACTACATCTTCCCTCTTAACGAAGAACGATCAACATGAGTTGATTACATTTACAATTTACAAAGATAAAAATGTAATTATGTATTAAGACCTAAGCATAATATTAAAAAAATAAAATGTAGACAATAAGGAAGAACAATCAACATGAGTTGATTGCTCTTTTACATAGTTCAATATATAGATAAAATAAAATACGAGAAAATGAATGAAATGACATTTGATTCGACATGTCATTCACTTTCCCTTTTGCAAAAAAATAAAAAAGAAAAAAAAATTGTCATACTTTTTCATTAAAATATCCAAGTGCTTACTTATAAAAATAATAAAATTTACAATTGAATATTCACAAATAATCAAAATAAAATAAAAATATAAGGAAATTGTAAAATATCAATATCAGATCAATCTGAAGCTACAAATTTTAATTTGTTGAATGATATACAGACCTTCAAATAAACTTCTTCAGTCTGTTTTTATGCACAAAGGCCATTTTACCATTATCATCTTCAATCTTGATGTTGTTATTATTTTGGATCTCTGTGATCCTGAAGGGTCCTTTGTAAATACTATACAGTTTGTGACCTGCTTCATTGTTAAGGAGAACCAGGTCATTTAACGAAAAATTTACTGGATTAGCGTGATCATTGGAAGCTTTTTGCCTACTCAATTTAGCATTTTCTACGAAACTAGCGGCTCTACGGTGCGCAACTTGTAATCTAAATTTGACCTCTTTTTCATAGGAATCAATATTATACAATGGAGCTATGCTGAGGTCTTTCGTGAAATCTAAGACAGGTGGAATTTTTCCAAAAACAAGTTCAAAGGGACAATAATCATTAGCCGTGGAGGGCGTTGTATTATAACAATACACAAAAAATTTTAACCATATATCCCAATCAGATCTGTCATTTGAAATATATGATCTTAGATACTCGTTGAATGTCCTGTGTGATCTCTCCACAGTACCAAGTGTTTCATGATAATATGGAGTAGAATTTACCTTCTCCACTTTCATGAGTGCGAATAGCTCTTGCAATACTTGGTTCATATATTCCGTACCCATGTCCGTGACTATTTTAGTCATTGGAACATATATTAGCATGAATCCTTCCATGATTGCTTTCGCTACACTTCTGGCGGATTTGTTGTCAATGGGTACGGCAATTAAGTATTTTGTTAAGTCGCACATTATTGTTACCGCGTATTCGTTTTGAGAATCGGACCGTGGTAATGGTCCAATTGTGTCTATAATCACTATCTCAAAAGGCTTCATTGGAGTAGGGGTTAAAATAAAGGGTTCTTTGCCCTTAATCGCAGGTTTATTCATTTGGCATGTCTTGCATTTGTTGACATATTTAGTAATGTCTTTAGTCATGCCTTTCCAATGATAACGAAGTCTTATTTTTCTGATCATGCGTGTAATCCCTGTATGACCTCCGTTAACAGGATCATTGTGATATTTTTGCATGATTTCTATTTTTCTAGCATCGGTTGTTACTTTTTCTGTTGAAGGTAGGAGCACTATGGTCAATCTTTTGAGTAGACCATTTCCTTTATTTTTAAAGGTTACTTATCTTATTACTTACTTACTCCCCGGGGTATTGAGCAGACAATCATTTATAAAAAGTCGCAAGGTTGTCAGACCCATGTTACCAGCTATTTTTTCAAGCTTTGGAAAGAGTAGATCCAGATCCACTATTCCATTAATAACAAAGTCATGCAACATATATTGGGAAAGTTTTTTCTTTCCTTTTAGGATAATTAATTTATCCTGTGATAAATGCAACCATGGCATTTTCCAGTGCTCTAGGGCATTAATCCCTTCATGTACTCTTAATTCAACCGATGGACTAGGCTGTGCTATTTTATCTGCACAGTTTGTTTTCTTCCTCGCCTGAAGTCTAGTTGTTACCTTCAGTATTGTTTGCGATTCCGTATTCATTATATCATTGGAATTTATGCGCGACAGCGCATCTACCGTGTGATTATCCCTGCCCCTAATGCATTCTACGTCGAAATCATATTCCTCCAGATCTAATCTCATTCGTATTAGTTTAGATAACGGATTCTTTAGTAAAAATATATAGGTGAGTAGCCTATGGTCACTTCTGATTAAAAATTTTTTTCCCATATGTATATGGTCTGAAATATTGAATTGCCCAATGAATGGCAGTGAGTTCTTGCTCTATTGTGGATTTATTACTTTCACCTTTCGTGAAAGCTCTGGACGCGTAAGCAATTGGTAATTGAATACCTTGATTTCTTGGCTTAGTACGGCTCCGCACGCCTTTTTGCTAGCGTCAGTAGTTATGCAAAACTCTTTCTTGAAATCCGGATATTGTAGTATTTGTGGGCTCAAGAGTTGTGTTTTCAAATATTGAAAAGCATTTTGGCACTCCTGAGTCCATTCAAAAGGTATGTTTTTTCTAAATAATCTAGTAATGTGACGTGATGATTCAGCAAAATTAGGAATAAATCTTCTGTAATAATTGCAGAATGCAATGAAGCGTTTAGCTTCGTCCCCGTTTGTGGGTGTGGGATAATTTTCGATTACAGAGAATTTGCTGTCATCAGGTAATATACCTTTATCAGTACATTCGTGTCCTAAAAATGTCACTTCGTGACGAAAAAATGAACACTTATCCGGGTGTAGTTTGAGGTTATGTTGTCTACACAAGGTAAACACATCTTTTAAGTTTTGTAACATATGTTTTTCAGAGCATCCGACGACTATTAAATCGTCCATATACACGAAGGCTTGGGATGGTTTTAATTCCGAAAAGGCAAGCGACATCATTCTTTGGAATGAATTTGATGCTATTTTAATGCCATAAGGGAGTCTTTTGAATCTATAAGATCCTTTGTCAATTGAAAAGGATGTGATGTCTCTAGATTCTTCTTCGAGCTCTATTTGATGGAAGCCCGATATCAAATCGAGGCATGAGAAATATTTTGCTCTCCCTAACTGATCTAATATGTCATCTATTCTGGGTAGAGGGAATTTGTCAGCGACTAGCTTCTTATTTATACCTCTGTAGTTAATTACAAGTCTCCATCTCTTTTCTTTATGACCCGGTAATGATTTTTTAGGTACTAAGAGTACGGGACTGTTATATTCAGAGGTTGAGGGTTCTACAATATCATCGTTTATTAGTTTTATAACCTGTTTATTCACTTCTTCTTTATGTGAATATGGTATTCTATAGTTCTTTATATAAACTGGTTGATTATCTTTAAGTCTCAACCGATGTTTATAAAAATTATTGGCGCTTATTTTTTCCGATTCTAGAGCAAAGATGTCGATGAATTCTGAACATAGACTATGTAGCTTACTGCTAACGAATTCTGGAAAGTTTGCGGATAACTTTCTCATCTTTTCTCTGTCTGATTTCGGATTGCAGCTTGTTTGAACCATTTTATAGTCATTAAGATTTTCCGTTACTACTTGAACGTTCTCAATGACGAGGTCCTTGTTTGTAGTAATAATTATTCTGACTAGTGGTTGGGATTTTGATGTGATGGTGTTAGCTATGTATACCCCATTTTGGAGTATTTGCTGGGGAACCAAGACATCCTCAACGTCAGATTGAATATTAATTTGTCTGATTACTTCAGATCTTGCTGGTATTGAAATCGAGTTGATGTTTGGAGCACTCAACAGTGTTAGGCTTACATCGTATGGTAGAAATGGAGCTTTGAGAATTATTCTATCCTCTACACCTTGGAAATCAAGTATGCATTTGTGTCCTCTGAGAAAGTCCATTCCCAATATTCCATCAACTGGTATTGGAAAATCATAATATGCAACTCGGCAGGTATGGAGATATGTCCTACCTTAAGGTCTATGTCAACTAATCCGAGTGTTTGGATTAGACCTTATCCAATACCATTAATGTTTGTTATTTTGCTGCTATCTATTGGTTCGTTTAGAACCTTATTGTGTTTAAACACAGAAATGTCTGCGCCTGTGTCTATTAGAAAAATAGAGGTGAGATTGTTCGTAGACAATCCACATTTTAGATAACTATATAAATTTAGGTTGATATTGTAGGTTGTAACATTAGGGGTTTCTATTAGTTTTCCGGGGGTTGTTCGGTAATGCAATGAATATTGCGATTACGAGAGGGATTGTTTCTATAACCCCCATTACCTCTGCTGCGGTTAGAGTTACCTCTTGGGTTATGGTTGTAACGGCTATTATTGTTATTACTATTATTGCTGTTATTATTGTTGATATTATTGAAATTGCGGTTCCTGTTATATGTTCCTCTATAACTACTACCGCGATTTCGTTGGTCATTGTATCTACTGTGGTTATAGGCCAAAATTGAGTTGGGTTGGCCATAGGCTTCTGTACAGCTACCTACAAACTTTGCAATAACCTCATTTAGGTTATTGAAAGGACCAGATTCCATAATCAGTTTAACTCTGTCATTGGAGGCATTTTTTATGATCGCCTTAACAGCAGAGTTTGTTGCATATGTGGCTGCTATCATGTTTGGCAAGCCATCGTTAATATACGCAGTTTCGAGTTTCTTAGTTAAGTCCTCGACTTCCTTTGCGTATGTATTGGCTGGTTTTCCTTGTTGACGTGTACTCATCAACTTTGCTACCAGTACATCTTCTTTTACTGTAGTTCTAAGTTTGTCAATTATTTCTCGGAGTGTAGTTTCCTGAGAAATAAGGTTACGTGCTGAACCTTTGAGTTTTGTCTTTACCAGAGTGATGCCACTTCACTGTGTGTATCTTTTATTGAGTCCACCAGGCTTAGGGCGTCAAGAAAACTCTGTAGGTTCTCTGGTGTGCCATCAAAGTCAAGTAGGAGCTTTGAGACCAGACCCAAATTCAGTAACCGATTGAGGCATTGTATTAGAATCTTTTTGAGACTTTTGAGGAGTCTGTATTTGATTTGAGTGTAATGCAGGTTCCTCTTGACCTACTAGGGAATATTCCAGTTGGAATGTTACTGGTAACTTTGCCTCTATACCTCTACGTGACAGGATATTGGCAAGTTTATCTCTGATGTCAGAGAAGAAATTTTCAGCAGCAAATTTGTGCGCTTGTGTTAATCATAAAAGATCGAAAAGTCGATCGATTTTTAATATGTTTCTCGACCGTTTCGTCCTTGGCAGGTCTGTCTGTGTTTAGACACTTATAGGACCTGTCAAAATGTTCTTTTATTTGTCTTAATCTTATAAGGATCTGTTGCCAGTCCATAAGAACAGAATAATAATATTGCGCGCTGCGAAATTTAACCGAATATTTATATGAATATACGAATATATATTAATTTTTTTTTAACTTAGTGCAGTTCCTATACTTTGTCAATATCAATTGCCAGAGATGCTGCCCTTCTGTAATTCTTTTTGAGCGATCTCTTGTGCAACTGATATAGAGTTGTTAGGAACTGCAAGACTAAAACCGCGATAATGATTAATAAATATATAATTGGGTATTCCACCTTTACAGTGATTTCATTTATCACATTCGCATTTGGGTTCTCGATTTTTTAATCTTCATTACCCATGATTGAAAGGATAAATGTCTATCAACTGCAGGATTGGAATAAGAAATTATTTAAATATAAATATTGATCCTTTGGGAGGATCCGCGAAAATGTTTAGATCAAGGCTCGTTTGCCTTGACGAACGTTTAATAAAAAAAAAAATTATGAAGGTAAAAAGAATTGGGGCTTTATCCAAGTAATACACAAGGATAATTGTTCAATCATTCAATTGTTTGAATGATCGTAGCAAAAACAGAGCTGTCTTGTCAGTATTTTGTACAATTGTGCATAAAATAAGTTTTTAATAATTTTACTTAAATCTAAATTTACACAATTGTACAAATGTTAGTAAGCCTGCCTTATTTGTGGTTAGTTAAAAAAAATATTAACATACATATATCATGGCGTTGGGATACCATACGATCAGATATAGTCCCCCAAGGCGATGGTATATAGCAGATATCGCCAATTGATATCTGAATAGGCTAATCACAAAAATTTTTTTTTATACCACTGAAGGGACTCGTAAGTATCGCAGAAGTTTACAATTAAATTTATATTAAAAATATTTGCTTAAGCTTACGGAAAAAAATAGAATATTAAATATAATTTATGTTAAAAAAAATTTTTATTAATATTTTATTTTATTATCACAAAGTAAAGTTAATAAAAAAATATATATTTGTTTAAAATTAAAAAAATGTATTATCATTAAAATATTTAATCATTAATTTTAATTATTTCTTCATTTTTTTTTTTAAGCAAGTAATTAAGTAAATTAAATTTATTAGTAAGTTTTCTTAAAGCCATTGGTACGTTTTCTCAAAATTGTATGTATTTAAACTTACCAAGTAGCATAAAATAATAATAATGAGCATAGGCAATTAAAAATTAACAATAAAGATTTATTAAAATATATATATATATATTTTGCTTAGAATTAAGAGGAAACATTAAATAGAATTATTAAAAAAAATAAAATATTTATAAAAAAATTCATATTGGAACCTGTTGGACTGGTGCCTGTTTAATTTGCAGTTGCCGTTGTTGATATTGTTGAATAAGGCTGGTGGTTGTTGATGAGTCCTGATGATATCATTGGTTGATAATGTGGTGGTAGTAGCGTTGGCTGTGAAGACATTGGGCTCGATAGATTTCAAAGGACCTTGTATTTTGTCAATAACTCTTTATGCTGCTGTCTTTTTTTTCACAGCTTTTATATTGATAAACTATTCGCTATTCTGTTCACAACAGAGATCTTCAAAACGCGACTGTTTTGTTCACACGCAACTTCACACAAGGCTGACTGAATTCTTACTGACAGTCTAGTGTTGCCATTTTAGCACTTTCAGTGCTAGATTTAGCATTATGTTTCGTGAAAATGCATTTATTTTTTTGAAAATTATGCTAAAAAGTAAAAAGTTTTTGGTAAAAAAATTTTTTTACTCAAAAAAGTTTTTTTTTTACTCAAAAAAAATTTTTTTTACTCAAGGAAATGTTTTGGTTATATTTCATTACTATTACAAAACAAAACATTTATGAACATTTGAAGCTAATTTCTTTCAGTAAATGATGTTATTTTCAATGACATGCATTTTTACTTCCAAATCCGTATTTAGGATACGAATTTTAAAATTTAATAAAGCAAAAGAAAAGTTCAAAAGTATATATAATATAAATATATGTATTTTGTTTCTAAAGGAACTTGTTAAACAATTAAGAACTCGTTTGCCTAAAAATATTAATATATTGTTACGTTTTTACCTTTTTAAAAACGTTTAAATATGAGTTCGTTGATTGCAAACCAAGTAAAAACAAATATGTGTTTTATTTTAATTAAACTCTCTCTTTATTATTCACACTTTTATGCCACTGTTCACACTTAACCGATACAACATTAATTGCTTGCTATTATTCACACACAACTATTGCTCGCAACCGATATCTTCAAACACGACTTTTTACTTCACACGCAACTTCACTCAAGACTGACTCACTCGTCTGCTTTGTCTTGCCCTTTTATAGTCCAACATGAACAGTACATCGAACGTTCTTGAAGAAGAACGTTCGCGGTCTCGCAATTTCTATGGTGACTGTATTGCTTGTTGTTGCGCTTGCTTACTTGTCCATCCCTTTTGCTCTCATGCTTGTTGTTGTTGGCTTATTTAGAAGATGTTCGATGTATTTGTTAATGTGTATTGTATACACATTGCCTCTTGTTGCGTTCGCTTATGTTGCTTTTACGTTATCCATCTCTCTCATACTCATACTGATGTTATTGTTAGTTTATATATGGTTCGATGTACATATGTGTTAGTGTGGCCGGTAGCTTTTGTTTATTATTTTTATGTGAAACGATATTAGATCGTTTCGAACTGCGTAATAATATTAAAAAATATTTCTATGTTTTCTATATACAATACTCTAAGTCATTTAAGGAGTCCAATTACACATATTTTAGAAGAGCTTAAGTATAATTCATCTGATATAAATATTATTCAAAATCAGTGGTCTTATATTACTAAGCAACATTGGGATGAAAAGTCTGATGCAATGTCTTTTTGGATTCAGGTATATAATTTTAAAAATTCAGGCTGTGAAAATATATTTAAAGAATTGTCCATGTGTTTGCATGCATTTGTTTTTTGTTGTTATTTTATAACGGACCACATATTTCTTATTTAATTCCTATTTATTTTAAATTCTTTTGTGCACCAAATCAACTTTATTATAATTTTTAAGTCACTTGATTTTTGAACTTAAAGAAATAAACGTCTACAGAAGAGAATAATAATCCACGCGTTTAATTTAAATAAAATTGATATTTTACTAATTTATCACGCGACATTTTGGCGACCGTGACAGGACGGTAGTTCTAAAGTTTAATTTAAATAAAAATTTAATCGGTTTTTTTGACTTTTTGGCCCGTAGAGCCACATCAAAATATTTTATTCGTTTAATTTGTGATAAAGATAAAGAGCAAATAATTTGTAGTCTACGCGTGACCTAGTACCAATCTTCGTGGTTTTTCTCGTGTCACCTACTGCAATTTTTCAAGGTTGTACATATTTTCGTGTCACCTATCACAATATTTCGCTGTTTGTGTGCATTTTGCCTATAGTGGTAATATAGCTTTAAATGCTACCTCCAATTCGAACATAAAAAATATCGTTTCGTGAGTTGAAAATATACAAACTTAAAAAATTAAAATAAAATGGCAAACAACGATGAAGTAATTCCTGAGCCACAGAATGCCAGTGGCTCAGAATTAGCAGCATTAAAACATCAAAGGTCTACAATGAAGCGCAACCTCTCATATATGCAAAAAAATATAGAAAAAAATGGCGAAAATGTCGATGACGCTATTTTGGAATGCAGACTCGAAATTGTAGAATCGTATTTCAAGCAATTGAGCCACGTGCAAGACAAAATTGAACAGCTTTGTTCCACTGATGCTGGGCGAAGTGATTACGAGGATTTATTTATTGCTACAAAGGTAAAAATATTACCCATTCTAAAACGTCGTCGTGGTTCTGTATCAATGGATGTTACTCAATTTAATGCTTCTGTTCCTGGTGCAGTACATTCATCTCGTTTTCCTTCATTGAAGTTACCCAAATTTGATGGCAAGTATGCGGAATACGAAAGGTTTATTACCGCTTTTAATAATTTGGTTCACGAAAATCAATTAATTACTGATGTCGACAAATTTAATTATTTGCTAAACTGCTTATCAGGCCCAGCTTTGGCAGTTGTGGAGCCATTTCAGGTTACCGAGCAAAATTATGCTAAGGCACTAAAGAGATTAAAAGAACGCTACGACAACAAAGTGTTAATTTTTCTGGAAAATGTTAATGATTTATTTAGTGCTCCTAATATGATAATGGGCGACAGCTTATCGTTGCGAAAAATCATTGACACTGTTTCGGTTATTCGTGGTTATTTGTTGTCTCTCGGTTCAGAAATGGAGGTGCTAAATGGTATTTTGGTTCACATTGTACTATCAAAAGTTGACCCTGAAACAAAATTGAACTACGATGAGAAACAAGAATTCAAATCATTGCCTTCTTGGGATACATTTTATGACGTTTTAATTTTAATTTAATTGGCAACGATTGCCAATTTTTAGAAAGCCATGGTAAAAAGGTAGAAACTTCAGAAAAATTCAATGCTGCAAAGGCAAAGCCAAATTTCAAGCGTCCATCTCACACTTTTGTTCAGTCAAACTCTAAGTGCTCGTATTGTTGTTCGTCGGAGCATGCTTTAAATTCTTGTGCATCCTTTTCATCCCATCCAGTTTCGGAACGCTTTAATTTCGTAAAGCGCAATGGCCATTGCATCAATTGTCTGAACAAAGGTCATATGGTTTCGAATTGCCCATCTAAATCCCGTTGTAAGGTATGCAAATCAGCTCATCACACAGTGCTCCATTTCCACAAGGTTCCTGAAAATTTAAACCTTCCAGTAGCTCAGGATATCATTCAAAATCAACCTAGTAGTTCTTCGGTAAGCAATCCAGTCCAAGTTGAAAATAATCGTTCACTACTTTCGTCACTCGGGCTCTCAAAAGATCACTCATCCCAACAGCTGTGGTTCTCATCAAAGATTCTTGTGGCATATTTCAACCGGTAAGAGCTCTTCTTGATTCTTGTTCAGAAATAAATTTCATTCCAGAAGAAACTGCAAAGAGGCTCAAATTGGGTCTTCATCCGTACACCCAAGAAATTTCCGGCATTGGTGAAGTGCGCACAAGAATCAAATCTTACATTGATGCTACAGTAAAATCCCGTTTTAATTCGTTCGAGTGGTCCTCAACTTTTGCTGTAACTAAATCAATATCATCTCGTCAGCCCGGTGTATACATCGAGACATCTCATTGGGAGATACTCAACACTCTTCAGCTAGCCGATCCATTATTTTACAAGCCCCAGCGGATAGAATTGTTAATCGGTTCAGAGGTTTTTTTTAACATGTTGTTAGACGGTCAAATATCATTAGGAGACAATGGCCCAACTTTAAAGAATACATTGTTCGGATGGATTGCACGTGGTAAGTTCACAACTAAATTCCTCATAGCTCCAATGACATGCAATTTAGCTATTGAAGCTGCCGAAGAATCCGTTGATACCACCTTAAAAAAGTTTTGGGAGATTGAGGACTACGTAAACACGCCATCGAAATTCACAGAGGAAGAGGAAGCCTGTGAACAACATTACATCAACAACGTCATAGTTAAGGAAAATGGTAAGATCCAAGTTCGTTTACCATTTAAAAAACCAACAGAGATACTTGGTAACTCATTTGATATGGCATGCAAGCGCTTTTTGTCTCTAGAAAGACGCTTAGATCGTGATTCAACACTTAAATCTATGTATATTCAGTTCATGGATGAATATTTGTCACTTGGACACATGTCGCTGTATACTCACTCGCTAGATGGTCCAAATTTCGTCTTTCCACACCATTGTGTACTTCGTCCAGAGAACACTACAACAAAACTTCGTGTCGTATTTGATGGCTCAGCTCGCAGCTCATCAAACATATCGTTGAACGATATTCTTATGGTTGGCCCTACAATTCAGCAGGACCTAATCACCTCACTTTTTGTGTTTCGTTTGAATAAATTTGCGCTCACAGCTGACATCTCTAAAATGTATCGGCAATTTGAAGTCGACAATCGGGACCGGAAATACCAGCTCATTTTATGGCGCAACAGCAAGGAGGAAAAATTACAAGTGTATCAACTTAACACTGTTACATATGGTTTGTCTTCAGCCCCGTTTTTCGCAATTCGTAGTTTGTTTTTTATTGCTGATAAATATAGCTCATCGTTTCCTCTTGGTTCCAAGACCCTGCGAGAAGATTTTTATGTAGACGACATCCTTACTGGCTCCAATGACGTCGAAACGTTGCATAAAAAAGGGCAGAGTTGGATCACGTACTTAAACTGCATGGGCTCGAATTGGCAAAATGGAACAGTAATAGTTTTGAAGTTACCTCGAATAATGAAGCTGAAATCCCGATAAAAGGTCCAGAAAACGAAATTAGAAAAACCTTAGGCATGTCCTGGAAACCACAACAAGATATTTTTTGCTATAGTTTTGAATTGCCTGAATTAATCGAGCCAACAAAAAGGTCTCTTGTTGCAAAAATTTATGATATGCTAGGAATTTTGAGCCCGATCGTGGTTCGCTGTAAAATCCTTCTTCAAGAAATATGGGTCCAGAATTACGACTGGGATGACAAGCTGAATGAAGATCTCAAATCTTTGTGGCTCAAAATAAGAGATGACCTGCAGTATATCAAAAATATCGAGGTGCCCAGATATGTGTTTACATCGCCTGAAACACTTGGTGAAGTCCATGGTTTAGCAGATGCATCCCAATGTGCATATGGGTGTTGCATCTTTTTTCGAGTTTTGGTCGAAGGCAAATACAAAACAACTCTGCTGATTGCACAATCACTACCCCGACTTGAACTGTGTGCCGCTGTTCTGCTTAGTAAAACATGGGAGAAAATAAAATCAAAAATGGCTAATTTTGTATCGAAAACCTATTTTTGGACTGATTCGAAAATTGTTCTTCAATGGCTTAAGCTACACTCATCAACTTTACATTGTTTCGTCGCTAATCGTGTCTCCGAACTTCAAAACAACACAAGAGATATTGTCTGAAATCACGTTCCATCCAAAAGCAACCCTGCTGATATTGTATCCCGAGGATGTAGTGCACAGGAATTACCAAAAACAATTTGGTTTAACGGTTCTAGTTTTCTTCTCGATCATCAATCAACTTGGCCCAAAAATGATGAAACAAAAATTAGCTCAGAATTGTTGGAAAGAAGAAAAGCGGCTGTCTTCAAGTGTACTGATGCCCCAAAATCAATAGTCGAAGAGATAATCGATAAGCATTCATCATTTTATAAAGTAATTCGAATAATCTCATTTGTTTTTCGTATTTTTAACAGATACCCAGTAGACCGCAACTTGAAACCCGCAGAAGCAGCTCATATAACCGTAGCAGAATTGGACTGTGTATTCTGGCGCATAATTGGCCATATCCAAAATACCAACTTTAAGGAGGACATTGCCGCACTTTCCAAAGGAAAATTTGTTCATCCCTCGCTACAGAAATTGACACCATTTCTGCAAGAAATGAAATTAAAAAATGGCACATCTATCACATTACTGCGTATTGGTGGCCATCTAGCAAAGGCACCTATACCATATGTTGCCCGATTTTATGCTTTGGTTCCCAAAAATTATCGTTTTATATTATTGTATATCGAATATTTGCATCGCCTTCATTCATTCATTTGGCTGGGCCAAAGGTTTTACTGGGTATCATTCGTCAAAAAGTTTGGATCATTAACGCCAGAGAAGTGGTTCGCAAGGTCATTCGAAATTGCATCCATTGCTTCCACTACAAGCCAAAATTGATGAACCAAATCATGGGTAACTTACCAGCTGATCGACTTCGACTTAATCGACCGTTTTTAGTGGCTGGAGTGGATTTTTGTGGTCCATTTCCAGCCACACATCGTAGCCGAGGTAAAGTGCCATACAAAACTTATATAGCTATTTTTGTTTGTTTTATCTCAAAGGCCGCGCATTTAGAAGTGGTGTCCGACCTTTCAACAAACACATTTCTTATGTGCTTGAAACGGTTCATCAGTCGAAGAGGCATTCCCCAAAAAATCTACTGCAACAACGCCATAAATTTTGTCGGAGCTCACAACAAACTCGTTGGAATTAAAAATTTGTTGTTCCATCAAGATGTCGTTCATGAGCTCAGAACGTATTCGGTCCAGAAAGGTTTTGAATTTTCTTTCATACCTCCCCGTGCCCCACATTTCGGTGGTTTGTGGGAGGCAGCTGTTAAATCAGCTAAAACATTGCTTGTAAAAAACATCGGCGTGCCGTATCTTACATTTGAAGAATTGCAGACAATAGTGGCTGATGTTGAAGCCATTTCAAACTCTCGCCCCATCGCTCCAATGTCTGACGATCCTAATGATGGTGAAGCCTTAACACCAGGCCACTTAATAATTGGTTCACCTTTAGTGGCCCTTCCTGAAGAAACCAAATCCAGTTTTAGCGTGGTCTAAGGATTATCTCTTGTCACTCCAAGGACGAGCCAAATGGTCAAAGGTGGAGCCAAATGTCATCGAAGGCCAACTTGTTGTTGTCCATGAAGATAATACCCCACCACAACAATGGCAGTTAGCTCGAGTAATAAAAGCTATACTTCGTTCTGATGGACAAGTTCGAGTAGTAGAACTAAAGTCAAAAAATGGTCCTTTTCGTCGTCCTATTCATAAAATAGCTCCCTTACCTCCTCTAAATTCATCTTGAAAGAGGGGCCTTTCAACGGGGGGAGAATGTCGGATAAGATCGCAGCCAACACCTTTTTATTATAAATTTATTAATTTAATTTTTTAATTCGTTTTAATTTAAATTTTATTTAGTTAAACTGTGAACACCCTTATTTATTTTTAATAATTTAAAACAATAATATTGTTTTTGTAATTTTTTTAATATTTTCTTTTGTGTCGCATTTTTACTTGTTATTTTTTTTATCATTATTGGTAAGTAATTTAAACTTCAAGTACATAGCAATTGCATTTTTTAATGCATTTTTTTTTTGTTTTTATTTTATAACGGACCACATATTTCTTATTTAATTCCTATTTATTTTAAATTCTTTTGTGCTCCAAATCAACTTTATTATAATTCTTAAGTCACTTGATTTTTGAACTTAAAGAAATAAACATCTACAGAAGAGAATAATAATCCCCGCGTTTAATTTAAATAAAATTGATATTTTATTAATTTATCACGCGACAGTCCATTTTTGTATTGTCATTACACGTTTTACCATTTTCTAACGCCGAAGTTGAGAGGCTTTTAAGTTTAATGGCTTTAATTAAAAATAAAATTCGAAATCGAATTAAACCTGAGTTGTTATGTTCAATAATACAAATTCGAGAAGGATTAAAATTCGAAAATGCGTGCTGTTACACCTACAAAATACCAAACGAAATAGCTAACAAAATTAGATCATCTGAAAAATATCAAAATGAAAATAAATATGAAGATATATCAGAAATATTAGAGTCTATTAATCATTTTGTATAATCAGTATTTTAGTAAAATGTATTTCGAAAAATTTTTTACAAAATTTTCTTATATTATATTTATTGAAATGAAAATCTTATTTAACAAATTAAATATTAAAATTTTTAAAATAAAAACTATGAAATGTAATACATATGTACAATATGTATACAGTAATATTCATATATGAATATTAAAAAAAAAATTTTTCAAACTATATTTTTTGAAATAATTTACAACTTTTTATTTTCCATTCAATTTCAGAAATTTTTATGAATTAATATATAAATTGTAACTGTTTAAAAAAGAACAATAATTTTATGAACATATTGTTAACTCAAATGTAATATACTGATGTAAATAAGTTTTATTTTCGGAATAAAACAAAAACATATATGTACATATCGAGCCATAACGGCAAAAATATCTCAAACGACATATTTTTCATATATCGTTTTTTGTAATAAATAAATTCATTGGCATCATTTGCATCATCTATAAAAATTTCAGGGTCACACTCTGTACCGTTATGAATTTATAACAAAAAAAAATTTACTTTCTAACTTATAGCGTTTTCGTTTCTGTTAAAAAGTGTTGCCCAGTTAGACGACAACAATATTAAAATTTTACAATTACCCTCCAAATGTGTAACATTTTTTTTGCCAGAAACAAACGCAATTGTACAACCCTGTACTTAACAGCTATTTTTAGAAATGTACATACTTTTCTAATTAGGGACTTTTTAGTTTTGTAAAATTGGCAAATAATTTCAAATTATAAAAATGGAAAGTGAACTAAACGAATCTCCAAGTACATCGCAGAGAATTCTACAATGTAAGAGCAAAGTAATTATTTAAAAATAAATATAATGAAAGCTTTACAATTTTGTTTCTAATTTTAGTATGGTCAGATGGAGATACTCGTCTGCTGTTGGATCTATATGCCAATTATTTACCGGAAATTGGACCACTTAAAAAATTCAAATCCAAAAAAGATTTGTGGTCCAAAATTTCCACAGAAATTCCTAACAAAAGTGCTAAACAATGTGAGGAAAGATACAAAACAGTGTTGAGGAGAAAAAAATCTGCGGTGGAAAACAATACTATGTCTGGCTCAAAAAGAAAAAAGATAGACTTTGAAGATGAATTGAATAAAATTTGTAAACTTGATGACTCTGTTGAACCAGAAGTACAAATGAGCAGCCAACAAATCATCATACTTACATCACTCTCTGAATATAAATTTATAACATTCTCCACAAAGCATTTAACACGCGGTATATAATTTCGTTGCCCCAATAAAGCATAAATTCCATCCTCTTCATCAGATGACGAAGATGATTCCAACAGTTCTTCAATTAGATTTATAGCGCAAACTATTTTGGAACGTTCCATTTTGACGCAAAAAAATTTTTAATAAACAAAAAATATTTGTTTTCTTTGAAATAAAAATAAAGTCTTCTTCTTGTAAAATCAAAGAAAAACATAAACAAAACTCAGCTGTTTACTGTGGGTAATTTCTCACCCTATGATTTGATACAGGGTGAATAATGTTACATTTTTTCACTTTTTATGGGTAACATTTTCAGAAAAAAACACAATACTTTAATTCAGGGTTGCTTTTTTTTAGTAACGAACACAAAAGGGTAATTTAATGGCAAAAGGTAATAAAAATGCAACACTTTTAACCAGAAACGAAAACGCTATTAACTTGCACAAGAAATAAATAATAAAAACCTTCCCCTGTAAAATTTCGTTTTTGTCGCTTAAGATATTTTTGCGGTTATGGATCGATATATGCAATAAATAGTTTTGTTACATTTAAAAACTTTAGCATTTTTTTTTATTCCGTAGAACATTTTAGCATTATGTTTTTCATGTTTTAGCATATTTTGAAATTCATTTTCTGGCAACACTACTGATTCAGTCTGATGATGGTTCTCGAAGTGGAGCGTTCGGAGTTTCTTCTTCTCGAGAATTCTTTTGCGACTACATTGTTCGTTGTTGCGTTTGCTTACTTGTCTATCCCTTTTTCTCTCATACTTGTTGTTGTTGGTTTACATGGAACAAGTTCGATGTGTTTGTGTGTAGCTTTTGTTTATCGTTAATGTTAAACGATATTAGGTCGTTTCCATTTGCGTAACAATATAATAGGGAAAATAATATTGTAATTAATGGGAATTGTATTTTACAGAATATTACAAATTAGTGTAGATATTCAGGGGTGGTCCTATTGTCCCCAAATGCAAATATATTATTTTTTTTGGTAAATTTGAGTGTAGATCACTAACAACTTAATCATTTTCAGCTACTGGAGGTAAATTATCTCAGAGTTTTAGGACCATACTTTAATAATCGTTATAAACGGAGTACACACGTCAAAAACCCCATGTCATCACTATCGAAATTATTAAATATAATAAAATATTTGTCAAACAACAGGTTCAAGTGCAACACAAAATCTATTATCTTATTTAATTTAATTACCTAAAGCTACATTGGGAAAGATTAAACGGATCATAAATGCGGCTATACGGATATCGTTAGGAGCGTTCCGTTCGACCCCAATTAATAACAGACTAGCTGAATTTGGAATTGTGCCATTAAAAATTTAGCAACTTCAATATTATTTAAATCGATACACAATCCATCAATTCTCCGAAATTTTAGAAACTTGAAGAAAAGAAGAATAACTTGATAATAACCCCAACGATTCAAAAACCCAACGATTGAAAACGCTACAACTACCCACGCAAAGTCCGGTTTGTTCTAAATTGAAACATTTTCTTAGGAAAATTTTAATGCAGTTATATCCAAAAATTTGTTTAAATTAATATCTGGCACTCGGTCATTCCTGGAAACGAACTGGCTGATATTTCAGCAAAATTACAACAAAAAGCATATTATTAAGTTCTTATATAAATACTTCCAAATGGAAAGCAAAACCTCATTACCAACAACAAATTGGTATAAACTCTTCATATATCGTTTATTAAGGACTACCCAGATAAATCGATTTCCGTTCAGACAGGAAATTCTTTGTTAATAATACAGAATCTAGGGCAAAAGGTGGCGTAGCGGTATTCCGTGCAAAGTAAAATTATTAACTGAAACTGGAAGTCAAATAGAATATGTACATACAAAACATAACATACATAATTAGTCATTACAACCCTTCAGTCAGGTTTACGGCCTAGCTTCTTACACTATTTATGTTGTGTGCGTTAATTTTATACCTGAGTGGCGGGACCTACAGTTTAAAGTCGACTCCGAACGACAGATTTTTTGAGAAACTTTTCATGAGGTTTTAAATAATAATAATAAATATAATATTGTTACGTTTTTATCTTTTAAAAACGTTAAAAAATATGAGTTCGTAGATTGCAAATAAAATAAAAATAAATCTGTGTTTATTTTTGAATCAATTCTTTATTATCTGCACAACTTTTGCGCCACTGTTCGAACTTATTCCACGTATACAATGATAACTTTCACAATATGTGCTTATTCGTGATATTTCTCTGCTTACAACCTTTTTTGTTAGCAACAACAACACTTGTTAGTTATTCTTCTTTGCTCACAACCTTTTTTGTAAGCACAACACTAACAACTGTTTTCTTCACGCAACTTGTCTGCACTCAAGTCTGACTGAATTATAACTCGATCTCGTATCTTCACGCACCACTGGTTGAATTCTCACTCAATTCAACGCGACGTCGTCACACGACTAACTTAACTCGATCTCCGAGAATCACGTGTCTTCATACACGACTGACTGAATTCTAACTGAATCCTACTTGCTCGCTTTATCTTGCCTTTTATATCACTGGATCAACAGTGTGATGTGATGCCCTTGAAGGATGATGACGACCTTCGGGAACAATCCAAAAATGTAAACAACTTGTTTTACAAGAATAGTACTTGGATCACGGACGGATCTAGTACTGCGGCTATATGGATCTGTGGTTCATTACCCTTCCAGCAAACCTATGCGCGGGACATTGGTTTCGTTATGGCCAGGATAAAGGGAGTTTTGGTCTACAGCTGTTACGCCCCCCCGAGATGGTCAATGGATGAGTTCCAACATATGCTGGAGAGGCTGGCGTCACACGTGCGCTTGAATACCCCCGTTATTATTGGAGGAGACTTTAATGCTTGGGCGACCGAATGGGGTAGTAGATATACTAACGCCCGGGGTCGCTGCCTCTTGGAAACGTTCGCTTCCCTTCCTGTGGCGCTGATGAATGATGGAAGAGGAAGCACATTTAGGAGAGCTGGATCGAGCTCGATAATAGATTTGTCGTTTGTGAGCGATAGCCCTGTTTCGCGAACCGCGTGGAAGCTAACTGAGGACTTCACGAATAGTGACCATCAGGCAATCGTAATGACGGTTACTGGGCGCAACACGAGAGGATATGGATTGCCGAAGTTTACGGGACCAAAATGGAAAGACTCCCGCTTTGATGAGGAGACGTATAGATTGCTGTTGTCGTCTTTTCATACGACTGGCAGCACGGCCGAGGAATTAGTGAGCGACGTATGCGAAATGCTCAACACTGCATGTGATGCTGCTATGCCTAGGAGGACTGTGTGTAGGGGACGTTCCCCCTGCTACTGGTGGAATGACGAGATTCGAAATCTGCGGTCGGCTTGCTTTGGGGCGAGAAGAAGGGCCCAGCGCACGAGAGGAAGACCGACATGGGAAGCCGAACAGGCTTCATATGAGGATCTAAGGCATCAACTTAGAAGAGCCATTAAGAGGAGCAAGAAACTATCCTTTCAGCGGATATGCCAAGAAGCTGACGTCAATCCTTTTGGGACGGCTTATAGAGTCGTCTGCAAGAGAATCGGTGCTCGGGAACAGCCTAAACTAGGCTGTCCAGTTTTGCTACGGGGGATTATTAGTACATTATTCCCACGGGGCCAGCCCTACACTTTCATAAGTAGGGATCCGGAAGCTACCCATACTATACCCGAGGTAACAGGAGAGGAGGTACTCGCAGCATGCAATGGAATAGGAGATAGGAAAACACCGGGGCCAGATGGAATCCCGAATAGGGCACTTAAGGCAGCTATCCGGTTCAGACCTGATATGTTCGCTAAGGTGTTCCACAAGTGCTTCGTCGAGGGTGTTTTTCCACGTAGATGGAAGAAGCAGAAATTGGTTCTCATTCCAAAACCTGGTAAACCACCAGGGGAACCATCGTCATATCGGCCCATTTGTCTACTCGACACAATGGGAAAAATACTGGAGAGGATAATATACAATCGACTACTGACGCGTGCCGAGGCAGGAGGAGCTCTCTCGGACCTGCAATACGGATTTAGGAAAGGACGGTCCACTGTTGACGCGATAAGGAGGGTAGTCGACATTGCAAGAGATGCAATAGAGGGCGAAAGATGGAGATTTGGCACTAAGGAATACTGCGCGGTTGTCACACTTGACGTTAGAAACGCGTTCAACTCAGCGAATTGGGGGCGGATTATGAGAGCCCTCTTTAACATGGCCACGCCGCCATACTTAATAGAGATTCTGAACAATTACTTTCAGGACAGGAAGGTAATATACCTAACGGATGAAGGAGAGCAGGAATACGTAGTTACGGCGGGTGTCCCGCAGGGCTCTGTACTTGGCCCACTACTATGGAACATTATGTACGATGGAGTACTTCGACTGCAATTGCCAAACGGGACTACAATTGTGGGCTTTGCAGATGACATTGCCATAGTCTCGGTAGCTAAGACGGTAAAGGAAATAGAGGAGAAAACTAACACAGCGATTCGAAATGTTGGAGCATGGCTGGATGAGGCAGGTTTGACACTTGCTGCACATAAAACGGAAGCCGTCTTGATAAGCGGCCGGAAGATAGTGGATAAGATGAAAGTCACCGTTGGAGGCACAGAGATCGAATCAAAGAGGGCGATAAAATACCTGGGAGTGATTATCGACGACAGGTTGAATTTCAAGGAGCACGTAAAATACATCGGCGAAAAGGCACCTGTAACGCAGGGAGCACTGGCGAGGATGATGCCAAATATTGGAGGACCAGGTCCATTCAAGAGGAGGATAATTTCAGCGGTAGTAACGTCGATAATGCTGTATGCTTGCCCCATATGGTCGGAGGCACTCTCCGTGGGGACGACAAGGAGAATACTGTCCTCTGTGTATCGTCTAAGCGCGATTAGACGGATAAGTGGCTTCAGGACAGTATCTGATGAAGCGGTATTGGTATTGGCAAAGGCAATACCAATAGACATATTGGCGGATGAGATGAGGCGGATATACTTTCGCCGTCTCGAGTATCCAGGACGGACAGCGGATATAAAAGCGGAGGAAAGAAGGACTTCCATGCACAAATGGCAGTCACGATGGGAGAGCAGCTTAAAGGGAAGATGGACATTTCACCTTGTCCCTTCTATAACCATTTGGATGGAGAACAAGCATTGCGAGCTGAATTACTACGTGACCCAGTTTCTAACCGGTCATGGATGTTTTAGGAAGTACCTGCACAGATTTGGACATGATACTTCCCCTATATGCCCAAACTGTGTAAATGAAGAGGAAGATGCGGGGCATATTCTAACATGCTGCCCCAGATTTAGATGGCCCGGAGAAAATAGATTAGGACCAAACCGGCTCATGGAGGAGCTGTTGAATTCTAGGACGCTATGGAGCCAATACAGCCAGAAAATGGCCGAAGTAATGATGGTACTCCGAAGATTGGAGGAACGAAGGCGAAATTTAAGATAACGTGATAAAGCTTTCGAGCTAACCAACCCTCCGCGAAGTAATACCTTACGGCAGTCCCGCGGGGGGAGAGTGGTTGAAGTGTGTATGGGGTGGGTTTAGTACGTAGGCACCAGTGATGGTGAATCGTGCATGCTTTTGTCGGAACAGAAGTATCTTTCGAAGATTACCACCTCCAGCTCAAGGCAAAAAAAAAAAAAAAAAAAAAAAAAAAAAACGGTGATCTTCGAACATAACTGTTTGTTTACACGCAACTTCACACAAGACTGATAAAGGAAAAGGTCCAACAATATCGATATTGATATGCGAAAAACGCTCGGTAGGTGGCTCGTACATGTCGGGTGTCGATATAGTGTGACGTTGCGTTTTCGATCACTGGCACGGTATGCACGCTCTGACAAAATTGGCGATTTCTTTCCTCATGCCAGCCCAGACAAATCTAGAAGTCACCAATAAAGTTGTAGCACGAATTCCAGGATGCGCTAAGTTGTGTAATGAGTTGAGTATTTGCCTTCGAAAATCTTTTGGGATGTATGGCCAGACGCGTGAAGTGGATGTATCGCACACAATTTGTTCGTCACAACCTAAAACATTCAAATATTTTAAAATAAGTGAATTATTGGGCCTACCTTGATTTTTTAATAAGTTTTGCAGCTCGTCGTCAACTTTTTGTGCTACTGCCAAATCTTTGAAATTTATAAATTTTTGAGCAGAGTCGATATTTAAAGTTTGTATTCTAGACAGCGCATCAGCTGTGTAATTCTCACATCCAGGCGTATGACGTATGTCAGTCGTAAACTGGCTGATGAAATCCAACTGTCTTAACCTTCGTGGTGATGCTTTTTCCATTTTCTGCTTGTAGGCGAATATTAATGGGCGATGATCGGCGACTATGTAACAAGGGCGTCCTTCTATGGCGTACCGGAAATGGCTTATAGCCTGGTAGACGGCAGCTAATTCTCGGTCGTAAGTTGAATATTTCTGCTGCGTCGCTGTTAGCTTCTTTGAATAGAAAGGTAATGGTTGCATGATGCCACCAACTTTCTGATGCAGCGCTGCTCTCACGGCTGTGTCTGATGCGTCGACGTAAATGGCTAATTCTGCACCATGGGCGGGATGAGCAAGTAACGTAGCATTGCATAATTCCATTTTACAACGTTCGAATGCATTTTCCGTATCGGTATTCCATACTAATGGGGTGGAGTCGTTCTTTTTGTTACCTGTTATCATGCCTTGTAGAACTCCCTGGTAGGCGATGGTGTGGGGCAAAAACTTTCTGTAAAAGTTCATCATACCGATGAATCTTTTAAGTTCTTGCGCGTTGGTCGGTTTTCGGTACTCTTTTATCACTGCGACTTTTTCGGGCGATGGTCGAATGCCTTCTGGTGTGACGAGGCAGAGAACTGCATGATTGTGAATCAAATGGCATAGTTTTGTATTTTCTAAAATGAATACTGAGCTAGCAATTGACAGTAAAAAAATTAAATATTCTAATACATGATTCATATTATCGAGCCTGTTGTCAACAATTGCTTGTCAATGCTTGCTACTTCTGTTTATTTATATGATTCACAGAAGCAACGAATCAGTATGAGTGTTTTGAATACTTTTTAAAAAACTCTTACCAAATATTGTTTTATGTAAAATTTTGCAAGTGAGCCGAGGAGTTTTATTTTATAATTTACTGCAATATTAATATTATTAATTAATGCAAAATATATTTGAATTTTTATTTTCTTATTTACATTTCGGAAAAAAGAAGAAGTTACATATGTCAGTAAGTTATTTACAGTTTGTAGACCAATACGGTTACGCTTTTCGGTGATTATGTTACAAGTGGCGGAAAATACGCGTTCGGAAGCTGCATTGCTTGCGGGAATACTCAAATTTTTTTGGCAAGTTTGTGTAAACGAGGGTATTCCGGAGTGCGGTTTTGCGACCATTTCAATATTCATTTCTAAATGACTGTAACGATTTACTTCACCGGATATACTTTCCGTAGCGGATAGGTTTGTTTGAATAAAATTAAAGAAAAATAGTTGGTGGTTCATCAAATGTTGAATAATGAATTGGACTTGAAAAAGACGATACAGACTTCCTAATTTCGGAAATACAAAACGCTTTTACTCTTTTTAAATTAATTTCATCTAGGCAAGAATTGGTTGGTGGACACAGGAAACAAGCCGTGTAGTGAATAATTCTTAAATTAGCAACGTACTTATTTTTCATTTCTTTCTTTTTACATGGCAAACTCCATTTTCAACATTTCTTAATAATTCTGAATTCATTGTATTAAATTTTCTAAAAAGACTTTCAAATTGTTTTTTAATATCAACTCAAAATTTCATATGAGTTGTGAGTTATTTGATTTCTATACAAAACAATCAAACAACAGTAAGAATTTTTTATTTATTTATGCTAACAGTACTTAAAAAACAAAAGTGAGTATATTACATTCAGTTGTTAGAGAATCAACACGGCAAGCAATATCATTAAAACATATTGATGTTAAACAACATAGCAAAAGCAACTTACATGTGAGTGGACAGTGAAAGTGAACCAACTCATGCAGTTCTCTGTGACGAGGTGACCAAGAAAAGTAATCTCAGATTTGCCGAATTCACATTTCTATAAATTAATGGCAAGCCGATTCTCTCGAAGTCGCTGGAATACTAAACGAAGGTCATGACGATGCTGCTCTAAGGTGACAGAGGAAATGTCGTCAATGTACGAAAATACACAATCAACACCTCTGAACATTTCGTTGATTATACGCTGGAAGGTCTGCGCAACATTTCGTAGGCCGAAAGTCATAAACTTGAATTCGTACAACCAAAAGGAGTACTTATTGCCATTTTCGGAACATCGTCGGGGTGAATCGAGATTTGGTGAAATGCCTTCTGGAGGTCGATTTTCGAAAACAATTTTTTTCCTTTTAAATTGTTTGTCAGTCTACTATTGACAGTGATTGCAATAAGACGTATTATTAAAAAGTGCAGTGGCAGTGAATTTCTTTTTCTTTTAAAAACATTTAGTTAAAAAAATAACAAATAAAAACAATTTAAGATCATCGGCATTCTTTGTCACACAAACAATTTATACATAAAAACAAAATTCTAAAAACAATAATAAGCGTTGTTGTTATTACACTGTGCAGTGGCACAGTATTATTTTGAATATTAGTTAAAACAAAAATAAATAAACAATAACAAGTTAAAACGAATTCTTTCCTCCACAAACAATTAAATACTGAATACAAAACACAAAAAGCAATAACAAGTTAAAAAAAAGAAAAAATTAAGTAAATACAAATTACAAATCATAAACATGAATACTGATAATGATGATGATGAAGAAAATGAATTTTACAACTGGCAAACAATACCAAAACTTCCTAAACACACTGAAGGCAGATCCCCAATTGGAAATTTAGCAAAAAAAAACGACGCACAACTGATGACAACCCAGGTACCTCTAATGCAAACCGATTTAAAATTCTGGATGCAGAGACCAGCATAGGTGAAAAAAGTCAAGAAAGAACTGACTACATCAAACCACCACCAATTGTTATATCAAACGTTAACAATATTGTAAATATGATAAATAATATTTGTTCTATCATTCCCAGAAAAGATTTTAGTTATAAATCATTGAGAGATAACGAAATAAAAGTTATGATAAGTAGCATAGATTCATATAGGAAACTTGCTAAGTATTTTGATAGAAGAGAAATTAGTTATCATATATATCAAGTACGCAAAGATCGAGCTTACAGAGTTGTTATTAAAGGTCTTCACCATACAACACCTCCAGAAGACATCAAAGCTGTACTTATAGCTCAAGGTCACGATGTTAGAAACGTTTGTAATGTTAGAAGTATAGTTACAAAGGAACCCCTTGCAATGTTTTATGCTGATCTTGATCCAAAAATGAATAACAAAGAAATTTATGAAATTCGCTACATAAATAATGCTGTAGTTACAGTTGAACCCCCTAAGAAAGTGAATGACATTGTTCAATGTCATCGTTGCCAACAGTTTGGACATACTCAGGCCTATTGCAGAAAACCTTTCCGTTGCGTAAAATGTGCTCTTGATCATCCCACGGCTGAATGTACTGTGAATAAATCTAATCCACCTCGTTGTATTCACTGTTTACAAAACCATACTGCAAACTACAAAGGCTGTCAAGTTTATCAAAAACTTGTGCAGAAAAAATCAACATTGAACGATAAATCAATTCCTCAACCAACAAATCTTCCATTTTCTTCTCGGCCACAAAATTATACTGATGAAAATTTCAATTCTAACACATCTTATGCGAACGTTTTGAAAGGTCAAAGCACTAATGAAAGTGTATATGAACGTCTTGAAAAATTAATGACTAAACAAATAGAGTTAACGAATACTTTACTTAACATGATGTCAGTTCTTGTTACCAAAATAATGCAATTAGATATCAGAATAGCAGTATGGAACGCAAATGGGCTTTCCAATCATACACAGGAAACTGAAATATTCTTGAATACTCAATTCGTTGACATTTTCTTGATTTCTGAAACGCATTTTACTTCTAGAACTTATTTTCATATCAGAGGTTATGATACGATAGCAGCAAATCATACTGACAATAGAGCACATGCTGGTTCTGCAATTTTAATAAAATCAACAATTAAGTACGAAGTTATTCCTACAATTTGTCACAACTACCTACAAGCTGCTGGAGTTAAATTTAGTACGAACTGTGGAGATGTCTCTGTATTTGCCATTTATTCTCCCCCTAGACATTCTATTTCATGTCATGACTATGAAAACTTCTTCAGTAATTTAGGGAGTCGCTTCCTGGTAGGAGGAGACTTTAATGCTAAACATCCTTGGTGGGGATCTAGATTGGCAAACCCTAAAGGTCGGGAATTATACAAGTGTATTCTTAAAAAACATTACAATACTCTTTCTTCTGGTAGACCAACCTACTGGCCTTCTGATCCGAACAAAATACCAGATTTACTGGACTTTTTTGTTTACTCTGGAATACCAAGTAACTGTCTTGACATACAAGATAGTGATGACCTTAGCTCTGATCACACTCCTATCATAGCAACTTATAATTCCACTTTCCACAAGATTTCAAAGAAAGTAAAGATTATATCAAATAGGACTGATATAAATTCAGTTACATATTGGATAGATAAAAATATAAACCTAAATCTTACAATAAATAATGGTCAAGAGTTAGATGAAGCAGTCGAAAAGTTTACCAGCCTAATCCACGAAGCAGCTCTTTTGTCAACACCAAATGTTACAGAAACACATAATCTGCCAACTACAAATAATTATATATCCGCTGAAATTAGAAACCTAATTCGTTATAAAAGGAGAATCCGAAAAATCTGGCAACTAAGTAGAAACCCAACTGATAAGCGAAATTTTAACCGTTTATGTACGCAGCTTAAACAAAAGCTTAAAGAATTTATAAATGAAAAAACAGGTCAATATTTGAGATCTTTAGACGCTAATAAACATGGTAATTGTCTTTGGAACGCCACAAAATATCTTAAAAGGCCTACACAACGTAACATTCCTATAAGAGATTTAAACAACAGTTGGTGCAGATCAAATCAAAAGAAAGCCGAAGCATTTTGTCAACATTTGGAAAATATTTTTCAACCTAGTTCTCAAACTTGCTCTTTCAGTGATGTTAAAATACTGGAATT
This sequence comes from Sarcophaga caerulescens, assembly GCA_927399465.1. Taxonomy (NCBI): domain Eukaryota; kingdom Metazoa; phylum Arthropoda; class Insecta; order Diptera; family Sarcophagidae; genus Sarcophaga; species Sarcophaga caerulescens. The sequence goes on along the minus strand of OV656872.1, from coordinate 88,723,729 downwards.
TTTAGATGCTCCATGCCAAATGAGTCTTCCTATTAATCATTTTACTCCAAATGAAGTTAAACAAGAAATAACAAAGCTTGGAAATAATAAGACTCCAGGATACGATAAAATAGACTCCAAATTAATTAAAATTTTATCTAAAAGAAGTTCTATATTCTTAACTTTATTATATAATTCAATCCTACGATTACAACATTTTCCGACTCAGTGGAAGTGTGCTGAAGTCATTATGATTCTGAAACATAATAAAAATGAAAACGAGATTTCATCATATAGACCAATAAGTTTGTTGTCAAGCTTTTCAAAAATATTCGAAAGACTGTTTTTGCATAGACTGAAACCTGTTTTGGAACAACATGATATCATTCCTGATCATCAGTGTGGTTTTCGCAGCAAACATGGTACTCCAGAGCAGTTCCATCGAATTATAAATGTCATAACTGATGCTTTTGAAAAGAAAAAATATTGCACTGCCGTAATCTTAGATGTTCAGCAAGCTTTTGATAAAGTTTGGCATCCCGGGCTTTTGTTTAAATTAAAATCTTTGCTACCAACACCATTTTACCTGGTTCTAAAATCATATCTAAATGAACGTTGCTTTTATGTTAACATTAAAGAAGAATTTTCAAATATAAAGACTATACAAGCTGGGGTTCCTCAGGGTAGTGTTTTAGGACCAACCCTTTATTCGATATATACGTGTGATATGCCACATTTACAAGCTATTACAGTTGCGACTTATGCTGACGATACTGCGTTTATGGCGTCGGCGGATTGTCCTATAGCAGCTTCTACTCTGTTACAAAGACAATTAAATATACTCCATCAATGGTTGGAAAATTAAAATAAACACATCGAAGTCTTCTCACTTAACTTTTTCCCTTAGAAGAGAATGTTGCCCCCCGGTTGCACTTAATGGAATGCTAATCCCAGTTGTACAAAGTGTAAAATACTTAGGTCTATATCTGGATAAGCGTCTTACTTGGAAGGAACATATCAAAACTAAACGTAAATTTCTAAATATCAAAACAAAAAAGATGTATTGGCTATTAGGCCCGAAATCAGAATTAAGTTTAAATAACAAGATTATTTTATACAAGGCTATTCTCAAGCCCGTGTGGACTTATGGAATACAGTTATGGGGAACAGCTAAAAACTCGAATGTGGAAATACTACAACGTTATCAATCTAAAACTCTACGGTTCATTACTCAAGCACCCTGGTTCGTGACCAATGCGGCTATACATAAAGATCTAAATATCACTTTAGTTAAAGACACCATAACTGAATTTAGTTCTAGATATGTGGAAAGACTGAGTAACCATAGCAATCCATTAGCCATTAGTCTGCTTGATAAGACAGAGGATGTACGAAGACTTAATAGATTGCATGTGCTAGATTTGCCTTTTAGATAGTAACTTTGTAAATATTATAAATACATAGTATACATAATTTCTTTTATAAATACATATATTTATAAATAGTTTTAATTATGAATAACTTTTTTCTTTTTGCTATTGTTATTAATTATTATTGTTAATGAATTATAATTATTTAATATTTATATTTATTATATTATATTATTTAATATTATATAATAATTATTATAATATTATTGTTAATTAATTCAGTAACAACTGTTATTTTTCTTTTAAGTATTAGAAAATTTGTTTATTGTTGTATAAACAGATTGTAAATAAAGAAATTAAAAAAAACAAAAAAAAAATTGTTTGTGAAGTCCGTCAAATACGGTAGGGGATAGCGGTTAGGCAAAGTCTGCGCGTTCAGAGCGCGGTAGTCTCCACAAGGTCTCCAAGTTCCATCGCTCTTTTTCACCATATGTAATGGACTGCTCAAGTTGCAAATTCCAGCTTCGGTGAGAATATTAAACTCGTTTTTGGCTGCGGCAAGTTTTTCAACTGGAAGTCGACTAGGCCGGCAAAATGTGGGTTGACCAGACGTCACAATTCGATGAAAAATTGTAGATTTGGTTCTGGAATCATAAGGCGAGAGTACCGTGATGTCGTTGAATTCCCTTAACAGGTCTGCAAACGGGTTGTATGTGCTGAAGGTTTTAATGAAGGCGATTTCCGAAGTCGACGGTAGCTGGAGCTGAGAATCGTGACCGGTGGTGTTATCTACTAGCCGGTTACGCCGCAAATTAATTAATAAATCATAATATTTTATGAAATCCGACCCTATAATTGGCGTCGTCACATCGGCAACCACAAATGACCAATAGAAATTTCGTCTCAAACTGAGACGAAATTTCTCTTCGAGTGTGTCTGTCGGTAACCTGGAGGCGAAAAATATGGCACTTAGTGGGGGATGTTTCGCTGGAATCCTCCACCGGCCCAAAAAGTCAGTTTGAATACTGCGCTGTAACAGCGTGTACTTGTCGCTGCTTATGCTTGCACGGGCTGCGACACTTTTGTACGTTACGGTCATATTTCTTATGGTACCAGCACTCATCGAAATTTGAGCTGGGTATGCCGTCGGATGAAGGTTAACGATGTTGAGGACGATGGCGAGTGGCAGCAGGTCTGCGCGATCGCGAATTTGCTCGAGTAGTAAGTTGTTCAAACTTTCTATTTAATTCCATAATGGCTGTATGTAGCTCTTTTATGTCACTGGGCGACTCTTTCGTCACTTTGCATGCCTGTGACGGCGATACAGCGTCAACAATGGAGTCGGCTATTCTCGTGAATTCCGCCACCGTACCTGTTGATGCTGCAACCACTGGCTGAGCGAACGTTGGCAACCGTTTCATCCAAAGGCCCTTAAGCGCGGCCTCGCCCACTGAGTTGCCCGCCACTCGCTTCATCTCAAAATAAAGCTCCGAAAGTTTCCTATCGCCCAAAGGCATTTCGGACAAGAGCCGGTTGAGTCGACGTTATTCACTGTCGGCGAAGTGGTCTATAATCCCTCTTTTCAAGTACTCGAAGTGGTCGGATGGTGGCAAAGTCGTGATGACGTCGGTAAGTTGAGCTATGGTCTCAGGCTTCAACGCGGCGAGTACAGTGGCGGCCTTCTGACTGTCCGACGTTATGCCCGATGCGCTAAACCAAAACTGCATTGAGACGATCCAGGCTTCGACATTTGTGTGGCACATTTCGGGAAACGGCAATCGAGCATAAATGGCCGATACTCTACTGGTTGCGTCCCGCGACGTTTGTGCCTGCTCGCCGTCATCACCTTGTTTGGCCATGGTGGATGCCGTGGATGTGTCGTTGGTTGCCATCTCGTGTTCTTCGGGGTCACCAATTTGAGTTACTTACTTGATGTTTTGTTCAGTTGATGTTCGTTCAGCTTTCCCAATTATTTAAATATAAAAAAGTAACTTTTATTTTATTATTTTAATTCTTTATTAACTTAAATTACAAAATGCTTTAAAAAAGATTTACGATGGCAATTGATTTATTGCGATTCAAAAAGAGTACGGAAAAGCTTAGTTGCAGAATTTCATTTACCACAGGGTGCCACATTTATTATCATATTGATACCGTTAATTTTATAAGCTTTTACTATGTCGCGGTTAGTTCATAATCGTGTAATAAGCTGTAAGACAGGCTTTTATATTTATAGCTAAATATAAATTTAATAACGAAATGAAATAAAGATAGAAAACAAACATTAGTACGTTTATTAATTGTGATGGATGTTACCTTCAAAATACTTTACGTATGTTCGCTAAGAAAGTAGTCTGTCGACTGATTAAGTAATAGTGATATATATAATAGTAATATAATAATAATAGTATAATAATATGTATATTTTTGTTTATTTTATACTGCCCCAATTTGTTCTTATTATATGACGATGATGGATGTTAGGTAATGGTGAGATGTTATTGTTTTCGTTGTTAATTTTTGTTAATGATTATGTTTGCTTCTTGCTGTTTTTTTTTTTATCAATATTCATTTTGAAAATTTCCATAGATACGGTTATTAATTTTCGATTTTTTTGACTGGTTTCATCTGTTCTTCAACAAAATAATTGTTTTGTATTTTTTTATTTAATGTAGCTGTTTTTCTTTCTTAATAACTGTTGTTTTAGTTCTTTTTTGTGTTCGAAATAACTAGTTTTCTTATTTCAAAAATAACTGTTCTTTATATTTGCTTTATATTATTTCTCTATTTTAAACAATTTATCTTTTGCCAGGTCTCAGAAACACACACAATGTCCACTCCCGAATTTTCAAAAACTAATCTAAACTCATCCAACTTACTGTTCAGACTCTGGGCATTAATATGCGAGATTGTAAGTCCCGGCTTGTATCTCGCCAATATTCTGACCATATTCATTGTTATATCCCTGGAGCTTCCACTCAAAACATCGGCAAAAATCATAAAATAAATATAAACCTGTAACGGGATAAACACAACGCTAATAGATTCGAGGAAAAGTAAGAAAGTAAAAATACATATCTAGAAGGGATAAAAAGGATCGAGTAAATGATTAAAATAATATGAATAATAAAATAATAATAATATATAATAAGGAAAAGAATCACAATAGCATTAATTATAGAATAAAATATTAATATTTTATTCTTTTTTTATTTATTAATATAATTAAAATAGAATTTTAACATGTCCACAAATAATAAATTACGCCGGTTTCCAACAAAAGCACGTAATTTGCAAGTGTCATTAGGCATATTTGTGCTCCATAGAACATAATTTATTTTTAATTAAAATTTAGGGATTGTTTAACATATTGTTACGTTTTTACATACATACATAATTGGCCATTGTTGAACCGTGTTCAACAAGTTTAATTTTGTTTTTAGTTTAATTTTTCTCTTAATTTATTTTTCCTCTTAATTTAGTTTTTCTCTTAATTTAATTTCTTTTCTCATGAAGAGATCTTGTTTTGTTACCCATGTAATAAATATCTTATATGTTTTATTTCGCTTTAAAATAACGGATATTCTGTAAATATTTACTTAAGTTACATATTTTAACTTTCTTGCATTTTATTAGTCGTCTTAAGTTTAGTTAGAGATCAGAATTCAATAAAGTCACAAGCTTCTAAGTTTTAAAGTAAAACTGATATAGTGTTTTTTTGGAAACACACCCGTGTTGTTAGGTGGTTAAATAAGGAAACTACCTAACATTTTGGTCCTTTGAAAAATCCTAGAGGAGGCTAGGACAGGAATGAACCTGAGATCTCGAAGCCACTATTCCATAAACTAAGGAAAACGCCAGTTGTCTCCACCGACGGCAACTGCAACATCAAGTTATTTCATCGTGTCTACGGTAGATGAATAAAGCAATAAAGGTACTCCACTGTGCATCCCGTGCCAGCGAAGAATTCAACAATAAAGGTACTCCATTGTGCATTACGTGCCAGTGAAGGATTCAGCAACAAAGGTCTTATTTATGCAACCAATTCTGGGTTTATCATCATCATACAACGAAGTAAGTTGCAGAAAATCACAAGGAGAAAAGGTATGTACTGTGTCTATTGGTTATTTTGTTCGACATATTTTCTCTCTAAATTAAATAAAAATCAAAAATCGGGTGAATATCAACCTAAAAAGTGTTAATGTAATATAAAATTAATATACATGATAAACCATACATGAAATATTTCTACAAGAAAAAGATTAAAATAAGATCACAAAACCACTAAATATACATCTAATTACAACTCTAACAAAAGTACCATCACTAATAAAGAAAGAGAGAACTATAAATATCCCTACCAGAAAATAACTAGTCAAATAACTAGTTATTTGACCGTCAAGTATAACTTATAAAGTAGTCACAACTTCCCATCAAGTTATTAAGGGCAATGTGAAAAACTTGACGTAAACATTCGTGTACATGTGATTTTGCTTCTCTTTCTAACATATGAATTCTTTCGACTGTAAAACATATATCTAACCTGCTCACTCTTTCCCTTTTTTTAAGTTACAACTAGTCATTTTACTAGTAAAACATCTAGTTATTTTACTAGTTGTTTGACTAGTAAAATAACTAGTTATTTTACTAGTTTACAACTAGTTATTTTTTGGGCTTTGCAGCGGCTGCGCTCTTGGCTGGGGCCTTTTTGGCTGGTTTAGCTTTAACAGTACCAGTCTTCTTTACGGTTTTTACCTTAGCCTTTTCTGTCTTCTTCTTCTCAGCAGTTTTTTTTGGCGGCAGATGGATTTTTACCAGGAGCTGCCTGTTAGCGGCACTAGCAACCTTCTTCTTTTTGTCAGCAGCAGCCTTTTTCTTTTCAGCAGTGGGTTTCTTTGCTTTGGGTTCCTTTGAACCAGCAGTTGACAATTTGAATGAACCAGAAGCACCCTTACCTTTAGTTTGGATTAATTTTCCACTGAAAACAGCACTCTTCAAATATTTCTTAATGAATGGAGGCAATTTTTGGCCATCTACCTTATATGTGCTGGTGAGGTATTTCTTGATAGCTGACAAAGATGAGTGGATGCTAATAAAATAAAAGAATAATTTTAGGTATATTAAAGTTTATGCAGTAAAATAATAATAATACTTAACTTTTTGGTTTCCACGTCTTATTTTTTAACACAAATAATACAATTAAAATTTTCGTCATAAGACGCTAAAAATTTTTGTTTTCAAAGCCTACTACAACCGAATTTTTAAAATTCATAAATTTGCATCGCATTTGACAGTCAACATTAATGTGCTTTTGATGTATTAAGAAATACAACTCTAAAACATAAAAAGTCAAATAAAAATTACATATGTAGTAGTAAGTAAGTCTTGTATGTATTAGTTTTGGTTATTTATTTCTTGTAGGGTATACTCATCAAAAAGAACTCTCAACTACCGGTATATGTTCCAATTCATTTCGTTCCCACAACATCAAATGGATTTAACAAAAAACAAATCCACAGTTTAATTTATACTTGAAGTGCGACAAAAACAATAAATATTACAAAATAAGAATATTAATTAAAGTGGACAGTGATAAATAAAAATTTAAATAACCGCTACATACAAAAACAAATTCAAACAGCCGACTCCAGTTGTTCATCTTGTGAGTGACGTCATCAGATCGGTATTTTGTAAGTAAGAGGTTCCCAACCAGCAAAGAAACTAGGGACTGTATTGAGCACCGGTGAGTTTACAAATAATTTCTTTGAGGCAAAATATTTAATCGAGTGGATTTATAAGGATTTTTAATACAGATTAAATACGGTTAAAATATTCTCCGCGAATTAATTCTTATATTTAGTGGTGAATAAGGACAACATTTCTTTTTCCGATATTTTTTTTTTTGAAAAAATTTGAAATCCATTTATTACACATTGCGAATAAATTAAATTTTCGGTGGTTTATTTAAATATTTGGAAATTTACTTCAAGTAAAGGAGGAGTCCGAAAAAGTTTTTACAATTTCGTATATTTTTTATAACATTCAAGAGGTTAATTTTCGGTCAGGGTTTCATAATGGCAGCATCAAAAAGAAGGTGCAAATTTGATTTAAAACAACTTGAAAGCTTTTGCGCCAGTTTTGATAGAAACTGTCCTGCAATTTGCTCAACCGCATTTCTGGACGTAAAGCAACAGGAATTGCAAAGGAGGTGGCAAAAGTTGATTGAGTCCTATGAGGAATATATGCTGAAAGACAAGGAACAACAAGAAGAAGATGCGAAAGATGATGTATCCTTAAGATATGAGGGAGCTTGCGACTTATACGAGTCTACAAAAATGAAAATTCTGGAAAAAAGGGAAGCGTTTACGTCAACCGAACATCAACAATCGAGCTTCAGGCCCACATTAAAGTTACCAGCATGCGAAATACAGGATTTTGAGGGTGGTTACTCCAAGTGGCCTGCTTTCCGGGATATGCTTCAGGCGGTGATCGGGAAAGATTCTTCCATAGCTCCAGCACAGAAATTATATTATTTGCGAAGCAAAGTGAGGGGCGAGGCCTACCAAGCCATAAAGGATTTTGACTTGGTAGATAGTAATTATAGTTTAGCTTGGGAAGAATTAAAAAATAGATTTGAAAACAAAAGGCTTTTGGTGCAGGACCAAGTAAAAAAGATTCATGCAGTTCAGTCCATTTCAAATGAATCGGTCAAATCATTGAGGTATATCCAAAATACAGTTAACGACTGTTTGGCAATCTTGAAAAATTATAAAATCGAATTGCATGATAACGATCCCTTTTTGATTCATGTCGTAGTTTCAAAGCTTTCGGATGAAACTGTTAAGGAATGGGAGATGTCTTTGAAAAATCATCGTGAACTACCGACTTGGCCACAATTAAATGACTTTCTTTCTGAACGAATAGAAATCCTAGAAACGATGTCAGATTGGAAAAAGCTTCCACCAAAAGATAGCAATTCTTCAAGAGCACAATCATTTTACACTCAAAGTGAACAAAAATTCAGCTGCAAGAAATGCAATCAAAATCACCCACTAAGAGTTTGCAAATCGTTCAAATCTTTGTCCCCAAATGAGCGTATGAAATTTGTTTTTTCAAATAAATATTGCGTAAATTGTTTATCGCCAACACGCTTTAGGTCAAAGTGTTCAAGTAAAAATTCGTGTTCCGTATGTCATAAAAGGCATCATACAATGCTTCATTTAGATAAAGATGACTCCAAGTCGAATAATTCGTCAGTGAACCAGTCTAGACCAAACCCAAATCATGAGGGAGAAAACTCTAATTCAAGTACCCAAACTGATGCTTCTGCATTTAATACCCAAGTACAGAACTCGGATAATCGGATAACGTAACTGCTTATTTTATTCAACGCGAAGGAACTGCATTATTGCCTACAGCGCTCATTCAAATCGAGAAGGGGGGAGAATTATTTACTGTCCGTGCTCTGCTGGATGCCGGTGCAGAGAGAAGTTTTATTACTACAAGTATTCAACAAAGACTTGGCCTACCACTTGAGAAACATTTCAGTCAGATATCAGGATTCGGTGGAAATGTTGTAGGAAGCTCAAAGGGAAAATGTTTCGTCAATGTAAAATCTAGAATTTCAGATTTTAAAATAAAGATTTTGGCAATCGTAGCGCCCAAAATAGCAAATCTTCTACCCTCACGGCCTATTGAAATCGAAAATTACAAATCAATTCAGAATTTAAATCTTGCTGATCCAAAGTTTTACAAACCCGCAGCCATAGATATTATAATAGGTAGTGATGTCTTACCCCTCATCAACCTTGAAGGTATACGACAAAATATTTCTGGAAATCTAGAAGCGAGAGAATCACATTTCAGTTGGTACTTATCAGGTCCAAGCAAACCAAGTGAGATAAATACATTTTCTACTACAGTGTCGCCTTCAGAAGATTTGCTTCTCCACGATCAGATTAAGAAGTTCAGGGAACTTGAAGAGGTCGAGAAGGATTTTATAGTTAATGAAGCGGACACATATTGTGAAACTTTTTTTCAAAACACTACTACACGTCAGTCGGACGGTCGATACGTAGTGCGCTTACCATTTAAAGAAAATTTTCCTAATGAAATATACTTGGGTCATTCAAGAAATATCATCGGATGGAAAAAACTCTTGAAAATCTCCTGATTTAAAGGAAAAGTACCAGAAAGTTCTCCAGGAATATATCGATCTGGATCATATGGAACCCGTATTTCATCAAGATATCAACAATTCAAAACAAGAATCATATTTTCTGCCACACCATGCCGTTATTCGACCGGAAAGTAAATCCACCAAAGTAAGGGTGGTCTTCAATGCATCAAAGAAAACAAATAGTGGATTTTCTTTAAACGATGTTTTACACCAGGGTCCCACTCTTCAATCTGACTTAAGGCAGACAGTGCTTAGTTGGCGCTATTACAGATACGTATTTACAGGCGACATAGAGAAGATGTTCAGACAAATACGTGTCCATGAAGCTGATCGGCCGTATCAGCGAATTGTTTTCCGTAATCAGACGGACAATTTTATCAAATCGTATCAAATGAAAACAGTTACCTTTGGGGTCAACTGCGCACCATTTTTGGCGTTACGAACTCTACAGCAGTTAAGCGAGGACTGCAAGAATTCTTGTCCTGAAGCATCCACAATTTTAAGGAACGAAATCTACGTGGATGACATTTTGTCAGGAGGACATAGTCTTGAGGAAGCAAAATCGAAACTAAGTGAATTAAAACAGGCTTTAAATTCAGCAGGCTTCCCCATTAAGAAAATTACTGCCAATGACAGTTTCCTACTGAATAACTTGGCCCGGGAGGATCTTCTCGACGAAGATACATTAAAGTTGGGCGATTCCAGCACCGTTAAAACTCTAGGCATACGCTGGAACGCGATGACCGATGCTTTCTACTATGAAGTAGAACCAAACCAAATTGTACCCCACCCTACAAAAAGACAAATATTATCAGTTATAGCGAAATTGTTTGATCCCCTAGGTTGGCTGGGTCCAATCGTAATAGTAGCTAAAATCCTAATGCAAGAATTATGGGAAACCAAAACGCACTGGGATGAGAGTGTTCCACCGTCCATAATTGTAAAATGGAACTTCTTTCAAAAAAATCTACCACAGATTTCAAAACTCAGGATTCCTAGGTGGGTACAATTTTCACCAGCACGCAAAGAACAGATACATGGATTCTGTGACTCATCAGAAAAGGCTTACTGCGGCACAATTTATATGCGAACTACAGCTTCTAATGGAGAAATAGCTTGTATGCTGCTTGTAGCAAAAACTAAGGTGGCTCCAATAAAAAAGACTACAGTACCCAAACTCGAGTTGTGTGGAGCAGTCTTGCTGTCAAAATTAGTTAAAGGCATAATGGAAAATGCTATGTACCCCTATGAACTGTTTCTTTGGACGGACTCCTCTATAGTCCTTGGATGGCTACAAAAATCACCAAATAGCTTCAAAACATTTGTGGCAAATCGTGTAGCTAAAATCATGAGTATAACCAGCAATAGCAACTGGAAACATGTGAAAACGGAATACAACCCTGCGGACCTAGGTACCCGTGGTTGTACTCCAGATGAACTCATTGAAAACGAGTTCTGGTGGCATGGACCCACCTGGTTATCGCAACCCTGTGAACTTTGGCCGGAACCTAGAGCTTTCGAGCCTACTGACTTGGAGACAAAGAAGGTCTCAACTTATAACTTGATACTGGTAAAAATAACGCACTGCTTCAAGAAGAAAATGAAGAAACGGAAACGGTAGTGAGTGAATTTAAAAGCATGCAGGATGAAATTGCGTTATTAAAGACAAAAATCCGACATCAGGAGAACAATAATGTTGCATGTGAACTACGACTGAATTCGATTCCATATCATCAGAATGAGAATCTTTTGGAAGTATTCAACAGTATATGTAAAACAATAAAAATATCTGTTCCTGCTGTTAGATCTATCTGTCGTCTTCAGGGCCGAAATGATAACCATCATACTAATTCCGTAGATGCACCTGTTATCGTTAAATTACAGTCAGCCTATGAAAGAAACTTTTTTTTAAAGACATTAGCTAAATACAGAAAAACAAATAGAAATTTCAACTTTTGCCTAAAACATATTGGCATTAACTCAGACTGCAACTTCTATGTTAATGAGAATTTGACGAAGAGTAATTTTCAAATTCTACGGGCTGCTACTCGTCTTAAAAAAAAGAAACTTCTGTATAACACCTATACTCTGCGTGGCTTTGTATATATTCGACAGACTGCCGATGGCAACAGTTTACAAATTGAGGACATCAAACATCTATATGAGTTATTTCCTGGTGCTGCTGAACTGGATGATGCTGAGAGCCGTAATGTGGTTTCATAAACTTCATATTTTTATTAATTTGGAATATTTTTTTTATGCAAAATTATACATATTTTATATTTTATTAATTTTTTTCATGCTACAAATCTTATTCTCTCTGCCCCTTTTTTATTGCAAGCATTACTTTAGAATTATCAGTGATATATGGCCCGGGTAATTGATAACATATCTTATAATTCCAAAGACAATCTTCATGATATGATACGCATCCTGTGCAAACAGAGGTATGGTCTTAACATATGTCATATTAATGCGCAAAGTTTGAATAACAAAATAGATGAATTTCGTTATATTTTCGAAAACTCTGGTGTGGATATTATTTGCGTTTCTGAAACCTGGTTTGACCCTATTGTTTTTAGCTCAATTTTCAACTTGGACAATTTTTCTTTATTTCGATGTGATAGAAGATCTCATGCTGGTGGTGTTGCGATATACGTGAGGAATGGCATTGCATGCAGAAAGTGCTGCAATTCGGAATTTGATGAGCAAATAGAGTATATTTTTGTTGAGGTTTCTTCTGTTCACGAGAAAATTTTAATTGGTTGTGTGTACAGGCCTAATCGTTTAATTAAAAACGATGTTTTCATGGCTAAAGTAGGAAATTTAACATTAAGATATGAGGATATAGTGATATGTGGAGATTTTAATTCGGATTTACTCAGTGAGTACCACCTGGTGAATGACATGGAGGCTATTGGTCTCTTTCCAGTAAATACTTGTGTTCCCACTTATTATACTAGTACCAGGGATACACTTATAGACATCATTTTCGTCAGCAACAGGGAGAAAGTTTTACTCTATGACCAGCTTACGGCTTCTTGTTTTTCGAAACATGATCTCCTATTTATGGCAATTAATTTTCACCATCATGCTTGCCAAGATATTGTACGGTTTTATGATTTCAAGAACTTAAACTATGATTTACTTTACAATGAAATACGGGAAATTGATGGGAATTCGATTTATTTTATGCTTTCTGTTGAGGAACAATTAAGTTTCTTCGAGAGTAACTTGAACAACATTTTTGATATTTGTGTACCTATTAAGACTATCTCAAATACATAGTGGAAAAAGAAAGCCTTGGTTTGATAATGAAATAAAACGTGCAATAGAGAAAAGGGATTTGCTTTTTAAACGTTGGAAACGCTTTAGGACCGAGGAGTTTCATATGGAGTATTGTCTTGCCAGGAAAATTGTGAATAGGAAGATCAATTCTTCTGTCTTTGCATCTGCTGTGGGCTCTAGGAAAACTTGGGAAGCTATACGCAATATTGGCATTAATAGGAGCAATGCTATACAGGCTGGTGCAATTGACATTGAGGACCTTAATGAGAAATTCACATCCTTGCCTGATTTACCGGTGGATCAAAATTTCAACCTGAATAGCTCATATACTTCTGATTCAGATTCATTCAATTTTCAATGTGTGAATCAACGGGATGTTTTCCTTAGCTGCATGACTATTGGATCTAACGCTGTTGGTATTGACGGAATTCAGCCTAAATTTATTAAAATATTGTTACCTTACTTGCTACCATACATTACCTTCATATTCAACGCAATAATAACTAAGTGCGTTTTTCCTAAAAACTGGAAACATGCGAAAATAATTCCTATACCTAAGGCCAATGGTGATTATCGGCCAATCGCAATACTGCCATATTTGTCGAAAGTATTTGAGAAATTAATTCATTTTTGAATTTGTAAACGATAAAGGCCTACTTACTGATAGACAATCAGGCTTTCGGCCTAGACACAGTTGTACAACCGCCGTGTTAGAAGTGTCAGAGGATATTCGAAGATGCTTGGATCAAGGGAATATTGTGTTTTTGGTTTTACTTGATCATTCTAAGGCATTTGATATGGTCCATCACGAAAATCTCTGTTTGAAGCTGAGACACTTATTTAACTTTTCCCAAACATCAATGTGTCTTCTATCATCGTACTTGGCTGATCGCCGACAATCGGTTTATAATAAGAATAATTTTTCACGTCCTTTACATGTCTCTAGGGGAGTGTCTCAGGGCTCGGTTCTCGGTCCACTTCTTTTCACAATCTATATTAATGATTTAATTGGACATTTGTTGTTTAGTAGGGCACATATGTACGCCGATGATGTGCAAATTTACATTAGTGCTGACAGAAATGATATTGACGAACGTGTGAGGTATTGACTTAATGAGGATCTTAAACGGGTACATAATTGGGCATGTGCGAACGGTCTTTGTATCAATCCCACTAAATCTAAATGTTTGGTAATAACTATTAGATCTATGAAATTTTCTATACGGCCTGAGATTTTTTTTGAATAATCAGCTGGTTGAAATTGTTAGATCGGCTAAGAATCTTGGGATTATTTTTAATTATAATCTGACATGGAAGGATCATGTAAATTATGCCTCAGGAAGAACTTTTTCTATGTTGAGAAATTTGTGGAGGACACAATACTTTACTCCACTTAGGGTGCGTAAGCTGCTCGCTAAAACTTATTTAATTCCTGTTTTGTTATATGGTTGTGAAGTATTTGCTTCGTGTGACTGTGCTAGTCTAAGGAAATTGAATGTGGCTTATAATGCTGTTGTAAGATATGTCTATGGATTATCAAAGTACAACCACGTATCTAATTTTGGGAGGTCACTCTATGGTGTATTATTTAGCGATTTATTGAAAATAAGGGTTCTGATATTCTTACATAAGATCATTCACACTAATGAACCGGACTACCTTTTTAGGAGGCTGTCATTTACTCGTTCTCATAGATTAAATGATCTTCTTCAGTTCCGATATCGATCTCTAATATCCGAATGGCAATTCTTCATCTATTCTATACGTCTTTGGAATTCATTACCCACGGGCACAAAAATTATAGGTAATGCTTTGCAATTTAAAAGGGCTTTATTTAAATATTATTCCTAAATATTATTTATATACTTTAATTTTATTTTATTTCTTTTTTTTTAATAATTTTATTTTATTTCTTTTTTTAATAATTTCTGAAAATTTTTTTATTTTTATTTGGAAATTTTTTTTACTAATTTGTTGTACGTTCTAATTTTAAACAAATTTTTCATGTTTTTCAACTACGTGCTAGAATTACTTTTTTGCTCTATAATTAATATTAGTATTTAAGCATATATCTGATTCTGTACTATAATCATAAGACCTCAGGTCTTGTTGTATAGAATATCGAATAAATAAATAAATAAAATAAAAATTAAAAAAATAAATAAAAGACGTGTTAAAACGGTTTTCCTCTTTCGCTCGAGCTCTGAGAGTTATTAGTTACTGTTTCCGATTCATCAATCGCATTCGGAAACGGCATTCCCACACTGAATCGTTTATAACTCCAGAAGAAATAAAATTTACAAAAAATCGTTTGATATATCTCGCACAGCTGAATTATTTTCCTCACGAACATAAATACCTACAAAATAAGCGGCCAATTAACAAGAAAAGCAGACTTCTAACATTATGTCCATTTCTCGATAAAGATGGTCTATTAAGAGTTGGAGGTAGACTGAATAACTCGGGATTAAGTTATGAAGAACGTCATCCTGTACTCATTCCAGAAAAATCCCAATTTGCATCACTTTTTGTCGCTTATACTCACCAGATTTTACTTCATGCGGAACATCATATAATGCTAAGAGCTATTAGACAAGGATTCTACATCATTCGGTTAAAGAACTTAGTGCGGAAATGTATCCGAGATTGTAAAGCATGTACTATATACAAGCGGCCGACAAAAATCCTCTACCAAACCCTCCACGTGGGTGTCGGCTGGTAATGGTGGTTGCCCGATGGGGTGTCCACCAGCCAAGGGGGGAGTCTATACTCATTTGATCGTAAGGTCGGATGAATTATGGCTCTCGCCATAGGATAGAGGTATGGGCTGGACTAAGGTGTTACACGACCCGTGCCGATAGTCAGCCTGGCTGGGGGCCCATCAAAAATATCCCAGTCGCCAACGGGATTAACCAGCCTTACCTGGGCACAGCGGATCCCTGCTCAGGTGGACCTTCCCCTTATCCGCAACTCGTGGGACCAAAATATGAATGAAACTAATAAAAATAAAAAGGATAATTTGAAAAACACCTCCACTAAGGAGGACGAGAACGGAACTCGTAAAAATCCGCGTACGGGTGTTAAGCCGACGCCCGTCTCCAAAAAAGAGGGAAAAGACTTGGTTGATGCTAAAGCAGACCAAGAACCCAGTACCTCAAAAGACTACAAGCAACAACAAGCCAAAAGCGTCGGCCTTTCTAAAAGCAAGGTTGCTCCAAAAGCCGGACCTTCGTCCAGCAAGAGTGGCCTTGGTAATGCAAAGGTTGACACGGCACCAAAAGTAAAAGAATCGAAGCAGCGGTACAGGGAGCGATTGAGCGCTAAGCGGGTTCTAGACAGGATCTCCAAGATCCCGCACGCAGCGCGAAGTACAATCACTGGCCTGGGCCAAAGAAAAGCTCGAAGAACTTGACAAAACGTCGGCCACAGGGACGGCTGTCAAACGACAACGATCTTCTGAAGGCGACGCACCAGGCGCCAAAAAACCACGCAGCTCGCATCGCACCAATATCTTATATAGTGAGGTGTTAAAAGATAGCATCGAGATGGCGGTTGTAGATCGCTCCGATCCAGACGGCAGTATTACACCGTCAAACAGGAGACTCGTAGCAGACGTCCTTGCGGACGTCTTTCTAGATGTAATGGAGGAGAATCCGGGACCGGCTCCAGTTTACCAGATGAGTGGCTGGCACCAAGGACACGTGAAATTAGTAACGTGTGCCGACAAGAGAGCCCTGGATCTCTTCTCCATCGCCTTAGCTAGGGTAGGTGAAATCTGGAAGGGCGCCAAATTAGAATTAGTGCCCAAGGACGCCATACCCAGCAGACCAAGAACACGCTCCTGGATACCTGTAACTCCAAAGGAGCCAGAAAAGGTACTCAGGATGATACAAATATGCAATCCAAAGCTACCAACGCACAATTGGAAGATTGCAAAGATAGAGGAGCGCCATGGATCTCGCTGTGCGACTATCATAGTCAACCAGGAATCCCTGGAGCACCTAGCAAAATCCAATGGTGCGGTGGCCTTTGGGTTTGAACATATCATCCTGAAAGTATACAAAAAGGATAACCGCCCCATGGAGTCTGGTGACAATGCCCCTCAGGGGGATAAGCCACAAGACGAACACATGGGCGGATCGGAGGAAGAAGAAGAAAAGGAGGGTGATAACCTCACAGCATCCTCAACTCAGATCCATAGCCGATCCAGAGTTAGCTCTCTCTCTTCCACTGGATCGGACATAGCATCTGTCTTTGGTATGCTGCTGAGGGAATCTCAACTCCTAGATGAGGCTGATCAGGAGGATGATAGCCTGGACACAACGATGGTAGAGAAGAAGGAGGATGAAACAGAGTAACATGGTCCGAGTAATCCAAATAAATCTCCACCACTCTAAGGCAGCATCGGCTGCACTACTTCTCCGGCTGATAAACAGAGGAGAAGACATCGCCCTAATCCAAGAACCATGGTCTATGGCCAATAAGGTTTGTGGATTAGGGCTCAAAGACTACAGGCTGGTTCACGCCAAACTTACGGGTAGGCCCAGATCCTGTATACTAATTAAGAAAAACTTAATAGCATATTTGCTCCCTTCTTACAGTAACGAAGACCTAACTACGGTTGCGACGGAGATAAATGGAAGGCAGTATTGGATTTCATCCAGTTATATGCCACATCCAGCCGAAGATCCTCCACCAGACGCAGTAAGAAGACTGGTCACCGAAGCCAAGCGCGCAAAAGTTGGCCTGCTCATTGGATGCGACGCCAACTCTCACCATACCATATGGGGTAGCACGGACGTTAATGAACGGGGTGAGTCACTTTTCAAATCTCCGGGTCCAGACGGAATATACCCAGCCCTACTACAACGCTTGAAACTGGAACACATCGCGATACTTAGAGAGATGTTTTCCGCTAGTATTCGGCTAAAACACATACCGTCGGAATGGTGTAAAGTGGGAGTGGTCTTCATACCAAAGGCAGGAAGAAACTCTCACACCACACCTAAAGATTTTAGACCTATAAGTCTCTCTTCATTCCTGTTAAAGACCATGGAGGGACTCATCGATGTTGAACTACGCCAGACCTTAGATAGCAATATGCTATCTGGGCAACAGCATGCGTACAATAAGGGTAGATCTGTTGACACTGCCTTACATAACCTAACGTGTACGATAGAGAGATCGCTGGCACGAAAAGAGTATACCTTGGCGGTTTTTCTGGATATAGAAGGAGCCTTCAATAACGTGGAACTGGGTGCTATTTCCGGCGCTCTAACGAGACTGAATGTACCCAATACTCTGGTGAACTGGATATCCAGACTACTACGTGGAAGAACAATCTACCCGACACTGGGGTGCTCGCTCATCTCCAGAGAAGTAGGAAGGGGAACTCCACAGGGTGGAGTACTGTCCCCTCTCCTATGGAATCTTGTGATGAATGAGCTGCTAGTGATGTTGGAAAACGTGGGATGCCGAGCGATTGCCTATGCGGATGACGTTGTTCTCACTATTTCGGGTAGATTTGTTGACACTATAAGAGACAGGATGCAACTTGCCCTAGGGAAGGTTAGGGAGTGGGCATCTGGTCGTGGTTTGGGTGTTAATCCCGGTAAAACGGAGGTTGTACTCTTCACGAGGAAGTACAAACCTCCACCTTTTCGTCCACTGAGATTCTACGGGGCGGAACTGGAACTCAAGGAGGAGGCGCGCTTCTTGGGCCTTATCCTGGATAGGAAACTATCGTGGAAACCGAACATCACTAACAGACTAAGAAAAGCCTCCATCGCCCTCTACGCCTGTAACAAGGTGTTGGGGAAGAAATGGGGCCTGAAACCTAGGATGACTCACTGGATCTACACAGCGGTGGTCAGACCTATCCTGACCTACGGATGCCTGGTGTGGTGGGAATCCCTGAATAGGACAACGAACCTGAACTTGTTACGCAAGCTACAACGATCTGCTTGCATAATTATTAGTGGTGCCCTGCGCACTACTCCTACGATCGCTCCGGAGATGATCTTATACCTTCTACCGCTCGACCTATACTGCAGGGGTGTGGCGGCTAGGATCAGTAGGCGTCTCTGGGCGACTGGACAATGGCATGCATCGAGCATTGGTCATACAAGGATACTTGAGGGAGCTGATATTGTCGGAAGCATAGACTATATGACACCGCAATATGACTTCTCAATGAATTTTAGGACATCCATCCCGAAAAGGGAGGACTGGGGAAAGGGTGTGGCGCACCTAACGAGAAATGCCGCACAAATATACACCGATGGCTCCAAATTAGAAGGAGCCGTTGGTATTGGCATCTATTCGAGATCAATCGGAATATCCAAGTCTATGAGACTACCAGATCACTGCAGTGTCTTTCAGGCGGAAGTGTCGGCTATTCAAGCTGCGGTGAAAATTGTTGTGGACAAAAATGTTCGCAAGCGAAGGATCATTATACTTTCCGATAGCCAAGCGGCCATCAAGGCGCTGGATTCTAGTGTGATAAACTCCAAGACAGTATACGACTGTCGCAGATGTCTCAATGAGATGGCGAACCGATGCGATGTTTGTATCACATGGGTACCGGGACATAAGGACATTCCCGGCAACTGCAGAGCGGATGAATTGGCCAGAAGGGGCACGACCGTCGAGCTCTCTGATGAATTCTCTACATTGGGGATCCCTTTAAGTACCAGTGGGCTTATGATTAACAATGCAATCGTGGACTTTGCCAACAGTAGATGGGCAGCTTCGGATAAGGGCAGAGCGGCGCAAAAAATCTGGCCAAAGCTGGATAGAAGGCACACGACGACTCTGCTTAAGCTCCAAAGAAGCAGGCTCAAAGCTGTTATCGGGGTTATTACGGGGCATTGTATTATAGGAACACATGCGAGGCGTATTGGTCTTGGACACCTTGCGAATGATTTCTGCAGAAGCTGTGGAGATGAAGAAGAGGATGAAACTATTCTTCACCTACTTTGCACATGTCCGGCACTTGGTCGAAGGAGAAAGAAACACCTGGGTGCCTACTACATGGAGGACGTAGATGAACTGTCATGCGTGGATATTGGCAGTCTAAGTCGCTTCATCGGAAGCTCCGAGTGGTTCCTGGAATAGGGGAAAGATGAAACTGTGGTATCACAATGGGCCCTGTATGAGGCTCATCGGGTGGACAGCCACTTCTACCTATCTACCTACCTACTATATACAAGCATAAAGTACAACATCAACTAATGGCTGAACTTCCTGCAGAAAGATCAAATTTTTCGTTGCCGTTTACTTATACAGGAGTTGATTTTGCCGGTCCTTTTAACATCAAATCGTCTAATTTACGAAATGCTAAAATCGTTAAAGGTTACGCAGCAGTTTTTGTTTGCTTCTCCACAAGGGCAGTACACCTGGAAGCATGCTTCGATCTTTCAACAGACGCTTTCTTGGCATGCTTTGACAGATTTACCGGGCGTAGAGGTATTCCAAAAACCATGTTTTCGGATAATGGTCGAAATTTCCTCGGCGCTAGCCTAACCCTTCTTAAAGCCTATAATGAATTTCTTAAAACTACAGAAAAGGCCTTAGCAGAAAAATACAGCGCTCACGGATTCAAGTGGTCGTTCATCCCGCCTTACGCACCTCACATGGGTGGCCTCTGGGAGGCTGCCGTGAAAAGTATGAAATCGCATCTGAAGAAGGTAGCAGGAAATCTAGCTTATACATTTGAAGAATTCGCTACAATGCTGATCAGAATTGAAGCTGTACTTAATTCCCGACCAATGTCACCATTGACCGAAAACCCTACAGAATTGATGCCTTTGACTCCAGGCCATTTCTTGCGAGGCGCACCAATGATAGCCCCACCCGAAGCTGATGAAAAACTACCGATAGATAATCTAAACTACATTAAACGATGGAATCGTCTAAAATCTATTCAACATATTTTTGCAAGTCGCTGGAATTATGAGTATATCACTGAACTACAAAGAAGAGTGAAATGGAAAACAGAGCAGAGGAACATCAGGCCTAACGACTTCGTCATAGTGAAGGATGATTCACTACCACCTACTGAGTGGCGTCTAGGACGCATAGTAAAAGTGGTACATGGTAAAGACAACAAAGTACGAATAGCAGAAATCAAAACTCAAAATGGCAACCGCAACTATGAGCCAAATGCCCGCTGGAGACTTGAGCTTAAGAAGTTTGAAGTAGTTCTACCACTGGCAATTATTGATCCTCAGCTTACAGCGTTATGCCTCAAGCTTATCCGGTCTTTGCCACGTGTCAACAGGTAGATGGAGTAATCAAGCATAGAACCATAGCTACCATTATACGGCAAAATTATCGAGTGTGAAAATCTGCCGAAGGCTCAGAAATCAATATTCGGCTGGGTCAGCTCTGGACAATGGCGAGGCTCGGGCTAACTCGCATTTGTATCTGAGCTATGTTCACAAATACTCACTTCATGGTGGAAGTTCGTTGCTCATACGTGTTGTCAGACGTGAATTTTGGGTCCCCAGACTTCGGAATTTAGTACGCACTATTGTGAACAATTGCAAGGAGTGTGTCATCCAACGCAAGCAAACAAGCCGTCAAATGATGGCTGCTCTACCCCCGGAGAGGACTTCTATTGGCAAGCCTTTTGATCATACCGGTTTTGACTTCGCCGGCCCTTTTGATATCAAATCCTACAGTGGAAGGGGTTGTCGCATTTCAAAAGGCTACGTCGTTGTATTTGTTTGTTTTGGTACGAAAGCGATTCATTTGGAGGTGACTGAAGACATGTCCTCGGAAGCGTTTCTTGCAGCTTTTACCCGTTTTATATCCCGTCGCTCTGCGCCTCAGCACATGTACTCGGACAATGGCACAGCTTTCGTTGGCGCTGCGAAACTACTTGCTTGCGATCGAAGAAAGTTTATATTGGAATTACGGAGTAAAGTTCTTTCCCTGGATTGTGAAGAGCCCATGGAATGGCATTTTATTCCTCCTGGTGCACCGCATATGGGTGGTTTATGGGAAGGTGGAATAAAAAGTTTCAAGACCCATTTGAAAAGAATTTCTTGTTCACAAAAATTCACATACCCTGAATTTGAAACGATGTTGACTCGTATTGAAGGTTGTTTGAATTCTAGGCCCTTGTGTGCAATGTCTGATAACCCTACTGACTTGATTCCTCTCACCCCCGGCCATTTTCTTGTCGGGCGTCCAATACTCGGACGCGCCGAACCAGACTATTTGGGTTTGTCAATAAGCTTGGCTAACAGATGGCAAAAACTCAGAATTCTTCACCATCAATTTGCTATAAGGTGGAAGGAAGAATATTTGAAGGAACTCCACAAGCGCACGAAATGGAAGTTACCCGAGAAAGATCTGGCCATTGGCAATCTGGTGGTCGTTCGACAGGACAATTTTCCTCCGAACTTATGGCGATTAGGTCGTATTGAAAAGGTTTATTATGGTCAGGACTCTAAAGTCAGAGTGGCTGATGTGAGAACAGCTTCAGGCATTATCTCCCGCCCGATTGTGAAGCTTGTTCTCCTCCCTAATTCAGAATCCAACTAATGTATTGTTTCCTCTTGTTCCAAGTTTATCTCCTAGGATCCATTATGTCGAAGGCTGTCGCTCGTTTTGAAGTGCACCGTACCGCTGAAAAGGCACCCGAAACCATTTTGAAAACGAAGTTGGTGCCTCGTGAAGAGTCGTTGCGTGACTGTCGGTTGTGCAAAAGGGAGCACGCTATCCGGAAGTGCCCTAAGTTCCGAAAGATGTCGGTAGGGGAGCGTTGGAAAGCGATAACGAAATATCATTACTGTTTTAACTGCCTGGCACATTCCCATATGCGAGACAAGTGCACTAGCCGAGAAAGATGTCGAGAATGCGTAGCAGACCATCACACCCTCCTCCATCGTTTTAAAGCTCATAAAACGAAGCTACGGTCCGAAGTTCACTCAACCAACCGAACAGGAGACAAACGGCAGAAGAACTACAAAAAAGGCAACAAAAGAACTCGACCCAACAAAAACAAGAATAACAATACCCAAAAACTAGAACAACAAGTAAAAGAATTAAAACAACAACTACAGAGACAGCAGCAACAAAAACAGCAAATTCAGCCCTATACACCACAATTACAACTGTTAAATTGAATTGTTTTTGTGTAGAATGTTCTGACAAGCACTTTAACTTGCAGAACTTTAATTTAATTATTTTCTGGCAAGCACTTTAACCTGCAGAAAGTATAAAATAAAAGAATAGGTGAATTTTGCACAGCAGTGGTTCATTCAGCAACTCACTGTCCAGATTTTATTAATTTTCTTTTATACTAAAATTATGCTTACATATGTATAATAATTAAATTACAAAATATTGACAAAAATGCTTAACTAAATTATTATTTACACAATAACAAAAAATGCAAGCTTAGTTAAAGTGTCATTGGCCTATTAAAGAATAATTTAAATAATGCTTACCTAACAGAATGTTTGTACACACATATACATATAATATAACTTTAACATTTATTCAAAGAGTAAGAATATATATGTGTATAAACATTAAAGGCAACATGTTTATAAACAATTATTCAAAACAATAAAAAATGTATAAACAACAACAACGCGGCTTTCAACATGATACTGCTACCATCGTCATAAATGTCCAAAATGGACGTATTTATTAATCTTTTTTCTTTTTATATTATAAGTTTTTTATTACTTATTATTTTACTCAATATTATATATTTTTTATTATTACTTCCCTTTCAAACAATGAATTGTTATTATATAAAACTGAATTTTTTATTACAATGAATTTATGTAAACCCTAATCTATTTACTTTTTCCCTTCTTTTCGCCTTAGCGAAATGCGTGCGAAATGCCCCATATTTACGTTCAGTTAATGCACATCTTTTTTGACACTTTATTTTAATTGTTAATTTTTCCTATGATTGCTGTTTTGGCGCCTAAATTTTTTTGTATATTTTTTGTATGTATCTGCTTTTTGAGTGTTACCAAAAACTTTGAATTGAACGTAAGTAGGGCACACCCCCGAACCAAAATAAAATATTAATATAACCCCAAATTTATTTTGTTCTTTTTTCCCCTAATTTTTTTGCTATTCTTGTGAGGAATATTTCACATATACACAAAGTACCGTTTGAATACCGTTTTAAGTCAAACGCGTTTTATAATAAGCTCCGTAAATTTATGAAAATAAAATAATTATTGGATAAAAAATAGAAAAAGGACTATTTAAACCAATAGAGAAATAATTTCTTAATACTGTTGTGTGTGGCTAAGAATGGCCATTTTCTAATAATTTATTATAGTGATGGTAATATATAACAATATGCAAATACCGATTACTAGTTACTATTACAAGGTTGCCATGCTCTTATATTAACTTATGTTATGACAAAGTTATGAAATATACCTATACAACATCTCCCTTCTTTAAGTCAAATAGTATAATCTACAATAATGATTTACAATAAATATAATATTTGACAATTGTATGAGTGTTTTAACAAATGTTGTTTTAATACATACATATTTACAGTATAAATGTTAATATATACAATTTATAAATTTAGTTTTTTAGGCTGTTTTACAATTCGACCTTTTCTTGTTATATACTCCTTGGAATCATTATTAACAGTAGATGGCAACTCAACGCTTGTCTGACCATTTGAATTTACTTCCTGATTTACTGAATTTTCTATAATTTTATTTTCTGGTGTTTTCTTTATATGATCTTGACTTCTTCTGTAAAGAGTACCATCCGAATCTTTTACTATAAATGACCTTGGTTCTTTACATGTATCAATAACTTGTCCTTGAAACCAACAACTTGTTGGAGTTTTCTTAAACATAACATTATCTCCCTCCTGCAAAGGTTCAACTCTTTTAGCAGATTGGTTGTAATAATTTGAATATTTCCGAATGTGTGTATTCAACTTTTCAGCATATTCGTTCCTATTAATAACCTTAGGTTTCAAATTTTTCAACATAGATGGTATTTTTGTCCTTAAAGACCTTGACATTAACAACTCTGCCGGGCTCGGTAAATTGCCTTTTGATGTCGTTCTATATTGAAGCAAAGCAACATAAGGATCCGAATGACTTTCTTGGGACTTTAATAAAATTCTCTTGATCGTCTGAACAGAACGTTCTGCTAACCCATTGGATCTTGCTAAATAAGGACTAGATGTATTGTGCTCAATTCCCCAAGCATGGCAGAAGTCCCTAAAATCCCTAGAATTATAAGGGGGGCCATTATCCGTTACCAAAATAAAAGGAATTCCGTGTCTAGAAAAAATCGATTTCAATTTAAGTATAACTTGAGAACTATTGTAACCTGAATTAAGTAATTCTATCTCAATGTACTTAGAGTAATAATCAACTACAAGTAGGTATGTTCTCCCTTTAAACTCAAATAAATCACATCCTAGCTTAAACCAAGGCATATCTACAATTTCATGAGGAACCATTTCCGATTTTGTTTTAGAATTTTGGAAACGCATGCAAACCTCACAGTTTGAAACTATATTCTCAATGTCATTGTACATATTGGGCCAATATACTGATTGTCGAGCCAGATCCTTGCATCTCTGTATTCCCATGTGTCCCTCATGAATTTTCGATAGAATTGAACTACGTAAACTTTTCGGAATTAAGATCTGATGATTCTTTAGTAAAATTCCATCCAAAACTGAAATCTCCTCTTTAATCCTAAAATAAGGCATCACAACTGGTTCAACATTCCTTTTACTACTAGGCCACCCGCTTTTCACATACGCAATAATCTTCCTAAACGTTTCATCATCCCTGGTGTGTTCTTTAAGAGTTTCCATTCCCGTAAAAGGTATCTCCAAGCACGAAGCCACAAAATTACAATGAAGGGACAATTCTTCATCCATTTCAGCTAATGTAGTCTCCGATAAGGGCGCCCTCGATAGAGTATCAGCGATTTGCAACTCTTTCCCTGGTTTGTAAACAACTGACAAATTATATAACTGTAGACGCAACATAAATCTTTGAAGCCTAGCTGGAATTTTGTACAGCGGCTTATCAAATAAACTCACCAGAGGTTTATGGTCAGTTTCAACCAAAACCCTCGACCCATATACGAATTGATGAAACCTAGTACAACCAAACAAAATCGCAAACAATTCCTTCTCAATCTGAGCATAATTCTGTTGCGATTCCGTCAACGAAACAGACGCATATGCAATTGGATGCTTACTATGCATGATCGTAGCACCAAGTGCAACTTTTGAAGCATCAACGGACAAAGTCAACTCCTTATTTGGGTCAAAATATGTTAATACTGGCGATTTCGTTATTTCCGATTTAAGATTTTGAAACTCTAATTCATGTTTCTCTGACCAATGCCATTCAATATCGTTCCTCAAAAATTCCCTTAAACTCTTATTCTTCAAAGCCAAATTTTCTATAAACGCACCTAGATAATTTACCATACCTAAAAATCTCTGTAGTTCCTTCACATTTCTAGGTCTAGGCATCTCAACAATAGATTTAATCTTATCTCCATCTGGCCTAACTCCAAAGTTACTAAATATATGACCTAAGAATTTTATCTCAGTTTGAAAAATTTTACATTTAGATCTGTTAAATCTTATTCCAACATCCTTCGCTCTCTGAAATACCAATTCCAAAATCCTAAAATGTTCCTCTTCTGTAGACGAATAAATCAAAAAATCATCAATATAAATTATCAGTCCCGGAATGTCACCAAATAATTTCACCATCTCCCCATGAAAAATTTCAGGTGCAGCATTAATTCCGAATGGTAATCTCAAAAACCGGTAACGCCCAAAAGGCGTATTAAAAGTACATAGTCTTGAGGACTGTTCATTCAATGGAATCATCCAGAATCCACTGTTAGCATCAAGTGACGTGAAATACTTCGAACCATTAAGTTTGGCTTTACAGTCTTCAATATTTGGGAAAGGAAAATGTGGCCTTAAAATGGCCTTATTTAAATTTCTCGGGTCCAAACAGAGTCGCAAACTGCCATTAGGTTTTGAAACAAGTACAATTGAATTCACCCATTCTGTTGGTTCACTAACTTTTTTGATCACATTCAAATCAACCATTCTGTTTAATTCCATTTTTAGTGGGTCATATAACCTGAATGGAATCTTTCGAGGTGGATCAATTACAGGAGTGACATCTTTCTTTAATCTCAAATTACATTCGCCACGTAAAAGACCAAGGCCTCCAAACACATCAGAATACTTTTCAAAAATTTTATTTACGGACAAAATATTTACATTTTTAACTAAATTCATTTCAATTGCTGACTGAAGACCGATTATATTTCTGCATTTAATATCTACTACAAAAAATTTCAGAATATATATTCGATTCTCATGAACAACCTTCAAATTGATACTTCCTATAACTGACAACTTTTCACCACTAAAGGTAAAAATATTAACATTGGTTTTCTTTAATATGCTCTTAGTATGTAACTTATTTATAGAGTATGTTGAAATAATATTAGCTTGAGCTCCAGTATCAATTTGACATACCACTTTGTTGTTTCCAATTCCCACCTCTATAATCCATTCTGCTGCTGTTGATTTTGTTGTTTTAGAAAGAGCGCCAATAAATAAATCCTCTTCTTCTTCATCATTATCATAACTACAGTCGCCATCTTCGTTAATATTGACATTTTTTACATACCGTTTTTTCATGAAGCACATTTTAGCAAAATGGCCGCTTTTCCCACAATTATGACATTTGACGCCTTCAGCCGGGCATTTGTTCTTATGCACTTGACCACATCGACCACAATGAGCAACCTGTTGCTTGTTGTAAGTTGACGACTTAAACGTTTTTTTACGTACCAAATTAACGACTGGTTCATCCTCCTGAGTGTCTTCAAGTTTTAAAGCATTTTCTTTAGCCATAGCTATAGATTTAGCAATAGCAATAGCCTTATCCAAGGGAATACCGCCCTCTGCCAATAACCTCTCTCGGATATTTCCCATCTTAGGCGACAAGCCGCAGGTAAAAATGTCCCTGACGAGATCTTCCCGCAAACTGCCAAATTCGCAGTTTAAACTTAAATTTTTCAAGATTGTGACATATTCATCAATTGCTTGATTTGGTTGTTGTTTACAAATGAAAAATTTATGACGCTCCATTGCTATATTTACTTTTGGTATAAAAAAGCTTTCAAATTTTTTCACTAATGTTGAATAGGCAATACTATCAACATCCTCGTTAAACGAATTAAATATCTCAAGGGAATCGCTGCCTAGATGATGAAGTAGCAATGCTACCTTACGACGATCTGTTTGTGTTTCCAAATTTGAAGCAGTCATAAATATTTTAAATTGGGTGTACCACAGCTTCCACTCCTTTGCCATGTTTGAAGACTTTAAATTGATAGGCTGCAACGTCGTTGAAAAAAATTGTCCTCCTTCTATTGGTTGCTTTTGGGAGGGAGCTGCCAAAATTTGCTCTCCACCCTGCATTATTCTTGAGACTTGTTGCAAATTTTATTTTCTTTATTATACGTTTTTATTACTTTTTTTTTTTAAACTTATATTTTCACTTGTTAAATTCTTTGCTCTTTAGATTTAACTTCTGACACCATATTGTGTGTGGCTAAGAATGGCCATTTTCTAATAATTTATTATAGTGATGGTAATATATAACAATATGCAAATACCGATTACTAGTTACTATTACAAGGTTGCCATGCTCTTATATTAACTTATGTTATGACAAAGTTATGAAATATACCTATACAACAAATACGGGGAAGTAAAAATAATAATAAAAACTTTTGAAATAAAGAATTTTTAAGATGGCTGAATGCCATCAGTGTAAAACTGCAATTCGCGGTGAATCTGGACTAATGTGCGAAGGAGTGTGTAAAAAAGTATTCCATTGTACAAAAAAATGTTCTGGAATAGACCAATATTCTCGGGGAATATTAGAATCTGGAGGATTTATTCGATTTATGTGCGATGACTGCCTCCAATATATCCACAATGTTGATTTGGTACTTAGTGATGTGCAAGAAAATGTTAAGCGTAATAAAGAGAATTTGGCTGAATATAGAGATGAATTTAAAGAGACTCTTAAAACAAATGAACGTGAAATTAAGCAACTTCTTGAAGCAATTGAGAAGAGATACACTGAGAGACTTAAAAAATTAAATGAAGCTCAAAAATGTTGTGATTTAAATGTAAAAGAAATAAAAAAAATGTACGATGTGATGAACAAGCAAGAGAATAAAAATGAAGAAGTATGCAGCTTAATAAAAGAGTCGAATGTAATTGTATGCGAAAAGATAGAGAAAGTGATAAAGGAATCAAATGAAAAACAAAAAGAAGTGTCATACTCAGATATTGTGAGAAAATCAATAGAGATGCCAGACTTAAGTAAACAAATATCCTTAATCGTTAAACCTAAGGTAAAGCAAGATGGTGAAAAAACAAAAGAAGAACTAAATAAAAAAGTCGATCCGGGAAATTTGAGAATTTCGAATGTTCAAAGCAAAAAAAATGGAACAGTGGTGATACAAACAGAAACTAATGATGAAAGAGAAAAAATAAAGTCTGCAATTGAAAATGAAATGAGTGATAATTATGAAATACGTGAGGCTAAACCAATAGATTTAGTAGTTGACATTAAATTTATGACTTTTAAATATTCGGAAAAAGAAATATTGGAAAAATTAAAGAAACAAAATCCTTTCCTTAATGATAGTGAACTAAAAATAGTGAAAACTTATGAATATAAACGACACAATAGAGTATTTTATAATGTAAAAGTAGCAACTGATGGCGAAGTGTATATGAAACTTATTAATGCGCAGAAGGTCAATATTGGATGGGAAAGATGCAAGGTTGTTGATGGAACTGATGTGATGCAATGCTTTAAGTGTAAAGGCTTTAACCATCAAGCAAAGGAATGCAAGAATAGTGAAATATGTTTTAAATGTCATGGTGAACATAACACGAGTGTTTGTAATAATAATGTTTTGGAAAAATGTATAAATTGTGTGCGGATGAATAATAGGTTAAACTTGGGGCTAGATGTAAATCATTTGACTAATAATAAACAATGCCCAGTGTATCAAAACAAATTGAAAATTAGGAAAAGAAGAATGGGTTTAACGGCATAACAATCAAATATAAAATTGAAAAAGATTTATGCTCTATATACAAACATACAAGGTTTAGTGAATAATTACAATCAACTTGAGATAATTGCTACCTATAAAAAATTTGAATTTATTATACTATCTGAGACTCATTTTACAGAAAATATTGAAGAATGTGAAATTACTTTGCAAGACTATGATCATATAATATCCCTATCGAACTCTACTAGAACAGGAGGAGTTATTATATATTTTAAAAGGCATTGGAAAATGACAAACATTATAGAAAAACGTGAAAAATCGAAATATTGGTTATTGGCGTGTATGGCGGAATATAATAAGTCCCGTGTCATTTTGGCAGCAGTATATAGATCACCTAATTGTAGCGAAGCTGAATTTTGTAAAGTGTTCGACGAATATTTGGAAGAAATATGTGAAAACAACTGTGATATAGTGATAAGCGGAGACTTCAATATAGATTGGGCCCAACAAAACTTTTATAGAACAAAAATTGAAAACAGCTTAAATGATAATGGACTTAAACAAGTCGTGACTGAGTACACAAGGCTAACGAAAACATCAAAAACTTTAATTGATTATGTAATAACAAATAATTATAATGTATCAGTTAAAAACAGTGCAAAACATAAAATTGCGGATCACGAATCATTGATTATTGACATTAACGTTAAAAGTGAACAGAAAAAACCTAAAAGTGAACATATTAAGAACCGAAATATATTTAGATATAACAAAAATGCATTCCAAAATCATTTAAACATGGTGATAGATCGTGAACAATTGAACAATATGAACGAAAACGTTTTAACGATAAACGAAAATGCTTTAATGTTAGACAAAAGCTTTGAAGACACCATTAATATGTTTACAAAAAAGATAAAATCTAAAACAGAAAATAACATTAATAAATGGTTTAATAACGAACTACGCGAACTAAAACGAATAAAAATTAATGAATACAAAAAAGCAACAATCGAGAACACCGATGAAGCATGGTTAAATTACAGATCGATAAGAAATCTATATAAAGTGAAGATTGAGAACGAAAAAAATAGATATATTAATAACAGAATAAGTAATGCCAAAGACCAGAAAGAGATGTGGAGAGGAATTAAAAACTTAGTCCTAAAAAAGAACCAAACTGTGATAAGAAATGTGATATTTAATGGTGTAGAATATAAGAGTAATATAGAGATAGCT
The DNA here is from genome assembly GCA_927399465.1 of Sarcophaga caerulescens. Classification (NCBI taxonomy): domain Eukaryota; kingdom Metazoa; phylum Arthropoda; class Insecta; order Diptera; family Sarcophagidae; genus Sarcophaga; species Sarcophaga caerulescens. The sequence continues at coordinate 88,692,556 of OV656872.1, read as the reverse complement.
AGTCATTTTAATAATTATTTTGTAGATAGTATTAAGGAAATAGGAAACTCGATCGAGAATGTGCAATACATAAATAATGTAATAATGGTAAATCAAAAATTTAATTTCCGTGCAATATCTATGTTAGAGCTTAAGGAGATTGTAAAGAGTCTGAATGATAAACCGGATTATTCAAAGATATCGAAGAAAATGATTATTGATAACTGGAATATAATTGGAACAATTTTATTGCGTATAATCAACAAATCTCTTGAAAATGGCGTGTTTCCGGACAATTGGAAAGAAACAGTAGTAACACCAATAAGAAAAGTAGCCAACACCATTAAATGTGAAGAATTTCGACCGATTAACTCCTTAAAAACATGTGAAAAAATTTTGGAAAAAGTTGTGAAGGAACAATTAGAAGAGTATCTTGAAAAATATTCACTTCTTTCGAAGTTCCAATCTGGATATAGAAAGGGGTTTTCATGTGAAACTGCAGTTAACTTTGTAATTAATCGATGGAAGAAAATAGGAAAAAGTAAGAAAATAATGGCAATATTTTTAGATTTTAAGAGAGCGTTTGAGACAATCGACAGAAAAATCATGATTGAAAAATTGTATTTATATGGAGTGCAAGGTGCTGAGCTCGAATGGTTTAAATCATACTTGAGCAATAGAAATCAAATAACAAGTATAAACGGAGTAAGATCGCAGCCTATTGAAAATGAACACGGTGTTCCACAGGGATCCATTCTGGGTGCTTTACTATTTAGCATTTATATAAATGATATGCCCCAGATTTTAACTGGGAGCGAAATTACTTTGTATGCGGATGACACACTGATATACACAATAGGAGACACTAAAGAACAATGCACAAATAAATTGATGAATGATATGAATAATATTAATGTTTGGCTGAAAATGAATAAATTAAAATTAAATGAAATCAAAACAAAAATCATAGAAATTAACATGACTAATGAAACAGAATTTAAAATAAATGAGAAAATTATAGAAAAAGTTAATGAAATTAAGTTAAAGTAAATTAAGTACTTATGCGAACAAATAAGATATGTTGGAGATGTTCAACCCTATAGATTGAGGAATGCGGAAGACTTCAGATTGCAACAAGTTAATACAACGGCAATGCAACTATCACTCTTTTACAAAGGACTAAAACTGTATAACTCTCTGTCAAATAATATTAAAAATGAACTGAATGATCAAGAATTTAAAAGACAATGTGTAAATTTTGTTAAAAATGATGTAAATTAGAGAAATATTTTATGTAAATCTATATTTATATTATTGTGATATTTCAAAGTATTCAAGAATACTAATAAAGATAATAATAATAATAATATTAAACTTCGGTCTTGACCCAAGCTAAAATTTTGTATTAATTAAATTTGTTCTAAAATTGGTACAACGTTTAATTTTAGGTTATTGGAAGAATTTTGTGAATCATATCCAAACTTTTATTTTTTTTAAAGATAATGGCCCATAATCATAGTCTTCAAAAAAGTACACTTTAAGTATCATTTATTAAAATGTCTACTTTTCAGCTACTATAGACGATAAAAAGCTTACTTTTTCTGCTAAAGTCAGTTTTATACTTAAAGCAAGCTGAAGTTGTTTTTAACAAAGTTAACATCACTTTAACTCCATCAGCTGTTTGTCATTTATCCATAGTTACAAAATCAAAGCAAACCAAAAACAAAAGTTGTATGAATTGAAATTTCAGCAATAAGTTTATTTTTCTTTAAAATGTTAAATTCTTCAGAGAATAAATATTCCTTTGCGATTTGGCGTTGTCTTTCTAAAATAATGTCGTTTTTGGACGGAGTTTTAGGAAGGTTTCTTAGGCGTTTGAGTTTGGAAGAAAAATTGGCCGTTTTTATTTTTGGAGTTTTATGCGAACATTGCTCCGGTATGGTGATTTTAATATTTTCCGTTTCCTCGCTGTTTTGGCCATCAAGTATTTCGAAGTCTAAATATTTAACAGCTCTTGGTGTTTCCATACATTCAAATTCATTTTGATTGTTGCTATCAATTAAAATATCATCAATAAACTCATACGAAATCATACTCTGCACTAAATCGTACCCTGCATTCAGTTCGGGGATAACCACTGAATTTCCTGTCGCAACAAAAGCACGCTTTACGCTCGCAACTGCTTTTCTTGCACTAACTTTCATTCTCACCCATTAAGATTTAAGTTTTGAGATATCTCGATCAAAACCTGCAGATGCCATTGACTCTTGGCCTTCCAAGCATTTTTTTGTTATTAATCATAGTGGTGTCATTGCCTTTGTTCTCTACATTGGACAGGTGGTTATTAATGCACTCGCGCAAAAACTCATTTTCGCTGATGCTCCAGTTTGCCTCTCGCTCCCTTTTCTTTTGATCCTGTTGACAATTTATAAATCAATGATACATAAGTATGTAAACTCCATAAATGTAAGAACATTAGATCTATTAATTCTTTAGAATTCTTTTATTTTGGCAACAAAATAAAAGAATCTCAAATTGAATTAAAATAATAATATTTCATAATTTTCTTGTTCCCACAGTTTGGTCAAGCAAAGCGTGAGAATTCATACGTCGGCAAGTGTATCATATATTTATGTCTACACGCGCCAGACTGTGTAACTCAATATGCGTTTTGCATTGAGCAACCTGTGGGAATATGTTTTTTATTTTTTGCATTTTAAGTTTTGTATTACTTATTATTTTTTTGTCTTATTTTTTGTATTGTATTAACTTTATATAAATGCATTAACTAACAGTAATAAAGGAGTAGTGTACTACAAACATTCAAATAATTAACTCGTTTGATTCTGAAACTTCGTCTTGGTGCATCACCTTGACAAAATTAAAAACCAAAATTTTATCCTTGTGAACCACTAGGATAAGTACCTATTTTCTTTTTTATTTTTGACCGTTCATCAGGGCAAACGAGCCCTGATCTGAACAAATTTGGCGACCGTGACAGGACGTTCTCTAAAAATGGAACAACCTTTGGATCTTCTCCGCCAGCTCAAAGAGACTGGCGAAAATATTGTCACTATAATCAGAAATTTCAACAAGGACTCCAGCAGCCGCAAAACCTCAGTCTATTACCAAGACCGACTGAAGCGTCTTCAGGAAGCATGGGCTGAGTTTGACGATTTAGATAATAAGTTGCGGATTCTACAGGACCTCGACAAATCCGATGAGTATTTCACATCAAACTATTATTCCACAATTCAAGCCCATTCGTTCAAATATATCTCGTTAATGGAACGTGAGCTTGAAACCCAAAAACAAGCATCAGACGACAAAGGACTCCTTCAGCTCAGAAGCAAGTCACCAGCAAGTGGAACAGATGGGCACGATGGTCTTATCAGCCGTTCTCTTGGCAAAATGGCTGCACTTTCCCGACAACTAGAAGATCTTCAACTGGAACCAGGTCAAGAAGAATCTTATTATGATATAAAAAGGGCCACAATCTCCCAGCTATGGCAGCAATTAGAACATCTTAATGATGAAGTGTTGGACAAATATCCCGATCCAGACCGAGCTGGTTACGACTCAAAGAGATATGTTCGCCTCGAGCAGAATGCCCAGTCAGCAATCATCCAGCTCACAAGTGCCAACAAAAAATTATCCCATTCAGCCAAAGAAGCATTGACGAGGCAAAATACATTACCCTTGCCTATGGTCACCATCACTAAATTTGAAGGCGATTACATGAAGTGGTCATCATTTTCAGACTTATTTAAAAGGATTGTCAATGAACAGCAGATGTCTGACGCTCATAAAATGTGGTATCTTAAGACGAACGTGATTGGCGAAGCAGCAAATGTCATCAACCATCTTCATATAACTGAAGAAAATTACCAAGCGGCATGGCGGTTACTTGAGGACCGCTACAACAACAAACGTGTTATGGTGGCTACGGCAATTCAAAGGCTGCTCGATCAGCCAGCCGGAGCTTGCACATTGAGTAGCATTAAGCGGATGCACGATACAACAAAGGAGTGCCTGGCAGCTCTCTCCAATATGGGACTCCAGATTACGTCATGGGATCCACTCCTATTAAATGTCTTAGTCAAAAAACTAGACAAAACAGTTCATACTCAGTATGAACAATCTATCTCTAACCCCAAAGAGTTACAATCGATCAGCCAATTCCTCACTTTCCTCGAGAACTATTTCCACACTCTTGAGGCAATGGGATATAAGGAGCAAACGTCTCCCAACAATAACAAAACTTGCGCACTTGCAACACATGAGCTCGCCCGATGCTTCATGTGTAAGCGGGATTCTCATCCGTTATATCGCTGCAAGGATTTCATGCTACTCAGCCCTACAAAACGGCTCAACCTTGTGCAGAAACAGAAATTATGTGTCAACTGTTTCAATAGCAACCACTCAGCCAAAAAATGTACCATTTTAGGCCGCTGCCAAAAGTGTGGAAAAAGGCACCACACCTTAGTTCATTTAGAACAAACGTCACAAATACGCACAAAACAAGGTACATTCAACAAATTAGCTTCTTTAACCAAAAAAAGACCGCGAAACTTCAACGGAACAGGCGACATCCCTTGTTACCACTCCATTCTTAGAAGGCGAAGACATAGCAGTTAGTTATGCACACAAAAAATCCTATGTCCTGTTAGGAACCGCGTTCTTAAAGGTTAAGGCTAATGGTTTGGAAACCGAATGCAGAGCAATCCTGGACTCAGGATCACAAGTCAACCTAATAACCGAACGATTAGTGGCACGGTTAGGACTCCCAGCAAGGGCTACATCCATATCAATCAATGGTATTGGAAAAAACCGAACTAAGGCTCAACACAGAGTCAACGTTATCATTCAATCTCGACTCAACAACTTTTCAGCGCGTTTAGAGGCATTTGTATTGCCGCAAATAATTGCTCCTCAACCTGCTCAACTTCTTCATATTGATAAGTGGTCAATTCCCAGCAATGTGACTTTGGCTGACCCAACCTTCAACCGTCCAGACAAAATCGATATTCTATTAGGGGCGGAATATTACCATCAATTGCTCGCTGTTGGGCAAATTAAATTGGCTGATAACCTTCCAGTGCTGCAAAATACAACCTTAGGCTGGATAGTATCAGGTAAGGTATCTGGTCAACAATTATCAGTTGCAACATGCGGGGTCTTGACTGAAGATGATAAAATGGATATCGCTATTGAACGATTTTGGAAATTGGAGGAGATTGAAAGCACACAACAACAATTGTCACCTTATGATGCACAATGTGAAGCACACTTCAATCAACACACCACACGTGACAAAGACGGAAGATTCGCCGTACGACTTCCATTCTGCGCCGAAACATCTGCACTAGGAGACTCACACAGCATTGCGTTCAACCGATTTCTCTCCTTGGAACGCAGAATATCAAAAGATCCGTCATTGAAAGAACAATATACACAATTTATGCAGGAATATGAAGCTTTAGGGCATATGACCAAGATCGCTATAGAGAAAGTAGAAGGGAGTAAATACTTTATTCCTCATCACTGCGTACTATGACCTGAAAGCAGCACTACTAAACTTCGAGTGGTATTCGACGCTTCATCGAAAACGTCATCTGGAAGGTCATTGAACGGTATTTTGCACATCGGGCCATCACTTCAGAGTGAGCTGTTTACTGTTTTGCTGCGATTTCGGCTACCGCGTTTCGTGTTCACTACCGATATAGAAAAGATGTACCGTCAAATATGGATCCATCCTAAAGACAGGCAATATCAGATAATCCTGTGGCGGAAGAATGTCACTGAACCAATAAGCTATTTCAAATTGAACACCGTCACATATGGAACCAGACCAGCACCATACCTGGCAATAAAATGATTGAAGGAAATAAGCCATGACAACAAGATACATTATCCCTTAGCAGCAAGTTTTTTGGAAAAGAATTTCTATGTGGACGATGGACTAGGTGGAGCTAATAGCTTAACCATAGCTCTAGAAACTCAGCGGCAACTCCAGCAAGTCATGGCAGGATACGGATTTAATTTACGAAAATGGTGCGCTAACCATACTCAACTACTCAGTAATATTCCCGAAACCCATCAAGAAGTCAGCCTCGACTTCTCTACAGATAAGTCCGAGTACTCAAAAACATTAGGATTAGCTTGGCTACCCAAATGTGATCAACTTAAGATTAAAGTTGACATTCAACCAATAAAGGCTGTAACTAAAAGAACAGTCACCTCAGATTTAGCACGCATTTTTCAACAGGAATGCGTGGATAGAAACTTTAATTTCCATTTCATTCCTCCACGTTCCCCCCACTTCGGTGGACTATGGGAAGCCGCAGTCAAGTCCGCCAAAAGGCTTCTGGTTAAAGAAATAGAAAACGCATCCTTGACCTATGAGGAAATGGAAACAGTAATTATAGAGGTTGAAGCGATCCTCAACTCGAGACCAATAGCGCCATTGTCGAGTGATCCTAGTGATGAGATAGCCTTAACTCCTGGCCATTTCTTAATTGGAGAACCTCCGACTGCTCAAGTTGACGCAACAGCACAATCGAATAAAACATCAATTTTGGAATCGATGGTCGATGGAATACCTCAATGAACTTCAGCAGCGGAACAAGTGGCAAACCAAGTCTCAAAATTTGCCACTTCGCACCATAGTCGTAATTAAGGATAGCCCATCACCTGTCATGACATGGCGGCTCGGTAAGGTGATCGAAACATACCCCGGGCCCGATGGATTCGTCAGGACAGCTGCTATTAAGACATCTACCGGTGTCATTAAGCGAGCAATTCATTCACTAGCTCCGCTTCCTCTAGAACCACCAATAACTAATGCCGAAAATAACAACCTAGACATTCCGCCACTCGTTAAAAGAAGCAGGGCATCCAACTACAACGATAAAAATTTGCAACCTCCAAAACGCTCCAATTTGACCACTACAAGCATGATAATGCTCTTAGCATTGTTCGTTCCATTGGTAATGTGCTCTCATGTTACTTACACACAAATTGCTAGTAATCCTGGTATACATTTCGAACATATTGGTCAAATCAAGCCGATCATATCAGAATGGAAGCTGCATATATACTTTGAATTGGCACCATTCTATAATGAATTGCAGCTTTTGGTTAACGGAACAGCTGCTTTGGTGGAAGCCTGTAACCATTCAACATTCCTCAACACTCAATGTACCGGATTAATTAACCATTTTAACAATCTCAAGGACGAAATGGAGGCCGGTTTAAATAATCTCGCAAAACGGAAAAAACGCGGGGCAATAGCTATCGTTGGCAGTGTGGCGAATTCCTTATTCGGGCTACTTGATTCAAAATATGCTGAACAAATGACCGACACCATTAACACCATCAAAACCAATGAGGCCCACTTGCAAGGTCTTCTGCGGAACCAAACACCATTTCTCGACTCTACCCTTAATCTTATGAAGCAGACCGCAGCCGGCACTCAAGCTAATTTTGAAAAACTTAATTTTAAAATCAGTAGACTCAGAAACTTCACAAATATCAATACAAACCATCAATCGCAACTAATCTTGTCCCTCAGCATGCAGTTGTTTGTCATAGCATACAATTTACAACTAATGCACACGTCCATGATTAATTTATTAGCGGATACTTATCATGGTCGAATCAGTCCCGTTATGTTGACACCACAACAATTTTCTACTGAAGTTGATAATATAAAAGCAAATCTACCAGCAGATGTAACACTACCGGTGGTGAATATCATCTACCTATATGCCATTGTGACAGCTCAAGCATCAATTTCAAACCAGCACATTATTTGTACATTGCGCATCCCCTTGACGTATCAAATTGAATATGATCTATTTTACCTTACTCCAGTTCCATAACCAGTAAATAATACCTTTGTAGCAATTATACCGACCACAAAAATGATGGCACTCAACCCTCACCGTGATGAATATTTTCCCATGGATAATACTAAGCTCATTGAATGCAATACCCTCGAACACAACACCTTCTTATGCTCAAATACCCAAGCAATATACTCTAAAGGTGCACCAATATATAGCTGCGAAATACATCTATTTAATAATGAAACTGACTCAAGTTGCAAGATAGAGTTGATAGTCAACAACAACGTGTGGTACCAATTATATAAAAAGAATCAGTGGCTGGTGGCAACCAAACAACAACTCAAATTAAGTACAGTGTGCAAAGGAAGAAGTAGTTACAATCTTTTGCAAGGAACTGGGATACTCACAATCCCAGCAGGGTGCACTATGAAAAACGATGTGATCACGATCCACGGGCATCAAACTATCACTTCAAGTCTGTACCAATCCCATACTAGCAACGGGATGTCATTCTCAAAATTACTCCAGAATAAAAATAACTTGACACAATCCTTACTATATCGTTCGAGTATTGAAGACATAAATCGATTGCAGGAAGAAGTAAAGGCGCAGCTACACGCTATACCAACAACAATAGCCGATCATAAGGTACACGGCTTGACGGTCAGTTATACAGGGCTGGCTCTCATTTTAACAAACATCATTATCCTTCTGATAAAAACATTATTGAAGAGAAGAACTAAATCCCCCCCTGGAGTAGCAGAACCTGCGCCGAGGTCAGCCTGGAATATTTCCTTAGACCCAGTAGCTTAATACGACAACTTAGTGAAACATATTAATGCTAACCTACTAGAATTCATGGTCTGCTGGGGGCCGCAATATGTTAATTCTTTAGAATTCTTTTATTTTGGCAACAAAATAAAAGAATCTCAAATTGAATTAAAATAATATTTCATAATTTTCTTCTTCCCACAGTTTGGTCAAGCAAAGCGTGAGAATTCATACGTCGGCAAGTGTATCATATATTTATGTCTACACGCGCCAGACTGTGTATCTCAATATACGTTTTGCATTGAGCAACCTGTGGGAATATGTTTTTTAATTTTTGCATTTTAAGTTTTGTATTACTTATTATTTTTTTGTATTGTATTAACTTTATATAAATGCATTAACTAACAGTAATAAAGGAGTAGTGTACTACAAACATTCAAATAATTAACTCGTTTGATTCTGAAACTTCGTCTTGGTGCATCACCTTGACAAAGTTAAAAACCAAAATTTTATCCTTGTGAACCACTAGGATAAGTACCTATTTTCTTTTTTACCGTTCATCAGGGCAAACGAGCCCTGATCTGAACAAGATCTATGTACATACCTTTTCTAAATTTTCCATTGAGATACTAGTTTATTTTCCCCGGATTAATTTTATGCAATTGTTTTTTTTTTTTTTTTTCAAAATAACAGTTTCTATTTTGTTTATTTTTTTTGGCGCTTTTATTGCATCAGCTGTGTAGAGATGCCACTTATACAGTATTTATACCAGTTTGTATGCAAAATTTCAAACATTAAACTAATCACCCACTTAAAGCTGATTCAACTTAAAACTATTACTAAATATTAAAGTTGTTTAAATATTAAAGTTGTTTTTAAAAAGAACCGACTTTAGTGTTTGACTATGATTATGAGCCAATGAATTTAAAATGTAATAAAATTAAAAAAGGTAATTTTTAAAATCTATATTATGTACTTTTCTTGTAATGTAAATATGATTTGAACAATGAAATTATTGTAAACTATTTTTTAACTTAGAAATTAAGCAATTAATCAGTCAGGGACGACTGTTTCTCAAAAGTGGGGATAGTTAACGCAATTATAATCTATTTTCCATTTTTCGATCTTTAATTTTATCATCACTGTTACTATTGCTGATAATATTATACATATTATCTTTCATTTATTATAAATCATTAGAATATTCTAGATCTTTTTTTTAGTAATTATAATCATATGTAAGTTAAGTGAATTTAGTCAGGATTTGAAGCTATCCTCATCGGTAAGGAGTGCGAAATTAAATAAAAAAATTGTGTAAAAATTTTAAATTAATGAAGTAAATTAATTTGGACTAGAACTAAACTAAATTGTAAGAATATAAATATTGGGCTGTAATCATAGTCGTCAACAAAGTATACTTTAAGAGTTCTTAAGTTAACTTTAATTAAAAGTATACTTTTCGTCCATTATAGACAAGAAAAAGCATACTTTACGTGCAAAAGTCTGCGCTAAACTTAAAAAGAGGTAAAGCTCTTTTTAACTTAGCAAACAATAATTTAACTCAATCAGCTGTTTGTGCCAAAAGTTAAGTCAATTTATTTGTGTGTAAAGCGAAAAATATGTGCACGGTGGAAGAAATTGAAACCGATTTTGCCATTCTTGAGGATTTTCAGGAAGAAAGAAAGCCAAAAATTTATAAAGAGAGGTATTTCCCATTTGACCCATTTTTTAGGTTTGTTAAGCTGTGCTGTGGTTTTTGATAGGAGTGCTGCTAGTAGGCGCATCTTTTTTTATTAATTATAGGTGATTCAACGATTGTGGGCGATTTATTGCAGCTAATATTCAATAATATAAATAATAATATAATATAAAATAATTCAACTGCGCCATTATTTTCTAGCTCCTCATATTCAAAGTTTTCAAAGGGTGTAGGGCTCTCAACGCAATGTATAACATCAACACAGTTGCTGTCGATTAAGATGTCGTCTTCTTCAAACTCGTGAACAATCATACTTTGTACTAGATTGTCCTCTTTTATTTGTGGAATTTGCACACAATTACCTGTCGCTTCACGTTCGCTACAGCTTTTCTGGCACTAACCTTCATGCGGACCCATTGTGACTTAAGTTTGGGAATTTCTCGGTCTTAGCCTGCTGAACCCATATCAGCCCTTATTGTTTTCCACGAGCCCTTATGCTCGACGACATCCAAGTGCATATTTATGCACTCCCGCAGGAACTCCTTTTCAGCAGTTCTCCAATTTGCTTCTCTTTCTCTTGGCTTTTTTTCCGCCTGTGAAAAATTTATTATCCGATTAATACTCAAACATTAATGATTGTTTATGAGATAAAACTTACTTTTTCTATGTTTTCCATCGCTTTAACTTTTTATTTTTATAATTATTTCCTTTTAACTTTTCTTATAATTGAAGTAATTTTCAAATTTTGCCTCCTTCTGTATTTTTATATCAACATGCAGTCAGCTGTTGAGTGATGCCACTTTATAATGTTTTGTTACGGATTGTATGCAAACGTTTTCTGCTTTTGCTGTTGCACCCACTTAAAGATGGTTCAAGTTAAAACACAACATTTTTTTGACTATAGTAACCAAATAATTAATTAAAGGTTTTTAAATTTAAATAGCTTTTAAAAGAGAACGACTTTAATGTTTGACTATGATTATGGCCCATTATTTTTTGTTTTGGATAACAAATTAAAGAAATGGTATTTAAATTATATTAATAAAAGGTGGAAATTAACTTACATAAGTCGATGATTACCAACTTGTTCCGGATTGAATTGAATGATCTGGATATAAATAAGTATATATAGGCTGACTTCCTAAACGCATATTGCTTTGTAGTAATACAATGCAGCGTGTTCGTAAACGCAACCCTAAAAATTTTGACAATGTGTTTTGTTCCCTTTTGCAACACTGTTGTAGTTAATACGCAAAGAAAAACAACAAAGGCATCCAAATAAAAGTAGATGCAAAGCGAATGCAAGACAAAATGCGATGGCGATGCAGGAAGATAAGTAAGCATTTTTTCTTATAATTTATTATATTTCTCTATTCAGTTTCCCTGGAGTTTCCCTGTTCGCACAAATCTAAGATATTTTCCAATAAAATATGTTTTTCCTCCATTGTTCGCTTTATTATGAATGATACCAGTGTTGAAAAATTGAAATTTTGAAATGGTACTGAACTATAACTGAAAGAGTACTTTTTCGCATCAAATGGTACTTTTGTAAAAAAATAAATACATACATTACAACCCTTTAATCAGGATTATGACCTATCTTCTCACACCACTTATGTTGTATGCGTTAATTTTATACATGAGTGGCGGGACCTACAGTTTAAAGTCGACTCCGAACGACAGATTTTTGAGAAACTTTTCATGGGAATTTTATTTACTCTCAGAGTTTTTGACAGCATTAGGTCGCCGAAGGAATATTTTTACATTTTTCGTTATTTTGTAGATGTCTAACATTGGGTATGAACCCAGCACACTACCTACTAGACTATTTATTTCTTCATATTTAATGCACGTACGGTACGGAACAGAAAAACTAACGACTTATACGTGTTCCTCACATATAAAATAAAAACTGCTGATTCTGAACGTAACAAAACGTAAAAGTTCCGTGTGGCCAAACGTCGACGGAACGTTATGGAACATACTTTCATTTGTCGGTTCGGCAGGCGTTCTTGCTTTTTGTATTCTGAAAACGAACGTATGTTCAGTAGACGTTTGGCTAACCGGGGATAAAGACAAATTCTACCTTTAGCATTACGTTGCTAATGCATTAATAGCTGAAAAGCACACGACATAAAATATGTAATAATAAAAAAGTACTGAAAGCGCCGTGGGGGTACTGCGGTATTTTTGAATTGGAAAAGTACTGAAAAAAATACTAAAGTACTGAATTTTTCAACACTGAATGATACAATGCATATAAATGTTCCTAAACGATTTCAGTGTTGCAAAGTATTAATATGCAACGTATTAAAAAAGTAACTACACAATGTATCAACTCGGTTTTAATACTGTATTGATACATTGTTAATATACGTTTAGGAAGTCAGCCATACACTATATATATTTATATGTATATAATGTTATGCAAAAACTGTTTCTCATATTTTACTGCTTGAAAAACGTGTGGAATATTTTTATAAAACAGTGAAATATGAGAAACAATATTTTGTGGTACATAGTAATTTATAGTTCAATAAATTTCATAAAAATGAAGGGATTAAAATCTGACCACTAAAAAAATGAGTCGTTGTTTTTAAGACCATCCCAGTTGTTACACGTTAAATTAAAATTAAACACTTGCATTGCTTCTAAGACAAGTACGCTAGAGTCGTTAAGAGGCTGGTATCGCTAATAAAATTATTTATAAATAAATATAACAATAAAGAACCATTGATCAGTATCAATTACATAGTTTATCTACAAAAAAGACTCATTTATTATACGGGTTGGTTAAAAACAAAAAAGCGGTAGCAAACTTCGATTGATATTATTTTATATAATTGGGCAATTCACACGACTTTGTATCGTGTATGTTGTATTGAATACACTTGTTTGTTTGTGAACGCTCAATGCTATGCTGTATTGTGTATTTCGTATTCCAAATGTATTTTTTTGGCATTCAAACAATTTGATAACACGAAACCAACACAACTTTTGAAAAACATATGAAAAAAATGTGTATAAGTGTATCGGATTTTTACATGAAAATTATCAACAACAAGCACACACTGTTGTATAATCGTCTAACAATACACTCAATACTACGATACAACGGCTTGTGTGAATTGCCCAAATATTTGTTTTCCCCAGGCTATTTTCACATACATTTTGTGAAAACAAGACATCTTTCAGTTTGTTTATTATTTTATTTGGCAATGTATGTATACATACATGCACACACGCATATGAGAATAAATTGCTTTGAAAAGAGAGCAATACGTTCTCTAAGTATAATAAGTTCTCTGAGTACAATAAGTGTAATATATATATATTTTTTACTTATATATTTATTGCAATCTTTTCTAAAATTTATAACATTAGCGGTTTACAATAGATGAAAAAAGGTGCTCGCGCTTTGTTGTCAAAAGTATGAGTAAATATAATAGAGTATTAAATATACAACAAAGAGTGAAAACCGCTATTGTTTTGAGATTTTACTTAAAGTATTACAATAACCAAAAACTTAATAATTAAATAAATAAGCTAATAAAAATTCACAGAATTAAGGAAAAGTTGTCCTAAAAATAAAAACCTTGCACAATCTTAAAAAGTCATAAGAAATTTTGAAAATATTCCCTAAATTGGCTCTTTCAGTAAAAAGAGATCTAGTGGACATTCAGTAAATTCCTTATTATTCCATATGTAGACGTTCTGCATTTTTCATTAAATGACAGAGTCAGTTCCCTTGTGAATGATTCAACCAATACGTGACTAAAGTTACTGTGCAGCAAATCAGTAGAGTATCTGGGATTCAGACCATGTATTATTTTCAAATTTTTATTTTGTATTACCTGAAGTTTTTTTCTGTACGATCTAGAAGCTTTAAAGAACCATACCTGGCACGCATATGTCATAATATGCCAAATACACATTTTGTACAAGAGAATCTTATTCTTACAATTTAGTCTAGATCTCCTGTTAAGTAGAGGGTAAAGGGCTCTACCGCCCCTGACTGCCTTCTCACAAATATATTCCAAATGCTGTTTAAATGATAATTTCTTAACTAAAATAATTCCTAGATATTTAACATTATCACTGAGTGGGATCATAACTCTCCGAGAGTAAACATGTCTTGTAGGAATACGTTTTAGCGACCTATTACGAGCCCTAACCACTATTAATTCGTACACCATGTATTTTTTCGCTCTTTAGCATCAAACGCCAGAATAAAGATTTAATTATGTTAATTACACCAACAAGTTTATACTTTTCTGAAAAGTCGTTTTATTTCCTATAAACTGATTTAGAAATATTCTTAAGTTCTGTTTCAAAATGTTAAAAAAATTAAGTAAACTAAATGGGCTTTATTATTTATTAAAAAATATTTGACCACTATTAATTCGTTCAGTGTATAAATTGCGCTCAAGCTAACTAAAAAATAAAAATGTAAACAAAAATTTTGAATGTACCGTTACAATTGGAGAATAGGAATGTAAAGGAGCAAAAAAAACTTTTACATTTTATTTTATTTTAATCATTTCTAAAAAATGGAACGTGGTAAACCCGTTTGTGAGGAAATTCGAAAATTAATCATCGATAAATTCAAATCGGGAATGACATGGGCAGATATCGACTGATCTTAAAATCCCAAGATCTACAGTACAAAGTATTATTAGAAAATATAAAATATGTGGAAATTTAAGCAATAATGTTTCAAACAGAGGCCGGACTTCCAGAATAAGTCATTGCGATAAAAGAGCTTTGGCAAAGATCATCAAACTAAATCGTCGAAGCACTGTTCGAGATATATCCTTAAAGTGGTCGGAAGCAATTGGAAAGCCCGTAAAACGTGAGTGGACCCGACTGCAAATGAAAAGCATAGGTTATTATTTTTATAAAGTTAGTTAAAGATTAAACCGGTTTTTCGAGATCAACTTAATAATTTATAACATTTTTTAGGCCAAGGAAAAGCCATTGTTTACCGCAGTTCAAATGAAAAAGCGCCTATTATGGAGCAAAGAGAGACGCTCTTGGGTACAACGGCAATGGGACAGCATTATCTTTAGCGACGAATCCAAGTTTGATGTATGTGTTGGTGATGCAAGAAAAAGGGTAATACGTAAAAGCACCGAGGCATACAATAGAGACTGCTTAAAACGTACAGTTAAGTTTCCAGTTAGCGTTATGGTATGGGGATGTATGTCCTCAAAAGGTGTCGGTCAGCTGCATTTCATAGATGGAATCGTAAATGCAGAAAAATATATAAAAATCCTGGAGGAAAATCTGATACCATCGGTATCGAAATTAGCAGACTGCGGGGAATACATATTCCAACAGGATGGTGCTTCTTCCCATACTGCGAAAAAAACGAAAAAGTGGCTTGAAGAAAATGGAATAGGGGTCCTAGATTGGCCATCTTCTAGTCCAGACCTTAATTCAATAGAAAATGTGTGGGCTTTTATGAAAAGAAAACTTCGAAATGAACCTCAACGGACTGTTGACAGGTTAAAAATAAAAATTCAGGAAATTTGGGACTCGATAACCCCAGAGGACTGCCAAAAACTAGTCAGTACCATGCCAAAACGGGTCGAGGCCGTTTTAAAAAACAAAGGTGGTGTAACAAAATTCTAACTATGAAAATTGGCGACTGTACGAATTAATAGTGGTCACAATATTTTTGTTTAAAATAATGAACTTTCGTTTTTGTTTGTATTTTAAAAAGTCGTTTTTATAATATGTAACTTTTTTAATGTATTTCTAAAGAAAATAAAATGATCTTTAAGAAAAGTATAAATTTTTTTGTGTAGTCATTATAGTTCCGAAAATATACATATTTCAATAGCACATTGATGAAAAATGATCTGTGTACGAATTAATAGTGGTTAGGGCTCGTATATGGAAATATAGCCTGTGTTTTACTATCATTAACTTTTATTTTCTACTTGTCGAAGTATTTATGGGCTAGTTTTAAACTATCCTCCATTCTTTTAACTATCGCATTCGACACCTTACCACTGCAAATGAAAGCACTATCGTCTGCGTAAAAAGCCATTTCGTGATTCCTGGTGTTAAGGAGCGCCCTAATAAGTTCCACATGAACAGCTGATTTATTATTGTGAATTATTGTTTTGTGTTTTTATTTGACGTTTGTTTGGAAACCGCCTTTTTGCACTCTCCTTTTGAATTCTTATTTATTTGCAACTTGTAAATTATATGTAAGTTAAATTTATAATTAATCGAAGCCCGTCTATTGTTGAAGAAGGAGGTGCAAAACTGCGGTGAGTATATAAAATTAAATGCATTGTAATTATTCTAATATTTTAAATTTCCATAGAAATAAACGAGCCAAGCCTACATAGAGATATTGTTTAAAGCAAACCTCCTGTCTTCGCGATATTTTTAGTTACAGCCGTAACATTTTTATTTCGCAATTTTCATTGCATTTTTATTTGCGAGTTATTGCATCTCTTGTAAAAAGAAGAATTACAAGAGCTGCCGCCAGCACCAGTAAATCTGCAAGTAAAGAAAGGAAACTTTGTTGGAATAAATGCCTCCACCGGTAGTTCGCAGCCCACCACTCTTAAGAAGTTCAAACAGTGCAGATAGAGCCACATCTGACCAACCTGAACAAGAGAAGATGCAGCCAGCATCCAGACCAGCCAACCAGACTAATCTTAGTGCTTCTGCCGCCAGCACTGACGCCCCGACAGCGAACATAAGTAAAAAAGCCAGTTCAAACCAACAAAGGAGTACCCTTAGTGCTTCTAAGGCACCGGAGTCAACAAATGAAGCAAGTCAAATAAATATGCAGCCTTCAACATCGGGTAACGTCCTCTTGTCAGATTGGCAAAAACACATGCAATATTTGAAACGCCAATTTTTCGGAAACCCAATCCCAACTTGCCGAGAGTAGACGTAAGTGTCAACAATTAGAATCTGCTTCACAGGAGACAACTCAAACGGTAAGTGACCATAACCTCAACTTTATAAGTATGCCAAATAGCCCCGCCATTGAATGTACAAACACAACAACGTTAGAGCCCTGTAATCCGCGAACATATACACACCCTCAACATACCGTAGAAGGCAGCGCTGCTCCGTCGCCGCAAGCAGCGTCAATTACTTTTAACACATATACACCGTTTAATAATAATAACTGTACGCCGTCGTTTTCCTCAAACATGGTCTCCAGCCATCAGCAACATACAACACACAATATAAATGCTTACGGTACCCTTAACGGAGCAAATGAATTTATGATGCCAAGAAAAATACAGGATTTACCGGAGTTTAACGGTGAACCAGAAGACTGGCCATTATTTTTCACAGCTTATACACAATCAACAGCAGCATACGGATACAATAACTTTGAGAATAACCAAAGGCTTCAAAAATGTTTAAAGGGTGAAGCAAAAGAAATCGTAAAGTCGCTCCTTATTCACCCTGACAATGTTAATGCGGTTCTTGATCAATTAAAATTCCGCTTTGGAAGACCTGAGCAGTTGATTCATAGCCAGTTGAAAAAAGTGAAGGAATTACCCTATATTAATGAAAACAATTTACCTAAATTAGTGCCATTTTCAACTAAAGTGAAAAATTTAGCAGTGTTTCTTAAATCTGTGAATGGTCAACAACACTTAGCTAATCCAACGCTTTTAGAGGAGATTATTTCAAAACTCCCCATGAGTAAGAGACTGGAGTGGGCTAAAATCGCAGTTAATATTAACCCATATCCAACAATTGAACATTTTAGTGACTGGTTAAGTGAAGTGGCAAATTTAATATGTTTAGTGCAAGATGTTAATAATGAACCAAAGCTCAGAGTGCTACATGCAATAGAAAAGATTCATCTATGCGCTGTATGCAAAGAAAACCATAAAATATATGACTGTCGCAAATTTTTAAATCTTAAAGTGGAAGAACGTTGGACCATAGTAAAAAATATTCATGCGTGTTTCTCTTGCCTAAATATAGGACATTCGACTCGGGAGTGCCGTAGAAAGAGAGTATGCCCAGTAGAAGGCTGCCAACGTAAACACAATAAACTAGTTCATGAAGATACACCCAGTGTTCCCTTGCCAGCACAGTCAAAATAACAATAATAGTAGTGAGCCTAGCCATGACGTTTTAAGCTGTTTCCATGATAATAAAAAACTGCTGTTTCGTGTGCTGCCAGTTACCCTCTATGGTGAAAACCGTAGTGTAGATATTTATGCTCTATTTGATGATGGTTCCTCCATAACTATGCTAGATAAGGAAATCGCAGAATATATACATAGGTGTACGAGGGAAAAGTAATAACTTAAATCTCCAATGGTTCGGTGGCCGGTCAGCAAGGGAGCCGTCGTTTACGTTCAATATACGATTAAGCGGTACCGGAAAGAAAAAAATTCATTTCCTCAAAAATGTGTATGCCATATCGAATTTAAATTTACCAATGCAAAGCCTAACTGAATGTGAGATAAAACAAATATTTAAAAATGCGCCGTCGAACTTTATTAAACCTTATACAAATATTGTTTCAAAATTATTAATTGGTTTAGACCATGCCAGCTTAGGGTTGCCATCTGATGTAAATATAAACAATTCTAGTGGACCATTTGCGTGTAATACGGAATTAGGATGGGTAGTATTTGGTCCGTGTAAATCAGTATCACCTTCAATTCATTCATGCCTTTTCGTAAGTGTTAAAGAGGAGGAAGAGATCCACAAGATGGTTGAAGATTATTTTAATATTGAAAATATGGGTGTACGAACCGCTCCTCCAATTCAGAGTGAAGACGACATTAGAGCGAATAGAATATTACATGAATCAACAAAGCGCGTTGGCAAACGTTTCCAAACGCGTCTTTTATGGAAAAAAGATCTAGTAAATCTCCCAGATAGTTACTCAATTGCATTAAACCGTCTTGAAAGTTTAGAGAAAAAGTTGCGACGTGACGAAAGCCTTTATGTTGCCTATAGTGGGGTAATAAATAGTCATATCGAAAAGGGATACGTCCGTAAAGTACCGCCAGAAGATATCCACCTGGCTTCAGATAAAAAATGGTATTTACCTTATTTTGGAGTTATAAACCCTAACAAGGAGAAAAGAAAATTGCGATTGGTTTTTGGTGCCGCTGCCAAAGTAAATGGAATCTCCTTAAACGATAATTTATTAAAAGGGCCTCAGTATATTTCGTCATTACCAACCACACTTTACAGTTTTCGATCTGGAAAAATTGCTGTTACTGCAGATATTTGCGAAATGTTTCATCAAGTAATGATACAACCGAGTGATAGAATATCTCAACGGCTTTTATGGAAAAACTGTAATTATAATTCCGCGCCTGATGAGTATGAAATGATGGTAATGATATTTGGAGCTACCTGCTCACCGTGTTCTGCTCTTTATGTCATGAGGAAAAATGCTAAAGAACATACAGTTTGCAATCCAAGAGCGATAGAAGCCATTTGTGAACATCATTATATGGACGATTTTATAGACAGCTTTGATACTGTTGAAGAAGCCAAGTGAAGAACACAAAGACGGAGGGTTTGATCTACGAGGCTTTATTTCAAATTCAAATGATGTTATCCAGGCGCTAGATGGAAATTCATCACTCAAAGTCATTCCAGCCAATGAGGGCGTAGAGAAAGTTTTAGGTCTCTATTGGGAATCTGTCTCAGAATGTTTTATGTTTGATTTGAAATTTAAAAAGGTTAGTCAGGACGTTATTTCCGGTAATGAGAAGCCAACAAAACGCCGAATGTTAAGTATTATCATGTCGACATTTGATCCATTGGGATTTTTAAATCATTATATTGTAGGGGCTAAAGTAATACTACGAAATACATGGAGACGTGCCCTCCGATGGGATGAACCGATTCCAGACGATATCAATACATCATGGGAGAAGTGGCGTAAACAACTGAAAAAACATTTCTAATTTTCGTTTACCACGATTTTACTTCCCCCAAGGAAAGCCATATGAAATCCAGTTGCACATATTCGTAGATGCCAGTGAGGAAGCCTTTGCAGCCGTGGCTTATTGGAGATTTATTTCAGTCGATGGTAGTATTGGTGTCAGTTTTATATGCTCGAAGACAAAATGTGCCCCTCTAAATAAAGCATCAATTCCTCGCCTTGAAATACAGGCGGCCGTTCTGGGAACTACGATAAAACAAAATGTGCTTAGCGAACACAAGATAGTGCCAAGCCTAACTATTTTGTGGAGTGACTCAAAAACCGTTTTGAAATGGATCTCAAGTAGACATAGAAACTATAAACATAGCCCATAGAATCGCTGAAATATTGGCGTCATATAGAAAACTGGAGATGGATCTCTACCGGAGAAAATAAAATAAAATAAATATTACTCCCCCTCCTGAGGATCATGATGAGGAAGAAATTCGCCCAAAGATCTCACTTCTAATCTTGAACAATGATTTTATAAATATTAAACGTTTCCCGTAGCCCATAGAATCGCTGAAATATTGGCGTCATATAGAAAACTGGAGATGGATCTCTACCGGAGAAAATAAAATAAATATTACTCCCCCTCCTGAGGATCATGATGAGGAAGAAATTCGCCCAAAGATCTCACTTCTAATCTTGAACAATGATTTTATAAATATTAAACGTTTCTCTTCTTATAGCCGATTAAAAAGAACGATCGCATACATGCTTCGATTTATAAATTTATGTCGCAAGAGGTACAGTGATTTAGATCGACATGGAATAACAGCCAAAAATTTAGAAGATGCCGAAAAAATCTTGTGCCGAGTGGTTAAAGGAGAATCATTTTCTGAGGATATTAAGAGTATCAAAAAAGGACAGCCAGTCACAAAAGCCAATAATTTATTTAATTTGCTACCGTATATCGACGAAGATGGTTTACTTAGGGTGTATGGAAGAATCGATGCGGCCAGCAGCCTACCGTACACCACTAGACGGCCGATTATTTTTCCTAAAGACTACTACTTCACGAAAATTGTCGTAATAAATTATCACAGTGAAATGAAACACCAGAATCATGAAGCCACGATTTGTGAAATAAGGAAAAAATTTTGGATTCCTCAGTTAAGGAGTCTATTGAGATGTGTTGTTAGTAAATTTTTTGTCTGTAGAAAAAACAATGCCATTCCTGTTACCCCTGTCATGGGACCACTACCTGCGGATCGACTTGAGCCTTATATTACTCCATTTAAATACACTGGTCTTGACTACTTTGGACCGTTAAATGTTAGTATTGGACGTAGAACTGAAAAAAGATGGGTAGCACTGTTCACTTGCTTAACTATACGCGCTATTCATCTGGAAGCAGCCTACGATTTATCAACGGATTCTTGCATCATTGCCTTGAAAAATTTTATGAACCGTCGAGGAGTTCCAGTTAGGATTCGTTCCGACAAGAAAAAACTTTGTGGGTGCCAACGAGGAGGCTAAACGCTTTGAAGAAGTTTTTGAAGCCGAAAGAATTCAGCATTTATTGTCTTCAAAGGGTGTTGAGTGGGTATTTAATTGTCCAGCAAGAGAGCGGAGTGTGGGAAAGAATGGTGCAGTGTGTCAAACGGGTTTTACGTCAAACACTAAATAATGAATCCCCGAAAGAACACGTATTGCAGTCCCTACTCATCGAAGCTGAAAATATCATAAATTCAAGACCGTTGACTCATTTGCCCGTCAGTCTATAGTGCTATCACTTATTTATACTTTATATTGATAGTCACTGATAATCTAAGTAATATATACGTTAAGTTATTTAAATTTATTCGTTAAGTTTTTATTATAAAAATAGAAATAAAACATTTATTTGATTCAGTTAAATTTCAACAAACAAACAAATTGTTTTAAATTAAAATATTTAAATGGCGATCCTGCCCAAAAAAAAAAAAAAGGATAAAAAATATTAAAAACAAAAAAAAAAAAGGACTAAAAATTTAAAAAAAAAACAAAAAAGGACATGTGAAAAAAAGGATATTTTAAAAACAAAAAAGGACATGTGAAAAAAAGGATATTTTAAAAACAAAAAAGGACATGTGAAAAAAAAGGATATTTATGAAAAAAATAGAATTGATTTGTGAAGAAAAAAAGGATTTATGAAAAAAATAGAATTGATTTGTGAAGGAGAAAAGGATATGAAAAAAATTATTTCATTTAAAGAAATAAATAAAATTATTCATATTTAAGTGGTATAAAAGCAATTATTATTGCATTTTGCATTTTTGTGAATTAAATAAAAATAAAAGGATAGATAGAAGAAAGATAAAAACGATTTTATCCTATGCGAAAAAATATGGAAGAGGTACAAACCCAAACCAACAAGAAATAAATTCAAAGCGTTCCCTATTTTCGATTATTAGTGTAAAAGGAAAACAATTAGTTTGTTTTTGTATAAAAAAAAACAACCAAAAAAAAAAATGACATAAGGCTTGAAAAATATAATATCAAAAAGAATAATGTGGAACTGAAAGTGTGTGTGAGTGAAGACAAAATAAAAACATTTAGTTTTCTATACGAACTATAAGGAAATATAGAGACAAATGTAATAAAAATATTCGAAGTTTCGAAAAAAAACGAAAGAAGACAACTATAAAAAAGAGAGGTACAAAAATTAAAAAAAAAAGAAGTGTGAATAAAATATATATATATGTATGTGTATAAATATAAAATACTACAAAAAAAAAACTGGAAAAGAAACAATATGGAAAAAAATATGAATGAAAATATATATATATAAAAAGAAAAAAATTATAATAAACTTGAAACAAAACAAAAATTAAGGAAAATAAAATATAAAAAGACACACTATTTAATGGAAAAACAAAAAAAAAAAACAAAATATACAATGTGATGTGACATAGACTTAAAAAAATAATAAACAAAATAAAATGATTTAAGTAAATTAAACAAAAACAAAAGATTTTATGAATATTCCTTTTTAAACAATAATTTATTTCACACAGAATTCTTAACGTTTTGTGACTGAAAGTGTAGTGTAGAGAAAAGTTTGTGAAAAAAGAAAAAAGATGAATATATTAATATTTATATAAAAAAGTATAATTGAAATTGAAAAAATTGTCAAAAAAAAAGAGAAAAAGAAATAAGGGATGAAAAATTTAAAAAAAAAACTTTGTATACATTTTATGAATTAAAAAAAAAACAACAAACTTAAATTCAAAAAAAAATATTTTTGAAAAAAAAAAATGTATATGAATATGACTAAAAAAAAAACAACAAACTCAAATTTTAACAAAATTTTTTTTTTTTTTTTTGAAATACAAGGTCATTAACACTGAATGACTAATGAAAAAAAAAACAAATAAAGACAAAGAGAAATAATAAAAAAAATTTACAAAATCATCAACAAAAAAAAATATCAAATGAAAATGAAATGGAATTATCAAATCAAAACAAAACAAAATCAAGTTCAATATCAACAATCAACATTCAACATGGAATTTGAAATCAATCAATTAATTCATTCAACATTCAAAATATTGTCAAAGCAAGTTAAATTTTTTTTATTACTTTATTATATTATTATTTTACTTATATAATTAATTATTTTTAAATTAAAATATTATTATTTTATTTATTTAATTATAATTAAATTAAATTATTATTATTATTTTTATTATTTAATTAATTATTATTAAATTATTATTATTGAATTGTTCACTATAAATAAATATATATTAGTGTTTCTTTTTATATTTAAAAAAAACATTATGGGGACATATCATAAATTTTAAATTAAAGGCAAAAAAAAATGTTTTTAATTGGTTAACTATTGTCGGGTGAAGCAACCCAAGCTCATTAAAATTTACATATCAAATAAATTCGTATGACAGTGGTGGTAACAATAAATCTAATAATTTTGTTTTTAGCAAATGTCAAATTTTGACATTGATGTTTTTGAAAAATTAATAAACGAATTTTGTACGGTAAAAAAACGGGTTTTACAGAGTAGGACTTTAACGAAAAATTCGGAAAAAAATAAATGATTATATAAGACTTTTGATTGAAAATTATAATGCCATTTTAGGATACACAAAGACAAGTACAGAAAGTTTATCGCGGAATCATAAAGCTTTAATTTTTTCTAAAATCGATAGTTGTAGGGCAATTTTATTAAAGTGTTTTGAGAAACTTAATTGTGACATAGAAATTCCAGAAAATTTAGATTTGGTAGTTCATTTAATAGAAGGTAAAGTTGAAATCAATATGGCAACCGTTGATCAGAAAAGGTCATACATTACTATGTGTGCTTCAATGATTCGGGAAAACTATGGTGGTAATCCATTAACTTTACAATCATTTTTGGATAAAATTGATCTTATTGAAGATCTCACTAAACCAAATTTACAAACAACTTTTATAAATTTTGTTAAATCAAAACTTGAGGGAAAAGCGCGTGAGACACTACCCGATAGAATTGAAAGAATAGGTGACATCAAAACAGCTTTGAAAAACGGAATAAAACCAGAGAATTCGAAGGTAATTGCAGGTAAGATTGCTGCTCTTAATGTTAGAAACAATGATTTTACGGAGTTTGCTAAACAAGCTGAAGAGCTGGCTGATTCATTAAAACGTTCTTTAGTTGTGGAAGGTATTACACAGAACAAAGCTCATGAGATGGCAGTTGAACAAACAATTAGTGTTTGTCGTTTGAATGCAAAATCAACTTTAGTCAAATCAATTTTAGCATCATCAGTTTTTAAAGACCCTAAGGAAGTTGTTGCAAAACTATTAGTTGAACAAACAACTGAAGTGAAGGAACAACAAGTTTTATCAATTCAAGGTCAGTCCAGAAATAGAAATAATTACGTTCGTTTTCAGAATAATAATGATCTTCAAGCAAATCATTTTAGACAATTTCAGACCAATGCTTATCGGGGCAATAGTTTTAGTTTTTCAAAGGAACTATCGTCGGGATTATAACACCCATAATTACCCCAGAACAAACTATAGACATAATAACAATAATCAATTTCAGAATAATCCAGGAAATTACACAAGTCGCTTTGCGCGAAATAACAATTCAAGGGCTTCTGTTAGGACTTTAAACTCAGAAGTCCCTCAACAACAACTCTTGTTGAGGGAACAGCAACAAATGGAACAACTTTAAAGCAAAACACAATTACCTCTTCACTCGATATTTCTAACAAACAATCTGTTCAAAAGTCTGTTTACAGTTTAAATTTAAATTATGCTGATTTCATTAAACTAAATTGTATAGATACAATTAAATCAGCTACTTTTCTTGTAGATACTCAAGCAGATATCTCATTAATAAAAATTTCAAGTTTACAACCCGATATTATTTTGAATCAGAATGAAATTTTAAATATTACCGGAATTACATCTGACGCAAAATCAACTTTAGGAACTGTATGTACAAATTTAATTATTTCGAAAGAACATATAATACAACAGGTATTTCATGTTGTTAATGATGATTTTAATATACCAGCCGATGGTATTTTAGGTAATGATTTTCTTAAAAACAATAAGTGTTACATTGACTACGAAAACATGATTTTATCTGTTACTACTCATATTAAAAGATTACAAATACCTATATTTCAAGGAACGAATAACTTTACTTGTATTGTACCTCCAAGATGTGAAGTATTTAGAATTTTTAAATTACATGATATTAAGGAAGCTATGTTTGTTGATTCGCAGGAAATTGAGAAGGGAGTTTTTATAGCGAAGGGAATTATCGATTCTGAGTATCCAATTTTACGAATAGTTAATATTACCGATGAAGTTAAATATGTTTGAAATGATAAAGTAAAGATGGAAAAATTACAAAATTATTATGTATACTCAATTAACAAGCAGGATATAAATAATAAACGCGTTCAGGAATTAAAAGACATTCTAGGGAATCAAATGCCAAAAGACATCCAAAATGATTTAATGCCATTATGTGAATCTTATTCGGACATTTTTGCACTCAAAGAGGACAAAATGACAATAAACAATTTTTATGAGCAGAAACTCAGATTAGTTGATTCATCACCAGTCTATATTAAGAATTACAGGCTTGCCATGTCTCAAAGAGAGGAAATAAATAGACAGGTTAAGCATTTATTAGATAATGATTTAATCGAACCAAGTAGTTCGAATTTCAATAGTCCACTAATTCTTGTTCCTAAGAAGAGTACAAATAATCAGAAATCTTATAGAATGTGTGTAGATTACCGTGCAGTAAATAAAAAACTTATTGCGGATAAGTTTCCCTTGCCTCGTATTGACGATATTTTAGACAATTTAGAACGTGCGAAACATTTTTCAGTAATTGATCTGTTCTCGGGATTTCATCAAATTCCATTACACTCAGATTCAAGGGACGTTACGGCATTTAGCACTGATAAAGGATCTTTTAGATGGAAAGTTTTACCTTTTGGGCTTAACTTAGCACCTAATTCTTTTTCACGAATGATGTCAATTGCATTTTCTGGCCTTACGCCCAATAAAGCATTTTTATATATTGATGATATTATTATTATTGGTTGTAGTAAACAACATCATTTGAATAATTTGAAAGACGTTTTTGATATTTTAAGGCATTATAATTTAAAAGTAAATCCTTATAAATGCAATTTTTTCCGATCTGAAGTTACATTTTTAGGACATAAATGTACCGCTAATGGTCTTTTGCCAGATGATTCGAAAATAAAAGCAGTAGAAAATTATTCAACACCTTCTGATAAAGACGCAGTTAGACGTTTTGTAGCATTTGCTAATTATTATCGACGTTTTATTCCAAATTTTGCTACAATAGCAGCACCATTAAATTACATGACTAGAAAAAACGTTCAGTTTAATTGGAATGGTCAATGTCAAACTTCTTTTGAAAAATTGAAAGCTGCACTACTTTCTCCTCAAATTTTACAATATCCTGACTTTACGAAACAATTTATAGTAACTGTAGATGCATCAAAACTTGGTTGTGGTGCCATATTAAGCCAAAATTTTAATGGTAATGATTTACCTATATATTTTGCTTCAAAATCTTTTTCACATTCTGAACAGAAAAAACCTATAATTGAACTTGAACTTCTTGCAATTCATTTTGCTATAACTCAGTTTAGACCTTATGTCTATGGAACTTCATTTATTGTCAGATCAGATCACAAACCTTTAGTTTATCTCTTCAATATTAAAGACCCTTCGTCTAAATTAACACATATTAGACTTCAGCTGTCAGAATATAATTTCATTGTCGAATACATTAAAGGAAAATCGAATGTGGGAGCAGATGCTCTATCTAGAATATCAATAGACGAATTAAAGAATAATGATAATAATAAAGTACTAGCTATGACCCGAGCTATGTCAAAAGGACAAAATAATGAAAAAATTAAATTTAACCAATCTTTCAATAATGAAGACATTGAACTAAAAATTTATGATAAATTTTCTCAAGAATTCAGTAAGAATATTCCAAAAATTAGAACCGAAATAATTGATCAGAATAGTTATAAAAGACTACGTATAAATATTTATAAAAAATTTAAGAAACTGCTGTCTGTTGAATTTGAAATTGTGAACGAAAAACTTAGTTTAGACTATATGTTTTCGAGGTTACAAACTGAAGCCAACAATGGAAAAATTTACAGAGCAGAGTGGCCAAAAAATTATGTAATTTTTACAATTTTCTCAATACAGGAATTTAAAAACCATGGTATAAAGATATTGAAAACTTTTGAAATTATTCTCACGGAACCGATTGAAGTAATAATAGAGGAAGATAAAAAACAGAAATTAATGGAAATTTATCATAATGACCCAATTTTAGGAGGACATTGCGGTCAGAAAAGGTTGTATGCGAAGCTTAGGACGAAATATTATTGGAAGAAAATGACTAGAGATATAGCCAAATTTGTTAGAAACTGTGAAAAATGTATATTGAATAAAGTTATACCTCAAAATATAGAGAAACTCGTACTTACTCCAACACCCACTAACGTTTTTGATATAGTTGTAATAGATACAATTGGTCCATTACCGGAATCGAACTTTGGTAATAAATACGCTTTGACTTTAATGTGTGATCTTTCTAAATATTTAGTGACTATAGCCATACCGGACAAATCAGCTCGAACAGTTGCGCGTGCTATATTTGAAAATTTTATTCTTGTTTATGGAAAAATGAAAGTTATAAAATCCGATTTAGGTACGGAATTTAAGAATGAAGTTTTGTCAGAACTTTGTAAATTTTTGGAAATCGATATAAAATTTTCGACTAGTTATCATCATCAAACATTAGGAACAATAGAACGGAATCATAGAGTTTTTAATGAATATATCAGGGCATATATTAGTGAAAACTTGTCTGATTGGGATACATATTTAAAGTACTTCACATTTTATCATAATACTTCCTCAAATACTGTTTTTGATAATAAATTCACTCCTTTTGAATTAGTTTTTAGAAGAAAAGTATCAATAATGAATGAAACAAATATGAATCTAGAACCAATTTATAATATTGATAATTATAAAAAAGAAATTAAACACAGATTGCAAAAGACAAACATTTTTGCTAGAACTTTAATAGAAAAACACAAGAAAAGAAATAAAAGTTTTTATGACAAACATGCTAAACCTATTGAATTAAAAATTAATGATAATGTTTTGTTGAAAAAAGAACCTTATGACAAATTTAACAATATTTATGATGGTCCCTATATTGTAAAAAATATAAATGATGTTAATGTTACAATTTATAATAATAAAAAAAATGAGGAAAAAACTGTTCATAAGAACAGATTGAGAAAAATGAAAAAAAAAAAAATGTAAAGTATATACTCTATAAATATTTGAACATCATGTAAATTAATAATTTATAATTTTTTCTAAAAGGGAAGGAAATCTACAAATGTATTTATTTTTAAGTATAGCTTTAAGTTTAGTGACAAGATAGTTTAAAAAAAATATAATCATAAATTAATTTTTTTTTAATATAAAAAGGGAGGTATAGTGCTATCACTTATTTATACTTTATATTGATAGTCACTGATAATCTAAGTAATATATACGTTAAGTTATTTAAATTTATTCGTTAAGTTTTTATTATAAAAATAGAAATAAAACATTTATTTGATTCAGTTAAGTTTCAACAAACAAACAAATTGTTTTAAATTAAAATATTTAAAAGTCCACATGATGAATAACCACTCACTCCAAACCATTTTCTTCTAGGAGCGCCTAATATAGCTCAGACTTCTCCAGTTAAAGTTCCAGATGCTAAAATATTCAAACTGAAGATGCAATGGCGCATTGTAAGATGTTTAAGAGATAGGTTTTGGAAAAGATGGGTGTTGGAATATTTGCCGACTCTAACAAGAAGAGTTAAGTGGTGCGAGCCTACAAGGCCAATAAAAGAAGGAGATGTTGTGCTTATATGCGATCCTAACATTCCAAGCAATCAATGGCGGCGAGGTTTGGTCATACGTTTGTACACTGGAGCTGATGGAGTTGTTCGGAAAGCAGATGTGAAAACCTCAAGTGGAGAGTTACAACGAGCTGTTTCGAAGTTAGCTTTTCTTGATCTAGATGATGGTGAAGCTGATCGCTCCACGGGGGTGGGGGTGTTGCGGAGCGCCCTAATAAGTTCCACATGAACAGCTGATTTATTATTGCGAATTATTGTTTTGTGGTTTTATTTGACGTTTGTTTGGAAACCGCTTTTTTGCACTCTCCTTTTGAATTCTTATTTATTTGCAACTTGTAAATTATATGTAAGTTAAATTTATAGTTAATCGAAGCCCGTCTATTGTTGAAGAAGGAGGTGCGAAACTGCGGTGAGTATATAAAATTAAATGCATTGTAATTATTCTAATATTTTAAATTTCCATACAAATAAAAGAGCCACGAGCCAAGCCTACATAGAGATATTGTTTAAAGCAAACCTCCTGTCTTCGCGATATTTTTAGTTACAGCCGTAACACCTGGGAACGGTAATATCTGATATGTAGATCGAGTAAAGAGTTGGAGATAATACTGATCCCTGCGGAAGACCCGCAGGTATTCGCCGATCACTAGACAGCATGTTATCGATAGATACAACAAAAGAGCGTTGATCCAAAAAACTCTTTATAATTTTCTGCACATATGTTGGAAAATTGAATGTACCGAGTTTAAAAAGCAGACCATCATGCCAAATAGAATCGAAGGTCTTTTCGATATCCAGAAAAATAACACCAGTACTCTTTCGATTCCTTTTATTGCACTCAAGATAATTAACAACTCTTTTTAGTTGATGTACAGTAGAATGCTCACTGCGAAATCCAAACTGTAGCGGGTTAATAATATTGTTACGTTTTTACCTTTTTAAAAACGTTTAAATATGAGTTCGTTGATTGCAAACCAAGTAAAAACAAATATGTGTCTTATTTTAATTAAACTCTCTTTATTGTCCACACTTTCTTATGTGCCACTGTTCACGTTTAACCGATACAACAATAATTACTACAATTTATTGCTTGTTCACTATTATTCGCACACAACTATTCACTCGCAACCGATATCTTCAAACACGACTGATTATTGTTCACACGCAACTTCACTCAAGACTGACTCAATTACAACTGACTGGTTGCCTGCCTTGTCTTGCCCTTTTATATGCGAACCTCTTCAGTCTGATGATGGTTCTCGAAGTGGAAGGTTCGCGTTCTCGCCTTCTCGAGAATTCTTTTGCGACTACATTGTTTATTGTTGCTGGTTTATTTAGAAGATGTTCGATGTATTTGTTAATGTGTATTGTGTACACATTGCTTCTTGTTGTGTTCGCTTATGTTGCGTTTGGGTTATCGATCTCTCTCATACACATACTGATGTTATTATTGCTTTATGTATGGTTCGGTGCACATATGTGTTAGTGTGTATTTGTGTCGTGTGTATTGTGTACGCATTGCCTCATGGTCTTTGTATGTATTTGTAGCTTTTGTTTATCGTTAATGTTAAACGATATTAGGTCATTTCGATATGCGTAACACTGCCGCCCACTAAAGCCTGTTCGTCCCGAATAGGCTCATTATCTCTTCTCCCATATTTTGCCAGTCGCTCTATGTGTACGACCTTCATTTTTGTTCCTGGGCTGTTAGCTTTCTGTATCCTGTACACGACATCGTTTAACCGTTTAATTATTTTGTACGGTCCATCCCAGCTGGTTTGTAGCTTGGGAGATAGTCCCTTCTTCCGCTTTGGGTTGTAAAGTAAAACCAGTTGTCCCTCACGGAAGCCCTCCGTGTTTGCTGCACGATCATACCTGGCTTTCATTCTATCGCTGACCATTTTTATTCGGGTGCGCACAAATTGATGAAGTTCATTTAGGCTTTCTTCTTTTCCAGTGGCATCCCTCTCTGTGGCGGGCTTAACTCCAAACTCCAAGTCACCGGGCAGTTTTATTTCAGTCCCAAAAATTACCATGGCGGGCGATCTAGATGTTGAATCATGGACTGCAGATCGGTACGCCAGTAGAAACCTCGGAATGTGTTCGTCCCAGTCCTTCTGTTGCTCGCTCACTACTTTCCGCAAGTACTCTTCCAGGGTTCGATTAAACCGTTCTACCATTCCGTCAGACTGTGGGTGAAGCGGCGTCGTTCGAGTCTTCTTAATACCGTATACTTCACACATTTCCTTGAATACAGCTGACTCGAAATTTCTTCCTTGATCGGAATGTAGCTCCATTGGAACCCCGTAGCGGCATACCCAGTTGTTCACAAAAACGCTTACTATTGTGCTTGCCTCTTGATTGGGTATGGCACACACTTCCGGCCATTTGCTAAAATAGTCCATCACCACGAGAACATATCGGTTTCCGGCATTGCTGACTGGAAAAGGGCCTGCTACGTCCATCGCTATCCGCTCGAAAGGTGCGCCTGAGTTATACTGTTGCATCTGACCTCGACTTCTTCTTACTTGACCTTTAGCTGCTATGCACTGAGTACAGTTTGCTATCCAGTCCGCCACTGCTTGCTGACATCCAACCCAATAAAAGCGTTGTTTTAGCTTTTCCAGCGTCTTTGTCACTCCAAGATGTCCTGCGCTGGCTCCATTATGGAACTCCTTTAACACATCTTTCATTTTGGAGGAAGGCACTACCAATAAGTTGGATGAGGTCTTGCCATCAGCGCTTTCCCAAAGTCGATATAGGCACCCATTTATGATCTTTAAGCTGTCCCATAGTGCCCAATATGATTTTGTAAGAGGACCTTCTGCGGATATCTCATTTCTTGTTGGTCGTTTATCCTCCTCTTTCGCTGCTATTATCTTCGCCAATATTGGGTCACTCCTTTGTGCTTGGGACCAGTCTTCGTTGTCTTCAATCCGCGTTAGCCGGATATCGACGATGGATTCCTTTTTCTCAGCTTTCACGCAATGTTTACACTCCAAATTACAAGGTCGGCGTGAGAGAGTATCAGCATTACCATGTTTTATGCCTCTTCGGTGTTCAATGCTGAAGTCGTAAGTCTGGAGGCGCTCAATCCAACGTGCTAACTGTCCTTCAGGGTTCTTAAATTGCAGCAGCCATCTCAGTGCGGAATGGTCAATCCTTAGCAGGAAATGTTGGCCATACAGGTACTTGTGATAATGTTTTATGCACTCCAGCACTGCAAGTAGTTCACGTCGGGTCACACAATAATTTCGTTCCGGCTTCGACAGTGTGCGACTATAGTAGCCTACTACTTTCTCCGTCCCATTGATCACTTGGGAAAGTACACCACCAATACCATATCCGCTAGCATCACTGTCTATGATGAATTTTTCTCCTGGGACTGGATACGCCAAAACTGGTGCAGCACACAGTAGGTCTTTTTGTGTCTGGAACGCCTTCTCCTGTGGCTCACCCCATTGATAGACTTTTGATTTCTTGGTGAGCTCATGCAAACTTGCAGCCACGCTAGCAAAGTTAGGCACAAAGCGTCTGTAGTATGTGCATAGTCCCAAAAAGCTGCGTAGTTCATGAAGATTCTGGGGACGTGGCCAGTCCTTTACTGCTCGTATTTTATCTTCATCAGTAGATATTCCATCTGCTGTTACAAGATGCCCCAAATATTTCATCTGTTTTTGGAACAATGCACATTTCTTTACGCTTAATTTTAGTCCAGCCGTTGTTATTCGCTGCAGAACTTCTCCCAGGTTTTTGAGGTGTTCGTCGAAAGTTCTGCCCATCACTATAATGTCGTCGAGGTACACCAGGCAAGTCTTCCAGTGAAGTCCTTTGAGTACACGTTCCATTAGCCGCTCGAATGTGGCCGGAGCATTACAGAGTCCAAATGGCATAACTGTAAACTGCCATAAGCCGCCGTTCGCACTGAATGCGGTTTTCTCCTTGTCCTTGTCTGCAATCTCCACCTGCCAATACCCGCTTTGTAGATCTAATGTGGAGAACCACTTTGTTCCGGCTAGCGTGTCGAGTGTGTCGTCAATTCTCGGTAGCGGGTAACTGTCCTTTTTGGTGACATCATTCAGCTTCCTGTAGTCTACGCAGAATCTTGTACTGCCATCTTTCTTCTTTACTAGGACTACAGGTGAGCTCCACGGACCCGATGATGGTTCGATTACACCACTCCTCCTCATTTCGTCGACTAGCTCTTTAACCTCATTACGCTTCGCCAGCGGTATGCTTCTGGGTGCCTGTTTTATTGGTCTCGCTTCGCCCGTATCAATTTCATGCTTGACCATAGCTGTTCTTCCTTGTCTTCTATTGTTCGTGGCGAAAGCGAAAGCATACCTCTTTAGCAGCTTTTTGGCTTTATTTCTCTCTGGAGCTGCAAAGCCTGCTACCCATTTTTCCACATTTTCACCACACTCCTTTTGATCCTTGGCTGACATTTCGGCAGTTTGCGGCGATTGTTCGCTGTTTATTATCGCCTCTACTGGAACACGTTGACCGACTTCTGAGTTTTTACAGATGACTTTTTCGTTGCCTGATAGATTTAGCACTCTCACCGGGACTATTCTCTGTTCTGTGGATTTGACGAGGGCCTTTGCTGATATTAAATCCGTCTGTATTTCTGCTGGTTCCACAACCCACAAGCGGTTCTCCTCACAATCTCCCTCCAAACGAGCCCATAACAGTGATTCACTTTGAGCTGGTAGTTTTTGTTGTTCGACAGCAACTATCCTTCTGGCGTGCACTTGATGCTTGTATCCGACGTCAAGAGGTATCTCCACATTTCGCCAACCCATTATCTGTTGCCCCATATTCAAATTGATGCCATGAGCTATCATAAAGTCGGCACCAATGATAACCTCGTCGACAATATCGGCAACAATAAAGACGTGGCTTACGCTGATGTTGGCTATCGTCACCTTCGCCTCTGTTTTTCCGTGGACGGTGGCAGACTCTCCAGTAGCTGTCCGAAGTCTTACATTTCTAAGTGCCTCACACTTCCCCTTTACTACATCTGGTCTGATGATAGACTGCGTCGCACCGGTGTCTATAGTGAAGATGTGTTGTCTGCCATTTATGTACCCGCTCGCCGTAAGGTTGCTGTTGTTTTGCTGCATCACTGATATTGAGACTGTGGGGCCCTCGCTTGTGGGAGCCAGCACTTGCCCCTCAGTGCTAGCTCGTTTTAGTTTAACGGAGACTCTTGTGAAGGTGGTTGGTAGTTCGCCCGTTTCTTATTCCTTGATGGTGAGGCGGATCTTGATCTTTTACGAGGCGCTTTACAGTGTCTTTGGAACTGACCACTCTTTCCACAGTTGAAGCACTTAAGTTTAGCCTTTTGTCCACTCTCTTCCAAAACTTGCTTCAACATCTCTTTAAATTTATTAAAACTGCATTCTTCCACAAAACTACTACTTCCATTTTTCGCACTTTGCTTACTTGTGGTCTAGAAATGGTGCGAGCGGTCTCCTGGGCTAGTGCGAAGGCCACGGTCTCTGCAAAGGTTGCCTTTTGTGTGGAACATACCGCTAATTTGATGTCTGCGTCGCGTATTCCATTAACAAACGCCTCGGTCTTAAAGTTGTCTATCAACGGGTGGTTTTCTCCTGGGTATGTAAGCTGCACCAACCTCTCAACCTCCATTGCAAAGGCTTGTAATGACTCGTTTGCCTTTTGCGCCCGGCATCTCAACTCCATGCGGTACAGCTCTCGCTTGTGCTCATCACCGAATTTCCGCTGTAAGGCCACCATTAATTCGTTATAGTTGTTTCTACTGCTGGCTGGCATGGTCTCTAGTATCTCTGCTGCTACACCTTTTAACGCCAAAATTAGTTCCAACGCCTTCTCTCCATCGTCCCATCCGTTCCTGCTGGCTACTGTCTCAAATTGGAATTTGAACACGGATAGGGGTGAGCTTCCATCAAAGCAAGGTGTTTTTATCCTGCTGGTACTTTCAGATACGACTCGCACTGGTTCCGGACGCTGGCTCTGGAGGTTGATGATCCTTTCCTCCATCATTACGAGTTTTCCGTCGACGGCCTTTTCCAAATTGTCCACCTTCGCGTCAACGGCCTTTTCTAAATCTGACACCTTTACCTCGACACTGGTAATTCTTTTGCTGAATGACTCACGTATTTCTTGCAGCTTCTCTGTTGTTGCTTCAAATAGCTTTTGGTTTGCAGCATGCATTTGTTTCATCATTTGTTCACTATTTGCTCTAGAAGTTTCTTGTACATCAGCAAGAAGTTTCTGGTTTGCTGCTTGCATCTTCTCATTTTCGGCTCTAGAAGCTTCTTGTACATCAGCTAATACTTGCATTTTTTCCATCATAGCGGCTAGCAACGAATTTATGTCTATACCGCTAGGGGTTGCATGGGCCTGTGACTCTGGTTCTTCTTCATCCTCGAACTCGTAGGATTCGATGTCGATGCCCTGAAGCTGAAGTTGTTCTCTTAACCGCCTCTGCAGTTCATTTTTCGTGCCCGTTGTTGGCTGCTCTAGTTTACCCAGCTCTCGCTTAAGCCGGTCCACTCTTAATTCGGAGAGTTTCATTTTATTTATTTATTTTCACTTTTGGATTTTGCAATCCCACTTCTGACACCAATTGTTACGTTTTTACCTTTTTAAAAACGTTTAAATATGAGTTCGTTGATTGCAAACCAAGTAAAAACAAATATGTGTCTTATTTTAATTAAACTCTCTTTATTGTCCATACTTTCTTATGTGCCACTGTTCACACTTATCCGATACAACAATAATTACTACAATTTATTGCTTGTTCACTATTATTCGCACACAACTATTCACTCGCAACCGATATCTTCAAACACGACTGATTATTGTTCACACGCAACTTCACTCAAGACTGACTCAATTACAACTGACTGGTTGCCTGCCTTGTCTTGCCCTTTTATATGCGAACCTCTTCAGTCTGATGATGGTTCTCGAAGTGGAAGGTTCGCGTTCTCGCCTTCTCGAGAATTCTTTTGCGACTACATTGTTTATTGTTGCGGGTTTATTTAGAAGATGTTCGATGTATTTGTTAATGTGTATTGTGTACACATTGCTTCTTGTTGTGTTCGCTTATGTTGCGTTTGGGTTATCGATCTCTCTCATACACATACTGATGTTATTGTTGCTTTATGTATGGTTCGGTGCACATATGTATTAGTGTGTATTTGTGTCGTGTGTATTGTGTACGCATTGCCTCATGGTCTTTGTTTGTAGCTTTTGTTTATCGTTAATGTTAAACGATATTAGGTCGTTTCGATATGCGTAACAATATTATTCTGATTAGAAAAATCCAAAATTCTTTTCCTGATTTTCTTCTCAAACACCTTGTCCAATAAACTTAGAATGCTGATGGGCATATAGCTGGAAGGTAATTTATGATCCTTCGCCGGCTTAGAAATTGGGATTACTTTAGCCCTCTTAAAAATCTTAGGAAAATAACCTTCCGATAAACAGGAATTGAAAAGTTTACTTAAAGTCTCAAAAAAATAATCAGGCATATTCTTGAGAATGATGCTATTAATGCCATCCAAACCCGGGGCCTTATTATTCTTTAGTAACATCACAAACGATTTAACTTCCACTAAATCGGTGAGTTCTATATAAGATCTATCAAGAATTCTGTCGTTTAGATTATGAATATATTCTTAGACAGCCGAGTCCATAGGCGAAGAATTACTCAAAGTGATAGAATGTGAATTTGCGAACACGTCAGCCAACGCATTCGCCTTTTCAGAGCCAGCTTTCAAAACCTAACCGTTTACTTGAAGGTTAGTAAATGACTTTCTGTTGGCCCTTAGGACTCTCGCCAATTTCCAAAACTTTTTCGAGCCCAAAGGCAAATTCCCAATAAACTTCGTCCACGAATTATTCCTGTCCCTATTAAGATAAAAATCAATCAAATTAAATATTTGGCACAAAATGCACTTCAATTGAATTCCAGTATTAGTATCCCTACATCTCTGATATTTCCGCCTGTACTTATTCCTTAGACTTATTAACATAATACTTAAATCAGAGATTTCCCTATGCCAAGAATTTTTGCGCCCAATAGGTATTCTCTTGAAAGCCTCTTGAACCAAAATAAACATCAAGTTCACCCGAATCAGAGGGGGGTTGGTCGATGTTCTGACATCGGATTTCATTCTCCACCCAATTTCCAATTGCTGTCCAATCTGCACGATGATACAAAGGAACTGAATATGTCATTTTTTCAACTCTCCCAGAAATAACGCAGGTTATCGGAACATGGTCCGATTGTAAAGTATCCGAAAGTGTTACAAGGTCGGAAAAATGGAGACTCGAGTTGGATATAAGAATGTCCACTGTAGACGGCTATACTGGATTGATGTTCTGTCCAAAACGTGTGTGTTCCCTCGGGTAATAAATGAAGTAGCTGGATCGGAGGCAGTGGCTGTAGAGCTCCTTACCGGTGAAGTTGTTCGATGAGCAATTCCAATGAGTAAGCTGAGCATTTAGATCACCAAATATGAAGTAGTCATTGGAGAAGAACGTTAATTTATTAAAATCAGCCTTGAAGTTGGAAGTGTAAGTTGGATTATAAGCCGATGTAAACATAACTGGGCGCCTATTAATCATCACTTGGACTGAAATATTCTCAGCAATACTTGTTTTGATTTTCGGTAACAAAGTATGCTCAATCTCAGCCTTAATTGCGATCAGAACACCTCCTCCATGCGTGAACCGATCATCTCTATAAATTTTATAGCCACCAAGTTCAAATTTGTGGTACGGTTTCAAAAAAGTCTCATTTAAAAGAAGGATATCAGTTTTCAATTTGTACAGAACATATTCCAATTGAGCAGCTGCTGACTCTGTTGTAATGCTTTGAGCGTTCCAATGCATTACATGAATATTTTGGAGACAGGTTGAGTTATATGACATGTTTAAGCATCATACCTAAAACTCGAAGCTTGTCGTACTTGTTTTGACATCTTTGCAAAGCATCGACAGCGTCGAAAAATATTTCCATAAGCTTCTCATTGGAAATGTCATCATTATTATTCTTATCATTTATTATTCTTAGCATTTGTTCTTAGCTACCTTTGAGTACAAGTTATCATTGGTATGGGGATTACGAGTATTACCTAGGGAATCTCGCCTTGGTAATTGAGGAAAGTCATTCTCGTCTGTGTTAAAAAACGAAACATTAGGTTTCATTTGGGTCGTTCTGGATTTGGAAGTTACGACAAGGACACTTTGGGTCATCAGCCCTGTGGTTAACATTTCTTAATTGCTTTTTCAAGCAGTTGTAGCACTTATATATTATGGTACCAATATTGCTGCTATTGTTGAGTGTACATTTTGTAAACTCGTGATTTCCAGCACAGGCTGAGCATATTACAACACGATTACAATTTTTGGCATCATGTCCATACATAGCGCACTTGAGTAGGGCCCTTATTGCCCTTTAAAGGTCTTCTCCAGTAAACAGAGACATTGCAAAAATATTTCAACTTCATAATTTCTCTCTTGGAACTGTTGGTCGAATTCGACGAGATAAATTGCATCATCCGCATTGGATCTTTTCGTTGCTAATTCTTTAACGCTTACTGGCTTTATATTATATGAGCTGATGAACTCTACTTCAATAATCTTGCTTTCAAAACGTGGTAAACCAAATAAAACTAATTTAAAGGTTTTAGCATTTTTTACCTCGTGTGTATAAAAGTGGAAATTTCCTTCTTTCAGGACTCTTAGGGCTTCGTTGTATAAAGATAGCGAGTTGGAAATAATTTTCGTTCCAATGTACATCCTTTTAATTAAACTTTTCGCCAATTAAACCAATGACTTTCGAAAAACTATGTGTGGAATCAACAATTATAGAAGGAATCCACTCCTTAACAGCAACCGCTTCTTCTTCCTCGTCATCAGACAGAGGTTGAAATCTGCTGGAATTAGTTGTAGGTCCATCAATTTTTGGCACATTGAATTTAGGGCTATTGCCTTAATACTTTCTTCATTTTTGAGCAACCATTGCCAAACACAATCAAAAATTAAATAAAAATGTGGTATTTAACACTTTTATTACAAAAAAACTTAATAAATTTAATAGATTTTCTCTAACAAGAAATAAACACGATGTTTTTAACTTGAGGCAGAGATGCCAAATTTGTATAAGAAAGGAAATTCGTTGCAGGAAATAACGAAATTTTGGGCAGGAATCATTGTACTGTAAAAAATATTAGACAAGTGTGTGAAATATAAAAAAACTGGAGAATTCGCCGCGCGAACTGCAACAAGACTAAGAGGTAGGAGTTAATGTGAGAGAAAAAAATGTTTATACGTCATCCAAAGTAGTAAAAATAGATGAGGATATCTCGCAAACATCTGAAAAGTCAGGAAGTGCTAGCACCAAGGCAGGGTACCACTGAAAAACCTTACTTATTAAAAGCAACCAGAGTAAGAGTATAAATATTGTTACGTTTTTACCTTTTTAAAAACGTTAAAAATATGAGTTCGTAGATTGCAAATAAAATAAAAATAAATGTGTTTAATTTTTAAATCAATTCCGTGTACCACTGTTGGAAATTGATTTACACAATAACAATTTACTTTGTTATTCTCCTTTACACACTCGTTCGTTAGAACT
Source organism: Sarcophaga caerulescens (assembly GCA_927399465.1). Taxonomy (NCBI): domain Eukaryota; kingdom Metazoa; phylum Arthropoda; class Insecta; order Diptera; family Sarcophagidae; genus Sarcophaga; species Sarcophaga caerulescens. Next base: position 88,652,230 of record OV656872.1, on the reverse strand, counting down.
TCAAACCACGATTCTCTGCCGCGTATGCAATAACAATTGTTCGTTATTCTCTCTCTCTGCTTACAACCTTTTTGTAAGCACTATACGGAGATCTTTAAGCCACAATTATTCTTCAGACGCAACGTGTCGTCTTCACACACGACTTCTAACTGAATCACTGAATCATCGTTGCTTGCTATGTCTTGCCTTTTATATCCCAAGGGTCAGCAGTCTGATGTATGCACTTGAAGGAGAATGTCTTCGAGAAATATCCAAAAATGTAAACATTTCATCATCATTGTTGTTCGTGTATCTTGTTTACTTTCGTCCAGGCAGAGTTGTTGTTGTTTTGTTTATTTGCCTATCCGCTATATGTACTGCATTTTGTTGTTACCTTTTTTATATACATTAAAGTTAAATGGTATTATCAAAGATATAGGTCATCAAGAATAACTCAATGCCGCAATTGCCAGATGCTCGGTCATGGGTCTAGTCGCTGCAAGGTAAAGACTTTTTGTGCGAACTGTGCAGGAAATCATCAAACATCAGAATGTACATCTGAAATTATAATGTGTGCCAACTGTAATGGTCCTCACAAATCTTCATCGCCTGAGTGCCCCAATAGAATTAAATATGAACAACTAAGGCAACGTTCCCACCCAAAACCAAAACAAAATTACTCGTCAAATTCTTTCCGTTTCAGTGGTATCAATAACGGTAACTATAACACAGATTTTCCAAATACTCTTAAACAAGATATACCTAACAATTCCAATCAGTGGAGTCATCAAAATAACAAATCCAACTTGTTTTCAATTGAAGAATTAAAAAATCTTTCTTTGGAATTAATTACAAACCTAGGAAGATGTAAATGTAAAGAAGACCAATTCGAAGTAATAACTTCACTTGCTTGTAAGTTTTTATATGGGTAATGGTGACATAAAAGTAGTAATATGGAATGCCCGTGGCATCCGAAATAAAAAAGAGGAACTTTTTAATTTCTTACTAAGTCGTAACATTCATATTTGTCTCATATCGGAAACTATGCTAAATGATAATATTTCAATAAAACACCAAGATTTTTATTGTTATAGAAACGATCGCGAATCTCGCGGAGGAGGGGTAGCGATTATTATAAGGAAATGTGTTGAGTACACATTGTTACCAATTGTATATACATACTTAATTGAAAATATAGGTGTCAAAATAAGAACTTCATATGGTAATTATATTACATTATACTCTTGCTATTTCCCGGGTGGAGCCGCTGGTACTGATAATTTGAGGAAAACACAGTTTAGATCAGATTTACGTAGGTTTTATATGGGAGGTGGAAAATTTATCCTCGGAGGTGACTTTAACAGTAGACATAGCCTTTGGGGCTGTCAACGGGCAAACTGTTGGGGAAATATTCTCTTTGAAAAATTAGACTCGGATGACTTCTGTTACATCGTGTAACATAATTTATTACACGACGTAAAAAATACAACAGTGCTACTGCACCTCAATACAACAGTGCTACTGCACTTAATGTAGCCCTGCAACCAGACTTAAAATACATTTTTCTCTTGCCTTTTTACCGTGTTGGTCACAAATACATTTTTCTCTTGCCTTTTTAACGTGTTGGACACAAATTGGGAAAAAACTGGAAATTTTGATTTAGTTTGCAACACAAGTGTATGTATACTTTACAAAATTCAATATTGTAATTCATTAATAATATAATAAATTGCAGGTTTTAGCTGCAGTACACCACAGCTTACTATACGTGTTTCATTTTCTTGATTCTTCTTTTTTATAACAAAATCAAGCGAGCGAACATTTTCTAAAATACTTTAGAACACATAACCTCAATTTGTTGAGGTTTTTTCTTAATATGTCTACCACGTGGGGAGACTTAGATCAGGACCGGTCCACTATCTCAACCGACACACCAGCAAACTCCGCAACAACTGCTGCTTCATCTGCCGAGGGCATGGATTCGCCCACAAGAGATGCAGCCACCGTTGCAAATCTTGCAACCGATGTCGTCAAAGCAAAAACAGCAAAGTCAACTAAAGTAAGTAATATCTCCTTTAAAATTGCTCTGTCAACCACACGCTCTGGTCTTGTGCGTAAAGCTCCTGCTGTTAAGCGTTCTCGAGAAATTGCAAGGACAAAGAGTGAGTCCACTAGGCAAGATCCACAGGTTATGTGGCCGACTGTGCCACAAAACACGTCGTATACGACTGCTGCAACAATGGGCTCAACAGCTTCAAACGCAAATGCAAATATTGGTGGCCTGTCAATAAATAACATTTTCCATAATCCGAATTATGTCTCCACAATAAATAACGACAAAACTGACATAACATTGTCCCCGTCGCAAATAGCAGCCCGGCAAGCTATTAGCAAAGATTTGCCGAATTTTACCGGAAATCCGGAGGATTGGCCCATCTTTATAACCAATTATATACAGTCAACAGAGAGATGCGGGTTTACTGATCAAGAAAATCTGATAAGGCTTCAAAAGTGTTTAAAAGGAGCTGCTTTAGAAGCAGTGAGAGGACAGTTGATGATGCCTAGTACCGTCAGATTTGCTATAGAAACGCTACGAATGCTGTATGGACGTCCCGAAATTATACATCAGGTTTTACAAAGAAATTTGAGAAATGAACCTACAGTGCGTAAAGAGAAGCTTGATACTTTGATAAATTTTGCACTTGCTGTATAAAACTATAGGACTACGATGCAGGCAATGGGTCTCTCTGATTACTTAAATGATCCTATGTTACTTAACGAATTAATTGAAAAATTACCAGCTGATTTAAAATTGGATTGGGGTTTTTAATTTAGCAACATGTGCTTCCCAGGTAACAACATTTTCGCCGTATGTAAGAGAAACAAAATTTTTAAGAAAGGAACGCATTTTGGTTCATGACGTCATCAATAAAGATAAACCAAGTGCACAAATAATATCCTGTTTAAAATGTCAAAACGATCATCGCCTATTTGAGTGCCCAGAATTTGTAGCGTTGAGTGTAAACGAAAGATGGAAATTCATTCGTGAAAAAAATTTGTGCTTGCGCTGTTTCAGAAACCACAATCTTAGGAGATGTAATTCTAAACGTCAATGTGGAGTAGATGGTTGCAAAATGCCACATAATTCGCTCTTGCATAAACTTAATATAGCCCAGCAACAAACCCAGAAACCTGCCAGTACCAATCAAGCTATTCTGTTCCATACTGAGAAAAAGGTTCTTTTTAAGTATATTCCTGTAACTCTTTTTGCCAATGGATATACTCTTAATACCTACGCATTGATTGATGAAGGAGCATCGTGTTCTTTAATCGAAAACGAACTAGCTGAACAACTAGAACTAGATGGACCCGCTAGTGAGTTGTGTTTACAATGGACAGATGATATAACGCAAAAGGAAGATAAATCAAAGATTGTTTCTTTATATATTTCTGATCGAGAACAAAGTTCTAAGATATTGTTAAATAATGTGCGTACTATTACAAAACTAGATTTGCCAATTTTGCCGTACACCGCTGCAAAAGCCAAAATTCTTATCGGGCTCGATAATGCAAAGTTGTGCGTACCTCTTGAAATAAGAGAGGATCCTAAGGAAGGGCTTATTGCTACCAAATGTAGAATTGGATGGGGAGTATATGGACGACGACAAGCGGGTGAATCTTCACAACAACAAGTGCTGCATATTTGCTCATGTAATTCCAATGTAGACGGATTAGATGAAATGTTGAAGAACTATTTTTCCTTGGACTCAGTGGGAGTTAAACTGAATCAAAATCCATTGCGGTCGAAAGATGATAACCGGGCCAGTCTAATTATGGAAAGCACTACTAAATATTTATATAATGAAAAATGATGGGAAACTGGTTTGTTGTGGAAATACGATAAAATATGTTTACCCAATTCACTCCCTATGGCAAAACGACGACTGGCTTGTTTAGAAGCAAAAATGCAGCGTGACGAATCTATGAAAACATTTCTAGTGCAGAAAATGATAGACTATGAGAAAAACGGGTATATTCGAAAATTTAGATCAAGTGAAATTCACAACAATGGCGAATCTTGGTATATTCCGATTTTTGTAGTAGAAAATAAAAACAAACGCAAGCGTCGTATAGTTTGGGATGCAGCTGCCGCCGTCGAAAATATTTCATTAAACTCTGTATTACTAAAAGGGCCGGACTTACTTAAATCATTAGTAGGTGTATTAATTCGATTTCGTGAAAGGCCAATCGCCATTACCGGGGACATTCGTGAAATGTTTCACCAAATCCGTGTCAGAAAGGAAGATCAACGTTTCCAACAATTCCTATGGCGAGGAGGTGACTCCTACCGACCGATTGATGTTTATGCAATGACTGTTATGACGTTTGGCGCATCATGTTCTCCGTCTATTGCAAATTATATTAAAAATAAAAACGCAGCAAGGTACACAAAGCAACATCCCGCAGCTGTACAAGCCATCTTAAATAATACCTTTGATGATGATTGGCTACAAAGTGTGGACACTGAAGATGAGATGATTGAGTTGGCTAAAGTAGTCCGAACAATACATTTAGATGGCGGCTTTGAGATGCGCAATTGGCTTTCAAACTCGCAAAAGGTATTAGACAGCCTAGATGAAAGCAATGGAAATTCGCAGAAGGTTTTTGTAGATCAGGAAAATAAATATGAAAAGGTCCTAGGTATGTGGTGGAACCCCTTAGAAGACAATATGACATTTTTTCAAAATTCTAATATGAAAATTTTTGATGAAGATATGCACCCTACAAAGCGAGATGTACTTCGAGTAGTAATGACTATTTTTGATCCACTTGGTCTACTGGGAAACGTTGTTGTACATGCCAAAATACTATTACAAGATATATGGAGGTCGAGGGTTAACTGGGACGAAAAAATACAAGCAGCCGAACGTGAAAAATGGGGACTATGGATAAAGGTGGTAAAAAACATTTTCATGGTTAACGTCCCAAGATGCTATCCTCTGGTAAGCAAGTCAAATAACGTCCAGCTCCATATCTTCACCGATGCTAGCGTAGACGCTTACGCTGCTGTTGCTTATTTACGTGCCGAATATGACGATCAAGTAATCTGCTCATTGGTAGCCTCCAAAACACGAGTGGCACCCTTGAAACCTATATCTGTGCCCAAAATGGAGTTAATGGCAGCGATACTTGGACTACGCCTTTCCAAATTCTGCTGTTATGAGTTATCTCTGAAAATAAAACGCCGTGTGTTTTGGTCTGACTCAAAAGATGTTTTATACTGGATCAATTCCGATGCAAGAAAATTTCAACAATTTGTTGCGGTTCGAATCGGTGAAATATTGGAAGAATCAGATGTTTCAGAATGGAGATGGGTTCCATCATTTCAAAATGTCGCAGACGACGCTACTAAATGGAAAGGTATGCCGGATAGAAAAGGTCGCTGGTTCAATGGGCCGCTGTTTCTAAGCCACAACACAGATGCCTGGCCCACATCTGAAATTATTCATCACGAAAGTTCGAGTGAAGTTTTATGTCTCACCATCTTGAAGAAACCGAAACCGACGTTCTCTTTAATTACGGCTGACCCAACACGTTTTAGCAGCTGGGAAAAGCTTCGCAGGTGCCAGATGATTATCCTGAAATTTCTACGTAAAATTCTTAGATCTAAACAGGTATGTACAGATTTTAAACCATTCATCGAAAACACTTTAATAGACGCAGCTGAGTTCCTTATAATTAAAATGTGCCAAGAAGAAGCCTTTCCTGAAGAGGTCAAACAGCTCAAAAGTAATAACCATGTAGATAGAAAAAGCACTTTGTTTAAACTAACTCCATATTTAGATGAGTTTGCGTTGTTACGAATCAAGGGCAGAATTGATGCAATAGGGAATATACCTGTCAACGTGAAAAGACCCATGATACTGCCTCGCAAACATATAACAACAAACTTAATAATAGATTATTTTCATCGCAAATACCATCATCAACACAATGAAATAATAGTAAATGAGATAAGGCAGAATTTCTTTATATTTGGCTTACGAGCTGCAGTGCGTGACATAGCCAAAACCTGTCAATACTGCAAAAATCGAAGAGCTGCTCCAAAACCTCCCGCAATGGGAGACCTTCCAGCAGAAAGACTAGCTAGCTTTACAAGACCCTTTTACTACACTGGAGTTGATTATTTTGGTCCCCTGGACGTGGTTGTTGGCCGACGTAGGGAGAAACGTTGGGGCGTCGTTTCTACATGTATGACTGTGCGGGCAGTACATCTGGAAATTGCGCCATCACTGTCGACAGACTCTTTCCTGTTAGTTCTGAAGCAGTTCATTTGTCGCAGAGGTACACCTCGTAAAATTTTATCTGACAATGCCACCAATTTCAGAGGAGCTAGTCGCATACTTATAGAGGAAGTAGAAAAAATTTCATCAAACGAAATTGAGCGCAAGTTTCCAACTATTGAATGGGAGTTTATACCTCCAGCGTCTCCACACATGGGAGGTGCATGGGAAAGGATGGTCCGATCAGTGAAATCCATATTGACGGACATATTGCCTAACAGAGGTCTGCGTGAGGAACAGTTGAGAGCAGCACTGGCTGATGTGGAAAACATTTTAAACTCGAGACCCTTGACTTATGTTCCACTCGAATCTCCGGACGCAGAGGCATTAACACCAAATCACTTCTTGCTAGGATCTTCTAGTGGAATACGAGAACGTGCAAGCCCTCAGAGCAGTGGTGTTTCTTTAAGCAAAAACTTCCGGATAACGAATATGATAGCGAATGAGTTTTGGAAGCGGTGGATTCGAGAGTACCTACCAAGCTTGACCAGGCGTACTAAGTGGTATGACAATTCGTTACAGCAAATAGCAATTGGTGATATTATTATAATAGTGGACGAGAATGCTAAACGTAATGAGTGGTTGAAGGGTGTGGTAATAGATGTACACCGCGGTAAGGATGACGCCGTACGCAGTGCAGTAGTAAGGACGAAACAAGGCCTGTTCACACGACCTGTGGTTAAACTGGCCAAACTCGATGTAAAATCGTAAACTTCTGCTAACGCTACGAACTTTACGGAGGGGGCTATGTTACATCGTGTAACATAATTTATTACACGACGTAAAAAATACAACAGTGTTACTGCACCTCAATACAACAGTGCTACTGCACTTAATGCAGCCCTGCAACCAGACTTAAAATACATTTTTCTCTTGCCTTTTTACCGTGTTGGTCACAAATACATTTTTCTCTTGCCTTTTTAACGTGTTGGACACAAATTGGGAAAGAACTGGAAATTTTGATTTAGTTTGCAACACAAGTGTATGTATACTTTACAAAATTCAATATTGTAATTCATTAATAATATAATAAATTGCAGATTTTAGCTGCAGTACACCACAGCTTACTTTACGTGTTTCATTTTCTTGATTCTTCTTTTTTATAACAAAATCAAGCGAGCGAACAACTTCTATATAATATATCTATCAGACCCTACGTATATACCATCCGATCCTAGAAGACAAGCGTCAATTCTTAATTTTTTTCTAACTAATGTAGAATAGCCTTAAAAAAAAGGACGTGGATGATCGTCCTTGGACAAATTGTATATACAGTTGGACGCGCCTTAAAAAATCCTTTCTTATGATGTACATATTGTATATGTTGGTAAGGAAACAGATCCTCAAATTAACAAAACATCCAAAAATAGACCCTTTTTCAAAATGGTCCAGCTCACGAGAGGTCAAAGCTGGAGCCGAAATATTTTAAATGTCATCTTAAAAAAGTCCAAGGTTCATTTTTAGGAGGGTACATCTAGCACAAATTTCGCTTCCATACAACTTGAGTCGCTCTAATATACACATCAGATTTTCCTGCGCTAGATGACTGTATCACTTCTATTTTTGCAGATGACACAGCTATACTCAGTTCAGCGATATTCTCGGATGACATCTTAAATAATTTACAAATAGCGCTAAACACAATATGCGGATACCTAAGCAAATTGAAAATTCTCATTAATCCGCAAAAAACTCAGGCGATATACTTCTCAAGGAAGATGAAACCGTGTTATCTACCACAGAATAATATTACTTTTAATAACGTCAGCATTCCTTGAATGGAAACCGTGAAATACTTAGGAGTCATCCTAGATCCCAAAGTCAAATTTAAGTACCACATACCCTACATTGTTGATAAAGTTAGCAAAGTGACAAGATTATTGTATTCCTTAATTAATCGGAACTCTAAACTTAACATACAGAGCAAAAACTTAATTTTTAAATCCACCTTTCAAGCAATAATATTTTACGCCGCACCTGTATGGTATATAGCTGCCGAATTTCACATTAAAAAAGTTCAAACCGCTCAAAATAAAGTACTAAAAATGATGTACAATTTTCCATGGCATTATTCCACGCAACGATTGCATACCTTAGTGAACGTTGACCTTGTAAAGAATAGAATTGAGAAACTTACTACTAACTTTGTTTCAAAATGTATTCACTCTGAATTTGCTCATATTAACGATCTTGTATCGTCATATTTTTAGCCCTTTAGTACTTAAGTATTTTATCTAAATCCCTTAAAATGTTCACAAAGGTTTTTTTTAAATTTTTTTCCTGAATATAAACGTATACTATGCTATACTAATTAATTATATAATCATTGTTATATATAATGAAGTAGAAAAGGATTATTCCTAATCTCTTACCAATATGTTAAAAATAGAAAGTACTTAGAAATTAATAATAAAAATAAAAAGTGCATTTAAAATTTAAAAAAAAAAACCTTTTTTATATTGCACTTTGTTTTTGGTTTTCGTTTATCCCTATTTTTTTATACACTGACGTTGTTGTTATATTTTTGTTTATTCATCGATCTTGTAAACAAGTCCATTGTTTTTGCTGCTTTATTTTTTACTCATTCGTTGATCACGTGAACAAGTCCATTATTTTTGTTTTTGGAGCTTTTGTTTATCATTTTATACATGATCAAGTCCATTGTGTTGTCTTTAGAGCTTTTGCTTATTATTTTAATAACACCATTTCCATTTTCGTAACAATATAAAAGGAAAAATATTAACGAGCCACTATCGTTTTGGAGGAACATTAAATAAATTGACGGGAGTAAAAATCGCATATCGGTTTTCAAAAAAAAAAAAAAAAACCCAGAGTAATAAAAAAAATATGCGGTGGCTCGGCCATGTCGTTCGAATGGAGGAGGATGCTCCGGCGAGACGGGTATTTGATGCGTGGATTTGCGGAAGTCGGCGAAGAGGACGACCTTGTATCCGTTGGAAGAACCATATCGAAGAAGCCCTGTCATCGATTGGTGTGACCAACTGGCGTAGGCGCGCAAGAAGCAGAGACGCCTGGAAGGATGTGTTGCGGCAGGCCAAAATCCGTTAAGTAAGTAATAAAAAAAACTGCAACGATAAATGTAATATAGAAATAGTAAAGCATGAGGGTGCATGACTGCATTAGCAGATCGCAATGTAGTTTTTATTGAATTATTGATGAAAAGGAAGACTGCCTATATATTTTCAAACAGAATATAGCTCCTACATTGAAGAGATTGGATTTATCCAATCCAATGTATTTCAATAGGACAACGATCTTCAACACAACTCCAAAATTGTGGAGGAGTGGTTGGTTTATAGTTAGCAATATGCCAAAAAAAATGTACTTTTTCATTTTCAAGCTATGAATGCCGAATTATTTTTAATGCTTCGGGGGTAGAGTCAGCTACCGTAATTGCTAATTAGATTGTCCCTCACTTGCCCTAAAACGGAAATATAGGGTTGCCTTTCAAACTTGGGCTTTTTAACTTTTCGTGAATTTAACGCATTATTTATGTTAATAGCTACAAAATCAATATCTTTTTTTTATTGGATAGTTAGTTTGGCTATTAATCTTCCACTTTCTGGTATTGTTGTAATAATACATTGAGAGAAAAAAAATTACAACAAAACTTGAAAGTAAGAAAATACTACTGCTAACATTTAACGCGGCACAAATTGGCCTGAATATTATGCCTTGCCATTCAAGATAGTTGTTAATAACTTCAAAATTTAAAATTTTGCGAAATTGCTTGACGATCGCACTTTTCGTTTACAAAAAAATGTGGAAAATGTTAAAAAAAAATGCGAAAAAATTAAAAAAAATCCCCCTTTTATATTATAGTCGTCAATTTCAAGCCTAAATATTCGGCAAATTTTATTAATTAATTTTAAAAATAGAGTGCATATTGTAAAAAACTGAAATTTGTGCTACTGAAATGAATTATACGTCAGTATTAAGACTATAGACACTGTTTTTACATTGGGAAACAAAACTCCTCTCCATGGGTTAAGTAAATAAACTTATACATATTTCATTTACTATCGTGATAAGACGGCACATAGTGCATTGATCCCTTAAAACGAAGGGACAGAAATAGAAAGAATGAAAAATAGGGTTTTGAAATTTGGTGTACTGTCGTGAACGAAAAATTGGGATTTTCAAAAGAATCGGCTCAAGGACACGCCCACCTCCCATATGTCCTTTAAACTAAAATCTTCATATTTTCCACAAAAATGTATGTAAAGTTATGAAAAGTTGCAGTTAAGATACATATAATACTACCAATATATGTGTAAATTTTTAATAAAATCAAAGCGAGGACTATGGGTCCTGCCATATATCCTTTTTCATAAAATTCTTGTAAAATCTTTAAAAATTGTCCTTTCTATGGGCCAACGCACTGTACGGCTGTAGATATTCTAGCCGGTACCCCATGTTATGCTATGACTTTCAATTAATCAATAAAATATATAATATTCCAAAGTTGTCATTAACTGAAAGTCCACTAAAACGGTCTTGGTTTTTTATTTATTTCTTTTTTTCGTTTGCATTTTATTTTAAAAATCGTTGAATAATGTAGCAAATTTGTAAAGCTTCTTTAAACAGTTTATATAAAGATACTAACGGTCGTCTAAAATGGAAAAACGATTTGAACAATAGTGATGTGTTTGACTTTTTTAAACTATTTAGGGTTTTCTCATAGCTCCACGAAACTTATTGCCTCTTATCTAATGAATCGTTCGCAATCCGTTTTTGCAAATGACATGTCTTCCTCACCATTGTTTTTGAACAGAGGAGTATCACAGGGATCCATTCTTGGACCTCTTCTGTTTTCCTTATATATAAATGATCTTCTCAGTCAGTTGTCCTATTGTAGAGTTCATATGTACGCTGATGACGTGCAGCTCTATCTGAGTAGCCCGGAAGATTCGGTGTCGGCGAATGTTTCCAGAATTAATGCTGATCTTGAGCGTATACACATCTGGGCCTTGGCAAATGGACTTTTCTTGAATCCCCTTAAATCTAAGTGTCTTTTAATACATAAAAGATTACGCAGTCCTGTGATTACGGATGATATTTTTCTGAACAACAGCAAGATTTCACTGATCACCAAGGCTAAGAATCTTAGCATTATTTTTAATAGCACACTGACTTGGAACGATCACATTAATTTCGCTGTGGCGCAAACGTATGTAAAACTCAGATCCCTTTGGGCTACTCAGGCTTTTACACCTCTGAGAATAAGATTACTTCTTGCGAAATCGTATATTATACCTGGCCTTCTTTATGGTTGCGAAATTTTCGCTAACTCAGATTCCTTCTCCAAGCGAAGACTTAATGCTGTCTTTAACAGCATTATTAGATATGTCTTTGGCTTAAGAAGATTAACTCTACATCTTCCGTTTCTATAAACTTATATGGAGTATCTTTTGAGGATCTAATTAAAATAAGAGTGCTCTTATCTTTACATAAAGTCATTTATACACAGGAACCTAAGTATCTATTTGATAATATTATCTTCGCCAGGTCACGCAGGGGAAGAAAATTGATACTTCCCGCACATCACACACTTGTCTCTGAACGGCAGTTCTCAATTTACTCGGTTCGTCTTTGGAATTCGCTCCCTCACAGTATACAACTAACTAGTAATGTAACGCATTTTAGAAAGCAATTGCTCTTCTTTTTCTCTAATTAATTTACATAGATTACTTTTGCTACATAAATTACATATAATTTTTATTTATTTCTATTATCAAATTAATTAATTAATTTTTTATTTTTATTACTCTAACTGATACATTTATTTTTTAATTTTTTTTGTCTTTTTACTCTTTCTTTTTATGTGCGTGTATAAATTGTTTTTATTTTCTTTTCTTCTACTTGTGTCCCTCTTTTAGTTTTAAGTATTAATATAAAGTATTAATTTTAGGTATTTTTTCTTTTTTGTTTGCAACTTTTTTTTCTTTAATTAATTCTGTACTGTAACTATAAGATTCATTCTTGTTGTGCAGAAATTCAAATAAATAAATTCAATTATTGTCGAGGCAAAAAAAAAATATTAGTGCGCGATGTACTTACGATAAAGATACAATTTTTGAATTTTTAAACGAAGTAGAAGGTCCTCTCGAAAGAACAGTGCTGCGGAAATTTGATTACTTTAAATTACAGTGCACCAATAAGTCTAAAGAGGTCTTCCTAAATGTTCAATTCGATGGTATATGCAAAAAAGTCGATTGGTTTAAAAATCGTTTTAGCAATCCCGAATTCATATTTAAACTTAAGGAAAAACACATATTACGGCTAAAGAGTCAGCTAAAATTTTGTAAAGCAAACAACAATATCTCTGAATCAAAACAAAATGATATTGCTATCTACAAGATGTTGGAAATGCCAGTCAGTTTTAGTAAAATCGTGGAAGTAATGCGGCTCTTTAACAGAACAGTTTACCTTAGAACAGTTTTTAGATTAAAAGACAAGTTTAATTATTTGGTTGAATTATCAACAGCTAAAATGCTACAGCAAATGCTAAAAAATGGTAACAACTTTACTCTTCATCATGACGAGACAACTATGGGAGTGCATAAACTTCAAGCTTTTTCTTTAACAGCCATAATGGACAACGAATTCCATGACATCTTAATAGGAATTGAAAAATTACCTACGAAAGCAACACATTATCAGCTGCAAGTGTTGCTGAGCTGTTTAAATAGAATGGACAAACTCTTGCACTCTGAAGAAAATTTAAAAAAACAATTTTCGATGAAAATAGAGGTATACCTTGCTGACAGTGCTGCAACTTCTGCTGTCTTTAATAAATTGCTTAGTGCAGAGAGACTGAAAATCGCAAACGAAAGTGAATTAGCAGTGCTCAAAGAATTGCAATTAAAGGATTGCTTTGTATATGCCTGTAACAATGTTTCCAAGGACACTATTGAAGCTCTCAGTAATACTTGCAATGAGTTCGTTTCCAAAATCAAAAACATTGCGAAAGTTATGAATTAAAAAAATGCCGCTTATCACCCTATATCAGCTGATTTTAGAAACTTTCAGGCCAAAAAGGGAATTTCCCACCTAAAAAGCATTGGGGATTTGGCAGGCCACAGATTCATGTTTCTATCTGATTTAGCTTGGTAAATATTGCAGTTGAAAGATTTGCTATTTGAGTTTGTACTAAAATATCCTAAAGAATACACAGAGGCGAAAATGATTCATGATTATTTTACAGACAACAATTTTCTATATCAACTTGAAGTCTTATCCACGCAGCTTGCATTGAACCACTGAAACATATTAGCACTTGTAAGTCAATTGTTGCTCGTGATCATATTACTTTCAAGGATGTGCTGCATCAAATATTCGAATGTCTAGAGTTTGAATAAAGCATCGTTCTTAAATTTAGTTCCCCACAAATTTCAGTTTGCTTTTAACAAAGAAGCTTAATTTGCTTACTTTAAATTGGAAAAAAGATTTTAACATTTTCCAGACAGTTTTAGCGGCTGCAAAAGATTCAATGTTAAAAAGATATATCAATAGATCTATAGATAATGTATACTCATTTCACAGTAATGTCAATGTGGAGAGAGTTTTTGCGATGGCGAAGAGGAACGAGGATATGGCACCTCATAAGGAAATATACACCAGATGTCAGCAAGTAAAGGCCCGGCAAAACAAATGTATTCCTTTTCTTTTAAATATTCAGCAGTTCCACCCAACGAAGCAAAATATGGAAAATGGTGTTAAAATAATGAAGAAGGTTTTTCAGGAAAATACAAAATGGAATGCTGAGGAACGAATGAAGAGATTGAAAGAGATAGAGAGCAAACAAGAAACAAAAAAAGACGTACGGAGAGTAAAGTTCTATTTCAAAATTTGATTGAAATGGACGAGCCTATGGACTTATTTAATTTATTACATGAACTATCTTATGTCGATGTACAGATTAATCGGATTAAAATTCTTAAAAAGCAAATAAACATTTTAACACGCTTGAATTATAAATATCACGGTGAAAAAGTTTGGCAAACAACAAATTTGGGTTTAGAGTCCCAATTCAAAGAAAAACTAAAGAATTTACACTCCTATGTAGACCTCTAAAAATGTAAATAATAAAAATAACTTGATGTTTCGAAAAGTATAAATAAAAAGTAGTCTGTTCAATGAAATTAAAATAAATGCAATCTTATTCGCGAAACTAAAAATGTAAGCAATTAAAAAACTTTAATGATGAATTTAAGTTACATATGTATGTATATATTTTTTTATAAATTTTAAACTATTTTATTATTTTATAGCTCTTTTCTTTCTCAATTGGTCATTTTTCAATCGATTTTCAAAATTTGTTTTTTGATCGAAAGGTAATCAAATTATCTGTCTAATTGCTGAATATAGGTATTACAAATTATTGCCGCTAGATGGCGAAAAATTCGTTTTTATTGAAAAATGTATCGAAACACCCTGTATTTGCAAATATTATGAGTTCATATATTCAGCAAATATACACTAATGGTGTTTTCTTTTCTACAAAGAAAATGTCACCCTCTTACAAGGTACATTAAAAAATTTTTGACCAACCCTGTTGTAATGTCATTTTTTATTTGAGAAGAACATAACACAAATATTAAAAAAGGGTATGCCCTGTGTTTACCACTTATTAAGAAAATGAATGAGGAAATGCCAATTTGTTCAAAGGTGTTGCCAGATCGCTAATTTTTCGACTTCATTTTTTGCACGCTTTTTTTTATAACAAAAAAAAAAATATTTTAACACTGTTCTAACATTGAATGCAATTTTTTATACTGCTGACCATGTAGCTTTAATAATGTAATATTCCCTTAAGATTACTCCACAAAACAATGAAAAAATTAACTTCAAATTGGATAACAATACCAGGCGACTTTTTTTAAATTTCATCTGGTAGCCCTATAAATAAACAAAAGTCATCTGCTTTACAGGGCATTAGCAGCACTCTCGATTTATACAGGGCATAAAATGCAATGCCCTCCACCATTGGCAAGTGCAAATTATTTAGAATAAAACATACCACCCTTTCAGAGGGCGAAACATTTTTAAGAAACAAACGCAAAATTGTATTTTGCGTTAATAAAATGCAAATTTTTTGGTAGAAAAGAAAACACCATAAGAAAATTAAATCGTAAAATCAAAGAAAATACATTTTGTTGCAAAGATTTTTATTGGTCAGATTGTGCCCAAAGACAAAACATCTTTACCGGAAAGGCGCAAAGATCTTTAGATTCCCATGAAATATATACTTAAAATCAAAGACTTAAAATCTTGTGGCAAGGATCTATGTCTTTGGAAACAGTCCTTAAAGTAAGGAAAAAGTACTTTGGCACAAAGACTTTAATTCGTTAGTCTTAAGACTTGAATTTTTGATTTTCATCGTAACAAAGACGTAATTTTAACATTATTACAAAGAAACGCAATTAAATTCAACGAAATAATTCTTTGAAATACTAAAGACTGATATGTAGAAACAAAGGTAATTTTCTTTGAAATCTGCTATAGAAATGTTTTAAAAAATTAAAATATTTCTGCAAAATTAAATATTTAATCAAACCAAACACAGCATTTTTATAAAATTATTTTATTTCAGTTTAATGTAATAAAAAAAAAATAGTTCATATACAGTATAACTTTACTTAGAGTTATAATACATTTTTTTATTTAAGTTTAATACAATAAAAATAAAAAATACATAGTTCATAACTTTAATTAATTAATTAAAATCTAACAACTTTTTCACACGATGAGTTTAATATTAACTCCTGACGTGGGTATCTGAATACTTCAATATTTTTAATGTGATAAGAGCTATATGCATTTATAATTTCGTGTGCCTGAAATTTTTCCAAAAATACTGTATTCATTTCTTGAACCACCAAAAATAAATTGTTCTGGGTTTCATAAAATATTCATAACAATATCGTTTTCACACTTTACATAAAAATTTTGTTCAAATAAAGCTTCGTTATATGTTACACTTTTAACTTTGAAGCCTCTTAATAAAACAGTCGCTAGATTTTTATAAAAATCGTACTGTGATAAATCACATTCTGATATTGATTTGAAATTACAAGCTATGGACTTGGAAACCATTAGCATGTGCATGGGCTGCATTTTGATATTTTTGAGTATGAAGTAATCGACAATAATTCGTGAAATTGCCGACTGATCTTGTTCGTTTAGGTTGATTTTTGATTCATATTTTTGTAGCACATCTTGTCCAGCAACTGATGTTGAAAGCACTTCTTTTAAATCAAATGTTGACTCAATCATTTTGCAACCAATCAGAAATTGTTGAGCAGCTATTTGTCACTCTTTTGTCGCTACCGCAGCAAGATATTGCATCAAACTGAAGAAAAACAGAAAAAATTATTATTACGCCACGAAAGTTAACAAATAAATAATTAATAAACTATCACCCTATACTTACATTATTTTGTAAACGCCACTTTTGTAAGTGGTAGCGAAATATAATTTTGCGGTTTATGTCACATCGGTTTATGAAAATTTCATTAATGTCACAGGATCGCATAATTTTCAATACATTGATCGAAGAAATACCGCTTTCCGAAAAATTTTGATTCCTTCATCATCGATGCCCCACTCACGGAGTAAAATTTCAAGTTCAGCTTCCATTTCCTGACAAAGGTCAAGCGCTACCACGACGATTGAGCGTTTTTTTATTTTATTTTTTTATATTATTATATATTTTATATTGTTATTATAATATATTTAAAAAAAACACAACACTTCAATTTATATTTAAATTACATATTAACTCACTTGACAGAAAAAAAGACAAAGACAATACGCACATGCACAATTGAGCGTTCCTATCGACTGACTTACAAATAATGACAACCACGAAAACAATTCTTTTTATTTTTTCATATATTGTAATCAATCGGCTACACTTGTTTCGTTATGCATTCGTATACAAATTTTACTTTGAAGACTAAATTCTTTAAAGATAAAGACTTAATCTTTATTTTTTTAACCGCTCTTGTTTACCGTTACAAGCAAACATGTGTGAACATGCAAACATTTTCACTTATGCATTGAAGACAAAATTCTTTAAAGTTACAGACTTTGTCTTTGTAGCAAGGATGCTTAGCTTTAAAAAAACAAAGAAAAGTCTTTAATTTTAAATACGTTTTCAATCCCTTATTAGCAAAGAAATTAATCGTTGTGGCAAGTATTTTATCTTTACGGAAAAGATAATTTCTTTGATTAAGCTTCAAAGAATTTTAGTCGTTTGTGTTTAAGACGCACCATTTGCTTGTTTAAAGAATAAATCATTGATGCAAGGATTTTCTCCTTCTAACAAAAATATTTTCGTTACAATTTTACAAAGACATTTTTTCTTTGATTTTAAAGCTTTTAATTTTCTCAGTGTACTCGTCAAAGGGTTTTGTACAAAGTTGCCAAACATCATTTGGTCGAATTTTGGAAATTTATGGGTCAAAATTTTGATTTTCTTCAATAACATAAAAATAACGGCAATTTTGTAAATAACGGAATTATGAAAAAGTCCCAGAATAGAAGTTGCTACTGAAGCCCTAAAGAATCATTCTCAACAATAAAAAATCTTTTTCGCAAAAAGCATATTGCTATTTATAGTAAACCAAAACACTTAAAGATCTGCCACAAGCGTCAGATTTAAATCGAATTAAGCACCTGTGGGAATCCCAATATAAAGCTAGCATTGTAATGTAAATGGAGCAACACAGAATTCATCCTAAAACTTGTGAATTCAATGCCTAGGAGGGTTGAAAACATAACAAAATCAAAAGGACGGCAAGCAAAATATTAAATAGTAATAAAGCATTGCACTAAAATGTCTTGACGCTTAAAAATCGTAATATTTTTGCAATAAATTAATTATTTTTAAAGTTGGTTAGCTTTAAGTTTTTATTTTTTTAATTAATTCTACTTCTAGTAACAATGAATTTCTATATATTACTACAATTATTAATAAAATATAAATTTTTTTTCCAATAAAATAAGATGCTTACTTTCTTATATATGTATATATAAATACATACATAGATACTTATATATACAGTACCGAGCAAAAAACCGCAACGCTAAGCCGATTGATCTTTATTTATATTTATATAAAAATTTTCAGAATTTTTGATGGATCTTGATTGTTTATCACAAAATGTGTCAATTTCACGTTTGCACGACTTCCAGAAGTCGGCTAATATTTGTGTTTTTTGCAAATATTATTATTTCCCTTTGCGCAAACATTGGCCAACTTCTGATGGTCGCTCAAACGTGAAATTGACACATTTTGTGATAAACAATCAAGATCCATCAAAAATTCTGAAAATTTTTGAACTAAAAGTTCATTTGATGAGATGGCATATATAAAAAATATAACACGACTGTTATACTATTTCACTAATAACTACGGTAATTTTTATACAATTTTATCAAATGATGGCTCAATCTCTTCACAAGAGAACATACTTTAAGAATATTATCACTTATCTTATACTTTTTTACTAAAGTTCGCTACTATAAATGGACAAACTTGGAAAAATGTGAAAAAAATTCGCATTTTCCAAGTTTACCTCATCAAATCTCATAGCATATTAATAATAGATATATGTATACCGTTTTAAAGGTCCATCTCTTCCCTTTCTAACAAGATTTAAATTATGGAAATCGGGCCAGAAATGTTTGAGCAATCCATAAATTTGTGCGAAAAGTAAAAAAAAAAAACGTTTTTGTCAAATAAAAAAAGTTTGGAGGGTTCGAGAAATATAAAAAAGGCATTTTTGAGTTCTACTCAACTAACTGAACAACATAGACTATGTTATTAGCCGGGTGTATTTTCACTGTCGCACCGTGTTATTAGTGAAAGTAAGTAGATAAAATTTATTTGTACAAAATTTTCGTTAATAATTTTTACAATATTTATTAACCATTAGAAACAGAAATCAACTGATAGCCATTATTAAGGCTCTGGAAGAGGGTAAAACATGCGAGAAATTATAAATAAATCGACGGTGTGCCGAATTGCGTTTAAATTTCGAACAACAAATATCGTGGAAAGAAACACTGGTAGCGGTTGCCCAAGAAAATCTAGCCAGCGCGAAGATCGCCAAATGATTAGACTGGTTAAAGCTGATTCCAGAATTACAGCTGTGGACATTACTAAATTTGATAATGAGCAAATGGGTATTTCCATTGGAGTGCATACTGTTCGCCGCAGATTAATTGATGCCAATTTATTTGCCAGACGTCCCGCAAGGAAACCGCTAATAACTAAGGCCAATAAAATCAAGCGCCTTGATTTTGCGAAGCGGTATCAAAATTGGTCAAGTGAACAGTGGGCAAAAGTACTGTGGAGTAATGAGAGTCAGTTTAATCTTTTTGGTTCTGATGGGATAAAATATATTCGAAGACCACCTAAGCAGAGATATTCTCCCAGATATTATCTGCCAACAGTAAAACATGGCTGATGGTGTTGAGTAAGTTATTCTTGTTTTTCAGCGAAATTCTTTATTTTAAATAATTTATTGGGGGGTGCGGAGTTGGTACGTTGGTGAAAATCGATGGTATTAGGAATGTCAATAAATACTGTGAGATCCTAAAAGATAATATGCTCCCACATCTTCTGGAAAAAATGCCCTCAAACAGCATATTCCAACAAGACAATGACCCGAAGAACTCCAGTCGCTTGTTTCGTAACTACCTAAGCGACCATGATGTGCAAATTTTGGATTAGCCGTCACAATCTCCTGATCTAAGCCCCATAGAAAACCTATGTGAGATTTTAGATCGAGAAGTTAAGAAGAAAAATCCTTCAAATTTCGCGTAATTAGAAAAATTTTTAATGTCAGAATGAGAAAAAATACCACTACTCACCATCGTGTCCCTTTTGGATTCTATGCCCTCTAGACTGCAAGCAGTAATAGAAAATAAAGGCTACGCAACCAAGTATTGGTTTTGAGTATATTTTTAACCAACATTTTGTAAGAATTTACATTTAATTTAAATAAAATTATTGAATAACATAGCGTTGCATTTTTTTTGCTCGCTGAAATTTATCACATTTTTCTTAATGTTATATATGTTATTTTTATAGTGGATAGAAAAATTTTGATACTGTAACCTGTATTTGTTAACTAAGTTTGTGGAGCATAAAAATAAAAAAGAAGTATTTAATTTCCGTACTGTTTTTTTGAAAGAGGCGTACATAAAGATCAATCGGCTTAGCGTTGCATTTTTTTTGCTCGGTAGTGTATATATATATATATATAAATATATATTTACATGTATTTATATATACACATGTATATACTTATTTATATATACTCCAAAAGTGAAAACTTAAAAGTTGTTCTTTTTAATAAAGATTATATACAAACATATTGGCTTTTACTCTCACATTAACAATTTTTCGAGACAAACTCATTTTTTTATAAATCAAAGCTAACTCTTTCAACACAAATTCAATTTATATGCCTTAAATTTATTTGTTTTCATTTCAGCGAAACTGTCAATAGTGCAGTGTCCATGGTATAGGTCATCGGTTTCAAAAATTCGTGCAGCCAGTGCAATAGCAAAAATCTTCGACTGAAAAACGCTGGCATGGTTAGGTTCAGTGACAGTTTATCGGAAAATAACCCAGATCCAGTTCCACATTCCTTTATTGAGCTATCGGTGAATATCGTTATATTACCGTCATCGATGACAGCTGCAGCAAACCAATTCTTCCCGTGTAGGAGTGTGAATTTGCATGTTCGTCAGAAAACAGTATTTTGTACCATGTAGTCACATCTAAAACCAGTGCAGTTCAAGCAGAAACTTTTTTTATTTTTTTTTTTTAATTTTTATACAGTTTCAATATATTTAAAGGTCCCAGCGCCAATGTGGCATTTTTGAGGATATCTGGCAACAATTAATAACAATATAAGTTAAGTTTTACCAAAGAATATGGATATAAAGAATGCGCATCATGTAGAAGTAAAATTTCTTATGGCGGGATGTACCAGTAAAACCCGCTCTCACCAAAATCTCTTTTAAAAATCATTTCTTGATGAGGGAGGGAAGACAGAAGAAAAATAAACACAAACAAAGAGCGTAACAATGTGTTGCTCTCATCGTACGTATGTATATGTGTATGTACGATTATGTATGTATGATCGTTTTTATTGTTTGACCAAAGACTATAAATATGTAAAGATATTGCACACAGTGTATTTAAAATTGACAAAATTTTGTGCTTCTTTATGATGAGGGGGTAGGTAACAGGGAAAGCTAAATTGTCGTTCTCACTCGCATGTTAACTGAGAGAAAGAAAACAAAAAAGACTCAGTACACTTATTGTACTCAGAGAACTTATTATACTTAGAGAACGTATTGTTTTTTTCTCTAAGCAATTTATTCTCATATGCGTGTATACGTGTGTGTATACATACATTGCCAAATAAAATAATAAACAAACTGAAAGAATTTTTGTTTTCACAAAATATACATATGTGAAAATAGCCTGTGGAAAAAATATTACCGTTTGTTTTATTGTATGGTAAGAATATGTGTTTTATTGTTGTAGAAATGAAATTATATCGATTCGCACCGAATTATAATGTTATTTTTTAGACTATTCAATTATGTATGTACATATTTACCATATGTGTCTATTTTTGTATAGAATGAAGTTGTAATAAAACGAATGCTTTTTTTGTTTAGTATTTATTAAATTTATTTATCATTTTAATGGTTCAAAATTTTAACTTTTTCCATACTGGATAATTTGAATTTGTATGTTTCCCATGTGGAATGCTTTCGTAGAAAAACAACAATTAGTAAATTAAGCATCTCCATTCTGTGTTTATAACATTCGTTATTTTCATCAAACCAAAAGGAATAAATTGTATTTTTTGTGCAACTTACGCATTGGCCAACTACAAATGTTTTTATGTTTTTTATAGATTTATTTTCTAAAAAAATTTTTTCGAAGACTTATATGAATTTTGCAAACTTCAAAAAATAAATCAGATGGAGCGATGGATTTGCATGAACGAACATTTCTGAAGGATATGACAAAATTTGCGCTGGTTTATTATATCCACACGACATTTAACGCATGATATTCGTTGAGCTATGTAACCAACAAAATATCGACTTGATGTTAATTCAATTCTCACATTGTTGGACGTAAAACAATCGGTGCCTTCATTAAAATATTCTTTATTTTCATCGTATACATATATCTGCGACATCTATATCAGGGGTATGGGTACTTTCTGATATATTTCCAATCCTATTAATATCTTCTAAAAATATGATTTATGATTTTAATTATATATTATATTTATTAAACGTTTTGTTTGATCATGCACTACAATTTTTAAATTCACACTTTTTATAAAACAATTTTTCAGTTTTTCAGTTTCAAATGTCAACACAAAATATTGATTTTTTATTTCGGTGCGAATCGATATAGTTTCATTTCTACAACAATAAAACACATATTCTTACCCTACAATAAAACAAACGGTAATATTTCTTTTCCACAGGCTATTTGCACATACATTTTGTGAAAACAAGACATCTTTCACTTTGTTTATTATTTTATTTGGCAATGTACAAGCACACACGTATACACGCATATGAGAATAAATTAGAGAAGAGAACAATACGTTCTCTGAGTATAATAAATTCTCTGAGTACAATAAGTGGCAGTAGCCGTACTGCCATCGACAAATTCTTCATATATTTATAGCAGTGTAGGGCAAACACATACTATCATAGTTTTGGTTGTGTTGGTAAAGCAGTGGAGAACAAAATTCAACGTAATTTTTGAGAATCGTACACTGGGAAAATAAAAAAAATGTATTTTTATAAAAAAAAAGAATTACGACATAAAGTGCGATAACACACAATACATTGTGCATTACCATCCATATTCTCTATACAAAAAAATCATATTCCCAATTTTCATCAAACATTTTGCTGCGTGTATTTGCAAAAAACAAAAAATCATTCAAAAAAGTAGCTTAGCGAGATCTTGCTTCATCAAGTGCTAAACGTCAACTGAATTGATTTTGTTCTCTGAGATCAACACAAAACAACACACAAAGCAACAAACACACGATCATCATAAGAAACCACACAAGTAAGCTTATAGTGTATGTGTATCAACGGAGCGTCAGCAGAAATTTCTTTGCCTATCACATGTGATACGAAATTTCAAATGTGCCCTTCACTGATTTATAGTCTTTGATCTCATCGCGATGAGAGCAAAGAATGAGAGCAACGCATTGTTACGCTCTTCGTTTCTGTTTACTTCCCTCCTATCTTTTTCCCCCCGCGTCATGAAATATTTTTGAAAAATATTCCAAAATATGTTAAGATGCACATTCTTTATACTTTATTTTCTTTGGTTTTACAAAAGGTCAGTAAACAATAGCAAAGAGAATTTTGATATAAAAAAATTAAAGTAAAAGTAAAGTTTAAATATAATAAACGGTTAGAGAAAAAATTTATTTGTGAAGTAGTGTTTTAAAACATATCAACTTTTTGTAACAAATACATTCTTAAGCTACGGTCAGACTGAGTAAATATTTGAAGTAAAACATCATTTTTTTCTTTACTCTAGTGCAGTGAAGGGCAAACACATACTATCATAGTTTTAGTTGTGTTGGTAAAGCAGCGGAGAACAAAATTCAACGTAATTTTTGAGAATCGTACACTGGGAAAATAAAAAAAAAAGAAAAAAAATTGGTTTATTGTGTTGCGTTATGTTAGGTGCGGTTTTAAATATTTTTTGTTTTTTGATTATAAATAGAAAATATAAAGAAAAAATTCAATGTTAAGGTCTCTATTAGATAAAATATTAACCGAATTAAAAATTAAACTATAATTTATAAACATTTGAAAACAATAAACATATGCTTTAATTTAAAAAAATCATATTCCCAAATTTCATCAAACATTTTGCTGTGTGTATTTGCAAAAGACAATAAATCATTCAAAAAAGTTGCGTAGCGAGATCTTGCTTCATCAAGTGCTAAACACAGTATCACAATATAAGCAGTAACGAAACGAATTTGACAGGAGCACTGTTCGAATGTAAAAGAGACAGCAAATATTACCAAAAAGTATTTCTGTCTCTGTCTAAAAGTAACTCTGTTTTGTTTATGTTTGTTTTCGGGGAGGATTTTTATTATTGGATAGAAATTGATGATATTGTGGTAGAATAATAGAATAATTATGCACATAATACGGGTTCTTGGTTGAAAGGAGATGTACCATTTTATTGGAGAAACGTAATTTGGAACTAGCGTATTTGGTGACACCTTTTATCGATCGTCACTAACTTAGTATTTAACCAATTGAGAGGTATATTCACAAATTCCTGAAACAAAAAGTTATGAGTATATATTTTGTTATATTTTTATTTTTACTTACCTTTTGCACACGGAACTTGTTTCATTATGTAGAGAAATTGCTAAGAGTTCAATTAATAATGAAAAAATTACCGAATTTTAACTTTTTCATTCAAGAAATTAATAAATACTGGTAATATACGCAAAGTTCTACAAGAAAAAAATTTTATGAGCAATATGTGTTATTTGATCTTGATATATTTAGCTTCTTACTTATCTTTTGCACAAGAAACTATATTCGTTGTGACCAAAAACCACACAAATTTCTATTAATAATTAAATATTTACGAATTTTTAAAATTTTCATTGAAGAAATTAAAAAATATTCTAAATTTTCCCTTTTTTAACACAATATAAATGTTTGTTTACATTTAATTTTTCTGCTTTATCCATCAGTTTTCCCTCTGTATATCTGTTGCTTCTAACACATTTGGTTCGCAACACTTATAACATTTTTTTTTCTCCCTCTAGTTGGACCAGTGTTTTTACGCTAAAAGCCTTTTTCAAATGTCATTGCTTTCGTTACTGCTTAGCTGTGACAGTATAAGCACATGAAACAAAGAAATATAGATAATGCATTGCGCATGTCCGTTAGTTTTGTTCGTTGATCAGCTGTTTTCGTGTGACGTCACTGTAGCTGAAAATTTTGTTGTGTAGAGACATTTTGTGTATTTCAAGCATTTAAAATTTAAATCAAAAATTAATAAAAAATGAAGTGCGCTGTTCCAAATTGCAATAAAAGCAATGACGGAAAAGATTCTGAATGCAGTTTTTTCCGTTTTCCAAAAAATTTAACGCTTCGAAAGAAGTGGATTAGTTTCTGCGGCCGGAGAAAGATCAATCCAGACACTTCTTTTGTTTGTATGGACCATTTTAAAACAGAAGATTTTGCCAATAATTTTCAATATGAAATGGGTAAGTAATTAAGAATGAATAATATATTTATTTTTAATTGTCAATATATATTTATATAAAATTCTTGATGAAATGTCGGCATTAATGATGAACATGAGGGCTATACGAAGACGAAGTTTGTTGCCATTCCAAAAAGGTAAAGGTTTTAGAATATAGGTAACAGATTATCATAAAACGTATATATTTACAGGTATTTTACAATCAAATAACGCTTTTAAAGGTCAATATGCTGATTTAAAGGAGTCTCAAATATGTTCTTACATATCATCTTAATCAAGACGTATTAGAAAACTTTTTCGGAGTTATCCGCGCTAAAGGTAGTCTGCGTGACCATCCTGATCAGCAGGAGTTTAAATATCGTTTAAGATCATATTTACTTGAGCGCAATAATGGAGTATTATCAGACGCAGCAAATGTTGAGGTAGGCGATACCCCTGACGTTGAAGCATCTGGCAAATCTCTTACTGGTAATTAAAAATGAAGAACAAAATTGTTAAAATATTTTAAAGAAATATCTAAAAAATAGTATTTTATAAAATAAATATACACATTAACATTTGAGTTTGTGTTTCATTATAAATATTGGAACTTAAATCAATGTTGTTAACAAATTGCTTAAAAATTATATAAATGCAAATATATTAAAGTAAAGTTGTTAAAAAATCTAACAAATTTAGTAAAAAGGGTTTAATAATAAATAATAAACAATTTTGTATTAGATATAATACAAAAATAACAACATTTTCATTAAAATATAAATGTAAGCAAAATATCTCCATATTAAAGACATGTGTTCGTGTGATTGTGTTTTTGTTTATTTGCTACTGTGACGTAGATGCGCAGAACAATAAAATTTTGACAACGTGAATGCGCTATCTTGTATTCTTTGTTTCATGGTATAAGCAGTATAGAAACGAATTTGACAGTAACACTGGTCAAACCTGAAAGAGAAAGCAAATATTACCAAAAAGTATTTCTGTCTCTGTCTGATTCTTTCAGTTTTGTTTATTTATGTTTTGTTAATTTTTAGGGTAGGTTTTTATTTTCTATTTTGGTAGAAATTGATGATATTTTTGTAGAATAATATAATAGTTTTGAAAGGAAATGAACTGTTTTCTTGGGGAAACGCAATACGGAATTAATGTATTTGGTGGCACCTTTCTTAGATTGTCACTAACTTAGTATTTAACCAATTTAGAGGTATATTCATAAACTCCTGAAACAAAAAGTTATGAGAATATATTTTGCTATATTTTTCTTTTTACTTATCTTTTACACACGGAACTTGTTTCATTGTGAAGAGAAATTGCTAATAGTTCGATTAATAATGAAAGAATTAAGGAATTTTAACTTTTTCATTCAAGAAATTAATAAATATAGGTAATATACACAAAGATCTGCAAGAAAAAAATTTTATGAGCAATATGTCTTATTTGATCTTGATATATTTAGCTTCTTACTTACCTTTTGCACAAGAAACTGTATTCATTGTGACCAAAAATCACACAAATTTCGATTAATAATTAAATATTTACGAATTTTTACAATTTTCATTGAAGTAATTAAAAACTATTCTAAATTTTCCCTTTTTTAACACAAAATAAATGTTTGTTTACATTTAATTTTTTTACTTTATCCACCATTTTTCACTCTGCATATCTGTTGCTTCTAACACATTTGGTTTGCAACAATAAAATAACATTTTTTTCTCTCTCTAGTTTGACCAGTGTTTTTAGGTTATGAGCCTTTTTCAAATGTCATTGCTTTCGTTTCTGTTTGTTCTGTGGTGCTAAACGTCAACTGAATTGATTTTGTTCTCCGACATCAACACAAAACAACAAACACACGATCATTATAAGAAACCACACAAGTAAGCTTATAGTGTACGTGTGTCAACAGAGCGTCAGCAGAAATTTCTTTGCCTATCACATGTGATACGAAATTTCAAATGTGTCCTTCACTGCTCTAGTGTGACAATAAAATATTTTAGAGGTGCAAACAATATTTTGGGAAAACAAATTTGTTTGCTTGCAAACAAAAATGTCTGTAATGTGACCATAGTGTGACCACCTGTTTCATATATTTTCTCCTTTTTTCGAGCAAATAAATATTTGATCTTGCAAAAATTTTGTAAGAGCAAACAGTGGCAAATAACTCTGTTGCAAGCAGTGTTGCCCACTTTTAGTAATAAATTATAATTTTTTTTTCATAAAATCACAAAAACGGAAAACTTTTAATAATAAACATTATATGAAAACTAGAAATTAAAAAAAAAAATAGTGTAAAGACCTTTCGACAGGTTTATTAAAAGTTTTGATCCATTAGTTCATTATGAACCAGGAATAAAAAAATATTATTTTTTATCACATTTTTTAAATGCAAGTTTGTACCAAATGAAAGATCATACATGTAATTTGCTACAGAAAGTTATATAGAACAAAAAATTAACCTACTAATTCCCAAGAAAATAAAAAAAAAATTAGGTAAAGATCATAATTTTTGTTTAATAGACGAATGGGTTCAAATTTTTAATACGTTAATCGAAAGAACTTTTCTTTGATATCCATCTCAGGGATGATTATATTTCAAAGTTTTATTAAAGCAACAATTTAATATTTGGACCTTAGAGACCAATATCTCCAAAACCAGTCTCCGACGGCACAAATTTTTATGTATATATTAGAGGTCTGCAACGAATAACTTTTTTGCTTCATGTGTGCAACTCGTTGTCGGATAAATAGAGTACTTACTCTCTCTCTAACAGCTCAAGCAGTGAAGAGAAGAGAATGTGTGCAAGACAAATACGAGTAAGTATTTATCCGAAGCTGCTTATGTTCCGTAAAAAGAGTACTCATTGAAAAATATATCCGCAAAAACAAGTACTCCTAAAATTATGTTCACTTCATGTGGTACTTCAAATACTTGCAGCATAAAACTCCACATAACTGATGTTTTTTTTATATATAAATGCTTATGTGTATGAACAAACGACATGTTAGGCATACATATATTTATTAATCATTGAAATAAAAAAATAGAAATCGAAAATAGTAAATTTTTTTGAAAAATATTTTTTTTTCGCTTTTTGATTTAAAAAATTCTTTATTTTCAATGAACTAAAAACAATTAAAATAACAAAAAAATCACTTAAAATTACTAAAACGTAAAAAAAACATAGTTTATATTTCATATTTTCAGAGATCATTTAAAATGATAAAAATATGTAAGTAATAAGTGTAACAAATAAAGTTAAGTATATGTATATAGAAGGGAAGGAACTTTAAAAACATAAATATTTGTGAATTTATTCAAAAAGAAAAACAAAACATAAAAACATTAATCCTTAAATAAAAAAAAACTAAAAATTCATGTCCATAAAACTCAAAACTAGAGATCACTTTCTATTCTTTCTATTTCTTCGTATATTTTTGTTTTATTCATATTAGAGTGTAAAAACATTATTTTGTTTATTGTAGCTCCGTTAGTTCCAAGAGCAGACCTCTTCTCAGAAATAAGATTTCTTGCCTTCGAAAAATACATACATACATAAATGCATACATACATAATTGAACAGCCTAAAAAATAACATTATAATTCGGTGCGAATCGATATAATTTCATTTCTACAACAATAAAACACACATTCTTACCCTACAATAAAACAAACGGTAATATTTTTTTCCACAGGCTATTTGCACATACATTTTGCGAAAACAAGACATCTTTCAGTTTGTTTATTATTTTATTTGGCAATGCATGTATACATACATGCACACACGTATACACGCATATGAGAATAAATTGCTTAGAGAAAAGAACAATACGTTCTCTGAGTATAATAAGTTCTCTGAGTACATGTTACTTTTTACACTGTGTGCAACATCTTTAAATATTTATAGTCTTTGGTGTAGATCTTTTCTTTGCAAAACTTCTTTTGGTATTTGCAGTACTCATTGGTATTTGAAGTACTACGTGAAGTTTGGTGGTACTCGTTGTACTCGAATTGTTTTGTGCCGGTATTTTCGAGTAAGAAGGAAAGTTGAACATGTATTTGTATGAAGTGAACGCAGTCAAATAACAACAAGAAGTTATTCGATAATTTTGTTGTTCTCAAAAAAGAGTACTTTTCTTCTTCGGATACTTCGGATAAGTGTACATGTATGCTAGATCTTATGTACTTTTTGAAGTCAAATACATTTGTGCAGACCTTTAGTATATATACAATATGGGATTAAGTTTTATATTTTATCGTTTAAACGCAATTCAGTTGTCAACACTGATGTAGAAAAGAAAACAATTAAACAGCTGCCTTTTTTCCTTTCTGGTTTTGGCTTCTTCTTCTAAAATAAACAAAGAAGCTGCTCCGCAACTTAACACCACAGAATAGCACAGAAACGAAAGCAATGACATTTGAAAAAGACTCATAACATAAAAACACTGGCCCAACTAGAGGGAGAAAAAAAATGTTTTAATTGTTGCGAACCAAGTGTGTTAGAAGCAACAGATATACAGAGGGAAAACTGGTGGATAAAGCAGAAAAATTAAATGTAAACAAACATTTATTTTGTGTTAAAAAAAGGGAAAATTTAGAATATTTTTTAATTTCTCCAATGAAAATTGTAAAAATTCGTAAATATTTAATTATTAATCGAAATTTGTGTGGTTTTTGGTCACAATGAATATAGTTTCTTGTGCAAAAGGTATGTAAGAAGCTAAATATATCAAGATCAAATAAGACATATTGCTGAACTTTTACGTTCAGAATCAGCAGTTTTTGTTTTATATGTGAGGAACAGGTATAAGTCGTTAGTTTTCCTGCTCCGTGCCGTACGTGTATTAAATATGAAGAAATAAATAGTCTAATAGGTAGTGTGCTGGCTTACTAGATGTGAGCCCGCGGTTCATACCAAATATCAGGCATCTCCAAAATAAAAAATTAAAAAAATATTCCTTCGGCCACCACATTCTGTCAAGAGTAAATAAATTTGCCGTGAAAAATTTCTCAAAAATCTGTCGTTCGGAGTCGACTTTAAACTGTCGATCCTGCCGCTCATACATATATAAAACTAACGCATACAACATAAGTGGTGTGAGGAGATAGGTCATAATCCTGATTGAATGGTTGTAATGTATGTATGTATTTTTTACAAAAGTACCATTTGCTGTTATAGTTCAGTACCATTTCAAATTTTCAACACTGGGGTGTATGGTCGTATCTCGGCAATGGCAGGACGCATGTTGGCCTTCAAATGCTCAATTGTCTCTGGTTTGTCGGCATATCACTTTTCTTTAACTGCGCCTCACAGAAAATGGTCCAATGGTGTCAAATCGCAGCTTCTTGGTGGCCAATTCTGTTAATTAAAAGGCCATCAAACGTTTGACACAATAAATCGATTGTGGCATGAGATGGGTGGCAAGTTGCACCATCTGTTGAAACAGCACATCGTTCACATCAATACCATGAACAGCGGGTGCAAAGAAATTGGTTACCATGGTCGATAGGTGTCTCCATTCATCGTAATGGTTGCACAGTCCTCATTTTCAAAGAAATATGCCCAAACAGTCACCCGTAATCGGTGCATTGGCCACATTGTAAGACCCACACGTGATCTGCAAAAACGGCAATTTTTCTTATTGAAGTACCCACTAAAATGAAAATGAGCTTCATCCGAAAAGATGATTTTTTTGTTGATGGATTCTCACGCACACTCGCAGCCACAGCTTCAATATTTTCGAATGTAAGCACGCTCTCGTTTTGGCGTAACAACTATGAAACCAGTTTCACGAATTTTCCTTCTCTGCGGCCAAAACTTGTACGATATTTTCGTGCAATTTCTGACCAATCGTCTTTGTTTTCGAAATAAATTGCCAATAAATCCCAACGTTGCTCAAGCGTAAACCGATTCATTACGTTCAGTGGAGATAATATACTGAATTTTGTGTCAGAATAGAATGATATAAGTATTGCCAGATTCGAAATAACCGATGGTTCAAATTTAAAACGATTAATTGCCCACCCGTTATAAGATTTAATGTATATATGGGACTGCAAACCTAAAAATTTTATAACATTTACCTCTGTTATTTGTTTCACATTTACTACCACCGTACAATCACCACTTGTACTCCGATATGGTATAAACCTTATAAACTTTGTTTATGATTTGTGCATGCTTATATGGATTAAAAATTCACATACTTAACGCTTTCCACAGCACTTCTTTTTGAATTGATTACTACATACTGTCGCCTATTGATGAGATAGTGGCCAGAAAGACCATAAAAAAAAACAATTTCTCATTTAAAATTGTGTGGTCCACTAAATCAAATGCCTTGAAAATGTCGCAGAATAAGGCTCCAACGCTAGTTTAACCTTTATCCAAGGAATCACAAATGTAGTTTACGACATTAACAACAGCTTCATTAGTGACACGTTCTAGTAGATTCTCCTTATCTAAATAATTTGTCTAAAATTTATTTTCTTGATTATTTTATCAATT
Organism: Sarcophaga caerulescens; assembly: GCA_927399465.1. Taxonomy (NCBI): domain Eukaryota; kingdom Metazoa; phylum Arthropoda; class Insecta; order Diptera; family Sarcophagidae; genus Sarcophaga; species Sarcophaga caerulescens. The sequence goes on along the minus strand of OV656872.1, from coordinate 88,620,059 downwards.
ATTGACCAAACTGCAATAGGTCAGTATTACTCAATTGAATCTGCATGCGGCTTCTTTGGAATAGGGATAATCTTTTTAAAAATTTGGAAAAATCGTTAGGGCAGTTGATGGGTTGGAAATATTCAGTATATGAGGAATCAATTCATCACTGCATTCAACCATTCATTTAGATGAAATATTAAATCCAGATGAGTGATGTAATCTAAACATTCAAGTGTTTTTTTTAATTTCATTTATGCTGGTGCGTTAAAGTCTACAAAATTTATAATGTCGTCGAAGCGATCTAAAATCATGTTAACTTTCCCCTGGAATATAATTAATATGCGCCTTCAAATCTTGTTCGCAATTTGTGAAATAAAAATTAAGTTGTTCAGCTTTAATTTCTTCCCATTAATCATATTTCCTTCCCGATTCTTTAATTTTATTTTATATTTTTTTACTCTGCCAAGTGTTTTTAGGATCATTTTTACCTTTTTTTCAATTGAACCTCATAGTAATATTTCATTGCATCTTTAGTGACTGTTTTAATAACTTTGCAAATTCCATTTATTCTATCCTGCAGATAAACGTTGGTTTTCTTTTCCGTATCTTCAAAAGGCTATTTTTCAATCCCACTAACTGCTCTTCCATCAATGGTGCGATACCAGTTTTTATAATTTTCTTCTTTTTACTGTCGTAGCGCCTTAAAACTGTATTTGGCACACATAATATAAAAATAGATCCATATTAACTTAAGGATTTCCTATGTCAGCAAACGAGGGATTATTATGTAGGATTCCCTTTACCATAATTATAATGAGAATTTATAATCTCTTTAGTATCATACGTTGCAAGTTTGGAATTAAATGTTCAAAATATAAAGTTATGGTCCGAAATTTTGCATTCTACCCAGTCAATCTTAAGTCAGTTAAATAAATTACTAATAACATTATCTATGGGAATGTTCCACTGGCAATTCGTATAACAGTTTTCAAATTCATATGATAAAATAACTGCTCCTAGAACTCCAGAAACCAGATGATCTTTTAATGTCATTATTATTGCCTCAATAAAGTTTTCACTCTTGCATTGTTCGACAGAGATGAATATTATCTCTAAATTACAAAGACTGAACAAAATTCGTTTTTAACTTAGCAGACTTCTTACTTTCCGTTTCGAAGCTTTTTATTTATGTAGATTTGTCTACAAATGCCATAAGTCTTGACTTTTTATTTTTATTCTTCAGTGCTTAATTTGATATCAACAGATTTCTTTTGGCTTATAGCAGACTCAACTCCACTACTATTATCAGACACCTCTATGCCACTAACCAAAGAGTAATTTCTCTCACTATCTTCACTTAAAGATCTAATCGTCTGTTCCAAGTCATTTACCTCAGCTTCGAAACCTTTACTTTCCTTTTGTATCTAGCTGCTTCTTGTTATCCGCAATATCATTTACAATATCATCGAATTGTTTGGACAAAAATGGCATAGATGCTTGCAGCGCATCCAGCTGATTCAATTTTACTAGAAGCTGTCATACGATGTTGAAATTGATTTTTATCTAGTCCCGTACATAATACGTGGTAAATCATGGAACATTTATCACATTGTATTGTACTGTTTTTTTTTAACTTCTAAATTATACATATAGGCCGCACAAACCAATTAGTTTTTTCAAAAACTGCAACAGCTTTCGGCATTTTTGAAAATTTTTAAATAACTACCTCAGTCAATGTTTAATTTAAAATAAATCTTATAAGAAAGAAACTTTTACTTTCTAACGAGAGAGTTACCAGCCAGAGTACTTTGAGGAGAAAGATGTCCAATGGTTGATGTCGAGACCAGCCTGCGGCGTGGACTCCAGAGCACCCGTGATGACGAAGAACGCCAACCTTTGTACCGGGTTTTAACACCTGGGTATTATGAAAAAATGCTATCTAATACACGACGACTTTATCGTCGAAATTGGTTATAAACTGCAGCACGTGTGACTGTTCCAACCGTAAGTGAACGAAATATTTTCCCCGTGAATATACATGGCATTTTACAGAAAAATAATTACGAATTTATTAGTTAATAGCAATGTCTTTATATCTTTCCTTGAAATATTGTTCAATAAGTTGGCTAAATCCAACATCGCAGGTGCTTTCTCCGTATTCTTCTATGCTAAATCGAATAGAAAAATAAGACTGATCCAGTTTAAAACGGAATTAAAAACAATCTTCAAACAATTCGTGGAGGTTATAGTATTTAAAGATTGTAGCAACTATTGCAGAAACGTATAGGTACATATCGATATTACAATGGTAGTAAAAGTATGTAATAGGTACATAGGAATTTATATTTAATTTAAAAAAATTAATAACAGTAATAATAGCTTTGAAAAAAATTACACAATTACAAATTAAACAATCAAGATCCATCAAAAATTCTGAAAATTTTTGAACTAAAAGTTCATTTAATGAGATGACATACACTGAGCGCCAAAAGTGAGTAAACACCACTGAAATAATTCATTTTCTTAGGATAATGAGAAAAGTAAATGAGAATAGTCGAATAAATTTCTAAAAATAAAAACGTTTATTTATTACTTATAAAATGTTAAAACAAAAACAACAATTCAATTATTGTTGTGCTACAAGTATATTTTTTATAATAGAAAATTTAATATTATAGTGGGTGTTGACTCACTTATGGCGCTCAGTGTATATAAAAAATATAACACGACTGTTATACTATTTATATAATAACTACTGTAATTTTTGTCCGATTTGATCAAACGAAATGCCAATCTCTTCACAAGATAATGCACTTTCATAATGTCATCACTTATTTCATATTTTGTAAGTAAAGTTTGCTACTATGAACGGACAAACTTGAAAAAATATGAAAAAAATTTGAATTTTCCAAGTTTACCTCATCAAAACTCATAGCATATTAAGTCGAATAATAGATGTATGTACACCGTTTTAAAGGTCCACCTCCCCCCTTTCCAACAAGATTTAAATTTTGGAAATCGGGTCACAAATGTTTGAGTAATCCAGAAATTTGTGCGTAAAGTCAAAAAAAAAAAAACAGTTTTTGTCAAATAAAACAAGTTCGGAGGGTTCGAGAAAATTAAAAAAGGTATTTTTGAGTTCTACTCAACTAACTGAATAACGTGGACTATGTAGTTACTCGGGTGTATTTTCACTGTCGCACCGTGTTATTTGACTTGCAATATTTCTCAACTTCCTGATAAATGATATTCTTGACACATAACTTGGAAATACTTACATACATACATACTTCAAATTTTCTTGTTAAACGTAGTTGGTAGTTTGTCTTTCAAAGAGTTGCTTCAAAGAATTTTTCATAACTAGTTTCTGGATATCTACATATACCTACTACAAAGGCTTTATCTTTAAAACGCCAGCAACATTTCCACCGTGCAGAAGCGTAAGGCTTTATTTTGAAATATCTGCTCTCTTCTCTTCTAACATACAAAAAAAAAAAATATTCTTTACAAAAATATGCTTAATGGCTTTCGGGCGTTTCCGATATAATCCAGTCTAGTCGCCATCGAAAACATATGTAGGTAGGTAGGTAGATCTACTTTATTGAAGTGGGTGTCAGTAAGAGCATCGTGTTATTTGTATAGTTACATATATGTACATAGGTATGTATATGTGTATATATTTACATATACATCAATTTATATATTTATTTATTATAATTTAGGTATATTATTTACCTAGTATATGATGCTCTTACTGACCCACTTCGATAAACTACGAAATTGAGTGTGTAGAAACAAAAATCCAAATTTTTAAAAATTTTTTAACGCAGTACCTATTAACATTATACAGCTCTCTGGTGTTAATCTTATCTTAAATTTAAAATACCTTGTATAACACATCTTTTATGTCTATTTGTTATTAATTCTGTCTAATGTACTGAGCAACAGTACTCTACCCGTCACATACCGAGAAATTTACAAATAAGTATGCCGCTTATTGGTTACACATAGCAGAAGATATGCTTTACTACCACCAACCAACATTCAAAAGAACGAAACGAACGCACAAGTATACATTTGTCCCTTTTTGTTCAATGCAAAGATGTCTTCCTTTGATTTCATACTTAAGTCACGCCCAACATTTTTTGAACTACATATACTGTTTGCTGTTGATTTTGAAGAATGGACGTTAATAGAGTCTTTTTTTTTTCAATAAAAAGAGAAAAAGGATTATTTATGAATTTATAAAAAAAAATAGTGCCAACCAATCAAAATTGATACAAACTTGTAAAACTTCTTAATGTGAAAAACTTGTTCGAGGGCTATCCAGAAGCCATATGAGAAGTACTCGTTAGTACTGTTCAGGCCTCTTGTTTCATTTGACGGAATCGTGTCGAGTGGTTATTCATAATAAATTCACTGATGTGGGTTTTCTGTTGTATGATGTGCTTATAAGAAGAGTATTTGAATAAAAAGAAAAGAATTATTTTCCGCTATTGGCGTTATAAGATTTTAATACAAATTTGTTTAGTGATATTTTATAGTGTTTTTGTCAATAAGTTTTATTTCCGCGAAATTTAAGAGATTATCCGCTCTAAATGTTTTAACCTATGTATGTAGCATTGGCGAACGGGCAACATTATATTGTATGTACATATGTATGAAGAAGTTATGTACGTGGTATGCTAGATATAGCATGTATATGAAATTAAAATTTAACTTTGGAGTAGGTAAGGAAAATTGATGTAGGAATTTATAAAAAAAAATTATAAGTATATACATATGTACCCATAACCACCATATAAATTTATATTAAATAAATAAATATATACATATGTACATACATATATATATATATATATATATATATATATATATATATATATATATATATATATATATGTATTTTATATTATATATAATAAAAAATAATTAATTATGTATATATATTATTTATTTATTTAATATATATTTATATATATGGATACACATTTATAATTTATATATACATATTCATATACATACATATGTACCTATATTTTATTATTGTGACATTTATAATACTCTAGTTTAAAAATGAATTAATTTTTTGGTATATATATATATATACATATGTATACCTATATTTATATATAGGTATATAATTTTATATGCAAAACAAAAGAAAATTTCAAAATATAACTCATAAAATTTTTTGAAATACTGATTGTGATTGAAGAATATATCCGTAATTTAAATGAATACATAAGAATTTAGCGAATTAAAATTTTTAAAAGTAAACTGAAATATTACAGGACTATAAAATGAAGTGCATGAAAGAAAGCTAAAATCATTATTATAGGTATTACTTTAGTGAAATTGCGAGAAATGAATCATATTATTACTAAATAATTCAATATATTTGTCAATAAAGTCTGCGTTCACAACACAAACATTTCTTATTGACACAAAATAATGCAATAAATATGAATGAATGAATGAAAATAACAAATATATTTTAACGTACCTGTAACACCTTTATGTTAGAAAAATGGAAATCAAATCGCAGATTGCTCCCTTCTCTTTATTGATAACGAGACTCCAGATCTCAATTAGAGAAAAAAAAATTCGCCAGCATGTAATTAATAATAAAAATAATAATAATAAAAGAATTAAAGAGACCTTGAAAAATGTTATACGGGAAGAGTGGAAGAAAATAACTGCTGAGAAAACAGAAAAGTTGTTGAATTCAATGCCAAACAGATTGAAATGAAGTTATAAAACAACGTGGATATCCAACAAAATCTTAAATTTAAGATTTAATACTATGTTCAGACATGCACTTATATTGAGTAAATTGCAATAAACGGCATTATTGATCTCAATATTTCATATAAAATGTCAATTAATTATTGCTCAATAAATTCATAAATTGTTATAATATTGATTAAAACTTGAAATACAGCATAATGACAGTGAGCATATTACAATTTTCCGAACACTTTCAACTGATATTTGACGACTCAAATATCAACAACGACAAACAAAAAAAAAAAAAAAAAAAACAATGAACAAAACAAAAACAATGTTGTTGAAACAACCAGCTGTCAAATGAATATTGAATAAGCAGCTGAACTGCGTATGTACATATATTATTATGTCTAAACACTTAAAATATTGTAATCAATAAACCGAATATGAACTCAATAAAAGTGCAGGTGTGAACATTGTATAAGCATATTCATCAACCTTTTCTTTATTTATTTTAACACTAAACGCAGACTTTTTGGGACCTATATTTTATTATTTTGTGATATTTATGATACTTTAGTTTAAAAATGAATTAATTTTTTGGTTTATGTTTTTAAGTAATTTTTAGAAAATGGTGTAAATAAAAAATCTATAAAGAAATTTTGATTTAAATTTAATACTTAATGTGGGTATTTATATATATTTCCTAAAAATACATTAGGTGAACGCAGACTTTATTGACGAAGTGTATATTACATTTTCTGGAATACGTTTCACTCATAGTTTTCACTTGAGCGAAATCACTTTTCTATGAAGGAAGTTTGAGGTTTAATTATGGGTACTGACTGACTGATATAAATTTAAACTATATCATTATTTTGCAAAACAAAATTTACAATTCGTTAAATATAAATTTATATTTCGTTAAATACAGTAGCTCCAAGGGAAACTCGTACACCCTAGATTAATTTTTAAACTATCTTATACCATCAAATAAACAACTCTTAAAAAATAAAAGTGTTTATATTTTATTAGTTCATTGTATAAGTAATTTAACAAAAACATAAAATAATAGTAATTTCTATGTCATTCGAATAGAAATATGTATATATGTGCATCAGCAAATGTTATATCGATTGCATTCAAGTTTATTAAATAATAATTTAATATCATTGGAGGAACAGAAAGACTACGCAGTCATTTTTATGCTTTGCGGAAAGAAACATTTACAATTGTGGTAATACTCTTAAGCGATTTTTAACGGTTACACAAACAAAAATGTAGAAAACGAAAAAAATTGGGCTTAGAATAAATAAATAAATAAATTCACGTTAACTTGATCTTGTTGAATGCGCAAACTCTGATGAAACCATGTAGTTGCAGTTCTACTGGTGTCAGTATTTCTTCACGAATAAAATTTATTACCAATTTAAAAGAATATAGGTACTTAATTAAGATAATTCTAAATCCGAATTCCAATCTGATTAAAAAATATAAATTGATAATTTGTAACAATAATAACACTATGCGACAAAATAAAAAAAATTAAATACACCCGTCTAATGACATAGTGTAGGTTGTGAGTTTTGTTGAGTAGCTCTTAAAAATATTTTTTTTTATATTTCTCGAACCCTCCAAACTTTTTTTATTTGACAAAAACTGTTTTTTTAGACTTTACGCATAAATTTCTGGATTACTCAAACATTTCTTACCCGATTTCCAAAATTTAAATCTTGTTGGAAAGGGGAGAGATGGACCTTTAAAATCGTATACATATATCAAATTTGACTTAATGTGCTATTAGTTTTGATGAGGTAAACTTTGAAAATGCGAATTTTTTTCATGTTTTTTCAAGTTTGTCCGTTGATAGTAGCAAACTTTACTTAAAAAGTATGAAATAAGTGATGAAATTCTGAAAGTGCATTATCTTGTGAAGAGATTGGCATTTCATTTGATCAAATCAGACAAAAATTACCATAGTTATTATATAAAGAGTATAACAGTCGTGTTATATTTTTTATATATGTATGTCATCTCATCAAATGAACTTTTAGTGCAAAAATTTTCAGAATATTTGATGGATCTTGATTGTTTATCACAAAATGTGTGAATTTCACGTTTGAGCGACTAACGAATATTAGCCAACTTCTGATTGTCGTGCAAATGTGTAATTGACACATTTTGAAATAAACAATCAAGATCCATCGAAAATTCTGAAAATTTTTAAACTAAAAGTTCATTTGATGAGATGACATATGTATATAAAAAATATATCACGACTGTTATACTATTTAAATAATAACTACGGTAAATTTTGCCCGATTTGATCAAACGAATTGTCAATTTCTTCACAAGAGAATGAACTTTAAGAATGTCACCACTTGTTTTATAGTTTTTAATTAAATTTTGAAATTAAGAATCGCCAAAATTGAAAAAATAATAAAAAAAAAAAATCATATTTTCCAAGTTTACCCCATCAAAACTCATAACATATAAGTTTGAACATAATGGTTCTGTATACCGTTTTAAAGGCTTATCTCTCCCCTTTCTAAAAAACTTAGGATATTTAAATTAGGTTCAAACATATTTGGTTAATCAACAATTTTGTGTGAAAAAATTAAAAAAACAGTTTTTGTCAAATAAAAAAAGTTTGGAGGGTTCGAGAAATATAAAAAAGGTATTTTTGAGTTCTACTCAACTAACTGAACAACTTCAACTATGTAGTTACTCGGGTGTATTTTCACTGTCGCACCGTGTAATTTATAGCACATTTAATAATACAATTTCAGTAATAATTAAGTGATGCAGTATCATGGGAAGGGAGAAATTAAAACATGAAAAAGTATTAAGATTAATAATTGTTAAATAAAAATATATTTTTGATATTTAAATATACACTAGTGGCATAAACTAAAGCAACTGACTTAATTTTTGACATTTCCATATGAATCGTGTGAAAAACAATCCTGAGAATTTTTAAAGATAGCTTTTTCAAGTCTTTGAGGATTTATTAATTTACTAAAAAAAAATTATTGAAATAAATTTTTTTAGTTCGAAGAAAATAAAATAATTTCTAAAATTTAGGTGGCAAAAACTAAAGCAACTCCCTTAGCAATTTTTTTTGACTTTTTTACATAATTTAACAATTAATAAAATGTTCGATATTTTGTAAATTAAGAAGTCATCAGCGAGGCATTAGACCTATTAATTCATCAATTTTATGTTTTTTAATGCTTCTTTTTGACCTAACGCCATCACTTCTACTCAACTCTTGTTATTTCATTCGCTAGGATTTGATGTCCTGTTCTAAACCAAGTGAATGATTGAATTAAAAAACATTTCAGAAAGAAAATTGAAATTGCTTTTGTCAATAGTCATTTGTCAGTTAACTGAATAGCAGCGTACTGAGTGTTTGAGAAGAAAATTAGGAAAAATTAATTTCATCCAAATTTATAATTTAATTTATAGTATGTCGTTATACGTAATTTTGCTTACAAACTATGACACCAAAATTATCAGTACTAAAAAATGGGAATACTTTTCTTTTTTTTTCATTAAAACTAAGAGACCTGTAACGGACTATTGACCTAAAAATGGATGAATAATAAGCTAGTCTAAAATGTTATACATTCAACCCAATATTTGTTCATCAAATTTTTTTATGTACATGAAGATGTACAAAAAAATTACAGTTTTTTATGAGGCATACATACGTATGTAGTGATAAATGGTTTCCAAACGTTGTGCTTTACATCCGACATTCGAACTGTACATAGATAAATTAACTAGTATACATACTAAATATCTTAGCAATGAATTTAAAGAATTTGTGAACATGTGAGAGCGATCCTAAAACTAAAAAATTTGACGCAAAGATGATATCAGTAGTTTGTAGTCCCTAGGGCGATCCTTTTCAAGGCTAAATTCTACTATGTTCGTAGCTATTCTTTCTATTACAGTTATGGAATATTGGATAACAGGCCGTAAGAGCTGAAAAAACGCACACCGTAATGATCGTCCACCGAAAATGTGTAGAAGTAAAAGCTGAGGAAAAGGTTTTGATGCTACAGCAGTAAAGCCGAATAAATAAAACACTTGGATGATATATGGGCTCAAAACTTCTCATCTAATGTAGAGATACCCTCAAAACGATTGAATGGGGACAATCAGGTTCAAAGATTAACATCTGCACGTATTTTATTGAACAACTTTAGAAATCTACTGTTTCGATAGACAAAGCCTACGAATTCCAATTATTTTTTGTTTCTAAAAATTTAAATATGTTTACAAAATTTGTTGTATTGTATTTGTTGTACATACATACCTCTAACCTCTTGAATGTCAGTTAAATGGAATTGCAATAAAATGGTTATTAAATATTTGGCCAATTCACATGACTTTGTATCGTGGATGTTGTATTGAATACACTTATTGTTTGTGTTCACCCAGTGTTGTTCTGTATTGTGTATTTCGTATTCCAAACGTCAAACAACAATAAGAAGAAGAATATCAGTATTCATAAATTGGTTTTCAAGCAACAAAATTAAATATACTACGATGATATATGGGCTCAAAACTTCTCATCTAATGTAGAGATACCCTCAAAACGATTGAATAGGGACAATCAGGTTCAAAGATTAACATCTGCACGTATTTTATTGAACAACTTTAGAAATCTACTGTTTCGATAGACAAAGCCTACGAATTCCAATTATTTTTTGTTTCTAAAAATTTAAATATGTTTACAAAATTTGTTGTATTGTATTTGTTGTACATACATACCTCTAACCTCTTGAATGTCAGTTAAATGGAATTGCAATAAAATGGTTATTAAATATTTGGCCAATTCACATGACTTTGTATCGTGGATGTTGTATTGAATACACTTATTGTTTGTGAACACCCAGTGTTGTTCTGTATTGTGTATTTCGTATGCCAAACGTCAAACAACAATAAGAAGAAGAATATCAGTATTCATAAATTGGTTTTCAAGCAACAAAATTAAATATACTACGGAAAAAAGTAAATTTTGAAATTATTTGTGCGAACAATATAATTTTGAGATGTAAATGGTTGACTCAACTCACATAGACATAATTTGGATTTTTATTCTTCTTCTTAATTATTGGTATTTACATACATAAACTGAAATACACCAAACCAGTACAACTTTTTAAAAACAATTGAAAAAATGTGTATAAGTAAGTGTATCGGGTTTTTATATGAAAATTGTCAACAACAAGCATACCCTATTGTGTTTTCGTTCAACAATGCACTCAATACAACGATACAAGGGCTTATGTGAATTGCCCAATTATGTCCATTCAAAAGTTGAATTGTTTAGTATCTGCATTGCATTTGCAATTGCAGGAAAAGTTGGTCAACAAGAAGGTGGCATAAGAATCCCATTATCAAACTCCCGAAGCTTAAGAAGAATCAATATCAAAGATGGTTGTCTTCTTTATTTTAGTAAAATACTATTCATTTTGTATTGGTCACTATTGATAGTTTGCTTACAATAAGACAGTCAATTGTTAACAATACTGTTCCGAATTAAAAATTTAAAAGAAGAGCTGCAACTGTCTGGACATGACATTCTGCAAAAGGAAAAAAAATCCTTTTCGCTTGGTCACATTTTATAGTGTTCCTCGATATCTGCTCTCACACTAATTGAAGCTCACGGTTATAATTTTAGTTGTCTGGAAAAAATGAACAACGGTTTTATGATAAATGCAGGAAATGTCGACAGGAAACTCATGAACTGCAGCAAAAGAAACGGATATAATGTTAGAATCAGAGACATATTTGACACCAAAGGGTCTATTTAAAATTTCTAAAGACATACTATACGATCGTAAGGACCGTTGGGATAGGATATACAAAGTTTAAGTATGAAATTTTCAAATTTCAAATGAACATTTTATTTAGAGGATTTAAAAACCATACATAGCTGTATTCAGTGTACTCCAAGTTTATAAATTACTGAAGAATAAACTAGAGAAACGGAAGATTACGAACCAACCGCCATTATAGCACCTACGGCGAATATAAGAGTGAGTGAATACATTAATATTTATTAAATACTTAGTCCTGTGTGCACTAAGAATATACAACTGAAAAATAAAAAGGCTCATCGTGCTACATCTACTAAGCCACAAATAAAAAATAATAACATTTTATCCGCACGCAAGGAAAAGTAAGTTGATTGCTGAAAATAAAAGACTTCGAAGAGAATGACAACAGCACCTTAGCGTTTCACCATATATGTATTTTGAAAATAATGATGCTACAACAAAATCAAACGTTTCATTGTAACGTGCAATAAGAATTCTTAAAAAGTCTTTTATAATTGAAGCCTTTGGAAAACTCTATTGGTGATTAGGTGAAAAATAATGCTGTAAAAAGTGTTCTGTTCATTAAATACTTAAATCGAGCTTGGGATATTCAGAAACTATTGCTCAACTCAAAATATAAAGAAAGGTGCCGGAGTTGGAATTAGCAATAAGGTGCTTGCATTCCAATGAAGATTACTTTGTTTATTTTTAATGTTATCTTAAGACTTGAAAATATCAAGAGAGGAAAGTTGCTCTACTTAAAATAGGACCTGGCAAGGCTCTTACGTAAACGAAATCTTATAGGTTTATAAGTTTACTACCAACAATATCAAAACTGCTGATGTATAAATTATTAAATGCAAGAAGGCCATCGAACAAACCCACACATTGGTGCAAGTCATTAGAAGGGCAATCCAGAAGATTATTCATCGTAATAGACGTTCTTTAGTATTTGACAGAGTTTGGTAATTAAGAAGTATTCCAGACAGAGGATAAAGATTAATGAAAAAAAACGGAGTCACGTAATATTTAAGTTTCGGAAGGAAATGTGCCTTCTCATGTGAACTTAATTGTTTTTAAAGGTGCTGGTTGAAATAAGCTGTGAGCCATTGTGTATCCGATTTATATTACCCTCTGTGTAGAAAAAATCACAAAATATATACATATGTAGCTTTGGAACTGCTTTTCATTATTTATTGAAACATTTTGTTATAACTTATACCCTTATACCATTTTGTTATACCGAACGCTTGGGTAAAAGGGGCAGTACAGTTTTCCTTTTCTTTTGAATGCACTTAATGTGACCTGCACCAATTTTCGATAGTGCTGTTCCTTCTGAAGCGATGTTGGTGGTCCAGTTCTAAAGTCTTTAAACACAAGGATGTTCATATGGAAAAAACTAGAATAGATTGGGTTGAATTGACAGCAGCCTTAATAGCAATAGCTTATTTGGGTTCTATAACGTCGCGTTTTAACACCGAATTTACCTATTTCGCCATACATGTAATTACAACTCCCGTTTGGCGTGTATTTTATTCAAGTATCTTTCGTTTTGTCAATCAACTTTGAGTACCTAAGAATTCTTCATTCCCAGCCGGACAATGATAATATGATCTCTTCTTCTTTCTCGTCGTTGGAGCTGCTGCGAAGTCCTTGTATGGTATTCCCAGTCACCGGACGTGTCCACTCAGAGGTCCGTACCCTATTATAATTCCTAGGAGGTTCCTAACATGGAATCTTTTTAGGTTTAACAAAAACATATGTTCGCCCATTAATTTCTGCCATTACTTATATACAAATGAGAGGTGTGATATAATTTCAGATGACAGTCAATGTATTCGAAAAAATTAAGAAAATCGCCCAAACCATACCTACCAAATAAAAACTGCTAAATGTAAAAGATGGACTTATAAATTAGGGGTTTAAAATAAAAAGTGTTACCAAAACAAGAAATAATATTTCGCAGCCTATTTTTAGTGTGGGGTGGTAGACAGCAGACATCAAATTAAACGTATCCCATTTACAATATTCCGCACCTATATCAGCTTAAATTCGCTATCGAGAAAGCACAGCAGAACCCATTCCAAAGTCGGGGAACACAGAGTTTTATTGTAAGCTTACCGCCGTATCCGTCGTGCATTGCGACATTCACGGAGCAAATAAATATTATAAACCCATGTTGATACATCTTCGAATATATGCATGCAGTAATTTCATTGGTAATCACAATCATTTATCAAATTGCATATGATCCAGAAAATGATCAAGGTCCCTATTCAGACTGGTAATTTAACTTTAGTCAATTTTCATCCAATGGCTCCCACCCGTGTTGATAATAGTTGCGTACAAGCATTCCAGCCTACCCAGCTACATAGGTGCCATATATAGATGCTTTTAAGAGTAACGCTATTATAGCTCAAAAATCAATACCACCAAGATTCCAAACTCGTGAATCAATTATTTTAATTTAAGTCATATTGACAACAATTAACAACTTAGTACAGTCTATCAACAGCTTTATGACTAATAATAACAACAGTTTAATGCTTCTGCAATGCGAACTGATATATTTTGCTAGTATCTGCGAGTTATTTGAAGCCAAGAATTGTTTTTAAATATTTCAGTTAAGAGTTATATGATTGCAAGAAACTACAAGGTAAAGCAAGTGGAGATTCAGCTATTCTTACAAAATTAATACTTAAAAAGTATGTATAGCGTGATCATTCTAAGTGTGATCTTCAAGCAACTATATGCATTACCAGCTTTTATCAAAATTGTATATCTTCGGTTTACTCACTTTAAAAATTTTCTTTTGCAGAGGATCAATGTCGAAGCTTTCATAGATCTCAATGTCCACGTTTTCTGGCAATAAGATATTACAATGACAAACATTTCTTCTGGAGCTCGCGGCTTGTTACACTTAAAAGTCAAGAGGTATATCCAGCCATATCCAGTGGTACACGAACTTACTACCATACCAAATATTCTAGAGGCTGGATTGAAGTTGAAGCTTCACTATACTTCTCCTCGGATCAGTTACGATCTCGAGACCTGTCACTATTACAGCACTAACAGCAAGAATGAATAAATATTTCACTTGGTTAAGATTATACAGAAAATGTATGACCTAGAACTCCGGCTTGGCTGGCATCAGCACAATTCTCTACAGCATAAAATCAGATTTAAGGTTTTTCCCGTCTTACAAAAACGGATACCACTCCTGAGTCAAACTATTTATTATGGAGTACAGCTAGAAATCATAAAAGGTCTGTAATATTTAAGCCTCCTTGATTGATAGTCGATTGGGCAAAATATTATTCAGTTTATTAACTGTTTCCAGAACCATCTTCAACCTAAATTTGTGGAATGATGCAACTGGCCTGTTACCAGTGGATACATACATATAACATGGTTCGCTAAGATTCGTGTTGCGAGCGTTTCAGAGAAATATTACTGAACTCTGTCCAAAGAAATATCAAGAAATTTGTAAAATCAGCAGTATGATATTTATAGTCATGTCCCGTAGAGCCAAGAGAATTCTTTAAATTTTCAACGCAATTTTACAAATTGATTATTACCCTGAAAGACCTTAGTTGCTTTAGTTAAAATTATAAGCCTACAAAAGCGGAAACTCTTACAGATCCATAAATTTATTACAATACAATTGAAAAACTGCTGAATTTAAAACTAATGGCTATTTTATATATGAATAAACATACGTATCTCAGACTATCAATTTGGATCCAAATGGAATGTAGCATTTTTGGTCATAAAGAAAGTATTTAAGAAAGGAAGAACGGCTCCTCACTTTTCATTGAATTTCGTCAAGCACTTGACAGAGTTTAGCGCGAAAACTTGATAGCAGTAGCAGGAACTAAATTCTTCCTTTTAATATAACTCTTTTGTGAGTTTCTCAGCCGATTACTGCCGGTATGCCACACAGAAGTACGTTGGGAGCCAACTTATTTATAATACAGTGAACGTCCAGTAGTACGAACGCTCTTTATTACGGATTTCCAACAATACGAATGGCAAAATTTTTGCATTGACTACTCTATAGTACGAATAGATGGGCATTTTTTCTATTCGATAGTACGAATGGTGGTTTGTTATAAGAATTTTTGTTTTATTTACGTATATATGAATGAAATTTTTATTATGTTTTTACTTCATTCTTTGGCGGTCATCCACGTTTAGCGAAGTTATTGTAAAGTTTTTTTTTATTTTTAAAAGTGTTTTGTGTTTTTAACTGTCAAAATGTTGCAACTAAAACGATGTAAAAAAAAGACAATTTCTTTGCAAGATAAATTAAAAATTATAGCAGACCACGAAAATGAAACATCGTTTTTTAAAATTTCAAATAAATATGGATTATCCAAATCCACTTTAAGTACACAGTAAAAAGTCTGGGTTTCATTTTAAAACTCAGCGGTGTTCATTATATACTATTTTGGAATTAAATTCAAAATTAATTCCAAAATAGTTTATAAGTGAAACCTAAAAAGAATTGTGCGAATGTTTTAATAACTACATGGAATAAAAATAATACCAAAATTTGAATTTTGTTTTTTAATTGAAAAAAATATATTCCTTGCCGAATAGATTTAATACCGAAATAGGCATTGAAAATATTTCTCTCTTTATTTTATTCCTTTAAGTTTTACTATAATGCCAAAAAAGAATAAAAATTCTCTCTTTTAACAATATTATTCTTTTGAGTTTACAAATAACACCTAAAAAGAATTAAAACCCTCTCTGTTTCAACCATTAATACCGTTAATGGTATTAAATTAATGCTTTTTATACCACGTGGTTTAAAAGTGTGGAAAAGCCAATTCATTCAAAGAAAATTTGCGTTGCAGTATGTATCTAAAAATTAAAAGCGGTGAAAAATTTTTTATTATAAAAATCTGTGATCCGGGAAGTGACTATTAGTGAAGAAAACCTACAATTTTTTCAAAATTGTTTAGTTGCTGAACAACTACCTACTATAAAAGAAAAGTTGCAAAAAAAAAAAAATCTTATATAATTAACTGTCCTTTCGTTTTTGATAGATTTTGTTCGATTTTGAGCTTCGCTATGGTGAAATAAATGCAAAGCAATTATTAAATAATTGGGATAAATATAAAAATTGTGTTGGTGAAATAGCGAATAAAGCAGGCGTACAAAATTTGGAATGTTTATCTGACTGGTCGGCTGACGTTTTACCATTTTTAACTCTTTTAAAGTTACTTCCATCAACAGCGGTTGGACGAGATACAAAAAGAGTTAAGATTCATCAATCTGTGGACAGCTTTATAACTTTTGAAGAAGTAATTTTGAAAAAAAAACATCGCTATTGGTTTTAATCTAATCGGTTTTATTTTTTTATAGCTACACACTCCGATAGAAGAGTATAAATTTGGATCTCAGCAGCCAACAATTATTGCAGTTGGTGAAAAAAAATGTTGCATATCCCAATACTTTATATGTTTGGATGGAAAATGCATCAACTTACCTCTTGATTTTAACTTCATTCAGGTATTCGATATGTACATTAATGTGATGTTTTTGTAACACAGGCTATTTCACTTGCCTGCCTGTTTGCATGGAAAACACAAACAAAAACACTCAATTTTGTTTGTGTTTCCCATATAAACAGGCAGGCAAGTAAAAAAGCCTGTGCATGGAAAACACAAACAAAAACACTCAATTTGAAATAACATACGAAGAGATTCTAAAGTTTCTAGTCCCATTTGGGATTTTTCGGAAGACCAAATATTGTTAGATAAAGAAAAAACTCTTTCTGTTGGAGAGTTAGACGCTGGCAATGCAAATGAAAAATCTACCAATTTCAGGATGTTTTTATAAATAATAAAGAATATTTTTCGTTTCGAAAAATTTGAAAATTTCAACCCACTTTTTATCGGGATTTAATGGATATTGTTTCCATATTTCTATTTGTTCAGCATTTAATTTTTACATAAGTGAAATCATCAAAAATTTCGTTATTATTTATATTTAAATCATATCTCTTTCTGTTACATTTATTAACGACTTTTGAACTGAAGACCAAAATGGAATTGCATCTAACAATATCCAAGCGAATCACTCAATTTCTTTAAAAGATTCATTGCATTGGTTCCGGTAACTAATACACGTTCTGTTCTGTTATTTTTAGCATTTTCCTTAAACAATTTTGTACGTTCAGTGGTAAAAATACTTCATTGTGACGTTCTATTAACTTTCATTTAAATTCTATTAATGTTATAGCCGCTTCAGGGATTGAAATACGTTGACTATCTAAACGCAGTATATATTTATGGAAGACACTGCCTTGGCTGTATAAGTAATAACCAAGACATAGAAAAGGATCATTAAAAAATTACACAATATTGTTGGGAATTTTTCTTGTTTAAGAAAGTACTCTATCGTTTTTACCGAATTAGTGAAAAAAGTGGACAAAAGCGGACATTTTGGAACATAAATACTTTTTAGAAGTTACGTGTGGTAAAATGGTGGACAAATAGCGGACGCAAAAAAAATAGCGGACAAGAGGTTAAAATAGCGGACTGTCCACTATAATAGTGGACGGATGGTCACCGTAGTTATGTATACAATTTACACCTACTGCAGAATACTATTCATTCCGTATGGTATGAATACAATTCTTATTTATATACAAAATAACACTTTAAAGGGTATACAAATTATACGATATGGTGTAACATCAATTCTTTCAATATATTATTTATATATTACGATAGTTTAATTTGAATACCGAAGGAGAATGAAATGTAATCCATTTTATGGTGTTTTCTTTTCTACAAAGAAAATGTCACCCTCTTACAAGGTGCATTAAAAAAATTTTTGACCAACCCTGTTGTAATGTCATTTTTTATTTGAGAAGAACATAACACAAATATTAAAAAAGGGTATGCCCTGTGTTTACCACTTATTAAGAAAATGAATGAGAAAATGCCAATTTGTTCAAAGGTGTTGCCAGATCGCTAATTTTTCGACTTCATTTTTTGCACACTTTTTTTAAAACAAAAAAAGAAATATTTTAACACTGTTCTAACATTGAATGCAATTTTTTATATTGCTGACCATGTAGCTTTAATAATGTAATATTTCCTTAAGATTACTCCACAAAACAATGAAAAAATTAACTTCAAATTGGATAACAATACCAGGCGACTTTTTTTAAATTTCATCTGGTAGCCCTATAAATAAACAAAAGTCATCTGCTTTACAGGGCATTATCAGCACTCTCGATTTATACAGGGCATAAAATGCAATGCCCTCCACCATTGGCAAGTGCGAATTATTTAGAATAAAACAAACCACCCTTTTAGAGGGCGAAACATTTTTAAGAAACAAACGCAAAATTGCATTTAGCGTTAATAAAATGCACATTTTTTGGTAGAAAAGAAAACACCATTAGTGTTATCTTAATGCTCTGAAAAACTGAGTACAAATCAATTCTCTCTCTATATCTCTCATTTAGTCCCTTTAAATTCATGCAATACTGGTGTAAATTTAATTCATTTTTGGGTTTGTTATATCAAAGAAAATAAAGTATAAAGAATGTGCATTTTAACATATTTTGGAATATTTTTCAAAAATATTTCATGACGCGGGGGTAAAGATAGGAGGGAAGGAAACAGAAACGAAGAGCGTAACAATGCGTTGCATGCAACAAAGAATACAAGATAGCGCATTCACGTTGTCAAAATTTTATTGTTCTGCGCATCTACGTCACAGTAGCAAATAAACAAAAACACAATCACACGAACACATGTCTTTAATATGGAGATATTTTGCTTACATTTATATTTTAATGAAAATGTTGTTATTTTTGTATTATATCTAATACAAAATTGTTTATTATTTATTATTAAACCCTTTTTACTAAATTTGTTAGATTTTTTAACAACTTTACTTTAATATATTTGCATTTATATAATTTTTAAGCAATTTGTTAACAACATTGATTTAAGTTCCAATATTTATAATGAAACACAAACTCAAATGTTAATGTGTATATTTATTTTATAAAATACTATTTTTTAGATATTTCTTTAAAATATTTTAACAATTTTGTTCTTCATTTTTAATTACCAGTAAGAGATTTGCCAGATGCTTCAACGTCAGGGGTATCGCCTACCTCAACATTTGCTGCGTCTGATAATACTCCATTATTGCGCTCAAGTAAATATGATCTTAAACGATATTTAAACTCCTGCTGATCAGGATGGTCACGCAGACTACCTTTAGCGCGGATAACTCCGAAAAAGTTTTCTAATACGTCTTGATTAAGATGATATGTAAGAACATATTTGAGACTCCTTTAAATCAGCATATTGACCTTTAAAAGCGTTATTTGATTGTAAAATACCTGTAAATATATACGTTTTATGATAATCTGTTACCTATATTCTAAAACCTTTACCTTTTTGGAATGGCAACAAACTTCGTCTTCGTATAGCCCTCATGTTCATCATTAATGCCGACATTTCATCAAGAATTTTATATAAATATATATTGACAATTAAAAATAAATATATTATTCATTCTTAATTACTTACCCATTTCATATTGAAAATTATTGGCAAAATCTTCTGTTTTAAAATGGTCCATACAAACAAAAGAAGTGTCTGGATTGATCTTTCTCCGGCCGCAGAAACTAATCCACTTCTTTCGAAGCGTTAAATTTTTTGGAAAACGGAAAAAACTGCATTCAGAATCTTTTCCGTCATTGCTTTTATTGCAATTTGGAACAGCGCACTTCATTTTTTATTAATTTTTGATTTAAATTTTAAATGCTTGAAATACACAAAATGTCTCTACACAACAAAATTTTCAGCTACAGTGACGTCACACGAAAACAGCTGATCAACGAACAAAACTAACGGACATGCGCAATGCATTATCTATATTTCTTTGTTTCATGAATGCGTTGCTCCCATTCTTTGCTCTCATCGCGATGAGATCAAAGACTATAAATATATGAAGATGTTGCACTGCCATACATTGTACTGCCAGTGCCAAATTTGTCGATGGCAGTACGGTTACTGCCACTAATTGTACTCAGAGAACTTATTATACTCAGAGAACGTATTATACTCAGAGAACGTATTGTTCTCTTCTCTAAGCAATTTATTCTCATATGCGTGTATACGTGCGTGCTTGTACATTGCCAAATAAATTAATAAACAAACTGAAAGATTTTTTGTTTTCACAAAATGTATGTGCAAATAGCCTTTGGAAAAGAAATATTACCGTTTGTTTTATTGTAGGGTAAGCATATGTGTTTTATTGTTGTGGAAATGAAACTATAATATAGTTACTATATATATATACGATATAGTTACTATATCGATTCGCACCGAAATAAAAAATCCACATTTTTTGTTGACATTTGAAACTGAAAAATAGTTTTATAAAAAGTGTGAATTTAAAAATTGTAGTGCATGCTCAAACAAAACGTTTAATAAATATAATATAATTAAAATCATAAATCATATTTTTAGAAGATATTGATAGGACTGGAAATATATCAGAAAGTACCCATACCCCTGATATTGATGTCGCAGATATGTACGATGAAAATAAAGAATATTTTAATGAAGGCACCGATTGTTTTACGTCCAACAATGTGCCAATTGAATTAACATCAAGTCGATATTTTGTTGGTTACATAGCTCAACGAATATCTTGCGTTAAATGTCGTGTGGATATAATCAAACCAGCGCAAATTTTGTCATATCCTTCAGAAATCTTCGTTCATGCAAAAAATTATATAAAAGATTTCGACTTTGGAAGTTTGTGCGCTCCATCTGATTTATTTTGTGAAGTTTGCAAAATTCATATAAGTCTTAGAAAAAATTTTTTTAGAAAATAAATCTATAAAAAACAAAAAAACATTTGTAGTTGGCCAAAAAATGCACAAAAAATACAATTTATTCCTTGGTTTGATGAAAATAACGAATGTTATAAACACAGAATGGAGATGTTTAATTTACTAATTGTTATTTTACTACGGAAGCATTCCACATGGGAAACATACAAATTCAAATTATCCAGTATGGAAAAAGTTAAAATTTTGAACCATTAAAATGATAAATAAATTTAATAAATACTAAACAAAAAAAGCATTCGTTTTATTACAACTTCATTCTATACAAAAATAGACACATATGGTAAATACATACATACATAATTGAATAGTAATATATAATTCGGTGCGAATCGATATAATTTCATTTCTACAACAATAAAACACATATTCTTACCCTACAATAAAACAAACGGTAATATTTGTTTTCCACAGGCTATTTGCACATACATTTTGTGAAAACAAAAAATCTTTCAGTTTGTTTATTATTTTATTTGGCAATGTATGTATACATACATGCACACACGTATCCACGCATATGAGAATAAATTGCTTTGAAAAGAGAGCAATACGTTCTCTAAGTATAATAACCCAGTGGTAAAAATACCCATTATGTACTCGCTTATCTAAGCGATATTTCGTGGCTGTCACTGGTGATGCTTTCAATTAGTTTCCCACTTAGATTTAACCAAAGAAAATAAAGTATAAAGAATGTGCATCTTAACATATTTTGGAATATTTTTCAAAAATATTTCATGACGCGGGGGGAAAAAGATAGGAGGGAAGTAAACAGAAACGAAGAGCGTAACAATGCGTTGCTCTCATTCTTTGCTCTCATCGCGATGAGATCAAAGACTATAAATATATGAAGAATTTGTCGATGGCAGTACGGCTACTGCCACTTATTGTACTCAGAGAATTTATTATACTCAGAGAACGTATTGTTCTCTTCTCTAATTTATTCTCATATGCGTGTATACGTGTGTGCTTGTACATTGCCAAATAAAATAATAAACAAACTGAAAGATGTCTTGTTTTCACAAAATGTATGTGCAAATAGCCTGTGGAAAAGAAATATTACCGTTTGTTTTATTGTAGGGTAAGAATATGTGTTTTATTGTTGTAGAAATGAAACTATATCGATTCGCACCGAAATAAAAAATCAATATTTTGTGTTGACATTTGAAACTGAAAAATTGTTTTATAAAAAGTGTGAATTTAAAAATTGTAGTGCATGATCAAACAAAACGTTTAATAAATATAATATATAATTAAAATCATAAATCATATTTTTAGAAGATATTGATAGGATTGGAAATATATCAGAAAGTACCCATACCCCTGATATAGATGTCGCAGATATATGTATACGATGAAAATAAAGAATATTTTAATGAAGGCACCGATTGTTTTACGTCCAACAATGTGCCAATTGAATTAACATCAAGTCGATATTTTGTTGGTTACATAGCTCAACGAATATCATGCGTTAAATGTCGTGTGGATATAATAAACCAGCGCAAATTTTGTCATATCCTTCAGAAATGTTCGTTCATGCAAATCCATTGCTCCATCTGATTTATTTTTTGAAGTTTGCAAAATTCATATAAGTCTTCGAAAAAATTTTTTTAGAAAATAAATCTATAAAAAACATAAAAACATTTGTAGTTGGCCAATGCGTAAGTTGCACAAAAAATACAATTTATTCCTTTTGGTTTGATGAAAATAACGAATGTTATAAACACAGAATGGAGATGCTTAATTTACTAATTGTTGTTTTTCTACGGAAGCATTCCACATGGGAAACATACAAATTCAAATTATCCAGTATGGAAAAAGTTAAAATTTTGAACCATTAAAATGATAAATAAATTTAATAAATACTAAACAAAAAAAGCATTCGTTTTATTACAACTTCATTCTATACAAAAATAGACACATATGGTAAATATGTACATACATAATTGAATAGTCTAAAAAATAACATTATAATTCGGTGCGAATCGATATAATTTCATTTCTACAACAATAAAACACATATTCTTACCCTACAATAAAACAAACAGTAATATTTTTTCCACAGGCTATTTTCACATATATTTTGTGAAAACAAAAATTCTTTCAGTTTGTTTATTATTTTATTTGGCAATGTATGTATACACACACGCATATGAGAATAAATTGCTTAGAGAAAAAAACAATACGTTCTCTAAGTATAATAAGTTCTCTGAGTACAATAAGTGTACTGAGTCTTTTTTGTTTTCTTTCTCTCAGTTAACATGAGAGTGAGAACGACAATTTAGCTTTCCCTGTTACCTACTCCCTCATCATAAAGAAGCACAACATTTTGTCAATTTTAAATACACTGTGTGCAACATCTTTACATATTTATAGTCGTTGGTCAAACAATAAAAACGATCATACATACATAATCGTACATACACATATACATACGTACGATGAGAGCAACACATTTGGAAACTCTCTCTCCTACCCAAAAATTCGCAACATCAGTTTTATGTGTTATCATCTGCATTTCCATAAGAAAATGACTATATATGTATGTACATATATAGTATCATTATACAGTATATAATAGTATTATTATTTGTATATATGCCGAAGTCGCCGTAGTCTAGTAGGTTGTAATGACCAATTATGTATGTATGTATATATGCCGAAACTAGATTTATGTTAGCTACTCGTGCTTCTTTACGAAATTTCAAAGATAGATAGCGGTCTAGTCGGGCGCATGTTTTGCGTTGTAACGCGAATGTTGCGTTAACGCATTTTTATCGACTTAATTTTATTGTCAAGGACATTAACAATTTCTCAAGCCTGAAAATGCATTTTTGAAATATCCGAGACGAACAAGCAAAAGCAAAGGAAAGGTAGAATCGTGTGAACGGTTGCTCACTGTAATGTCGCAAGTGTGTACAGTGGACGTTGGCTAGTACGGATTATATATTGTCAGGCCCTTTCGTAGTACCGAAAAATTCGTATTATTGAACAACGCATTTTTATGTTCCAATTCAAATAATTTACATAAAATATTTAGATTTTATTAATATATATATATTTTTTTTATAAAAAAATACATAACGAAACAAGATATAATTAATTTGTATTATTTTGAATCCATTTTTTATACACAGTAAAAAGTTTTTGGGTAATTTTTACACCAGGCTGGTGTTTATATATAACAAACCCAAAAATGAATTAAATTTACACCAGTATAGCATGAATTTAAAGAGACTAAATGAGAGATATAGAGAGAGAATTGATTTGTACTCATTTTTTCAGAGCATTAAAATAACACTAAAATGGATTACATTTCATTCTCCTTCGGTATTCAAATTAAACTATCGTAATATATTGTTACGTTTTTACCTTTTAAAAACGTTAAAAATATGAGTTCGTAGGTTGCAAATAAAATAAATCTGTGTTTATTTTTTAATTAATTCTTTATTTTCTGCACAACCTTCGTGCCACTGTTCGAACTTATTCTACGCATACAATGATAATTTCCACAATATGTGCTCGTTCGTGATATTTCTCTGCTTATAACCTTTTTTATAAGCAACAACAACACTTGTTAGTTATTCTTCAAGGCACATCTAATAGGTAACTTTAAGTGTACAACAATGCAAAAACAACAGGCATTTTGTTTTTGTTAAAGAGTACGCGGTATGTCAAAAAAATTAACCCTCAAACCTCTATAGGAAATTAATAAAAGCAATTAAAAAAACTAAATACATTTTATATATTGAAATTTCTTTTGATTTTTATGTCATGCTTAATTACGCAATATTGGGGCACCTATAAATTAAAAAAAAATTATTCCATGCAGTCAATAACATTTCCACTTTATCTAAAGAACATGTTTTTATATGGCCATCGATAAAAATGGCAGATGCTAACGTTATTTGTTATTGGTCATAGTTTTGGCACTTAGTTGGAGAGACCGAAATCTTTATTTGGGTAATTCATCAGCCTCGTCTAAATAAATATAAATATAGTAAATCTAGGTTGTAGTTTAAAAGATATATGGATTTAGTGTTAAAGGCTTAAATATTATTAATCATCTTGCAAAAATTTTAATAATATTGGCTTTGAAATAGTAATCCTGAAGAATTTCTAGAGTGCGTATCGTTAAGGATACATCCGGTACATATGAGGGTTTATAAATGCGAAAATGATTATCGAAACAAAACAAACAAAAAAACAACAAAATTTTGACATTTAAAAACGCGTCAGCTGTTGACATAAGTTTACCTGTTGGATATGCCTTGTTATTCTTCTTTGCTCACAACCTTTTTTGTAAGCACCACACTAACAACTGTTTTCTTCACGCAACTTGTCTGCACACAAGTCTGACTGGATTATAACTCGATCTCGTATCTTCACACACCACTGGTTGAATTCTCACTCAATTCAACGCGACGTCGTCACACGACTAACTTCACTCGAACTTCGAGAATAACGTGTCTTCATACACGGCTGACTGAATTCTAACTGAATCATCATTGCTCGCTTTATCTTGCCTTTTTTATCACTCGATCAACAGTGCGATGAATGCCCTTGAAGGATGATGACGACCTTCAAATTCAATGTTGAATATATAAAAAGACTTAATGTACATATCGAATACCTGAATGAAGTTAAAATCAAGAGGTAAGTTGATGCATTTTCCATCCAAACATATAAAGTATTGGGATATGCAACATTTTTTTTCAACAACTGCAATAATTGTTGGCTGCTGAGATCCAAATTTATACTCTTCTATCGGAGTGTGTAGCGATAAAAAAATAAAACCGATTAGATTAAAACCAATAGCGATGTTTTTTTTTTCAAAATTACTTCTTCAAAAGTTATAAAGCTGTCCACAGATAGATGAATCTTAACTCTTTTTGTATCTCGTCCAACCGCTGTTGATGGAAGTAACTTTAAAAGAGTTAAAAATGGTAAAACGTCAGCCGACCAGTCAAATAAACATTCCAAATTTTGTACGCCTGCTTCATTCGCTATTTCACCAATACAATTTTTATATTTATCCCAATTATTTAATAATTGATTTGCATTTATTTCACCATAGCGAAGCTCAAAATCTATCAAAAACGAAAATTGGAAAGGTCTGCAGAACATTTACTTTTGTAGAACAATATTTGATGCGTGCCTTCAATGTTTGTTGCAACTTTTCTTTTATAGTAGGTAGTTGTTCAGCAACTAAACAATTGTAAAAAAATTGTAGGTTTTCTTCACTAATAGTCACTTCCCGGATCACAGATTTTTATAATAAAAAATTTTTCACCGCTTTTAATTTTTAGATACGTACTGCAACGCAAATTTTCTTTGAATGAATTGGCTCTTCCACACTTTTAAACCACGTGGTATAAAAAGCATTAATTTAATACCATTAACGGTATTAATTGTTGAAACAGAGAGTGTTTTAATTCTTTTTAGGTGTTATTTGTAAGCTCAAAAGAATAATATTGTTAAAAGAGAGAATTTTTATTCTTTTTTGGCATTATAGTAAAACTTAAAGGAATAAAATAAAGAGAGAAATATTTTCAATGCCTACTTCGGTATTAAATCTATTCGGCAAGGAATATATTTTTTTCAATTAAAAAACAAAATTCAAATTTTGGTATTATTTTTATTCCATGTAGTTATTAAAAAATTCGCACAATTCTTTTTAGGTTTCACTTATAAACTATTTTGGAATTAATTTTGAATTTAATTCCAAAATAGTATATAATGAACACCGCTGAGTTTTAAAATGAAACCCAGACTTTTTACTGTGCAATTAGTTTTTAAAGGGATAAAATAAACATACATCATCCGCAAACACAAATATTTTTCAATATAAATTAAGATTCTTAATTTCATTTATATATATTGAAAATTAAAGTGTGCTTAGTTCAATTCCCTGAGGCGCTTCGTAATTTACACACCCAATGAAGCCTTTTTTTTCATTAAACTTAATATACTGCTTGCCATTGCTTCATATACAGGCATGTCACAGATTCCGATCGGAATGGTTTTGATTCCGTATATGCAATTCCGATCGATTTTGTTTTAGATTCTTCAGATTCCGAACGATTTTGTTCATTCCGAAAAATTATAAAATTGCTACTTTTCAAATAAAGTACGGCAACGTAGTGCATGACAAAAGAAAAAAAAACATAATTGGTGAATAAAAAGCAGAACCAAAACAAAAGAAGAAAAAGACGCTGATACAAAAATTTTAATTGAAATAAAAAAAAAAATTAAAAATTTTATATGAAAAATGCCCCTTTACCCCTTAAAAAAATATAAGTTAATAATACAAAAAAATTTCAATAAATCTGTAATCACATTTTTATAAAACTGATTTAAATGCAACGTAAAAATATTTTTGTAATTTCTTTTGTCCATCGTTTGTGTTGCCACCGCTTAAATTTGTTCTATTTAATAAATTTTTGTTCTCAAAAATAAGTGGTTTGCTCAAAAAATAACGTGGCAATACTTCGATGAAAAAATATATCACTTTGTTTTGTTTTTCTCAGCAAGTTTACAAAAATTAATTTCTTAAGCATAAATATTAAGTAAATACTTAGAAAACCTATGTAATAATAAAACATGCCATTTTGTCTTTCAGTTTGACTAAGTTTTATTAATATTTTTTTAAATAAATCATCAAAAATATCAAAACCACTTTGAAAATTTGAAGTGGTTTCATTCCGAAGAAATTTTTAGTTTTTCATTTTTTAAAGACTCGACTTTCGAAATTGAAACCACTTTCGATCGGAATTGCGTTCTGTGACATGGCTGATAATGACAATTTATTAAGTATTTACATTCCTGAAGTCGAATTAAAAATTAGATATTTAAATTTTTCACTAATTTTATTTGTAGGCAAAAGTAACGCAACTGGACGATACTTATCGACTATGTGAGTATTAATAACTTTCGGTATCTGAACAATCTTGTGAGTTTTAACTACTGCAGGGCAAACGGAGGGTCTCCTGAAAAGTGTCAGATAATATTGGGGAAATTCGTTCTACACAATTATTAACAAATTTAGGCGAAATATTATTATAGCCTGATAGCTAATTATAGGACTCGTAATCTAAAAATTTGTACAGCCGAAATTAAATCGTATGTGATCGGGATCTAAATAAATTCATTGAATATATATTCGCAACTAGTCACGTAATTAGCATCCGGACTTTTTTTTCCTTATATTACCTATAACTTCCAAAATATCATGTACGCTAATATTTTGAAGATGAAAGCCGAAAGGTTCCCTGTGTATCGTCTGATGTCCTCCTGTAGATTCTCCACAGATTATAAAAAATAGTCATTAACAAATTTAGCTTTATTTCGATTAGAATCTACCCTCGCGGTTTAAAAATCATTAAAATTTAACTTATTAGGATTTTGAGCATTGCAGAAAAATAGTCCTATATTTTCTACTTTAGCCATTTTACTTAAGCATTTCAAAATAGTTTCGTAACCCGTTCTGTTTAAACTTTTTCGCTTTTTGGGCGGTATTCCTTGTTTAAATAATATTAGTTTCTTTAGATCTGTGCTTACCATGACATTATTTATAAGTAGAGACTAGCCATGAATGTTTAACTGCAGAGTCTATACATGATTCGTATAAAGATAATAGACGTACATATATTTTTTGCATATTGGATCTCGTCAATTTCAACGTTAAATTCTAAAGCTACGGTCAGACTGAGTAAATATTTGAAGTAAAACATTATTTTTTTCTTTGCTCTAGTGTGACCATAACATATTTTAGGGGTGCAAACAAGATTTCGAGAAAACAAATTTGTTTGCTTGCAAACAAAAATGTCTCTAATGTGACCATAGTGTGACCACCCGTGTCAAATATTTTCTCCTTTTTTGGAGCAAATAAATATTTGATCTTGCAAAAATTTTGTAAGAGCAAACAGTGGCAAATAACAGCTGTTGCCAGCAGTGTTGTCCACTTTTAATAATAAATTATAAATTTTTTTCATAAAATCACCAAAACGGAAAACTTTTAATAATAAACTTTATAAGAGAAGTAGATTTAAAAAAAAATTAGTGTAAAGACCTTTCGACAGGTTTATTTCAAGTATTGATCCATTAGTTCATTATGAACCAGGAACAAAAAAATATTATTGTTTATCATACATACATACATAATTGGTCATTACAACCTTTCAGTCAGGATTACGACCTAGCTTCTGACACCACTTATGTTGTGTGCGTTAATTTTATACATGAGTGCCGGGACCTACAGCTTAAAGTCGACTCCGAACGACAGATTTTTGAGAAGCTTTTCATGGTAATTTGATTAACTCTCAGAGTTTTTGCGAGAAATCTGCTGAGAGGAAGTCGCCGAAGAAATATTTAATATTTTCGTTTTGATGTCTGACCTGCGGTTTGAACTCGGGCCTTCAGTCTAATAAGCCAACACACTACCTAACAGACTACGGCGACTTCATTATTTTCTATCACATTTTTAAAATAGAAGTTTGTACCAAATGAAAGATCATACATGTAATTTGCTACAGAAAGTTATATGGAATAAAAAATTTGTTAATCTACTGATTTAAAAGAATATTGTAAAAAAATTCAGGTAAAGATCATAATTTTTGTTTAATAGATGAATGGGTTCAAATTTTTAATGCGTCAATCGAAAGCTCTTTGGAAGAACTTTTCTTTGATGAAAAGTCTGGGATGATTATATTTCAAAGTTTTTTTAAAGCAACAATTTAATATCTGAACCTTAGAGACCAATATTTCCAAAACCGACGGCACAAAATTTTTATGTATATTTACAATATGGTATTAAGTTTTATATTTTATCGTTTAAACGCAATTCAGTTGTCAACACTGATGTAGTAAAGAAAACAATTAAACAGCTGTCTTTTTTCCTTTCTGGTTTTGGCTTATTCTAAAATTAACAAAGAAGCTGCTCCGCAACTTAACACAAATAATGTTTCTAATCTTCCATTTGGAATTTTTATTTATTTATTTATGTTATATTTTTTCCCCTTTATTTCTGTTGTTCTGATTGAACAAATTTGTTTATTTTCGTTTTGAGAAGTTTTGTTTCGTTTTTTAATCATATGTACCTTTTCGTTTGTTTCTCTTTTTCTGATGAAACAAATGTTGTTTATGAGAAAACAAAAATATTTATTTCGGTCTGACCGCAGGGAAAACATGTTTGCTCCAAACTGTATTTGATGCTGTTTCATTGTTATTTGGGAAAATAAAATTTGTCAAATATTTACCGTCAATGTGACCAGCAAACAAACTACAGAAAAATTTAATGCAAATACGAGTCAACATATTTGAAGCAAATATATTTTCAGTGTGACCGCAGCTTAAGTGATTTAATCATTTTAAAAAACAATAAACAATCTAATAATACATATAAAGCTAATATTGAAGTTTGTGGAAATTGTGAAGTATGAGTGGAAAAGGTCGCAGAAGTGTTAATAATAAAAATATAATTTCTTGCGGGCAAATAAAAGAAAAAGACAACTTTTTTGACTGTGATAATTGTCACAAAATATTACACTCTCAGTTCTCTCGCTTAAATAGAAGAGGGTTTGAGTTTTTTTTTTAAATAATCAAGATGAGACTTTTACTTGTCATTTTTGTGAAAATGCAGATAATGAAGGAATAAAAACTGAACTGCAAGTAATCAAAACAAAATTGGATAAGCTTGACCAATTGACCAACATTCAAGAAACAATACTATTCATGTCCCAGCAGTATGATGATATTTTAAAGGGTTTGGCCGATAAAAAGAAAAAGATTGAATGATGTTGAAAAGGAAAATCTTTCACTGAAAAAAGAGATTAAAGATTTAAAATCATCAGTAAAGTATTTAAACGATGCTCGAGTAAAAAATGATTGCATTGTGAGTGGGTTGAAAGTAGGTGACAATGCTACAGCTGTTGATTCGGTGTTGGAGTTGACAAAAAGTGTTGGTGTCAACATGGGACCTGAAAATATTAATGATGCTTATTTTCTTCGCAAGAAAATTGATAAAAAGAGTGTTGTTGTTAAATTTTCTAACAAACAATCAAAAGATAAACTCATGTCTGTCAAGCCCAAACTAAAAGAAAACAAAGATTCAAGTGCAGTCTTTGTAAATGATTTTCTCAGTAAAGAAACATTGGACCTTCTTAATTACGCTAGGGCCCTCAAGAGGTGGAAGAATATTTTATAAGAAGAGTGAAACATCCAGAGCGCAAGTAGCAAGATGTGAAGAGGACGTAGATAAATTACTTTTAAGTGCAACAACTTCTCAACCCTGGAAACGTAGATCCATGGGCAACAATAATGCTGTACAGCATGATGATGGCACTAATGATGATGATGATAAGGAATCATATGCTTCTCCTTCTTAATGATAAGTCAGCCTTAATATGATATGTTGTTCTTTTTTCTCTCAATTTTTTTTATGATTAATAATCAATATTTTAAAACTTTTTCTAAATATAATAATTACTTATACAATTTAAATAGTTCGTTTCTGAATATTATTTGCATAAACATTAGAAGAGTGTTTCATCAATTACTAAGTTTAATAAATTTATGTCGCTAATTGCAAGTCATTC
This sequence comes from Sarcophaga caerulescens, assembly GCA_927399465.1. Lineage (NCBI taxonomy): Eukaryota > Metazoa > Arthropoda > Insecta > Diptera > Sarcophagidae > Sarcophaga > Sarcophaga caerulescens. The sequence goes on along the minus strand of OV656872.1, from coordinate 88,588,020 downwards.
AAAATTACCGGATGTTATTGCGATTCAGGAGACTTGGTTAGATGAAAATTTAACGCAGCTTTTTTCTATATCTGGATACGCTGACATTCATTGTTCTAGGAGTGATGGATATGGTGGGACATCATTACATGTGAACAAAAATCTTCAAATTGTAGAACAATGCAAATGTTATAATTTTATTGATTTTATTTCAATTTCCTTACAAAACTTCCGAATTGACAACAAACTTTTGAAGATAATATCTGTATATCGTTCGCAAAAATGTATGATTGATCAGTTTTTAAATGAAATTGAAGAATTCACGGATGCTCATGCACAAAATCCTCTCATAACGGAATATTGATGCATTTCATAACCCGCAATATCCAGAATTGGAAAACTTATGCCTTAATTATGATTGTTACAGTTGTCATTCTTTTGTCACGAGACCCATCAGTGGAACCTGCATAGATCATGTATTCAGTAATATATATGGGAAAATATCAGTTGATTCAGTGGAGTGCTCTTTGACAGATCATAATATTACTTGCTGTAAGGTAGAAAATAACTTTGTTCCAAATAAATACATTGAAACTGATAAAACTCAATGCGACTACAATAAGATCAGCGCTTATTTGCAATGCAATTTACGAAAAATTGATGTAAATTCCAATTCATCAGACCTAGCCGAGAATATGATAAATTGCATAAATGTTGCTGTTATCAAATCAACAACCTGTAATAAAATCAAAACTAAACTTCGGTTTGAACTTTGTCCATGGATGACTAAAAATTTGATATTATATAAGCGTAAACTACTAACTAAGCGACGAAAGTCCAAAAACTGTAAGATCGATGACTTGCTGAAGAGGTTAAGTAAAATTATAAAGATTGAAAATAAATTAGCAAGGAATGATTACTATTACGACAGCCGGAATAGAGCGAAAGGAGATACGAAGAAGTGCTGGAAGTTTTTAAATAACATACTTGGTAGAGAGTCCAAAAATAATGTAAACCTCATGACGTCGACAGGTACGATTATTCTTGATGATCGGGTTAAGGCTAACGAATTAAACCACTATTTTGTAGAGTCAGTAAAAGACTTGAGGAAACATATACAAGTATATCCTAATGATAATTGTAATCAACTCAGAACACTACCCCGAAGTTCTAATCGATTTTCATTTAAAGCAGCCACTGTTGAAGATATGGAACTTATTATAAACAACTTGGATACCAAGAAGTCTACTGGCTATGATAGAATTTCACCTAAATTAGTAGTTAAATGTAAAGATGTTATTTTGCCAATACTACTTAACATTTTTAATAAAATTATCGTTTCAGGTAATTTCCCCGATTGTTTAAAGATCAGTAAGATTATACCCATTCCAAAAGTTTCAAATGCTTCTGCGGTAAACCACTTTCGTCCAGTTGCTCTCCTTTCGATTATTGACAAAATATTTGAAAAACTTATATACCAACAACTTGTTCTGTACATTGAAAATAATAATTACATTTACAAACAACAGTATGGATTTAAAAAATGTTGCGGAACAGATGAAGCTAGGATTGCCAGATTCCGATTCGCAAAAAGCTGGACAATGGGTTTTAAAAAGCTGGACAGAACAAAGAAAAGCTGGACATAAAAAAATACTGAGAAAATGTTAATTTTGGTTTTTTGTGAATAATTTTTATTAAAATACATATAATTTTTATTTAAGTATAACAAATGTACAATCAGTGTTGGCTAACATGATTTGACAAAGTTAACATGAAAATTATTGCCCAAGTTATTGCAGTGTACTAAAAAATTTCTATTTAGCTGGACAAATTAAATTTTAGCTGGACAAGCATCAAACAGCTGGACAATCCAGCCAGGCTGGCAACCCTAGATGAAGCAGTTGTGAATATAGTCCAGGGTTTATCAAAAATTTTTTGGTTATGTATTAGTGAGTAAGAGAGAGAAAATAAATTGAGAGAATTGATTTATTTACAGCCATAGAAAAGTGTTTGTAATATACGTTATTTTGATTTTCATTTTATCAACTTACATATGTAAAGCTTTGGCTTAATAATTTTAGATAAATAAAAATAAAATAAAAAAATCCATTTTTTATTAAAAGATCGTAAAGGTATCCATCTTTGGCTTAAAAATTAGACCATGTTTTTAGATAAATAAAAATAAAAAAAATAATAAACCATTTTTTATTAATAGAGAAAAAGCAAGCATTCCAAAGCATTTAAAAAAAATTATACTATGCGACAAAATATATAAGGCATTGAATATTATCAAAAGCATCTTTTAACATACAATATTTTTTGAGTGTCATTCTGAAAAAAATGGTAAAGCATCCGCCGCACATGTGTTCTTGTCGCAGTCTGATCGACAACTAAATCAAAAAACACAAGAATGCGTGTGAGTTCTCTCCGCACAATTGTGCTATGAAATGGTAATCGTTGATGTAGTCAATGATATATGTATGTAACGGATTAGATACTGGTTCTAATGGTGTAGCAGGCCTATTCTTGGATTTTAGTAAAGCTTTTGATATAGTTGATCATAATATTATGCTACAAAAACTGAAATACTATGGTGTGGATGAAAGAGGACTCAACATGTTTTAGAGTTATTTCAAAAATCGGAAGCAGTATGTGGAAATTAATCAAAGTAAAAGTGATATGACAAATGTTGAATGTGGTGTGCCTCAAGGTAGCTGCTTAGGTCTCCTACTGTTTAAAATTTATATAAATGATATTAGTAATTTGGATCTAACTAGACGTTTGTATATGTTTGCTGATGATGTGTGCCTCTTTTATCCGTACAAATATGACTTATCGTTGAAAGCAAATATGGAAAGGGATATATCTCTGATATTTGAGTTTGCTCGCCTAAACAAATTGGTACTAAATGCAGATAAAACTAAACCAGTGATATTTAGACCACATGCTGTTAATAATAATTTCAATATTTATGTTGATGGTAATATCATTTATGAGTCGGATTCTGTAAAGTATTTAGGTATAACGCTACAAGGTAATCTTGCATGGGATTTGCACATACGCGAATTGAAATCAAAAATAGCTCCAGCTATTGGTATACAGTACTTTTCGCTTATAGTCCACAACTATAGTTGCACAACTTTTGTGGACTATTAGCGTATTTGGACTATAACCGATTTTTTTATAAGCCACTGTGTGGATTATAAGTGAATTGTGATATAATCCACATTTTGGACTATATAAAAATTACATATTTTCTTCAATAAAAACAATTTTTTTTTAAAAAAACAAATAAAGTTTAATTCAAAACAAAAACCTTTAATATTAATTCAAATGCTTTAAAGACTTATAATAAACAACAAAAAAGGAAATACATAAGTATGTATGTATGTACGTACATATGTAATTAAAATGCTTCATAAGCTTAAAGTATGAGATCAATTTGACTAAATCGAACACTTGTTTTAATGACATAAATTCTATATGAATATAAATTGGGAAGTGTTCAACGTTTTTAAAAGAATTCTGTAATCTTTGATTGTTTTTTTTTTTAAAGCAGCTTTTACAATAAATGATTCTATATTTTCAAAAACCGAGTCTGGCTAAATTTCGTTGTCACAACAAAATTTTCTTATAATTTCAATGGAATCTAAAACTTCGTTTGAATTAATTTTTGTTTGTTGAAAGTTATATATTTCAATAGCAGAATCATAGGGATCTACATCATCATAATTGTTATTACATTCTTCAGCAGATTTTTCCGAAGCCACTTCGTCCAAAATATCGGCATCACTCAAGATTCCATGACAAATAAGCTCGTCATCACAATGTTGATATTCTGACGAAAACGTCAAAACTTCGCTTATACAATCTTGCTCCTCTTCAATAACATGAATTTCCCTATTATTGTTAAAACCTGCCTGAAAATATAAATAATAAAAATATTTATGTATAATTTCTGAATAAAAAGTAATTCTATATTAGCAAATGTACCTTTTTGAAACAGTTTTCAATGCATCCAGGGTTTACTCACCACCAGGCCCGCTTAATGAAATGCAAAGCATCTAATATGGATATTGATTTAATATATTCAGGAATAGTTTTTCCTCTCTCAATAGCACATATCTGCTTTTTAACGATGATTTGTCTATATTGCTGCTTAAACGAGTGAATTATTTCTTGATCTAGATGCTGGATAATAGCTGTAGTATTTGGAGGAAGATACCTAACCTTAATATTTGTCAAAGTTATTATCGTCTTATGGCATGACGCATTGTCAACAAATAGAATTATTTTCTTATTTATTTTATTCATGTCTTCCTCTAATATAGAAAGTATATCATTCCATATACGAACAGTCATCCAATTATTTTTATTTGCAAAATACGTAACGGGAATGTTTTTATTTTTGAAACAGCGAGGCTGCCTAGGCTTTCCAATCACAAACACACGTTTATAAGAACCAGTTGAGTTGCAAATAAAGAGAAGTGTTAAGGGGCTTTTTTGCATTTTCCATCCTTTTGGCGGACTACCTTTGTTGAAGTAGGTTGTGTTCGGTAATGCTTTATAGTACAAACCGCTTTCGTTCCCATTAAAAATACATTCGGGTGTATATTCCTGAACAATTTGAGACAACTGGTTCTCTTTAAAGTTTGAGGCTGCATTTTCATCACTGTCATTCAATTCTCCACTGATTTTTCCTACACATATTCCGTTGCGTTTCTTCCAACGGAATAGCCATGATGTATTTGGCTCAAAATTCTTTTCTAAATTCACTGCAAATTCTTTTGCTTTATTTAAAATCATCAGGACAGTTATCACTGCATTCTGACCACGCATTTCATTAAACCATATAAGAAGCACTTTTTCAATATCAGGGTGTTCACCTTTTCTTTGACGCAATGATTTTAAATTAAAAGTGTTCGACACTTTTTTGATTTTTGAACTATTTTTTATTATTTTATAAACAGTGGATTTGTCCACTTTATATTTAGAACTCAGTTGTCCACATGTCATCAAATTTTGTTCGTAATCTTTTAATAATTTTAATTTTTTTTCGACACTTAATATAACACGTCTACTCATCTTCACAACTTTTATGTAGTTACCATACTTTGTCATGTGTTAAAATTGCCAGAAATGTTAATAAAAAAGGTTGCCAATTTGGTAAAAAAAATTAACAAAAAAACAGAATGGACTACACGCGAAATTTTCTCCATACAACATTAGTTACGCATGCAAAGAAAATGTGGCCTTTAAACGAAAATTGACTACAAGCGAAGTGGACTTTAGAACAAATAGTTTGTATGAAATTCGAAAAAAACCTGCAAGTGACCATGACAGTTTTGGCTTACATCCGTTTTTGGCCTTTAAGCAGAATGGACTATAAGCGAAATGTACTGTATTATATAAAATGAAAAATAAACTTAATGAAAATAAAAAACTTTTGCTATACCATGCTTTAATTCAAAGTCACCTAAATTATATGGCTATAATTTATGGCTTCAAAAGCACTACAACGTTAAAAACTCTGCAATGCATGCAAAATAAAGCGTAAAAAGCAGTATATAATTTGCCAATTCGATTCCAAACTTTATTCCTCTATCGCGACATCTGTAAAACAATTCTGCCAATTCATGGATTATATAGGTTTTTACTCTCAAATTAACGATTTTTGTATTCAAATTAAATTTTTTAAAAGTCAAACACAACTTTATGCAACACAAATTCAATTTTTTTCATTTCAAATTAAATTCTTTTTATTTCAAATTGAAGTTTTTATATTTCAAATTAAATTGGGGTTTGAACTCGGGGCTTCAGTCTAATAAGCCAACAGACTACCTACTAGACTACGGCGACTTCTTCTTTAGTGTAATTAAGCTTTTATTAATTCATATCACAATACAAAAATATTATTCAAAATAAAAATTAAGTTTCTTACCAAAAATTATTAAATTATGTGTATATGTATACAGAAAATCGTTCGTTTAAACGGTGTCTCTGTTTTCTTTGATTGTAACACCATCGATAATGACTAATGTAAACTAAACAACTCAGATAAACGCAAACCAAAAACACATAAACATGCGAATTATGGTGAACCATTTAAAAGTTTCTCAATTCGAACGCCGATGTATCGTTTAGAAAACATCGATGTATAGTTTGCATCCCTAGTTACACGATGATTTTTGCGACGTGGTTTTTTCTCAATACCCTTTTTGATCGAACTCCCGTAAACCTTTCCGGTTATACGTTGAATTTTTTGCTGTATACGTTTTTTTAATTTTGCGTTTTATTTGTATTCATAATTGCCACATATCAATTTAACTAATCAAATTTTTGTATTTATGGGAAATATTATATTTCGCTTATCACAGCAATACCTCAAAGTTATATCTTCAAACCTCATTATATAGTCGAACAGAATAATTTTTTACCAAAGCGATCAGAGATCAGCAATGAATCGTTTTTTTCGCAATGTTCCTCAGGGGAAGATCATATTCGGCTTTTTACACACATAGGGCACAAACATCAACAATGTTCGTTAAAAAGAGCGTAAAAATGCATTCAGTTGCTTGTCAGCTCTCAGAGAAGTAGATTCTCGTTGTTTCTTTTTGAAATTTTTTTGTATATTAATTATACACCCAAAGAAAAATTACAGTAGGAATCACTATTTTCTAATGAGATTCACTAATAACAATGAGAAATGATCTCCATTTTTGGAAGAATATTTGTCAAGTTAAATACGCAGTCTTTAGAGATTTGACGCTGTGCATTTTCCACTACATAAACATATTATTAGGTTACACTTGAAAATATTACTAGCAATTTTCCCTTGGGTTATACATATGCCTCTCACAAATACACTCACATTTTTATCATGTTCTCTTTGTGCCGACGTCTGTTCATAATCACTCATGAAATTTTGAATATAATGCAGCAGGGATTGAAAAGTTGGTACAATTGTACTTTTTTTTAGCACTATTTGGAAGTCAAAAACACCATAGCGCCTCAATGATATATTTAGCACTATTTAAAAATTTTCCCTACTTTATTACATTACTCAAATATTCTGTCTCATCATATTTTTATTTTTGATATTTTTTTTACAATATGTCCTTAAAAAAACAATATTAATAAGCTAGATATTTATAACTAGTGTTATAAGGTAAAATAAAATAAATAAATTAATTTAGAAATGCAATCCGAAGATGCCAAAATTCATATTTTTTTAGACCGCTTAAAATTGTTGTTCAGTCAAATAGCTCGCAATTTTATACAAAAGGATGCATTAGATGAAAATGATTATTAAAAATCAATATCAATGAAAACCATATTCCTATTGGCGAAATATATTGTGGAGCAGAAATTGATGTATACAATATTGATCACAGTATTATTTTGGAGCTTAAAGAAATAGCATAGAAATTTTATTTAATATTCTGTGAAGTTTTAAAAGCAAAAGTTGATTTAAATAATGAAATGTTACTATGGTTTAAAAAATTTACACCAGAAAACCTTGTTTCAGGTAAAGCTTCAAGTATAGTACCGTTTATATTAAAAATATTTCCCAATGAAATTAAGAATATTAAATCAATAAATAATCAATTTCGGGCGCTTTCGGACTTATGAGAACATATGTACCTTTTGGTCGAAGGTATCAGAAATAAAAAATGAACTAAATGAACCAATGTTCAATGAGCTATAAAAGGAATATTATCCATTCCACATTCATCTGCAAATGTAGAAACGATATTTTCGTACCAAAATTTAATAAAAACCAAAGGGTCTCAAATTTATTGAAGTCATTTAATTCGTGTTGTTACAATTTTGAAATAACAAATAGTTCTCATAAACTTTTGTATTCCTTTATAGTTAAGTATTAAAGTAAGTTGTTAAGTTTACCTATTATATATACAAGTACTTAGTACAAAGAAACTGCAATGTACCTTTTTGTTCATTTTTATTTTTTTTAACGCATATACATACATATGTACATAAATACATATATGTAAAATAAATTGTAATTTATATTTTTATTTAATTCTTAATAAAAAAGGTTAAAAAAAGAAAAAAAAAGTGAATTTAGTACAATCGGGCCGAAAAATTTGTTTCACAATTTTTTGTGAAAGTTAGTACAATTTGTTAAGATCAATTTCCCATCCCTTTAATGCAGTGATGTCCAAAGCTAAAACTGTAGTTGTATTGGTGAGAGAAAGAGAACTGCAGTGAAAGAAAAATTGTTTGTACTTAAAAAAAATTCACGGACAAAATGATAAATTAAAATTTATTTTATATATCATTAATGAAATTTTCTACATTAATGCTATTATGACAGTTTCGTAGCAAAAGAATATTTTTTTAGTGTGCGGAATTTAATTTATTACGTTGTTTAGAACCAATGACATCTGACACAAATGATAAGTTGACACAAATCATTTATATCTGTGCTTTCGTCTAAGCAAAATGTAAAAAATTCGCAGGTTTTAATTTTTCAATAATAGCGGACTCTACAAAAATTCCTAGTTGATCTGTTCGTCGAACTACGCTATTCCGAGATAACGGAAGGGACTCTATAAACTTCAGATTGTGCTTAAGTTTTTCAAAACATTTATATAAAATATTTTTAATAAACATTCCATCAGAAAATGGTCTACCATGTTTAACAATATTTAAACTTATAAGACTTGACAACTCTTATTTTACACTTTTATCATCTGAAGTCTTTTCGTTGGTTTCCGTATCAGATAACAAATTCTTCAGTTTTTCCAAAAAAATAATTTTATATTTTAAAAATAATTCTTCTTTTTCCCTATCACTAAATCTATCCTTATTACTATGAAAGGAATCATAGTGTCTTTTTAAAACATATCCCCTAATTTCCTTAAATGTTTTATAACATAATAGACATTGAGTATTGCCAAACGCATTCATAATCATAAAATATTTTTCGCATGCCATATTGATTTCTTTCAGTTTCAATATTGAAAGAAAATCGTACGCCCGCTACACATGTGCATTCGTCGCTGGTTCAATGACGACTAAACAAAAGAGAATAAAAATATGTGTGTGTTTTAGTCAGCACAATTATGCTATGAAATCAGGGGTGTTATATTTGACGATTTTACGTCATTTTGACGATTTTTATTGTCAATTTACTAATATGACGATTGACGTTTTTTCCATACAATTTCTAACATTTTGACGATTTTTTGGCATCACTTACATTTTATATTTATAAAACCACTTTTTTGGCATCACTTACATTTTGTATAAAACCAAAGCGTATTCATAAAGTCCCTACAGATCTTATGGTGTTTTCTTTTCTACAAAGAAAATGTCACCCTCTTACAAGGTGCATTAAAAAAATTTTGACCAACCCTGTTGTAATGTCATTTTTTATTTGAGCAGAACATAACACAAATATTAAAAAAGGGTATGCCCTGTGTTTACCACTTATTAAAGCCTACTTTACACGGTCCCACAAGTAATATGATCTGTCAAAATTTTGTGTAGAAGAGTACGGATGTGATCGTCTTAACGTACTATGTAATGAAACCATCACACATTGAGAGAAAATACGGATGAAAAGTTTGACAGTCGTATGGCTCTCTTCATTTTTTGAAATGATTCAAAAAACAAGTAAGTCGCATTAGATCAGGGATGTATTTTTATGTAAACACATAGAAAAAAAGTGTAACAGCTGTTTTCATTTTACTTTGTTATTGTCTTATACCGATCATGTAAACGCAAAAAATATAAATCATACGACTTTTATTCTCTTTTTTGTCATACGAATGGAATTTCATTTTACTTTTTCATTAGACTTTACGTACGTAAAGTATTACCGTGTGAAGTGGGCTTAAGAAAATGAATGAGGAAATGCCAATTTGTTCAAAGGTGTTGCCAGATCGTTAATTTTTCGACTTCATTTTTTGCACGCTTTTTTTTATAACCAAAAAAAAAAAAAAAGTATTTTAACACTGTTCTAACATTGAATGCAATTTTTTATATTGCTGACCAAGTAGCTTTAATAATGTAATATTTCCTTAAGATTACTCCACAAAACAATGAAAAAATTAACTTCAAATTGGATAACAATACCAGGTGACTTTTTTTAAATTTCATCTGGTAGCCCTATAAATAAACAAAAGTCATCTGCTTTACAGGGCATTATCAGCACTCTCGATTTATACAGGGCATAAAATGCAATGCCCTCCACTATTGGCAAGTGCGAATTATTTAGAATAAAACATACCACCCTTTTAGAGGGCGAAACATTTTTAAGAAACAAACGCAAAATTGCATTTTGCGTTAATAAAATGCACATTTTTTGGTAGAAAAGAAAACACCATTATTGTACAACAATCATCCACAAAAACAGACAATTTGTTTTTGTTTTAAGCTATCTTGCTGTCAAAATTTGTATTAATATACTATGTATAAAACATCTATTAACATTGTATGTTGAATGACAGAACCAAAAAGAAGAACAACGAATATACGTATATAAAAACGTAAGCGAAAGAGACAAATATGATTTATTATTTTTTTTAATATTTGTAGTTTTTTAAGTTTTCCGTCTAGTAAGATTTTCAAAAGAAAATATTTTATATATTTTTTATTGACTTTTTTGTTTTTTTACTTTATTGTTTTATTAAAGACTGCTGAATTAATTGTTCCTTTATGTTAAATATTGTTTATATAAATTAAAAATAGAGCTATACTTATAGCAAAATATATTAATCATGTTTAAATTATGACGATTTTTTGACGATTTTTCCTAATTTTTGTGACGATTTTGACGATTTTTTCTCTTAATTTTGACGATTTAAAAAAAAAAAAAACTTAAAAGCCCTGTATGAAGTGGACATCATTGATATAATGCTATGTTCGCACGAGCCTTCGAATTACTTCGCTCTCTGTTCCGAATTACTTATATGAATTATCATGTTCACACGACAACTTTGTAATTCCTTTTGACAGTTCTTCTTCTTTTTATTGCTAAATTATTTGCTGTAAAATTGAGTTAACAATGAAAAAAAAAGCTACAAATATTTTCAACGCTCTTTCTACACAGATAGTGGCTTCCTCCGCTAATTTTTCGAATAACTTTCTAATAAATAATACTTTTTTAAAATGTTTTTTTTTTGGATTCCATTATTGATTATTGTTTACAATATTTATTTGTTTATATTGTTACGCATATCGAAACGACCTAATATCGTTTAACATTAATAATAAACAAAAGCTACAAATACACACTAACGCATACATCTAATTTATTATAAGTAAACCAGCAGCAACAAGTATGAAAGAAAAAGGGACAGACTAATAAGCAAACGCAACAACAAACAATGTAGTCGCAAAAGAATTCTCGAGAATGCGAAACCCCGAACATTCCAGTTCGAGAACCATCATCAGACTGATTTTGCGGACATATAAAAAGGCGACACAAAGCAGACAACCAGTCAGTAAGAATTGAGTAAGTCTTGTGTGAAGTTGCGTGTGAACAAAAATAGTAGTGGTTTGAAGATATCCGTTGCGAACAGAATATTGAATAGTTGTGTGTGAATAATAGCGAACAAGTAATTATTGTTGTATCAGTGAAGTGTGAACGGTGACATAAAATTAGTGTGAACAATAAAGAGAGTTGAATTGAAATAAAACACATATTTGGTTTTACTTGGTTTGCAATCAACGAACTCATATTTAAACGGTTTTAAAAAGGTAAAAACGTAACAATTGGTGTCAGAAGTGGGATTGCAAAATCCAAAAGTAAAAAAAAAATAATAATAAAAAAAAAATAAGAAATAAATAAATAAAATGAAACTCACCGAACTAAGAGTGGACCGGCTTAAACGATAGTTGGGTAAACTAGAGCTGCCAACAACGGGCACGAAGAATGAACTGCAGAGGCGGTTAAGGTAACAACTGCAGCTTCAGGGCATCGACATCGAATTCTACGAGTTCAGGGTTGAAGACGAACTAGAGTTACAGGCCCCTGCAATTACTAGCGGTGTGGACATAAATTCGTTGCTAGCCGCTATGATAGAAAAATGCAAGTGTTTACTGATGCACAAGAAGCTTCTAGAGCCGAAAATCGCAAAATGCAAGAAGAGAACAAAAAGCTATTGGCTGATGTACAAGAAGCTTCTAGAGCTGAGTCTCGAAGAGAAAGTGAACAAATGGTGGACAAAATGGAAGTAGCAAATCAAAAGCTATTCGAAGATTCTAGAAACGAAAATCAGAATCTTCTGGTGGAGTCGCGAAAAGATAGTGAACAAATGATGAAAAAATGCATTCAGCAAACCAAAAGCTATTTGAAGCGACAACAGAGAAGCTGCAGGAAATACGCGAGTCATTCAGCAAAAGAATTACCAGTATCGAGGTAAAGGTGGCAGATTTGGAAAAGACCGTTGACACAAAAGTGAACGATTTGGGAAGGACCGTCGACGGAAAACTCGTAATGATGGAGGAAAAGATTATCAACCTCCAGAGCCAGCAACCAGAACCAGTGCGAGTCGAGGCCAGAAAGTACCGGCAGGATAAGACCACCTTGCTTTGATGGTAGCTCACCCCTATCCGTGTTCAAATTCCAATTTGAGACAGTAGCCAGCAGAAACGGATGGGATGATGGCGAGAAGGCTTTGGAACTAATGCCAGCCAGCTGCAGAAATAACTACAACGACTTAATGGTGGCATTACAGAGTAAATTTGGCGACGAGCATAAACGAGGACTGTACCGCATGGATTTAAGGTGCCGAGCGCAAAAGGCTAATGAATCACTTCAAGCCTTTGCAATGAAGGTCGAGAGATTAGTGCAGTTTACCTACCCAGGAGAAAACCACCCGTTAATAGACAACTTTAAGACCGAGGCGTTTGTTAATGGCATACGCGACCCTGACATCAAACTAGCGGTATGTTCTACGCAGTAGACAACCTTTGCAGAGACCGTGGCCTTCGCACTAGCCCAAGAGACCAATCGCGCAATTTCAAGACCACCAGTTAGCAAAGTGCGAAAAATGGAAATAATGGAGGAAGATGAAATCCTTTTAACTAAAGTTAAGGAGATGGTAAAGCTAGGTTTGGAAGAAAACGGACAAAAGGCTAAACTAAAATGCTTCAACTGCGGAAAGAGTGGTCATTTGCAAAGAAACTGCAAAGCGCCACGTAAAAGATCCAGATCCGTCTCACCATCAAGGAATAATAAACGGGCGAACTACCAACCATCTTCACAAGAGTCCCTGTTAAACTAAAACCAGCTAGCACTGAGGGGCAAGTGCTGGCTCCCACAAGCGAGGGCCCCACAATCTCAATATCAGTGATGCAACAGAACAACAACAATCTTACGGCGTGCGGATATATAAATGGCAGACAACACACCTTCACTACAGACACCGGGGCGACGCAGTCCATCATCAGACCAGATGTAGTGAAGGGAAAGTGTGAGGCGCTTAGCAATGTAAGACTTCGGACAGCTACTGGAGAGTCTGCCACCGTCCACGGAAAAACAGAGGCGAAGGTGACGATAGCCAACATTAGTGTAAGCCACATCTTTATTGTTGCCGATATTGTGGACAAGGTTGTCATTGGTGCCTACTTTATGATAGCTCAGTGTATCAATTTGAATATGGGGCAACAGAAAATGAGTTGGCGAAATGTGGAGATACTTCTTGACGTCGGATATAAGCATCAAGTGCACGCCAGAAGGATGGTTGCAGTCGAACCACTCAAATTACCACCTCAGAGTGAATCATTGATATGGGCGCGTATGGAGGGAGATTGTGAGGAGAACCGCTTGTGGGTTGTTGAACCAGCAGAAATTCAGACGGAAATTCAGAAGGCCCTCGTCAAATCCAACGAACAGAGAATAGCCCCGGTGAGAGTCATAAATCTATCAGACCTTGAAAAAGTCATCAGTAAAAACTCAGAGGTCGTCCAATGTGTTCCAGTAGAGACGGTAATAAACAGCGAACAATCGCCGCAACCTGCCGAAATGTCAGCCAAGGACCAACAGGAATTTAGTGTAAGTGTGGAGAACTGGGTAGCAGGTTTAGCAGCTCCAGATAGAAATAAAGCCAAGAAGCTGCTAAAGAGGTATGCATGCGCTTTCGCCACGAACAATAAAAGACAAGGAAGAACAGGAATGGTCAAACATGAAATTGATACTAGAGAAGCGAGACCGATAAAACAGGCACCCAGAAGCATACCGCTGGCGAAGCGTAATGAGGTTAAGGAGTTAGTCGACGCAATGAGGAAGAGCGGTGTAGTCGAACCATCATCGGGTCCGTGGAGCTCACCTGTAGTCTTAGTCAAAAAGAAAGATGGCAGTACGAGATTCTGCGTAGACTACAGGAAGCTGAATGATGTCACCAAAAAGGACAGTTACCCGCTATCGAGAATTGACGACACACTCGACACGCTAGCCGGAACGAAGTGATTCTCCACATTGGATCTACAAAGCGGATATTGGCAGGAGGAGATTGCAGACAAGGACAAAGAGAAAACTGCATTCAGTGCGAACGGCGGCTTATGGCAGTTTAAAGTTATGCCATTTGGACTCTGTAATGCTCCGGCCACATTCGAGCGGCTTATGGAACGTGTACTCAAGGGACTGCATTGGAAGACTTGCCTGGTGTACCTCGACGACATTATAGTGATGGGCAGAACTTTCGACGAACACCTCAAAACCCTGGGAGAAGTTCTGCAGAGAGTAACAACGGCTGGACTAAAATTAAGCGTAAAGAAATGTGCATTGTTCCAAAAACAGGTGAAATATTTGGGGCATCTTGTAACAGCAGATGGAATATCTACGGATGAAGATAAAATACGAGCAGTAAAGGACTGGCCTTGTCCCCAGAACCTTCATGAACTACGCACCTTTTTGGGACTATGCACATACTACAGACGCTTTGTGCCTAACTTTGCCAGCGTGGCTGCAAGCTTACAAGAGCTCACCAAGAAATCAAAATTGTATCAATGGGGTGAGTCACAGGAAAAGGCGTTCCAGACACTAAAAGATCTATTATGTGCTGCACCAGTTTTGGCGTATCCAGTCCCAGGAGAAAAATTCATTTTATACAGTGATGCTAGCGGATATGGTATTGGTGGTGTACTTTCCCAAGTGATCAATGGGACAGAGAAAGTCGTAGGCTATTATAGTCGCACTCTGTCAAAGCCTGAATGAAACTATTGCGTGACTCGACGGAAGCTACTTGCAGTGCTGGAGTGCATAAGTACCATACCATAAATACCTGTATGGCCAACGTTTTCTGCTAAGGACTGATCATTCCGCCCTGAGATGGCTGCTGCAATTCAAGAATCCTGAAGGACAGTTAGCACGTTGGATTGAGCGCCTCCAGACTTACGACTTCAGCATTGAACATCGAAGAGGCATAAAACATGGGAATGCTGATGCTCTTTCACGCCGACCTTTTAATTTGGAGTATAAACATTGCGTGAAAGCTGAGAAAAAGGAATCCATCGTCGATATCCGGCTAACGCGGATTGAAGCCAACGAAGACTTTTCCCAAGCACAAAGGAGTGACCCAATATTGGCGAAGATAATAGCAGCGAAGGAGGAGGACAAACGACCTACAAGAAAGGTCCTCTTACAAAAGCATATTGGGCAATATAGGACAGCTTAAAGATCATAAATGGGTGCCTATATCGACTTTGGGAAAGCGCTGATGGCAAGACCTCATTCAACCTATTGATAGTGCCTTTCTCCAAAATCTAAGAAGTGTTAAAGGAGTTCCATAATGGAGTCAGCGGAGGACATCTTGGAGTGACAAAGACGCTGGAAAGGCTAAACCAACGCTTTTATTGGGTTGGATGTCAGCAAGCAGTGGCGGACTGGATAGCAAACTGTACCCAATGTATTGCAGCTAAAGATCCAGTAAGAAGAAGTCGGGGTCAGCTGCAACAGTATAACTCGGGCACACCTTTTGAACGGATAGCAACGGACGTCGCAGGCCCTTTTCCAGTCAGCAATGCAGGAAACCGATTTGTTCTCGTTGTGATGGACTACTTTAGTAAATGGCCGGAAGTGTATGCCATACCCAATTAAGAGGCGAACACAATAGCAAATGTTTTTGTAAACAACTGGGTATGCCGCTACGGGGTTCCAATAGAACTACATTCCGATCAAGGCTGAAATTTCGAGTCAGCAGTATTCAAAGAAATGTGTGAGGAACACGGAATTAAAAAGACTCGAACAACGTCGCTTCACCCACAGTCAGACGGAATGGTAGAGCGATTTAACCGAACCCTGGAGGAGTACTTGCGGAAAGTACTGAGCGAGCAGCAGAAGGACTGGGACGAACACATTCCGAGGTTTCTACTGGCGTACCGATCTGCGGTCCATGATTCAACATCTAGATCACACGCCAAGGTAATTTTTGGAACTGAGATAAAACTGCCCGGTGACTTGGAGTTTGGAGTTAAGCCCGCCACAGAGAGGGATGCCACACACACTGGAAAAGAAAATAGCCTGAATGAACTTCATGAACTTGTGCGCACTCGTATAAAAATGGTCAGTGATAGAATGAAAGCCAGGTATGATCGTGCTGCAAACACGGAGGGCTTCCATGAGGGACAACTGGTTCTACTATACAACCCAAAGCGGAAGAAGGGATTACCCCCCAAGCTACAAACCAGCTGGGATGGACCGTACAAAGTGATTAAACGGTTAAACGATGTCGTGTATAGGATACAAAAAGCTAACAGACCCCGAACAAAAATTAAGGTCGTACACATAGAGCGGCTGGCAAAATATGGGAAAAGAGATAATGTGAAATGTGATAATGGCGGCAGTGTTACGCATATCGAAACGACCTAATATCATTTAACATTACCCTGAAGGAAACATGTCGACAAGTGTCTCCAAGTCACCAGTTTTGTCGACTATATTGGTGACTTTATGGTGACGTTGTGATCGAAGCGTCAACAATTATTTAATATGCCTTTTATTAAAAAAAAATCGTCAATTGTCAAATTGTCAAGATATTATAAACGTTTAATAAAAAAAAACAATCAATGTTATAGAAGTAGTGAAAATGAGGCAATTATAAGTCCAAGTGTGAATTGTGAAAATTTTGTGGAGCCTGAACGTTCTGTGTCGTCTCAAATTGATTTTCCAAAATATAGTTTGCGCGAGAATTTTTCCCTACCGACTCTGAAGAAAAACAGAGAGAATTTGATGCTATTTTGAAAAGTCATACGTAAGTATTTACTTATACATATTGTGGAACTACTTCAACGAATAAAATTGCATTTTTTGTTTATATTCAATAGATTCGACAAATGAAATAACTCCTTGCGGGTAATTCAGAACGAAACCTTCATGAAATATTTGGCCAAATATTATCATGAATTTTAATGTTGATGGCTCTTTTGGCAAAAAGGGGTTCCGCGGATACTCAAATGTTTTTAAAGCCCTAATAGGTAATAAATGCTTGTTTGTCTTCTCATAAATATTTGTAATATTTTAAAAATTTGTTTCGTTTTTTTAATATCCAGATGTAATATTAACTTAGAACAGCATTTCAAAACCAAAAATAATGAAAATCGTGAAGAAGACGACTCTCCCAAAGAAGATTAATAATTTTACTTAATTTTAATAAAATAAAAACGTTATTTTGATGTTCCTATATAAATAAGAGATATTAGTACCTTTTTAGTTTTTATATTTAAATTTAAAAAAGGCTGTAACAATGAAATCGTACCTTTTCATTTTTTTTAATAAAATATCAAATATTTACAAAAATTTAAATTTTATTGTCGTCTTTTACTACAGAAAAGTACCAAAAGTGTAGACTAGAAATGCTAAATTGTACTATTGATTCACTGGTTCCAATGTCTACATATGGTTCCAAAAGGATTATCTATTCACTATATAGTCAATAGTACTAACGTCAGTAGTAGATTTTCAATGACACGCACATGTTAAATGTCTATAGTAAATAACATTGGCCGGGGTATAAAATGTCACTAGTACTGGTGACTGTGTCAATAGTAAGTCAGTAGAGTTTCACTATTGGCATTTCCTGCAGGGTAACGATAAACAAAAGCTACAAATACACAATAACGCATACATCGAACTTATTATAAGTAAACCAGCTACAAAAAGTATGAAAGAAAAAGGGACAGACTAATAAGCAAACGCAACAACAAACAATGAAGTCGCAAAAGAATTCTCGAGAATGCGAAACCCTGAACATTCCAGTTCGAGAACCATCATCAGACTGATTTTGCGGACATATAAAAAGGCGACACAAAGCAGACAACCAGTCAGTAAGAATTGAGTCAGTCTTGTGTGAAGTTGCGTGTAAACAAAAATAGTCGTGGTTTGAAGATATCCGTTGCGAACAGAATAGTTTTTTTTTTTCTTGGCCTTGGGCCGGAGGTGGTAATCTTCTCAAGATACTTTTGTTCCAACAAAAGCATGCACTATTCAACATCACTGGTGCCTACGTCCTAAACTCACCCCCTACACACTTCAAGCACTCTCCCCCGCGGGACTGCCGTAAGGTATTACTTCGCGGAAGGCTGGTTAGCTTTAAAGCTTTATCACGTTATATCGAATTTCGTCTTCGTTCCTCCAACCTTCGGAGTTCCATCATTACTTCGGTCATTTTCTGGCTGTATTGGCTCCATAGAATCCTAGAACTCAACAGCTTCTCCATGAGCCGGTTTGGTCCTAAACTCGTTTCTCCGGGCCATCTAAATCTGGGGCAGCATGTTAGAATATGCTCCGCATCTTCCTCCTCATCTACACAGTTTGGGCATATAGGGGAAGTATCATGTCCAAATCTGTGCAGGTACGTCCTAACACATCCATGACCATTTAGGAACTGGGTCACATAGTAATTCAGCTCGCAATGTTTGTTCTCCAACCAAGCGGTTATATCAGGGACAAGGTGAAATGTCCATCTTCCCTTTAAACTGTTCTCCCATCGCGACTACCATTTGTGCATGGCAGTCCTTCTTTCCTCCGCTCTTACAGCCGCTGTCCGTCCTGGACATTCGAGACGGCGAAAGTATATCCGCCTCATCTCATCCGCCAATATGTCTATTGGTATTGTCTTTGCCAATATCAATACCGCTTCATCAAACACTGTCCTGAAGCCACTTATCCGTCTAATCGCGCATAGACGATACACCGAGGACAGTTTCCTCCTTGTCGTCCCCACGGAGAGTGCCTCCGACCATATTGGGCAAACATACAGCATTATCGATGTTACTACCGCCGAAATTATCCTTCTTTTGAATGGACCTGGTCCTCCAATATTTGGCATCATCCTCTCCAGTGCTCCTTGTGTTACAGATGCCTTTTCGGCGATGAATTTCACGTGCTCCTTGAAGTTCATCCTGTCGTCGATAATAACTCGCAGATATTTTATAGCCCTCTTCGATTCGATCATTGTGCCTCCAACGGTCACTTCCATCTTCTCGACTATTTTCCGGCTGCTTATCAAGACGGCCTCCGTTCTATGTGCAGCAAGTGTCAAACCTGCCTCATCCAGCCATGCTCCAACATTTCGAATCGCTGTGTTCGTTTTCTCCTCTATTTCCCTTACCGCCTTAGCTACCGAGACTATGGCAATGTCATCTGCAAAGCCCACGCTAAGTTGAACGCGTTTCTAACGTCAAGTGTGACAACCGCGCAGTATTCCTTGGTGCCAAATCTCCATCTTTCGCCCTCTATTGCATCTCCCGCAATGTCGACTACCCTCCTTATCGCGTCAACAGTGGACCGTCCTTTTCTAAATCCGTATTGCCGATCCGAGTGAGCTCCTCCTGCCTCGGCATACGTTAATAGTCGATTGTATATTATCCTCTCCAGTATTTTTCCCATTGTGTCAAGTAGGCAGATGGGCCGATACGACGATGGTTCCCCTGGTGGTTTGCCAGGTTTCGGAATGAGAACCAATTTCTGCTTCTTCCATCTACGTGGAAAAACACCCTCGACGAAGCACTTGTGGAACACCTTGACGAACATATCCGGTCTGAGCCGGATAGCCGCCTTAAGTGCCCTATTCGGGATTCCATCTGGCCCCGGTGTTTTCCTATGTCCTATTCCAGTGCATGCCGCGAGTACCTCCTCTCCTGTTACCCCGGATATGGTATGAGTGGATTCCGGATCCCTACTTATGAAAGTGTAGGGCTGGCCCCGTGGGAATTATGTACTAATAATCTCCCGTAGCAAAACTGGACAGCCTAGTTTAGGCTGTTCCCGAGCACCGATTCTTTTGCAGACGACTCTGTAAGCCGTCCCAAAAGGATTGATGTCAGCCTCCTGGCATATCCGCTGAAAGGATAGTTTCTTGCTCCTTTTAATGGCTCTTCTAAGTTGATGCCTTAGATCGTCATATGAAGCCCGTTCGGCTTCCCATGTCGGTCTTCCTCTCGTGCGCTGGGCCCTTCTTCTCGCCCCAAAGCATGCCGACCGCAGATTTCGAATCTCGTCATTCCACCAGTAGCAGGGGGAACGTCCCCTACACACAGTCACGATTGCCTGATGGTCACTATTCGTGAAATCCTCAGTTAGCTTCCACGCGGTCCGCGAAACAAGGCCGTCACTCACAAACGACAAACCTATTATCGAGCTCGATCCAGCTCTTCTAAATGTGCTTCCTCTCCCGTCATTCATCAGCGCCACAGGAAGGGAAGCGAACGTTTCCAAGAGGCAGCGAACCCTGGCGTTAGTATATCTACTACCCCATTCGCTCGCCCAAGCATTAAAGTCTCCTCCAATAATAACGGGGGTATTCAGGCGCACTTGTGACGCCAGCCTCTCCAACATATGTTGGAACTCATCCATTGACCATCTCGGGGGGCGTAACAGCTGTAGATGAAAACTCCCTTTATCCTGGCCATAACGAAACCAGTGTCCCGCGCATAGGTTTGCTGGAAGGGTAATGAACCACAAATCCATATAGCCGCAGTACTAGATCCGTCCGTGATCCAAGTACTATTCCTCGGTACCCTATAAATTTCGCTTATGATTGCGACATCAATATTCTCCTCCTTTACCCTCTGGACCAATAGGTCCTGGGCTGCTTCGCAATAGTTCAGATTAATTTGTATTAACCTCATCTCCTAAAACGTGATTTAAGAGCGATCAAAAATTGTGGACACTTTCCGCTCCCCGTGATATGGTTGGCAGACTTCGGGTCGTCCACTTTGCAGAACATGCAAAGAGGTTCCCTTTTGCAATATGCCCCTCCTGTCCGCACTTACGCCAAGTTCGCGAACGGTCAACCCTACTCGTGCATTGACGGGCCATATGTCCAAACTGCAAGCACCGGAAGCATTTCGTCGGAATGTTCCTCTAACGAATTCTGCATATGACCCTGCCGATCCTAATTCTACCTTCCTTCAGTCATATACGTCCTCCTTCTCCGTGATATCATCAATGTCCTTTATCTCAATTGTCCTCCTCTCCTTTAGAGTGCGGACAGACGCGCATTCCCCTAGAAGCTCTCCCTTCTATAGG